>OX392544.1:37603739-39031239 GCA_947623455.1 Mimachlamys varia | reverse complement strand
GGTCTACATTTGAAAATCCTCTAGAGTTTAGGGAGAGTATATTAGATTATCCACTGGAGTATAGAAGCTGTTTATTCGCGTATCTCTATAGTATAGAGGCTGTACATTTCATGCTTATTTTCAAGTTTAAGTAGTAAATATTTGTGTTGTATCGAGATACTTCATCTCCGAGAATCGTGCAAAAAATCCTAAGGTATAGCTAACTTAAGTAATTGGATCGACACCATCTTCAAAAATAGACACGATATTTAGAGCAAACCCTAGAATAACGAATCAACTTCGACATATCAGACGTTAACCACACGTACTATTTAAACAACAAAGCAGAGATAGGTTTTTGTGCGTATCACCAACAGGGTTACATAACCTTAACGTTATCCTGAACTCGTATAACTCGAAGATAGCGTAGTATTTTGTTCACTACCATTCAAATTCACATTAAACGGATACTTGGATAACTCGAAGTTTTCCCATGATCCCATTAACTTTGATATAACGAGGTTCGACTGTATATCTTATAAGATGCCTCTTTGTAAAGCATAGTTTCATTGTCTTTTTTAATTTGTTGAAAAAAATAAGCAACTTAATTTCTTTCTATTTTGAATCAATATCGATTTTAAATTGAAACCTTATTTTTTTGTAACAGTACATGTTGTAAAGTAATTGTTGAAATTCGTTTTTGAAATATTTTTTTAATTTATGTAAATCCTGTTCCAGTAAAAGGACATACCCAAAGACAAATCCTTGAAACATATTTTTTATAAATCTAAGTTTGGTATAATAACGTTTAATAATCTGTGTAAAAAACAATGGTTATTATACAGCAATATATATGTTAATTTCCAGATTTGTTTTGTGAATTTTTCGCTTGTCTGGCCGCCGCTTTGCTGGGAATTTTCTTGTAGGTTAACCATTATTTAGTTGTTTTTAAAAAAAATTAATAGATTTAAAAGAGTTGCAATTTTTTTAAGAAACGGCGAAAACAATATAATCGTCTACATATACAACTGACAAATTTCGATATTTATGCTTAGACTAATGTATCCATGATTTTAATTATTTTATAACTTTGGACTGCAGAACGTTTTTTCAATTATTATACTTTTATCGGGTTTTGTTATAATTTAGATATCTATTGTTATATCATATATGACATTGATTTTAATATTCTTGAGTTAAATTATGAAAACTGACACCTGGTTTTGTTCTCTTGTACTTTGTCAAAGATCCTTGTGGCAATTTTGTCTTTGTTCATATTTTCCTCTAGTTTAATCGATTCTGAATTGGGATTTTACTTTAACTGGCACCTGGATATTCTCTGGTGTTTTTTGAAGATAAATAAAAGAATACTGAAGCGTTAACAAAATCATAATGCAAACTCAAAATCGATTAAAACCGTGGCAAAATATGACCAAAGGAAAGATCCACATGGAGACCCTTGCCAAAGTACAAGAGAATAAGACCAGATGTTCCGGAAGAGTAAACACGAGACTCTTGTTTATTTCAGATCCTAAGTGTAAATAAAATGTAAATAAAACATTAATTGTACTTACCATTCCGATTCTATTTCCACAACACACCCAGGACTTATTAATCAGGAGGGTTCAGATCCGGATCCGGCATATTCTGCATTTTGATGATTTCAAAAGTCATAGCAAGAATTACGGACCCCACGAAGATGAAGGTAAGAAGATACAGTAATTTATTACAGAAGGATGCCTCATCTCCTCCTCCACCGCCGTCCTTCCCGAAACTTCCTCCAGACACCGCAACAGATCCAGCAACCATGGCCGATCAAAATATTTCCTCTTAGAATAAAGCTGTTTGTATTTATTTCCACTTTTTAAGACTATGCATAGGAGAGCTCAATAAATATCTCTTCTCCGAAAAAAAAACTGTATGTATTTATTTCCACTTTTTAAGACTATGCATAGGAGAGTTCAATAAATATTTTCTCTCCGAAAAAAACCCTGTATGTATTTATTTCCACTTTGTAAGACTATGCATAGGAGAGTTCGATAAATGTTTCCATAAGAAATATCTTGTACTAGATTTTGGACCAGGCGCAAGTATCCTCTTTCAATTCAAGTGTCATTAATTCCTATGAACAGCTGGTACAGGTCGGTTCTGCCTTGATATAGGTCATTATCAATATAATAAGGTTCATCAATCACAAAACACTGTCACAAAGTGCCACTAACAGTTGTTGACGTACACTAAGAATCCGTGTCATTCAACAGTAATAATGGTTCAATCCAAAGAAGTTGTCTTCTGTTTCTATTCATCCGTAATAGGTTCAACAGAAAACAAATAAAACCTCATATCGGAATTGTGAGCCAAAAGAACATACTTCTACTCAATGTTTACATTAAACTAAACTTTATATCGAGTTTCACACATTTCTTCTCAAGGCAGAAACAAAAAGGCAGTGTAACTGGCCAGACATAGATGTACGATGATTGTAGCTTTAACTTTAATCCACCATTAAAATATCGGAGTCATAAAATCATAAATGGACAATTTGAAACATTCTACTTGATTTGTGCGATCTATTCATAAAGACTATTGGACCCGTACACGAGTAGATGACCTCAGATAGATATTGGGCTTAATGAAGGGTACCGTGACGGAGAAGGACTACGCACGCCGATATCTACACAATCCCGAGTAACCATTCCCTGTCAATTTTAGTTAAACCGTCCTTATACTCAAGCACTTCTTTTGTGCCCGAGTCAGTTTCGTTATCGTTATACGCCTATAAATAATATCATACATTGTTTATGATTTTGGAAAAAAATATTGAAGACATCTTTAACCGAATATCGTTTTTAATGAATATATTTTACCTTTTGGTCGTTTAGCATGATTTTAACGATATACAAGACAACTGACTTGAGCATTAAATCTATGCTTGAGTATGAGTACGGTTTCATGAACACGGGCCCTGGTGATATGTATAACTTTCTACCTGCTCTTCCTTCCTTCCGGTTTGATGTAAGCGTGTCATGTGATGTTAAAGCTGGGCCACATCTGGTGCAGAACGCAAATCAAAATTGGTCGTCGCCATTTCTGATTTCTCTTCTTAGTGATTGAGACTGTCTATGTAGATTTCGTTTTAAAATGGTGTTTTCGCAGTTTCTGATACCATTGGTATTTGGCGTCAGTTTTGATATAAAATATTCCATTTTTGTATAAGTATCATGATGTTTTTTGTCAATATATTAGAAACGAGTTAATCCTTTTATTGTTGTTGCAGGCTATCAATAAATGAAAATCATCAACGTGATTCTACAATGCAGATAACATTAGCGATTAAACATAACAAGAATACATTCTAAGTAAATAATATTTCATTAAAAAACCCTGATTAAAATGCAGATCCTTACTCTCACTCCTTTACATACGTATCTAACAACATCCCATAGGAGGTCATGTTCTGGTGACCTTTGTCGCCTCTTTACTTTAGACTCTTGGTAGAACTTTTTAATTGATGGCAGACGTCTGCAGAAAGTCATTTCGTCACAACATTGCACAATAGCTTGCTGTGACGTAAAGACTTACCGTTCGGAGAAGAATCTCTAAGCTTTTTCGCCCACAGGCATTCACATTCAGGATAATTTTGGCAGGGCAATTTGATTGGCTGATGCAAAAGGTCATCCGAAAATGACCTCGTATCGGATGTTGTCCGATCCTATCTATGCGGAGAATAAGGGAGCGATAATGAATCCGAATTTCAACCAGATTGAAAAAAACTCACAAGATACGAAACTGGTTAATACTTTGTGACTTAAACTCATTATACAATTATTTACATAATATCAACCTAGAATATATCAGTACAATAAGTAATTTATCTCGCTTTTTCCAAAACATAATGACAGGCAGTGGTCCTTGGTACGTTGTTTTGTGTTTTGAAAATAAATAAGAGAATACCGAAGCGTCAACAAAACCCTAATCCAAACTCAAAATCGATCAAACCAGGGGCAAAATATGAACAAAGAAAAGACTCACATGGAAACCCTTGCAAAAGTACAAGATAATAAGACCAGGGGTTCCGGAAGAGTAAGCGGCTTCTGCTTCATCGACGACACCCGCCATGTAAATCTTTGTAGTTGTTTCAATAATCCTTTTCAGATATTGGTACTCGTATAAGTGTAAATTTATCTTTGGTTTTGACTCAGCCAATCACAATAAACGTAAAAAAATGTTACGTCATATGTGACTAGCCAGGCACACATTTAAGTCTAAAATTGTTTCATGATCTCAGACCTGATCATTATCTTGTGTACGTCCTTGTCTTATTAATGAACGGCATTCTATTCCAAGGTGCAATTAAAGATTACGTAACACACATATGCTGCACCTCTTAAATTTAGTAATAGATACAGTATGCCGAAAAAATGAATTAAACTGCATCATACAGCTGTTTCGTCCTCCTCGGCCTCTTCAGTGATGCTAGGGGCCAAAAGGTAGAAATCCAAAATTTCTAAGCTAATGTAGAAGCAGAAGGGTCAGGTGCGTAAAACCCCTTTAATTTATTCATTTAGAAGTAAAATTAAACTAGTTCTGCATAATTTCAAATCATGTGCTACGAAAAACTTACATTTTTATGTCAGAGTTAAGGATGTTTGTGTCGAATATAATCACGACTTGAGTGTGTGGTTGTACTCTTATGAATATATCTCTGCTGTGGTCGGGTACCCTACAGTGGAAGTATAACACCCGGGGTATCGCCGATATCATAATCTGTGTTTAGTCTCTGTGGCTTTCAATTAGCATTGCAAACTCACGTTATGAGGCATCATCAGCTTAATGTCACGCAAAATCAAATTTAAAGCATTTTTATTTCATTAAATATCACATAAAATCAAGTTATAAAACATTATTTTATTTCACCTTCAGCTTAGATATGAAGTAAAGTTTCTTATGGTTTCTTAACAGGAAGATTTTTAATCACTGTCAATTATATTTTGATGTTACCTTGTATGATTGTAAGTTTTTTCTATTAAGTGGAAGATGACAATGCTTTTTATGACAAATTAAACAAAGATTACTAACCATGTCAATTTTGACCCATCTGTATTGTGTTTTATACGTAGTCTTGATATATACCATGTGCTGTATATTATTGTAACAATAACGGCCTTGTTATACACATAAATGTACGGAACCAGTAAGGCAGTTAATTTATAGCCTGCATGGCTCTTTAGTATCCATTATATTTGTTCAATTTGTTCATTAAAGCAATAAACGTTTTAAAACAAATGTTCGTATGGTCCTATTATACACATTGATATTGATTGAAAAAATAAATCTTAAAAGGGATTCATGTACGTTTGCAAACAAAGTGTGTTATAGATTGCAGTACCATTTGCTTAATACTCATTATTTATATTTACCTTTTGTTAGAAAATTTCGATTCCCACCTTCTAGCCCCTAGCAACATTGACGAGTCCTAGGAGGACGAAATATATGTATGATGCAGTGTAATTCATCTTGTCAGCAGACTGTTTATATAACTTAATTTAAAAGGTGCGGCATAATTTATGTGATCGTATGTTAGATTCATCTTTGAAAGAGTGTTTAATGCTTTATAAGGTCGAAAAGTTTTGAAACTAGAATCAAGTGTTGACAACACTGAAATTGAAGATGTTAAAATCAAAACAACATTTGTATTCGCATTGCATTACAATGGAAGGATTAAGAGCAAATGTAAATATTTACCTTTGTTTGTTTTATTTATGTTTGTCTGACGGGAGCGTTAATCGCTTTGTTTATAGAAGTATTTGTTATATATTTATCTTTAAAGCATTTTCATTGAATTCGCATTATTAAGTTGTTATTTGTACGCTTCATGCTTCATTGAATTCGCCTTATTAGGTTGTCATTTGTATGCGTCATGCTTCATTGAATTCGCCTTATTATATTATCATTTGTTGGCGTCATGCTTCATTGAATTCCTTTTATTTACTTGTCTTTCAAACGAGGCGTAATTGTTTAAACTGGCGTGCAAAATTGAAATGAACTTCAGTTGAAATAAATCCAATGCTTATGAACTTTACAAATCAAACAAAACAATGTAAACATCGAGAAAAAATTCTGAACGCGAAGATATAAAATTAATACATAAAAATATCAGATATTGATCAACAAAATCTGTACTGCATTTTATTAATAATCGGTATCTTGTACAAGTATAGAGCTTATTCGAAAAAGACATTTAGTTATTGTTTATTTTTACATATTTTCAAAATCGCCTTTAATACCTTTATCATCTCAATAAAATATTCAAATTCATTTTACTGTAGTTAACTATTACTGTTATTGATTCTTTAAGCACTTTCTACACAATAAACCGCATATATAATCAAATTCTGTTAACACTTTTGCATATATTTAACGGAAGTGAAATAACATTCATCAGAGACAAATCTTCACAAATCTGTCGTTCGACACACAAACATCTTCTTTCGAAATCGAAATTAATGAAAGTAAAATAAATTATTGAGTGATAATACGAATTATAGAATAAAACCTTGTTATATTAACATATATGTCTCTTGTATCTACAACTATCATAGAGTCGTTGTTGTTACACAACTATACAATCACTTCGATAAAATATACTGAATGCAAACTTAAAAATAACAGTATAATTGATTGTTTTTCATATCAGCAACATATTTCATTCAAAATGTTCACGAATTCATGTTCCAAATTTCTCTTCGGTGCTATTTTATTTCAAGTCTAAGTTTTGGTAATATCAGTTCGTCAAAATGCTTACTTGAGTCTACCACCAATATTCGACTTATCGACCGGCAATGGCGGTATAACAAGGTTTTATGTTAGATACGTATTCAAAATGAATATATACAATGTCCAATGTTCCTATGAAAACCATCTTAATCACTTCCGTCAGGCCATCCTATCCTAGTAAAACGTCAGTCCATCACTTCATGTTTTATCTGAAACATTCAAAGAAAATAAGCATCAGTTTCTGCTATTTTTTTAAACAAATATATGCAAACATTACAATTTCAATACAGAAAACCCCCACTTGTTCGAACTCATGGGAACCTAATCAGGTATTCGAGTAACTTATTTTATTTTAACAAAAGGCATTTAAAAGTTATAGTCTTAATTAATGTAACCTGATTTTAAAGACTTGTCCTTTGGGCCTTGGTTTCATGAAATTTCAAATAACTATTTAGACGAAGGTCTTTTCATGATTCTTGGGTCAGCTCTTTGGCAATATTGTACTATTTTAAGTAATTAAGCGTTTTGTTTTTGTTCAAGCATCGCGATATTCAATGAAATAGACTTCAATGAAATGGAATCAAATTGAAAATGATTGTTGAATTAAAAAATAACACATTCCTTTTTTATGATTTCTTAGCATACTGCAGGTAAACATTTTGGCATTTTGTCTGGGACATGCTGAAACTTTATTTTAGTGTATGCTGTATTACCTTAGTAAGCATGGTGTCTACTTACAAAAACATAATACGGGTGCAATTTTTAAAACATGTACAGGGAACACTTCCAATGTGACATCGGATGGATAGAAGCTTTGAGTAAAAGACTGAACATGGAATTGGAAGATCAGTGAGGTGGGGATTATTTTTACAAGATTCATTAAATTACAAAAACGTTCTCTTTCTCTGAAAAAGTAGTTGATGCGCTTATATGAATAAGAGCGCTAATTAGATCAAATACTGTTTAGTTTTCACTAAGTGGACTGGTCTAACACGATTTCAGGTTCCAGATTTTCAAACGATAATTAGCTTCATCACTATTTAACGACAATTTTCAAACTTTAATAATTCTGTCAATATACAAGTTCCAATCCCAAAACTGTGCATGTCAATTGACTGTCCTCAAGAAAGTTACAATTATTTCATTGGATAGATTTTAAAATTTCAGGAGAATTAAAATTTGCAATTACTTATTAAGGTTAACACATTTTTGAACGACTGGGTCCTGATTCCCCAAGTGGTTAAGTTGGTGACCTCATTGTGTCTCAATGCCTAGGGTTTGGTTTCTTATCAAGCCTCATTGAACACTGTTATTATTTGATTTGATTAAAAATAATTCTTCACAATGTCACATAAAGCAAGTATTCTTACAAGATTAAGTATTTAAGCTTATGTTCTGTTGGTAAAAATGTTGCACTCCATATTCAATTTCAAATGAAAATTCTGAAAAAAACCCATACAATTTAGGTTTATAGTGAATGAACTTAGCCCTTTATAGCAGTTTTGCTCAATTAAGGAACCGTGTCCCACTGTATTGTGGTTTTTCGTATAAACAGCAACCACAAAGATATACTTGTATTTTAGTCAGATAAAATCAATCCGATAGTCTAGTCACTAAATGGAACAGAAGGATGGTAAAACAAACCGAGGTTATTGGTTGGAGTCACAATCCAACACCACTGACTTTTGCACTCATGACATTTGTTTTAGTGATTTCTTGTTTATTTATTCTGTGTATTACTCTTTAAATTTTTTGGGAACTTCTTTCAAAAGCGATTCTTCAAAATCATGATCATGCAGTTTTAAAGTGGTACGGTTTCTTCTAAACATCAGAAACGAACGTGGATAAAATGGAAACCCTACAATTTCACAAACACTAAGAATGTTTTGGAATGAAAATATTAAAAAAAAAACCCTCCAAAACGTATTTGTATAAAAGATCATAATACCAAACCATGAAAATTTTAATTAGTGAAATGTAATTAGAATCAGAATCCAACAAATGGCGTCTATGTGTTCTAATTACTTAATCAGAAATATTGGCAAATTTTATAGTCGCCATCTTTGTCTCATTATCAAAATATTCGGTATCTTTGTGTGATATGAAGATGGACGTTTTGAGTATGTTCATTAGTGTGTTTACTTGTTGTGATTGACAATGACTCGACTCTCATTTTGAGGATTGATTTTTACTTGGATGTGACCAAGATTTACATGGCTGATGTCATCGATAGCTAAACACTGATGTTTTTCAGAAATCGATCTAGCATCAAAAAGGTGAAATTCTGGCCTTTCGCGAAGGACATAAAATAGATAGAAATACACATATTCAAAATGGCCGCCGATTGGTAATGTTTTTAAATTCACGCAAAAAAGTTCTACAAGCAACAGACACTTATATTTTTGACACAATTTTCAGATGCATATATGCTATTGAAATTTCTTTTCTATTACGATGTAAACATACATTCATAAAAAGTATAGATGTGTTCTTGTTTTGGATTCTGCATCTACTCCCTCTATTTTTAGAAATGAATGTTTTCGTTTGGATGTTTACTTTATTCGGCAACACAAACCTGCAGAAAATATTCCATAGCGAAAAGAGGAAATCAGTCAACTGCCTGTGCTATTGAAAATTTCTTCGTCCTCCGCCATGTGTTTCATTCTTAGGACCTCAAAGGTCAAGGCCAACACAAAAATCCCAACAAATAGGAAAACCAGAAAGTTTAAACAGTTGTTCATGAATACAGCCTCGTCACCAGGCTGGTTACCTCCGAAGTCTCCCCCAGACACCGCAACCGCCCCCGAAACCATGGCGACCAACGGATAAAAAGTTCACTTTTTTATCGTTACAATTGTTGCAGATCACTTTTCCAAGCTGTCGTTTGTTTGATTACTTGTTCAGATGCATCTCTTTGCCATCCGGATACCGTTGATTTTTACTACTCTGAATAAAAATGTTTTTATCTTATATTGTAATATATAATATTTGCATCTGCAAGTAGCGTGTATCACTTCCTGGTGAATAGTAATTCCATAGGACTGTTAACACCTTAAACGGTGGCTCAGGATCACTGTTGAAATTCTTGTGTATTCCATGCAAAATTGAATTCTGTTCTTATACCGAAACAACTTCAAAGTGCCCATGCACCTTATTACGTGTCAAATGCATTTAAAGCCATTCGAAATTTAACATTTATATTCTGTATAGGACATTTATGAGACCATTAATGGGTTTTAAGGTTTCTTTAGAAATTTGTTAAAAATGTTTAACAAATGATTGGTCAGCTTAGCCACAAAATTAATATTCTTAATGTATATTTTTTTTTTAAATACCTCTTTTCAAAAGAATGGGGGCTAGGAATTGATAGCAATGAAAACCAATATTCAAGAAAACACCCAAAATAAGTAAACTTTATATAAATATATCTTTAACAAATTATAATTATAAATTGTCAAGCTGACCGGGCAAAATCAAAATGAGATCATAGACTAGTATTCCAGTGTTACCATAATCAAATAATTCGAATGTAGTTGAAGATAAAGAACAAAATAGCTTGTGATCAGAATTAAAAAAAAAGATCCCAAGATGTTAATTTATATCATCTGTTTTTTATGATAGGTATTTTATTGTAACATTTCTTTTAAATCTATTTGTATGGATTTTTTATCTAATTGGGTCTAGGGGTAACTTTACACGGACTTCAAACGGTTATCGGGATCTTAATGAAGTTGGAGTCAATTGTTCTCGTGTAACAATGCTAATTACCTTTGGTGACGTATAACATGTATATTTAAATAAGATTTAGTTTTTAACTATTTGTTAGCTTGATGAAATATCTATTAGAATTTGAAACATCATTTTTGTTTTAAGGTAATCACAAACAATAATATTTTATATATTGTTTTTGTTTTTGATGACCATAAGTTAGAAACACATAATAATATGTTTTGTTTACTTTTCCACTGATTCAAGATTCATTGTTTACTGTTTTTAAGTTGACAAATATTTGTTTATATATGATTTGGTTGCAGCAAACCTATCATCAGCTTATTCGCACGTTAAATACAAAATTTTCGTAATAATCAAAACTAAAAACAAAATAATCCTGTGCCACTATCTATAGTGATAACATTCGAGTAATATACAAACATTTGATTTGATTAGACCTGCCATATAGTTTACCTAGTTAAGTCTGTCTAATTTATGTACTTCTTCACCTCGTATTTAACATAACAGGAGGCATAAATTTGTAAAGACTCATGTGCCTATATAAAGTCACTTAGCTTCGACATTACGCGTTTTTATTTATCGGTTTTGGAGAAGAAGTTGTCAAAAATATCTTTATTTCTGTTATTTTAGTGGGATGCTGACGGACATATCATCATCACAAACTTTCAGGTTTTTACTGCAAAAGTTTATGTTTCCTTCAATAATGAGGAAGGTAAAATTGTGATAAAATTTATAGTTTTATGTTCTTATTTACTGGTTCAAAGATTAATATTCGTAGTTAAAGGACATTTATAACTAGCAAATATCTTTCTTAAAATTATGGGGAACATGTAGCCATGGCTGCTATTTCGGCGCTCACATTTAGCATGAGACAAATTCTAGCACTGCCCAACCACAACCTTGTTCACAGCTGTCTAGAAAACAAAAATCAGAGAATACCAAAGCGTCAACAAAACAAATATCTTGCTCAACACAGTGCTGTGCCACGACTCGAACCCGTCACCCTTCAGTCAAGGGCCAAGCATGACATTTGTGACATTACATTACTTGGGGAATGCAGAAAAAATGACATAGATCTACATGTGATCGATACCAAAGAAGACCCGTAACGCTCCGTACCGTGTGGTTTGTTTTCCTTATTCATTTTCAAGAAACACGCAGGGCTACTGACTGTTTTTAAACCATCATGTGAGGTCATGTGAGTTCATGCAAAAAAAAGGACAAGCGAATAAGACCAGGTGTTCCTTAAGAGTAAGCGTCTTTGCCATCGACGACACCTTCCATGTAAATCCTTGTCATATCCAAGTAAACATCAAGTTCTCATCAAGTTCTCTAAACATCATGTTCTCAACTTAAGAAAGCAGAAGACGCTTATTCTTCCGGAACTCATGGTCTTATACGTTATCAAAGGTCTATGTGTAAACATTTTCTTTGTTCACATTGTTTCTCTAGTTAAAATTTTTTTTTATTCGGATTAAGGTTTTCTTGACACTTTTTCTGATTGTTGTTGTTTTTTATATTCTTACATTTGTATGGCTGGTATTGCCAATCAACCATAAAACACTTACTCTTTCGGCACACCTATTCTGTTCTGGTATATTCTGGTACCCTGTACTATTTTTCTTCAATTTTAATTCGAATCACGGTTTCGGTGACAATTTGGTACTCTCTTGTTATTATTTAAGACATTATATAAAAAAACTTACTTCAAACACCAAAACGCGTATTATGAAAATGTTCATAGCGCCAAGACATGTCGATATATTTTGAAACAAAAACATGTCAATACGTCATGATTTAGGAAACTTACTACCATTTGCAGCTGGTACCAGTTGAGGGTTTGCAAATCTAGTAAGCAAATACAAACTATCACGCGTTCTTTGTTTTACACTAACAAAGGAACAACTGTTGGCCTATATTTCTATATCAGAGATATCAGTTATGACGTCAGAACCCTTTACTGTGCTGAGACCAAGTTGAAGTCTTGTAAGGGGCCTTTATCTAGATCCTTGTGCTTAATGTATTTTTCACCATGTAAGTTACTGAACATTGTTTTTAATGACGGTGAGTATTTAAACCACCTATATCAAACATTTTCTTTTATAATCGACTATTAAAAGAATGGAAACGACTTCTATTTGCTTTTAGTTCATAATGAGGTTATATAGTAATATATATATATGCAAACAAGATATTTTTAAAAATCAAATGCTCAACACATTTTTCACATATGTGCAAAGTTAAGACTATATTTTGTACATAAGTCGAAATTCGTTATCTCGAACAGTATTTGTAACTCGAAAAACCACGTCGGTAAATGCCAGACTTAATATTCGAACTTACTGAATTCGGATACTCTAACATCTCAAAGAGTTCCTGTCCGCTTCGAGATACCGAGGTCCGACTATGTGTTTTGATATGACGATGCTTTTTAATCACGTGACATATACTTGAATCATGAGCATACAACAACATAACATTTGACTTTATTCTAGGTGTTCACAATTCACAACGCTAGTAAATGTATACAAAGCGAAAACTATTTCGTGTTGACAGATTTGACATTTTACAGTCTGTTGTTAGACAGTCACCTCTTCAATGAAAAACACAATTGAACAGTTATAACGTTTAAAAATCTTTATTTTAATCAGTGTTTCTTTTTTATTTTTAATACACCAGTTCATTATTATAGAAATTACTAAAAAATTAGATTACGTAATCGTACTTTTTCTCTTTCAGTCAAAGGTGTGTCCAAAATATAAACTACTTTCAATACATTTAATTAAGTATTTCTATTCTGAATGTAATTCAAAAAGATTACAGAAATTTTTATTTAATTTGACGACGCCCATGTGTGGTTGAGAGTCTAATACACTATCTACTCCCCTACCAAACTACGACAGCTTGTTAAATCATAAGTGTTTAAAAAAATTGAATTTCAACTCACTAACGTTTTGAAATGTCATGACTTCATGATGGGAGTTAAATGAAGGTTTAAAGTTATAAGGAGAGCAATGTTGATGGTTTCATGGTGTTGTATTGCACTTTTTCAAAACCAAGCTTTTTAAGGTAGTTCATCTTATATTTGGTCATGGAAAAATTAAATTTTAAAGTATTTCGTGCGTATTCAAATATAAAAAAAATCATATCTCTTAACAGAAAAACCTTTAAACAATAAAATTAATGACGTCACAATAGCGATTGCCGATTTACAATAACAAATAATGTTACAATCTCATAATAACACTAGCTTTGCACGTTCATTGCAATAGCAAGTTGCAGATCAAATACAAATATAAAATGTTATTCAATATTTTCTCTACTGGTTAAAATATAGAAGTAACAGTTTATTTTAATGACTTATTTCCAAGACACCGACCTAGCCACACATCTTCCCTGCAACACATATACTGTACACCAGTTGAAGTCATTACCCAATGAACAACCATTTACAATCACATGAACCACACCTATACTCTACAACATATATTTACTGGATATCAGCCGTAGTCATCACTCCATGAACCTCACGTCTAAGTAGGATTACTTTCGTCCACCATTTTATGCATTTTAATCACTTCAAACGTCATGGAAGTCACCACAATCGCCACAAAAAGGAATATAAGGAAGTTGAGACAGTTGCTGACAAAGGTTGCCTCATCACCTGGCACACTCTCACCACCGAAACTTCCTCCAGACACCGCAACGGCCCCAGAAACCATTGCTTATACCACTGATGATTTCAAACTTGCAGGGAAAACTGTCGAATCTTTCAACCAGATTCGTTCACACAATGCACATAGATGTTTGGGATGTTTACGGTCCCTTTCTGTCAAATCGACGAAGTAGAAATAAATATGTTTTCTTTTAGAAAATGATTATATATTTCATAATTTTCACAATAAGAGCAAAGCACATTTTCGTCCTTTTAAGCATCGATAAACATTAAAATGTTTCCGCTTTTGTATCCACGAGTATTAACTTAACCGCGATATTTGGTTTAATCCACATCACTCCAAATCATCACGTTATTGTGTTCATGTTTAGTTCATTAACTGTGTTTTACTGGCGTAACACAAGATGATAAATTCCATTTTCCCACTTAAGATGATTGTAGGTCACATTTAGGAATATTCGGTACATCAGCGCATTTGTCCATGTTTTTTCACTTCAATGAAATCCTCTCAAGATTGAATATGAATTATGTTAAAAAAACTCAACAATTCACATATTGATGATGAGTTACTAACTCATTAATTCCATAACCATTAAAAATAACTGTATTCATCCATTAATATCCAGAATTAATTGACATTAATCCAACGTTAATCCTTCAGTGAAATCCCGCGCAAAATCACAAAAAATTGTCAGCATCTGCTGACACCGTACAGAGAATCCCTACGTAAGAACGACACATCGGGTCTGCTAAGTATTTACAGGACCACGTAACTTAATGCACTAACTCTAAACTAAAGGTTTTTAATGGCTTATACAAATACTGTATCAGGTTTTTTACTATCTTTTAAAGGAAAAATCTTAATGACTTGTACCAGTACTCGGATTACCTGGCCATTGTTATTCACGCTTTATGATGATTACTCTGTTAAAGGAAAAGTCGATTTTTCTTGTTTACAATATTATAAATAGGATTGTATATGGTAGTATGGAGACTTTTTAGCCTCACAGAATAATATATTTCGATTAGGTCATTTTTTCTGCTGTTTTTTTTAATGATTTTACATGTATTTCGAAGCGTCAACAAAACCTTAATCCGAACTCAAAATCGACCAAACAAGCTGCAACATAGGAACAAAGGAAATATCTACACAGATACCCTTTAACAAGTACAAGAGAATAAGACCAGGTGTTCCAGAAGCGTAAGCGTCTTTTGCCTCATCGACGACACCCGTCATGTCAATTAAGATTACATGCGAGTAAATGTCACGTTCTCAAAGTATTAACTTAAGCATAATTCTCAATCACAACAAGTAAGAATGTTAATGGTCGTGTAGTTGGTTGATGCTTCATTAATCCTTTGTATTATTTTGCTGTTATTTTCCCTATCTGCAAATGCCCGATGACTCGTATTACTTTGCAATTAGCAAAACTTCATTATAAAAGATTGAAATGATAATTAGCCAGGGAAAGGTGATTCGCAAAGCAACCACGACGTGCAAACACATTAAGAAAAAATCGGAGAATACCAAAGCGTCAACAAAACCATAATCCGAACTAAAAATCGATTAAACTGGAGGCAAAATAGGAAGAAAGGAAAGATTTACATGGAGACCCTCGTAAAAGTGATTTCAGAAAAAATATTTGCATAATCAACTCCACTAGTACAGGTTTGGAACTTGAAAAACGGCAATATCCCATTATCCTTCACTAAAAACCTTCTTCCCTCCCTAAGGAAATCCCATAACTTTATCAATTATTTTAATTAGTTAAACAACGATATATTAATAATTCGAAAATAACAAAGAGAAAAGATGAGCTGCAATTCAAACTCTTAATTGATGGCGAAATAAACATATGATAAAGAACACATTTATTTAGAGACCGTTGACAGAATACAAGGATTAAAAGACTGTGTTTTAGAAGGGTTATCATTTCCTGCCGAAAACAGCTGCCATTTTTCATGGAGAAATTAATAAACTTGGATTACAATGACGAATAAAGCGAACATGCATGGTAGATACATGTCTAAATTATGATATTTTGGGATATCAAAATATTTTTTTTCTGACAATTTGTATGATTCGAGCATGTGAGTGTCAGACGAAAGGGTGCACTTTCAAGACCCTTTATGACGTTTCGTTTCTACTAAACATACATATATAATGAAGCCATTTATCAATAACCATTACCTTTATTGCATACAGATTTGAAGTGAATGCTAACATGTTCATTTAGAAGCAGGGAGGATACGAAATGTTTTGAATCAATCCTCAATTAACATTTTATATCCTCGCTCTGCTAAAAAGTTTTGTTACTTAAATTTTATTTTAAAAAAACAGACTGTGTTCCTTTAACCCGAGACCAGATTTTAGTGCGCTGACCTTTAAATGTTTGGTATTTAACACACAGCTTTGGTAAGACAAAACACTGCCATAAAAGGCAGTGCACCTGACTGTACTTGATTGATAAGATATCAGTTCTTAATTCACAATGATTCGTCATGTCAACGAAACGATTAAGTCATTTTTGATTGAAAACAGTTTATATATATTTTCACATATACTATCAAATACCATTAATTTATATTTCTTGGACATGCAATCTTCAATTTCAATTTTGGTTACTTTCAGTCTTATTAATTTAGTCTAACTTTCATAAAGCTAATTAAACTAGTTAAGCTAACTAGGGTTTAATTCAGTTATGTTATCTACAATAGTTATTGAAACCTATACCAGTTCTTTAGAAATAACTGTTTCTTTGATAGACAGGGCGAACAGGTTTAAGATATTTCGGAGTCGACTATGGAAAATGTTGTGTATATTTGTACCGAGATGTTGTATGAGGTAATTTTGTATTTAATACAAAATAACTTAACGAAGTACATGTAGTTAAAATTTCTTTTGTTTCAAAAACAAATCATGAACTTTTGAACTATCTGGACGAAATAATAAGTTTTAAGCTTGTAACACCTATCACAACATTTTAATTTGTATCATAGCGAAAAATAATTCTAAATCGTATTAATTCAAAATTGCATTTATTTAAACAAATAACACAAAATTTTGAATCATTATCAGAATGAATAATGATTTTATTAATATTTTTAAGTAATAGGAAAACAAGTAGAGCGATTTAATGACGTTTTGATCAAAGCTCGCCTATTGAGAAAATGTGTATGATACAGCCATCTCCCGCAGTCTGGGCTCCAGTTCAGTAAGAACATATTTGGGCCTGAGTCTAAAATATTTCGGTAAATCGTTATTACATATTGTACTAGCATGGCCTTAGCCTGATTAATTAAATGATTTCAAATTTAATTAACGGTGATCTTAGATCCTGATGGCACTAATGAGATTAGACATTAAAAGAATTCTAAAATCTGACGCGTTAATGATTGTTATTCGGATTTGATATTAAGGTGGTAAAATAGTAAAACATTTTATATAAAATCCAATTAGTAACAAGTTTATTTTGCACCGAGCACACTCAGAAATGTCCATCTTCATATCACACAAAGATACAAAATATTTCTCAATGAGACAAAGATGGCGACCATAAAACTTGCCCGTGAAGATACTAAAAGGTATGCATATTTTCCGGCCATCCTTCTCGCTACTTTACAACTTACTGAAGACAAAATGCAAAAATTCCCTCTGCATACATTCGATATATGACCAACGTGGAACCATGTTTTAGAGAGACACTTACAGCACCATTCCTGGCGGTCATGTGTTGTGGAAAGGGGAAAGATACAATATGACAAGAAAATTCAGCCGAAATGCAAGATGTGTAATTTCAAATGCCGAAAATATGGGTTACAATGTACAGCAATGCGTGTATACGAAAAATAGAGAGGTAGTTCAAGTTCTGTTTGTGTGTACTTTTAAAGGCCCAATATATGTAACTTCAGGAAATTTTTCGTGATTCTGAAAAATTCTGAAAAAAATCCAGTTGATAACCATGCAAAAATAAGCCCAAAACGAAGTAAACCTGAGCGTTTACTAACAAGAAACTCTTGACTGAAAAATCCAAAGAATTGAAAATAATTCAAGTGGGACCAACTTCAACAACAAGCCGAGGTTAGAAGACAGTTCAAAATGGATGCGTGTTTACAAATACCGTGTTTCAACTGCTGCTGTACCGGTAACCGCGTACGAATTCATCTTGAATATTGCTGATATCAGTTAATCTTAACAAAATCTATAAATACAAAAAGTTATTATGCTTGATTTGCGCTTCAAGTTTTGCCGAAAGTTACGTATGTTGGGCCTTTAAGTCAATAATTCATTTCATATAAAAATTAAACTTATTGGTATTTTTTTTAAAGATTTTTTAATTATTATGCTTGTACCTTCACCAATGCTTATATCGGAAATATGTTAGTCTTAACATACTGTATTATATGGACATTTGAGTTATCTGTTGGCACAATTAAGAACCTAGCGTAATGCTTCAACATGCAAACAATATAAGTCCACTATATTTGTCATAATTGTTTGCCTTGTTGAAAAGATATTTCTGTATTTGAAATTATACAGAACTACTTTATTTTACTTCTAATCTCATAAATTAAAGGGGTTTCACGCACCTGACCCTTCTGCGTCTACATAAGTTTAGAAATTGTGGATTCCCACCTTTGGTCCCTAGCATCACTGAAGAGTCCTAGGAGGACGAAACAGCTGTATGATGCAGTTCAATTTTTTTTCGGCATACTGTATCTATTACTAAATTTAAAAGGTTCAGCATATGTGTGTGTTACGTCATCTTTAAAAGTATTTTGATACCGAACGACAAACAGTAATATAATAATATAATTTAAAGTTGACACCTTTCTGAGTTCAGCATGGCACTTATCATGGTCCTAATGTATTTACAAATCACTGATCTAGTACCTTGAAGCGAGGATCTAACTTATTCGTACGGACAGGTCGGCCATTTTGAAAAGACTATTTCATAATACGTTATCGACAGTGACTATGTAAAGAAAAAATACGATGATATACATAGTCAAAAGGTCACTTTGATTTGTTATATACACTTTGATTCCCAGCCTTTTGCCCCTAGCATCACTAACGAGTCTTAGAAAAAAACAATTAAGAATACCAAAACGTCAACCAAAATCCATAATCCGAACTCAAAATCGATCAAACTTGGGGCAAAATAAAAAAAAGGAAAGATCCACATGGACACTCTTACAACAGCTGTATGATACAGCATACTGTATCTAATACTAAATTTAAAAGACACAGGATATGAAGGTCATCTTATATAAATAGAGGATATCTAACAGTGTCTTCAGTAATACCAAATATATTTCACGAGTGGGACTAATATTTTGATATTTTTTTTTCACGAGTGCACAGAGCACGAGTGAAAAAATATCAAAATATTAGCCACACGAACAAATGAAATATGTTTGGTATTACTGAAGATACTGTTAGAAATTCTGTTTATTACATTTTTTATAGGAAAATCTGCAGTGGCAGCTTTTGATATTCCCAAATGTCGTTTGTAAGCAGCGTTCTGAGTGGTCAAATAAGAAAAAAGTGATATTTTTCAGTAGTGAAAAATATCATATTTCACTTTTATAGAATGAATATTTTCGATATTTCATTGGTAAAAATGTAATAAAAAGAGAATAGTTAATAACAGGACAAGTGCATTTTATTATTATGCTTATGAGTATGACAATATCACTGCTTGAAATTTTAGTATTAATCGCGAATCAGAATAATGTTGTCAAATTAATAATGACTTTTAAAGTTCGAAGATAGACTTACACACACGACTATTTCTCACTTGTTTAGTTTTTGTCTCGTGATAAGTTTGAACCTTAAGATTATACGAAGAGTAAATAGACATATTAGAAAAAGAATTTGGCTTTGTCTGTCTTTTCATATTAAGCTGACTAAATCATACGCATATTGTGTCGATTCAAAACAATACAACATTTAGTACCAGCTAAGAGTATCGAATAGTGTCAGTGTTTACTTTTGCCGTCGTTGTCGGAAAAGATTTATTATCATTATATATATATATAAAATGTTACTCAATAAGATGATCTCTCTCTCCCTCCCCCCCCCCCCCCCACCCCCACCCCCACCCCACCCCCTTCTCTCGCACTTCCCCTCGATCTCTCTCTCATGATGATTTTGCATGTGTGACTGTATGATACTGTGAGATATTGTATTTTAGTATTGTAAATAAGCCATCTTGAAGTTTGTAAATATATAAATGTTTTATTGTAGGGAAAGGGCTTAGTATAAGTTGTACAACTTGTGCCAAATCCCATTGCTATTGAAGGCAATACATGTGCTTAAATCAAATAAATAAAAAACAATACAAGCTGGGTGGAACCATTCAAGCACAACGAACAGTATATATCCTACGTTGACTGTAGTGGCCCTTTATCTGATTTAAACATTGAACACCTATTGAAGTGTAAAGACCAATTAATGTGTGCTAAATAGAGAATGAACATGTGTTATCTAAGCATATATGTACTGTAAAATACACGTTTGCGTTTTAGAGTAACCTAGCTTGATGCTAAAACTGTTTTTAAGGCCCAATATACGTAACTTTCGACAAAACTTGAAGCTAAAACCAAGCCTTAATAACTTTTTTTATATTTATAGATTTAGTTAAGATTAACTGATATCAGCAATATTCAAGATGGATTCTTACGCGGTTACCGGTACAGCGGCAGTTGAAACTCGATATTTGTAAACAAGCGTCCTTTTTCAACTGTCTTCTAACTTAGGCTTGTTGTTGAAGTGGGCCCCACCTGAATAATTTTCAATTCTTTGGATTTTTCTGTCAAGAGTTTCTTGTTAGTTACCGCTCAGGTTTACTTCGTTTTTGGCTTATTTTTGCATGGTTATCAGCTGGATTTTTTTTCTGAATTTTTCAGAATCATGAAAAATTTCCTGAAGTTACGTATATTTGGCCTTTAAGTAGGTCTGGAGGCATCGAGAGAAGAATTTTCTTTTGAGCTTCCATCCACATCGGAGAACCAAATGTTGTATTTCACTAAATCTATTCACCGTATTTAATTTATTAATAAACCGTACAGTGTACCCTCGTTATACCGCCACATTTCGTCAAAAGCAGTTATAGCGGTATAACGAGGGTGGCGATAGTATCGAATTATGAAAATTATAACCATGAATTAAATTTCATAATAGATTGCATTTCCAACATTTTATTGAAAACAAGCTTAGTATTATATTGTCATATAGATCTACATTGGCACAAATTAAAATTAATATCTGAAAATATTTATTGATCTGCTTTTGCTGCATGCCATTCAACTGGAACATTAAAGATTTCCTCGATCTCCAAACGCAGAACAATATGCCGTTATGATCGAGGGAAATATATAGCGATTCGGGACGTTTGTATTTTAAAGGGTGTGGCGGATGGCGGTATGTTTCACTTTTAAATGTAAGTTATTTTACTCTACGTCTGATAAACAATCGTAAAAAACCCTCAAGTCGCGTCATTTTGTTGCATCATTATCAAACTATATATATATTTCATTTCATTAATTAATGTCCAACCGTATCTATGGTAGTTCAGATGCACCATTGTCGTTCAGCTTGGTTCAATTTGCCGGTGAACACAGTCATAAGCCTGTAAGACTGCAAAAGTAGTCTCCCTTTAATAACAAGCTTTAATCTTTTTGCTAGCGGTGTTGTGATACAGGCAGTTCTGATACAATATCATAGAGTGTTCCATTTTGTTAACCGAACTATTTTTCCGGAACTCTTTGTTCGTTATCTATCGATCTTATCGGTAAAGCATAACAAGATTGAGTTCCCAACAGCTTTTTTTACGCGTTGCCATGTCGTCATATTGACTTCGCTTTATGTCTATAATTATTGTCCGATCACAGTTGCTTAAGTTTCTGTCAGTAAAAAATAAATACATATGTGTAAAATGAGCCTCCCATTACAGTATTTTAATTACATATTCTGTAATGAGCCACGGCTCCATATATGTATACATAAAATTATATACTGACAGAAACTGAAGCAACTGTGGTCTGATTAAGGTTTTACGGGAAGGCAGAGAAATATGACGCGATAATTAATAATATTTCATCTTTTCGGTATATAAAGAATGATGTTACCCATATTGTTATGAATGTAAAAAAACTTTTTAAACCGGAGTGTCGAACTCCGTTATCTCGACGTCGATGGAAGCGTGGTAAAACTTCGAGTTATCCGAATATTCGAGCTACTGGAGTTTGAATGTTGGTGTAAATCTTTGTTGGAACCGACGAAATACTTCGAATTACAATTTATATGCAAACGGGTTTTCGAATGATACTAGTTCGAAATAAGGAGGTTCTACTGTACCAGAAAAGTTCCCTGTCCAAAACGAACATTAGCAATACAGGTTAACATCTGCGCCCAGTTGTTCAATGGGTGATTAGCTTAATCACTATTTAACAACATTTTTCAAACTTAAATATATCTGTCAATATTTAAGATACAATCTTAAAATGTTGTATGTACATTGCCAACATTAGGTATTTGATATCTGCAAAGTTGTAATTAAATCTATGGTTTCATGTCAAAGTTACAGGATAATTAAAATTTGCACTAATCACTGATTAAGCTAATCATCTTTTGAACAACTCGGCCCTGATATTATACACTCTATATAGATACTAAACATATGGTTTTTTTTAATAAATATCTAAACGTCTCAATGATTCATGTATATTTACCTTTGTATGGCATTGACACTTTATATCCCTACCAATTTCAATTGGCATTCAAAGGCCATGACTGCCATTGACCGATTGTTGACGTCATAATTACTTTGACGTCATAATTGTTATGTTGGTACCATTGACTGTCCCCGGTTGATAGCCTTTCTTTTAAATGAACAAGTATATTTGATGAATACATCGTTTTAACGAAATGATAATAAATAAAAATGGGAATTGATTTTTATTTGAGATGAACAAATGCTATAAAATGGTAAATATAAGTATTGAAGTACTTTTAGTTGGCATTCATAGGCAAAAATGAATACCAACTGGACAGGGCAAATTCAATGAAACACGCTGGCATTCACAGGCAACAGGAATTCCAGCTGGACATAGACAAATCCAACATGAAGCGCTAGCACGCTTCATTGAATCTGCCTCTGTGCACTTGGTATTCATATTGCCTATGAATGTCAACTAAAATCAGTTAAATGCTTAATTATTATAAAGAAATAGTGAAGAGAATTCATCGTAATAACAAAAGAAGCGTGTTAAAATTGTGATCAGAAATGTCCGCATTTAAAGGGATAAATAGGGACAAAGTGTAAATAATCCATTTTTTACGGCACAACAATAGAAAATAAATTTTATTTCACTCTTGTTTTATATATTTCATAATTTTTATCATCCCGAGTTCGGTATCAGCAGAAAGGTTATAACGTTCGCTATGAACGTAAAATATAAAATATCACCTTTATCCTGCTTCTAAAATAAGGAAACAATTGCATAGGGCCTTTTAAAACTAACACACATATCTAATTCTCGTTAATTTAATATGAATAACATCATATGTATACAACATAAACATGTGTTTTAAAAGACATCCATGAGATCAATAGATAACAATTATCGTTAAATTAATCATAAAAAAACAATTTCTTTCTCTCGTGATGCGTTGACACTCCAATGAAACATGATAAATTCCTCCACAACTGTTAAACAATAAAATCGATACCCTGAACCATAACAACACGAACACGTATACTGAAATTTCGATGTTCAAGAAACTTTTGAACCGGATTTAAGCGTTGAAAATCAATGAAATACATTGTTAGAACTTATCTTTCTGGTACAATTCTATAAATGAGGAAATTTTGACAGCATGGAATATCACCTTTTTTTTTACCTATGGCTTTTCGTGCATAGCGATCGAACTCTCGTTTTAAACACATTTTTCGTCCTCTGTTTTATCTAAAAATTGAAACATTACGATGAATATACGCACAAATTGCTGCAGCATTATGTACATATTTTCGTAATTACTCCGCAATTCTGGATTAACGAAGCTCCATTAAAATCGAAGCCCGTTATCTCGAAGTCGACGAGACTATGGGGAAACTTTACCCGAGTTTTCCCAAGTTCGAGATAACGAGGTTGTACGGTATATGGTAATATTGAAATCTCAATCAATGATAGTACTGTTAGTCACTTCCCTCGCAAATCTATGCATCCTGAGAACCTCAAACGTCATGGCTAAAACTACACAGCCCATAAAAACCACCACTACAAGGTTCAGACACCTTTTAAGCATGGTAGTATCGTCATTTGCGCCGCCACCCATTCCACTTCCGCCGAAACCGGAACCGGAAACAGCAACAGATCCAGTTACCATATTTAATGGCTTACTGTATTCTACGTTGCCATCTTGGGATGGATATGGTGTCTGTGAAAGACATGGTAATTTTTCGAATATATAATATAAAGATTAAAAAATAGTTTGAGGTGGTCAATTAACGCACTTTAACCCCCCACACACGTGCGTCAGTGTGGAGCAGTTTATTCCGAAGGAGTATGCATATTCATACTGTGATGTCACAATTTATGTGTATTGATATGACGTCATAACTTTTTGTGCACTTTCCTTAAGGCATCGCAAATCACTGATTTAAACATCCAGCTGTTTACTTACATGATAAGCCAAATCCGTATAATCTCGTACGTAACAACTTCCTACCACGTAAAAATCACGTTCCACAAGGTAGTATATTTCATTTCCTTGGTGAAATGAATCCAAACCTTTCTTTTTCCTTGAAATAACTACTTAGTACGGCATGAAGTTCTGATTTATTTTTTGAAATATATCCTTAACATCCTGTTTCTGGAGGAAAACGTTAAACATGGCACAACAATTAAATTCTTTCCGTAAAACAAATCAATATTTGCCTTTCCGTGGTAGAATCTCTTTCACAGCATGAAATACTATATTTCCGTCATGAAATATATTAACATTATCCTTTCCATTGGAAAATCTCTATCACAACATTAAAAAATGATATTCCCGTCGTTAAATACATCATCATCTTCCTTTCCTAGGATCTCTATCAAATCAAATTAAAAATATTTTCTTCTTGAAACACATAAAAATGTTCCTTTTTACGAAATATTGAACAGGGCGTGAAACACTGAATTACACAGGTAAGAAATATATCTCCATTATCCCTTTTGAAAATGAAAGACGTGAATCGCGACACGAAATAGTATTGTAGATATCGTGCGCACAGCTTAATCCCATGGAAGTGTTTGTAACACAGCAAATAAGATAATTTACCTCGACGTGAAATCCTACATCTAATTGATGAAATATATTCCTAACGATCTACTTTCGTAGGCTGAAACTGTGTCACAACATAAGAATCCTGAACAACCTCGTTCTACGCAAAAGAAAAATAAATGTACCACAAACAAAACATCATTTCCTCTGTAAAGTAAATCCGAAACAAATGTTCCTGTTCCTAGAGGTACAATGTATGCTATTCAGCACGGCGTCAAATGCTGTTTTTCATTGATGAAATATGACCTCCAGAACCTGTTTCGGTGGAAGGCGTGAGTCCTAGCTGGGATTATCACATTATATCTCACTTGTATCTAATATTCCATGAAACTGTCTGTAGCAAAGCGTATTATATTATGTACCCTTCGTATATATTTTATCGTACATGACCTTTTCTCCCAGACTGGCTGATGAAGACAGATTATGACTACTGCTGTTGTATGCGGACTGTACTAATACATACAGTACATTATTGTGGTCATGCCCGTCTCACTGTGTCGTCAGTGCTGTACACATGGGCCTCCGAACACTGATTCATACTCATCACGGTTTCTAGTAAAAATACTGATCCTCATTCGTCAAGGTTCCTAGTACAAACACTGATCCATGCTCGTCAAGGTTCCTAGTACAAAAACTGGTCCACACTCATCAATGTTCCTAGTACAAATACTGATCCATA
The DNA here is from genome assembly GCA_947623455.1 of Mimachlamys varia. Classification (NCBI taxonomy): domain Eukaryota; kingdom Metazoa; phylum Mollusca; class Bivalvia; order Pectinida; family Pectinidae; genus Mimachlamys; species Mimachlamys varia. Next base: position 39,005,064 of record OX392544.1, on the reverse strand, counting down.
CTCGTCAAGGTTTCTAGTACAAAAACTGATCCACACTCATCAAGGTTCCAAGTACAAATACTAATCCACACTCGTCAAGGTTCCTAGTACAAAAACTGATCCACACTCGTCAAGGTTCCCAGTACAAAAACTGATCCACACTCGTCAAGGTTCCTAGTACAAATACCGATCCACACTCGTCAAGGTTCCTAGTACAAATACCGATCCACACTCGTCAAGGTTCCTAGTACAAATACTAATCCACACTCGTCAAGGTTCCTAGTACAAATACTAATCCACACTCATCAATGTTCCTAGTACAAATACTGATCCATACTCGTCAAGGTTCCTAGTACAAAAACTGATCCATGCTTATCAAGGTTCCTAGTACAAAATCTGATCCACACTCATCAATGTTCCTAGTACAAAATCTGATCCACACTCATCAATGTTCCTAGTACAAAATCTGATCCACACTCATCAATGTTCCTAGTACAAAATCTGATCCACACTCATCAATGTTCCTAGTACAAATACCGATCCACATTCGTCAAGATTCCTAGTTCAAATACTGATCCACACTCGTCAAGGTTCCTAGTACAAATACCGATCCACACTCGTCAAGGTTCCTAGTACAAATACTAATCCACACTCATCAAGGTTCCAAGTACAAACACTGATCCATGCTCATCAACGCTTGTCGTACATATGCTCTAACATTAGCAGTCTGTCCAATTGGTATCACACATATCCCAGTGGGGCAAGGTCACATGGAAGCTTGTATATAATCCCTCTCTCGCTCAGTAACACACATACAGAACAGTTCTCCTATTAATACACCAAAATAAACCTCTTGCGATTCGTATCTTTAAACCTCAAAAGAAACAGTGTTGAGAAACCTAACGTTGTAGACTAGTTTCTGCAAACAAATGTGTCGGAGGGCTGTCTAAACGTCAGTTTTTAGACTCCACACATCGTTGTTTTGTCGGCCTATTTATACACTCCTTTGGATAGGTATCTTAATCTGCCTAATAAATGTTTTATGAAGTCCAAATCGATGACTGTCTGTTAAGTATATATTTATGTATGTCTTCGCTGATGAATCGGTCTACTTTAAAGTCCACACTTAGTGTCAGCCTACAGCACAGCTACGGTGATTAAACAAGTATTTTGTATTGTACAACCCTGGCAAACTTTATAGAGTTTTCATTCCAAGTGAAAATATCACAATAAAAATCCATATCGATTCCTTGTGCCAATATTTATATTTGCTCAACAATGATTTTGTTCAAGATTGTCCGACGGATGTGTAACTAACCTCGCCGACATTAGCTCCTCTGATAAACTCTCAACTGTTTTATGGTCAAACGTGAACAAACATACGAGTATATGCATATTGATTGCTGGTATAGATTTCTGTGCCGAACACTCTTTAGAGATAGCGCTGGTGTTCTGTGGGTCCTCAGTCGACTATCAATAGGTTCTGTGTACAGTACACTTATATCAATACGTAATACAAACACGGGATGATGCTGTCTTTCTAATTGCCTTTTAATGTTTCTATATATGTAAACAGTTTAAACAGCTTGGCTGAGAGGCTTTGAGAAATTGACACTTTCTATTCATAGCTGTCGATATCACATCTCATTGTAAATATCGTGTATAATTGACAGTTTCTATTCATAGCCGTCAATATCACATCTTATTGTAAATATCTTGTATAATTGACAGTTTCTATTCATAGCTGTCGATATCACATCTCATTGTAAATATCGTGTATAATTGACACTTTCTACTCATAGCTGTCAATATCTCATCTTATTGTAAATACCGTGTATAATTGACAGTTTCTATTCATAGCTGTCAATATCACATCTTATTGTAAATATCGTGTATAATTGACACTTTCTACTCATTGCTGTCAATATCACATCTTATTGTAAATACCGTGTATTTCTACTCATTGCTGTCAATATCACATCTTATTGTAAATATCGTGTATAATTGACACTTTCTACTCATTGCTGTCAATATCACATCTTATTGTAAATATCGTGTATAATTGACACTTTCTACTCATTGCTGTCAATATCACATCTTATTGTAAATACCGTGTATAATTGACACTTTCTACTCATTGCTGTCAATATCACATCTTATTGTAAATATCGTGTATAATTGACATTTTCTATTCATAGCTGTCATCTTCACATCGTATTGTAAGTACAAGGGTTGTTCCATAAATAATGTCATCTGTGCTTTATTTCGCGGAAATCGTGCAATTTATGCACAAAACCACCTCGTGTCGATTGAGTGATCCCTGGCTCGTGACACAGGTAAATATCTCGTCCACACGTTCACTGGCCTCGGTACAGTGTACATCGTTTCATAGCCTATTCGTTAGACTAGACACAAAATGACAGGAAAACGAGTTGAAAATGTTCTTGAAATTAGGGCCCATATAAAAGGTAGGTCATTACTCGGCATAAAGGCGGTAGATATTCACCGCGAGGTGTGTGACATTTATGGGGAGGGCCAAATGTCTCACAGGACTGTTTGTAGGTGGGTAGGTAAATTTAGTGCTGGGCAGCAGCAACTGAAAGATGCTGCTCACCCAGGTCGTCCTGCAACAACTACGACCAAAAGTAACATAGAAAAAAATCCGAAATATCCTCCAAACTGATGCTCGATTCACCGTAAGACAATTGGCTCGAATGACAAACTTGTCGTTAGCTAGAGTTCATGCAATTTTGAAGAAACACCTAAAAGTTAGAAAGATAAATGCAAGATGGATACCCCATTTGTTAACGGATGAGCAAAAGAAGACGCGTGTAACAATGGTAAAAACTTCTCAAAATGTACCCAAAATATAGTAAAAAGGCTTTTGATAATATAGTCACTGGTGATGAGACCTGGGTGTATTATTTTGAACCAAAGCGGAAGGTTGCCAACCGAATATGGGCCACTAAAAATGCCAGACGCCCAAGTATTGCCGAACGAATACGAACGGTAAAGAAGGCTTTGTATGATATTTTTTCCACTAATAAGGGTCCAGCTATTCAAATCCCGGTGCCAAAAGGCAGAACGGTCACAGGCAAGTTCTATAAAAACGTTGTTCTGAGAAAGTTGAAGAACTACTACAAAAGTCGCCGCCACAAAACAGGACTTAAGTATGTCCGACTTTTGCATCATAATGCACCCGCTCACAAGGCACGTATTGTGACTGACGTTTTGGAGTCAGAGAAGGTTACCGTCCTTCCGCACCCTCCGTATTCGCCAGACTTGGCCCGCTGCGACTATTTTCTATTCGAGAAATGCCCTTGGATCTGCTGTTTATCAGTGTCTGATGGGTGTACCCATTGAAGAGTATGAAAAATGCTTCCAAAAATGGACTGACCGTTTCTGGCTGGCGGAGAGTATTTTGAAGGGCAGAGCAAATTAAAATGAACAAAAGCACTTCCGCTATATGAGCACCGATGCAAGTGACATTATTTTTGGAACACCCCTCGTATCGTTTATAATTGACACTTTCTGCTCATAGCTGTCAATTTCACATCTTATCATAAATATCGTTTATTATTTACAGTTTCTAATCATAGCTGTCAATATCACATCTTATTGTAAATATCGTATAATTATTATAAAATTACTGTTATAAACGAATATGATGTCTCCATTGCAAGTATCTTGGAGTCAGTATCCGCCGGTAAAATGTGACATTATTCTTACGCCATATTGTTTCTTGTGGTTTCCACAGCCTGATTCCAAATTTCATCCCATTTATTCACATTGTTCCTGTTTTCAAATAGTTTCACTGCATTCAGAACTTGTTTATCTAAAACCAGTTTCAAACATAAAATGCACTAATCCATAAAAATATCCCACAGAATACCTAAGCATAAACAATCCAACAACAATCCGATCTCAAAATCGGTTAAACTAGGGGAAATGTGAACAGATGAAAGGTTTATACGGAGACCCTCGTGAAAGAACAAGAGAATAAGACCAGGTGTTCCGGAAGACTAAGTGTCTTCTGGTTCATCAGCGACACCCGCCATGTAAATCTTGGTGACACCCAAGCAAATGTCAAGTCCTCACAGTGAGAACCGAGTCATCATTCTAAATCACAAGAAAGCACACAAATGAGAATACTTAAAGAACGCCCATCTTCATATCACACAAGGATACAAAAAATACATGACTATTGATGATAAACTTAATAAAGTCTGGGTTTTGTTAAGTTTGTCATCAATACCATTGTGTGTTATAGAACCGTAACAACATTTGTTAAAACGTTCAATTCTTAAATTAACAATAATGGATGGACCGATTCCCCGTGCATCAACCTAATAAATACTTATTGTAATTTTTTGCTTAATACTCGCGGGCTAGACGATTTAAAACAGAAAATGCATAGAAATCGTATGATTCTCAAATATAAACAAACTCAAATACACATTTAAATTCTTAATGAATTCGTTCACAAAGCAAAGTGTCAACGTATTGGCACTCTCAAATAGTCAGAAAATTCCAGGAAAATACAACTTAGACACCAGTACAACTGTATATCTAAAGACTTCGTCTCATTGAGAAATATTCTGTATCTTCAAGTGATATGAAGATGGACGTTTTTGAGTATGCTCATTAGTGTGTTTACTTGTGATTGACAATGATACTCGGTTCTCATTTTGAGAACTGGATGTTTACTTGAATGTGACAAAGATTTACATAGCGGGTGTCGTCGATGAAGCAGAAGAACACCTGGTCTTATTCTCTTGTACTTTTACAAGGGTCTTCATGTAAATCTTTCCTTTGTTCATATTTTGCCCCTAGTTTAATCAATTTTGAGTTTAAATTATGATTTTATTAACACTTCGGTATTCTCTTATTTATTTCGGTACCAAATGGCGAAACAAAAATAAAAGCATGATTATCGTCTCCTTGTCGCTGGTATGCTTAGCATGGTTTCATTTCTCTTTCATTACATGCAAATAATTTTCAAAATAATTATTTTCTATAAAGAACTTTTTATCAAGTATAATAGATATATTCATGTATTTCCTCCTCATTTTTATTACATTGTAATAGGGTTTGGTGCGACCCAGTGTCACAACTCCCGCGAGATAAAATAGGCTTAGTACATAATTAGTTAATGAACGCTAAGTTCTGGTAGTCGTTGTTGTTTACAATACAGAATGGCTCGCTCCACTCCCCAGAGAGAGAGGTTCTATATTGCGTTCATTGATTAGTGAACATCACTATACTGTGTGTGTGTAGATGTGAACATTGTACGTCTGTATCCAATCATCATTCTAGCCTGGTGTCATACTCTGTAGGGCTGATGCAAACCATTCCGGTATGTTATTCATCTAATGACAGCTACGCTGCTGATTAGCATCGGAAATAGTGGATACATATATATATATATATATATGAATGGGTCAAAGACGTAATAAAAACGGTAGTTTAGACCATATATTTACTATTCAAACTGATATTTCGGGACTTAACAAGCTTCATCCCAACTATCATCTTGGGACGAGTCGCCATAAGAACAGCATTCTTTGTTATTATAAACTGTGCCATCTGTTCGTTACAATAAAATAGAGTAAGAAAAATGTCAATCTGATTATAATACAGATCCTCACTATTACTATCGTGTGTAGGATCTGACAGCGACCAGTAGAAGGTCATGTACAGATGACCTTTATTATTTCCATATCTAGGGAATGAACAGCCAATCAAAATGCACCTTGTAAACGGTGTTTGGTAGACGAACAAAAATGGCGACGGATCGAAGCGAAGAAGAGAAAATCATTCAGGAAGTTATATAACAATTTGATTAGTATATTTTGTGATAATTTTTTTACCTTCAGCTGTTATTTCTTTTCGGACAAACAAAAAACTACAAATCAAACAGATAATGTATAAAAAGAACTCACGCCATGGCGTAGATTTTGTATGCGGTCGTTCGGGTTTCTCGCTACTTTGCTCTTTTTAACAACAAGTGTAGAAACAATTCCAAATTGGCTTTTCACTTTTTTTTAATCTGGTAAGCAGCGATTTGATTGGTAAATACAAAGGTCATCTGCACATGACCATCTACTGGTCGCTGTCAGATCCTACACACGATAGTAATAGTGAGGATCTGTATTTTATAGGGAAGTACATGTGAGACACATATACGTCCCTGGTTTTAATAAGATTGGTAAAATGGAACATTCATTTAATTTTTTTTTACTGTAAGTTTTTGTTTTTAAAAACTGTATTATCTGTTCATTACATTGAATGTAAGAAAATGGTAAATTCATTTTATAACTGTTTTACTTCAAGTCTTTGTTTTATAAACTGTATTATTTGTTTATTCTAATGAACTACAGAGTTGGAAAAATGGTACCGTCGTTTTCAAACTTTTTACTTGATTTTTTTAAAACTACATCAGAAACTGAATCTCTGCATTTCGTTTGATCGAATATTTCGGCGAAGAAACACTAGGCACGTGACCTGAAAACAACGTGACCTCAAGAATAGATACCCATAATTCACTTTCCAATATGGATGCTTTTGAACCAACATAACGTTGTGTATTCTTGCTTGTGTGAAAAGACGCGAAAAAATTGATAATTATCGTTATTTCGCGGCGAAAAAAAAAAGAAATAACGAAATCGCACACACAAATGTATCAGCCACCATACATATCAGCTACCATATTTGTGAGTATTTTTTATCAAAAGGTCCTAACCTTTTAGATCGATGTGTAGAACCATCCATTATACGTTTATATTGGTGTATTATCAATAATTCTAGCTCTCTGGTCAGTAACGGTAGATGTCCTGATGTGAAGAAAAGTTCAAAGGCGTACATGTACGTCTCGTGGTGTGCGTCGATATCATCAACAGCGGTCTACAGATTACCTATAAAAGCCAGGACCTACAACCATGACGTCATTATCACAAACACGTTACCAGTGATCAATTTTATACCAAGTTTTTCTAGCTCTTTTGGGATATTAAAAGAAAATTATAAAAATATGAACAGTCGATGAAGCAGTGGGCGCTTACTCTGCTCTCTGTGTCTCTCCCTCTCTCTGTGTCTCTCCCTCTGTCTCTCCCTCTCTGTCTCTTTCTGTCTCTCCATCTCCCTCTCTCTCTCTCTCTGTCGCTCCCCCTCTCTCTCTGTCGCTCCCTCGCTGTCTCTCCCTCTCTGTCTCAGTCGCTCTGTGTCTCTCTTTCTGTCTGTCTATCTGTGTCTCTCTCCCCTCTCCCTCTCTCTCACTCTCTCTCTCTCTGTCTCTCTCAGGAAAATCCGACAAACACAAAATCAGAAAAACCCTAAAATAGTTGGTCAATTATTTGAACTCCCTGCCAAATCATGTCGTTTCACCACCACCAATAAAAAAACAGTCCGGCTGGATAGGCACTTGGAATAACCAGAATGCTACTACAATCATGAACTTGACAATAATGAGCTTATTTACTGTCGTGGTGTCAGCCGAGAGTCTGACTAAACATACTATCTGGATATATATGCATTTAGCCTTCCTCCAATATAATTATATTATTATGTTATAAATATTTTTTATGAATATTGTGTTTGCATTACATTTATGTGTCTATTAGGCTCATACTTGATAGCATTACTATGAGTATATAACCAAAATCAAGTGGGACAGTTTCTAAAAAAAAGTCTTTCTCCTTATTCCTGTAATCTTGACAAATACCTAATATAAAATATAAAAGATGTTATTCAAAACAATAAATCTATTTATCAAAAAATAGTTTATATTTTGATGTATATAATTTTATGAAAAAATCTAAATATGATGTCTTTAAAGAACTTTTTTTTTGTATTTGGGACCATTTCACTGCGGAATTTACCGAGAATTTAATTATGTATGAGGAGGAAAGTATCAACTCTCCTTTCGTGATTAGGTGATTAGGCCAGGATTGCAATAGTCTTAACATAGCAATACAAGTCTGGGGGAAAATATATTCTATTTTCCGAATTTGCACTTTAGTGGTCGGTGAACTTTTTGTTCGACAAAGATGAATAATATATCATTAAATATGCATTGCTACCGAATTTAGCAGTAATGCTTTGAGACGTTATTTTAGCCGAAGGAACAAATAATCAGCTTGTAGCGCCCTTTGTCAATAACCTGAAAAGCAGCGCACTCTGTATACAAGTAAGTAGCAGCCCCTCCCCCCTGTATACCACCTGACTTAAAGTGCCCTCTGTCATAATAATGAGAAGCAGCGCCCCCCTGTATACCACCTGACTTAAAGTGCCCTCTGTCATAATAATGAGAAGCAGCGCCCCCCCTGTATACCACCTGACTTAAAGTGCCCTCTGTCAAAACAATGAGAAGCAGCGCCCCCTGTATACCACCTGACTTAAAGTGCCCTCTGTCAAAACAATGAGAAGCAGCACCCCCTGTATACCACCAGACTTGAATTGCCCTTTGCCAACACACCGAGAGGCAGCGCCCCCTGTATACCACCAGACTTGTAGCGCCCTTTGCAAACACACCGAGAAGCAGCGCCCCCTGTACGTTGTATACCACCAGACTTGAATTGCCCTTTGCCAACACACCGAGAAGCAGCGCCCCCTGTATACCATAAGACTTGGAGCGCCCTCTGTCGATACACCGAGAAGCAGCGCCCCCCTGTGTACCACCAGACTTGGAGCGCCCTCTGTCAATTCACCGAGAAGCAGCGCCCCCTGTATACCACCAGACTTGAAGCGCCCTCTGTCAATACACCGAGAAGCAGCGCCCCCTGTGTACCACCAGACTTGGAGCGCATTCTGTCAATTCACCGAGAAGCAGCGCCCCCTGTATAACACCAGACTTGTAGCGCCATCTGTAAAACACTGATTAACAGCGCCCCCTGTAAACCACAAGACTTGTAACGCCCTCTGCCAACACACCGAGAAGCAGCGCCCCCTGTATACCACCTGACTTGGAGCGCCCTCTGTCAAACATTGAAAAGCAGCGCCACTACAAGATATGTAGTCACTATATATGGCGGGTATGTGACCTCACATACAACATTCTCATGTCTTACAGCGCCCTCTAGACGCTTAACCTCGTTCTGGACTTGTAGCTGTACACCTAACTTGCTGACGTACGACTGTCACTATTTATGTAAATATGATTATACAATGTATATATCATGAATGCTGTTGTTTGTAGCAATCAATGTCATGCGACCGGCCACAAAGCTAGTCCCACTTATAATGAATTGATCGGGAGGTCTGGTCAATTCCATTGTCCAGTTCCCTGGACACCGTCCAGAGTCCTTAATTAGGTTGAGCCCCGGTCTCTCTACAACATAGAGCACATACCGAAATCTGACCGATAGGTGTTGATTAGGTTATGGTGATGTGGTAAATATGGCTATTTTTGGTATAGCTTTTTATGCTGGTTTACCTATGAATATAGTATTCGTTGACCATAACAAATGAGTTGTTCCAAATTTCTGATTAGACAATAAAACGGAATTTAAAGTAGAAACTTCGTGATATCTCAAATATACAAATCTTACTTTTCAAGAGTAGCATGCGTACCCGACCAAAACTTTTGAAACTATTTCTTCTTCGATATGGGTCATTTTTTAATTTTGTTTTTATCAAAACTACTTCATGAATATTTATTGTTTGCTTGTTTGTTTGCGATTTACTTTAAACATGAGATGTCCCAGAAACAAAATGAATCAAATGAGAACAAGATTAAGTTGGCGTTAAAGGGGCATCCCGGGGAAGTCTACAATGAATTTCTTGAATGTACATGCTGTCTGCACTACCAGATACATTTTCCTGTTATTTCAATATTCAAATTCCACTCAAAATGTGTTTATTAGCCACTTGCAAAATTGCATTCCTCGGGAAAGCCCGATAAAAATAGCGCTGATCACGCGACAAGTGACAGCGTTCTCGGTAAATTTGACGAAGGGGCCCAAGAGGGGACGCGTAATGTATATACATGTACGTCCGCTGATGAACCAGACACAAAGTCCGAGTATAAATTTATTGAATCACATTCACATTAATAATCAGACGTTAATTACACACGATATTCATGTGAAGAAATTTATGTCGACATCTCTGCATCATTTATCGACATCAGTTATTTTCACGAATCCTCATTTAGAACCATTTCACAAAAGGTGTGCATGCATTGAAAAGTACAAAAACAAAATGAAATGATTCCGATTTTTTTATACAACTCGATGTCTTGAAGAATTTTTTTCAGACTATCTATATATTCATCTAAAATCTATCCAACTTTCAGCGTCAACATACTTTAACACTTACAATTATATATGTATCACGGAAGTCCGTGCACTCATATGACGCACCACGCACTAAACATGTAGAATACATGTATAATATATATATCAAATTTGGAACTTGTCGAGAAGATAATTGTCCAATACATAATCAATTTATATATGTTATGATTCATTTTACTTTTTTTATGTAAATTTAAAGGTTCGTTAACATTTTCAACACAACTGCAGACATGGGACATACATGTATATGATTTTTTTTATGAATTAATGACTTCACTTATATAATGCATATATTTTGATTCATATCAATTTTATTACCGGGGTCCAAAACCGATAATATTTGTACACTCCGTATTTTATAGATTAGGTATGACAAGAATTTTTTATCCGCACATGATGACATAAATTTATTCATTTTGTCCAAATTGAATCTGTATACATTAAACTCAATCGCCCTATACCGGCGTTTTACAACGTAACCCCCCATACGGTTTTTCTTGTATGTAAAACGGTCTTTCTCTTCAGCAATATGATTCAATAATGCCGTTTTACTGGAATATTATAAAGGGAATATTACAATACACGCTTTCAAGTTTTACACACGCATTTCATGTAACAGAGGAATGAAAGAGTTATCCCTTGGGAGGCCCCAAAACCAAATCAAAACATCCAGAAGAAAACTGTAACATGCAAACAATTGGGCTGTTAGTCTCTCCCTTGAATACTTCCCATCCCTCATTATGCTTCCGTAATATAATCCTTACGTTAAAGTTTGACCATTCGGCCACTTTTCGCTTGGTAGTTACATGTAGGTCACGCGGATCGCCATTTTTTGTTTACCGATGTAGCTTGTTATGCGCATGCGTGATCATATGTGATGCAAAAAAATTTACATGTCCAAATCGTTGATCAACGAATAGTGATTCCCTTTTTTAATTATTAATTAAAAAATTTTGAGAACATATTTCAGCGTAAATCGCCCATTCATTTTCCAAAAGAGTATACATTTAATTCATATATGCAATAATTCTAAATAAGCATAAAAAAATATAGTTTTACCGTGATGCCTCTTTAAAAGTAACACCTAAACGACCGATCGCCGTAAACAAAAACCCAAAAACTCCAACTATAAAATTCATAATAGCATAGCTCCTAACTATCTTAGCAATCTACTCCCTCCCCTTGGCGCTAACCCTCAATGGAAACCCTGCAAATTGGTTATACAGATATACATTAACCCAATATCACAGTTCCTAATTTTTAACGTAAGTAAAAAACAAATCGTCCCTATCTCTATGAAACTTAAAGATAAACCGCCAAGAATTATCTCTGACTGGTAGGTCGGGTGGTTCAGTGGATAGCGCACTTGCCTTTCGCCAAGGCGGCCGTGGTTTGATTCCCCGACCTGACGTGTAAAGGTACTGTATGGGGTCACCTGCCCGACCACGTGGGTTTTCTCCGGGTACTCCGGTTTCCTCCCAAAGTAAGACCCCTCGCGCGCCGGGCCGACAAGAATGTTTCATAATTGTTGTAAAATAAATAATACATGTATTTATATTTACATCTCTGACTGGATCAGAAAAAAATGTTTTTCTTTTTTCATCAATTACTGCCCTTGTTTAATACGAAATATGTCTAAATCAAATATAGGTTCAAATAGAAGAAGTGTTCTGTTTAACTGGACAAGATTCACTGCTAGGTCGCCTCTCAACAATCTCACACATTTACACTACGATACATCGATATGCTGATTGTATAGAACAAATAATCTTTCGTGTCTTGATAAACGTACTAGAACATTCGATCCGTGCACCATTAACACGAAATGTTAATGACACGATTGGTTAACTTTTAATGAGACTGGTTCGATTGAAGCACTACGGCGTAAACAAGATCACGTACTTTCTCTGCACCATTTACGCCCGACATGGTTTCAATAGCTCATCATTCATCCCGCTATCTTGATACAAGTACTATTAGGTTCGATTCGGTTACCATTTACACAAAATGTTATTGACCTTTAATGAGCTTGGTTCGATTCATGTACGACGGAGTTTACGCGATTCGTATACTTACGCCCGGCATGGGGTTCCGTAGCTCTTTTCATTTACTATAACAATTGCACCAAATATAAATTTAAGGCGAAACGAGTTTAATAGACGTTTATTGACTCTGTCAGATTCGTTATTTCGATACATTGAGAAATAATGTGACTTATTGGTGCGAATTGGTAGGTTTATTTACGTGTTAATAGTGACAAAGGTAGAGACCGGCGAAAATGAGTGAAACTGGTTTTCATCAAAATGTTCAACACTTTTAAAACATGTTACATATAATTTTTTTTTAAGAAAGTCTGATCTAAGTTAGGTTCTTGTTACACAACCAGTAAATGATTTATGTGACGTCACCTATCAGATAAATGACCAGCAATGCAACATAAGGATGGTCGGGTAGTGCAGTGGATAGCGTACTTGCCTTTCACCAAGGCGACAGGGGGTACGATTCCCCAACCGGACGTGAAAAGGTTCGGGGTCAACTGCCTGACCATGTGGGTTTTCTCCGGGTATTCCAGTTTCCTCCCACAATAAGACCCCTCGCACGCTAACATCGAGACCAACAAGAGTGATTAATTTAAGTTGGATAATTTGTTCCATAACTGTTGTAAAATAAATAAAGTTTATATAACATAAGGGTGTAAAAAGTGTCCGAGTTGTACACGAAAAACGATGTCGATTTCGTCTACAACATCACCTAGCAACGTCTCGGTACTGCTTTGGGAAGTCCAGTGTCTTCCAATGGGACCAATTTGCTCATGGAACAGCTTGAGCATTGAAAAATGTTGTAGATGCAAAGGAGATTTAGCAAAATAAAAAAAAAACGTTGACTCGCTTTTGGCACGGTATTGAACGGCATCTGCAAAGCGTAATAGAATCTTCTGTTGTATATACAGCGTAGCCGAAATCAACATCGATTTTTGTGGACAACTCGTACACATATAACATCCTTGTTACATACGCTTTGCTGGTCACTTGTCTGATGAGAAAGTCCATAACGTACTTGTCCTCGAAACGTCATATAAAACAAGTTTTAGTTGTGTAACAAGAACCCGTACAAGAACCTTGACAATAATCAAGTACTATTGTTATCATTTTTTCAATTAAGTATCAATATTATATCTGTATTGTATCTATGACCGTTGTTATTTTTATATTTTGTATGTATCCTTGTCAGACCCACTTGTAACTGCATGCCGTTCGCCGATAAGTTACGAATAACGTGGTCCTATTGTAGTTTCGTTCGATTGACGTCCTATCGACACAAATCGATTTTGATACGTTCGATACATGCACTGTTAACGCATTATAATAGTAATACATTTGGGGTGTGATACATTAAACTATGAACGACAATTAAGGACTTGAATGAAGAACAAGTGGATTTGACACGATCTTATCAGCAATAGATTACCTGATTGCAAGATAACAGTTCATTTAAACGTCTATAAATCAGGAACTGAAGATTCAACGCATTGTCAGCTTAACCAATTAATATTTATAATCAATTTGCCAAACATTTCAAAATGTGTATCCCATTTGCTTATATCTGATGGTAGGTATATACTATATTTAATCAAGGACACATTATACCATATCTGTGTATTTGTGAGTTTTACCTTTATAATAGAAATCAACATTATGATATTTTTGTTAATCGATTTTAAAGCTAATTCTATGATCATACTTTGCAGTATTGTTTACAGACTTCGAATGGACACTGCTGTGCTCCTTGTTCTCGTGTCTGGAACAGTTTCAGTTAAACCAACAGACTTGAGTAGAAGATTAACAAACCTGATTATATTTCCTACATAATGGAATATGAAACAGTGTAGTCGGGTGGCGCAATGTCGCATATATTTTGCAAAGGCGGACGGGGTTCGATTGTTCGACAAACATTGAAAGGGGTTTTCTCCGGGTACCCCTCCCCGCAAAAGTGGTTTATATTAACTTCAAATATCTTGTTCCATATATTATTTTGTAAAATAAATGAATTTTACGATATTACAAAATAATATATGTACGTGCATACAACAAACAACGTGACTATAACATAATAAAAACTAATAAAACAAACTAGGAGTATTGACAAAGTACAAGGAAAATAAGACTAGGCCCGTATTCATGAAACCGTTCTCGTGCTCAAGCATGGATTCTGTGCTCAAGCCTAATTTCTTATTCCCGCTACAATTATTTAATAAATGTACTTTTGTCAGAGTATTGTAAAATTGTTGAAGAGACATTAAGTCGAAAGCTGTTTTCAACATTTACAATGATTGTTTGACTCTTTCACATGATTCAGGCGTGTTTCGAGAAAGCTGACTTGAGCACAGAATCCATGCTTGAGCATGATAACGGTTTCATGGATACGTGCCTAGGTGTTCCTGAAGGGTAAGCGTCTTGTAAATCTTAATATCCAAGGATCGATGACGCTTGTATAAAAAGGTAGTAAAATTCAAACATCTGATTTAAACATATTTTATTGTCGAAACAAAAACAAATGGACGAGAAACAAGGTCTAACAACTTATGAGCTCTTCTCCGTAAACAAACCTCAGGTGAGAAGCTACATGAATGACAGGCGGATGCTTCATGATAACAATTATAGAGAGGGCTGGGTTCATAGTGTATTACGGCGTGGTCAGGAGTTGAAGAGGATAGCGCACTTGCCTTTCGCCAAGGCGGCCTGGGTTCGATTTCCCGATCGGCCGTAAAAAGGTTAAGGGTCATCTGCTCGATCATATAGATTTCCTCTAAGTACTCGGGTTTCCACGCGCGCAAACATCTAGGCCAACAGGGGTGATTGAAATAAGTTAAATAAAGAAAGTTTATATTTTATATTACGGGTTTAGAATGAAAATCAGTATTTTTAAGAACATCGAAGTAAAGACGAGATAGGGAGTTTGAGAAGACAGTGCTAGTTTCTATGATAAATAGAATCACAATGAACATATATCGTAGATTCTGGACAATGTGAATTATGGTCAATGTAACAGAATACCGACACCAGGTGTCGCCTCAGTCGGTGAAACCTTTGGGACCTCCTAAATGAGGTACGGAAACGATCAATTAAGATAAAACCAATCGGACCACGGAACTGGTCGAAATACAGCAATGTTTACAAGATTAGTGAGCACCATAGTTCGTTGTCAACTGCGGGCATACTACCGTATACGCAGTCAAAATCACAGGGACCTGAGAATTTTCGATAAAAATGCCCCCTTAGTAGCCGTAAAAGCTACTGAGGGGGCATTTTTGTCGAAAATTGATCTTAACCCCCCAAATGTGTAAAATTACTCTAAACACCCTATTTTAGGTCCAAAACTAGCTGTAACAAATTCTCAGGTCCCTGTGGTCAAAATGAGGTACACTCCTTATGTGAGGAGATATCTAACTGTGGTCCATTCTCCTTAGAGGATACTGGGGCTATTTTGTAGCGTACTAAACTACGTTTCATCTATTATTTCTCTTAATCTTAGACATTTAAATGTGGCCAAATTAGAGTAATTTATTTTCCAAACAATATCACCTTGTCTACCTTTCTTTCCATAAAATTGTTCATGAAACTTTCATTGCTTTATCGACAACGGTCTCTAAATTTATATTAATCCCAAAAGAAAATATCATCCTGGTATATACTACATGTAGCTGCAATATAATGCTTGGCATAGGACCAGTAGCCAGAGGTTCCAACGGAGACATTGAAATGTTACAAAAACATTTAAAAAACAAACAAACTCTTGTAAGTTTTTTGATGAAATTGTGAATACAAGGGTCTGTGACAGAACAAAACCTTTGGGTATTTTGGTAAACAGGATATCGCTCCATTCTAGGAAAGTATATACGTTATCTTCATCGTGACGTAATTATATTCCTTGGTAGGAAAACGACGTAAAATAAGACTTTAGGATGAAAACATAGTTTTCAAATTAGCAAACCAATGATGTTAAAATGGCATTGACCCATATACCTTACCAATAGGAACAAAACACTTGTTAAGAAAAGCTCAATATCATAGGAGAAATAAGGACACAAGAAAATATGAAAGATGGTAGAAGGCTGAATGACTCAATCATTTCTTATGAAGGATGGAATAAGGCAAATATAGAATCCGGAACAGAAAGACATGGAGACACATGGATGCATTTATATCTTACCTGTATCACGTGACAGTGTCGTTTGATGTATCGATGACGTCTTCGGCCAGCGCGTGCATCCTCCTAACTTCAAACACCATGGCAACCAGGAAACATGCGACAAAGAGTCCCAGAAGAATGTACAAGCAGTGGTTTAGAAATATCTCTTCATCTCCGGATTCGTCTTGGCTGGTTTTACCCGCATTACTTCCGGTTCCGCTTGCTGCCACCGCGCCCGACACCATCTTTGTAATTACAATGTATTTTTCACTTCAAGTAAGCTTCCTTTTCAAATTTTGAAATAGTCATAAACTCTTCTCCTTTGAGGTTCTCGTTCTAGACGGAAGTAAATAACATGCGTCCTCACTTCTTGTTATGTTTTGAAACAAAAACGTTTTTCTACGGTCGCCAGTTGGTTAAAAATGTCCAATTTTATAAGTAAATATTTATCAAAATACCACTATACAGCTTAATACAACATGTCTGTTATTCAAATCTTAACGTGGCACATTTAAATCTACTGCATTGAATTGAGTTCCGGTATTTTGCACCCAAATGTAATTTATTACATTTTTTATTCCACTCCATTGACTTTGGGACAAATAAGGCATGCGCACTACGCATGAAAATAGCAGTCATACTTTCCAATAGATTGATACAAAACTATAATCTTTATATCGTCTAAATCGTCTAAATCGTTATTAATTCATCATAAGTTTAACGTTAATTAGAATTAAATAAGTTATTGTTTGTATGCTATGATTGTAGCTACTGGAAGAATTGTCACTGAATGGAATAGGAACGGGCGCGATTTGCTTAAACGAGTTCACTACACAATACAAAATGGACGTTCGTGTGTATTCTGTTTCGTTCATTTCGTGTGTTTTCTGTTTCGTTCATTTCGTGTTTTTTTGTTTCGTCTATTTCGTGTGTTTTCTGGTTCGTCCATTTCGTGTGTTTTCTGGTTCGTCCATTTCGTGTGTTTTTTGGTTCGTCCATTTCATGTGTTTTCTGGTTCGTCCATTTCGTATGTTTTCATACGCGGCTGAATTTGTGGAAGGGCTAGTCAGGACAGGTAGCAAAACCTTGCCAATTCTTTTAATTTCAATTTAAGATATATCAACGATGTGTTGTCTATAAACAACAAGAAGTTTGCTAACCACGTCGGTCGTATATACATGTACCCTACTGAACTTGAAATAAAGGACACAACAGACTCTTCTACATCAGCATCTTACCTCGATCTCTACTTAAAACTCCGACCAACATGGACAGCGTACTACTAAGCTATACGATAAACGTTATGATTTCAATTTTCCTATCGTTAACTTTCCATTGCTTGATGGTAACATCCTAACTAAGGTGTTAACATGTCGTAGTTGATCCGTTATTCTCGGGCTTGCTATAAATATTGTGATTTCCGTCATCGATGTCAACTGCTGACAAACAAACTACAAATACAGAGATTCGAGAGAGACACATTGGTTGATAACAACTATGGGCAATGTTTTAATTCGCCATCTTAATTTGTCTCATTGAAAAATATTCTGTATCTTTGTGTGATATGAAAATGGACGTTTTTGAGTTTGCTCATTAGTATGCTTCCTTTTGTCTAATTCTCTTGTACTTTTACAAGGATTTCAATATAGATCTTTCCTTTGTTCATATTTTGCCACTAGTTAAATCGATTTTGAGTTCGGATTATGATTTTGTTAACGCTTCGGAATTCTCTAAAAATAACAATTCGAAACTTTAAATGCTGTATTGAAAAATAATGGCTGGCGGTTTGTTTAGCTTTCAAACCTGACAGATATTTGTTTAGCTATTATTATTATAAATTAAAATCATCTTGTGTCAATCATCTTTGAATTTTCTTGGGTGGAACTCACTCTCGTTCTAAAAATGATAAGTCCTTACTGTCAATCATTTGAAATGCTACCAGATAAAATAGCACAAGACTTAATAAAAACATGTGAGTTTGGCAAAATATCACACAGAAAGCTTAATTCATTTGACTCCATAAAACAAATACAAAAACGTTGGAGGCGCCCCAATTGATTCAGGAAGGAAATCGAATGTGAAAAGTCAAAGGGAGAAAAGGCGTCGAACTCAGCTGTCAAGTTGTAGAAACCTAATCAATAAATTACGCGATAAAAAGGGCACACGGAATACATCAAAACTGACATGGAGGGTACACGTGCCATTTTTTGCAAAAAATTATGGTTCGAGAAATACTGCTTTCAAACTATGATTATATTCTTATTATTGGATATTGCTAGATAGATAAGAACAAATAGACTTGCTTAAGTCCATTTATTCAATGTTAATCATAGGAAAATAGGCGATAAGCTTAAAGAGTTATGAATGATAAAATGTCGCCATTTTGTTTTGTTTATCTATCGAGAATCGCAATATAAACTCTGGTAAAGTGTAAGTATATAAATATTTAACTTTCGATAAACATACATGAATATCAAGTTTAAAAAAAACCATTAAGCTTTCCGTAAACTTGTAAAAATCAAACTGTCGGTAAACGTGAGTGATACAGAAAAAAATACTATATATCAAACGTCCGGTAATCATCGGAATACCAAACGTCCGGTTATCATCGGAATATTAAACTTCCGGTAATCAACGGAATATCAAACTTCCGGTAATCATCGGAGTATCAAACTTCCGGTAATCAACGGAATATCAAACTTCCAGTAATCATCGGAATATCAAACTTCCGGTAATCATCGGAATATCAAACTTCCGGTAATCAACAGAATATCAAACTTCCGGTAATCATCGGAATATCAAACTTCCGGTAATCATCGGAATATCAAACTTCCGGTAATCATCAGAATATTAAACTTCTGGTAAACATATGGTTATAAAACTTCAAGCAAATTTGAATAAATCAAGCTTGCGGTTAACATTGTTGAATCGAACTTCCTGAAAACATTTGAATACCACTTTTCCGATAAACATATGAATATCAAATTATATATACTATACATCAAACTTCCTGTAAATACGAAAATATCAAACTTCCGGCAAACACCCGAATATCAAAACTTCCAGTAAACACTGAATCACCAAACTTCCGGCAGACATGTTAATATCTAACTTCCGGCAAGCATAGATAAATCAATTTTTTTTAACATAGAAATGCATGTACCAACTTCCGGTAAACATACCAAACTTCCGGTAAACATAGATATATACCAAACTTCCGGTAAACATGGAAATACCACTGCGTCATATGATTTGTACGTATGGCGACGTGTCCCGAAGGTGCAAAATTGTTCCGAAAGGTGCCAGCAGTCCTGATAACTCAATATAAGTCTGATAATTCCATTTCCCCTTCCTATTACCAACAATTTATGACAACGATTCAACTTCTTCCCCTGTACAAACACTTCAAAGAAAATATACCCTTCAACCGTCATTGATTCTATGAATTATATATATAGATGGGAGACTTCCCTGTGTCCGACCTTCCAGCATTGGGTCTACATTGTCTGTTTACACAATACCAAAATCAATCATTATATGTTTTGTGATACTCAACAACTTCGTCAAAACACCTGTCCTTTATCAAATAAAACGAACTGTTTTGATCAATATTACGTCATTCAACATCATGATTTATGAAAATCAAATTAATAATGCGTACAATATCAATTCTCTGGAAACGTGCTTATCATACATATACTGACTAGTATGTTGTAAAATTTATGTATAAATATTATCTGTTCACAAGTTATATTAATTCCTTTTGTTGGCCCGCATGTTTGCGCGGGAAGGGTGTTACTTTAGGAGGAAACCGGAAATCCTGGAGAAAACCAACTGATCTGGCAGGTGACACTATAATTATACCTGTTTGCGTCCGATCTGGAAATCGAACCCCGGTCGCCTTGGTGAAAAATTAAAATGCGCTATCCATTGCTATCTTATTGTTGAAATTGATGATTATAATTATATTGTCACGCATTTATCTATTTATTCATTATGTGTATGTTTTTATTTATCATTTTTCCATATTTTTCAGTTTGCTTGTTTTTGTTTGTTTCCCTTCCCCTTATTCCGACAGAACGGTGTCACCTTAAATACTGCCCTATATAAGAACGGTCCGGGCTTGATGCGGTGAGTTGGCTCTGCACTATATTAACTTGTAGGGTACCAAGGGACAGATGATTATGGTGTCTGCTTCTCTGACCTTGTTTGACCTCTCATTTTTTTACGAAGGCCATCTTTCATCGACAGTCTCTCCGTACACAGATTCAATGACAGCGACCGATGAGAAAATGTACAATCTCGTGGCCAAAATGATTAATGTAAGCTAGTGAATCTAGCCCAATGATTAGAATAGTTCCGTCGCTACTAGTTTTGGACAATTTTTAATTCGTCAATTATTCATCAGCTGTGTGACGTATTGTGGTGTTGAAATCATTCACCCGTGAAGATATATTTGAACTCTACCAAATCATAAGTTTGAATAGTTTATTATGGAACTTTAGAGTTTAATTGAGTAAATGTCAATTTCAGGAATAGAGTTTAAATCATCATCATCATCATCATCATCATCATCATGAATACCATCCTCCTCCTCTTCCTCCTCCTCATCATCATCAATTTCGTCGTTATTTTTGAGGTCGATTTAACCATTAAATGACGATTAAGTTTCAACTTGGCCATGGTATTCCTTTTTTCTGTCACGAACATTGTCACGTTTTTCTTTCAGAATTCTCATGGCGAAAACTTAAAGAAAACCGCTTCTCTTTGGAATCGACCACGTTATGACTTTTAAATACAGCTACCTTGCGTTGTTTTAGTATGGTAATGTTGATAGGCCGGTTTGCTCGATGAAGTTTGTCACACCTGACCCGTATCCTGCTGTGTGATAACAGTAGGGGAGTAATATGTCTACTCGGTGAATACAATGAGATCCTTATCTCAAACTTCACGCCCGCTCAGTTACTCCGCCTCGGTGTAAAGTCAACTCCCCGATCAGTACTAACTGTAAAAGTCTATATAAGCTATCTCACAGAAATATTTCATATCATCTCCCTGTGGTCCTTAGATGTTGTATTATCAAACAAATTCGGGGCATCTCGTTCATTTTAACTACATTTTAACTTGATGACTGTTTTGCCGATTATTCTCCCCTAAAGTGGGTTATTGACATATACATGTACTTATGTGTTATATACACGTTAAATATCGTGTAAGTGTAAATGTTTTGAACTTGAAAAATGACGCATCATTATTCAACAAAAGTCAACTGATTTACAAAAAAGGAGGAAGTATATGGCTTATAACATGAATACTGAAAAGGCTTAATTTATAAAAACCCAAAAATGTATATTCAATTTTAAATATTCCAGCAAGGGTCAGTCCAAAGGTACTCCCAAAAAAAAACAAATTTGTTTGTAAAATTATGTTTATCAATGGTTTTTATCAATAAATGATACCAGTTCTCGTGGTTGCCGAACGGTCAAGACCTTCTGCTACCACTAGCCCTCCCCCACTATGCCGTGGTTGCCAAGTGGTTAAGGTGTCTAACATTCTGCTATGAATAGCCCTCCATCGCTGGGTTGCGGCGAAGTCGAGCATTTGACTGATACTGACCACAGGTCGACGGTTTCTCAGAGTACCCCGGCTTTCCTCCACTACAGAAATCTGCCATACACATTTGAAGTACGCATAATACAGTGGCAATAAGTTTTACATATAGTATGCTATATCTACATATATATTATGCTAGGGACAACACATATACAAATAATGTACACCGTAGATTAGATTTACTTTTTGCTATTTTGACGTCAATCTCGGCTTTATTGTCACATTCAGTTATTGTATTGTCAGCATGATACATGTACATGTGTGACAATGTGACAAAAAATGTAAAAATTGAACGAAAAAAATTAATTTGCTAGGTGGAAAACCCAAGAGAAAGCATTTTATTTATTATAACATATACATTTCTTTAAAAGGTAGTGACGTTATGCCCGTGACGTTTCATTGGAGAATATATTTCATATTGTTGTTTTTCTAATAATTTGTTTACTAAAATGATTATCGATATCAACAAGTCCTAGGGTGTGTTCGTAACGCTGTCCAGAACGTCCTGCACATGCGGCACAGCTTTCGAACGCGACGGAACAGTGCCCGGAACCTGTGCCAACTGTTCCCGCCTCAGAGGTGGTGTAACTCGGAACAGTGACGTCACAACATGGCGACTAACAACCAACATGTGGCAGAAGCCGGATCACATTTCTACAAATGTCAAGCCTGTGGGATTTTTTTTGCCACTCTTGAAGCGGCAAAGAAGCACACTTGTGCCAAGACAAGTGAAAATCAGACGAGTAAGTGTTCAATTAGTACTAACTTGACAAACACGACCACTATTTACTTATCAAAGTCAAACGATCAAAACTTGTTCATTTCCGAACCTCGTAGATTTTTAGAAGTCTTAAGTGTTATTAATTACATGTGATAACTTACCAATACTGAATAGACCACGTGTCTCGTCAAGTCAAGCGCAAACTTTTGGGTGTCCTGTTGGTTACTTTCAAAATAATATTACCTTTCTACAGTAAATACAACACAGGCATATGAAGTACCCCTCCTCGGTTTGGCAGGGAGTGGGGTCCGAAATGAAATTAATTGTAATTAAACTAATATATATATATATGTGTGTACATCGACAAGCACCCCCCCCCCCCCCCGCCTAGCTGTAAATGTGTGATGCCACATGTACACCTGAATTATTGTCAAAATAAACGGAATAAATGCGATTTGTAATAAAATACGAACAATGGCAGTAAATGCATGCATCTTCTGCACGCGGTGTATCTGCCTAGATTAACGTGTCAGGTGAATGGTTTGCAAAAGTATGACAATGTAAGTAATTTAATCACTTGTAAATAATAAATAAAGACTTTTATATATATAATATATGCTGCTGAAAAAAATATTAGGGCGAACAGGAATTAGGGCGAAACGACCCTTAGTGCGAACGGGATTTAGGGCGAAACGACCCGATACCGCTCATATACTCCTGTTAATTATTGAAACGTTAAAAATCATTTGAAAAGTAAACCCAGGGATTTGGGAAGGATCTGTGTATGGGCCGTTTATACCACTACGCTGTTTTAGAAATACCTATGGGCCATTTGTTCTTTGTCTATGTAAGATTTTTAAATGTTGTATTGGCCATTGAGAATGTTAATGCGCATGGCCCCTATCCTTCCTATAACCCCAGCTGTAAACCATATATAAACAGATAAATTGTTGATTTTTAAAAAAAATATTTTCATGTTGTAAACATAGTACTGAATAAAATATCAACAATGTCCATATATAAATTTTGATGTTTCTCGGTAATTTAATATGTTTTCTTTCATTTCAGCTGAAGATGTAGATGTTGAGCAAACCATGTTCACTTGTGAAGAATGCAGCGGCTGGTTTATGAACAAAAAAGACTTCATGGCACATCCATGTGAACAACAACGGATAACCAACACTGCTGAATCAGAACTTTCAAACTCCCAAGGTAACTTGCCACTATCTAACCCTGCCCCTGGCTGGAATAAACCAGCCACCCTAATGCTTATAGCTGAGTACTCAAACTTAAAGGAGCGCCAGGAATCTGGATTCATGAGAAAAAAGACAATGTGGGAAAAGATCTGTAAGAAATTAAGTGAAGAAGGATATCATTTTTCCGTAGACCAAATTTCAGGGAGATGGAAGAGCTTGATGCGTGGATATCGAAATGTAAAAGATCATAATTCCAAATCTGGAAATTCGCACAAGACTTTTGAGTATGAACATGAATTAGATGAATTATTTGAAACCGACCCGACCATTCAACCAGAGGCAACTATGTCATCAGCCGCGCCAAAGCGATCATTGTCTCTGATTGGCAGTGAACTTGATGTCTCGACTTCTTCAGAAAACTCTACCCCAGCAAAGAAAAAGATCACTAAATCCTCGAGCAGCAAAGAAATTGTAGAGACATTCAAATCTTACATAGAGGATCAGAAGAAAAGAGAGAAAGAGGAGTGGGAAAAGAGAGAGAAAATGCATCAAGAAAAGATTAATGTGATGCAAAGTTTAGTGGCAGCTATTTCAGGAAGCCAAGATGATCATTAGGTTCATTTCGAAGCACTGACAATATGACAATAATGCTTAGACTCCTTTATTGAAAATACTAAAATTAAATCCAGTCTCTGCATTTTTCAATTACTGAAATTTCACTTGTAGGGCGTTTCATAAAATCCAACCAATATTAAGTTTATTTTTTTGCAGGTGAAAAAACACCAGTTGCATATGTATATTGTTATTGAATTGACAAAATTAAATAATAAACAAAAAATCACATATTAATTACACAAGTTTTGATGTTTCACATATTGAGTATTTGTGGCCACGCATGCTAATATACTACATAAATGAAAATATCTTCCCTGCAAAAATATGTAACCGCAATTAATACAGTAAATTCAAAATAGTAAAAGATATACCCCGGTATTTTCAGATAGAGTTTTGATGTTGTACGTGCTGTACGGATGAATATAATCGTAATTTTCTTTCGAATGATGACTGGATTTAATTTAGTAAATTTTCACGATCTTTATGTAAAATTACGCATATTTCAAACGTGCTGTTAGTTCACTTTCAAAACAAAAATAAAATTTTCATGGAGGGATCCCTGTACAAATAAACTGCTATTAGTGAATTTGAGTGAACAGATATCAGTGCACATATACATGTATTAGATACATTGTAAGTTTTATTAATGAAAGAGATAATGTTTTTTGTTTGTTTTCAGAATCAGAATGTGGAATTTGTATGGAGTCAAAAAAAGACACTGTTTTTTGTGACTGCGGACACTTTTTTGCCTGCATGATGTGTGCTAGGATGGTCCAGGTGTGTCCTGTTTGTAGACAGGTGATTTCACAAAGGATAAAAGTTTTCCAATAATATATATATATATATATATTCTAGGTCATATAATTCCCGGAAGGGATATACTTAAGCTTTTATCTGCAAGTTCTGCAAAACCAAAGGCCTGTTAATTGAAATAGTAATAGTATAGTAATCAGGTTGTCCGTCCGTCCGTCTGTCTGTCTGTTTTTTTTCTGTCAGTGTTCTAGTTCACTTGGTAGAAGTTTTTGCTATGATAACAAAAAAATACACTGTACATCCATCGTGGATCTGCAAATTATTTGTAGTAAGTTCTACCTACTTTATTGATAGGCCTAAGTGGTGTTAAGGCTCTGTGTCCATTGTTCATCCACCAAAGATTTTTTTTAATTTTTAAAAATACCAGGGTATTCAGGGTGTTGCATAGTTATACCATTTTGAAACTAAAATTATTGTACCATATAGTTTCTTCAAATAATCACCTCAAATCACTTTTCCTGCTCACAGGTCAAATGAGAATGTAATTCTTAATAGATTTAACCTAATCTATCAAAGCAATGTGTGTGATACATGTATATCTTTTGTTAGCCCACCATCATCAGATGGTGGGCTATTCAAATCGCCCTGCGTCCGTGGTCCATCCATTAGTCCGTCCATAAACAATTCTTGTTATCGCTATTTCTCAGAAAGGACTAAAGAGATCTTTCCTAAATTTCATGTGTTAGTCCTCCTTGGTCCAAAGTTGTGCATAAATGATATTGGGACTTATCGGAATTCAAGATGGCCGATAGGCAGCCTTCTTGGATTTTGACAATTGAAGTATGTTATGCTATTTCTCTGTAAGTACTGAATGGATCCGTCTTAAATTCCATGTATTGCTTCCGCTTGGTCCCTAGTTGTGCATGGTCCATCTTGGGACCGATTTGAATTCAAGATGGCTGACAGGCAGCTATCTTTGATTTTGATAGTTGAAGTTTGTTATCGCTATTTCTGAGAAGGTACTGAAGGGATCTTTCTCAAATTTCATGTGTATAGGTCCTCTTGGATTTTGACAATTGAAGTACATGGTATGTAAGCTTACTAATATTCGGAAAGAAGGGGAAAGGAGAGAAAAGATCAGTCTTTCATTTGACTGACATAGATCATTCAATGGTGGGCGCCAAGATCCCTCTGGGATCTCTTGTTTATCTTTATTTTAAGAGTTACAGTATTATAAATCCTTTGTTCAGTTGTGCCAAATTTATGCACTTTGATATATTGTTTTTGATATATCTTAAATTTTCATATTGATACATGTAACTTTCTTTTAATACGCAAGTTCGGATTTCATTCAGCTTCCACAA
The DNA here is from genome assembly GCA_947623455.1 of Mimachlamys varia. Lineage (NCBI taxonomy): Eukaryota > Metazoa > Mollusca > Bivalvia > Pectinida > Pectinidae > Mimachlamys > Mimachlamys varia. The sequence continues at coordinate 38,978,342 of OX392544.1, read as the reverse complement.
TATTTGCTTCCATTGGGTATAGTACAATCCGCCCTACCTTCAGGTGATTGTGACGTCAGTTTTCTGACATAATATGCTACGCCACAATCACCGAAGTTAGGGCTAATCATACTTCAACCGCGCAAATTCTCTGAAATGGAATACTTTAAATGAACTCGGAACTTGCGTATTGTAGTTGGTAAACTTGTTGTGAGATATCAGCAATATTGGTTAAAGCTTTGTGATTACTCCACAATTTATTTGTGTTCTATTTCCAATTTGAAAAGAATGTGTATTTGATTGTACAATGTATAGTGTTTTACATTTTTTTTGTTGTTTATGATTATTATTTTACACTTAATTATGTTTTTCAATTTTGTGTCTGAAAAGTGATGAGTTTTTTTTACCAGTTCCAAGACAGGAACCTTCAAAATTATTTTATTGTATGATGGAGATTTTTTGGATTTCTGGGAAATTGAAATTATCAATAAAAGTGTTGTTATTTTAAAGAACTTCTTGTTGCTTTATATCTTTATATCTTAATCTAATAGACAATAATTTTACATGTACAGTGAAACCTGGAAAATAGTACACTATCTTTTCAAAAATGGCAACTTTTATCAAATTTTGCCATATTTTTGCATATTACTATACAAAATTTTTTTGGACATCCTGTAAAATCTGACCAGCTCATGATTTCCTACTATGTTGCTATGTGTCACATTTTACAGGTTTCACTGCACAAGTCTACTTGTAAATATATGTATATATTTCGATTTTAATAAATTTGCTGTTGTTTGTGTCATAATGAGGGCCAAGGTCAAAGTCAGAATGTGTCAGGTTTGGATGCTGGAAGGAACCCTGGGTGTACTGTAACAGTACATAAACAAAAACTACTGACCTGTGATTAGTAACTTAATTCATAAATAAATCATGACTCCCTACATGATTAACGATACAATTAGTACTAACAGTTATTATTTTTTCTTTTAATGCTGATGAAAATAGCTTTCAGACTTTAACAAATGTCACAATCATAACATGATTTATCTAATATAAACCATAATCAGACTGGAAAAAAGTGGAGATTGCCAAAAGAAGTGACTAAAACTTAGTTTTCTGATTTGTATTTATTACAGAGCTACATACATGTATACATGTATCACCAGATAGGCAAATATTTTTTTTAATCATAACATTTTCCATTTTCTAATGAAAAAGTCAATTGAAGTTGAATATTCTGCAAAACTCATTAACACTCCTATTGGGAATGATGACTGACTATTACACGACTATAGTCTTTTTTTTTTATACAAGCTGTCTCGCTATACTGTCCCTCTTTAATATCCCTTCTGCTGTTTGATCTTGAAATATGTTTGCATTTCCAGCTCCATTATCTCCATCCTCTTGAGCTAGATACTCATCTATCATATCATGTTCTAAAATGCAAAGATTATGAAGGATGCAACATACCATTATTACATCCACAGCAGTAGATACTGAAGAGGTGTCAATAAATTTCAGTCTCCTAAACCTTGATTTTAACAGAGCAAATGACCTTTCCACAACAACTCGATTACTTGAGTGATAATGGTTGTACTTCCTCTGCTGTAATGACAAATGTCCATTGTCACGGTATGGTGTCAGCAGCCATTTCCTCAAAGGGTAGCCACCATCTCCAAGTATATGGTAGACCATGTTACACTTGGTAAGACCATTGTCCCAGAGATCAGAGTTTTTCAATACACGAGAATCATGAACACTGCCTGGGTAGCCGGTGAAGACATCAATAAATAACATGTCATGTCTGCATACACACTGCAGTTGGATTGAATGATACTGCTTTCGATTAACATATCTCTGAGGGTTTTTATTTGGGGCTTTTATATGTATATGCGTACCATCTATAGCCCCTACAATACCAGGGAAGCCATTTCTCGTCTTGAATTTGTTTTCCTCCTCAACCATTTCCTGATGTGATGGCCAAGTGATCAGTTTATGGCGCAATTTCAACAGCACAGAAAACATTTTATCTCTGCACACAATAACTGTGGACTCAGATACACCAAAGCGATCCGCTATTTTCCTGATGGTATCTACTCCACCAACATACCAAAGAGTAAGTAAGAGTTGTTTTTCTATACTTATTGGCTCTCGTCTTCCTGGACCAATGGGTTGTAACTCTGGGAAGTTCTCAATATGATGCATGAGGGTTGAAAAAGTGCCAGGTGTCATTCGAAACATTGTTCGAAAATCCGTAGTTGTGTAATTTGGAACCACCTCTTCAACGTAACCTCTGATGCGGGATTTCTCGCTTCCTTCTCTGGAAAGACAAATGAGTTATTATACACAAACTCAATATTTAATATTCTTGATGAATTAAAATTTGAGACCAAACAAACATAAAACAATGGAAAAAACATTGAATATATTACCAAAATAGTATACAAGGTTGATCTATGACAGGTCCGAGTGTTTTATTTTTCTATTTTATTTTCTAACACGTTGTCTGAATGTATGATATGACAATATGATCATTCTTAACAATTCAAAAAAATGTTTTATTTAAACAGGCTACTGTAGGCCGCATACCGATATAAGCTAATTCTATGTTATGATAAAGTCCAACAAAAAAATTAAATCTACATGGAACACTGCATATTTTGGTTTGATCACAAAAGACGAAAATAAAAATACTACTCACATCATGGTTAAAGACAGTGCAGTAAAATATGCGACATCCATCACGTTAACACGTTTTACCTCGTCGTCATCATATAAAAATGATTCAACTAAACCAGCGACAGCAATTTTTGACTTGTGAGCCGCCATCTTGAAAGCGTAACTTCCTGTTCTGAGGCGTTCGTAACCCCTGTTCCACGGAACAGTATAGAACTTGTCCGGAACAGAGCTTTCGAACACACCCCTAGTCTCGAAAAGCATTCTAATATAAGAAACGCTTCAAGAGACAAAGACGTTTTCTCAAGAAGGTAATTCAGTGATACAGGGTCCTCCCGATAACACCACTGGCCGATAGTCGTCACTTCCGGTTTTAAACGTAAAATTTTGTGGTTTGGTTAGATTGTTTTACAGCCAAGGTCAATCTATCGTGTGTAGGATCTGACAACGACCAGTAAAAGGTCATATGCAGATGACCTTTACTATTTCCATATCTTGGAAATGAACAGCCAATCAAAACGGTGTTTTGTAGACGAACAAAAATGGCGGCGAATGGAAAGCGAAGAAGAGAAAATCATTCAAGGCGATATATGACAATTTCATTGTTATATTTTGTGATAATTTCTTAACCTTCAATTGTGTTTTTCTTTTCGGACAAGCGAAAACTACAAATCAAACAGATAATGTTTTAAAAGAACACACGCCTTGGCGTAGAGACCGCTGAACTAGGCGTCGCCATTTTTGTATACGGTCGTTCGGGTTTCTCGCTACTTTATTCTGGTTTAATGACAAGTGTAGAAACAAATCGAAATTAGCTTTTCACTTTCAGAATCTGGTAAACAGCGATTTGATTGGTGAAGACAAAGGTCATCTGCACATGACCTTTAATTGGTCGCTGTCAGATCCTACACACGATAGTAATAATGAGGATCTGTATTTTTAATCAGATTAAGCCAAGGTTATTTAAGGACGGCCTCCCGGTGTATACAATGTGGATGCGTGTGTATTTGGGAGATTATAGTATGTTCGTGTAAGCCTCCGTGCGATAGTCAGGATATTTTGCCGATTTAAAGTGCTACCGCACTAAACAACAGAACACCGAACCCGGTCACATTAAACTGACAACTGGTTTAACCAGTCGTTCCATTCTTAGCGTCAAACAAAGAGTGGTATCTACCATGTTTTGAGACATATAATGGCTCTTTGGGTGATTCTTTAATGTTGTGTCATGGATTTATTACTGCACAATATTGGCTATACACCATTTACACTATATCTGAACAGAACTGCAAACATTATACACAGACAACAAATCATGTCGATTGAAATATATCCGCAAAATCTGTTTGTCTTTCTTAATAAATTGTTTTTCTAATTAGTTGAACTTTAAACGCTTGGAATACACTAAAACTTCGGTTCGTGCAATCGCTGTAGTACCATGATTTATCTGGAAGATGCATGGCATTGACATCCGGAAATCTTGAGGTCTATTTCCGTAAATTGTTTTTTGTATACGCTGAACTTGAACGCTTGTAATACACTGATATTTCGCTTTATTCAATCGTTCTTGCAACGTGAATAGCATGCAAGACGCGTACGCCATGAAACGTTTATGAATCTAAACACTACGCAAGCGGCCTAGAAATAACCTCATATTGTCGCTCTTCAGACTTTAACATAACAGTGGATGGCCTTGTGTTACACAATGGATTTTTCTGGCCTGTTTCTGTTGCGTAAGGTTTTAAAAGAATATTTAACCCCCTTGGTAGTGAGAAAGTGAAATCTCAACCCTCGGGGTAAGAGTATTAAGTGGCCAACACGAGAGACGAGAGTGTTTGGCAGCTAAAGAATCTTACCCAGAGGGTTGAGATTTCATGTCTCACTACCAAAGAGGTGGATGATTATTTTTCTCTTACGATGTTAAACCTCATATATCTAATATTGACTTTACATCAATGCAAGACAATGCTGGTGTGATGTGATTGAGATGTCGGCGTGACGTCATTGTATGGTTGCCATGACGCCATCGTATTGTTGCAACGACGTCAAACATTTGTTGAGAGCTTGTCTCGACTTTGGGTTAGAAATAGAGGTTACACAACGAGTGGTTGTTGAATATGGAATTTATTTCACTCGAGTTAATAATTTAAAAAAAATGTCTTTTGTTACTTTTAAAGAATAATTAACGAGAGTGAAATAAATTCCATATCCAATAACCACGAGTCGTGTGACCTGTTTCTACCACAGGGACCTGAGAATTTGTTATAGCTAGTTTTGGACCTAAAATAGGGTATTTAGAGTAATTTTACACATTTGGGGGGTTAAGATCAATTTTCGATAAAAATGCCCCCTCAATGGTCATAAAATCTTTTATGACCATTGAGGGGGCATTTTTATCGAAAATTGAGCTTTTATGACCAGTGAGGGGGCATTTTTATCGAAAATTGATCTTAACCCCCCAAATGTGTAAAATTACTCTAAATACCATATTTTAGGTCCAAAACTAGCTGTAACAAATTCTCAGGTCCCTGTGGTTTCTACCACAATAATATTAAGTCGCAGTGGCATTGTTGTTTTCTGTGAAATGCGGAATATTTGCGCGAAAACGCATCATCTTATAATATATTCACACCAAATTGTGACGACGTCAACAATCAGCACGTTGCATTAAACCACGTGATTTTCAGTCAAAGTTTAACTTCTCAACCAATCAAAAGTCCGGAAGGTCATATTCCACTAGTAGTATATAGTATATATTTATCCAACAGTAAGCACGTTTATACAATGGTCTGAGAGTGGAATAACTCGGAGAATTGTGGTAGAAAAGAAAATCTCACACCGGTAAAAGGGTGAATATCTCTGTCAAATCCAAAGCCACTAAATGTTTATACATGTATCTTACTAATGATTATAAAATCAATTATTTCCTGTTGATTACTAGTACATACTCTATGTGCATTCATGTACCTGTTTATCTTTCGTACAACAATATAAGGTTAAAGTTCAAATTATGTAATTTAATTAAAATACAAATACGATTTAGTAGTTGTTTCCCCACTCCAATTATTCATTTTATGCTTTCAAATTGTTTGTATGTGTTCAGTGTTGTAATGTTTATGTCTATGTTTGTACCGCTGTTACTTTGTTTGGAGATGGCTTAAATAGGCTCTGCCTGCTGCCCGATCCATTTGTCTTTGACAATAAAATGTATTGAAACTGAAATTGAAATTGCTCTTCTAAATGACTTGTAGAGATTATCCAGATAAAAGATGGGACGGAGGTTAATCGGGAGATCGGATGCCTTTGTTATACCGATAGGTTTAAGCTTGTGGTCTGTCGACATTGTGTGATACACGTAACGAGTGGCACGATCATAGTTCGTTTCGTATGTAAATCAAATTTGCATTTTGTAGAAATTGTTTTATGAAGTGATGCAAGTCATATGATTCAATCAATCCCAAACCGATCTTCAACAGCTCTGCCGAAAGAATCTCGAACTGGTGATTATTTTCTACTAAAAACTGTTTTACTAAACATACAAATGGGAAAGCGCAATAAAATCAAGAGCGAATGGCACGAGATTTTTGGAGTACGCGATCTGCGATGTCTACAAAGTCCCTATAGATTGGTGTCATTTGGTATAATTTTCGACTGTAAATTGTGTGAGAAACAGGTCTGGTAGGCGCTTATATCCGGCTTGACGCTGGTTTGTGAGTATTGGAGGCGCTAACAGCCGAGCCGTTCCCAGCTGAACAGTAAACTCATCAGGAATGACAGATCGTCGTACAGAGAAAGAGCAGACGACTAATGAAGAGTGTTGGACCGCAAAAGGGAGATTTACAAGTAATAAATACCACGCATAAATATTTATGGCTCGACAAGACATTTAAAAGCTCGAAAACATTGGGAAAATCCCGAAAACCGCTTGATACGAAAATTAACACGGGAGCACCGGAATGATCGATATTTCTTTGGGTTAGCGATTCAACAGCCATGGATAGCCGTCCGACTAAAACCCTCCTTTTTACAATCCATTTCCTCGGGTGAAAATCAACACAAGATAGTGTTCCTTGGCTGACATAAAACCTATGGTAACTCAAGCTGGTGTTTTTTATTCTCATTTACGGACATATATTTCTGTAGTATTAAGGCACATGCATGCCTAAACTGACGCACGGTAGCTACGTCGTGTAAATGGGAAATTAGCCAATTTGTTAGTGAAGGCAAAAGAGAGAGAAAAAAGCATATGATGTTGAAATATATTTTGAAATTGTTTACTTTCGGCAAAACATTGATATTAAATTAGATAGGAGGAAGGAACACTTCATAATGATGTCATATTTTTTCCGCTTTAAAAAACCCTGTCGCTGCAACTTAAAACAAACGAAAATCAGTTCAATATGAATTAAACTTAATTGACCTGATACCAACATAAGTATTTAACGATCCCCATACTATGGTGGCTGATTTCTGCCATCTCGCCTTTTCGCGTAATTTTTTTACACGGAAACCCGTTTTTCGCATTGTAAATTTTACGCGAAAAGGCGAGAAAATGAATACGAAAAGGCGCCGTTTGTTCTTGAAAAAATGTCGCCTTTTCGTGTCATTTTTCTCGTCTTTTCGCAATTTCGCGTAGGTTTTTAAGATTATACAATTTACGCGAAAACCCGCTGTTCGGCGGGTTGTCGCCCTGTAAAAAATTAACAAGGCGAAAACCCGCCGTTCGCGTAAAACTGTCGTTTGCGTAAATCTGTCGTTCAGTTCCAAAATACGTTTAAATTCATCTTGAAGCTGGACGAATTGTTGGAATCGTAATTAAAACGAAATCTTCCGTGATAATTTGCCGATTTCAAATTTTACAAGGGTCTAATGTCTCCCAACTTAATCAGAATCTACTCCCCAGTGGGATCCGATTACGCTTCGTATTTTGTTTACGTCAACAATCCTGTATTATTTCTAAAATCAAGAGACAAAATCATTGTTCATGTTAGGGATTGGTCCGATGTTGTACATGCATGCTTTGATTCCAAAAAATTAAATAAAATGGTTAAGGATTGGTCCGAAAACAATTATACATATATGATACATTTAAACAATGAACAAATGGTTGTTATAGACAGGTGTTACACTTAGACAGACCCTTGTTATAGACAGGTGTTACACTTAGACAAACACTTGTTATAGACAGGTGTTACACTTAGACAGACCCTTGTTATAGACAGGTGTTACACTTAGACAGACCCTTGTTATAGACAGGTGTTACACTTAGACAAACCCTTGTTATAGACAGGTGTTACACTTAGACAGACCCTTGTTATAGACAGGTGTTACACTTAGACAGACCCTTGTTATAGACAGGTGTTACACTTAGACAACCGCTTGTTATAGACAGGTGTTACACTTAGACAAACACTTGTAATAGACAGGTGTTACACTTAGACAAACACTTGTTATAGACAGGTGTTACACTTAGACAAATACTTGTTATAGACAGGTGTTACACTTAGACAAACCCTTGTTATAGACAGGTGTTACACTTAGACAAACGCTTGTTATAGACAGGTGTTACACTTAGACAGACGCTTGTTATAGACAGGTGTTACACGTAGACAGACGCTTGTTATAGACAGGTGTTACACTTAGACAGACACTTGTTATAGACATGTGTTACACTTAGACAGACGCTTGTTATAGACAGGTGTTACACTTAGACAAACGCTTGTTATAGACAGGTGTTACACGTAGACAGACCCTTGTTATAGACAGGTGTTACACGTAGACAAAAGCTTGTTATAGACAGGTGTTACACTTAGACAAACGCTTGTTATAGACAGGTTTTTTTCACGTAGACAAACACTTGTTATAGACAGGTGTTACACTTAGACAACCGCTTGTTATAGACAGGTGTTACACTTAGACAGACCCTTGTTATAGACAGGTGTTACACTTAGACAAACCCTTGTTATAGACAGGTGTTACACTTAGACAGACCCTTGTTATAGACAGGTGTTACACTTAGACAGACCCTTGTTATAGACAGGTGTTACACTTAGACAGACGCTTGTTATAGACAGGTGTTACACTTAGACAGACGCTTGTTATAGACAGGTGTTAGACTTAGACAATCGCTTGATGTAGACAGGTGTTACACGTAGACAGACCCTTGTTATACACAGGTGTTACACTTAGACAGACACTTGTTATAGACAGGTGTTACACTTAGACAAACGCTTGTTATAGACAGGTGTTACACGTAGACAAACCCTTGTTATAGACAGGTGTTACACTTAGACAGACGCTTGTTATAGACAGGTGTTACACGTAGACAGACCGTTGTTATAGACAGGTGTTACACTTAGACAAGCGCTTGTTATAGACAGGTGTTACACTTAGACAGACGCTTGTTATAGACAGGTGTTACACTTAGACAGACGCTTGTTGTAGACAGGTGTTACACTAAGACAGACGCTTGTTATAGACAGGTGTTACAATTAGACAGACGTTTGTTATAGACAGGTGTTACACTTAGACAGACCCTTGTTATAGACAGGTGTTACACTAAGACAGACCCTTGTTATAGACAGGTGTTACACTTAGACAGACGCTTGTTATAGACAGGTGTTACACTTAGACAACCGCTTGTTATAGACAGGTGTTACACTTAGACATACACTTGTTATAGACAGGTGTTACACTTAGACAGACACTTGTTATAGACAGGTGTTACACTTAGACAGACACTTGTTATAGACAGGTGTTACACTTAGACAGACACTTGTTATAGACAGGTGTTACACGTAGACAGACCCTTGTTATAGACAGGTGTTACACTTAGACAAACGCTTGTTATAGACCGGTGTTACACGTAGACAAACGCTTGTTATAGACAGGTGTTACACTTAGACAGACCCTTGTTATAGACAGGTGTTACACTTAGACAGACGCTTGTTATAGACAGGTGTTACACTTAGACTACCGCTTGTTATAGACAGGTGTTACACTTAGACAAACACTTGTTATAGACAGGTGTTACACTTAGACAGACTCTTGTTATAGACAGGTGTTACACTTAGACAAACTCTTGTTATAGACAGGTGTTACACTTAGACAAACTCTTGTTATAGACAGGTGTTACACTTAGACAGACACTTGTTATAGACAGGTGTTACACGTAGACAACCGCTTGTTATAGACAGGTGTTACACTTAGACAACCGCTTGTTATAGACATGTGTTACACTTAGACAGACACTTGTTATAGACAGGTGTTACACTTAGACAGACCCTTGTTATAGACAGGTGTTACACTTAGACAGACGCTTGTTATAGACAGGTGTTACACTTAGACAACCGCTTGTTATAGACAGGTGTTACACTTAGACAAACGCTTGTTATAGACAGGTGTTACACTTAGACAGACGCTTGTTACAGACAGGTGTTACACTTAGACAACCGCTTGTTATAGACAGGTGTTACACTTAGACAAAAGCTTGTTATAGACAGGTGTTACACTTAAACAGACCCTTGTTATAGACTGGTGTTACACTTAGACAGACGTTTGTTATAGACAGGTGTAACACTTAGACAGACCCTTGTTATAGACAGGTGTTACACTTAGACAGACGCTTGTTATAGACAGGTGTTACACTTAGACATACACTTGTTATAGACAGGTGTTACACTTAGACAGACACTTGTTATAGACAGGTGTTACACTTAGACAGACGCTTGTTATAGACAGGTGTTACACGTAGACAGACACTTGTTATAGACAGGTGTTACACTAAGACAGACACTTGTTATAGACAGGTGTTACACTTAGACAGACCCTTGTTATAGACAGGTGTTACACTTAGACAGACACTTGTTATAGACAGGTGTTACACTTAGACAGACCCTTGTTATAGACAGGTGTTACACTTAGACATACCCTTGTTATAGACAGGTGTTACACTTAGACAGACCCTTGTTATAGACAGGTGTTACACTTAGACAGACGCTTGTTATAGACAGGTGTTACACTTAGACAACCGCTTGTTATAGACATGTGTTACACTTAGACATACCCTTGTTATAGACAGGTGTTACACTTAGACAGACCCTTGTTATAGACAGGTGTTACACTTAGACAAACAATTGTTATAGACAGGTGTTACACTTAGACAAAAACTTGTTATAGACAGGTGTTACACTTAGACAGACACTTGTTATAGACAGGTGTTACACTTAGACAAACACTTGTTATAGACAGGTGTTACGCTTAGACAACCGCTTGTTATAGACAGGTGTTACACTTAGACAAACACTTGTTATAGACAGGTGTTACACTTAGACAACCGCTTGTTATAGACAGGTGTTACACTTAGACAGACGCTTGTTATAGACAGGTGTTACACTTAGACAGACGCTTGTTATAGACAGATGTTACACTTAGACAAACGCTTGTTATAGACAGGTGTTACACTTAGACAAAAACTTGTTATAGACAGGTGTTACACTTAGACAAACGCTTGTTATAGACAGGTGTTACACTTAGACAGACACTTGTTATAGACAGGTGTTACACTTAGACAAACGTTTGTTATAGACAGGTGTTACACTAAGAGAAACGTTTGTTATAGACAGGTGTTACACTGAGACGCCTGTAACCATGCTGGACGTGCATATATTAAGTCAATTAAAACAAATACCTAAAATTCCATTCAGCAAATTCAAATCAGCACTATAGCACCCACAAAAGATCAACACTCGCTCGTGATCAATGCTCCTAGATTTATGTATATTTCATATTTCATCTACCCTAACTGTCAAATTATATTTCAAAATTTTCATTGTATCGTCAATTGGTTGAAGTTGACCCTCGTTACATCGTCTATCCCCTTTAAACGGTATACGTGTGATGGCAGTATAACGTGATTTACGGTATACGTGTGATGGCAGTGTAACGAGATTTACGGTATACGTGTGATGGCATTGTAACGAGATTTACGGTATACGTGTGATAGCAGTGTAACGAGATTTACGGTATACGTGTGATAGCAGTGTAACGAGATTTACGGTATACGTGTGATAGCAGTGTAACGATATTTACGGTATACGTGTGTTGACAGTGTAACGAGATTTACGGTATACGTGTGATAGCAGTGTAACGAGATTTACAGTATACGTGTGATGTCAGTGTAACGAGATTTACGGTATACGTGTGATGGCAGTGTAACGAGATTTACGGTATACGTGTGATGACAGTGTCACGAGATTTACGGTATACATGTGATGGCAGATGGCAGTGTAACGAGAGTTACGGTATAAGTGTGATGGCAGTATTTAAATGTCTATGTAGATACGAGAATCATTCTTTCACGGGAAGATACATTTACAGTCATTAATATACCTTATGACGTTATATCACGTTATGGCTAGACTCGAACGAAATATAAATCGTTAAATAATTATCGACCTTTAACAGAGGGGAAAAGACAGATTTCTGGAGGCGGACGTTAGAACGAGCACTTTCTAACTTATTCTACCCTGAAGACACATTGAATCGTTCCAATTTAAAGGATGGAATAGTTCATTATGAAGCTTTAGGGGTGAATATTAATGATAAAGTGTTCGGTGAAATATCCCTTCCTTCTCGCGTGCCACAAAGATTCTATACGTTTTGTGGCGGATGTGTTTTATGTATAACGGTCCCATTACTCTTCCTTGATAAAGCTACTTTCCTCTCACCAGAATGTTCCCTTATATATAACAGAAATAAGTACATGTTCTTCCAATATAGATTGATTCAAATGTCAACGAAACCTAAGCCGCAAGTCGTATTAACTCTCATGTGTATTCACTGCAGTCTGTGCCACAGGGACCTGAGAATTTGTTACAGCTAATTTTGGACCTAAATTAGGGTGTTTAGAGTAATTTTATTCATTTGGGGAGGGGGGGGGAGGTTAGGATCAATTTTCGATAAAAATACCCCCTCAATGGTCATAAAAGCTCACCCCCAAATGTGAAAAATTACTTTAAACACCCTATGTTAGGTCCAAAACTAGCTGTAACAAATTCTCAGGTCCCTGTGGCCCGTTCTACCGCAAAGGACGGACGCTATGTGAATTCATTAAAATGTCTTTTTCCTAGTTTATTTGTTCTTTTGCAGAGATGTTGCATGGCAACAGACCATATGAAAGTTAATGGGATATAAAATGGCAAAACGTAGGAAGTCATGTAGGTCAACAAGGTCAACGAGGGGTCATTAAGGTCAACAGGGTGAAGGCGGTCACAAAGTTCAAAAGGCCATAAATTCCAGCAGCGTGTTTTAAATTAAAAGAGGTCAGAAGGGCATGGGGGTAATACAAGCTTATTTGTGAGACAATGTCAAAAAGGTCAATAGTTCATCAAGTTCATAAATGTCAACAGGATGCAGGAAGAATATTTGAAGTCAGCAGGTCAACAAAAATTATAACTGAAAGTATGTAGAAGCCAAACTGGTGTAGTGACGTCATATATGATAATAAGTGGGTAGTCGTTTATTAAAATACTATCTTTACGCCTAAAATGTATTGAATTATTAAAAAGACTTAACGAAATGCTTTCATCTAACTTCAAACATTTATTTACTGTTTTTCATGCAAAACCTTGGATTCTAGACAGCCTAGTGAGCTTTTACATGCGTGTAGCGGGATATATTTGGTATCGGCTGAAAGATAAAAGTTTCACGTTTAAAATGAGGCATGCATGTAAAAAATCGGACTTCATTCAGTGACGAAAATAAGCTTAGAGTGAAAATAGGTCGATTTTCTCGTTGAGGCTAGTTTTTTCCCTTGTCACAGATATATAGTAGTGGGAGGGGCTATATTCAAGAAAGGTAAAAAAAAAATATCTGACAATCATTTCATAGTGGCATAGGTACGTGCCTAGCCCCTGTGCACGTGTTTAAAGTCAACGGAATAAGTATCCTGTATTAAGCTATGCACTGTTTAAAATTATATTGTACACAATCATAAAGGCTGAAATGTTTATATATCTGAATAAAGTGTTTGTGTGACTGTTATTTTATTGTATATTAACACGTCACGTGATCAACTATGTGTTCGTCTATACTTTGAATAATGTTTAGTAGAGTTGGAAGATACGGACACTATTTTGGTAATAAGAAGTGACCACAAACGTGTCATCACAAACAGCTATTGCCATTGGATTCTGTATTCCATCTGATGACGTCAGCAGTTCCCTGACGTGGGTCCCGTCCCCCGACATCTGTACGACGTTCTGTGAATTATAACCACACACGTAAATGTTACCCTCCCTGTCCACGTCTATTCCCCAAGCATCCCTCACGACATCGACCTTCATCATATCCGTGTGACGTTTGTCAGCCGACAGTCTGGACACCGCGACGTCCCCCGGGGTGTCGTCAAAGACACTGACGAGTGTGTCTCCCTTTACTGGATCTTGTGTGAGGGACAAACAAGTGTTGTTATACTTATGTAACAACTCATTAGCTCCGTCCTCTGTCACACTGTATACCTCTCCTCCATCTGTACCCACGATAAACCTCCCGTCTGTATGTGTTATACCATAACAGTGTTTACCATTAGACATGTTGATCTCAGACGACAGGGAGAGTTTGGAGTCCTCGACTTTCACGACACGGACACCACCAGGACTGTTAACAGCGACCGCCACTGTATTGTTGTTCACCAGACACATATCACTGGGAGTACCCCGGATGGTCAACTCGTCCAGGTACTGTCCTCTGTCTGTAAACAGCTTCAGCTTCATGATGTAGTAATTACTTAGTACTATCTGTCCATTAGGGAGGTACACAACTCCACGTATGGAACAATTACTTTTATCTGACGGAGTCTTTACGTTGAACTTCCCTACTTCTATCACACGACGCTCTGACAAAGGTACGGACAGGTTATCAAGATCACCAGGAAGACGTCGCCGATGTTTCTCGATAACGATCTTCCCCATGGCGTCATCACCAAGTGTAACCAGCCTGGTATCAATCTTATGTGTGATGCTGATGGACGTGAAGGACTTTCTCATCTCCGTGACCAGGGCCTTACACGACTCCACTTCTGCCTGTCCTCTCTGATACAAGACAACTTTCTCAATAGTGTCATTTTCCTCTGTGGCAGTAACGGACCACTTCATGGTATTACGCATACTGTTCATCAGACGATCACACTGCCGTGACGAGGCCTCCATATTCTCCTTCTCCTCTTTAAACAATGCAATTAACCTATCAGTGACGTCCTTCTGAAGTTTGTTCAGCTGGTCTTCGATATTTTGACGTAGATCTGTGATGCTTTGCAGTGCGATTTCCTGATTTTGGACCATGGCTTGGATCTGTTCGTCAAAATCCTTCACCAATGACGTCATGACCTGTACTCCTTTCTTCAGTGCCGTCTCCATTTCTTCCAGCTGTGAACTTGTTTTTAACTTCTGTAGATATTCCATCGCCATTGTCACCTCCTCACAACGTCTGTGGTCTTTAATCATGCATATGTTGCATCCAAGACGTTTGTGGTCTCCACAGTACCAAATATATTTTTCATCGTGTCGGTAACATTTAGGAACAGACATTTCCTGTGCTGTTTGTCTGCCATCATACCATGCGATTTCCAAGACATCACATTCTTTGTGTAAAACATCATGATGTGTTGCCTTACATGTCTCACAGAAATTAACATCCATTTTCTTGCACCAAAATTTCGCTGCGTTCTTCATCTTACCCTTCGTCTGACATGGAGTGCAGTACAATGGTTCTGACGAACGTTCCTTGAGCTCGATAAGGTCCTGGATCACAGCATTAGTCGGGAACTGTTCTGCCCATTTGTCCTTTGCTTCCGTTTGATTGGTGGGATGGGTCATTCTCCTACAAACTGGACAAGGAAACGATGTCGCCGACGCCATTTTCCCAGACAACTCCTTGGTGATGTAGGTCCCGAGGCATTCTTCACAGAAACAGTGGAGGCAGGGTAAGGACTTGGGTTGTCGAAGTCGCTCCAGACATATTGGACACTCCAGTAAGTGTAGGTCCAGTTCTGGACAAGCGCCGCCTTCGGCCATAGTAACAGCTAGGGCAAGTTAGTACCAGCCTGAAAAAGAAAAAAAATGATGATTTGAATTCAATGGAGATCACATAAATATACAATGGAACAATTCACACACTAAATACCGGCTCAGTATATCATATGTATAAATCTATCACAGCATTCATTTCGGGATCTCCATACATTGTATTTATAGTTTGTTTTAATGCATTCTCTATTTCATTTAGTCATATAGGTAGATGAACATTTCGGAATCTCATTTTATAAAAAAAAAATATTTCGTTAGTTCCTGGGGTCAATGACAAGATATATAAGGAAATGACGTTATAGAGCATAGTATTATTTTGAACAATATATGTATTTCAGCATTTTTGCAGATTTGCGTTTGTTTACTAATACAAGGTTTTAATGGTGAACTTTAAACCCTGACTGTGACATACGCAAAAAGACAATAAAATAAAAAGTAAAAGATACGTTTAGTGTTTTGTATCAGGGTTGTTAATAATGGCATATTGATGGCGAGAGCAGATTACCACGGGAAGGGGATAGGGGTGTTAGTGATAGGGGACCATCACAAGAAGGAGATAGGGATGTTAGTGATAGGGGAACAACACGGGAAGGGGATAGGGGTGTTAGTGATAAGGGGTCGACACGAAAAGGGGATAGGGATGTTAGTGATAGGGGGACAACACAGGAAGGAGGAAGGGATGTTAGTGATAGGGGGATAACACGGGAAGGAGATAGGGGTGTAAGTGATAGGGGGACAACACGGGAAGGGGATATCGATGTTAGTGATAGGGGGTCGACACGGGAAGGAGATAGGGGTGTTAGTGATAGGAGAACAACACGAGGAGGGGATAGGGGTGTTAGTGATAGGGGGACAACACGGGAAGGAGATAGGGGTGTTAGTGATAGGGGAACAACACGGGAAGGGGATAGGGGTGTTAGTGATAAGGGGTCGACACGAAAAGGGGATAGGGGTGTTAGTGATAGGGGGACAACACAGGAAGGAGAAAGGGGTGTTAGTGATAGGGGGATAACACGGGAAGGGGATACGGGTATTAGTGATAGGGGGTCGACACGGGAAGGGGATAGGGGTGTTAGTGAGAGGGGGACAACACGGGAAGGGGATAGTGGTGTTAGTGATAGGGGGACAACACGTGAAGGGGATATGGATGTTAGTGATAGGGGGTCGACCCGGGAAGGGGATAAGGGTGTTAGTGATAGGGGGACAACACGGGAAGGGGATAAGGGTGTTAGTGATAGGGGGACAACACTTGAAGGGGATATGGATGTAAGTGATAGGGGGTCGACCCGGGAAGGGGATATGGATGTTAGTGATAGGGGGTCGACCCGGGAAGGGGATAAGGGTGTTAGTGATAGGGGGTCGACCCGGGAAGGGGATAAGGGTGTTAGTGATAAGGGGACGACACGGGAAGGGGATAGGGGTGTAAGTGATAGGGGGTTAACACGGGAAGGGAATATGGTTGTTAGTGATAGGGGGTCGCCCCGGGAAGGTGAATAGGGTGTTAGTGATAGGGGAACAACACGGGAAGGGGATAGGGGTGTTAGTGATAAGGGGTCGACACGAAAAGGGGATAGGGGTGTTAGTGATAGGGGGACAACACAGGAAGGGGAAAAGGGTGTTAGTGATAAGGGGATAACACGGAAAGGGGATACGGGTGTTAGTGATAGGGGGTCGACACGGGAAGGGGATAGGAGTGTTAGTGAGAGGAGGACAACACGGGAAGGGGATAGGGGTGTTAGTGATAGGGGGACAACACGGGAAGGGGATAAGGGTGTTAGTGATAGGGGGACAACACGTCAAGGGGATATGGATGTTAGTGATAGGGGGTCGACCCGGGTGGGATATTGATGTTAGTGATAGGGGGTCGACCAGGGAAGGGGATAAGGGTGTTAGTGATAGGGGGTCGACCCGGGAAAGGGATAAGGGTGTTAGTGATAAGGGGATAACACGGGAAGGGGATAAGGGTGTTAGTGATAAGGGGACGACACGGGAAGGGGATAGGGGTGTAAGTGATAGGGGGTCAACACGGGAAGGGGATAAGAGTGTTAGTGATAGGGGGACAACACGTGAAGGGGATATGGATGTTAGTGATAGGGGGTCGACCCGGGAAGGGGATATTGATGTTAGTGATAGGGGGTCGACCAGGGAAGGGGATACGGGTGTTAGTGATAGGGGGTCGACCCGGGAAGGGGATAAAGGTATTAGTGATAGGGGGACAACACGGGAAGGGGATAAGGGTGTTAGTGATAGGGGGACAACACGTGAAGGGGATATGGATGTTTGTGATATGGGGTCGACCCGGGAAGGGGATATGGATGTTAGTGATAAGGGGTCGACCCGGGAAGGGGATAAGTGTGTTAGTGATAGGGGGTCGACCCGGAAGGGGATAAGGGTGTTAGTGATAAGGGGACGACACGGGAAGGGGATAGGGTGTTAGTGATAGGGGGTCGACCCGGGAAGGGGATAAGGGTGTTAGTGATAAGGGGACGACACGGGAAGGGGATAGGGGTGTTAGTGATAGGGGGTCAACACGGGAAGGGAATATGGATGTTAGTGATAGGGGGTCGCCCCGGGAAGGTGAATAGGGTGTTAGTGAAAGGGGAACAACACGGGAAGGGGATAGGGGTGTTAGTGATAAGGGGTCGACACGAAAAGGGGATAGGGGTGTTAGTGATAGGGGGATAACACAGGAAGGAGAAAGGGGTGTTAGTGATAAGGGGATAACACGGGAAGGGGATACGGGTGTTAGTGAGAGGAAGACAATACGGGAAGGGGATATGGATGTTAGTGAGAGGGGGACAACACGTGAAGGGGATATGGATGTTAGTGATAGGGGGTCGACCCGGGAAGGGGATATTGATGTTAGTGATAGGTGGGCGACCAGGGAAGGGGATAAGGGTGTTAGTGATAAGGGGGTCGACCCGGGAAGGGGATAGGGTGTTAGTGATAGGGGGACAACACGGGAAGGGGATAAGGGTGTTAGTGATAGGGGGACAACACGTGAAGGGGATATGGATGTTTGTGATATGGGGTCGACCCGGGAAGGGGATATGGATGTTAGTGATAAGGTGTCGACCCGGGAAGGGGATAAGTGTGTTAGTGATAGGGGGTCGACCCGGAAGGGGATAAGGGTGTTAGTGATAAGGGGACGACCCGGGAAGGGGATATTGATGTTAGTGATAGGTGGGCGACCAGGGAAGGGGATAAGGGTGTTAGTGATAAGGGGGTCGACCCGGGAAGGGGATAAGGGTGTTAGTGATAGGGGGACAACACGGGAAGGGGATAAGGGTGTTAGTGATAGGGGGACAACACGTGAAGGGGATATGGATGTTTGTGATATGGGGTCGACCCGGGAAGGGGATATGGATGTTAGTGATAAGGTGTCGACCCGGGAAGGGGATAAGTGTGTTAGTGATAGGGGGTCGACCCGGAAGGGGATAAGAGTGTTAGTGATAAGGGGACGACACGGAAAGGGAATAGAGTGTTAGTGATAGGGGGTCGACCCGGGAAGGGGATAAGGGTGTTAGAGATAAGGGGACGACACGCGAAGGGGATAGGGGTGGTAGTGATAGGGGGTCAACACGGAAAGGGAATATGGATGTTAGTGATAGAGGGTCGCCCCGGGAAGGTGAATAGGGTGTTAGTGAAAGGGGAACAACACGGGAAGGGGATAGGGGTGTTAGTGATAAGGGGTCGACACGAAAAGGGGATAGGGGTGTTAGTGATAGGGGGACAACACAGTAAGGAGAAAGGGGTGTTAGTGATAAGGGGATAACACGGGAAGGGGATACGGGTGTTAGTGATAGGGGGTCGACACGGGAAGGGGATAAGGGTGTTAGTGAGAGGAGACAACACGGGAAGGGGATAGGGGTGTTAGTGATAGGGGGACAACACGGGAAGGGGATAAGGGTGTTAGTGAGAGGGGGACAACACGTGAAGGGGATATGGATGTTAGTGATAGGGGGTCGACCGGGAAGGGGATATTGATGTTAGTGATAGGGGGTTGACCAGGGAAGGGGATAAGGGTGTTAGTGATAGGGGGTCGACCCGGGAAGGGGGATAAGGGTGTTAGTGATAGGGGGACAACACGTGAAGGGAATAGGGATGATAGTGATAGGGGGTCGACCCGGGGAAGGGGATAGAGTATTAGTGATAGGGGGTCGACCCGGGAAGGGGATATGGATGTTAGTGATAGGGAGAAAACACGTGAAGGGAATAGGGATGATAGTGATAGGGGGTCGACCCGGGTAAGGGGATAGAGTGTTAGTGATAGGGGGTCGACCCGGGAAGGGGATAATGGTGTTAGTGATAGGGGGTCGACCCGGGAAGGGGGATAAGGGTGTTAGTGATAGGGGGACGACACGGGAAGGGGATAAGGGTGTTAGTGATAGGGGTACAACACGTCAAGGGGATATGGATGTTAGTGATAGGGGGTCGACCCGGGTGGGATATTGATGTTAGTGATAGGGGGTCGACCAGGGAAGGGGATAAGGGTGTTAGTGATAGGGGGTCGACCCGGGAAAGGGATAAGGGTGTTAGTGATAAGGGGATAACACGGGAAGGGGATAAGGGTGTTAGTGATAAGGGGACGACACGGGAAGGGGATAGGGGTGTAAGTGATAGGGGGTCAACACGGGAAGGGGATAAGGGTGTTAGTGATAGGGGGACAACACGTGAAGGGGATATGGATGTTAGTGATAGGGGGTCGACCCGGGAAGGGGATATTGATGTTAGTGATAGGGGGTCGACCAGGGAAGGGGATACGGGTGTTAGTGATAGGGGGTCGACCCGGGAAGGGGATAAGGGTGTTAGTGATAGGGGGACAACACGGGAAGGGGATAAGGGTGTTAGTGATAGGGGGACAACACGTGAAGGGGATATGGATGTTTGTGATATGGGGTCGACCCGGGAAGGGGATAAGGGTGTTAGTGATAAGGGGACGACACGGGAAGGGGATAGGGGTGTTAGTGATAGGGGGTCAACACGGGAAGGGAATATGGATGTTAGTGATAGGGGGTCGCCCCGGGAAGGTAAATAGGGTGTTAGTGAAAGGGGAACAACACGGGAAGGGGATAGGGGTGTTAGTGATAAGGGGTCGACACGAAAAGGGGATAGGGGTGTTAGTGATAGGGGGACAACACAGGAAGGAGAAAGGGGTGTTAGTGATAAGGGGATAACACGGGAAGGGGATACGGGTGTTAGTGATAGGGGGTCGACACGGGAAGGGGATACGGGTGTTAGTGAGAGGAAGACAACACGGGAAGGGGATATGGATGTTAGTGAGAGGGGGACAACACGTGAAGGGGATATGGATGTTAGTGATAGGGGGTCGACCCGGGAAGGGGATATTGATGTTAGTGATAGGTGGGCGACCAGGGAAGGGGATAAGGGTGTTAGTGATAAGGGGGTCGACCCGGGAAGGGGATAAGGGTGTTAGTGATAGGGGGACAACACGGGAAGGGGATAAGGGTGTTAGTGATAGGGGGACAACACGTGAAGGGGATACGGATGTTTGTGATATGGGGTCGACCCGGGAAGGGGATATGGATGTTAGTGATAAGGTGTCGACCCGGGAAGGGGATAAGTGTGTTAGTGATAGGGGGTCGACCCGGAAGGGGATAAGGGTGTTAGTGATAAGGGGACGACACGGAAAGGGAATAGGGTGTTAGTGATAGGGGGTCGACCCGGGAAGGGGATAAGGGTGTTAGAGATAAGGGGACGACACGCGAAGGGGATAGGGGTGTTAGTGATAAGGGGATAACACGGGAAGGGGATACGGGTGTTAGTGATAGGGGGTCGACACGGGAAGGGGATACGGGTGTTAGTGAGAGGAGACAACACGGGAAGGGGATAGGGGTGTTAGTGATAGGGGGACAACACGGGAAGGGGATAAGGGTGTTAGTGAGAGGGGGACAACACGTGAAGGGGATATGGATGTTAGTGATAGGGGGTCGACCGGGAAGGGGATATTGATGTTAGTGATAGGGGGTCGACCAGGGAAGGGGATACGGGTGTTAGTGATAGGGGGTCGACCCGGGAAGGGGATAAGGGTGTTAGTGATAGGGGGACAACACGGGAAGGGGATAAGGGTGTTAGTGATAGGGGGACAACACGTGAAGGGGATATGGATGTTTGTGATATGGGGTCGACCCGGGAAGGGGATATGGATGTTAGTGATAAGGGGTCGACCCGGGAAGGGGATAAGTGTGTTAGTGATAGGGGGTCGACCCGGAAGGGGATAAGGGTGTTAGTGATAAGGGGACGACACGGGAAGGGGATAGGGTGTTAGTGATAGGGGGTCGACCCGGGAAGGGGATAAGGGTGTTAGTGATAAGGGGACGACACGGGAAGGGGATAGGGGTGTTAGTGATAGGGGGTCAACACGGGAAGGGAATATGGATGTTAGTGATAGGGGGTCGCCCCGGGAAGGTAAATAGGGTGTTAGTGAAAGGGGAACAACACGGGAAGGGGATAGGGGTGTTAGTGATAAGGGGTCGACACGAAAAGGGGATAGGGGTGTTAGTGATAGGGGGACAACACAGGAAGGAGAAAGGGGTGTTAGTGATAAGGGGATAACACGGGAAGGGGATACGGGTGTTAGTGATAGGGGGTCGACACGGGAAGGGGATACGGGTGTTAGTGAGAGGAAGACAACACGGGAAGGGGATATGGATGTTAGTGAGAGGGGGACAACACGTGAAGGGGATATGGATGTTAGTGATAGGGGGTCGACCCGGGAAGGGGATATTGATGTTAGTGATAGGTGGGCGACCAGGGAAGGGGATAAGGGTGTTAGTGATAAGGGGGTCGACCCGGGAAGGGGATAAGGGTGTTAGTGATAGGGGGACAACACGGGAAGGGGATAAGGGTGTTAGTGATAGGGGGACAACACGTGAAGGGGATACGGATGTTTGTGATATGGGGTCGACCCGGGAAGGGGATATGGATGTTAGTGATAAGGTGTCGACCCGGGAAGGGGATAAGTGTGTTAGTGATAGGGGGTCGACCCGGAAGGGGATAAGGGTGTTAGTGATAAGGGGACGACACGGAAAGGGAATAGGGTGTTAGTGATAGGGGGTCGACCCGGGAAGGGGATAAGGGTGTTAGAGATAAGGGGACGACACGCGAAGGGGATAGGGGTGTTAGTGATAGGGGGATAACACGGGAAGGGGATACGGGTGTTAGTGATAGGGGGTCGACACGGGAAGGGGATACGGGTGTTAGTGAGAGGAGACAACACGGGAAGGGGATAGGGGTGTTAGTGATAGGGGGACAACACGGGAAGGGGATAAGGGTGTTAGTGAGAGGGGGACAACACGTGAAGGGGATATGGATGTTAGTGATAGGGGGTCGACCGGGAAGGGGATATTGATGTTAGTGATAGGGGGTCGACCAGGGAAGGGGATACGGGTGTTAGTGATAGGGGGTCGACCCGGGAAGGGGATAAGGGTGTTAGTGATAGGGGGACAACACGGGAAGGGGATAAGGGTGTTAGTGATAGGGGGACAACACGTGAAGGGGATATGGATGTTTGTGATATGGGGTCGACCCGGGAAGGGGATATGGATGTTAGTGATAAGGGGTCGACCCGGGAAGGGGATAAGTGTGTTAGTGATAGGGGGTCGACCGGGAAGGGGATATTGATGTTAGTGATAGGGGGTTGACCAGGGAAGGGGATAAGGGTGTTAGTGATAGGGGGTCGACCCGGGAAGGGGGATAAGGGTGTTAGTGATAGGGGGACAACACGTGAAGGGAATAGGGATGATAGTGATAGGGGGTCGACCCGGGGAAGGGGATAGAGTATTAGTGATAGGGGGTCGACCCGGGAAGGGGATATGGATGTTAGTGATAGGGAGAAAACACGTGAAGGGAATAGGGATGATAGTGATAGGGGGTCGACCCGGGTAAGGGGATAGAGTGTTAGTGATAGGGGGTCGACCCGGGAAGGGGATATGGATGTTAGTGATAGGGGGTCGACCCGGGAAGGGGATATGGATATTAGTGATAGGGGGTCGACCCGGGAAGGGGATAATGGTGTTAGTGATAGGGGGTCGACCCGGGAAGGGGGATAAGGGTGTTAGTGATAGGGGGACAACACGGGAAGGTGATAAGTGTGTTAGTGATAGGGGGACAACACGTGAAGGGGATATGGATGTTTGTGATATGGGGTCGACCCGGAAGGGGATATGGATGTTAGTGATAGGGGGACAACACGGGAAGGGAATAGGGGTGTTAGTGATAGGGGGACAACACGGGAAGGGTATAGGGGTGTTAGTGAGAGGGGGACAACACGGGAAGGAGATAGGGGTGCTAGTGAGAGGGAGAAAACACGTGAAGGGAATAGGGATGTTAGTGATAGGGGGACAACACGGGAAGGAGATAGGGGTGCTAGTGAGAGGGAGAAAACACGTGTAGGGAATTGGGATGATAGTGATAGGGGATCGACCCGGGGAAGGGGATAGGGATGTTAGTGATAGAGGGTCGACACGGTGAGGGGATAGGGGTGTTAGTGATAGGGAGACAACACGGGAAGGGGATAGGGGTGTTAATAACAAGGGGTCTACACAGGAAGGGGTTAGGGGTATTAGTGATAGGGGGTCGACATAGGAAGGGGGTATGGGTGTTAGTGAAAGCGGTACCACACGAGAAGGGGATAGGTGTGTTAGTAATAGGGGGTCGACACGGGAAGGGGATAGGGATGTTAGCGATAGGGACTCAAGACGGGAAAGGGACAGGGGCGTTAGTTATAAGGGGACAACACGGGAAGGGGATAGGGGTGTTAGTGATAGGGGGACAACACGTGAAGGGGATATGGGTGTGAGTGATAGAGGGTCGACCAGGGAAGGGGAGAAGGATGTTAGTGATAGGGGGACAACACGGGAAGAGAATAGGGGTGTTAGTGATAGGGGGTCGACACGGGAAGGGGATAGGGTTGTTAGTGATAGGGGGTCGACACGGGAAGGGGATATGGGTGTGAGTGATAGAGGGTCGACCCGGGAAGGGGAGAAGGGTGTTAGTGATAGGGGGACAACACGTGAACAGAATAGGGGTGTTATTGATAGGAGGTCGACACGGGAAGGGGATACGGGTGTTAGTGAGAGAGGGACAACAAGTGAAGGGATATGAGTGTTAGTGATAGGGGGACAACACGGGAAGGGGATAGGGGTGTTAGTAAGAGGAGGACAACACGGGAAGGAGATAGGGGTGCTAGTGAGAGGGAGACAACACGGAAAGGGGATAGGGATGTTAGTGATAGGGGGTCGACACGGGAAGGGGATAGGGGTGTTAGTGATAGGGGGTCGACACGGGAAAGGGATAGGGGTGTTAGTGATAGGGGGTCGACACGGGAAGGGGATATGAATGTAAGTGATAGGAGGTCGACCCGGGAAGGGGATAAGGGTGTTAATGAAGGGGGACAACAAGGCAAGGGGAGAGGGTTGTTAGTGATAGGAAGTCGACACGGGAAGGGGATATGGATGTAAGTGATAGGGGGACTACACGGGAAGGGGATATGGATGTTAGTGATAGGGGGTCGACCCGGGAAGGGGATAAGAGTGTTAGTAATAGGGGGGAAACACGGCAAGGGGTGAGGGATGTTAGTGATAGGGGGTCGACACGGGAAGGGGATAGGGATGTTAGTGATAGAGGGTCGACACGGGGAGGGGATAGGGATGTTAGTGATAGGGGGACAACACGGCAAGGGGCGAGGGATGTTAGTGATAGGGGGTCGACACGGGAAGGGGATAGGGATGTTAGTGATAGAGGGTCGACACGGGGAGGGGATAGGGGTGTAAGTGATAGGGGTACAACTCGGGGAGGGGATAAATGTGTTAGTGATAGGGGGACAACACGGCAAGGGGCGAGGGATGTTAGTGATAGAGGGTCGACACGGGAAGGGGATATTGATGTTAGTGATAAGGGGTCGACCAGGGAAGGGGATAAGGGTGTTAGTGATAGGGGGTCGACCCGAGAAGGGGATAAGGGTGTTAGTGATAGGGGGTCGACCCGGGAAGGGGATAAATGTGTTAGTGATAGGGGGACAACACGACAAGGGGCGAGGGATGTTAGTGATAGAGTGTCGACACGGGAAGGGGATAGGGATGTAAGTGATAGAGGGTCGACACGGTGAGGGGATAGGGGTGTTAGTGATAGGGGCACGACACGGGAAGGGGATAGGGGTGTTAGTGACAGGGGGTCGACACAGGAAGGGGATAGGGGTATTAGTTATAGGGGGTCGACATAGGAAGGGGTTATGGGTGTTAGTGAGAGGGGGACCACACGGGAAGGGGATAGGGGTGTTAGTGACAGGGGGTCGACACAGGAAGGGGATAGGGGTATTAGTGATAGGGGTCGACATAGAAAGGGTGTATGGGTGTTAGTGAGAGCGGTACCACACGAGAAGGGGATAGGGGTGTTAGTGATAGGGGGTCGACACGGGAAGGGGATAGGGATGTTAGCGATAGGGACTCAAGACGGGAAAAGAACAGGGGCGTTAGTTATAAGGGGACAACACGGGAAGGGGATAGGGGTGTTAGTGACAGGGGGTTGACACGGGAAGGGGATAGGGGTGTTAGTTATAAGGGGACAACACGGGAAGGGGATAGGGGTGTTAGTGACAGGGGGTCGACCCGGGAAGGGGATAGGGGTGTTAGTGATAGGGGGTTGACACGGGAAGGGGATAGGGGTGTTAGTGATAGGGGGACAACACGTGAAGGGGATATGGATGTTAGTGATAGGGGTCGACCCGGGAAGGGGATAAGGGTGTTAGTGATAGGGGGTCGACCTGGGAAGGGGATAAGGGTGTTAGTGATAAGGGGACGACACGGGAAGGGGATAGGGGTGTTAGTGATAGGGAGTCAACACGGGAAGGGGATAAGGGTATTAGTGATAGGGGGTCAACACGGGAAGGGGATAAGGGTGTAAGTGATAGGGGGACAACAAAGAAAGGGGAGAAGGGTGTTAGTGATAGGGGGTCGACACAGGAAAGGGATAGGGGCGTTAGTGATAGGGGGACAACACGGGAAGGGGATATCGATGTTAGTGATAGGGGGTCGACCCTGGAAGGGGATATAGATATTAGTGATATGGGGTCGACCCGGGAAGGGGATAGGGGTGTTAGTGATAGGGGTTCAATACGGGAAGGGGATAGGGGTGTTAGTGATAGAGGGACAACACGGGAAGGGGATAGGGGTGTTAGCGATAGGGGAATAACACGGGAAGGGGATAAGGGTGTTAGTGATAAAGGGACAACACAGGAAGGAGATAGGGGTGTTAGTGATAGGGGGACAACACGGGAAGGGGATACGGGTGTTAGTGATAGAGGGTCGATACGGGAAAGGGATACGGGTGTTAGTGATAGAGGGACAACACGAGAAGGGGATAGGGGTGTTAGTGATAGGGGGTCGACACGGGAAGGGGATAGGGGGACAACACGTGAAGGAGATACGGGTGTTAGTGTTAGGGGGACAACACGTGAAGGGGATAGGGGTGTTAGTGATAGGGGAACAACACGGGAAGGGGATAGGGGTGTTAATGATAGGGGTCGAGACGTGAAGGGGATAGAGGTGTTAGTGATAAGGGGACAACACGGAAAGGGGATAATGGTGTTACTGACAGGGGAACAACATAGGAAGGGGAGAGGGGTGTTAGTGATAGGGGGACAACACGGGAAGGAAATATGAGTGTTAGTGATAGGGGGACAACACAGGAAGGGTATATGGGTGCTAGTGATAAGGTGACAGCACCAGAAGGGGATACGGGTGTTAGTGATAGAGGGTCGATACGGGAAAGGGATACGGGTGTTAGTGATAGAGGGACAACACGAGAAGGGGATAGGGGTGTTAGTGATAGGGGGTCGACACGGGAAGGGGATAGGGGGACAACACGTGAAGGAGATACGGGTGTTAGTGTTAGGGGGACAACACGTGAAGGGGATAGGGATGTTAGTGATAGGGGGACAACAGGGGAAGGGGATAAAGGTGTTAGTGATAAGGGAAGAACACGGGAAGGGGATACGGGTGTAAGTGAGAAGGGGACAACACGGGAAGGAGATAGGGGTGTTAGTGATAGGGGGTCGACATAGGAAGGGGGTATGGGTGTTAGTGAGAGGGGTACCACACGGGAAGGGGATAGGGGTGTTAGTGATAGGGGAACAACACGGGAAGGGGATAGGAATGTTCGCGATAGGGGAATAACACGGGAAGGGGATAAGGGTGTTAGTGATAAAGGGACAACACAGGAAGGAGATAGGGGTATTAGTGATAGGGGACAATACGGGAAGGGGATAGGTGTGTTAGTGATAGGGGGACAACACGGGAAGGGGATAGGGATGTTAGTAATACAGTAGGGGGACAACACGGGAAGGGGATAGTGGTGTTAGTGATAGCAGGACAACACTGGAAGGGGATAGGGGTATTAGTAATAGGGGGTCGACATAGGAAGGGGATAGGGGTGTTAGTGATAGGGGGACAACAGGGGACTGAAATATGAGTGTTAGTGATAGGGGGACAACACAGGAAGGGTATATGGGTGCTAGTGATAAGGTGACAGCACCAGAAGGGGATACGGGTGTTAGTGATAGAGGGTCGATACGGAAAAGGGATACGGGTGTTAGTGATAGAGGGACAACACGAGAAGGGGATAGGGGTGTTAGTGATAGGGGGACAACACGAGAAGGGGATAGGGGTGTTAGTGATAGGGGGTCGACACGGGAAGGGGATAAGGGTGTTAGTGATAAAGGAACAACACAGGAAGGGGATAGGGGTGTTAGTGATAAGGGGTCGACTCGGGAAGGGAATATGGATGTAAGTGATAGGGGACAACGTGGTAATGGGATAGGGGTGTTAGTGATAGGGGGACAACACGGGAAGGGGATAGGGGTGTTAGTGATAGGGGTCGACACGTGAAGGGGATAGGGGTGTTAGTGATAAGGGGACAACACGGAAAGTGGATAATGGTGTTTGTGATAGGGGGACAACATAGGAAGGGGATGGGGGTATTAGTGATAGGGGACAACACGGGAAAGGGATAGGGATGTTAGTAATACAGTAGTGGGACAACACGGGAAGGGGATAGTGGTGTTAGTGATAACAGGACAACACTGGAAGGGGATAGGGGTATTAGTGATAGGGGGTCGACATAGGAAGGGGATAGGGGTGTTAGTGATAGGGGGACAACACGGGAAGGAGATATGAGTGTTAGTGATAGGGGGACAACACCGGAAGGGTATATGGGTGCTAGTGATAAGGTGACAACACCAGAGGTTGATACGGGTGTTAGTGATAGAGGGTCGATACGGGAAAGGCATACGGGTGTTAGTGATAGAGGGACAACAAGAGAAGGGGATAGGGGTGTTAGTGATAGGGGAACAACACGGGAAAGGGATAAGGGTGTTAGTGATAGGGGGAGAACACGGGAAGGGGATACGGGTGTAAGTGAGAAGGGGACAACACGGGAAGGAGATATGGATGTTAGTGATAGGGGGTCGACTGGGGAAGGGTAAAAGGGTGTAAGTGATAGGGGGACAACACGGGAAGGGGATAAGGGTGTTAGTGATAGGGGGTCGACACGTGAAAGGGATAGGGGCGTGAGTGATAGGGGGACAACACGGGAAGGGGATATGGATGTTAGTGATAGGGGGTCGACCTGGGAAGGGGATATGGATGTTAGTGATAGGGGGTCGACCCGGGAAGGGGATAAGGGTGTTAGTGATAGGGGGTCGACCCGGGAAGGGGATAAGGTTGTTAGTGATAGGGGGTCGACCCGGGAAGGGGATAGGGGTGTTAGTGATAGAGGGACAACACGGGAAGGGGATAGGGGTGTTAGTGATAGGGGACAACACGGGAAGGGGATAGGAGTAATAATGATAGAGGGACAACCCGGGAAGGGGATATGGATGTTAGTGATAGGGAGTCCACCCGGGAAGGGGATAAGGGTGTTAGTAATAGGGGGTCGACCCGGGAAGGGGACAATGGTGTTAGTGATAGGGGGACAACACGGGAAGGGGATATGGATGTTAGTGATAGGGGGTCGACCGGGGAAGGGGAAAAGGGTGTAACTGATAGGGGGACAACACGGAAAGGGATATGGATGTTAGTGATATGGGGACAACACGGGAAGGGGATAAGGGTGTTAGTGATAGGGGGTCGACACGTGAAAGGGATAGGGGCGTGAGTGATAGGGGGACAACACGGGAAGGGGATATGGATGTTAGTGATAGGGGGTCGACCTGGGAAGGGGATATGGATGTTAGTGATAGGGGGTCGACCCGGGAAGGGGATAAGGGTGTTAGTAATAGGGGGTCGAACCGGGAAAGGGATAGGGGTGTTAGTGATAGGGGACAACACAGGAAGGGGATAGGGGTGTTAATGATAGGGGGACGACACGGGAAGGGGATAGGGGTCTTAGTGATAGGGGGTCAACACGGGAAGGGGATATGGATGTTAGTGATAGGGGGTCGACACGGGAAAGGGATAGGTGTGTTAGTGATAGGGGGTCGACCCGGGAAGGGGATAATGGTGTTAGTGATAGGGGATCGACACGGGAAAGGGATAGGGGCGTTAGTGATAGGGGGACAACACGGGAAGGGGATAAGGGTGTAAGTGATAGGGGATCGACACGGGAAAAGGATAGGGGCGTTAGTGATAGGGGGACAACACGGGAAGGGGATAAGGGTGTTAGTGATAGGGGAAGAACATGGGAAGGGGATACGGGTGATAGTGAGAGGGGGACAACACGGGAAGGGGATATGGATGTTAGTAATAGGGGGTCGACCGGGGAAGGGGAAAAGGGTGTAAGTGATAGGGGGTCTACCCGGGAAGGGGATAAGGGTGTTAGTGATAGGGGGACAACACGGGAAGGGGATAGGGGTGTTAGTGATAGGGGGACTACACGGAAAGGGGATAGGGGTGTTAGTGATAGGGGGACAACATGGGAAGGGGATTTGGGTGTTAGTGATAGGGGACAACACGGGAAGGGGATAGGGGTATTAGTGACAGGGGGACAACACGGGAAGGGGATATGGATGTTAGTGATAGGGGGTCGACAGGGGAAGGGGAAAAGGGTGTAAGTGATAGGGGGTCTACCCGGGAAGGGGATAAGGGTGTTAGTGATAGGGGGACAACACGGGAAGGGGATAAGGGTGTTAGTGATAGGGGGTCGACACGGGAAAGGAATAGGGGCTTGAGTGATAGGGGGACAACACGGGAAGGGGATATGGATGTTAGTGATAGGGGGTCGACCTGGGAAGGGATATGGATGTTAGTGATAGGGGGTCGACCCGGGAAGGGGATAAGGGTGTTAGTGATAGGGGGTCGACCCGGGAAGGGGATATGGGTGTTAGTGATAGGGGGTCGACCCGGAAGGGGATAGGGGTGTTAGTGATAGAGGGACAACACGGGAAGGGGATAGGGGTGTTAGTGATAGGGGGACAACACGGAAAGGGGATAGGGGTGTTAGCGATAGGGGGACAACACAGGAAGGATATAGGGGTGTTAGTGATAGGGGGACAACACGGGAAGGGGATAGGTGTGTTAGTGATAGAGGGACAACACGGGAAGGGGATAAGGGTGTTAGTGATAGGGGTCGACCCGGGAAGGGGATAATGGTGTTAGTGATAGGGGATCGACACGGGAAAGGGATAGGGGCGTTAGTGATAGGGGGACAACACGGGAAGGGGATAAGGGTGTAAGTGATAGGGGATCGACACGGGAAAAGGATAGGGGCGTTAGTGATAGGGGGACAACACGGGAAGGGGATAAGGATGTTAGTGATACGGGAAGAACATAGGAAGGGGATACGGGTGATAGTGAGAGGGGGACAACACAGGAAGGGGATAGGGGTGTTAGTGATAGGGGGACTACACGGAAAGGGGATAGGGGTGTTAGTGATAGGGGGACAACATGGGAAGGGGATATGGGTGTTAGTGATAGGGGACAACACGGGAAGGGGATAGGGGTATTAGTGACAGGGGGACAACCCGGGAAGGGGATATGGATGTTAGTAATAGGGGGTCGACCGGGGAAGGGGAAAAGGGTGTAAGTGATAGGGGGTCTACCCGGGAAGGGGATAAGGGTGTTAGTGATAGGGGGACAACACGGGAAGGGGATAGGGGTGTTAGTGATAGGGGGACTACACGGAAAGGGGATAGGGGTGTTAGTGATAGGGGGACAACATGGGAAGGGGATATGGGTGTTAGTGATAGGGGACAACACGGGAAGGGGATAGGGGTATTAGTGACAGGGGGACAACCCGGGAAGGGGATATGGATGTTAGTGATAGGGGGTCGACCGGGGAAGGGGAAAAGGGTGTAAGTGATAGGGGGTCTACCCGGGAAGGGGATAAGGGTGTTAGTGATAGGGGGACAACACGGGAAGGGGATAAGGGTGTTAGTGATAGGGGGTCGACACGGTAAAGGGATAGGGGCGTGAGTGATAGGGGGACAACACGGGAAGGGGATATGGATGTTAGTGATAGGGGGTCGACCCGGGAATGGGATATAGATGTTAGTGATAGGGGGTCGACCCGGGAAGGGGATAAGGGTGTTAGTGATAGGGGGTCGACCCGGGCAGGGGATAAGGGTGTTAGTGATAGGGGGACAACACGGAAAGGGGATAGGGGTGTTAGCGATAGGGGGACAACACGAGAAGGGGATAAGGGTGTTAGTAATAGAGGGACAACACAGGAAGGATATAGGGGTGTTAGTGATAGGGGGACAACACGGAAAGGGGATAGGGGTGTTAGTGATAGAGGGACAACACGGGAAGGGGATATGAGTGTTAGTGATAGGGGGACAACACCGGAAGGGTATATGGGTGCTATTGATAAGGTGACAACACCAGAAGGGGATACGGGTGTTAGTGATAGAGCGTCGATACGGGAAAGGGATACGGGTGTTAGTGATAGAGGGACAACAAGAGAAGGGGATAGGGGTGTTATAGATAGGGCGTCGACACGGGAAGGGGATAGGGGGACAACACGTGAAGGAGATACGGGTGTTAGTGTTAGGGGGACAACAAGGGAAGGGGATAAGGGTGTTAGTGACAGGGGGAGAACACGGGAATGGGATACGGGTGTTAGTGAGAGGAGGACAACACGGGAAGGAGATAGGGGTGTTAGTGATAGGGGAACAACACGGGAAAGGGATAGGGGTGTTAGTGATAGGGGGATAACACGGGATGGAGATAGGGGTGTTAGTGATAGAGGACAACACGGGAAGGGGATAGGGGTGATAATGATAGGGGGACAACCCGGGAAGGGGATATGAATGTTAGTGATAGGGAGTCGACCCGGGAAGGGGATAAGGGTGTTAGTAATAGGGGGTCGAACCGGGAAGGGGATAAGGGTGTTAGTGATAGGGGACAACACAGGAAGGGGATAGGGGTGTTAATGATAGGGGGTCAACACGGGAAGGGGATATGGATGTTAGTGATAGGAGGTCGACACGGGAAGGGGATAAGGGTGTTAGTGATAGGGGGTCGACTCGGGAAGGGGATAATGGTGTTAGTGATAGGGGATCGACACGGGAAAGGGATAGGGGCGTTAGTGATAGGGAGACAACACGGGAAGGGGATAAGGGTGTAAGTGATAGGGGATCGACACGGGAAAAGGATAGTGGCGTTAGTGATAGGGGGACAACACGGGAAGGGGATAAGGGTGTTAGTGATAGGGGGAGAACATGGGAAGGGGATACGGGTGATAGTGAGAGGGGGACAACACGGGAAGGGGAAAAGGGTGTAAGTGATAGGGGGTCTACCCGGGAAGGGGATAAGGGTGTTAGTGATAGGACGACAACACGGGAAGGGGATAGGGGTGTTAGTGATAGGGGGACTACACGGAAAGGGGATAGGGGTGTTAGTGATAGGGGGACAACATGGGAAGGGGATATGGGTGTTAGTGATAGGGGACAACACGGGAAGGGGATAGGGGTATTAGTGACAGGGGGACAACACGGGAAGGGGATATGGATGTTAGTGATAGGGGGTCGACCGGGGAAGGGGAAAAGGGTGTAAGTGATATGGGGTCTACCCGGGAAGGGGATAAGGGTGTTAGTGATAGGGGGACAACACGGGAAGGGGATAAGGGTGTTAGTGATAGGGGGTCGACACGGGAAAGGGATAGGGGCGTGAGTGATAGGGGGACAACACGGGAAGGGGATATGGATGTTAGTGCTAGGGGGTCGACCCGGGAAGGGGATATGGATGTTAGTGATAGGGGGTCGACCCGGGAAGGGGATAAGGGTGTTAGTGATAGGGGGTCGACCCGGGCAGGGGATAAGGGTGTTAGTGATTGGGGGTCGATCCGGGAAGGGGATAGGGGTGTTAGTGATAGAGGGACAACACGGGAAGGGGATAGGGGTTTTAGAGATAGGGGGACAACACGGAAAGGGGATAGGGGTGTTAGCGATAGGGGGACAACACGAGAAGGGGATAAGGGTGTAAGTGATAGAGGGACAACACAGGAAGGATATAGGGGTGTTAGTGATAGGGGGACAACACGGGAAGGGGTGTTAGTGATAGAGGGACAACACGGGAAGGTAATATGAGTGTTAGTGATAGGGGGACAACACCGGAAGGGTATATGGGTGCTATTGATAAGGTGACAACACCAGAAGGGGATACGGGTGTTAGTGATAGAGCGTCGATACGGGAAAGGGATACGGGTGTTAGTGATAGAGGGACAACAAGAGAAGGGGATAGGGGTGTTATAGATAGGGCGTCGACACGGGAAGGGGATAGGGGGACAACACGTGAAGGAGATACGGGTGTAAGTGTTATGGGGGCAACACGGGAAGGGGATAAGGGTGTTAGTGACAGGGGGAGAACACGGGAAGGGGATACGGGTGTTAGTGAGAGGAGGACAACACGGGAAGGAGATAGGGGTGTTAGTGATAGGGGAACAACACGGGAAAGGGATAGGGGTGTTAGTGATAGGGGGATAACACGGGATGGAGATAGGGGTGTTAGTGATAGAGGACAACACGGGAAGGGGATAGGGGTGATAATGATAGGGGGACAACCCGGGAAGGGGATATGGATGTTAGTGATAGGGAGTCGACCCGGGAAGGGGATAAGGGTGTTAGCAATAGGGGGTCGAACCGGGAAGGGGATAAGGGTGTTAGTAATAGGGGGT
This sequence comes from Mimachlamys varia, assembly GCA_947623455.1. NCBI lineage: Eukaryota > Metazoa > Mollusca > Bivalvia > Pectinida > Pectinidae > Mimachlamys > Mimachlamys varia. Next base: position 38,943,471 of record OX392544.1, on the reverse strand, counting down.
CGAACCGGGAAGGGGATAAGGGTGTTAGTGATAGGGGACAACACAGGAAGGGGATAGGGGTGTTAATGATAGGGGGACGACACGGGAAGGGGATAGGGGTGTTAGTGATAGGGGGTCAACACGGGAAGGGGATATGGATGTTAGTGATAGGGGGTCGACACGGAAAGGGGATAAGGGTGTTAGTGATAGGGGGTCGACTCGGGAAGGGGATAATGGTGTTAGTGATAGGGGATCGACACGGGAAAGGGATAGGGGCGTTAGTGATAGGGGGACAACACGGGAAGGGGATAAGGGTGTAAGTGATAGGGGATCGACACGGGAAAAGGATAGTGGCGTTAGTGATAGGGGGACAACACGGGAAGGGGATAAGGGTGTTAGTGATAGGGGGTCTACCCGGGAAGGGGATAAGGGTGTTAGTGATAGGGGGATAACACGGGAAGGGGATAGGGGTGTTAGTGATAGAGGGACAACACGGGAAGGGGATAGCGGTGTTAGTGATAGGGGGTCGACACAGGAAAGGGATAGGGGCTTGAGTGATAGGGGGACAACACGGGAAGGGGATATGGATGTTAGTGATAGGGGGTCGACCCGGGAAGGGAATAAGGGTGTTAGTGATAGGGGGTCGACCCGGGAAGGGGAAAGGGGTGTTAGTGATAGAGGGACAACACGGGAAGGGGATAGGGGTGTTAGTGATAGGGGGACAACACGGAAAGGGGATAGGGGTGTTAGCGATAGGGGGACAACACGAGAAGGGGATAAGGGTGTTAGTGATAGAGGGACAACACAGGAAGGATATAGGGGTGTTAGTGATAGGGGGACAACACGGGAAGGGGATAGGGGTGTTAGTGATAGAGGGACAACACGGGAAAGGGATAGCGGTGTTAGTGATAGGGGGACAACACGAAAGGGGATAGGGGTGTTAGCGATAGGGGGACAACACGAGAAGGGGATAAGGGTGTTAGTGATAGAGGGACAACACAGGAAGGATATAGGGGTGTTAGTGACAGGGGGACAACACGGGAAGGGGATAGGGGTGTTAGTGATAAGGGGTCGACCCGGAAAGGGGATAAGGGTGTTAGTGATAAGGGGACGACACGGGAAGGGGATAGGGGTGTTAGTGATAGGGGGTCAACACGGAATGGGGATATGGATATTAGTGATAGGGGGTCTACCCGGGAAGGGGATAAGGATGTTAGTGATAGGGGGTCGACCCGGGAAGGGGATAAGGGTGTTAGTGATAGGGGGTCGACCCGGAAAGGAGATAGGGGTGTAAGTGATAGGGGGTCGACCCGGGAAGGGGATAAGGGTGTTAGTGATAAGGGGACGACACGGTAAGGGGATAGAGGTGTTAGTAATAGGGGGTCAACACGGAAAGGGAATATGGATGTTAGTGAAAGGGGTCGACCCGGGAAGGTGATAAGGGTGTTAGTGATAGGGGGTCGACCCGAAAAGGGGATAAGGGTGTTAGTGATAGGGGGACAACACGGGAAGGGGATAAGGGTGTTCGTGATAGGGGGACAACACGGGAAAGGGATAGGGGCGTTAGTGATAGGGGGACAACACGGGAAGGAGATAGGGGTGTTAGTGATAGGGGGTCGACAGGAGAAGGGGATAGGGGTACAACACGGGAAGGAGATACGGGTGTTAGTGTTAGGGGGACAACACGTGAAGGGGATAAGGGTGTTAGTGATAGGGGGACAACACGGGAAGGGGATAAGGGTGTTAGTGACAGGAGGAGAACACGGGAAGGGGATACGGGTGTTAGTGATAGGGGGACAACACGGGAAGGAGATAGGGGTGTTAGTGATAGGGGGACAATACGGGAAGGGGATAGGGGTGTTAGTGATAGAGGGTCGACCCGGGAAGGGGATAAGGGTGTTAGTGATAAGGGGACGACACGGGAAGGGGATAAGGGTGTTAGTGATAGGGGGTCAACACGGGAAGGGGATATGGTTGTTAGTGATAGGGGGTTGACACGGGAAGGAGATAGGGGTGTTAGTGACAGGGGGACAACAGGGGAAGGGGATAGGGGTGTTAGTGATAAGGGGGACAACACGGGAAGGGGATGGGGGTGATAGTGATAGAGGGACAAGACGGGAAGGGGATATGGGTGTTAGTGACAGGGGGACAACACGGGGAGGGGATAAGGGTGTTAGTGACAGGGGGACAACACGGGAAGGGGATAGGGGTGTTAGTGATTGGGGGACAACACGGGAAGGGGATAGGGGTGTAAGTGATAGGGGTACCATAGGAGGGGATAGGGGTATTAGTGAGAGGTGTACCACAGGAAGGGATAGTGGTGTTTTTGATAGGGGGTCGACACGGAATGGGGATATGGATATTAGTGATAGTGGGTCTACCCGGGAAGGGGATAAGGGTGTTAGTGATAGGGGGTCGACCCGGGAAGGGGATAGGGGTGTAAGTGATAGGGGGTCGACCCGGGAAGGGGATAAGGGTGTTAGTGATAAGGGGACGACACGGTAAGGGGATAGAGGTGTTAGTGATAGGGGGTCAACACGGAAAGGGAATATGGATGTTAGTGAAAGGGGGTCGACCCGGGAAGGTGATAAGGGTGTTAATGATAGGGGGTCGACCCGAAAAGGGGATAAGGGTGTTAGTGATAGTGGGACAACACGGGAAGGGGATAAGGGTGTTCGTGATAGGGGGACAACACGGGAAAGGAATAGGGGCGTAGGTGATAGGGGGACAACACGGGAAGGAGATAGGGGTGTTAGTGATAGGGGGTCGACACGAGAAGGGGATAGGGGTACAACACGGGAAGGAGATACGGGTGTTAGTGTTAGGGGGACAACACGTGAAGGGGATAAGGGTGTTAGTGATAGGGGGACAACACGGGAAGGGGATAAGGGTGTTAGTGACAGGAGGAGAACACGGGAAGGGGATACGGTGTTAGTGATAGGGGGACAACACGGGAAGGGGATAGGGGTGTTAGTGATAGGGGGACAATACGGGAAGGGGATAGGGGTGTAAGTGATAGGGGGACAACCCGGGAAGGGGATATGGATGTTAGTGATAGAGGGTCGACCCGGGAAGGGGATAAGGGTGTTAGTGATAGGGGGTCGACCCGGGAAGGGGATAAGGGTGTTAGTGATAAGGGGACGACACGGGAAGGGGATAGGGGTGTTAGTGATAGGGGGTCAACACGGGAAGGGGATATGGATGTTAGTGATAGGGGGTTGACACGGGAAGGAGATAGGGGTGTTAGTGACAGGGGGACAACAGGGGAAGGGGATAGGGGTGTTAGTGATAAGGGGGACAACACGGGAAGGGGATGGGGGTGATAGTGATAGAGGGACAACACGGGAAGGAGATATGGGTGTTAGTGACAGGGGGACAACACGGGAAGGGGATAAGGGTGTTAGTGACAGGGGGACAACACGGGAAGGGGATAGGGGTGTTAGTGACAGGGGACAACACGGGAAGGAGATTGGGGTGTTAGTGATAGGGGGACAACACGGGAAGGGGATAGGGGTGTAAGTGATAGGGGTACCATAGGAGGGGATAGGGGTATTAGTGAGAGGTGTACCACAGGAAGGGATAGTGGTGTTTTTGATAGGGGGTCGACACAGGAAGGAGATACGGGTGTTTGTGATAGGGGGACAGCATGAGAAGGGGATAAGGGTGTTAGTGACATGTGGCCAGTTCTGTTTCGGGATAGGGGTGTTAGTGAGAGATTATCCATAAAGATTGCCGTTACAATGTATAAGGGTCACCACAGGATGGGGTTGTGGTTTAAAGAAGAGTGGTTCACAACGGGATCGAATCGAATCGTTAAAAAAGTGGGTCACCATGGGAAGGGGACAGGGGTGTTCACTGTTGGTTTGACTAGATCAACATTTGTATGGGGACTAGGGTACAAATGTATCAGTGTTATGTTGTCACCATCGTAAGGGGCGGGAGAGGAATGTTACTTAGACGGGTCTCAAAGAAAAGGGGAGAGAGGTTTCATCATCTAAAGGGGGTCATAATGTAAGTTAGAAGGGTCACAATGTGGGATTGTTAGTGAGAAGGAGGACCAAGGAAATAAGGATTAGGGTGGTAGTGAGAGGGGTCACCACAGGAAGGGGATAGGGTGGTAGTGAGAGGGGTCACCACAGGAAGGGGATAGGGTGGTAGTGAGAGGGGTCACCACAGGAAGGGGATAGGGTGGTAGTGAGAGAGGTCACCACAGGAAGGGGATAGGGTGGTAGTGAGAGGGGTCACCACAGGAAGGGGATAGGGTGGTGGTTAGAGGGGTCACCACAGGAAGAGGATAGGGTGGTAGTGAGAGGGGTCACCACAGGAAGGGGATAGGGTGGTAGTGAGAGGGGTCACCACAGGAAGGGGATAGGGTGGTAGTGAGAGGGGTCACCACAGGAAGGGGATAGGGTGGTGGTGAGAGGGGTCACCACAGGAAGGGGATAGGGTGGTAGTGAGGGGGGTCACCACAGGAAGGGGATAGGGTGGTAGTGAGAGGGGTCACCGCGAAGATGGATAGGGGTGTTAGTTAGAGGGGTCACTGCGTTGAGGGGTAGGGGTTTTAGTGAGAGGGTTCACTGCGGTGAGGGGTTAGGGGTGTAAGTGGGAGAGGTCTGCGCGGGAAGGGATAGGGGTGTTAATGAGGATGGGAGAGGGGCGTTTGTGAGAGAGAGTTAACTGCGGGAGGGGATAGTGGAGCTAGTGAGAGGTGTTCACTGTTGGTATGAGCAGATCAACATTAGTAGGGGACTTGGGTATCAGTGAATTATTGTCAGCAGCGGAATGCAGAGGGATGAACTAGTAAGTTAGACGAGTCTGCAACAGGGAGGACTGGTGTCAACCATCGAAGTTGTGTAAGTTAGGAGTCACAACAGGAAATATAGCGGATTGTTAGTGAGAAGGGGGACCAAGGAATAAGGATTAGGGTGGTAGTGAGAGGGGTTGGACTGGGACGTAACTTTTGAGGAAATAAACACTGGAAGCGGATAGGAATGTAAGCAGGAGAAGTCACTCCTGGAAGGGGAAACGGTTGTTATTGAGAGGGGTCACCATGATTAGGAGAGTGGGGTGTGTGAAAGTTGTGAACAAGGGAAGGGGAGTAAGAGGGGGTTATGACGGGAAAAAGATTAGGGGTATTAGTGAGTGGGGGTCACCGCGGGAGGAGATTGGAATGATAGTGAGATGAGTCAACACGGGAAGGGGATAGGGGTGTTAGTGAGAGAGGGTCATCGTTGGAAGGGGATTTGTGTATTGGTGAAAGGGGATTACTACGGGAGAGAGGGGAGAAGGGATTTTAGTAAGAGTGGATCGCCATGGAAAGGGCGTGCATGCTGTAAGCGAGAGAAGTAAACAAGGGAAAGGGTAGGGGGCGTCAGTGAAAGGGTTTACCAAGGGAAGAGTGGAATAAGATGGTAGCAAGAGGGTTCATCAGGGCTTGGGTGATCACAACATAGCGAGAGGGGTCTTCACGTGAAGGGTGTAGGGATTTTAACGAAAGGAACGGGAAGAGGATTTGAGTGTTGGTGAGAGAGTACAACAGGGCGAATCACTGTGGGGAGGGGGTAAGGGTGTTAATTAGAGGGGTTATAATGGGAAGGGGGTTTTGGGTGTTAGTGAGAGGGGTAACCGCGGGGGTGGGGCTGTTAGTGAGAGGGGTTATCATGATAGGGGGTTGAGGTGTTAGTGAGAGGGGCCACAGCGGTGAGGGGATACGGGTGTTAGTGAGAGGGGTCACCGCGGTAGGGAGTAGCGGTGTTAGTGAGAAGGGTTATCATGGGAGGGGGGTTGTGGTATTAGTGTGAGGGATCACCGCGGGGAGGGGGGTATGGGTGTTAGTGAGAGGGGTTATCATGGGAGGGGGTTGGTGTGTTAGTGAGAGGGGTCACCGCGCGGAGGGGGTAAGGGTGTTAGTGAGAGGGATTATCATGGAAGGGGGTTGTGGTATTAGTGAGAGGGGTCACCGGGGGGAGGGGGTAGGAGTGTTAGTGAGAGGGATTATCATGGGAGGGGGTTGTGGTATTAGTGTGAGGGGTCACCGCGGGGAGGGGGTAGCGGTGTTAGTGAAAGGGGTTACAATGGGAGGGGGTTGGGGTGTTAGTGAGAGGGGTTATCATGGGAGGGGGGTCGGGGTGTTAGTGAGAGGGGTTACAGCAGGGATGGAGTGTTAGTTGGAGGAGTCAACAAGGGAAGGGGATAGGGGGTAAGTCTGAGGGGTGGCAACGGGGATGGGATTGGGATGTCAAAATTATAATCCAGATCATAAAGCGGCATTTATCACAAAGTTAATTTCACTGTAAAAACCTGACAGATAGTCCTATAAAAAGAGATTGATAGACAAGTATATCAATTATCGTATTCATAAAAATTACGTCATTTAATAAAAGGTGTGGGTGCCATTTACTTAGCTATAAATCTCCACTTTGTTTAGCGAATTATTTCTAGATACGTGAATAGTTTGGGTACTAAGCTTTAGTTGTACAGAGGAGGGTTATAATTGTTTGTAAATCAAAGTATGATTAGTCTGTTTCCATGTGATTTTGTGGTACCATATTTTACCACCTGACTTAGATTTATAAACTGAATGTTTAAGTTGCTGTTTGTACGTTTCTTTACACCTCCACTATATATATGTACAATATACAATAAAAACTTGAGTAATCATTGTATATGTGATCCTCATCAAATCTTCCGCCCTTATAGCGATTACATTTCCTGTCAATCGTCTCTGACAATCTAATGTCGATGAACTTAACATGATCATTATATTCACATATATAGCAATTTAATTCCCTGATTGTGATTTAAACGACCTTGAATTATTTAAATCAAAATTCCACCATTCCGCTGCATTAAATGTGTGTTATACCGAGTTATTATGTATTGTAACTGTTTATACTGAAGGCCTGAAATATAATCATTTAACTGTTTGTTGTACCCGGGGATAGATAAATGGGGCGGGTCACGCTTGACAATGTCAGCGTATTGTATACGTACTTCACCGTATAGACCCGTCAACGCTATCAGCACAAACGGAAAGCCGTGTTTAAACATGCTATTATAGACGTTATGCCTACTTTCGTTTTGTATATATCTAGTACAGCAAATAATTGTCAACAGTGAAGTACATGTAAATATGTAATTTACAAACATTAATTATCATTGCAAGTGTAATGTACGTAACAACAACACCTTAGGTTCTTACACTCACCTTGTAAACTTCCGATATCGACTCAGAAAGGACAAACTGGACTTCCACGGCGGGACACTTGTTGACACCTTCGGCTCGTCTCCAACCAGGAAGTGTAGTGGGTAGAATATAAATTTCGGAGCGAGGGCGAGGAGATCTTTATTCGGATTATGATCGACTGTATATATGCATTCTAACAATGTTTTTTTAATTGAAGTATTTCCTGTATATGATTAACAAAAATTTGATTAAGCAGACGATAAATAATCAAAAGCTCCTTATCTCAAAAACAATTAATTAATAGTCTGAATGTCCTACCGTCCGAGCTACATACATTGTGAAATATAATACAAACACAAACTATGATGATTTTTTAAATTCACGTTATAATTAAATCTTACGACATTTTATAAACATATCCCAAACCGTGTATTGTTTAGAGTTCACTCACAGCCCACTTGCAGTCCTCTTACAAATCGCTTATATACTCATTACATCTCACTAAATGCCCACTCACAGCTCATCTCATTCAACTCATACTCTACTCACGGTCTTTCATAGTAAATGCATAGTCTACTCAAAGCACATCACTGTCCACTCATAGTCTACTCACAGCTCATCACAGTCCGCTTATAGTCAACTCACAGCTCATCACAGCCCGCTTATTGCCAACTCACAGCTCATCACTGCCCGCTTATAGTCAACTCACAGCTCATCATAGCCCGCTTAAAGTCAACTCACAACTCATCACAGCCCGCTCATAGTCTACTCACAGGTCATCACAGCCCACTCATAGTCTACTCACAGCTCATCACAGCCCACTCATAGTCTACTCACAGGTCATCACAGCCCACTCATAGTCTACTCACAGCTCTTCACAGCCCACTCATAGTCTACTCACAGCTCTTCACAGCCCACTCATAGTCTACTCACAGCTCATCACAGCCCACTCATAGTCTACTCACAGCTCTTCACAGCCCACTCATAGTCTACTCACAGCTCTTCACAGCCCACTCATAGTCTACTCACAGCTCATCACAGCCCACTCATAGTCTACTCACAGGTCATCACAGCCCACTCATAGTCTACTCACAGCTCATCACAGCCCGCTCATAGTCTACTCACAGCTCTTCACAGCCCACTCATAGTCTACTCACAGGTCATCACAGCCCACTCATAGTCTACTCACAGCTCATCACAGCCCACTCATAGTCTACTCACAGCTCTTCACAGCCCACTCATAGTCTACTCACAGGTCATCATAGCCCACTCATAGTCTACTCACAGCTCATCATAGCCCACTCATAGTCTACTCACAGCTCTTCACAGCCCACTCATAGTCTACTCACAGCTCATCACAGCCCACTCATAGTCTACTCACAGGTCATCACAGCCCACTCATAGTCTACTCACAGCTCATCACAGCCCGCTCATAGTCTACTCACAGCTCATCACAACCCACTCATAGTCTACTCACAGGTCATCACAGCCCACTCATAGTCTACTCACAGCTCATCACAGCCCGCTCATAGTCTACTCACAGCTCTTCACAGCCCACTCATAGTCTACTCACAGCTCATCACAGCCCACTCATAGTCTACTCACAGCTCTTCACAGCCCACTCATAGTCTACTCACAGCTCATCACAGCCCGCTCATAGTCTACTCACAGGTCATCACAGCCCACTCATAGTCTACTCACAGCTCTTCACAGCCCACTCATAGTCTACTCACAGCTCATCACAGCCCACTCATAGTCTACTCACAGCTCTTCACAGCCCACTCATAGTCTACTCACAGCTCATCACAGCCCACTCATAGTCTACTCACAGCTCTTCACAGCCCACTCATAGTCTACTCACAGCTCATCACAGCCCACTCATAGTCTACTCACAGGTCATCACAGCCCACTCATAGTCTACTCACAGCTCATCACAGCCCGCTCATAGTCTACTCACAGGTCATCACAGCCCACTCATAGTCTACTCACAGCTCTTCACAGCCCACTCATAGTCTACTCACAGCTCATCACAGCCCACTCATAGTCTACTCACAGCTCTTCACAGCCCACTCATAGTCTACTCACAGCTCATCACAGCCCACTCATAGTCTACTCACAGGTCATCACAGCCCACTCATAGTCTACTCACAGCTCATCACAGCCCGCTCATAGTCTACTCACAGGTCATCACAGCCCACTCATAGTCTACTCACAGCTCTTCACAGCCCACTCATAGTCTACTCACAGCTCATCACAGCCCACTCATAGTCTACTCACAGCTCTTCACAGCCCACTCATAGTCTACTCACAGCTCATCACAGCCCGCTCATAGTCTACTCACAGGTCATCACAGCCCACTCATAGTCTACTCACAGCTCTTCACAGCCCACTCATAGTCTACTCACAGCTCATCACAGCCCACTCATAGTCTACTCACAGCTCTTCACAGCCCACTCATAGTCTACTCACAGCTCATCACAGCCCACTCATAGTCTACTCACAGGTCATCACAGCCCACTCATAGTCTACTCACAGCTCTTCACAGCCCACTCATAGTCTACTCACAGCTCATCCAAACCCATTTATAGTCTACTCAATGTCCACTCATTGTATACTCTCATCCCACTCATAATCTATTTGTAGCTCATCGAAGCCCACTCACAGCCAACTCTCATTTATAGTTTATCACAATCTGCTCACAGTCTACTTAAAGCTTAACAAAGTCTACTCATAACCCAGTCACAGTTCATCACAAACCACTCAAAATCCAGCCACTTTACTTACAGCTCAACATAACCAACTTACAGTCTATTTAATGTCTACTTACAGCTCATCACAATCAACTAACAGTCTCTATTTAATGTCTACCCACAGCTCATCACAACCAACTTACAGTCTATCTTATGTCTACTCACAGCTCATCACAACCAACTTACAGTCTATTTAATGTCTACCCAAAGCTCAACATAACCAACTTACAGTCTATTTAATGTCTACTCACAGCTTATCACAACCAACTTACAGTCTATTTAATGTCTACTCACAGCTCAACATAACCAACTTACAGTCTATTTAATGTCTACTAACAGCTCATCACAACCAACTTACCTTCTATTTAATGTCTACTCACAGCTCATCACAACCAACTTACAGTCTATTTAATGTCAACTCACTGCTCATCACAACCAACTTACAGTCTATTTAATGTCTACCCACAGCTCATCACAGCCAACTTACAGCCTATTTAATGTCTACTCACAGAACATCACAGCCAACTTACAGTCTATTGAATGTTTACTCACAGCACAACATAACCAACATACAGTCTATTTAATGTCTACTCACAGCTCATAACAGCACACTCAAAGTATAGTCATAGTCCACTTATACCCCAAAAAACTGTAGCAGTGGGCGTTCATATCGCCTTTAATTCGAAACAGAATGCAGTTTAATGCTTAAAAATAAGACAATTTTAAAAAAAATACACAAGTGACGGGCAAGTAAAGGTTATTCTCTTTTTAAATTTTTTACTTAGAGTGGGACAGATATGTGCCGACTCCAACTTTCTCGCCGAAAACATTTTGTTAACAAACAGTGGATACTCTGTACTGAGGCCGAAAACATTTTGTTAACAAACAGTGGATACTCTGTACTGAGGCCGAAAACATTTTGTAAACAAACAGTGGATACTCTGTACTGAGGCTGAAAACATTTTGTTAACAAACAGTGGATACTCTGTACTGAGGCCGAAAACATTTTGTAAACAAACAGTGGATACTCTGTACTGAGGCTGAAAACATTTTGTAAACAAACAGTGGATACTCTGTACTGAGGCCGAAAACATTTTGTAAACAAACAGTGGATACTCTGTACTGAGGCTGAAAACATTTTGTAAACAAACAGTGGATACTCTGTACTTAGGCTGAAAACATTTTGTAAACAAACAGTGGATACTCTGTACTTAGGCTGAAAACATTTTGTTAACAAACAGTGGATACTCTGTACTGAGGCTGAAAACATTTTGTAAACAAACAGTCGATACTCTGTACTGAGGCCGAAAACATTTTGTAAACAAACAGTGGATACTCTGTACTGAGGCCGAAAACATTTTGTAAACAAACAGTCGATACTCTGTACTGAGGCTGAAAACATTTTGTAAACAAACAGTGGATACTCTGTACTGAGGCCGAAAACATTTTGTAAACAAACAGTGGATACTCTGTACTGAGGCTGAAAACATTTTGTTAACAAACAGTGGATACTCTGTACTGAGGATGAAAACATTTTGTAAACAAACAGTGGATACTCTGTACTGAGGCTGAAAACATTTTGTAAACAAACAGTGGATACTCTGTACTGAGGCTGAAAACATTTTGTTAACAAACAGTGGATACTCTGTACTTAGGCTGAAAACATTTTGTTAACAAACAGTGGATACTCTGTACTGAGGCTGAAAACAACATTTTTGAGTGAATTAACCATTGATGTAAAACATCTGACGATGTCTGTTTTGCTGATTTAAAATGGCCTTTGGCGGAGGGATTATCAACAACAATTATAATTAACTTTGATATTACTTACAAGGCTCTATTTGGTCTTATATAAATACTAAAAGTTCTTTACACGTAAACTTAAAGAAGTGATACTGTTACAGAGATGGATGACAGGTGAGCGATACAGGCACATTGGGCCTCTTGAGGGCTCGTGCCCTGACCGGGTCTCTATAGATCTTACTATATTAGTTCCTATACGTAAAGATTGAGCGTCAAAACAAATCCATGTACGTAAAGATTGAGCGTCAAAACGAATCCATGTACAAATGTACGTAAAGATTGAGCGTCAAAACAAATCCATGTCCGTAAAGATTGAGCGTCAAAACAACTCAAACATCCTCAGTTCTACGTTTTAGATACGTTTCAGATAACTGCGCACTCGTGATAAATATCAAAATATTAGCCCCACTCATGAAATATATATACGTAAAGATTGCGCGTCAAAACAAATCCATGTACGTAAAGATTGAGAGTCAAAACAAATCCATGTCACTACAAGACCCAGTCAACCCAAAGACATTACATCATATCATTGACACGGCCGATGTTTGGTTAAAGGGACACAACTCGTGAATCATCAACAACGTTCCATGTCGGATAGCCTCACTTACAGAGAAGATGACGTTTCAGATAACTCAGATAACACAATTCGGGAGATTCGGCAAAATCAAGTAACCCGGATGATGCGGAGCAGAAGAAGCTACGTCACTTTATAATTGGAAAATGTCTCTGACAAGAAAAGTAAATATTACTTAATGTGATAATGATTGCCGACTATGTTTGAAACTAAATCTTAAATTAAACTTCACCTCTGCCCCATTGATAGGCAGTAGGAAAACCAACATGGATAGAGGAAAATTCAATGAAGCGTGACAGCATATAATAATGATTACGTATAATTTGCCGATTGCATTTACAGACTACAAAAATGACAATTGGATTTGAAAAAAAGGTTGTTTTTTATAGATCCTGTCGCTATGCTAGAAGAGCTTTAATATAGAGTAAAATGTTCATAAAAACAAAATAACACATCATTTAAAATGCAATACTTTATTTTGTAAAACATAATGAGCGTTTATAACAAGATCTGAGGACGTTAATGATAACAAAATTCAATGAAATACAAACAACATATATTTCAAGTAAAGAGTGAGAAATCCAGATTAATGAAATGAATCATTTGAACTTCAGAATGTAGTTATTTTCATAAAGAATTAACCAATAATTTCAATAAGACCTGCTTCTTCGACTAAAATCATTCCTTTTGTAAATGAAACACAAACAATAATTGGACATTATCTCAGTCTTACACTGGATTAAACAAGCGACAATCTGAAGTTTACATCATACTAAACGCGATCAAATTAATTTAATTTAAAGGTTGGAGTATTTCATTATGGAATTTCAAAGGTGAAAGAGTCCATACTTTGTATTTTAAGTGAAAGGTAGGAAAACGTTTCTATCCATGACCGACGGTAATCTACAAAATACAAGAATCATCGATATTCAAATGAACTAATAGTTCATATTATCGTGTTATTTTGTGTCATTTTTGAGTCGGGAACAACGAACAAACAAACAAAACTTACGTAAAAAAAATTAAAAAAAAGCGTTTGTTTTTACGATCTGACACATTTGCCTTGGTTTATTGTTTGTATATGTTTGTGGTGTTTTGCAAAAAAAAAAAGGCCGAAGTTGGCCGAAAAGGCGAAAATGGCCCTACTGCAGAGGAAAATACTTTAGATATACAGTTACCTCCCCTGATTCTCATTTTGAAATAAAAATGTAACACTAGTAAAAGTGAAGCGGGGATGGTGTTCTTTAGCTGTTTAGATAGTTTCCATTGATCGCAAATCATACGGTTAAACCGGTTGGCCAAAAGTTGTTTGTTTATTGAATAGGATCGGATAATCTTATGTTGTTTTTAGGCAGAGCCTACAAGACCCTCCTTAACATGTGCAGATCTGTCAAGGTTTGTACCCAAACATGTCACTTTTAAACTGACAAATCGGTCGTACAGGCCCGACTATTCGACAATGTGACATTAATGTATATTTTCTCATGTAACTCTACCCGGGATATTTCGCTTATTGCTTGGAAGCAAAAACCAACAGTATTATTATACAGAATTTTCTCTAAATAACTCTGAAATGATGTATTCCAATTGAGAAATCTTATTGGGGATACAATTTGTATGTATGGCTCTAAAGGAGAACATTGAAATGGACATATCTTCTGAAATTTATAGAACATTTAACGCTTGATTGATTATAAAGAAAAGTAAAAAAGATAATTGTGATGAAATAAATATCATAAAACAAGTATATTAAGTATTACTGAAGCAATACATGCCCCCCCCCCCTACTGGCCGTTACAAACTATGAAGATGCAATGATTCATTACACAAATGACAGGAACCTGGCGTTGAGATCACCATGATGTAACTGTATACTAAATTTCAGTCAATAAGTGCACATGTTGCAGAGATAATGAATGAAAACTGAATTATCGGAATTTGTCTAAGTCCAAGGGCCGTAACTCTGTAAAAAATGATTCAACTATAACTTAATCAAAACAAGACGTAGATATCCCCATGTTGTATCTGTATACCAAATTTCAGTTTAATATGTGCACAAGTCAAGGAAATACATGATGGAGCTTATCAAAGATAATAAAATCTCATCGGTTCAGACATGAAAAGATGAAACACAAAAAAGAAAACATTACAAATCTTAAACACACAAACCTGTATTTCTGCATTGCTGTTAATGCGTTTAACACATATGTTTGAAAATCATCACTTAATGCTGTCATAGTTAGATATTCATGATATTGGTACATTAAAATATGTTGATTATTCATAATATTCAGGCAATTGTGAAAAAAAAAGCTAAACATTGTGCTTTGTTACTTAAAAGTCGGAATCAAGGTAATACGATACTAATGCATATTGAGCTACTCAAAGACAGAAATATTTTATCGTGTCTGACATGAAAACAAATGAAATGTAAATAATTAGAATGATTAAATAAAAATACGCGCACTAATGCAATATATACATAAAAAAAACATTTCTTATTTTTTTTTCCAAAATTATAAATATCATTGAAGATAACACAACCCTCGTGTATGTAAGTTTTACCATGGAAACACTAAACAAGAAAATTAAAATCAGATTTGTAAAATCTGTGGAACAATTAACAGTTTATTTACTTTTAAAGGAACGTCAAAGAGACAATTGTGATGAAATATTATATAAAAAAAATTGAAATCAGGATTAAGAGAATACGATACAGATATCTGATGGAGCCGATCAAAGTCAGAATATCTCATCGTGTCAGACATCAAAATATGTCAATGTTAATTGAATAATTAGAAAAATTAAAACTACAAGGAAAAATAGTCCTGTTCACTAATACAATATATACAAAACTACATCCTCGCAATGCTGTGAATGTGTTTTAAATATCTGTCAGAAAATCATCACATAAATGTTGTTATCACAACCTGAATACTAGTGATATTAGTACTATATAATATGTTGAATATTCATGACAGATATGTACATGTAGTACTGAAAAATCTGTTAAATATTCATGATATTAGTGACGTAAATTATGTTGAATATTCATGACATAAATGTGGTACTGTAAACTACGTTGAACCTCACACAGATACATATCAATGCTGTCAACATCAGTTGAATATTCAACATATGGATAACGTAAACAACCATCTTGAGTGGTACTATCAACTGGTACAAAATACTGAAATCATCCTTGGGTTGTTGAATTTTTAAAAATGGTATAAAAGTGATATTGCAAAGAAAACACTTACTTAATATGAGTTGAATCATCTAATTTTCCTAATTATAAATAACATTTCAGAAAAAAACTGTTAACATTACATGTTCCCATGACTATGGTCATGATAGATTGCTGCAATAGCGCCCCCTGTCGTCAGCATTTTTCTGGTTTTGTTTGAATTGTTTGTGATTCACTTCAGTAATGAACGTTTTAGCAAATGCTGTTACAGTCAGGTAGAGCTGTATGTGTAGTTTGTTAGCAATATCAATTTGTGTTATAGGGCAATAACAGCGTTTGCTAAAACGTTCATTACTTATATTTACATTTGGATCGGATGATTGTGTTTTATTCAGTTTTATTTCAAACAGTTTTTGAACGGCGGCAAATCAAGTGTGGACAACAAATTGAATTAATGACGTCACAATAGCGATTGCTTACGTCAAACTAAAATGTCTTATATTTACTTTTGCCCTGCAACCTACTATATAAACATTACTAGCAAAAATGTCTTTCATTAAGCATTGAACTGTTACCAGCTGTAGTATACAGTCCAAATGAATACAATTTGGGTGACAGATAAATAGAATGTCGGCCGTTAGATTACATTTCCGTAATTTTAAAATTTGCTTTTATCTATATCTTTGGGATAAAGTCGGTAAACGTTCTCCATTTTTCCATTTGTGTTTCTTTACTGGAAGAGTCTGATTTAAATCAATATCATCTGAGCTATTGACTCAAAGCCATTATTCATGTTATCTGAGGCGGAGTGCAAAACGTTGACGTAACGTAGTCCAACATGGCGTCAGAAATGACGTCACAATAACCTGATTTAAATCAGTGTCATCTGAGCAAATGATTCAAAGCCATCATACATGCTGTCTGAGTCAGAGTGCAAAGCTCTGATATAACATAGTCCAACATGGCGTCAGAAATAACGTCATGTGATGTGGATTGCAAATTGTAATATACAGTGTCATATATTACAATTTGGTTTAGTAATGATATATAGGCGAAGGCAACAGAGAATGTAAATATAATATGGGTGGTCGGGTGGTGCAGTGGATAGCGCACTTGCCTTTCACCCAGGCGGCCGGGGTTCGACTCCCCGACCAGACGTGAAAAGGTATGGGGTCACCTGCCCGACCACGTGGGTTTTCTCCGGGTACTCCGGTTTCCTCCCACAATAAGACCCCTCGCGCGCTAACACCCGGGCCAACAAGAGTGATTAATATAAGTTGTATAACTTGTTTCATAATTGTTGTAAAATAAATAAAGTTTATATAAATTTTAAAGTATGAAAGCAATGGTTCTCGAGATGTAGCACGTGGTTTAATTATAACGTCATAGATAAAGCTTGATCAATGAGAGTCTTGTCGCGCCGCTTCGAATAACATGGATAATGCCCTGGGGTCAAATGCTCATAAGACTAATTATTATCATTGGCGCCAATTTTATTCAAGCTGGGTTGTTCTTCCAATGTCGTTTTAATTAAGGGCTTCATTCAATATGGATGTGACGGCTGACCTTTCATAGTACTATGAAAGTTAAAAAATGACTTTTAATCTTTTTGTGACAGCATTTGCCTTCAAAACGCATTACAATTGAAGGATACAGAGCAAATGTTGATATTTCCTTTTAACAACAACGACTGGCAAGGCTTCTTCGATGGAAGGAAACCGGAGTACCGGTAGAAACACCATCGACCTGCAGTTAATACCTTCACAGTGCCTCAAACCTTCGACCTAGTGATGAAGAACAGGTATTCACAAAAGACGATATCCGGACTGAACAGAAAACGACTCCCTAAATCTGAACATTAAAATTGACACACATCACACGCCTGACCCGTGTTTACCTTTTGCCCGTGTTGTTTTCTCTATCACACTGAGGCTAAATAAAGAAGATTTATTTACGTTGAAATAATTTATCGTCTGTTCTTTGTTTTCATATTGAAAATTCGCATTCAGTAATTCAATATTTACATCATATCAAATTTGAATCATACATCAAACAATTCTGTTGCTTAATGTCTATTGTCTTGTAATTTCTATGATAAAAATATCTATTGATGACAAGCCCAAAAACATTTGCATATCCTCGTCATATCTTTACAATAAAACAAGAAAGGGGAGCATCCAATCTACTCTTCCGATTGAACGTTTTTTCCCAACATAACAGGTAATGACGTCATAAACGGAAATGACGTATAAATTTAAGGACAAATAACAGTTGATTCGGATGCATCACGTGTTATCCATGGCGTATCCAATGCCGAGCACAGTCGTAGTATCATTAAGTCTACTTAGACCCTCAGCTATCCTCTTTAGGCGAAGAACTTCCATCGTCATGGCGAAAATCACGATTGCTAGGAAACCGATGAGAACCAGAAAGAAGACGATAGTAAACGGGTTCGGACCCGGACTTCCGTTTCCGACAGACACTTTCACAGACACCACCATGATAGAGCTGTCTATTCTGGACAAATGGAATGCTCACTTCTCAACGCTTTGTCCCTGAAAGGAAACATTGAAATGATTATATTTCAATATTCATTGAAATGAAGACATCAATGGAGGAAAATACTGTAAATCCTATAAAGCAAATTCAAATTAACGTGATACCACCCAGAAAAAAATTACATTGGTGATCAATGCTCCCAATTTCATTTATATTTTATATCTCGCTGTCAACTTATATTTCACACTTTTCGTTTTAATATCAATGTGTTGAAGCTGGTTCTCGTTTAAATTTTTATCCCCTTTATACCGTTTTGAGTGACAATTGATGGCAGTATAACGAGATTTACGGTATACGTGTGATGGCAGTGTAACGAGATCTACGGTATACGTGTGATTGTCTTATAACGAGATTTACGGTATACGTGTGATGGCAGTGTAACAAGATTTACGGTTTACGTGTGATGGCAGTGTAACAAGATTTACGGTATACGTGTGATGACAGTGTAACGATATTTACGGTATACGTGTGATGACAGTATATCGACATCTACGGTATACGTGTGATGGCAGTATAACGATATTTACGGTATACGTGTGATGACAGTATATCGAGATTTACGGTATACGTGTGATACAGTATTTAAATGTCTATGTAGATAAGAGAATCATTATTCCACTTCACGGGAAGATACGTTTACAGTCATTAATATAACTTAACGTTATGGCTAGACTCGAACGAAATATAAATCGGTCTCCGCCAAATAATTATCGACCTTCAACAGAGGGGAAAAGACAGATTTGTGGAGGCGGACTTTACAACGAGCACTTTTTAACTTATTCAACCCTGAAGACACATTGAATCTTTCCAATTTAAAGAATGGAATAATTCATTATAAAGCTTTAGGGTTGGAAGTTAATGATAAAGTATTCGGTGAAATGTCTACCACAAATATTCTATACGTTTGGTGGCTGGTGTGTTTTAGGTATAACGGTCCCATTATTCTTCCTTGACGAAGCTACTTTCCACTCACCACAATGTTCTCGTATAAAGCAGACTGCAATTTAAGTACAATTTCTTCCATTATAAAAATATTCAAATGTCAACGAAACCTAAGCCTTTATAATAAAGGAAATCGTATTAATTCTCAAGTGTATTCACTGCAATCATAACTGGCTACCTCTACTAACAAACTCTGTGATTCCATTAAAATGTCGTTTTCCTACAGATGTTGCATAGTTACAAACCATCATTTTGTTAAAGTTGCCGGGTTATAAAACGGCAAAACTTTACTAATGCTAACAAGGGGTCATAAGGTCAACATGGCGCATGGAGGTCATACAGTTAAAAAGGCCATCAATATCGGCAGCATGTTGGTAAATCATGAATAAGGTCAGAAGGGCATCGAGTTTATAAAGGTGAAAAGGATGTATGGAGGTCATGGAGGTCAACGGAGTGCAAAGAGTTCAGGGTCGAAATGGAGATGATACAGGTCAACAGGGTGCATGGAGGTCATAAGGTCAACATTGAATTTGGAGTTCAGAAAGGTTAATGCGCTATAAGGAGATCGCAAGGTCAACGACGCAGATTACGTTTAAGGTCAAAGGTCAACAGGTAAAAAAAGTTTTAAAAAATGATAACTGAAAGACTAAAGAGGAAAACTGGTGCTGTGGCGTCGTAAAAAGCAATGCGTGGGTAGCCGTTTAGTAAAATTATATGCTTTTGCCTTCAATGTATTAGATTATAAAATGTCTTGTCGAAATGCTTTTATCTTAATTAAAACATTTGTTCAGTATCATGTATTAAATCCAGAAATGCAGATATTTCAAAAACAGAAAAAATACCTATTTTAACCAGATTGAAACAAAAGGTTTCATTTCTAATGTTACCACACGACATCATATAATTTCCATGGAACGTCGATTTAGTGTTACAGTTTGATTTCCCCCGCGGGTCACATTTTTCTGTTTTATTGATGTCAGAGAATTACGCGTGTCTCCTCCCCACTAGGTTAGACGGTTGTCGTTTTTAACTGTGATAGCAAGCGGTATTTAATGTCTGTGTGTTGGAATTCGTTATGTGTGGAATTTTGTTCATGGCGGAAGTGAAATATATACTTCACCAGAAGTCATGTTATATGTAACCGGAAATCAAGAAAATAAAAATTTATATCGAAAGCGCAATTATATTCTACACACCGGAAATGAAGATATTTATAGTTTGGTTTGAGTTTAAACATATTTTATTGCATAATTAAACAAAGGGATTGGGCACAAGTTATCACAACTTAATAATCGCCCTTTCCGCAATATTGTACAAAATAAACAAGAATGCAATTTTCATATTTTGAATATATTAAAATGCATTATTTTAATTTATGAGAGAGAATGTGGGGGAGGGAGAGAAAAAGAAGAAGAAAACGAGAAAAGGGATGGAAGGAGAGGAAGAGAGAGAGAGGAAGAGAGAGGTGGGAGAGAGAGGAGGGGAACACTTAGTCTAGTAGAAATACAAAGTATTATATCCTATGATGACTTAAAATCGGTTACTGGATTTAATAAAAATTTGAACACATTTAAAAATGTAGCCATTTTGTTCCTTTCATTTACTATATTTACTCTAAACAAATCATATTTTAAGCTACTACAGGTATGTCTTAACCTTGTGTGTAACACATTTAATTTTCTATGTGCGGCAAGGTAATAATTAGGTAATAAATTACGATTGTTTTGTATTTTGGATTCAAAACTATTAATGGATGGCTGCTCTCTGACATTAATAGGTAAATTATTCCACAATCTAACAGAAGACGGGATAACGGATTCATAAGTAGTAGACAATTGAACATTGGGAACGGTATAATTTTCATTATTTCTAACATTATACATGTTACGCCCCCCTCCCCCTGGAGGAAGAAGATTACTGATATAAGAAGGAGTTAAATTATTATGGAGTTTAAACATCATTGAACGTTTTCGAAGCTTTCTTCTTTCAGATAATAGTTGGAGCTGGGATTCTTTATACTAGAGAAAGATTGCATGCCGGTTATAACTCGTGCTGCCTCAAGTTGAACTTGTTCTAGTTTATTAACATCTGCCAGAGAACAACCATCCCATACTTCACAGGCATATTCCAAAACAGGCAACACAAATACTTTATAAATTCGTAATAAAGTTTTCCAACTCAACAAAAATTTGAATTTCATTAATACCGATACCTTATTTATTTTGAGAGTTTTACGTCCTCACATGGCCTTGCGACTTTCGGTGGACGTTACCGATACCTTTTTCATACATGTTTTTATCATTTCTGCTATGTGAAGAAACCACTTTACATCTGAACTGAACGTCACACGTAAATGTCTATGGTGATCAAATAAATTCGAAGTTTTGTCTCCAAAAGTAAGATGCAAGGGTAATATATTTTTCGAATATGTTATTAGCAATACATCAGTGTTTTGTGGGTTAAATTTAGTGAGCTAGTCTTGGGACCATTTATTAAGCTTTTGCAAGTCATAATTAGGAGAACTTTGAATGTCTAAAACAGATAATGAAGAATACATTAATGAAGTATCATCAGCAAATATATACTATTAAAATTATCAACAATATCATTTATATATATTAAAAACAACAGGGGCCCCAAAACGCTTCCCTGTGGTACACAAGCATTAGTGTACAAAAATGTAACCTGTATTGCAATACACATTCTTAGCTAAAAACTTCATGCTGACTATCAGATATATATTTTTTTAACCATTTCAAAAGATCACCTCTAATACCATAAGCTTCTTATCTAATTAACAAACCTTTGTGCCATACACGGTCAAACGCTTTAGAACTGTCGCAGAAAATAAGACAAGTGTGTTTTTTTCTCTCCAATGAATAACAAAATTATTGTCGTAAATTTCTATAAGTTGGTGTACTGTTGAGTGACATGACATGAAACCAGACTGTTTTTCATAGAAAAGAGAATTATCTTGAAAATAATTGTAAATATGTTTAAAAACAACTCTTTCAAAAACTTTGCCGATACAAGACAATAGCGTAATTGGTCTATAATTGGATACTAGATGTTTATCACCCTTTTTGCCTTTCTTCCAGATTTCAGGAAAACAATTTTGATTAAAAGATATATTAAACAAAATAGACAATGGTTTACACATAGCATTCGCAGTACAATTTTACATATGGTGACTTACGGTATCATGGCCAGATGCTTTCCCTAGTTTTAGAATGTTTAGAATATCACAAATTTCGTCGGATCTGACTATAATTGAATCAAGGAAAGAAGTAGTTCTACTATTGAAATTGGGTAAAGGAACCTCCCTATCTTCTATAGTTGAAATAGATATTTTTATTTCATTTTTCCCAGTGAAATATAAGAAAATATCAACTTGATAAAAACTTATATCATCACTGCTTATATCATCACTAGGTTTTGGTCCGATGTTTTTGCGCACCATTTGTGTACTATGTTTTCGCTATTCTAGAATCAAATCATATAGAGTAAGGAAATTCAAAACTTTTATAGTATTTTGGAAATTAATAGATATCTAATGGATTTTATTAATATTTTTATTTTTTATTTTTACTATATTTAAAACAGGAAATAGAACTTCATTCGTTGGCGTATAAATATTCTATCAACCTTAGGCACTCCGTCCCGATCAGTTGTAACCGCAAATTCTAAAAATGAAATCAAACATTTGGAATTTCGAAAATGTAATAAAAAGAAAACTCAACGGTTTCCCGTTAAATATCAAATATATTTCACTCGTATGGCAGATTTTAAAAATATTTTCACTCGTGCTACGCACTCGTGAAAATATAAAAATAAATCTGCCATACTCGTGAAATATATCAGATATTTAACGGGAAACCATTGAATAGCCTCTATATATTACAACGGAAATCGTCATAAACATATCAGTGATACATAGCATAGGAAGTTATCAGATGTTATACCGGAAGATGCATTTCTCGACAAGCAAAACGAATGTTACGTGATCTTCGTTGTACATGTAGTTACTTTAGTTATCATACACACTACTTCTAATCTTGTCGCTCTTAGAATCTACCGATAAGGAACCGGAAGTGTTTCGCACTCATGCTTATTCGCAAAAATAAAATCACGAAATTCAGTTTAATGATGTTTTATAATATGAAGCCGTGCTTTTTTTTATGGAAATTTTCCAAATAAAAAAGGCATCACTTGATCATAAATGCTTTAGGCACAATATAATTCTAAGCTACATTGATCAAAAATGTTTTAGAATCAATTCTATTTGACCCGGAAACGGAAGGGCGTAGAGAACCGAGATAGGGTTAAAATGAAATATATAGATCCAAATACTGGATGTCAGTAACAAAGGATTTACTTGAATTATTTTTTTTTGTTATGGGGTTATAAAACAAACAAAAAACGGAATGTACTCTAAATATAAGATGAGAGTACACATTCATTCGGTTTATTATGTAAGTACACTCCGCTAAGCTGTTTATGGCGTAAGTACACTCCGCTAAGCTGTTTATGGTGTAAGTACACTCCGCTAAGCTGTTTATGGTGTAAGTACACTCCGCTAAGCTGTTTATGGTGTAAGTACACTCCGCTAAGCTGTTTATGGTGTAAGTACACTCCGCTAAGCTGTTTATGGCGTAAGTACACTCCGCTAAGCTGTTTATGGTGTAAGTACACTCCGCTAAGCTGTTTATGATGGCGTAAGTACACTCCGCTAAGCTGTTTATGGCGTAAGTACACTCCGCTAAGCTGTTTATGGCGTAAGTACACTCCGTTAAGCTGTTAATGATGTAAGTACACTCCGCGAAGCGGTTTATGATGTAAGTACACTCCGCGAAGCGGTTAATGATGTAAGTACACTCCACTAAGCTGTTTATGGTGTAAGTTCAATCCACGAAGCTGTTTATGGTGTAAGTACATTCCATTTTGGGGGGGTTTAACTCCATTTCGGGGGTTTTTAACCCCATAACACAAAAAAGATTCAAGTTAATCCTAAGAATCTTACATATATACTGCGAAAATTAACTTTATTGATGGACTCTTTTCTCTTACAAATTATTACGCTGCTGCGTCAGCCAATCAAAAGCAACGTTATAAACGGCAACGCCATATCTACATTAAGGACTGATAAACTTATTTAGCAAGCCAATGTCCAAATAAGATTTGATTACAAGAAAATGATAACGATGTGTAAACAAGTTATGAGGTTGGTCGTGATCCGTTGCCGTGACCGGTTCGTTAAAGGTTGATACGTCACATATTTAATGCCTGCCGTACAGAGGGTTTTATTTAAATCGTCCGTCATTCTTGACTGTGAGTAAAACCTCCGGGGAACAACATGGTACTAAAACGAACGTCTGTGCGTTGTACATAAATCGTACCTATTCTATCTAATTCTCGGAGAGTACGTGCATGTCTTGGACCAGTTTCTCTCGATCGTCCTAAACGCAATGTCCGACATGGATCATTATCGTAGTTTACGATCAGATCTGCCATAAAAATCGATTTTACAACCAACGTTTGATTTTGTCCAAATAAACCAATTAGTTATACCCATAAACATGTCGAAATTGGTTTTATTTAAGGGCATATATTACCTTACATTTCAAGCCTTGCATTAACATTTCTAGTAAGAGTTACATCCCTGTCTGGTACCGATACATATATATTTATTTGACCATTCGAAAGAAAAGACGCCATTATTTCCCCCTAAAATTGACTTTTTTTCTTTTGCGAGGTTTTTGATATAATAATTTGCAATATAAAGATAATATGAGATAAAGTGCTCATGATAATTCCGACTGACACATGAAGCAAATTCATTGTAACAGCAGGAAGCATTTAGGTCAGAAAATTGTTGTATTGAAAAAAAATGTTTCTCATCTTCGGGAGATTTCATACCTAGACATCACATATGTCAAACGTGTCATTAAAACCACAAGGACCTGGCCTGCAAGCCGACGAAAACTTTGAGACACGGAAATTTTGCGTTTTTTTTTTTTTTGTTGGAGGAAATAGATTATTACTACGGAAGGAGGATACATTTGACTTGGATTTAGGAGGTTTGTAAAATAAAAATTATCCATCTTCCCAATGGTACCAAGCGTTTTTTCGTAACTCAACTAGAAATGTGATTTTTGATGCAAGAAAGGTAGGTGGGGTCGATTTTTCTACCTGGAAAGCTTTCCATCCTTTAGCTTTTCTGACCATTGAGGGGGGGGGGGGCATTTTTATCGAAAAATGATTTTAACCCCCCAAATGTGTAAAATTACTCTAAACACCATATTTTAGGTCCAAAACTAGCTATAACAAATTATCAATTCCTTGTGATTATAACAAGCAACAATACATTGACAAAATATTCATTTCGTTGATTAAACTTTTTTACCACAACTCCTAAATGGCAAAGTAGCATATGTCGGCATGTCGATCTGTCATGTGTCATAACAGTGTTTTTAAGTAACCTCATTATCAATGTTTATTTTCTCACATGTAAAACATCAATTATTGAATACCCGTATGAAAACGCAGTTTTAAAATAAAGGATTCACAACCATTGCGACTTCAATGTTAAATTATTTGTATAAAGTGTTTGTGTGAGTAGCATAGCACATATAGACGTCACGTGATCAACCTACAGTTATCATTGTTTGTAAAAGTTGAGTTACGGTGGAGATGATAACGTGCCGTTGGAGCTTGGAGAAAGTATAGCCACGAAAGAAAATCAATCACCCCTGATACGACCTCCACGCTCACAGCTTGCGGGTGTAGTCACGGTGGGGATTAGGGGACACACCCCATCGTGGATAGTGGAGTGAACACATTTTAGAACCCACCCCACTCTAGCGGCCCCCCGGAGGAGAGTGTGTTTCGATAGTCACCACTCGAAACCCTGTGTACAATGCTAGCAGAGTTGATAGATACGGATATTATTTCTTGGATTTGCGGAAATAGAAATGACCACAATGTAAAAAATGAGGCCGTCGTTTATAACGTCCCTTTTGATTGGCTAATGCAGCAGCGTAATAATTTGTAAGAGAAAAGAGTTCATCAATGGAAGGTGTTGGTTAAATTATAAATATTAACTTGATTTTTTTATTTTATGTTATGGGTTTTAATTAAAATAACCAGAGTGTACTCTCATCAAATTTATTATATCCTCTATAACTACTCAAAAGTATATATGATATCTGATAAACCGTATGAGATATCTGACATAATAAAGAAGATATCTAATATACTTTATCAGATATCATATATAATATATTAAATACGTTACTACACGAATAAATGACAACCTGGCCTGCCATAAACGCGACCCAGAGGTGGAGGGCCAGTGGTAGCAGAATGTCAGACACCTCAACCACTTTGCCACAACGACTTAGTGGTGGAGGGCTAGTGGTAGCAGAATGTCAGACACCTCAACCACTTTGCCACAACGACTTAGTGGTGGAGGGCTAGTGGTAGCAGAATGTCAGACACCTCAACCACTTGGCCACAACGACTAAGTGATTAAGGGCTAGTGGTAGCAGAATGTCAGACACCTCAACCACTTTGCCACAACGACTTAGTGGTGGAGGGCTAGTGGTAGCAGAATGTCAGACACCTCAACCACTTGGCCACAACGACTAAGTGATTAAGGGCTAGTGGTAGCAGAATGTCAGACACCTCAACGACTTTGCCACAACGACTAAGTGATGGAGGTCTAGCGGTATCAGAATGTCAGGCACCTCAACCACTTGGCCACAACGACTAAGTGATGGAGGGCTAGTGGTAGCAGAATGTCAGACACCTCAACCACTTTGCCACAACGACTTAGTGGTGGAGGGCTAGTGGTAGCAGAATGTCAGACACCTCAACCACTTGGCCACAACGACTAAGTGATTGAGGGCTAGTGGTAGCAGAATGTCAGACACCTCAACCACTTTGCCACAACGACTTAGTGGTGGAGGGCTAGTGGTAGCAGAATGTCAGACACCTCAACCACTTGGCCACAACGACTAAGTGATTAAGGGCTAGTGGTAGCAGAATGTCAGACACCTCAACGACTTTGCCACAACGACTAAGTGATGGAGGTCTAGCGGTATCAGAATGTCAGGCACCTCAACCACTTGGCCACAACGACTAAGTGATGGAGGGCTAGTGGTAGCAGAATGTCAGACACCTCAACCACTTTGCCACAACGACTTAGTGGTGGAGGGCTAGTGGTAGCAGAATGTCAGACACCTCAACCACTTGGCCACAACGACTAAGTGATTAAGGGCTAGTGGTAGCAGAATGTCAGACACCTCAACGACTTTGCCACAACGACTAAGTGATGGAGGTCTAGCGGTATCAGAATGTCAGGCACCTCAACCACTTGGCCACAACGACTAAGTGATTAAGGGCTAGTGGTAGCAGAATGTCAGACACCTCAACGACTTTGCCACAACGACTAAGTGATGGAGGTCTAGCGGTATCAGAATGTCAGGCACCTCAACCACTTGGCCACAACGACTAAGTGATTAAGGGCTAGCGGTATCAGAATATCAGGCACCTCAACCACTTGGCCACAACGACTAAGTGATTGAGGGCTAGCGGTATCAGAATGTCAGACACCTCAAACACTTGGCCACAACGACTAAGTGATTGAGGGCTAGTGGTAGCAGAATGTCAGACACCTCAAACACTTGGCCACAACGACTAAGTGATTGAGGGCTAGTGGTAGAAAATGTCCGACACCTCAACCACTTGGCCACAACGACTAAGTGATTGAGGGCTAGCGGTATCAGAATGTCAGGCACCTCAACCACTTGGCCACAACGACTAAGTGATTAAGGGCTAGTGGTAGCAGAATGTCAGACACCTCAACGACTTTGCCACAACGACTAAGTGATGGAGGTCTAGTGGTAGCAGAATGTCAGACACCTTAACCACTTGGCCACAACGACTAGGTGGTGGATGGCTAGTAGAAGCAGAATGTCAGACACCTCAACCACTTGGCCACGACGACTAAGTGATTGAGAGCTAGTGGTAGCAGAATGTCAGACACCTCAACCACTTGGCCACAACGACTAAGTGAGTGAGGGCTAGTGGTAGCAGAATGTCAGACACCTCAACCACTTTGCCACAACGACTAAGTGATTGAGGGCTAGCGGTAGCAGAATGTCAGACACTTCAACCACTTGGCCTCAACGACTAAGTGATTGGGGGCTAGTGGTAGCAGAATGTCAGACACCTCAACCACATGGTCACAACGACTAAATGATTGAGGGCTAGTGGTAGCAGAATGCCAAACAGCCACTGCGGCCCCTCAATTTCAAATAGGTTCATGCCATTTTGCTAGAATAATGTATGGAAACTTCTTGTAGAGACATTGATATTTGAAACCAAAGGCGACCCCGTAGCATCATTTAGCACATAAATTATTACTAGGGACCTGCTTATAAACACTGCCGCTAATTTCGTTGGCTACCTTTGAGAGTATGCTAATTACTAGTCCATACTAACTTATCTATATTTCATATATCTTCCATATACACATTCTCTACGCTATCAACCGTGACGTTTTCCATGGTCACTTGACACAACAATGGAAAATCAATATACATTAGATCTAAGTTACCCTATACAGTATGTCTATTGTATATACGTTTTAGTGTCTGTTTCGGGCAAGTTTTCTTTCGATCGAATGTTTTAATCGTCTCTAGCATCAGTTTTTAAATTTATGAGCAATTGTCATTCATTGTGGTGTAAAGTTTCTGCATTTGCATGTTAATTTCGCGTTTTAAATCCATGAAGAATCATATTTCTGAAATGTTATAGTGGCACAGATGTGCAATCAATTGAACGAATCGCTCAAGACTGGTTAGCTTCACAAATGTTGATTAGTTTAATTCACTTAATTATTTTTTAAATATTTGCATTTAATTCACTTTATGTAATGTTTTGCATTATAGAGTCAAAGAAGTCTAGCCCTTCTTCACCACCAACACCAATAACACCTACAAAAAAAACGATAAAGACGTTACATTTAGTTACTAAATTGATAGGATCATTCTCCGTAAAGCTTACATGTTAGTAAAACGGTAAAATGTATATTTACCTGTATAGGCTGTAGGGTGACATCGGGAGAGGCCTGTTATCTCAATTTCGATATAGTTACCAACCATTTATAAATCTGTGTTCATTTAAAACGTATTCAGTTTTTTCTACAGATGAAATGCAGTAGCACAATAAGAAATTAAAAACGAAGCTGTTCTTAAAGATGACGTCACACATGTGCTCCACCTTTTAAATCTAACTTATTTATTTCTGTATCTCGGGATCCGGTAGACTCCACGTGACAGCATACAAATGTGCCTTGAATTACCATTAAATGGTTCTGTATTATCGAAAGAAATTAGTTCGCTGCAATGAATTCTCCAACGATTGCAAAATTTATTATTCCTTCAAAAGTAAGCCCGACGTTTGATATCATATTTCCAATTTTCTTATGATGATGTTGATTCCTTTAAGCATACACAACATTACGTTTCGCTTAAAGAGTATACAATGTCCGGTTAATATCACAATTTCGCTTTATCGGTATTTCGGTTAATGTGTTGGCGCTGCATATATCCGCACTTAACGAGTTTCATTTTATACATGTATAGTTAAATTGTCCTGTATTTCTATTTCCTAAATTTTCAGCAAACATTTTCAACAAATATACGTATTTGGTACTGAAAATGGTTTCGGATTCTGCATTAATACCAGTAAATATCTGTCCGATTAGGAAAAGTTCCTTGTATAGAAGTTCATCTGTTCCACGATGTTCCGATTGGAATGAAGGATCAATCCCTAGCTCTTTGTTTCCATTTCAGCAAACCAATGTGACACGTGCGATTATTCCAAGTCCTCTGAGATTACCAGGTTTAAAAGGTGTTAATGAATGCAGTTCCCGTAGATACAGACTCATTAGCTATAGGCATCCAATCCCTTCTGAGATCACTACTGGATTCTTCAGGTATTATCTCCAACAACGTCTCGATAATCTACCAATCCATCTATCTACATTGTATGATGTTGCACTCTCCCTGTTCAGTTGATTGTTAATTTTGCCAACACGATGAATAAATGACACTTCGGTACATTAAACAGATCCAGCATCTCCATACTAGCTACTCCGCCAAGACAATCAGACTCGTAGACACACTGTATATATATATCCAGCGCACAATTCCTTTACACAAATTCAGGCTATGGTACTTAATTCCATCTTACGTACAAATAAACGTGTCTCCGTCAGATTTCATCAACAGGGACCACCAATATTCTATATATAGCTGCAGTTAAAACGACATATAGCTGTATTTTCAGATGTTTAAAACGGCACTGTGAACATTTCGTAATAAAAAAAAACACCCTGCGAAACTGTCAAGCGTCACAGCAACATTGATCAGTACTGTCGTGACGTTAAAAATATATATTTAAAAAAAATCCCAGTACCATGGACTTCTTCACGCTGAAGCAAGCTATCACAGCTGTCGTGTAGAGCGAATGCTAACTATTAGCTATTCACATGGTAGACAGAAACCAACGTCATTGGTGAAAATACGATCACTGTAAACTCGCGTCATCGCTGAACATGTTATGTAAAACGGACGTTGTTTTTTAACAATTTGTGAGGTCGTTAGTATCACGTGCATAAAATGGCCTTTAGAGTGAAACAGTCATCCGAATTCGAAAATCACGTTGTTTTGGTATCCATGGTGCCGGTACCCCCTGTTTCTGTTGAAATATAGAACTCAGCCGCTTCACCCGTCCTCCCGGCGATCATGAAGTAGAAATATATGTCCCATTTATAAGTCAAAGGTTCGCGTACAAACACACTGGAACAGAATGATCCTTGAAGCGAGCTAATCGAACGCGCCATTAATAATAGATTCGCACGCGTCGTTTCATAACAAAAGCGATGGGACTTTTCATTATAGAATTTAATCAGATAGAACCGACATAAAAACAGTCACATTGTCGCAAAGACATAGGGGAATCTTTTTTATGAAAATGTTTATTGTTGCTTCTGTTCGAGTGATAGACATCGCTTTTCTGGTTTTGTACGTATGACATGACTATTGCCATATATATCGAAGAGTTCGTGATGTACACACATCCGATATATTATTATGATATCACGTGTCCACACGTTACATACGGGCGGGTGATATTTCATCCGTACTCCCTGGGAAACCATAGTAATGATATCCAATTGTTGATTGATATAGATTGTAAGTAATACTGTACTGCCCAACAAAGTTAAGGTTGTATGTTACTAAATATATGTGACAGATTATTGCACTGCGAAAGAGTTCTACTAAAATCACCTACAATGAATATAAGCTTATAATACTCCAGAAACCTGTTCCACTGTTGAGAATCTCGTCTTGCTATTAGACTGTTTGATGATGATGATGATGATGATGATGATGATGATGATGATGATGATGATGATGACAGATAATATATTCAGTATCGTTTAAAGAATGAAATTTGTTTGTCAACATTGGGGACTTATATGGCTTTATGAACTGTGTTAGTGTTAGCGATTCATGGTCAATAAAGTAAGTCGATGTGGTTATAACCTCATGAACGCTGGAAAACAGATGTCATTCCTTATTTTACATGTTCAAGTGTTTTGAACTTTCTGATCCAATCATAAAAAAATTTACAGATACACTGTATAATATTGTATAATTGTGTCTTCATACATAATGGGGGTCATAGTTTATTTTATCTTTGAAATGAAGACAATTATATTTGATGTTAATTCATACTATCATTATTACACTGAGGTTTGTACCACTGCGGCCGTTAATCTACAAAAACATGTGCTACACTTGCTTTATGTGCAATGTCAATGCAATTTTATTTTTTAATTACTGTCTATCTATCCGTCTGTCCGCCTATCCGGCATATGTATCTATCCGTCTGTCCGTCTATCCGGCATATTTATCTGTTCGTCTATCCGTCTGTCCGTCTATCCGGCATATTTATCTGTCCGTTCGTCCGCCTATCCAATATATTAGCTGTTCGTCTATCCGTCCGTCCGCCTATCCGGCATATTTATCTATCTGTCCGTCTGTCCGTCTATCCGGCATATTTATCTGTCCGTTCGTCCGTCTTGTTTGTCGGTCGTCAGTGCGTGTATAACACCCGCCAGGCTGATAATATCCTTCCGTTACGATTTCTATAAGCATTAACTAGAGTATAATAATGATAGTTATTTGAAAGAAGACGACTTGGAAAACCCATATGATATTGATTATATAAATCATTTCTGTCTCGCTGTAAAAACATTATATCCACTGGCATACGGGGGAATGTTTTATCAATATCTCTCCCCCCCCCCCCCCCCCCCCCCCCCCCCCCCTATGCCGTGTCGTCACGCCGCTCGGTACAGTAATCACATACTGTCGTCTCGGTTGTCTATTGAACGCTAAAGTCTAATAATCTTTTGTATAATACCAACAATCAGTAATAAAAGCCAGCAATGAAGGTGTGCTGTCATCTTCATACCGATGTAGTTATGTATATGTTACAATATCAATGTCTTTCAAGCGCTTGACAGATGCAGACAGCTTGCCTTAAGCGTGCGACGGATACGGACAACTTGCCACACGCGTTTGACAGTCACAGACAACTTGCTCCAAACGTTTAATGTCCGACACAGAAATTTGCCCCTGGCGTTTGACAGACACAGAAACTTGCCCCTAGCGTTTCACAGATACAGACAATTTGCCCAAAGCGTTTGACAGACACAAAAACTTGCCCCTAGCGTTTCACAGATACAGACAATTGACAGACAGGGACAACTTGCCTTAAAACGTTAATCACATTTTATTGCTTAAACAATGGATTAGGCAGAAGTTATGCCAACTTATAAAAATATTTTTCTCTACAATGATATAACAGTTCTTTCAATTTGCAGTTTTGTCCATATTCGGGTCGTTTAAAAAGCATCAGGTTTTCATCAGGTCCTGATGAAAACTCGTTCTAAGAGTCGACACTAGTCGACCAATAAAAACCACTAAACTGGACCTGATGAAGACTCGCTCTAAGAGTCGAAACTAGTCAACCAATAAAAACCACTAAACTGGACCTGATGAAGACTAGCTCTTAGAGTCGAAACTAGTCAACCAATAAAAACCACTAAACTGGACCTGATGAAGACTCGCTCAAAGAGTCGAAACTAGTCAACCAATAAAAACCACTAAACTGGACCTGATGAAGACTAGCTCTTAGAGTCGAAACTAGTCAACCAATAAAAACCACTAAACTGGACCTGATGAAGACTCGCTCAAAGAGTCGAAACTAGCCGACCAATAAAAACCACAAAGCTGGTAACGCCTGAGCCGTGTTGTGATTGAAAGCCCGCGCGTTCCACGCCTTCTATATGATCTAATTATAACCGAGTGACACGAACACGACCATTCTAATTGGTGGAAATCTCCGAAAAGTCTATTCGGATGACAGAGATTCTGTTCTAGCTAACGGGACACATACTTAAGGGCAGGCTCGCAGATGATTCGTTATTCTAGGGCTTGCTCTGAATATCGCGATTTTCGTGATAGATGTCAACTGCTGACGAACAAACTTACGGTACAGGGATTCGAGAAATGCAGGTTGATGAAGACTATGGGCAAGTTTTATGGTCGCTATCTTGATATCATCGAGAAATATTCTGTATCTTTGTGTGATATGAAGATGGACGTTTTTGAGTTTGCTTGTAAGTGTGTTTACTTGTTGTGATGACAATGATGACTCGGTTCTCATTTTGAGGATTGATGCTTACTTGGATGTGACCAAGATTTACATGGCCGGTGTCGTCGATGAAGCAGAAGACACTTACTCTTCCGGAACACCTGGTCTTATTCTTGTGCTTTTACGAGAGTCTCCATGTAAATCTTTCCTTTGTTCCTATTTTGCCCCTAGTTTAGCCGATTTTGAGTAAGGATGATGGTTTTGTTGACGCTCTGGTATTCTCCGATTTTTTTTCCGACGATGTCCTTCAGCAAGAATAAAAAAATAATTGATACCGAAGTTTACGATTTATATCAATCTCTTCATCAGCATACTGAAAGATGTTTTCTGGCCTTAAATAAATGTTTAACTGGCCGAACAGGTGTTCTTCATTTATGTACATGTATTGCTGAGCAATTATTATGTCAATTTGGTAAAATGTTGCGATCTGCAAATTAAATCTATGTAAATAAGCAATTTTTTTTTCAATTTAATTGTTTAAACACCAGACTAAGATGAGTGGCCTTAAAGATTTAGATCCATTTCGAGGCAGCACGTGCAGCGTAGGCAGCACGTGCAGCGTATTATCTTTTGTTATATTTTCCTTTAGGTATTGGAACTAAAACTCCTCGCAGGGATAATTATGGTTACGCCTTTTGAACGTAAGAAAGATGTTTCATAGTATATACCACAGTAGGTACAATGATTTTTAATCCTTTCGACAATTCACAACCTGTTTTCTATTGTGATAAGGTCTAGATGGAATTTCATTTGTAATTCACCATATGTAACATGTACGTATTCTATTTCATATCTTCGTAGATCCTGATTCAAAACTATAAGAACGCTGTAAAACTGTTAAGATATCGAGAAAAAAAACTCTAAATCAATAACAATGATTGTGTTATATTTATATACCGCCTGCAACATCTGAACAGATCCCGCCATTTTGTTTAACTTTTGTGATCTCGGCGCTGATTGGCTTTCTATTTTTAGCAGGCCAATCAGCGCCGAGATCACACAAAAGTAAAACGAAATGGCTTGTTACCAGCTTGAAAACTGGTCTATAGTGTTGTGTCAATGGTCTGTTGTGTCACTGGAAAAGCTATTTTGACCATTGAATGGGGGAGGGGGTCATTTTTATCGAAAATTGATCTTAACCCCCCAAATGTGTAAAATTACTCTAAACACCCTATTTTTTGTCCAAAACTAGCTGTAACCAATTCTCAGGTCCCTGTGAGGTAGAAGATACCCATTTTGTTTTTAGCGTGTTTTCTGTGGACAGCACAGTGCCCGACCAACTGAAATTTAACAGTTTTCTGATGTTTCATGGCATCTACAGAAAATTGTACGGTATGATACATAGTAAAGTTTAAACCAAATTAAAGTGAAATTAACTATTTGTCGATCAAAACCATTCTCAGCGATATATCCTAACAGTTATATCAGCTTTCCCGGACGATCGTCCCCTAGTAGTACAGGAAGAGCGTTTAGAACAGTGACTAGTACCAACTTCTGCCGTTGGTGTCGGAAACGATTACCCTACTATGTAATATTAAATCAAGAAAATATCCCCCCTCTCTCTCTCCCTCCCCCCCCCCCCCTCTCTGTCTCTGTCTCTCTCTCTATGTCTCTGTCTCTCTCTGTCTCTCTCTATCTCTCTCTGTCTCTCTCTCTCTCCCTCTCTCCCTCTCTCTCCCCTGTGTCTCTTAAACATTTTAAACGTGTCATCCTGTAAATATATTTTATGTATATTGTCAAATATCATTTTGTAAATATATGTATATTGTTAAATTTTATTGGGAAAGGGCTTCATATAAGTTAATAAACTTGTGCCCAATCCCATTGTATATATTTTATACAAATAAAATATGTTTAAATCAAATCATCGCCTCACTAAGAAAATACAGTTCCTGTTATACCAAACGTGTTGGAGAGACGAGGCAAGTGCCTGTGACCATACGATAAAATTTAATATGATATCGATATCTGAACAGAACATAAATAATTTACATATAAATTATATATATAGGGATGAAAAAGAAGTTTAAAATCTCTAGTCCGTTCGCCCATCTTGAATATTTTGTAGTTAATATATAAAAAAAAATATATACTTATGTAAACGATTCGCCATCAGTTTAAGCGCAGTTTTAGAGTGCCGATCAAAGTCCCCTTACAATAACAAAATTGACAAAAAATGAAAGTATCTATGAAGTATTGACACCCAATCATACATATCGTGAAGTACTTGTAATCTCTTATGTGCAATTACGCGTAATGCGCATGCGCATGTTCGTGAGAAAATGTTATCAACCAATCAACGAAACGCCAGACATGAACATCCCATAGGATTGATGTTCGTTCATTCGAAAAATGACATTTCGTTTTAGCACAGCAGGACTAGATTTCCAATAAACGTGTTTTTTATGTTTGTGGCAACGAATTGAGAATGATTGAATTGAAATTTGTTAACACAGAACAAATGAAATTGAATTTCATCGAATTCCGTTGTAAACACTACCAGAAAAAAATACATATTATTTAATGGCTATAAATGCAATTCTATTATTGTTTTTTTTTTTTTGTCACACAATCAAAACACTCAAAAGTCATGAAAACAAATAAAGCCATGATAAAAACCATTTTTGTTTCACCTCTTCAATTTTCTTCGAAATATGATAGTTTTAACTGTGAAATAATTAAAGAATTGTTTTAGCGGAGTTCTAATGACACCAAAGGAATCGTTTTATCTACTAGGGTGTCCTCCCACGTTAAGACTATCTGATGGCTTTCTAACATCGATACGGGTCAACAAGAGGGCCATAAATATATTGTAATTCAAGTTAATAGCCGCGTTTAGCTTTCCGTGTGTGCCGGAATCTGGGCACACATACCCAATCATACCTTGTCTCCGGCACACATACACCAACATACCTTGTCTCAAGCACACATACACCATCATACCTTGTCTCCGGCACACATACACTAACATACCTTGTCTCCGGCACACACACACCATCATACCTTGTCTTCGGCACACATACACCCACATACCTTGTCTCCGGCACACATACACCATCATACCTTGTCTCCGGCACACATGCACCATCATACCTTGTCTTCGGCACACATACACCATCATACCTTGTCTCCGGCACACATACACCATCATGCCTTGTCTCCGGCACTCATACACCATCATACATGTACATTGTCTTCGGCACACATACACCAGCATATCTTTCTCCGGCACATATACACCATCATACATGTACCTTTTCTTCGGCACACATACACCATTATACCTTGTCTCCGGCACACATACACCAAAACACCTTGTCTCCAGCACAAATACACCATCATATCTTGTCTCCGGCACACATACACCATCATACCTTGTCTCCGGCACACATACACCATCATATCTTGTCTCCGGCACACATACACCAGCATATCTTGTCTCCGGCACATATACACCATAATACCTTGTCTCCGGCACACATACACTATCATACCTTGTCTTCGGCACACATACACCAACATATCTTGTCTCCGGCACACATACACCATCATACATGTACCTTTTCTTCGGCACACATACACCATTATACCTTGTCTCCGGCACACATACACCAAAACACCTTGTCTCCAGCACAAATACACCATCATATCTTGTCTCCGGCACACATACACCATCTTACATGTACTTTGTCCTCGGCACACATACCCAACACACATTTTCTCCGGCACACATACACCATCATACCTTGTCTCCGGCACACATACACCATCATACCTTGTATTCGGCACACATACCCAACACACATTTTCTCCGGCACACATACACCAACATAACTTGTCTCCAGCACACATACACCATCATACCTTGTCTTCGACACACATACCCAACACACATTTTCTCCGGCACACATACACCATCATATCTTGTCACCGGCACACATACACTATCATACCTTGTCACCGGCACACATACATCATCATACCTTGTCACCGGCATAAATACACCATCATACCTTGGATGTGAAACAAACCTATTGGTTTAAAATGTCAATGTCAAATCGCAATGTATTTTGTACCCCTCCCACTTCCACCCCCACCCATCCCCCACCATCATCCTCCAAAAAAATGAAAGAAATAAAAGGAGATGTGAAGGGGGGTGATAATCGCTCAATATTCCTGCTTTGTCAAATCGAACGTAGATGACGAAAAAAAGATAATGCAAACTATGGACTCTTCTGACAATTTGTATTTTCAAAACCACAAACATTCCCATAACGCACACCAACTCCAGCAGGAATGTAGTCGAGTTTTATTGTTACGATATTTTGGTAGAAACATCATTTTAATATCAGCTCAATCTTATCCTGAAACATCATGTTATCCTGGTGGTCCCCGAGATTCAAAATCACTCAGGGCGATAACTTCGGAAAGAAGTTATCTCGACAAATTGACACAAACCTTAACACACAAAAACGAAATGTTTGAAGCAAGCTGTATAAACTGTTTTAGGTGAAACTTTTATCTGTTGTAAATAATCTAGATCTTGTTCGACGCTGAAAATCACATGAAAACCCTGACAACGGTCGGTGACGAATATTTTTGTGTTCATACGGTGTTCTGGGAAATTAACAGCCGGGGAAAATATACCCCCGCCGTATTATAAGGCGTATCACAATCTCTATATATTGAGGTTATGGCAGTACGAAGTTTTAGCAAAGACGAGACTGCGCCAAATTAGTACTAAGATCACATTGAATAATTTAATCTTGTTTGAAACAAATATTTTTATTGGATTAAAAAAATATTCTATCAGCCCATAACGTAAACAAAAATTCCACGGAAGTGGATGTGTCGCCTGCGCAGCAAGTTGGGGGATAAGTTTTTAGGAGCTATCTATGGATATGCATTGTATCAGTTCCAAGTGGAATAGAAACAATGACCTTGACCTTTGACCTTTGACCCTGAAAAGCAATCCCAAACGTTTTTTGGTAAGGAAGTACTCTATGAAGTTTGAGTTTGATTGGCCCAAGGAAACTCGAGTTATCGCACGGAATCATAATTTCCATTTATAGCAACAGTGACCTTGACCTTTGACCTTCGACCCTGAAAAGCAATCTCAAGCGAGCACTTTCGGTAAGGAAGCACTGTATGAAGTTTGAGTTTGATTGGCCCAAGGAAACTCAAGTTATCGCACGGAAACCGATTTTCTATTTATACCAACTGTGACCTTGACCTTTGACCTTTGACCCTGAAAAGCAATCTCAAGCGAGCACTTTCGGTAAGGAAGCACTGTATGAAGTTTGAGTTTGATTGGCCCAAGGAAACTCAAGTTATCGCACGGAAACAGAATTTCTATTTACAGCAACAGTGACCTTGACCTTTGACCCTGAAACTGTTTGTGCCAAAAATGACGTCGCCGTTTATAACTACGCTTTTGATTGGCTGATGCAGCAGCGTTATGATTTGTAAGAGAAAAGAGTCCACCAATAAAGTAAATTTTCGCAGGGTATATATATTAAATCTTGAATGTGATTCAACTTAATCCTTAAATGTCTTTAAAAAATCTGTAATAACCAACTTTCATTCTCACCTGGTCAAGAGTAACATCTTTGAAGTAACATATTTTATCACATAACTGGCCGTTTAGTCATATTATACGGCCATGTCATAAGTATGGTATAACACACGTGTAATAACACTTTTGTGAAGTCATATAGTGATTGAACGGCGTTTTTTAATTTTCATGTCGGTATGAATGCAAAGCGGTTACATCCATATTGCATGAAGCCCGCTAGGGCTTCATGGTCAATATGGATGTAACCGATTTGCATTCATACCGGCATGAAAATTAAAACAACGCCGTTCAATTCATATATTTACATTTTTGCTACTGAACAATTGTCAAATTTATTTTCTTATTTATTGAACAACTGGTTAATCAACTGCGTTTGTTATTGCGCCATCCTTTAAACCAAAAAGGCAGAACAGCCATAATTTGGGTAAAATTGGCGCCAATAATCTTCCGTAGTCATTTGAACGTTTGACGCGGGGGCATTATTCATGTTATCCGAAGCGGAGCCGTAAGACTCCCATTGAACAAGACTAACATATTACGTTATAAGTAATTCACGAGAATGAATGTATTCATACTGTATTCATGATGTATTCATAGTCTAGTGTTTGTTGTTTTCAGTTGGTATGTTCATATAGAGAAGAAACAATCAGAATGTAAATATAAACAAATGACGTCTTTATGACGTCATATTATTATCTCGGTAGTGAAAATCGGACCATCACAGAAGAAATTTGCCTTTCTTATTGAGAATGAATAAGTTTTGTGTATTTTCTCATAAATATACATGTATGTTATGTGATAAATAGAATCTCACATTCGTGTCAATGAAATATTGGATATATTGATATAAAGGCTCGTGCTATATTGAATTATTGAACTCGTTTAATAAATTCCTTACTACTTCGACACTTGTATAAGATCCTCTATATGTAATGACACACCAAGTGTTTGAAAGTTATCTCTATAGAGGTTGCACAAGGAGTGGTTGTTGGATATGGAATTTATTTCACTCTCGTTAATTATTTTTTAAAAGTTACAAAAGACACGAGCTTTAGCGAGTGTCTTTTGTAACTTTTAAAAAATAATTAACGAGAGTGAAATAAATTCCATATCCAATAACCACGAGTCGTGTGACCTGTTTCTACCACAATGATTTTTAGTCGGCAGTTGCAGTGTTGTTTTCTGGAGTGAATCGCAGATTTGCGGGAAATCACATCATCTTGAATACATTCCCGCCAAGTTGTGATGACGTCAACAATCGATGACGTCGTCAACAATCCACATTTCCGGTCAAAGTTCAACTTTTCAACCAATCAAAAGTCCGGAAGTTCATATTCCACTAGTGGTATATAACATATATTTATTCAACAGTCAGCATGTTTATACAGTACAATGGTCTGAGAGTGGAATAACAGAGGGTATTGTGGTTGAAAGTGTATTTTTACACCAAGCCAGTACACATGTACCAAAGTTCTGTAAGGCATAGTAAATGTATAGGTTTTACTAAATCATTCCAGGGGATTTTATTCGGAGGTACTGAACCCAAAAACATTTCATTTTGTTTTATTATGACCTTAGTTCACATGGAATAAGACTATAGTTTAAAGGCCCAATATACGTAACTTTCGGCAAAACTTGAAGCGAAAATCAAGCCTAATAATTTTTTATATTTATAGATTTTGTTAAGATTAACTGATATCAGCAATATTCAAGATAAATTCTTTCGCGGTTACCGGTACAGCAGCAGCTGAAACTCGGTATTTGTAAACACGCGTCCATTTTGAACTGTCTTCTAACTTCGACTTGTTGTTGAAGTGGGCCCCACCTGAAGTATTTTCAATTCTTTGGAGTTTTCTTTCAAGAGTTTCTTGTAAGTTACCGCTCAGGTTTACTTCGTTATAGGCTTATTTTTGCATGGTTATCAACTGAAATTTTTTTCAGAATTTTTCAGAATTAAGAACTTTCCTAAAGTTACGTATATTGGGCCTTTAAAGCTACAATGTTACAATGAGAAGCATAAACTTTATTGTGGTATAAGGACGCTCGACCCTACGTAATACACAAGTTGTGATTCTCGTTTTGTGGTGACGTACATTGTAGCTTCCTATTTGTGTACCTGGAATTTGAAAACGGGATATCAAATTAGTTTTACACAGTGATATGTCGCGATGTCAACAATGGCGATATGAGAGGGGACGGTTCAAGTCTTCAACTCAAAATTACGAGCAAATAAAGTATTATCACGACCACTCCTATTGCAAAACAACAACAAAAACAGATGTATACGATAGCGACAAATGGTCGGACACTGACAGCGACGGCAACAGTATAGAAACAGAATCGGAATGTAGGCCTATAGTACCGGTACAACTGGCCATGGTTTCTCAAACTGGAGAGAGAGTCGGCGTGTGGTAGAATTATCCGTGTTGGCAGAACGTTTACACAAGGGCTGTGCCTGGTGTCATTATGTATGCACTATTATGCTGTTGAAAATATAACACAGAACGCTGGTAGTTGTTATGTTCTAAAATATTTTAGGCTTGTACGCATTCACAGTGTACATGTATGTGTTATGTAAAAATACTACCCACTATAAAAACTTCCGAATAGCATCAAGGGAGACAACCTACCATAGACACAGTTTTACATCTAGTTTTCAATAAGTAGCATAAAAAGCTTGTATGTGATATTTTGATTAATTTTTTTTGCTTGTGCTTTATGTAACTATACGGTATGTAAATAAATTGACTGTGAATACTGAAATTTGTCCGCTAGATATAAAAATAACACTTTGTAAAAATCGTTTTGTCCATTTTTCCACAAATAAAATATTTTTGATGTAGCTATTGATTTCTTTTTTTTTTATTTTATTGTATGTTTGTAATTTTCAACAACATTGACAAGAAAAAAATTGAAAAACATTAAATTTTGAGAAATAACATTTTTTTTGTGTGTGTTTTTTACCAAAAATGAAACAAGTCATAGGAATGCTTAGATTTTCTCAAAATCATCTCTACCTGGTGCATAATCAACATATGAAAGTTTTAAAGAAATCTAGCGGTTAATTACGAAAGCCGATTAGTACCATATGAAAAAAAAATATTTATCTCGTTATAACGAGTTACGCTAAGTCGTTTTTACGAGATACGCTTTACTTAAGTCGTTATTACGAGAAACGTTAAGTCGTTATTACGAGATACGTTATCTCGTTATTACGAGATACGCTAAGTCGTTATTACGAGTTACGCTAAGTCGTTATTACGAGATACGCTAAGTCGTTATTACGAGATAAGTTATCTCGTTATTACGAGATACGCTAAGTCGTTATTACGAGATAAGTTATTTCGTTATTACGAGATACGTAAAGTCGTTATTACGAGATACGCTAAGTCGTTATTACGAGTTACGCTAAGTCGTTATTGCAAGATACGTTATCTCGTTATTACGGGATACGCTAAGTCGTTATTACGAGATAAATTATCTCGTTATTACCAGATACGCTAAGTCGTTGTTACGAGATACGTTATCTCGTAATAACGAGATACGTTATCTCGTTATTACGAGATACGCAATGTTGTTATCACGTGATGATATAATTCGCAATAGCAGCAAATACCTTGGACAGGCCGGTAGCGCGCAAAGGGGGCTGGGTGGGGCTAAGAGGGGAGGCTTGTTT
This sequence comes from Mimachlamys varia, assembly GCA_947623455.1. Lineage (NCBI taxonomy): Eukaryota > Metazoa > Mollusca > Bivalvia > Pectinida > Pectinidae > Mimachlamys > Mimachlamys varia. Next base: position 38,900,441 of record OX392544.1, on the reverse strand, counting down.
ATTCTCCCGGTGCTGTACATTTTGAACGAATTTAAAAGCACAGGATATATTTCAAGGATGCTCTTGAATTAAAAACAAAACCACCCTGAATTTTATTGTTTTTTTTTTAACTTTGGTGCTCTTATATATAGGCGTCACGCCGCGTGTGCTCACATACTTTAAAAAAATATATGTTTGTATTAGATATGGTCCGATTTTCCCCAAATCTCATTGGCTAAATTTGGTCACGTTGAGGTCGATATTTTATTTTATTACGTGACTCTTTATTTAAATATATTTGAAGTGTTTTTACTGTTTTGATGAATACAAAATCCACAAATAGACTGAAACCTGGTAAAGTTACGCCAGGGTGCAACAGTCGACTGTTGCATGGTACTGTTACGTCGGTGTCGGAAACGATTACCCATATTATGTAAAATTAAATCAAAGAAAATCTCTCTTTTCGTCTCTCTTAAACGTTTTAAACATGTCCTCCTATAAATAAATTGTATGTATATTGTCAAATGTCGTCTTGTAGAAATATGTTTATTGTTAAATTTCATTGGGAAAGGGCTTCATATAAGTTAGTAAACTTGTGCCCAATCCCATTGTATATATTTTATACAAAAATAAGATATGTTTAAATCAAAAACTGTTACATTCGCGGAAATTGTACGGAGATGTTTATTCCGTCCGGGGTCAATTCAAGCGGCATTTAGCAAAATAATTTTTCATGGACTCGCATCTTTAACGTACTAAAATTTGTGATATCAATGTAATTTAACATTTCAATAACTTTAGGTTTTAATAAAAATGTTGAAATACAGTCATTAACATACAATTCTTATGCACTGATGATTAAAATTTTACACGGACAATAATAAAGATGAAAAAGATAAAGATGAAATTGTCTATGTCTTCGGCCTTGGGCAACAGTTCCCTAGCCCCCCCCCCCCCCCCCCCCCCTGCTACCTCGGAGCAAGGATGTGACTGTTCCCCTAAGTACCAATGAAACAATTGTATAATATTGACCTAGGTCCGTATTCATGAAACCGTACTCATGCTCAAGCATGGATTCTGTGCTCAAGTCAGCTTTCTCGAAACTCACCTTAATCATGTCAAAGAGTCAAAAAATTATTATGAATGTTGAAAACAGCTTTCGACTCAATATCTCTTCAATTTTTTTTTCAAAACTTTGTCAAAAGTAGATTTTAAAATAAATTATAGTCTGAATAAGAAATTAGGCCTGAGCACAAAATTCATGCTTAAGCATGAGAACGGTTTCATGAATACGGACCCTGATGTTTCTACTTTTAGAGACACCGAGTAAAAACTGCGTTTATGACGTCATAATCATAGCGACGTCACAGTGCCCCATTGTAAATTTTATGCTTTACCAAGATAGCTTTTGCAATCAAGGTGCATATCTAATTATTCGTTCCTCAACTAGAAATGTGATTTTGATGCAATACAGGTAGGTGGGGATTTTTTGATCACCCCCCCCCCCCCCCCCCCCCCCCCCCCCGCCCAAACTCTCAAATTATCAGATCCCTGTGGTCTCAATAACCAAGAGGCCAATAATAATGGTATTCGACCAGTAACATGCTGGGATGAAGGGCTAGAAAGTTTGTTCAAATAAGTGACATTCATGTATATTCAATGCCAAATGGTCAAGTTTAATTAAATTACAAAAGCATTCTCATGAATAACAAAACCAGTGCCAGGGTATTATTTGGACAGAAGCATACTGGGATGAAAGCCTATTCAACTGAGTGCGATTGTTCGCCTTCCATGGCTAAATGTATAATATGTTTTTAACAGTTACATTTAAAATGACAATGTACAGTGTACCTTTATTTTAGTCTACTTTTCGGGTAAGCGAAGCAGGTCCGTTCGGCCCCTTGTGATGGTACTTATAACAATATTACAAAAAATCAAATCAAATAAAAAAATATCGTTGATAAACAAACATTTTTTTTTTCAAAACACGTATTATTTCTTGCCTTATCCGACATTTAAATACTAATTCCAGTAAATGCCATCCCCCATAACCTATGTCGTAATGACGAGTTAACATACATCTCGTAATAACGAGATAACGTATCTCGTAATAACGACTTAGCGTATCTCGTAATAACGACATAGCGTATCTCGTAATAACGAGATAACATATCTCGTAATAACGACTTAGCGTATCTCGTAATAACGACTTAGCGTAAACTCGTAATAACGAGATAACGTATCTCGTAATAACGAATTGGCGTAACTCGTAATAACGAGATAACGTATCTCGTAATAACGACTTAGCGTAACTCGTAATAACGAGATAACGTATCTCGTAATAACGACTTAGCGTAAGTCGTAATAACGACATAGTCCATCTCGTAATAACGAGATAACGTTTCTCGTAATAACGAGATAAATATTTTTTTCGTGTGGAACTAATCGGCTTTCGTAGTTAATTGCGAAAGGGTCAGGCTAGAAATCTGTATACGGCGATATCGCGACAAATCAGTCAGCAATCAAAGAAAGATAACTCTGAGACTCACAATTGCAATTTTGAAACAATGCATTGATAATGATCTAAGTGAAAACTTCGTTTTATTTTTCTATAGTCCTACGAAACAAGTATGAAAACTGTGGGCGAATTTTGCTATTACATACCACAGGGACCTGAGAATTTGTTATAGCTAGTAGGGTGTTTAGAGTAATTTTACACGTTTGGGGATTTAAATCAATTTTTCGATAAAAATGCCCCCTCAATAACCGTTATGGCCATGGAGGGGGCATTTTTATCGAAAATTGATCTTAACCCCCAAACGTGTAAAATTACTCTAAACACCCTAGTTTAGGTCCAAAACTAGCTGTAAGAAATTATCGGGTCCCTGTGTTACATACAAGAATTGACATTTTTGATAATTTCAAAATGGTATGAAAATAGAAAAGTGACATTCAAGCTTTATATTTACGTCCTTGTTTGTTGATGCTGTTATTGTCCTAAAGACCGACACATATTTATGTATATTCTTTTCGAAGTTGAAGTGTCTGCGTTGTCAGGGCAAGCGACAATCCTGGAACAGCCTAACGTCACCAAAATGTTTGCATCCGAAGGTTGTTGTATGGTATGAAGACGGGAAGAAAAAACTTCAAAATGACGATGATTACATCAGATTGGATCCATAAATCTATGAATCCAGTTATTTTAATGTTAATTCCTCTACATTAAAATTAGAGTAGATATGTAATTGTACTGGGAAAAAATCAATTGATAGATAAGAAAGTATCATCTTAACCTGAAGGACATTTAATATTCAAAGTATTATCCAACGGAATTTATCAGGTTTGACAAGTTCTGATATGAAAATAAGCAGCATAAAAAAGCACAGTTACTTTGACAAATCTTGTGAAGAAATCATGTTTTCAAAAAAATATTACTTCAGAAGGAAGGCGTGTTTTTTAAGCAATGTTTTCTCTATTGCATTAGTCTATATGAAGTTGGTTCCCAATATCGCTGTTCAAAAAAGTCACAAAATTAGCGCAACCGGAAAGAATGATGCCGGAAACCGATCCAGAGTTTATTTTATTGTCGCAAACAATCTACGACGGCTGGTTTTTTTTTTTTTACAACATATGCCATTTTCTTTGAAAAATAATGTTTGATTATTGTTTCATAGTAATAGCGGCTGCATTCAGTTGTTATAGTATCTATTTATTATCAAGTGATTGCCATGTGATCGTTTTTTACATTTACATAATTTAATCTTGTTTGAAACAAGCATTTTCATTGGCTAAAAAAAATGTTATCTGACCATAACATAAAAAATGACATCGCCGTTTATTACGTCGCTTTTGATTGGCTGATGCAACAGCGTAATAATTTGTAAAAGAAAATAGTCCATCGAATATGAATTTTCGCAGGGTATAGATCAATTTAAATTAGATCAAATTATAAGTATTAACTTGAATCTATTTTTTATGTTATGGGGTTAAAACACAAAAAATCGGAGTGTACTCTCATCATAAACCGCTTCGCGGTTTCTTAAGAGTACACTCTTGTTTTTTGTGCTATACCTCCATAATATAAAAAATAAATTCAAGTTAATCGTTAAATACCGGGGCAAAAATAACGCTTTGGAGACAAAATATAAACATCTTTTTTTGGGTGAAAAAATAAAATAAATAATGACAATTAATATGAATTATTTAATCATATTGACTGTTACATTGCAATGCTGTAAGCTAAGATACAACACTACGATCTGTCTTGGAATACACACGAAGGTATGTGAAAGTGGAATTAGAATTCACATATAGAGCTGATCACTACGACGACAAAGATTTTTTTTGTAGTTCCTAATGGCTAGTATTTTTCTTTGATGAGTTTTATGCCCCCACCATGAAAATGGGGAGGGGGGCATATAGTGTTACCCGTGTCCGTCCCGTCGCGTCCTCAATCGCGTCCCGTCCCGTCCCGTCGCGGCCGTTCCTATGGTAATGTAACCAGCTTATTTAAATAGCTGCTGATGCGATTGTCATCAAACTTCGCACACGTGATAAGCATGAAGAACTAATTTCATATGGGGGCATTCATATCATACAGACATTTCTAGTTTTTAACCGTTGAAATGCTTGGAGAGAAGAAGGTCTCGTAAATAAGCCGGACGCGTAGACTCCTTACCGGATGAATAACTTTGAAAATGAGACAGCCTCGAAAACAGTTACATGTAACCTTGGATTCCTTGCTAAAATAAAACAATCAGCAGCTTATTATTGAGATTTAATTAGGATGCAAACATTTACGATGTTTTCACTGACAATTACCAAATCAAAATGGCCAACTTAATCTCGTGTATTTTTTCGACATCACGTGTGTTGACGTCAGAGTTGCAGATCATGGTATGTTCACCGTGGTTCAATATTTACTGATACATACACGTGTGTCGGAATATTTCAGCAAATTAAAATTGTCATTTAAAGGCCCAATATACGTAACTTTCGGCAAAACTTGAAGCGAAAATCTAGCCTTATAACATATTATATTTATAGATTTAGTTAAGATTAACTGATATCAGCAATATTCAAGATGAATTCTTTCGCGGTTACCGGTACAGCAGCATTTGAAACACGCGTCCATTTCGAACCGTCTTCTACCTTCGGTTTGTTGTTGAAGTGGGCCCCACCTGAATTATTTTCAATTCTTTGGATCTTTTTGTCAAGAGTTTCTTGTTAGTTACCGCTCAGGTTTACTTCGATTTAGGCTTATTTTTAATCATGGTTATCAACTTGATTCTTTTTCAGAATTTTTCAGAATCACGAAAATTTCCCTGAAGTTACGTATATTGGGCCTTTAAAATTTTAGACGAATAAAATTTATTTTAGTAGGTCATGGTTGTGGCGCCGTAGAGCAGTAAATGAAGGCAACCTAATTTGCATATGTCTCGTGACTTCTCAGTCTGTGTATGTATGCTATGGCACATATATAGGTAAGTATGAATGTGATTTTGAATTAATTACTTTTACAAAATGTTCATGATCATATAGTCCCATACAATATATCTTTTTTGAACGGTATGTCATACGAGTACAAATAGGTCTTGTATGGTCACTGCGCAGGCACGTTCTGTTTCAAAAATGAATTTTTGTTGGACCTTACGGACGTGCAAACTCTGAACACAGCGTAGAATGTAACAGGTTGAAATACGGAAGAACAAGTCATAATCGGTTGGGACAAATACAAATATTCTGGAAACAAAACATCTAATTGGATAATATCAAGCTGAAAACGAAACGTTCCTCTAGCTGGAGAAAAGTTTCTTCAACGCACACAAAGAAAAAAAACCCGAAACAACCATTCGGTTGGATAGAATTATTATGAATGCAATGTGACTTGCGTTTTAAAAGAGATAGAGGAAAGTTCATCGACAAAGGAACGAAGTGTGGATAAAATTCAGCTAAATAGAACAGAGGTGTGTTTTGAAGACTATACTTGACTTGATAGACGCGTGAAAATATTACACAAGACATAATTTCACAGTAATTACAGGGAAAAAAAGACTTGTCTGTTAACAGAGAATTACCATTATCACAACTGAGGACGAATTGACAGACATTGATAGAATATCACCATCTGTGATATATCACAAATCGGACGAACATATCAACTTGAATAGGATATTAACGGACGAAAAGAATAGAAAAAGACAGATAACTAGTGACCGTTTACAGTACTAGACGGACGAAAGAACATAGGGTTATTTGCGTAACTGAAGGACGAAAGGACAGTACGCCGTAAGTCGATTTGAAATTCGATTGAGTAACAGACGGACGGACAGACATGAACGTAGACGTGGATGATATACAGCGGGAACTGAAACCCTGGGGAAAATATCAAATAATCCAGCTGCTGTATCTGTTTATCTCTTACCTACCAGTGGCTATTCCTCTCTTCATCGTCATCTTCATAGGTAAGTATTGTCCGCCTTTCAACCATCTTTATAGGTAAGTGTTGTCCGCCTTTCAACCATCTTTATAGGTAAGTGTTGTCCGCCTTTCAACCATATTTATAGGTAAGTATTTTCCGCCTTTCAAGCATCTTTATAGGTAAGTATTGTCCGCCTTTCAACCATCTTTATAGGTAAGTGTTGTCCGCCTTTCATCAAGCTTTATAGGTAAGTATTGTCCGCCTTTCATCCAGATTTATAGGTAAGTATAGTCCGCTTTTCATCCATCTGTATAGGTAAGTGTTTCTCGCCTTTCATCCGTCTTTATAGATAAGTATTGTCCGCCTTTCATCCAGATTTATAGGTAAGTATAGTCCGCCTTTCATCCGTCTTTATAGGTAAGTATTGTCCGCCTTTCATCCATCGTTATAGGAAAATGTTGTCCGCATTTCACCCACCGTTATAGGTAAGTATTATCCGTCTTTCATCCGTCTTTACAGGTAAGTGTTGTCCGCCTTTCATCCATCGTTGTAGGTAAGTGTTGTCTGTCTTTCATCTATCTTTATAGGTAAGTGTTGTCCGCCTTTCATCTATCTTTATAGGTAAGTATTGTCCGCCTTTCATCCGTCTTTATAGGTAAGTGTTGTCCGCCTTTCATCCATCGTTGTAGGTAAGTGTTGTCCTTCTTTCATCTATCTTTAAAGGTAAGTGTTTTCCGCCTGTCATCCATCTTTATAGATAAGTGTTGTCCGCCTTTCATCCGTCTTTACAGGTAAGTGTTGTCCGCCTTTCACCCATCTTTATAGGTAAGTGTTGTCCGCCTTTCACCCATTTTTATAGGTAAGTGTTGTCCGCCTTTCATCTATCTTTATAGGTAAGTATTATCCGTCTTTCATCCGTCTTTACAGGTAAGTGTTGTCCGCCTTTCATCCATCGTTGTAGGTAAGTGTTGTCTGTCTTTCATCTATCTTTATAGGTAAGTGTTTTCCGCCTGTCATCCATCTTTATAGATAAGTGTTGTCCGCCTTTCATCCGTCTTTACAGGTAAGTGTTGTCCGCCTTTCATCCAGATTTATAGGTAAGTGTTGTCCGCCTTTCACCCATTTTTATAGATAAGTGTTGTCCGCCTTTCATCAAGCTCTATAGGTAAGTGTTGTCCGTCTTTTATCCATCTTTACAGGTAAGTGTTGTCCGCCTTTCATCCGTCTTTATAGGTAAGTGTTGTCCGCCTTTCATCCATCTTTATAGGAAAGTGTTGTCCGTCTTTCATCAATCTTCATAGGTAAGTGTTGCCCCATGTCATCCGTTTTATAGGTACGTGTTTTCTGCCTTTCATCCAATTTTATAGGAAAGTGTTGTCCGCCTTTCATACATCTTTATAGGTAAGTGTTGTCCGTCTTTCATCCATCTTTATAGGTAAGTGTTGTCCGTCTTTTATCCAACTTTATAGGTAAGTGTTGTCCGTCGTTTATCCATCTTTATAGGTAAGTGTTGTCTGTCTTTCATCCATCTTTATCGGTAAATGTTGTCCGTCTTTTATCCATCTTTATATGTAAGTGTTGTCCGCCTTTCATCCATCTTTATGGGTAAGTTTTGTCCGCCTTTCATCCATCTTTATACGTTAGTGTTGTCCGCCTTTCATCCATATTTATACGTTAGTGTTGTCCGCCTTTCATCCATCTTTATAGGTAAGTGTTGTCCGCCTTTCATCCATCTTTATACGTTAGTGTTGTCCGCCTTTCATCCATCTTTATACGTTAGTGTTGTCCGCCTTTCATCCATCTTTATAGGTAAGTGTTGTCCGCCTTTCATCCATCTTTATAGGTAAGTGTTGTCCGCCTTTCATCCATCTTTATAGGTAAGTGTTGTCTGCCTTTCTTCCATCTTCATAGGTAAGTGTTGTCCGCCTTTCATACATCTTTATAGGTAAGTGTTGTCCGCCTTTCATCCATCTTTAAAGGTAAGTGTTGTCCGCCTTTCATCCATCTTTAAAGGTAAGTGTTGTCCGCCTTTCATCAATCTTTATGGGTAAGTGTTGTCCGCCTTTCATCCATCTTTAAAGGTAAGTGTTGTCCGCCTTTCATCCATCTTTAAAGGTAAGTGTTGTCCGCCTTTCATCCATCTTTATAGGTAAGTGCTGTCCGCCTTTCACCCATCTTTATAGGTAAGTGCTGTCCGCCTTTCACCCATCTTTATAGGTAAGTGCTGTCCGCCTTTCACCCATCTTTATAGGTAAGTATTGTCCGCCTTTCACTCATCTTTATAGGTAAGTGCTGTCCGCCTTTCACCCATCTTTATAGGTAAGTGCTGTCCGCCTTTCATCCATCTTTATAGGTAAGTGCTGTCCGCCTTTCACCCATCTTTATAGGTAAGTGTTGTCCGCCTTTCATCCATCTTTATAGGTAAGTGCTGTCCGCCTTTCATCCATCTTTATAGGTAAGTGTTGTCCGCCTTTCATCCATCTTTATAGGTAAGTGCTGTCCGCCTTTCAACCATCTTTATAGGTAAGTGTTTCCCGCCTTTCATCCATCTTTATAGGTAAGTGTTGTCCGCCTTTCATCCATCGTTATAGGTAAGTGTTGTCCGCCTTTCATCCATCTTTATAGGTAAGTGTTGTCCGCCTTTCATCCATCTTTATAGGTAAGTGTTGTGTGCCTTTCATCCATCGTTATAGTTAAGTGTTGTGTGCCTTTCATCCATCTTTATAGGTAAGTGTTGTCCGCCTTTCATCCATCGTTATAGGTAAGTGTTGTGTGCCTTTCATCCATCTTTATAGGTAAGTGTTGTCCGTCTGTTATCCAACTTTATAGGTAAGTGTTGTCCGCCTTCCATCCATCTTTATAGGTAAGTGTTGTCCGTCTGTTATCCAACTTTATAGGTAAGTAATGTCCGTCTGTTATCCAACTTTATAGGTAAGTGTTGTCCGTCTGTTATCCAACTTTATAGGTAAGTGTTGTCCGTCTGTTATCCAACTTTATAGGTAAGTGTTGTCCGTCTGTTATCCAACTTTATAGGTAAGTGTTGTCCGTCTGTTATCCAACTTTATAGGTAAGTGTTGTCCGCCTTTCATCCATCTTTATAGGTAAGTGTTGTCCGCCTTCCATCCATCTTTATAGGTAAGTGTTGTCCGCCTTTCATCCATCTTTATAGGTAAGTGTTGTCCGTCTGTTATCCAACTTTATAGGTAAGTGTTGTCCGTCTGTTATCCAACTTGATAGGTAAGTGTTGTCCGCCTTTCATCCATCTTTATAGGTAAGTGTTGTCCGCCTTTCATCCATCTTTATAGGTAAGTGTTGTCCGTCTGTTATCCAACTTTATAGGTAAGTGGTGTCCGCCTTTCATCCATCTTTATAGGTAAGTGTTGTCCGCCTTTCATCCATCTTTATAGGTAAGTGTTGTCCGCCTTTCATCCATCTTTATAGGTAAGTGTTGTCCGCCTTTCATCCATCTTTATAGGTAAGTGTAAGGGATTCATGCAATGACAGCAGCCATAAAAACACATTATATGATAAATATCTTTATATCATTGAATACATTTTATAAAAATTATCTCATCTGGACACAAGTCATTATGTAAGTTATGGTCCAATATCATTGCGCACTATTTGTGCACTATATTTTAATGTTCAACGATAAGACTATGTGTTGTACGGAAATTTTAAAGCATTCATAGAATTTTTGCGATTTTTAATGAAATTAATTGATGTTCGTGTTTGTGTGTTTTAAATAGAAATTGAACTATATTATGCGGCGTATTAATAGTCTGTAAGACCTTTGCACGCCGTCCCTTTCGCAAATTCTAAAAATGAAATCTTGAAAATGTAATAAAAAGAAGAAATTCCGATTACATCTCAAATTTATTTCTCTAATGCATGTATGGAAGATTTTTTTTCAATATTTTCACTCGTACTACACACTTGGAAAATAAACCAAAAAAACCTGCCATGCTAGTGTAATGTGTTTTATATTTAACGAGAAACCATTGAATATCATTTATTTACATGTATATTATTTATTTACATGTATATTATTTATTTACATGTATATAATGTATTTACATGTATATAATGTATTTACATGTATATTATTTATTTACATGTATATAATGTATTTACATGTATATAATGTATTTACATGTATATAATGTATTTACATGTATATAATGTATTTACATGTATATTATTTATTTACATGTATATTATTTATTTACATGTATATTATTTATTTACATGTACATAATGTATTTACATGTAAATTATTGTTTTCATCGTCTGCAGTCTGTGCTGTCCCTGGCTAGATTGATTACCGCTTTTTAAACAATGATCACGTGGTTTTCTATCCTGCTACATTTGAATAATATACATCTGTATTCCTAAAACTGGTACACGTTTTTTCTCAATGACCAATCTATTTATTATTCATACTCACAGTCATCTGTGAATATCTATGAATATTCATATACCACCAGTCTCTCACATCTGGCGAGAGTTATTCTTTAACTGTCGTATGAATAACGATGTTTTGATTTCGAACGCGATTATTTAGGGTAGGACGACAGATGACGACATATGACTACCCCTCTGAACCATTCAGAACACCTCTGCAAATGTTTAGGAAGGACTGTTACTAGTTGTAAGCATTCAGAACACGTTGTGCCGATTGCAATTCCTTCCATCGAAGAGTGCTTATATGACCAAATCAGAAAGAGGTGCTCCGGATGTGTACCAAGGCGAGGTGTTCCAACTGTCTTCTGAAACTGAAGACTTGATTTTGGAACTCCTCTAGAGTTTACATTTAATACAATGGCTGTAATGGCTATTCCCTACCAGAGAAAAAAATAGTTAATAACATTCGGCACTCGCCGCTCCGTCAAACCACTTTTCAGAATGACCTTCGTCGACTTGCGCATTGGATAGCTCTGATCTTTTGCCTTTAATCAAGGCGGCTGGGGTTCGACTCCCTAATCGGACTTGAGCAGGTATAAAGTCAACTTTCCGGACAATGTACGTGGGTTTTCTCCTGGAACTCCAGGTTTACTACCACAATAAAGCAATAAGATCCCCTCGCGCGCTAACATCCGGGTCGGTATTTTTATTTCTGATTTAAACCCCTTTGTAAGGAGTTATAACCTTTTCCCCACATTTACGGTGCAATTTGACTTTGAAATTTTCTTTTAAAGACCCAATATACGTAACTTAAGGACATTTTTCGTGATTCTGAAAAAATCTGGAAAAAAGTTGATAACCATGCAAAAATAAGCCTAAAACGAAGTAAACCTGAGTGGTAACTAACAAGGAACTCTTGACAGAAAAATCCAAAGTATTGAAAATAATTCATGTGGGGCCCACTTCAACAACAAGCCGAAGTTAAAAGACAGTTCAAAATGGACGCGTGTTTTCAAACAACGAGTTTCAACTGCCGCTGTACCGGTAACCGCGTAAGAATTCATCTTGGATATTGCTGAAATCAATTAATCTTCACTAACTCTGTAAATATAATAAGTTATTAGGCTGGTTTTTCGCTTCAAGTTTTGCCGAAAGTTACGTATATTGGGCCTTTAAATGGTTTGACCGACATTGCAGACCCTTGTCTAATGCCAGTGGAATTACATGTAACAAACCAACCTAAAATGTTTAATTCTCTTTGGATGTCAGTGGGAGCATTCATAACACACTGATAAAATTATCCTGTTCATATTTCAAATGATATTCAATTCTTTTTAAGGGAGATATGTCCCTTGATGCAAAATAACTTGTCCAGAAAATCTGTCTTAACCTTCAGGCCATCATCATATTGAAGCTTCACATGGATGAACAGTATGTCATGTAGTTGTGCATCGACATTTTAGTTGAAGATTTTGACCATTTTTAATGGAGTTATGGCCCTTTATGGGAATATTTTGTTGTTGTCAATCTTAATAAAAATATTCTTGTAAAACTTCACTTGCATGATCGATCGATATATTAAGTAGGTATATTGTTCTGCATTGTCATTTGAGTTTCATACTTCATACTTTCTGAGGTAGTAATGACTTTAAATTGTAATTTAAGATGAAGAATTTCTCAAGAAAATTCACTTTTCTGTAAGTTGACCGTCAAGGTAAGTAAATTGTTATAAACTACCAGCATCTGCGCGGGGTGGGTGTATAAGTTGTCCTACAATGAGGGGCGGAATGGGTAAACATCTTACCCGTCCCTCTGTCTACCTGTAGTATTAGAGTATATTTGGACGAAATGTCGCGCTACATTTTTGACAGCTGACTTCTCTAACTCGCCCTATTTTGGGTAGTGAGCTGATTTCAGCGGTCAGAACACCGACAATCGGTTATTGCACTCTTTGCTTTACGAAGGAAACAGACGTTTTCGAAAGTTCGCAAATTAAGTTTTCAATTCCTGTTTGTCTACAGAACAAACTCAGTATATATCATTCATACCAAACTGATGAATCTTATTCCTAATGATGACTTTTCTAGATTATTTTAACATCAATTGATATCTTTGTAATGAATATGTGCAGGGTATACCCCGCCTCACAAGTGCGCCGCTCTATCTAAACCACTACACGAATACGGACTCGGAATTCCGGAGGGAAATGCATCTGATTACGACATCGAGTATGGAGAATGTGAACTGACCATCAGGAGTAATAGTACCAACGCCACCTGGACACCGGTCACTACTTCCTGTCTACAGGGCTACAGCTACGAGACCACCAAGGAATATTCTTTTGCCAGTGAAGTAAGTTGACTTAGACTGTGTTATCTCCCCTCGCAGTGTAGTAAGTTGACTAAGACAGAATTATCTCCCCTCGCAGTGTAGTAAGTTGACTAAGACAGAATTATCTCCCCTCGCAGTGAAGTAAGTTGACTTATGCAGATTTATCTCCCCTTGTCGTGAAGTAAGTTGATTAAGGCAGAGTTATCTCCCCTGGCAGTGAAGTAAGTTGACTAAGGCAGAGCTATCTCCCCTCGCAGTGAAGTAAGTTGGCTAAGGCTGAGTTATCTCCCCTCGCAGTAAAGTAAGTTGACTAAGGCAGATTTATTTCCCCTGCGCAGTGAAGTTAGTTGACTTAATCAGAGTTATCTCCTCTCACATTGAAGTAAGCTGATTTAGGCGGTGAAGCAATTAGTTGACTGCTTAAGCAGAGTTATCTCCCTTGAAGCTAAATTAGTTGAGTTATATCGCCTCGCTAGACCTTAACTATTTTAAGGGTCATCTAAATACAACAGAAAACAACAAAGCATGACACAAATATAGTCATGTAATATACCTAAATATTTGTCATCACATGAACTTCATTCATATCTTTTCTATCACAAGCTGTACGTGATATGGTTATCTTGAATAAAGTGACTTTGTAGAAAAATTGCAGAAGTAAAAAAAGCAGATTTCATAAAAAGACTTAAAACTCCACATTTTTTACATTTGCCTTGAAAACAGTCTGCTCACTTTGTTCTGAAGTCTTAATAGTATCCAATAGGAACTTTGTTCATAATTAAAATACCTCCTTGCATGCATCTTTGAGTGATTTTTTTATAGTTCAATGTCAAAGCAGAATCAATGTACATTGTGTACGCTTTAACAAAGTCATATCCAGTCAAACAAATGTCCCTATCGTGTGCTATAGACACCTGAGAGTACAATGGCATTGTTGTTTTGTGAAACATGTATAATCTACATGAGCTAATTGTCCCGCCCTGGAACATGCATTATTCGCATATTTTACCAAAATTAACAAACACTTTGTCATATATCATGCGTAAAAGCAAGGTCATTAATAAGCCATGATACATACCGATAATTGATCAAGTTACTTCTATTAAACTTTCCCGAAATAGTGATTAATAAGTTTATAAATGCTATATAGATGACCCTAAAAGACATGATATGTTTAAGGTTCGTTTATGATTTTCTGTTTGAATTATCTCCGTTTTAACTTATTTCTTTGTGAACAAGATGGTATTGTGGGACCTTGTTTGTGATGATATCACCCAGTGGGACATTGTTTGTGGTTGTTATTTTCGTTGATATCACCCAGTGGGACCTTGTTTGTGATGATATCACCGAGTGGGACCTTTTTTGTGATGATATCACCGAGTGGGACCTTGTTTGTGATGATATTACCCAGTGGGACCTCGTTTGTGATGATATTACCCAGTGGGACATTGTTTGTGATTGTTATTTTCGTTGATATCACCCAGTGGGACCTTGTTTGTGACAGGCAGGGTTTAGGAGGCCTCACCACAACCCTGATCATGGTTGGTCAGGCGCTTGGTGCCACTATCTTCACTACGCTATCAGACAGGTAAGTCAACATGCTTGTTCAAAACATTAATGTTGATAAAATCGATAATTAGTTCAAAATTATGTCCCGAAAAAAATATTCAAGTTTCATATAATTTCCACTATAATGAGTGGTACAAGATCGTATTTCCGACGCCTTCATCTATTAATAGAATACAAAATACTATTAGTGCTACGTAGGCTCTTTAATTAGTGTAGCTGAACCCTAAAGGGACACTTCAGCATATTGGCTAAATAAGGGAATAACCTTAATAATATGTCGTGGTTATATGTATAAATACTGGGCGTGGAGAACAGAAGTGTATATTCTTTATCATTTATAGTTAAAGGGAATAACTTCAATCCGGAATTTATATTCTTACCAATTTGATTAGTTTGTACGTAAGCCCGGAAACCTCACCGGCAATTGTTTTCCTTGTTTAAAAAGAAGAGAAAATAAAATGGCAATCGATGTACAAGTACGGTATTCTCCGTGTGTCTGTTCAAAACTATGCAACGCATGTATAAACCATTATATATATATATATATATATATATAAATAATGGAAATAAAATAATCAGTTGATAGATACCAATCGATGATTTTTTTTTCTACTGCAATATATTTTTGTTTTCATAGATATGGAAGGAAGACTATTTTCATGTGGACGTTCATCCCGCTAACCGCCATCCTGACCGGAACTAGTTTCGCCCCAAACTTATTGGTATTCAATATACTGAGGATTTTTACGGGCTTCATACAACAGGTAAACAAAACGACCTTAACCTTATTAATATTCATTTCTCCTAAAAAAAAATATTTGGAAAACTTAAACGATTTTATATCTGTCCGTTCTGTAGTAAAAAATGAAGTTTATTACACGAAGGGGTTGTAACAATGCTAATAGGGCTTTGGACGATTACATTTTTAATCACTGTCACTTCTTCTTTAGCTTCCCATGATGTTAAACCGATAGAAGCAAACATTTAGGTGACGTTAGGTTGATGTCAATTCATATCGTTCGCACTGGGGAAACCGATATGGTAATTCCATGCCAATCTTATTAAAATAATATCTTGATCTCGTTCCGATAACTTCTTTTGCTGCGAAAACATCTGAGGACATCCAACAGGGGGTCACATTCAGATGACCTTTTGCATCAGCCAATCAAATAACTACTTTCAGAATCAGAATATCATGAATAGGTGATAGATTATAGATGGCTAGAAGTGACGATGACACACAAAACCAGCTTTCTGGGTTGTCCTCTCTTGTAAGAAGTATACTCTCAGCGATGTCTTTCTATGCTGATTCCTCCGAGACGAGAGCTCCTAGCATTTTTGTGAACGGTTGCCGTCAGTGGTAATGTGCCGGTGAGAATGTATACAGCCATGTCAGCAACACGGTCTGGTAGGGAGAATATCTGTTTGAGTTGTTTTTTTTTTTTTTGTATCCCTATATGTTGGGTTTACAGTTTCCAGGCCATAGATCATAGTAGACATATCTTTGTATTTAGAAGATGAATACAGGTACATGTATCTTGATTCAAACCATTTTTCCCGTGAAGACCAGTGCCCATGAGACTGTATAACATCCTTCGTCCTTTCTGAGTGTTATTTTGGATAGTAGACTTTGCTGATTTCTTGGGATTGATGTGGTAAATTATACCAAGGTGTACTGCTTCCTCTGCGATAGGTAGGGCACATTCACCGATGGACCACGAAAAAGAACAGGTCTCATTTACCATCTTATTATGATGAACTGGCAAGATAGTGCACTTGGCAGGTTGTAGACTATACATATGTTGGTCACTGTAGTCTTGTACAATATTAATCAGCGTATACATTGAGCAGTCGATCAGAGCTACATCATCTGCACATGTAGGTGACCCACTCGGTGTAAGTCCAATATGTGCTCCATGTCCTGACTTGGACAATCTGTCTAATAAATCATTGATATGCAGTTTGTATAATTCAGTACTGAATACACCACCCTGACGAACTCCGGACAGTCTGTCTAATAAATCATTGATATACAGTTTGTATAATTTAGTACTGAATACACCACCCTGACGAACTCCGGACAGTCTGTCTAATAGATCATTGATATACAGTTTGTATAATTCAGTACTGAATACACAACCCTGACGAACTCCGGACAGTCTGTCTAATAGATCATTGATATACAGTTTGTATAATTCAGTACTTAATACACCACCCTGACGAACTCCTGGCTGTACTGGAATAGGTTCTGATCGTTTGTTCTGCCACTTTACCAAGGTAGCTGCAGTACAATTGAGATCGTGGATCGTGGATAACCTCCCAGGTTTTGCCCTTCACTCCTTCTACGTATAGTTTTCGTTCCAACAGACGATGGTTCACAGTATCAAAGGCTGCCTTTGCGTCAAGGGAGGCAATATATGTACATTTCCTATGGTTGGCATCGATAGCTTCCCGTAGTATGGTGCTACTTTATAGGGGAGATATGCCCTTTGTGAAGCCTCGTTGTAGTTGATTCTGACGAGGTCCGAGTATAACCTTAAGTCTTGTTAATAGTACTGTCTCTAAGGTTTTAAGTTTAGCTGGAACTACAGTGATCCCTCTGTAGTTTTTACTTTTATTTTTGGATCCCTTTTTCTTGAATACTGGTGACAAGTGGCCCAACTTGAGGATGTTTGGGACAACCCCTGCCCTAATGATCATGTTGAAAACAATGGTAAGTATTTGGATGAGACGGGGTCATCCATGCTTAAGATGCTCAGCTGCTACGCCATACACATCCACTGAGTTGTTGTTAAGGTTCCTAATTGCCGTCTCCACTATACCTTCAGTAGCCAGATCTTCAGGTCCAACTGACTGTAGCTTACATATGTTGTGTATGGTATCCACATCCTATTCAATATCTGGGGGAGTAGAACTGGTAGAATCCACAGTTGATAATTTAGAGAGGTGTTTGGTCCATCCGTCTAAGATTTCTATGGGGCGTGAATGTTTTTCAGTGCCTACCCATAGCTCCGATACCTGACTTCCCTGAAGTTTTCTTTCTATTTTAAAATAAGTTTGTGAAACATCTTTGGTTGTCTTGACTAGATTCCATGACTTTTTTCCATATGGGAATCTCTCCTTTTTGCAATTTCTGATCTCCTACATGACCTTGTGTGTTTCTTAGCGTCTAGCCGTTGACGTAAAGTAGGTGCCTCAGTAGGTTTACTTGCTGCTTTCCATGCGTGGTAAGCTTCTTTGCTATCACGAGTTGCCTTACCAATATTTTATTGGTCGTGGCTAAGGGCTTTACTATTAACAAGAACCTTAAAGGTAGTATGTCACAGGTTGATAACGTATGATGACTTTACATAAATGTTATTTATAGCACTGTCATTGCCCCTATCACAATGTACTGTAGCAATAGCCCATGATTCCTGAAGACAGCTGCCACTGTTATCATATTTGTAGTCAATATTTCCAATGGTGCCATGCTCATCTATAGTGTAGAAGTTATTCAGCTGGGCTCTATTCGTATAGCAGCAGCTGTGTTGCATTCGTATGCAGCAGCAGAGAATGTAAGAACGATTCCACTTCCTGTTTGTCGTACGTCACAGTTCATCTGTCGTTGACTTGCCTCCACCTTTTTCCCCAAGTGCTGTCTTTTTATTGAGCTCAAACGAAGATGAACGTTTACTAGTATTTGGATTGCTTACAGGTTTGGGTGGAGTGTATGGTATCTTGGGATTTTTTAGTCTGGTTGGCCGAGACACATTCATAGGTCGGCCATATTTGAAATTTACATCCGATGTCACGCTGAAACGAGGCTCTAAAAATGGCGGGAGCAAAATCAAAAATAAAATGAATAAAAGTTCAGTTTCCAGTGCAAGATACAATGTAACTAAGAATACCACCGGTTGCTAAAGATATGTTAGCACAGCTTAACTACAGACGCAGGATACTTAAAAGTTCTTGCGTTAAAAATGTATAAAGCAGTCTACAAAGGCACTATAGAGTACACCGTGCAAATAAAGGTCAATTTCATAGGTGCGCGCATTCTCGTCTAGAAACACATTCGCGACAAATAGCATCAACAAATGTTTAAGATTGCGATGAATGCAGTCTTCAATAACGATAGTTCATTACACACCATAAAATACCATAAAACCATAAAAATTGTCTCAACGTCACGGAGCTCCTTCACCAACGTCCGACCACCACCATCGCCATCTTGACCGTTGCGACTTGGAGACGCTGTGGATAATCCGTGTTTCGTTTGACAAATGTTTCCTCCGATTTAACAGATAGCACTGTTGACTTGCATAGTATAACCGGTTCCTTAAAGTGACAGATCCGATAATTCTGTACAGTAAAATGAGGCGTTCGTGTCGTTAAGGTAACCAGCATTTGGACAGAAGGGAAGTTTGAAGTTTTTCCCAGGCTAGTTTGTAAGCTGTGTTTTGATTGGTCAAATCAGCAAATGTGATATTTTTCACTAGTGAAAATTTCATATTGTTCACTAGTGAATAGAATCCTTTTTATAGAATGAATAATTTTCCATATTTCACTGGTAAAAATGTAATAAAGTATCTTTTTTAGTTTTCGTTAATGACAAATAAGTGTTTTCGTAAACATTTTTGGTAGGTATGTAAGCCAAAAATATTGCATCATCTGTAATATCCTAAGGAAATAGCATTTACGTTGATTTCTTAGAAATTTAATGACGTCACAGAGAAAATGACATACATGTACATTGTAAATATCTACCCAGAACCGAAATGAACGAACAATCTGTTCTGTTTTATGTACATTTTAAGCATATAACAAGATTTCAGGATACAGTTTGAGTGGTACAGTATATGTCGATGTTTTAATCTGTTTATAAGGGTCTGGGCCTGTCAATGTACGCATTGTGTATCGAGATGTTCCCCCTAGAAAGCAGAGGAGCCATTGCCGCCATTGCTGGGTTATATTGGGCCGTCGCGGTAGTATTCTTTGCCGGCTATGCTTTTGTCCTTCGGAACTTCTCTTGGCGGGTCTTACAACTTGCCTGTGCTGCTCTTGCTTTCCACTGCGTAGTTGCCCACTGGTAAGTACCACTCAGACGAGAGAAAGTTTATATGATATACAATGAAAACTCGCTTAAAGACCATCTCAGAATTAAGACCACTTCATTTCTGTCCCGAAAAAAATTCTAATTATCTTTGTATTTTAGCTTCAATATTAAGACCACCTCAGTATTAAGACCAACTCGCTATAAGACCAGTTTCGAAAAGTCCAAAATACCACTTTTGCACCTCACTACTCAGACCACCGACCTGTGAACACCTGTCAAATGTCAGATCAGTAAGCTGTATTTTGTTGTCAAATTGACTAATCAGCTACAATTTAACATTATAAAGCCTTTATATTAGTTAAAGGACCACCCCGCTATCAAGACCACTTTGGTGCGATCCATAAGATGTTTTTAATAGAGAGGTTTCACTGAACTACAAGAAATATATTATTAAGTTTGTCAAATGTCACATGGTTAAGGTAACTACATGGCCCCTGATTGAACATTGTTTTGCTTTGTTTTGTTTTGTGTCAAACTTATAAATTAAGGGACATAATGAAAAATGAATGATTATACAGGTTTGTTAATTATCCTGCCCTAGGGAAGGAAAGCCACTCAACGAAAAGAATGACACTAGAAATTTGTGTTTACTCTTATCACCTCATAATGTAAAAAATGGCGTAACCATTTGTAACGTCGCTTTTTTTGGTGAAACAACAGCGTAATGATTTCTGAGAGGAAAGAGTCCACCAATAAAAGTGGATTTTCACAGAAATTGCATAAAAAATGAATTACAGTGTATAAGTATTAACACGCTAGTGAAATGGGAGTTACTTCCCCTCGTTCATCAAAAGCGGTGTCGTAATCCTGGCCGAGTCGATAACAGACACGGTGAACAAGGGGAAGTAACTCTCATATCAACAACATCACCAGTGACCAGGCTAGCAATATACACAGGACTAAGACCACAATTAAGTTTACTATATGTTTCATTGTAACATTTAATTTCGTAACAAATTCCATTCTTACCTAACAAGAGCAACAACTTAGGAATAAACATCAAAATTTCACATAGCATGTAGGGTGTCACCAATGTCAAATATAAACTTCCGGGTCAGGGGGTTGGGGTAAAAACAGGACTTGTCACCCGGGTCTGGGGGTAGGGGTAAAAATAGGACTTGTCACCCGGGTCAGGGGGTAGGGGTAAAACAGGACTTGTCACCCGGGTCTGGGGGTAGGGGTAAAAATAGGACTTGTCACCCGGGTCTGGGGGTAGATGTAAAAACAGGACTTGTCACCCGGGTCTGGGGGTAGATTTAAAAACAGGACTTGTCACCCGGGTCAGGGGGTAGGGGTAAAGCAGGACTTGTCACCTGGGTCTGGGGGTAGGGGTAAAAACAGGACTTGTCACCCGGGTCCGGGGGTAGGGGTAAAAACAGGACTTTGTCACACAGCACCCTACGCCAAAATGACATGCACAGTATAACAAATTGACACAGCAAATGTTAGAATGTTATCTCTAGAATATTTTAACACCAAACTTGTACACAAATAGCAAGTTATAAGAGTATAGCTTTTACTAAAACATCTAGATTTCTAAGGGATTTCATTCGGGTGAACCTGGATGCTTTTAATTGTGGTCTCAGTCCATATGTCGGCAAAACCATCTGGGTAAGAATTATTGATATCAATGATCAAAAGAAGAGCTGAATTGATACAGATTTCCTACAGCTTGGTGACTTTCTGTTTATTGTTTTAATTGATTCATTTCGTTTTTACTGTAACAATTGTTAATTAAATTGTAACTGTTGTTTTAATTGGGTTTTTCTTTATTACGACTGTTTTAATGGATAATTTCCAGAATTTGTGATAATGTCGTTTTAATTGGATTTTTTCCTTAAATTCTCTTAGGATTACTGATGAATCTCTACGATGGTTGATTGCGAATAACAAGAAAAAAGAAGCAATAAAGATGATAAAGAATATAGCAAAATGGAACAAAATGGACCCTCACACAGCCCTGAGTATGTTGGACGGCGAAAAAGAGCTCAAACAATTACCAGCCTCTGATTTAAAGGACCAGTCATTAATTCAGAATGAAACGGAAACAGAAATCGGTGAACGAAAAGAACCGGAAACAGGAAACGAAAAAGAGAAGTTTATCTTTCAGCCTGAATCGGTTGTAGGAAACGGAAATGAACAGTTGTTACTTCGGAAAATACCAGAGTTTGGAAACGGAAAAGCACCGTTATTATTTCAACAGGAACCGGAAGCTACAAATGGTCATGCGCACACAGTATTGTATCAAAGCAAGGGGGAAATCTCGGAGGAGAACACGGCGGAGAAATACACAATCCTTGATATCTTCAGACATAAGCTGCTTCTTAGAAACTCTTTAATCATATGGTACACTTGGTGAGTTTGTTTTTTTTTTGTTTGCTCAGATTTTGGCTCTTAATTGTTAGTTCTCATATTTCCATTTTTCCTTTATAATACATTATGTAGGAATTATAAACACGTGGTGAGATGTATAACTGCGGAACATGTCTTAACCGACACCTGGACAGATCGAACTGTCTAGTAGTTAGGTACATGTAGGACAGTTTATTAAAGGCCCAATATACGTAACTTTCGGCAAAAATCAAGCCTAATAATTTATTATTTTTATAGATTTAGTTAAGATTAACTGATTTCAGCAATATTCAAGATGACTTTTTACGCGGTTATCGGTACGGCAGCAGTTGAAACTCGATATTTGTAAACACGCGACCATTTTGACTGTCTTCTACCTGCGGTTTGTTATTGAAGTGGGCCCCACCTGAATGATTTTCAATTCTTTGGATTTTTCTATCAGGAGTTTCTCGCTAGTTACCGCTCAGGTTTACTTCGTTTAAGGCTTATTTTTGCATGGTTATCAACTGGATTTTTTTTCAGAATTTTTCAGATTAACGAATATTTTCCTGAAGTTACGTATATTGGGCCTTTAAAGGCCAAATATACGTAACTTCAGGAAATTTTTCATGATTCTGGAAAATTCTGAAAAAAATTCTAGTCGATAACCATGCAATAATAAGCCTAAAACGAAATAAACCTGAGCGGTAACTAACAAGAAATTCTTGAAAGAAAAAATCTAAAGAATTCAAAATAATTCAGGTGGGGCCCACTTCAACAACAAACCGAAGTTAGAAGACGGTTCAAAATGGGTGCGTGTTTACAAATACCGAGTTCCAACTGCTTCTGTACCGGTAACCGCGTAAGAATTCATCTTGAATATTGCTGATATCATTTAATCTTAACTAAATCTGTAAATATAACAAGTTTTTAGGCCTGATTTTCGCTTCAAGTTTTGCCGAAAGTTACGTATATTGGGCCTTTAGCCTGTCTAACAACGATGACTAATGAGTTATGTTAATAATATTTATATATATAAGGGACATAACATGTATAATGAAAAATTTAAAAAAAAAATTAATAACATTATATCACCATTAATATTTGCACTAATACACATTCGATATACTACTTAGCTCATTTTCTCATTTTTATCAAACAGTTTATTTATTTGTAATGTTTTAAGAGACCGTTTGAATAACAATCAAATCACGTCAAATTCAATATAATAATGATATTTCAATATGTATATGATAAAAGAACATCAATGCTCATTTACCAGGCACTATTGGATATGCTAATAAAGCGGTGGTTGAAAGGTTGGCGTAGTGGTTAGTGTACTTGCACCTTCACCGAGGCGTTCGTGGTTTCCATTCCGCGTACAATGCCTAGTTGTTTAAAACAGGGGATAGCTTAATCACTATTTAACGATTTTTTTCTAACGTTTGAAAAAACTGTCAATATTATACAAAGTGCAAACACGCAATTTTCCGTGTAACTTTACTGAACTAGATATTTGCTTCCCCGAGAGGTGGTACTCGTTCAATGATGTGTGTTCAAGTAATAGGAGAATTAAAATGCACTAATCACTGATTAAGCTAAATACTTTTTGAACAACTGGGCCCAGACAAACCACTGGTTTTTTGTTTGTTCCGGTTACTCCGGTTGTCTCCAACACCATGACCCCTCCGCGCAAACATCCAGGACCGCAATAGTGACTAGTATAACCACGCGTATCATTGGTTTCAAAGGCCCAATATACGTAACTTCAGGAAATTTTTCGTGATTCTGAAAAATTCTGGAAATATCCAGTTGATAACCATGCAAAAAATATGCCTAAAACAAAGTTAACCTGAGCGGTAACTAACAAGAAACTCTTGACTGCAAAATCCAAAGAATTGAAAATAATGCAGGTGTGGCCCACTTCAACAACAAGCCGCAGTAAGAAGACAGTTCAAAATGGACGCGTGTTTACAAATAGCGTATTTCAACTGCAGCTGTACCGCTGTCCGCGTAAGAATTCATCTTGAATATTGCTGATACCAGTTAATCTTAACAAAATCTATAAATATTAAAAGGTATTATGCTTGATTTTCGCTTCAAGTTTTGCCGAAAGTTACGTACATGTATATTGGGCCTTTAATAAATAAATAAAATATAATAATGTGTATGTAAAATATAATAATGTATATAAACTATAATAATGTGTATCAAATATAATTATGTATATACAATATAATTTTGTATATAAAATATAATTTTGTATATAAAATATAATAACGTTCATAAAATATAATAATGTATATGAAATATAATAATGTATATAGAATATAATAATGTATATAGAATATAATAATGTATATAGAATATAATATTGTATATAAAATATAATAATGTATATAGAATATAATATTGTATATGAAATATAATAATGTATATAAACTATAATAATGTATATAAAATATTATAATGTATATCAAATATAATAATGTATATCAAATATAATAATGTATATAAAATATGATAATGTATATAAAATATAGTTATGTATATAAAATATAATAATGTATATAAAATATAATAATTTATATGAAATATAGTAATGTATATAAAATATAAGAATGTATATAAAATATTATAATGTATATAAAATATGATAATGTACATAAAATATAGTTATGTATATAAAATATAATAATGTATATGAAATATAGTAATGTATATAAAATATAAGAATGTATATGAAATATAATAATTTATATGAAATATAATAATGTATATGAAATATAATAATGAATATAAAATATTATGATGTATATAAAATATAATAATGATATAAAATATGGTAATGTATATCAAATATAATAATGTATATATGTATATAAAATATTATAATGTATATATCAGTATATTATTTCTCACCCAGGTTTATCAACAGTTTGACGTACTACGGTCTGTACCTATCATCAGTCACCTTGTCTACCGACAGGTACATCAACTTCCTCATCAACGGGGCCTTGGAGATACCGGCAGGGATTGTCGTCTGGTTACTTATAAACAGGCAAGTTTACCAACATAGCAAAGCAGGGCAAGGGAGATAACTCTGAGGAAGCATTTATTTTGTCCCTAAAATCTCGAGGAAATTTCCGGCAATCTTCGGAAATCAACTCCCTCGAATGCATGTATAGAGGATAACATGGTTTAATCGTCATGTTCCCGTAACCAGTCAAGAGTTTAGCCTCTCGTTGACAAATTTGGAGGACTTTCGAACTATGTCGTGATTCAGTTCTTGGTTATCAGGCGCATTCATTCGAGGAAGTCGATTTCCGAGGATTACCGGCAATTTTCCCCGAGATGTTGCGACTGACTTCAAACAGAGAATACCGAAGCGTCAATAAAACCATAATCCGAACTCGAAATCGATTACACTAGGGACAAAATACAAAAAAAGAAAGATCTACATAGAAACCCTTGAAAAAGTACGAGAGAATAAGATCAGGTGCTCCGGAGGAGTAAGCGTCTTCTGCTTCATCGACGATACCCTCCATGTAATTCTTGGTCCATCCAAGTAAACATCAATCCTCAAAATGAGAACCGAGTATCATTGTCAATGGCAAAAAATAAACACACTTATGAGTAATGATCATACTCAAAAACCTCCATCTTTATATCACACAAAGACACAGAATATAAGGATGACGACCATAACACTTGCCCATAGTTCTGATCAACCTGTTGTTTTTCGAATCCCTGTGTTGAAAGTTTGTCAGCAGTCAACATCGATCACGAAAATCACGATATATAGACCAGCCCTAGAATAACAAATCA
Organism: Mimachlamys varia; assembly: GCA_947623455.1. NCBI lineage: Eukaryota > Metazoa > Mollusca > Bivalvia > Pectinida > Pectinidae > Mimachlamys > Mimachlamys varia. Next base: position 38,874,483 of record OX392544.1, on the reverse strand, counting down.
ACTGCGACATGTTAACACCATAGGCTAGAGAAGCAGGGATGATACTATCAAGAAAAGGAAAGTTCACGATCGGAAAATTGAAATCGTCACGTTTATCGTACAGTTTAGTAGTAAGCTCTCTATGCTGGTCGTAGTTCAAGTAGAGATCCAGGAAAACAGCTCTTCTAAAATATTTTAAGAATCACGTAATTCTAAAATATTTTAGACTGAATCAGGACTTCAGTCTTATTGTGACACTGTATACTCCAGAAGTGGCATTAATGGGATGTGGATTTTGAAAAACTCAAAAGATCTTCTGATCAGTCTTGAGCACCTCCTTTTCAAAAATGTTTAGTCCATCAAAACATTTGATTTTTCCACCCTGTACACTACCATACCACATGCCAAACTGAAAGAACGTCTTCGGTGTCTCATTATGAGAGCTGTCTTTCCCAAGAAAGATGAACGACGATACAAATACATGGTTATGGGCTATCTTGGAGCATACTTTGTGAAAAACACAACAAAAGCTATGTTCAAATATACTGAGGAAGATTTAGTACGAATGATTGAATTCCTGGTTGACAATATCTTTGTTGAGATCGGAGGAAAGATTTTCCAACAGACTGTTGGCATTCCAATGGGCACTAACTGTGCACCACTTTTGAATAACTTGTTTTGTTTTCATACGAGGCTGAATTTGTTGAGGGGCTTATCAGGACGGGTAACAAAAACCTTGCTTAATCTTTCAATTTCACTTTCAGGTATATCGACGATGTGTTGTCTATAAACAACAAGAAGTTTGCTGACCTAGTCGATTGTATATACCCTACTGAACTTGAGATTAACGACACAACAGACTATCCTACATCAGCTTCTTACCTCGATCTTTAGTTAAACTTGACCAACACGGGCAACTTACTACTTAGCTCTATGAAAAACGTGACGATTTTCCGATCGTGAACTTTCCCTTTCTTGATAGTAACATAACTAATTCTCCATCCTATGGTGTTAACATGTCGCAGTTGATTCGTTATTCTAGGGCTTGCTTTGAATATCGCGATTTCCTTGATAGACGTCAACTGCTGACAAACAAACTTACGGCACAGGGATTCGAGAAATGCAGGTTGATGAAGACTATGGGCAGATTTTATGGTCGCCATCTTGATATCATCGAGAAATATTCTGTATCTTTGTGTGATATGAAGATGGACGTTTTTGAGTTTGCTTTTTAGTGTGTTTACTTGTTGTGATGACAATGCAGACTCGGTTCTCATTTTGAGGATTTATGCTTACTTGGATGTGACCAAAATTACGTGGCGGGTGTCGTCGATGAAGCCGAAGACGCTTACTCTTCCGGAACACCTAGTCTTATTCTCTTGTGCTTTTACGAGAGGCTTAATGTTAATCTTTCCTTTGTTCCTATTTTGCCCCTAGTTTGGTCGATTTTGAGTTCGGACTATGGTTTTGTTGACGCTTTGGTATTCTCTGATTTTTTTTAAAGAATCATGTCCTTTTGAAATACTTTATTGAATAACTAAATCTTTTTCTCATATTTGAGATATGTTTTATGAAATATTTCAGATCCTTTATCCAATGAGAGTATAGTAGAAAAACATTCCCTACCGAACCATTAGTGACCTTTAACATAAAAAGGGGCCCAAAGCTTGATCTCAAATCCCTTAGTCAACTGCATGTTGATTCCATAATGCACATTGAAAAAAAATATGATGTAAAAGAGTATGTTGTGTCCTTTATTTCACGCTCAGAAGGGTATATACGATCGACGTGGTTAGCATACTTCTTGTTGTTTATAGTCTACATTATGCTGAATAGTTCAATGATTGTTAAATAAAGGCATCTTTACCCTCGATGCAAACGTTCAATGTACCAGCTTCTCAAAAAGGACTGTTTTATTTAAACCCAAACGTAGGTGTTTATGGTAAGTTCCAAGTTTAAGGGTTAATCGCATTGAATTTTTTTGTCCTGATCTCAGTTTCTGCCTAAATCTTCCTTTGATGACAAAAAAAGCCATGTTTCCCTTTTCGAAGGGGGCCTGAACAATAAGTATACAATCCTTATATATTTATTTTGTTTAAACGACTAACGGTTATTTTTTGTAGGATTGGGAGAAAGAAGACGTCTATCATCTTCCATACCCTCGCCGGTGTCGCCCTCATTCTCTCTGTTGTCATGAAGCTACCGAAAGGTTGGAATCTATAGTAAACCGGAAGTGACGTAGCAATGTCTGTTCTATTCTATTTTTGTTTCGTCATATTCTGTTGTTTCGTACTCATTTACACAAATTACAAGTGAATCTTCATTTGTGATACGGGATCTGGAATAATTCACATTTTGCGAAAGATCAAGAATATTGTCAACTTTTCAAATTTTAATTGTATGCCATATGTTCTCCTATGCCAAACGATAAAAGGCAATCTCAGGTATTTGTTCTATGTTTCTATGAATAAATCAATGAAATTGACTGACAATTTGGAAAGAAACATTACCTAATTTCAAACTATGTTTTTAAAAATATTTTTGGAAAATTGCTGCTTATGTATATATCCGTCTGCCACCGTCTCTTTCTCTCCTACTGATAAATATATTATCTAGACTTAGAACTTAGAATAATGATACATTGATAAGTGCGATTTTGTTTCTCTGCTAAAGCGACGTCCTATCTTTCAGATGACACGGGGATAGCAAACATTTTTTCCATCATTTTCAATTTCACGGGAAAGTTCGCTATCACAGCCTCTTGGACAACCATGGGATTATACACTCCAGAAATATATCCCACAAATCTGAGGTAAGCTACTGATAAGCCCATATTAAGGATCTGCTCTTGTGAGGTTTCAATCTCGTCCAAATCTCGTTTTGATCTCACGTGAGATATTTTTGTAATATCTGAGAATTTATTAACAATTTCGATAGCAAATATGCATCTGAAAAATGTAGCAAAAAATTAGATGTCTGTTATTTGTAGAACTTTTTTTAGAAGAATTTTTAAAAACTACCATTATGGCGGCCATTTTGAAAATTTGTATTTCTCTGTGTTTCTTCCACTTCATGAACGGCCAAAATTTCATGTTTTTTGTGCTTGATTGATCATTTAAAATCGTCAGTGTGTCACAATTTTTCATTACAGCAAGTTCATTTTTGCTGTACAACTTCTTTATGATCATTATAAAGCAACTATGATGCAACAAAGATATTTTTGTTATATCTTGGGTATTTTTTAAGATATTTGGCGTTATTGAAGCGATTTTGATTTTTGACTCAAGAATAGAGAAAAACAACACATTTGATAATGGGATAAAAAAACAAGCACGCTACCCCCCAGATTTTATGACTGCTTTAGAATGAGAAACCCATCTCCTTTTAATCTGCCAAATATCTAAAAAAGTTAGTCGCCAGAATTTTTTTATAAAGCATTAAATCTGTAAAAACTGAGGAAAAATGGAGCATTTTCTCATTAAAAAATAAGGGGTAGGGGTAACTAAAATTTATTTTTTGAGCGAAAAGAATAATTTGAATACTTTTTTCTTCTGTAATTAATAAGAAAATACTATTTTTGTCAATTCTGCAAACATTCATACATATTTGATCACAAATCTGGAAGGTCTTGAATGAAATTGTCCTGCAATTGTCCAAAACAGCATTTTTCACTTAAATCACGTGTTTTGCTCATTTTGGTATCTTTGACCGAGCATAGCACAAAAACGAGTCCACTACCATATATTTCTTTTTGCATTTTCTGCTAAGCAATGAACTCCCTTTTCCAAAAATGCATATTAGAAAAAAAGTTAGTCATCAGAAAATTTCGACTTTTCACAAGAGAAGATCCTTAAATAGGGTAAGAATGACCCACACTAACTAGCAAGATTAGCTCACAAAATCATGATATAATACCTCACTCAAAATGAAGTAAGGTAGCGAGTAAGATACAGAGGCACGATGGTTTAGTTCGAGGCCCGGTCACGGCACTTGTGTTGTATCCTTGCGCAAGATACCTTTCTCTACTTGTTCCAGTCTACTCGCTGTAAATGAGTACGTGGTTGGACAGTGCTAAAATTTGAAGAATGCTAGTTGTGAGCGCCGAGATGGCAGCACCGGTTGTGTGCTCCCCAGGGAGTTGAGAACAAAACATGCTGGTTGTTAAGGACCTATAACCACGGATAATAAACCGCTTTGAGATAACTTTAAAGTTGTGATAAAGCGATATATAAGAACCTCGACTTATTATTATCATAATTATCAACCCACGAAATCGCGAAAGGATACCTCGCACAAAATGAGGTAGGAATGGCTCACACGAACTAGTAAGATCAACCCACAAAATCATGAAAGAATAACCCACATAAAATGAGATTCATGAAAGAATAACCCGTAAAGTCATACAGGAACAACACACAAAATCAGATAGAAAAAGTCCACAAAACAGATAGGAAAATCCCATAAACTCAAATAGGAAAAGCCCACAAATCATATAGAAAAAGCCCACAAAACAGATAGGAAAATCCCATAAACTCAGATAGGAACAACCCATAAATCAGATAGGAAAAGCCCACAAAATCAGATAGGAAAATCCAATAAACTCAGATAGGAAAAGCCATCACATCATATAGAAAAAAGCCCACAAAATAAGATAGAAAACGACCACAAAATCAGATAGAAAAAGCCGATAAAATCAGAAAGGAAAAACCCATAAAATCAGATAGGAACAACCGATAAAATCAGATAGGAAAACCCCACAAAATCAGATAGGAAAAGTCCATAAACTCAGATAGGAAAAACCCACAAAATCAGAAAGGAAAAGCCCACAAAATCAGATAGGAAAACCCCCAAAATCAGAAAGAAAAACCCCACAAAATCAGATAGGAACAACCCACAAAATCAGATAGGAAAAGCCCACAAAATCAGATAGGAAAACCCGATAAAATCAGATAGGAAAAGCCCACAAAATCAGAAAGGAAAAACCGATAAATTCAGATAGAAACAATCCACAAAATCAGATAGGAAAAACCCACAAAATCAGATAGGAAAAAACCACAAATTAATTTAAGCATTAAACAGTATTCTGTTTCGAGTTATAGGCGATATGAACGCCCACTACATTACAGGAATATAGCGCTAGCGGTTCATGTTTTATTTTCCTGTAATGCAGTGGGCGTTCATATCGCCTATAACTCGAAACAGAACGCAGTTTAATGCATATATTTACATTTCCACTTCTAACCATACCAGAAAAAAGAGTTTCGACCATAAAATAATACAAATTGTAGCTCCAAGAAACACTTGTATGTTGGATTGGCAGAACAGCCCGTAACGCGTGCTGGAAAGAGACGGACACGTTTCACGTGCTTTCTCCTGGAACGACGACTTGGAAATATAGTCCGTGGAAAACAGCTACCGTACAATGAGTTTATTATGAAAATGTTGAAACTTTTTCTTTTCTTTTGCACTGTGTCTAAAGGTGCTTTAAAATAACACTTGAAGTAACAGTCGTCATTATAAATGACATCGCGTTTATCGTTAGATCTACACCCACCTAAGTTCTACTTCATATCCTGTGTCAATATACTCTTTCTCATTGGCGGATTGGTCGAGTAGTTAACAATTCGACCTTCTATGCAGGCGGCCGGGTTCGATCCCCGTAATCGTCATACGCATGGAACATTCAGATGAGTGTTTTTCTCCTGCCTACACAACTCCAATAACCCAGGTGGAGTATAAAATGGTCTGGGGTGGGTTTTGCAGTATACATGTATGTGCTGTAGCATTCAAGTGAGGTGGCACTCTAAGAGATGCCGTTGGAAACACAGTCCCACTACAAACAGAACACAATTCATATCCAGCACACACACATACATACACAGATATGGAGATATTAGCTAGGTCGTATAGGACAAGTAGTTAGCGCCTGATAAGGCAGCTCCTACGAACTCCTCAGAATTGTATATGATATAATTGTATGTGTTAGTTGTATTGCTTGTATGATAATTGTATATCTATGTACTGTAAAGCGCTTTAGAGGGGCTTATGTTAGCTAGATAGGGCGCTATATCAAATGTTGTATATTATTATTTTATTATTACAGATCTAGTGATGGGTTTGGCCCTTCCTGTGTTTCATGCTATTCATTGATGTTGTGTAGGTCAATGTTCTTCCCTAGACCATGTACTAGTTATCTAACCTATTATTGACAATACATTATTATCTCTCTTTCATTTTTCTCTCTTTCTTTCTATATTTCTTTTTCTTTCTTTCTTTCTTTCTTTCTTTCTTTCTCTCTCTGTGTTTCATTTTTCTGTCTTTCTCTTTGTCTTTCAGTTTTCTTTGTGTATTTCTTTTTTTCTTTTCTCCTCTTCATTTTTTCTTTATTTCTTTTCCTTTAATTTCTCCTCTTTCTTTTTTATTTTTCAGGAATGCGGGGCTCGGTACAGCGTCCGCTGCTGCTCGGTTTGGCGGCATGTTGTCGCCCTATGCCGATGTCTTGGTGAGTGAAATGGACGGTTAGGCTAAAAAGCAAAATTATGAAAACATTTTATATAGTTTCAATTGATACTGTCGGTGTTTTAGTATAAAAACAATTTGCCTGTTGAGTGAATTGAGGTGAACATAGAGCTGACAACATTTAGGAAAATAATACAAAAAAAAGAAGATAAAACGCCGAATTTTTCATACAGTTCGCATATTAAAAAAATAACAGAAGTCAATTTGTTCTGTTATATGAAAACGGTAAGAAATTATAAGTATTTATTTTTTTCCTTTTCTTAAATCTTACCATAAACATTATTCTCTTTCCGCTAGTTGTTTTTTATTTATTTATTAATTCTGACAAAGCTGTAAAATAGTTTTTTGATAATTTTTGGATATTTTTTATATATATCATATTTCCACACTCATTTGTTCGTTCATACAATATAATGTCTGCAAACAGAATGATATGATGTATGTAGTATAATTCATATTTCAGACATATTATTTTTTTAAATTCATATTTGGTATTTTTTTTTTTTTATTTATTCTGTTCGTGCTATATTCAGTTTCGTTTCTCCTTGCAGGCTCGCCGCGCGTTCTGGGCTCCGGGAGTGATATTCGGGGTGGGTTCTCTGCTTGTAAACGTAGGTTTGCTTATACTGCCGGAAACGAATGGTAGGGAACTCCCTCAGACGCTTGAAGAGCTACTCAGCTGGTACAAGGGCGAACAGGACCGGAAACACGCGCCACCTGAGGCTGACATTGTAATAAAAGAAAACGGAGATACCGCCGGACTTAAATAGCATTGGAAACTTAACAGGAGACGTGAACATTCTTGATATCAAGGGAGTCTGGTTACCTAGGCTCTCTTCACGTTGATACTCCATAGAGAGCCTGTGTGAGCTTGTACATAACCTCTAGCTATCAAGGATTAGACTTGAAATGTTTAATTTGAATTATTAAAATTCCCCCCGAACACTTTATTCAAGGAAGAGTGAAATCTTGATCATTAATATACAAAATTTAATTCAAAAACATTACGTCTGCTTTCGTCGATTTTGAGATATTTTAATTGACCCCTGAATTTCATAATGAATTATTCGAACCCAATAGTTGTAAGAGTTCAAATGTGTCTTCAGAAATGAATACGTTAAATCGAGTGTACAGCAATTTGTGATGTGGTAATGTCATGTTGTTACCATGGTGACCATTCACATCAAGAAAAAACGTCAACTAGTACAACATAAGGAATTTACTTTTTGATTTTGTATTTTGCGACATTCCACAAATACCCGAACATTTTCCGGTCGAAAGACAATAACGTGCAACTTTTCCGACTACCATTGGTTTAACATATATTGTTTTTTCTGTCAGTAGGTTAATAAAAATTGTGTACAACGGAATTGTAAATATTTCACCAAAAATTCGATTTCTGCTTGGTTTTATGCCGTTCATTTTATATATATATTACCTGTTTAACCGACCGTGTTTCGTTTGTAATTGTAGGTTCCTTTGAATTCGCGTACATCTCTTGATTATCAGGGAATAAAACTATTTAAATATTCAATAATGGAATTATTATACCGCTGAAATGATATTTCCGCCTATTTGATTTGCTGCTAAAATAATGTTACTTATAAAATATGTAAAATAAACAGTAACATTTTGTTTTTATTCTCACGCAAATAAATCATCATAGAAAACATAAGACATAAAACAAATTTGGAAAAGGATGTTGGTGAAATCAGTAGTATATAAGATCTTTTATTGCATAAATAATGAACAAGGATTGTTCACAAGTTATAACAATATTTCAAAGTCCCTTTCTCTATTATTTTTACACAGAATGAGTAATAACATAATTATAATTATCACAGTTAATAGCATTTTAGACCCAGTATAAACTTGAAGGACAAAAATACGCTATGAAAAGCTTTGGATAACAAATTAGCGTTAACAAAATCGTAATCCGAACTCATAATCGATTAAACCAGGGACACAATACAAACAAAGGAAATATTTAAATGGAGACTCTTGTAAAAGTACAAGATAATAAGACCAAGTGTTCCGGAAGAGTAAACGTCTTCTGCTTCATCGACGACACCCGCCATGCAAATCTTTGGCACATCCAAGTAAACATCAAGTTCTCAAAATGAGAACCGAGAATCATTGTCAATCACAACAAATTAACACACTAATAAGCATAATAACTTTAAAAACTTTTAAAATAGCTTTAGATCAACGTTTTGCTCGAGTTGATGATACTGCACATTGATGAAACTTGTAGTGTTTGTTTCTACTGAGAGATGTTTATTTCCGAGAACCCGTGTATATCAATATCATTAGCTACATCCAGATGTAAAGCATAAAGTAAAGAGGGTGACTTACGTCGATACGTAAAATACACCAGTATATAGGGCGTATTACGCGGAATCCTAATAACATGTCATGAATATAATCATCAAGTACTACACAGGCAAAATATCTTCAGGTCAAATTGACCTGAAATAAATTTGACATGAAATTCACCTGAAATTTACCTGAGATTCACCTGAAGTTGACATAAAAAAAATCAGGTCAATTTCAGGTCAACTTTACCTGAAATTGACCTGAAAAAAATTTCATGTGAATTTCAGGTGAAATCTTCAGGTCAATTTCAGGTAAAAAAAACTGACATGAATTGATTTTTTTGCTCTTTTCAGGTCAATTTGACCTGAAATTTACCTGAATTGACATCAAGAAATTTTGCCTGTGTATACTGTTTAATATTGACACCATACAATGTTATGTCAGGTTCGAAAGCATAATTATTTGGGGTGTGGTAGACTCTGCTGGTGTATTGTTAAGTCCCCGAGGTTTGCTGAAGCCTCCATAGCCACATTTTATCATTTTGTTTCTCATTTGAGTAGTGGCATGGTACATAATATACACATTTTCGTAGTACACGATTTGAAATTATACAGAACTAGTTCAAATTTACTTCTAAATTTAATGGGTTTTACCCACCTGACCCTTCTGCTTCTTCATTAGTTTAGATTAGAAAGTTTGGATTCCCATCATTTGGCCCCTGGCATCACAGACGAGTCCCTGAAGGACGAAACAGCTGTATGATGCAGTTTAATTCATTTTTTGGCATACTGTATGAATTACTAAATGAAAAGGTGCAACATGTGTGTGTTACGTCATTTAGATAAATAAATAAATAAAAATAGAACATTTTATACAGCGCCATATCTAGCTAACATAAGCTACTCTGAAGCGCTTTACAGGACACAGATATACATGTATCATACAGTCAATACTATTGACACATACAGTTCTAACATATGCAATTCTGATTAGTTTGCAGGATCTGCCTTGTTTGTCGCTTTCTACTAGTCCTGTACCACCTGGCTAATATTTCCCTTTGTGTGTATGGATACGTGTATAATGAAGTATTGTCATCTGTTGGTAGTGTGACCGTGCTTCCATCGGCATCTTTGATAGTGCCATTTAACTCTAATGCTACAAACTGATATCGCAACACATCTACCGTAATTTCCAGCGTATTACCCGCACCAGGGTATAAATAGCCAGCGGGAAGTAAATTAAGGTTTTTTTGAGGCTTTTGTAAAATATATTCCAGATAACCCACAATGTCAGATTGCCCGCGGGTTATACGTCGAATGTAACTCTAGTGAGCACAAGTGTACTTCGTATGTGACTTTGTGATTTATTGTTTTAATGTTGGAAATCAGAGACATATACTGAGGTGCAAAAGTAAGTATACTTGAAGTTTAGGATAGTATATTTCCAACACCAAAATAAAACACTAACACGTATTTGATATTATTAGAAATTTCATTATATTGGCAAATCACATTTCTAACAAAATTCATTTACGTTCAATAGTTCAACGCCAATTACATTACAAAGTGATGTCAACGTCGACGTCAGAAAGCGATCTCTGAGATGGCAAAGCCTGATGTATCTATCCTCCCTGGGGGACGTTTTACGGGGCCGGCCACTCACTGGAAGGTCTCCTGTTGTCCCATGAACCGTATATTTTCTCCACAATTTATTGATTGCCAGCCGTGTCACGTTGAATGTCCGGGCGACGTCAATCGGTTTGACGTTAGCCATAAGCATGCCAATTGCCCTGTCTCTTTGCTCTTTTGTGAGTCGTGGCATTGCTATTCTCGCCAAATTTCAACGTATAAATATCGGTATACGTCTCTAGTACAGTTGTATACACGAACCACGCGACACAAACCACGAGCATACACTGCACGTGCATTATTCGAAAAGCAGTGTATAGTAGTCAGGTATGGTAACGCGTTGGTGACGTTTCGTTAAATCTAAATTATTTACGTATTTTTTAGTCAGGAATCACCTTGTAAAGGTAATATATTGATCCATTACCCATTTTGTACAAAATAATATTTTTTCATATGTAAACTTATTTTTGCACCTCAGTATATGATGGAAATATGGTGTTTATTTTGTAAATATATATGTTTATGTGTATTATTAAAGCTATATATATACTTATCAGTGATATATTTTGTTTACAAATAGCGTAGATATACATGTTGATAAAATTGGAAGCGTATAGTCCACATTTTATGCTAATTTTGTAAAGAAATCCACAGATAGATAGTCAGCGCTGGCAGATAGCCCGCACTAGGCGTCTTCTGATGTAAAAAATCTTAGAGCCCGCGGGCATTACGCACGAAATTACGGTAGTTATGTTGAAAGTGTTCATTACTAGTATAGATCACAACATGTTGAAAACACGGATTCAGTCATTTTACTGTAAATATATCAAAAACATATGTTACAAAAATATCTGTGTACTTCATAACATATTATTTTTTTCCGTTTTTACATATATTTTCCATTATAATGGCAAACTACTTGAATATTAATTTACTCTGTATGTACCTGAGTGGTCATGTTTTTACTTTTGTGTATAGTCAGTGTTTAAGTATTTGAAAATAAATATTGTGTTTCATTAATTTTTAAATTATACCAACAGCCTATATTTTGTTCCGTCGGCTCGGTTTTTTTATAAGATTTATTTGAATAAAACTTACCTGTGCAAGAAAACGAATCGTGTATAAATTATATTATAAAATATTAAAGATTGTGTGTCGAGTTTAATATCTGGAAAACGAATCGTGTAAATATTAAAAATTGTGTGTCGGGTTTTATATCGGGAAAACGAATTGTGTAAAAATTAAAGATTGTGTGTCGAGTTTTATATCTGGAAAACAGATCGTGTAAATATTAAAGATTGTGTGTCGAGTTTTATATCTGGAAAACAAATCGTGTAAATATTAAAGATTGTGTGTCGAATTTTATATCTGGAAAACGAATCGTGTAAATATTAAAGATTGTGTGTCGAGTTTAATATCTGGAAAACGAATCGTGTAAATATTAAAGATTGTGTGTCGAGTTTTCATCTGGAAAACGAATCGTGTAAATATTAAAGATTGTGCGTCGAGTTTTATATCTGGAAAACGAATCGTGTAAATATTAAAGATTGTGTGTCGAGTTTTATATCTGGAAAACGAATCGTGTAAAAATTATAGATTGTGTGTCGAGTTTTATATCTGGAAAACGAATCGTGTAAAAATTATAGATTGTGTGTCGAGTTTTATATCTGGAAAACAAATTGTGTATAAATTAAAGATTGTGTGTCGAGTTTTATATCTGGAAAACGAATTGTGTATAAATTAAAGATTGTGTGTCGAGTTTTATATCTGGAAAACGAATCGTGTAAAAATTAAAGATTGTGTTTCGAGTTTTATATCTGGAAAACGAATTGTGTATAAATTAAAGATTGTGTGTCGAGTTTTATATCTGGAAAACAGATCGTGTAAATATTAAAGATTGTGTGTCGAGTTTTATATCTGGAATACAAATCGTGTAAATATTAAAGATTGTGTGTCGAGTTTTATATCTGGAAAACGAATTGTGTATAAATTAAAGATTATGTGTCGAGTTTTATATCTGGAAAACGAATCTTGTATAAATTATAGATTGTGTGTCGAGTTTTATATCTGGAAAACAAATTGTGTATAAATTAAAGATTGTGTGTCGAGTTTTATATCTCAAAAACGAATTGTGTTAAAATTAAAATTTGTGTGTCGAGTTTTATATCTGGTGTTATCTATAGAAAATCGAAAACAAAACATTCACAAAGAAAGTAAACTGGTACATGTACATTTGTACGAACAGTTGATAACTTTGAAATAAAATTTCGATTTTCTGACAGTTTAGGTGTTGGAAACAAACTTAATGTAAAGTCAAGTTTGACAATAATAAATTGGACCATATTTGTTTCCAAAAGCTGCGCCATTAGACAAAGCCTACTGTAAACCAATTTATTTTCGCGTGCGAGTAATTTTCGCGTACTTTACTTCGCGGGTGATTAAAATTCGCGAAAATGAATCGCCGCGAAATAGTTACAATCAGAGGTATGTCAACTCTATGAGTACTGTACTGTGTTATACATAGGTTCTACGACCGTATTCATCGCAAAATTAAATCGACGCGAAAAAGTAGTTTCACATGAAAACGCAAAATTAAATCGACGCGAAATAGTAGTTACATATCAAACGTCGCCGCGGAAATTAGATGGTTTACACTATTTGAAAATAATGCTGAATATTTAAAATATATTTAATCATGCTGGTATCCTTGATTAATCTAATCTAAAGAGAAAAGATTGTAGAGGCCACAGTTTCATCAGCCTTCCCTGACTTAAACATCTCCATAGGATAACATTTCTGAGGTAAAGGGAAGTTTCCTTATTTCATATTTAGAGTTTTAAAGGCCCAATATACGTAACTTCATTAATATTTTCGTGAATCTGACAAAATTCTGACAAAAAATCCAGTTAATAACCATGCCAAAATAAGCCTAAAACGAAGTAAACCTGAGCGGTAACTAACAAGGAACTCTTGACAGAAACATCCAAAGACCTGAAAATAATTCAGGTGGTGCCCACTTCAACAACAGACCGAAGGAAGAAGACGGTTCAAAATGAACGCGTGTTTACAAATACCGAGTTTCAACTTCTGCTGTACCGGTAACCGCGTAAGAAGTCATCTTGAATATTGCTGATATCAGCTAATCTTAACTAAATCTATAAATATAATAAGGTATTAGGCTTGATTTTAGCTTCAAATTTTGCCGAAAGTTACGTATATTGGGCTTTTAAGCTAAGGAATATCCTTACGTTTAAGGGAATAAGCTGAAGGTAAGGAACGTTCATGAAACCGGAATCTTGACTTTTCTAATAAGAACAATTAAAGATGAAAATAACAACAACTGTGTTCCGAACGTAAAAAGGAAGACAACGGACCGAGATCCGAACCCTGGACTTGCGTTTGCTGGAATAGCACTGACCGATTGCACTACCATGGAACCGGAAAGGAAATCAGAGGATATCCGGTCCCGGGATTATGAAACAATCTTAAGTCTAAATTTGTCTCCAGGTCTGACTTGGCGCCGATCACAGATAACGTGACTAAAAGTAATGTTATACGCGATTGGCTAATCACAAACTGAAGTCTAAAATTGTTTCATGATCTTTGGGCCAGAGAGGCAGCAAAACCATTATTTGAACTTAAAAACGATTAAACTATGGGCAAAATATGAAAACACGGAGACCCTTGTAAAAGTACAAGAGAATAAGACCAGGTGTTCCGGAAGATTAAGCGTGTTATGCTTCATCGACGGCACCCGCCATTTAAATCTTTGTCACATCCAAATATACATCAAATCCTCAAAACGAGAACTGAATCATTATAATTGTTAATTACAATAAATAAACACACCAATGAGCATATTTAAAAACGTTAAGTTTTATATCACTTAAAGATACAGAATATTTCACAATGAGATAAAGATGGCGACCATAAAACTTGTCCATAGTTCTGATCAGCCTGCATCTCTCAAATCTTTGTGTTGTTAGTTTGTTTGTCAGTAGTCGACATCGATCACGAAAATCTCTATATTAAGAGCAAACCCTAGAAAAACGAATCAACCGCGACATGTAAACATCATAGGTTACTATCAAGAAATGGAAAGTTTACGATCGTAAAATTGAAATCGTCACGTTTATCGTATAGCTTAGTAGGAAGCTGTCCGTGTTGGTGGTAGCTTAGGTAGAGATCAAGGCTCATTGCATACGGATGGACCACTTCCCCCTAAAGCTACTGAAAATACAACTGTTATGCCGTTTGTTCTGTATAGACGGTGGATTCTCCATGTTTGAATTTGCTCATCAGAGTAAAGGTCGCACGCTTTTCTGTATTCCAAGACTTTTCCAAAATCAAATGTCCGTAATGTTTTGTTTATTTACTTAGATTAGATATATACATTTTACCACAACCGGTGGGGTATTTTTCAACTCCCAACATATCAAATAACTATTACAACTGTTGAATAACATTATGTGTATACCATACGTGGAATAAACTCTAAACATAATATGATTGGCTGACATGATGAACGTCGACCGGTTACGTCTCAAGAAAATAGATGGGACATGTTTACAAACGTATTGTCCGCTGTTCATTTCAGTATTTCTTTCATTTTTTTTGTCATGATGTTGTTTTCGATTGACCAACTTTGAAAGTAATAAGATTTGAAAAAGACATTTTTTTTTATGTTTTTTTTTTTTTTATTTTCAAAGATATTTTTTGTCATTACATTCGTACATCAATTTTTCACTTTCAAACACATACTCATTCAATTTTTACTAAACAAACATTTTTTTTCTTTACAGATATATCATGCATGATTTAGTCATTTGTGCTGTTATTCAGCTCAAATTTTAACATGTACACAAACAAGAGATACATGTATATATTTTGACCTTCATTACTTATTTGGGAGAATTTATCAATTACTGGTTTTAGTTTTAATGGAAGAAAAAATTAACGACACATAAAAACAAACAGAAAAGAAGCAAAAAGAAAAATTGCTGTATCCGCGTGTTCGAGCATTTAATAGTTTGTACTGCATTTTAACAGGAGGAAAGAAGAGAAGAGGGGATAAAAGGAAGGAAAATAAAGAAAAAGGGGGGAAAAAGGAATTAAAGAAGAAAGGTAAGGCTGAGAAAAAAGTAAAGGAATAGGTGAATCAAACTTCCTGTTTAAACTTGCCTATTTGGGAAAGATGATCTTGAAGAAATGTCAACAGCAGTAGATATTGGAAAGATACTGCTGCAGGATTTAATAAGTAATGAGTTGGAAGATGGGAATGGTTCAACTTTTCTGATCAACTTATCCCAATCAGCTGTGTACAGTACCCAATCGGTTGTGATTTCGACGGATTAACTTTCAAGTAGGCAAGTAAAGAAAAAATAGCAATAAAAGAATGTTAAAGCCTCAGTCGAAATGTAATAAAACAAAACTCAGTACTACGCACGCGTGAAAATAAAAAAAAAAATCTGCCATACAAGTGAAAGATAATTGATATTAAACTGTAAACCATTGAATATCCTCTCTATATAAATATCAACATTAGTAACTGTCATACACCTGAAATATATTTGACATTAAACTGCAAACCATTGAATATCCTCTCTATATACATATCAACATTAGTAACACAGTCTCAAAACGCTTTAGTTCAATAATGGTCTGATTTGTATTGTGACATCACAAGAAGTATACATTGTTACATATAAACATCAACAATTGATAAACGTGATTCTAAATGTTATATTGCAATCCTTCAGTGACTGTGTGACATCAAATCATATATTGAGACAACCATGAACTATTTATAGAAAATTGCTTGCATTTTTCATGCTAGTTATGTACGTGTATTTTCATTGTACATGTATGTTCATTGTACATGTATGCTCATTGTACATGTATTTTCATTGTACATGTATGTTTGTTGTACATGAATGTTCAGTGTACATGTATGTTTAATTTACATGTATGTTCAATGTACATGTATGTTTATTGTACATTAATGCTAATTGTACATGTATGCTCATTTTACATATATGTTCATTGTACATGTATGTTCATTGTACATGTATGCTCATTGTACATGTATGTTCATGGTACAAGTATGTTCATTGTACATGTATGTTCATTGTACATGTATGTTCATTGTACATGTATGTTCATTGTACATGTATGTTCATTGTACATGTATGTTCATTGTACATGTATGTTAATTGTACATGTATGCTCATTGTACATGTATGTTAATTGTACATGTATGCTCATTGTACATGTATGTTCATTGTACATGTATGTTCATGGTACAAGTATGTTCATTGTACATGTATGTTCATTGTATATGTATCTTTATTGTACATGTATGTTGATTGTACATGTATGCTCATTGTACATGCATGCTCATTGTACGTGTATGTTCGTTCTACATGTATCTTCATTGTACATGTATGTTCATTGTACATGTATGTTCGTTGTACATGTATGTTCATTGTACATGTATGTTCATTGTACATGTATGTTCGTTGTACATGTATGTTCGTTGTACATGTATGCTCATTGTACATGTATGCTCATTGTACATGTATGTTCATTGTACATGTATGCTCATTGTACATGTATGTTCACTGTACATGTATGTTCATTGTACATGTATGCTCATTGTACATGTATGCTCATTGTACATGTTTGTTCATTGTACATGTATGTTGATTGTACATGTATGCTCATTGTACATGTATGCTCATTGTACGTGTATGTTCGTTCTACATGTATCTTAATTGTACATGTATGTTCATTGTACATGTATGTTCGTTGTACATGTATGTTCATTGTACATGTATGTTCATTGTACATGTATGTTCATTGTACATGTATGTTCGTTGTACATGTATGCTCATTGTACATGTATGCTCATTGTACATGTATGTTCATTGTACATGTATGTTCATTGTACATGTATGTTCATTGTACATGTATGTTCATTGTACATGTATGTTCATTGTACATGTATCTTCATTGTACATGTATGTTCATTAAACATGTATGTTCATTGTACATGTATGTTCATTGTTCATGTATATTCATTGTACATGTATGTTCATTGTACATGTATGTTTATTTTTACATGTATGCTCATTGTACTTGTGTGTTCATTGTACATGTATGCCTATTGTACATGTATGTTCGTTGTACATGTATGTTCATTGTACATGTATGTTCATTGTACATGTATGTTCATTGTACATGTATGTTCATTGTACATGTATGTTCGTTGTACATGTATGTTCATTGTACATGTATGTTCATTGTACATGTATGTTCATTGTACATGTATGTTCGTTGTACATGTATGCTCATTGTACATGTATGCTCATTGTACATGTATGTTCATTGTACATGTATGTTCATTGTACATGTATGTTCATTGTACATGTATGCGTATTATACATGTATGCTCATTGGACATGTATGCTCATTGTACATGTATGTTCATTGTACATGTATGCGTATTGCACATGTATGTTCATTGTAAATGCATGATCATTGTACATGCATGTTCATTGTACATGTGTCTTCATTGTGCATGTATGCTCCTTGTACATGTATGTTCATTGTACATGTATACTCATAGTACATGTATGTTCATTGTACATGTATGTTCATTGTACATTTATGTTCGTTGTACATGTATGCGTATTGTACATGTATGCTCATTGGACATGTATGTTCATTGTACATGTATGTTCATTGTACATGTATGTTCATTGTACATGTATGCTCATTTTACATGTATGTTCATTGTACATGTATGCTCATTGTACATGTAAGTTCATTGTACATGTATGCTCATTGTACAAGTATGTTCATTGTACATGTATGCTCATTGTACATGTATGGTCATTGTACATGTTTGCTCATTGTACATGTATGTTCATTGTACATGTATGCTCATTTTACATGTATGTTCATTGTACATGTATGCTCATTGTACATGCATGTTCATTGTACATGTATGCTCATTTTACATGTATGTTCATTGTACATGTATGCTCATTGTACATGTAAGTTCATTGTACATGTATGCTCATTGTACATGTATGGTCATTGTACATGTATGCTCATTGTACATGTATGTTCATTGTACATGTATGCTCATTGTACATGTATGCTCATTGTACATGTATACTCATTGTACATGTATGTTCATTGTACATGTATCTTCATTGTACATGTATGTTCATTGTACATGTATGCTCATTGTACATGTATGTTCATTGTACATGTATGCTCATTGTACATGTATGCTCATTGTACATGTATTCTCATTGTACATGTATGTTCATTGTACATGTATGCTCATTGTACATGTATGTTCATTGTACATGTATGTTCATTGTACATGTATGTTCATTGTACATGTATGCTCATTGTACATGTATGTTCATTGTACATGTATCTTCATTGTACATGTATGCTCATTGTACGTGTATGTTCGTTCTACATGTATCTTCATTGTACATGTATGTTCATTGTACATGTATGTTCGTTGTACATGTATGTTCATTGTACATGTATGTTCATTGTACATGTATGTTCATTGTACATGTATGTTCGTTGTACATGTATGCTCATTGTACATGTATGCTCATTGTACATGTATGTTCATTGTACATGTATGTTCATTGTACATGTATGTTCGTTGTACATGTATGCTCATTGTACATGTATGTTCATTGTACATGTATGTTCATTGTACATGTATCTTCATTGTACATGTATGTTCATTGTACATGTATGCTCATTGTACATGTATGCTCATTGTACATGTATGCTCATTGTACATGTATGTTCATTAAACATGTATGTTCATTGTACATGTATGTTCATTGTTCATGTAAATTCATTGTACATGTATGTTCATTGTACATGTATGTTTATTTTTCATGTATGCTCATTGTACTTGTGTGTTCATTGTACATGTATGTTCATTGTACATGTATGTTCGTTGTACATGTATGTTCATTGTACATGTATGTTCATTGTACATGTATGTTCATTGTACATGTATGTTCATTGTACATGTATGTTCGTTGTACATGTATGATCATTGTACATGTATGTTCATTGTACATGTATGATCATTGTACATGTATGTTCATTGTACATGTATGTTCGTTGTACATGTATGTTCATTGTACATGTATGTTCATTGTACATGTATGTTCGTTGTACATGTATGTTCATTGTACATGTATGTTCATTGTACATGTATGTTCGTTGTACATGTATGATCATTGTACATGTATGTTCATTGTACATGTATGATCATTGCACATGTATGATCATTGTACATGTATGCTCATTGTACATGTAAGTTCATTGTACAGGTATGTACGGCTATTTTTAGCGCTGTATTTTGTAATCAAACTTCTGATTGGTTGAAGTTGTTTTGAGGTAAATTGCAAGACCATTTGGTTTTTGTCATAATTAATACAAAATCATTGAATAAGACCTTTATCTTATAGATGAATCTTTAAAAATAATTTATAAGGAATGACCACATTTTATAACCCTCAAGAAAAGTGTGGTAATTCCTTAAAAACTGTTACCATTTATTCCTGTACATATTTGACAAAACATCACAGGGGCAATATAGAAGAACGAGACATTTAAACACTTCCTTTAACAATAGCGTTATGTAAGGGTGGATCACAAATGACTGCCGGTAGGAATCGGACTAAAAAATACCCCTTTGTGGCCCGCACTGCTGGTAGGAATCGGACTAAATAAATATCCCTCTGTGACCCGCACTGCGGTAGGAATCGGACTAAAAAATACCCCTCTGTGACCCGCACTGCTGGTAGGAATCAGACTAAAATATACCCTTCTGTGGCCCGCACTGCTGGTGGGAATCAGACTAAAAAACACCCCTTTATAGCCCGCACTGCTGGTGGGAATCAGACTAAAAACACCTCTTAATGGCCCGCACTGCTGGTGGGAATCAGACTAAAAAAACCTCTTTATGGCCCGCACTGCTGGTGGAAATCAGACTAAAATACACCCTTCTGTGGCCCGCACTGCTGATGGGAATCAGACTAAAATATACCCTTCTGTGGCCCGCACTGCTGATGGGAATCAGACTAAAATACACCCTTCTGTGGCCCGCACTGCTGGTGGGAATCACACTAAAATACATCCTTCTGTGGCCCGCACTGCTGGTGGGAATCAGACTAAAAAACACCCCTTTATGGCCCGCACTGTTGGTGGGAATCAGACTAAAAAAAACCTCTTTATGGCCCGCACTGCTGGTGGGAATCAGACTAAAAAACACCCTTCTGTGGCCCGCACTACTGGTGGGAATCAGACTAAAATATACCCCTCTGTGGCCCTCACTGCTGGTGGGAATCAGACTAAAATATACCCTTCTGTGGCCCTCACTGCTGGTGGGGATCAGACTAAAAACACCCTTCTATAGCCCGCACTGCTGGTGGGAATCAGACTAAAAAACACCCCTCTGTGGCCCTCACTGCTGGTGGGAATCAGACTAGAAAACACCCCTTCATGGCCCGCACTGCTGGTGGGAATCAGACTAAAATATACCCTTCTGTGGCCCTCACTGCTGGTGGGAATCGGACTAAAAAAAAACCTTTATGGCCCGCACTGCTGGTGGGAATCAGACTAAAATATACCCTTCTCTGGCACACACTGCTGGTGGGAATCAGACTAAAATATACCCTTCTGTGGCCCACACTGCTGGTGGGAATCAGACTAAAAAACACCCCTTTATGGCCCGCACTGCTGGTGGGAATCAGACTAAAATACACCCTTCTGTGGCCCGCACTGCTGGTGGGAATCAGACTAAAATATACCCTTCTGTGGCCCGCACTGCTGGTGGGAATCAGACTAAAATACACCCTTCTGTGGCCCGCACTGCTGGTGGGAATCAGACTAAAATACACCCCTTTATGGCCCGCACTGCTGGTGGGAATCAGACTAAAAAAACCTCTTTATGGCCCGCACTGCTGGTGGAAATCAGACTAAAATACACCCTTCTGTGGCCCGCACTGCTGATGGGAATCAGACTAAAATATACCCTTCTGTGGCCCGCACTGCTGATGGGAATCAGACTAAAATACACCCTTCTGTGGCCCGCACTGCTGGTGGGAATCACACTAAAATACATCCTTCTGTGGCCCGCACTGCTGGTGGGAATCAGACTAAAAAACACCCCTTTATGGCCCGCACTGCTGGTGGGAATCAGACTAAAAAAAACCTCTTTATGGCCCGCACTGCTGGTGGGAATCAGACTAAAAAACACCCTTCTGTGGCCCGCACTACTGGTGGGAATCAGACTAAAATATACCCCTCTGTGGCCCTCACTGCTGGTGGGAATCAGACTAAAATATACCCTTCTGTGGCCCTCACTGCTGGTGGGGGTCAGACTAAAAAACACCCTTCTATAGCCCGCACTGCTGGTGGGAATCAGACTAAAAAACACCCCTCTGTGGCCCTCACTGCTGGTGGGAATCAGACTAGAAAACACCCCTTCATGGCCCGCACTGCTGGTGGGAATCAGACTAAAATATACCCTTCTGTGGCCCTCACTGCTGGTGGGAATCGGACTAAAAAAAAACCTTTATGGCCCGCACTGCTGGTGGGAATCAGACTAAAATATACCCTTCTCTGGCACACACTGCTGGTGGGAATCAGACTAAAATATACCCTTCTGTGGCCCACACTGCTGGTGGGAATCAGACTAAAAAACACCCCTTTATGGCCCGCACTGCTGGTGGGAATCAGACTAAAATACACCCTTCTGTGGCCCGCACTGCTGGTGGGAATCAGACTAAAATATACCCTTCTGTGGCCCGCACTGCTGGTGGGAATCAGACTTAAATACACCCTTCTGTGGCCCGCACTGCTGGTGGGAATCAGACTAAAATATACCCTTCTGTGGCCCGCACTGCTGATGGGAATCAGACTAAAATACACCCTTCTGTGGCCCGCACTGCTGGTGGGAATCACACTAAAATACATCCTTCTGTGGCCCGCACTGCTGGTGGGAATCAGACTAAAAAACACCCCTTTATGGCCCGCACTGCTGGTGGGAATCAGACTAAAAAAAACCTCTTTATGGCCCGCACTGCTGGTGGGAATCAGACTAAAAAACACCCTTCTGTGGCCCGCACTACTGGTGGGAATCAGACTAAAATATACCCCTCTGTGGCCCTCACTGCTGGTGGGAATCAGACTAAAATATACCCTTCTGTGGCCCTCACTGCTGGTGGGGATCAGACTAAAAAACACCCTTCTATAGCCAGCACTGCTGGTGGGAATCAGACTAAAAAACACCCCTCTGTGGCCCTCACTGCTGGTGGGAATCAGACTAGAAAACACCCCTTCATGGCCCGCACTGCTGGTGGGAATCAGACTAAAATATACCCTTCTGTGGCCCTCACTGCTGGTGGGAATCGGACTAAAAAAAACCTTTATGGCCCGCACTGCTGGTGGAAATCAGACTAAAATATACCCTTCTATGGCACACACTGCTGGTGGGAATCAGACTAAAATATACCCTTCTGTGGCCCACACTGCTGGTGGGAATCAGACTAAAAAACACCCCTTTATGGCCCGCACTGCTGGTGGGAATCAGACTAAAATACACCCTTCTGTGGCCCGCACTGCTGGTGGGAATCAGACTAAAATATACCCTTCTGTGGCCCGCACTGCTGGTGGGAATCAGACTAAAATACACCCCTTTATGGCCCGCACTGCTGGTGGGAATCAGACTAAAAAAACCTCTTTATGGCCCGCACTGCTGGTGGAAATCAGACTAAAATACACCCTTCTGTGGCCCGCACTGCTGATGGGAATCAGACTAAAATATACCCTTCTGTGGCCCGCACTGCTGATGGGAATCAGACTAAAATACACCCTTCTGTGGCCCGCACTGCTGGTGGGAATCACACTAAAATACATCCTTCTGTGGCCCGCACTGCTGGTGGGAATCAGACTAAAAAACACCCCTTTATGGCCCGCACTGCTGGTGGGAATCAGACTAAAAAAAACCTCTTTATGGCCCGCACTGCTGGTGGGAATCAGACTAAAAAACACCCTTCTGTGGCCCGCACTACTGGTGGGAATCAGACTAAAATATACCCCTCTGTGGCCCTCACTGCTGGTGGGAATCAGACTAAAATATACCCTTCTGTGGCCCTCACTGCTGGTGGGGGTCAGACTAAAAAACACCCTTCTATAGCCCGCACTGCTGGTGGGAATCAGACTAAAAAACACCCCTCTGTGGCCCTCACTGCTGGTGGGAATCAGACTAGAAAACACCCCTTCATGGCCCGCACTGCTGGTGGGAATCAGACTAAAATATACCCTTCTGTGGCCCTCACTGCTGGTGGGAATCGGACTAAAAAAAAACCTTTATGGCCCGCACTGCTGGTGGGAATCAGACTAAAATATACCCTTCTCTGGCACACACTGCTGGTGGGAATCAGACTAAAATATACCCTTCTGTGGCCCACACTGCTGGTGGGAATCAGACTAAAAAACACCCCTTTATGGCCCGCACTGCTGGTGGGAATCAGACTAAAATACACCCTTCTGTGGCCCGCACTGCTGGTGGGAATCAGACTAAAATATACCCTTCTGTGGCCCGCACTGCTGGTGGGAATCAGACTTAAATACACCCTTCTGTGGCCCGCACTGCTGGTGGGAATCAGACTAAAATATACCCTTCTGTGGCCCGCACTGCTGATGGGAATCAGACTAAAATACACCCTTCTGTGGCCCGCACTGCTGGTGGGAATCACACTAAAATACATCCTTCTGTGGCCCGCACTGCTGGTGGGAATCAGACTAAAAAACACCCCTTTATGGCCCGCACTGCTGGTGGGAATCAGACTAAAAAAAACCTCTTTATGGCCCGCACTGCTGGTGGGAATCAGACTAAAAAACACCCTTCTGTGGCCCGCACTACTGGTGGGAATCAGACTAAAATATACCCCTCTGTGGCCCTCACTGCTGGTGGGAATCAGACTAAAATATACCCTTCTGTGGCCCTCACTGCTGGTGGGGATCAGACTAAAAAACACCCTTCTATAGCCAGCACTGCTGGTGGGAATCAGACTAAAAAACACCCCTCTGTGGCCCTCACTGCTGGTGGGAATCAGACTAGAAAACACCCCTTCATGGCCCGCACTGCTGGTGGGAATCAGACTAAAATATACCCTTCTGTGGCCCTCACTGCTGGTGGGAATCGGACTAAAAAAAACCTTTATGGCCCGCACTGCTGGTGGAAATCAGACTAAAATATACCCTTCTATGGCACACACTGCTGGTGGGAATCAGACTAAAATATACCCTTCTGTGGCCCACACTGCTGGTGGGAATCAGACTAAAAAACACCCCTTTATGGCCCGCACTGCTGGTGGGAATCAGACTAAAATACACCCTTCTGTGGCCCGCACTGCTGGTGGGAATCAGACTAAAATATACCCTTCTGTGGCCCGCACTGCTGGTGGGAATCAGACTAAAATACACCCTTCTGTGGCCCGCACTGCTGGTGGGAATCAGACTAAAATACACCCCTTTATGGCCCGCACTGCTGGTGGGAATCAGACTAAAAAAACCTCTTTATGGCCCGCACTGCTGGTGGAAATCAGACTAAAATACACCCTTCTGTGGCCCGCACTGCTGATGGGAATCAGACTAAAATATACCCTTCTGTGGCCCGCACTGCTGATGGGAATCAGACTAAAATACACCCTTCTGTGGCCCGCACTGCTGGTGGGAATCACACTAAAATACATCCTTCTGTGGCCCGCACTGCTGGTGGGAATCAGACTAAAAAACACCCCTTTATGGCCCGCACTGCTGGTGGGAATCAGACTAAAAAAAACCTCTTTATGGCCCGCACTGCTGGTGGGAATCAGACTAAAAAACACCCTTCTGTGGCCCGCACTACTGGTGGGAATCAGACTAAAATATACCCCTCTGTGGCCCTCACTGCTGGTGGGAATCAGACTAAAATATACCCTTCTGTGGCCCTCACTGCTGGTGGGGGTCAGACTAAAAAACACCCTTCTATAGCCCGCACTGCTGGTGGGAATCAGACTAAAAAACACCCCTCTGTGGCCCTCACTGCTGGTGGGAATCAGACTAGAAAACACCCCTTCATGGCCCGCACTGCTGGTGGGAATCAGACTAAAATATACCCTTCTGTGGCCCTCACTGCTGGTGGGAATCGGACTAAAAAAAAACCTTTATGGCCCGCACTGCTGGTGGGAATCAGACTAAAATATACCCTTCTCTGGCACACACTGCTGGTGGGAATCAGACTAAAATATACCCTTCTGTGGCCCACACTGCTGGTGGGAATCAGACTAAAAAACACCCCTTTATGGCCCGCACTGCTGGTGGGAATCAGACTAAAATACACCCTTCTGTGGCCCGCACTGCTGGTGGGAATCAGACTAAAATATACCCTTCTGTGGCCCGCACTGCTGGTGGGAATCAGACTTAAATACACCCTTCTGTGGCCCGCACTGCTGGTGGGAATCAGACTAAAATATACCCTTCTGTGGCCCGCACTGCTGATGGGAATCAGACTAAAATACACCCTTCTGTGGCCCGCACTGCTGGTGGGAATCACACTAAAATACATCCTTCTGTGGCCCGCACTGCTGGTGGGAATCAGACTAAAAAACACCCCTTTATGGCCCGCACTGCTGGTGGGAATCTGACTAAAAAAAACCTCTTTATGGCCCGCACTGCTGGTGGGAATCAGACTAAAAAACACCCTTCTGTGGCCCGCACTACTGGTGGGAATCAGACTAAAATATACCCCTCTGTGGCCCTCACTGCTGGTGGGAATCAGACTAAAATATACCCTTCTGTGGCCCTCACTGCTGGTGGGGATCAGACTAAAAAACACCCTTCTATAGCCAGCACTGCTGGTGGGAATCAGACTAAAAAACACCCCTCTGTGGCCCTCACTGCTGGTGGGAATCAGACTAGAAAACACCCCTTCATGGCCCGCACTGCTGGTGGGAATCAGACTAAAATATACCCTTCTGTGGCCCTCACTGCTGGTGGGAATCGGACTAAAAAAAACCTTTATGGCCCGCACTGCTGGTGGAAATCAGACTAAAATATACCCTTCTCTGGCACACACTGCTGGTGGGAATCAGACTAAAATATACCCTTCTGTGGCCCACACTGCTGGTGGGAATCAGACTAAAAAACACCCCTTTATGGCCCGCACTGCTGGTGGGAATCAGACTAAAATACACCCTTCTGTGGCCCGCACTGCTGGTGGGAATCAGACTAAAATATACCCTTCTGTGGCCCGCACTGCTGGTGGGAATCAGACTAAAATATACCCTTCTGTGGCCCGCACTGCTGGTGGGAATCAGACTAAAATACACCCCTTTATGGCCCGCACTGCTGGTGGGAATCAGACTAAAATACACCCCTTTATGGCCCGCACTGCTGGTGGGAATCAGACTAAAATATAACCTTCATGGCCCGCATTGCTGGTCGGAATCAGACTAAAATACACCCCTTTATGGCCCGCACTGCTGGTGGAAATCAGACTAAAAAACACCCCTTTATGGCCCGCACTGCTGGTGGGAATCAGACTAAAATATAACCTTCATGGCCCGCATTGCTGGTCGGAATCAGACTAAAATACACCCCTTTATGGCCCGCACTGCTGGTGGAAATCAGACTAAAAAACACCCCTTTATGGCCCGCACTGCTGGTGTGAATCAGACTAAAATATAACCTTCATGGCCCGCATTGCTGGTCGGAATCAGACTAAAAAACACCCCTTTATGGCCCGCACTGCTGGTGGGAATCAGACTAAAAAACAACCCTTTATGGCCCGCACTGCTGGTGGGAATCAGACTAAAATACACCCTTCTGTGGCCCGCACTGCTGGTGGGAATCAGACTAAAATACACCCATCTGTGGCCAATAGGTTAGAAAATAAAATAAACTTTTTTGTTTATTTCAAACAGGTCCGACTCCCAAAAATAACCCGAGCTATGCTTAATCTGAAAGTCTTTGTCCTACACCATTATGGGGTATAACATACCGTTCGGAACATCTCTATCATTATTAATGGGTCATGCAAGTGACTTTTAGTCTTTACTTCAAATTATAACTGATACGCCAATATCGTCATCATAATGTTCATGTACGTTTCCTAATCATGCAGATAAGCTAATCAGCATTATATATGTATTCCATGTTTCTAATATGTGGCACTCTCCATAATAATGACTAAAAATCAATTACAAACTGTATCGTTAACAAAATTACAAATTTGAAAAACTAAAATTAAAAACAAATTAAAAAAAAAAATAAAAAAATACAACATTTGCTGTCATAGATTAATATCATATACACCAGTATATACAATATGAAACATCTTATTTAGATCTAAATATACAGTTTGAGGTTTGAAATAGTTCACATATCATGAATCTAACACAGATATTGAAAACATGCAAACAGGAGTTCAGAACCGAATGGGGATGACTTCATGAGATTGTATTTACATTCTGATTGTTTCTTCTCTATATGAACATACCAACTGAAAACAACAAACACTAGACTATGAATACATCATGAATACAGTATGAACACATCCATTCACGTGAATTACTTATGACGTAATATATTAGTCTTGTTCAATGGGAGTCTTACGGCTCTGCTTCGGATAACATGGAGAATGCCCCCGCGTAAAACGTTTAAATGACTACGGTAGATAATTGGCGCCAATTTTACCTAAATTA
Source organism: Mimachlamys varia (assembly GCA_947623455.1). Lineage (NCBI taxonomy): Eukaryota > Metazoa > Mollusca > Bivalvia > Pectinida > Pectinidae > Mimachlamys > Mimachlamys varia. The sequence goes on along the minus strand of OX392544.1, from coordinate 38,846,234 downwards.
TGGCTGTTCCGCCTTTTTCGTTTAAAGGATGGCACAATAACAAACGCAGCTGATTAACCAGTTGTTCAATAAATAAGAAATAAATTAGACAATTGTTCAGTAGTAAAATTGTAAATATATGAATTGAACGGCGTTGTTTTAATTTTCATGCCGGTATGAATGCAAATCGGTTACATCCATATTGACCATGAAGCCCTGTCGGGCTTCATGCAATATGGATGTAACCGCTTTGCATTCATACCGGCATGAAAATTAAAAAACGCCGTTCAATCCCTATGTATCAGAAGGCGTGTGAGAGAGACAGTGATACATACTATTAAATTACTTTTATGAATATGTGACGAACAGCCAAATATGAAAGGAAATTTAGACTTGTTTTTGAGAGAAATAGTTATGATCAAAACTATAAAATTTGTACATATTAAATGATTTAAAACTCAAACAGTAAATTACATCCGGAAATTTGGTACTTTTAATGACTCAATGGAACGGTTATAACTGCCTCCTGTACAATCTGACCCTGAGATACGACCTTCTGATACTATAACGACGAGTTGCTTCTTTTCTATAGAGTAATGTCATCAGTAAATGTATATAGATTGATTAAAAATACAAAATATAAAAGTATAAGCAGTAAACAAACGACTTCTGTTTCGCTTGTTACGTCCTTGTTAAAGATGATGAATTTTCTTGACAAAGAATGAACAGATGTATCCACCTGTATATCAAACTAAACACTGCGGATTTTAACAAACACTATTACAGCTACATAACAGTGTACCGATCTCCAATACTATGTATAAGAATGTGGAATATCTTAACATCAAATTTGCAATCAGGGGTATTGTAACAGGTTTGTTTTTACATCACATAGATCATTTGTCAAGTCTGAAAAGTTATGATACATACATTAGATACTGACTTGATTTACACGTTTTTCGTCTGGTTTTCGTCATTGTGATTGTTGTAGACGTTCTATCCTCTTTTGGGCAGGGTTTATATGTTGAAATGGGCTTGAAACTTTAAGAGCGTTTCTGTATTCCCTGATAGCTTTGCGTTTGTCGCCCAGCATTTCATAACATATTCCCAAGAGATTGTGTACTATCAAGTATAAATAGTATCTCTCGTCATACTTCACGTCCTGAAGGTGAATCAGTGCTCCGTCACGGTTTCTGGTGTCTCCAAGTACATGGTAACACAGAAAGGACAGTAACAGGGCGTAGGGTAATGGCGGGATACGAGCGATGCCCACATTGTCACAAAGTGCCATGATCTCCTGGTGTAGTTGGGATGGAATAAAATGTAAAGCATTTTTCTCGATGTAGATATCTGATACAAACGCCTTGCATTTGTGCAGAAGGCTGAACCCTCGTCCACAATACAACTGTTCATACCTATCTGAAAAGTTACCAGCTGTCGTCCAATCAAAGTAAAATTTGAATGAAGAGATCACGTGATCACATAGTTCCAGTGTTTTCATGTAATTCCCCGTCTGGTAGTAAAATGTTGCCAAACTGAGTAGTCCTGAACTTGTACACACTGTTAAAAGTGGTGTCAGTAAGTTCTTGCATTTTCTGAGAGATTTGTACTTCTCTTTATTACCTCTAGCAGTGATGTGTTCGCCGAATATCTTCATCCCTGTATGAGATAATGCGTGAACTGTAGCAAAGTAACATAGAAAATCGTCTGCGTCCGACCTTGAACTTAAGAGGAGTTCGAATAAGGGGAGAAGACCAACAGGACAACCTCTGGATAAATCTTTTCCCAATATTTCAAAGTCCCGTTCACGTTCTGACTGTGTTGGTGTAGGTAGTACATATATCCACTCTCCATTCCTCACAATACGGATATGCTCTTCTATTGTAAGGCTGTATATTTGTATGGTTGTTCCAATTGAAAGACATTTCCAATTCATATTATAGAGGTCAGTGAGAAACCGAAGAAGTTTCTGTCGATTATGAACATGAACTTTTCCGAGGAACATGTTATTTTTCTTGATAAAGTAATTTGGACAACATCCTACATACACCCAATTGATCAAAATCTTCAAACAAAACATGAAACAGAGGAACGTGTGCTTTTCATCCCAAAATGAAGCAGGTGTGTTTTCTACTGCATAAAATATGACAGTTTTTATAATGTAGGACGACAGAACATCTTCTTCATCTAACAATTGTTTCAACATGCCTGATATTTGTTTGAGAAATATCTTGAGAAGTCCATACACTAGAAACTGGACATGAGATAAAGAATAAATAAGTTTCCTTTCTGCAGTGGCAAATGAAATCCTCCACTGGAGAAAAGTGTCGGCCGACGTTTTATCCCCTACCGGGACTAGATGACAACCACCTTGTGCAATCTGATCTCGCAAAGCTTTGTCTGGCCAGTTATGTAAGCGGGGTCTATTCATCCACTCGTTTGCTTCACTTGGCCAATTATAACAAGGAAAAGAAAGTGCGACATCAAGTTCAAATACTTTGCTGCTACGACCTACACTCTTCGTATGAACTGCTGGTCCATGGCTTTCCACATTCATCAAAGTCTTGTCAGCAGATGCATCTACCATTCCTCGTTTTAATATTTCACTTGATATGTAGTATGCACCACGTACTTTAACGATCGATTGCAGAATGTCTGACGAAATTGTCTTTCCAAGAGGAAGAAGTTCCAGGTGTACATAACCAGGTCGACTATCAGCCTCTCTCATCATCAAAACTAATTTGTCTGTCTTGTAGATTTGATTACTTATGTGCTGATCTGGACAGATAACTATTACAGATTGGTCAAGCATCATCCCGTCTGTATCCGACCAATAAAAGTCTATTCCTTCTGCTTTACTTCCAGTAGAAAACTTTCCAAAATATGTTCCTCTTAAGTTATGTAGTTGATCTTTCAAAACTGTCAGCATCCTCCTGATAGCTATTATCTCCTGGCTCCCTATGAACCTGTCAAGGACGTGATACAGAATCCAAGACATCTCGTACAGCTCACCCTGATCAGACATCTCAGTGATATGTTACAGACCCTGTGAATACGTAAAGGAATTAACATTTAATTATTGTATAAAAAGATCAACAAAACATTTAAGTCAAATAGTATTAAGTTAAAAAATATTTAAACATTACTTTTGATCAATGGCTTACTCCATCTACATGTAATTGATACAGCATGGCAAGCACGAACGAGTCTGTACTATACCGTTATGATATCTCGTGAAAAACAATTGCAAACCAATTGAATTAACCTTCAGAGTGACTTCATTTTCATCGGTGAAAATTTTTTTTAAAAAATTGCCTTGAACTGGTGACCTTGACTTTTGTCAGTTGACTTCTTGTTTATTCCAATCAACGTTGCTTCATAAAGTCATATTGTTTAATTTCTATCAAAGAAAGAATGAAATCGCTTATTTTGAATCAGGATGGCTACAGTGTGTACATAAAGAAAATTTGACCTTGACCTTGAGCTTGGAATTCTGAAATTCAACAATGTCCAATTATATTCGTACACTTCTGTATGAAGTTTGATAATGAAATTGTGATATGTTTATATTCCATCGGGATGGTCAAGTGTTTATGGATAGGAAGGATGACCTTCGCCTTGACCTTGAAACCCCAAAATACCACAATGTCTTCGATATACTCATGCAGGCGTTTGTATGAATTTCCATACAAAATGAAAGAAAGAAGTTGCTGTGTTGCTATGGTCCGGGATGGAACGCGACCCAACGACGGAAAATGGCAACGCTATAACAGAACCATACTAAGGGTCAATATTGGAGTTGTTGAAGGAATCATGGTCCTCAATACTAGTGTCCAGCATGGGTAAAACATGTAAAAAACAAATTTTTTTTAAGTTTAACGAACGAGGAATGAAGACTTCACAGACGCAAACGGATCTAAACAAATTAGTTTAATTAGTTGATGCCGGCCTATCGAAACAACAACTGTCAAAGGCTTCGTTATCTTAGGTGTATTGCCCGATACAAAAAAAAACAAACCCTTAGGAGCCTCATTCAAAAACAAAATCAGAAAACACCAAATCGACAACAAAACTTTAATCTGAACTCAAAATCGATTAACTAGAAGCACAATATGAACAAAGGAAAGATTTGCATTGAATCCATCGTAAAAGTACAAGAAAATAAGACCAGGTCTTCCGGAAAGGTAAACGTCGTCTGCTTCATCAACGACACCCGCCATGTTAATCTAGCTCAAATACATGGCATGGCCTCACAGTGCTTACAGGGACATAATTCTCAATGACAACAAGCAGACATATTAATGAACATATTCAAAAACATCCAAATTAGATGCGAATCTCCGGTTTTCTAACTCTAGCCTAACGCAGTTGATTCGATATTCTAGAGCTTGCTCTAAATATCGGGATTTTCTTGATCAATGTCGACTGCTGACAAACAAACAAACCTTCGTTTCCCCGAATAGAAGTTTATTTCGGAGATTTCGACCAATCAGAATGGTCGTTTCTCCTGACACTCTGTTAGATCATTTTACCGTGACCACGACCAGTATATTTCTGTAGGCATGACGCCGATAAAAATCGCCGTATAGCAGGAGCTTATATTTTAATCAAAATCGACACAATTATAACACAATCGACAGGTTTTGGTGACAGGCGGTGCTATAAATGAAACGGGATACCTCGACTTGATGTCCCGGCTGTATGTAGTCACGAAAGAAACTATCGAAAACGAGAGTTTCCATTTTAGCCCACGGGATGCAAACGTCAGAGAAGTGTACCGTGGGTTTCCGACGATGCTGTTGAATACAAAACACACGTAGGGAAAGGGCATTGCAGTTAGTCTATGGAAGAATAATTTTTAGTGGTTGTTGTCAATTACATTTATGCCACTTTTGTGCGTTCTTTTAAGTTACAAAAAGGATTGGCTGAATCATGTGGCGTTTGCGACTAGTTGTGGGTTTAGGGTTAGATAATGTATATAAAATTCAATAATTCAAATTAGTCCGATATCTGTCTTGAGAGATATTACATTTCATAGGGAAGCTAAAACAAGTATTTCGTAATAAAATACTTGAGTATCATATGTTTAGAGGAAAAGAGTCCAGAATTTAACTAAACACCTCCTTCTATTTTAAACGTCTTTAATATAACAAACAAATAAAAAGTTCCATGCACAAACACTGTCAAATCGTATCACGTACTTTTTCTTGTCACAAACAGAGACTTTCGTTTTTGCAAACAGGCTGTCCGCAACAGCTTATGTTAGTTATTTCTGTATAGCATATAATTATGATATTATTAAGCATCTTCCCATGTATATTTGAAAATATTTACCAAGAAAATACCCGCAGTTAACCAGTAAAATACATAAAAGTGTAATAGAGAAATAAACGATTTTTGTGTTTGTTTTGCCAGAAATTGTACATAACGCCTGAAGTTATCTGTTTCCTTATATGAGATGAATAAAAAAAAAAGCCATAGCGTCAACAAAATCATAGTCCGAACTCAAAATCGAGGCAAAATATGAACAAAGGAAAGATTTACATGGAGACCCCCGTAAAAGTACAAGATAACAAGGACGTATGTTACAGGTGAAAAGGTGTGATTCAAACAAAGTTTCAATAAGAACAGATTTTACTAATTTATCGCAATGAGTGAGATATCGTGATGAAACAACCCCTTCGACCAACAGATACATAACATATAATTAACATACCGGAAGTGTGTAAATCTTACCGGAAGTGTTATCGTCTAATTTATCTTCTTGGTTGATTGTGGAATGTCAGGAGAACGCCTGGCACCCTGAAGGATCCGGAGGATGAAGATGTGAACTGTTCTCATCATTGATGATGCTGTCCGGAGGATATGTTAGTTCATTTCATCGTTTTCAAAAACTATTGGATCATCTTAACAAATTAAACAGAGTAACATTTAAACCCGTATCACGTGCTGCATTTAAATCTGCCGTACAAATCCAATCAGATAGTGTTTCTGTATGCTTGATATGTTTAACATCCGATCTCAGTACACATCTACTCTACACTGATGTGGCCGTTGATCGCCGATGGCTTTATACACATAAATAGCTGTTCAGTACTTATGTTTCTATGAACACGTGTTTCCGTTTTCCATCGTACAGATACAACGACATGCAGACTGGTTTTTCTAGAACGCAGTGGAAGTTTCTAGGAGTATGTTCATAACGTGCTCCTATGCGTGTTGTTTTAGTTGTTAATACCTACATTTCCTTTAATTATATTTAGTGTACCTTCGTGCGTGTAACAATGAACGATTTAAAACATATTTCGGTAAATCCACCTTAGGAGTAATGAGCATTTCCAATAAAAGTCAATATTTTATATTTGATCTGCATTCTTCCTTTGAAAAGCATTTTGAAGGCAAATGTTGTTACATGACTATAACAACATTTACTATTGTGACGTCATGAATCTCTGTTATGACGCGGTCAATATCATTGTTATCTACACTCGATGTCCTGTTCATAAGCATCAAACAAAAAGAGGAATATCAACGAACAGGTTTTCTTTTCAAACCCCCGGGGTTTGATCTGTGGTGGTTATGACCACAGGAGTTACTTCCCTTGTGTTGGAACTCTCTGGTAGAGAGTCGCGTAATTAGAGATACTGGAGCCTGAACAAGACGGTGTTAAACAACCTGTGCCTTCGGGACTTGTATCTGCCGCTTGACTGTGTGTCAACTACCCAGACTGTGTGTCTGAAAGGGCGGAGCTGTGTGGCCGTCTTTATGTATATGTTTTAGGTGTTCTATATGTAATAAATTACTACATTGGCGACGAGGATAATTCGGGTTTCGCGCCATTTGTCACGTGTTTCAGAAATCGCTGCAAATTGTTTACAACCTCTGTTTTTGTATGTGAATCGCTTAGATACTGAATTTATCACATTAATGTTGGTAATTAGTACACGCTGACGTTATATATATGTAGCGTTCCCAATATTTAACAACACAATCTGATAATAAACACGTAAACAAACCACGGGGGCTTGTAGGCCAGATTTTTTTTATGTAGATCTAGATCTACATACATGTAGTGCATGGGCTGCACAAACTTAATTGAGATTTGAACTTGCAATTTTTACTGTAGCGATTTCCTTATTATTAGATTGTATAAGCTGTATACAAGCAGTATACAGAATCCAATTTGTAGAGGTGAGGCAAATATCCACCCCCCCCCTTTCAATTTTCTTGTAAATTTCAGTACTTATATTATTTTAGCACATTAAGCAACGTGGTTGGTGATTTATTCGCCTTTTCCCTTGTTTAATTGTGGTACCATTATAAACTTGCGTTACTCATTTATCTTTAAAGTTCTATACAGTACATATTTTTTTTTAGTTCTATCTGAACATTTTTTCTTTCTTGTCAAATATATGTACACCTTGTAATAAGCAATGTGGTTGGTGATATTACTCGCCTATTCCCTTGCTTAATGTTATTTCATGCGAAAGTTGTAGAACTTGCTTTATAATCTTAATTTAGAATTATACTGTGTAATTAGACTTGGCTGACATTAATTATTATTTTTGTTTGTAACCCTTCATTTTTCATGTCAAATGTTCTATCTGTTATGCTGACTCGCGAGCAAACTTTGTAACCGAGAAGAAGACAGTGAAGCTGGCGACAACGACCGGTTCTGGAAAAGAAGGAAAATAGTAAAAAGTGGTATTTGAAGTGCGGTTGGTGATTTTACTCGCCTTTTCCCCTTCAAATGTCCTCTTTGGCAGCCAGACCTGTTTTATAGAGAGGTTGGTGACTCAAGCGCTAATACCACTGTCAAACAACAACAAAGATCAGCTAGATTGTCATCTCAAAATGTCGGATGTAGAGAATGCATTCAGTGAATTTACAGCCTGGCAGGGCAAACAAAGGACTGATATGGAACGATGGGTTGACAGCTTTCAGAAGTGTCTGGAATCGGAGAAAGAAGGAATAAAAGCTATGGTCGAAGCACAACAGGCAGAAAACAGGACTTTCAAAGAATATCTGGAGAAAGAACGTACAGATTTTAAATCTGTTGTTGACCATGCCCTCTCCAGGATGGAGGAAGCTGTGAAGAGGATTGAGGTCAGAGGTGAGGTGTCCGAGGACAGTGTGTACATTCCTAGGAGACCGAGTGCATTTAGTTCCACACATAATTCCTCAGTTCCGTTTCCAGGACCTATGCCAATCTCTCGACCATTTCTAACTTCATGGTTTTCACATTGTGATACAAGACTCCCACCTCCACCTATTTTTCCAGAGAATGTTACACCTGACATACGCATTCCTGGACGATCTATGGCAAGCAACGAGGATTCCCAAACAGCAGGCATAGCTGGTCAGACACCATCGTTACACCGAGGGAGAGAATGTAGACGAATGTCTCGAAGTTGTAGGTCTGGGAGCTGTAACCGTCATGACATGAGCTCTTCTACAAATTCGGAGTCCAACAGTGGAACCAGCGATTACAGTGAGCATTCACGGTCACGACGTTGAAGGAAAAAAAGTCCCCCATCAGTAAAACCTCAAACCTATAATGGGGAAGGAGAGTGGGATTCGTTCATTTTTCAGCAGGACCGGATGTCTAAACGGTATAAATGGAGCCACAGGGAACAAAAAGAAAGACTTCTGGATTCTTTACGCGGTAAAGCCCTCGACTATGCAAGGGAAATTCGTCATGCATGAAAAGTACGATAAACTGTGCAAGAAGTTGGCAAAACGCTTCAGTCAGAAGGAGGCACCAGTGTCAGCAAGGAGACAACTGCAGTTTATCAAGCAAAAAGAGAATGAGAGCCTTGCTGAATCGCTCAGAGGGTTCACTTTTTAGCTATGGATGGGCTACCAGGAGCATTGGAGGAGACAATAGACCAGATTGCTGTTGAGGCTTTCTTGCGGGCATGTAGGGACAAAGAAGCAGCCAGTATTGCTATGAGCAAGAATCCTAAATCCATTTATAAGGCTTTGCAGTACGCCAAGGAGGCTGTCAATAACAACAAGTTCTTATATGGATCTAAGCCTGCATTTGCTGGTCGCCAGGTAACCTTTGCAGAGGATGAAGATTGTAACAGAAATGCGGAGCACAGGGATGTACGGAGAGTAGCATCCTTGCGTAGAGAAACAGAGATGGGTGAACTTGTTACTCTTGTGAGAAGCTTGGTGAGCAAATTTGATAGTTCATGGACAAAAATGCTACGGGATAGATCATTATCTCCTATAGGCTCTCCACGTTCGCAATCAAACAGCCCAAACAGGTTGTCTAAGCGGAAATGCTATCAATGTGAAGAGTATGGACACCTCCAACGTGAGATCCGTCCATGTAAAATGTTAAACCCCACCGATACACCAGTTTTAAATGAAGTTCTGCATAAAACTGTGGCAGAGACTCTGGTCTCTATGGGCTTCTCAAGTGGAATGAGAGAGAGAAGATGGTTAGAACATTTACAGTAAAGGTTCAGTGTCAAATTGTGTTACCTCCTTTCCCTGACAAAAACTCCAGTGAACTTGATTTCTTTAGGTGATCCACAGGTGACCTGGGATGTGTAACCACACAAACACTCGGAAGTGGAATACCAGCGCGACAGAAAATATGTAAGGCTCCGCTTGGATTTAAGAGTGAGGAACGTTAACACCAGGAGGAGATGTTGAAAGCAGATGTCATATAATATAACCTTTTACATCGGAATGGGCATCTGCAAAGACAACAACGGAGGCATTCGTGGAAAACGGGGAGGAAGGCGAACTCGTCGCTGCCTCTGGTGATGAATTAGGGATGGATACAGACGATGGGGATGGCACTGCGGAAAAGGAAGATGAAATGGACAAAGTTGTCAATTCTAACGAAAGTGTATCGAACTCGGACAGTATCGAGAAAAGCAAGAAATAGACTACGCGTGATGGCCGAAGTGTTCAGTTACCTTCGCATTTGAAAGATTATATCTTGTATAAGACTTGTTTAACAATCGGCTACTTTCTATAAACAACAAGAAGTTTGCTGACCACGTCGATCGTATATACCCTTCTGAACTTGAAATAAAGGACACAACAGACTCTTCTACATCAGCTGCTTACCTCGATCTGTACTTAAACTACGACCAACATGGACAGCTTACTACTAAGCTATACGATAACCGTGATGATTTCAATTTTCCGATCGTAAACTTTCCATTTCTTGATAGTAACATCCCTGCTTCTCCAACCTATGGTGTTTACATGTCGAAGTTGATTCGGTATTCCATGGCTTGCTCTAAATATCGGGATTTTCGTGATCGATGTCGACTGCTGACAAACAAACTAACAACACAAGGATTCGAGAGATGCAGGTTGATCAGTACTATGGGCAAGTTTTATGGTCGCCATCTTTGTCTCATTCAGAAATATTCTGTATTTTTAAGTGATATGAAGATGGACGTTTTTGAGTATGCTCATTAGTGTGTTTACTTGTTGTGATTGACAATGATACTCAGTTCTCATTTTGAGAACTTGATGTTTACTTGGATGTGACAAAAGATTTACATGGCGGGTGTCGTCGATGAAGCAGAAGACGCTTACTCTTCCGGAACACCATATCTTAGTCTCTTGTCCTTTTGCAAGGGTCTCCATGTAAATCTTTCCTTTGTTCATATTTTGCCCCTGGTTTAATCGATTTTGAGTTTGGATTATGATTATGTTGACGCTTCGGTATTCTCTTATTTTATTAGATAGTTTATATCATTCTCGAAATCTGTGACTTTAATAATTTGTGTAGGAAAATAGTCAATAGATATGTACGTGTCCTTTTATATGACGGGGAGAAATGTGGTAATGACCACAGGAGTTACTTCCCTTGTGTTGGAACTCTATGGTAGAGAGTCGCGTAATTAGAGATACTGTAGCCTGAACAAGACGGTGTTAAACAACCTGTGCCTTCGGGACTTGTATCTGCCGCTTGACTGTGTGTCAAATACCCAGACTGTGTGTCTGGAAGGGCGGAGCTGTGTGGCCGTCTTTATGTATATGTTTTGGGTGTTCTATATGTAATAAATTACTACACTGTAAACAATTTGTGCACTTCTGGTGCTTCCTCATGCCTGAAAGCCTTCTGGGAAATTAAGGCCGCTTACGTTCTACAAAAATATGATAGTATCCATATTAGGTACATTATCATATTATACTAGGTAAATATCATGCATTATCCATTTGATAAAAACATCTTGAATGCAGTGGAGAGATACAAAATACTGCCAGCCTGCAGGGAGAAACCCATACAAAATGGATCTCTGAAATTGAAAATATCATAATGTATTAAAAGCATCCATGGTACGTTTTTTCGTGGCTTTTTATTGTCATTAAGTCATTTTCATAACGAAGATGGTGTGTCCAGTATTTTTAATTATATTCATATTGTTTTCCTATTGTTGCCATAAGTCAGAGGACTAATATTCATATAGAGTGGTCATCGTCCAACTTAAAATGTATCGTCAAATTTGTTTTCACATAACTGTTGTTTTCACATCACATACTGCTGATTTTTATTCACGGTTTCTTCAACCGTTTTGGACGGCAGAGAGTCCAACTTGACAAGGAAAATTAGTCCTTAAAGAAAGCGCGACCTCAGCCTTTATTTAGGATAGTAACATTGTGTATCGAAAGCAAGGCTGCAACAATGAAATAAATAGTGTGCCAAAATGCCCGAGAGAAGTTGAGGCACGATCAGAAATTTAATTTAGAATTTCTGTTAACAACCATGACAGCAAGACGATCATTGCAAGTAGGAATGGGAAAAGTTTAGATAGGTAATACATTGGCTTGCATATTGATCGATATTTTGAAGTTAAAGTGTTAAACGAGGCCGGGGTTCAGGTTGCCGTTTTTATGTACTCATGGGTTATTACAGGCCCCCGGGACCTGTAGTATTAGGGATTACCGCTGTCGCTTCAGTCGGGGGTCCAGGTCCTCCCGATAGGACCTCTCCCATAGTGGATGTCAGGCCTTTACCGGAACTCCCGATCTGGACCTCTCCCACAGTGGATGTCAGGCCTTTACCGGCACTCGTCGACACAGCTAGATTTGTCTTCAGAGTTGGATTATAGATGTCGAATTCGCATGTTATTTGACCAACCAGGCTACAAAGATTCGATTGGATAAATATTGCATTAATTATTATTTTATTTGATAATGTATTTGTCGGAACTCAGTCAAATAAAGCTTTTAACTAAAGGTATTTTGTTCCATTCAGTCGTAAAAATGGCATTTTCTTCAGCGGTAACTACCTTTAAAACTTTCAATATGTTCTTTCGAATGAAAAAGTGATATTTTGGCTGTTGCTGTATTACAATCCACTAATTGTACTAGAGCGATATTTGTTCCAGCTGAGTGATGGAGGCCCATTTGACCTTTTTGTTTCTTATCTTAGTTGATGGTAAACAATTGTTGCATGATCTTTGTCATGATAAAGGAACAGAGTGGTGATTAATATTTATGATAGGGGTCACCAAGGATACTGCTGTGATAGATATGTGATTTTGGATAAAGGAATATTGATATTCGTAAGTTATTGGACATTTTTTTTTATATGAATCAGAGACAAATTGTACTAATATGGCGTTTAGTCCTAACAAGCTCGTGACAGTTTAGATCCCCATATAAGTGTTGGTGAAACCCGCCGTCAAGTACGAGCGGGAAGTATTTGTAAGCATGAACACTACAGATACCACCTACGTAAAAATTGAATGATACAATCACTGACCCCACTTAACCTCGATTGTTCATGCTATTTATTTAGTTTTTGGAAAGACCTCTTTCACGAACAACGGGATTTTGCCCACGACCCGATTTAATCCAAACTAAGTGTCATGTATAGCATCCCAGCATACTCTCCTGAAACAGTGTTTAAAAAATTCAAAAGGTCCATGGCGCCTGAACTATGAACTTCTTTGTGACGTTTTGTAAGGGTGTGTGATAAGGTTCAGAAATGGCTCCATAACAAGGACAAGGAATTATCACACAGAAACATATTTTCTCTTATTTTGTTCATAAGAATCTGCTTGACATTTTAACATACCATACATAGAAAAATATATCATATACGGAAAATTACGCAGATTTAAATACGGAAAAATGGTGTTTTTTGGTATGATTTTTGTGCATAGTTCAATCTTTGGAGCAGTGTATCACACATTTCCGGTTCCGGTGCACCCAAATCCTTTTTATATTATTTGGCTGAATGTATTTGCTCAAATCAGTGAAAATTTAAAAGGAATTCGTAACCGGTAAATTTGTCAATTACAATGATATTTGCGATAAGTCAAAATAATGAAATTGGCGTTATCAAATGAAAATAGCTTTTTAATGAATTTACTATAATTTTAATGTTTTTCAAATTATGGTACATAAATATTGAACGCTTAAACATGTTGTTAACCATAACATCGTCTTTTTTGACGGTAAGAGGCCCCGAGGGCCTGTGTCAGTTCATATAAAATGGAAGTATGTGCATTAATATTATATATAAATTGGCGTTGACTGATCACTTCCGGTTTGTGTGTACCTAAATCCTTTTAATATGATTTGCTCATGGTGTTTGCTCAAATTCAGTGAAATTTGGAAGAGATTTGTTGCCAGTAAATTTGTCTATTAAAAGGATATTTGTAATGAATCGGAATCCTGAAATTGGCGTTATAACACTTATCTGGGGGTTAAAGGAATGTCTATATTTTCTTGTACTTCAAATACAAATATAGAAATGTTGAAAGCTTAAACATAATTTCATTCACAAAATTGTCTTTTTTTTTTGCACGGTACACGGCCTAGAGGGCCTGTATCAGTTATGAAAAATGACAGTTTGCGCATTCATATTATATATTTATGGGTATCGATTGAGCAGTATCACAAACTTCCGGTTCATGTGAACCTAAATTCTTTTAACATTACTCGGTTCATTGCATTTGCTTTAATTGAAAAAAAATCAGGATATTTGATGACCGGTAAAATTGTCGATGAAAAGGATATTTGAGAGGTGTCGGAATCTCAGAATTTGCAATATAAAATTGATATGACAATAAATATGTTGAGTGAATTGAATATTCGTTATTGACACAATCGTGAACAGCAGAATTAATGAAATAACAAATACTTACACTAGTAGTGGTTTTATCATAAAGTAAAAGGCATAGGGGGCTGTAAGAGTGGTTTAATTCTAGAAATTTAAATCCACATAGAGCAATTAACAAAGTTATAATCAAATGCTTCGAGAAGTTAATTAAAATGCAGTGGTATGATCTAAAAATGCCTCCTGGTTTAACCACCACTGCTAAATTAAACACAATTCAAAATGATACATTTTTTACTATCACACACTGATAGGCACACATCTAAATTTACATTATACATTAGAACTGTTTGGTCATTACATGGTTGACCTTCCTATAATCGTAAACTATTTAGTATGCTTGCAGTATAATTAGGTATGTGTTACTGTTTTATTTGTCCATATTGTCATGATAGAGAAAAGCACGTGCTTTGCTGCAACCCTAGTTGGAATTAATTGCTTATTGTTATAATCATAACATTAGGAAGACCATATTTTATCTTAATAAGAACATAGCATTCACTAAGCGTCGGTGTCATACATAAATTATAATAAGACGAAATTTATTTGACACCTTGTTCCTGCGATACCAATGTATCTTAATTGAAATAATAGCCTGTTTGATACACACATTTGCCCTGAAAACCTATATTGTCCTGCAGGAAAAAGAATACCTGGTATGAGTGTTCATGGTGTATCAATGCTGTACTACCTGGGTCGTTCTATTCATCCAGCAAATCCTAAAACTCCTGTGTCAGCAAGTTGTACATTCATAGTAACTGGGTTGTCCAACAAACATCTAGTTTTCAAGTTAACTTGAGTCTATGTATCAACAAAGCACCATCCATGTTGAAAACTGGGCATACGTACATAAATACATCTGTATGTAAGAATAATGAAATACTTTTGTTTTATGTGATAGCTTAGAGACTTGCTTTAAAAGAACAGATACAGGCCCTTGGGGCCTCTCTGTGTAAAAATATTGTTATGTGTACTACATTATGTTTAAACTTCCTCATTTCTATATCATAATTTGAAAAAAAAATGATAATACGAAATTCATTAAACACCATTTAATTTTTATAACGCAAATTTCAAATATTCCGACTCATCGCAAATACCCTTTTAATTGACAAATTTACCAGCTACGAATTCCTTTTAAATTTTCAGTTATATGAGCTAATACATTCGGCCAAATTATCTTCAAAGGATTTGGGTGCACCGGAACCGGAAATGTATGATACACTGCTCCAAAGATTGTACTCTCCTAAAGAATTATACCAAAAAACACCATTTTCCGTATTTAAATCTGCGTAATTTTCCGTATATGTCACATTTATCTATGTATGGTATATTAAAATGTCAAGCAGATTCTTATGAACAAAATAAGAGATAATATGTTTCTGTGTGATAATTCCTTGTCCTTGTTATGGAGCCATTTCTGAACCTTATCACACACCCTTACAAAACGTCACAAAGAAGTTCATAGTGCAGGCCCCATGGACCTTTTGAATTTTTTAAACACTGTTTCAGGAGAGTATGCTGGGATGCTATACATGACACTTAGTTTGGATTAAATCGGGTCGTGGGCAAAATCCCATTGTTCGTGAAAGAGGTCCTTTTCGAAAATACAGCAGTAATGTATAAATTGGCTCTAAGCAAATAGGTACAATGTTTAATCAATGTTAAAAAAGAAGGTTTTGATGCGCATAAACTTCTCATTTTATGTAATACGAATTTTAAAATATTGAAGAGTATGGAACGTATTCGTGTTGTATTGGTTGTTTTCCAAGTAAATGATAGTTTACATGTAAATAGAGGCTACACAACTAGTGGTTGTTGGGTATTGTATTTATTTCACTCGAATAAGTTAATTTTCAAAAGTAACAATGGTCACGAGCTTTAGCGAGGCTGTGGGCCAAAATGAATATTGAATATAAATAAGAGAATACCGAAGCGTTAACAAAATCATAATCCAAACTCAAAATCGATTAAACTAGGGGCAAAATAGGAACAACGGAAATATTTACATGGAGACTCTCGTAAAAGCACAAGATAATAAGACCAGGAGTCCCATAAGAGTCTTCTGCTTCATCGACGACACCCGCCATGTAAATCTTGGTCACATCAAAGTAAGCATCAATCCTCAAAATGAGAACCGAGTCATCATTGCCATCACAACAAGTAAACACACTAATAAGCAAACTCAAAAACGTCCATCTTCATATCACACAAAGATACAGAATATTTCTCGATGAGATCAAGATGGCGACCACAAAACTTGCCCATAGTCTTCATCAACATTCATCAGCAGTTGACATAAATCACGAAAATCTCGATATTCAGAACAAGCCCTAGAATAACGAATCAACTTCGACATGTAAACACAATAGGATGGAGAAGCAGGAATGTTACTATTAAGAAAGGGAAAAGTCATAGTTTAAGTAAAGATCGCAGTAAGAAGCTGATGTAGGAGAGTCTGTTGTGTCTTTAATCTCAAGTTCAGTAGGGTATATACGATCGAATAGGTGAGCAAACTTCTTGTTGTTTATAGACAACACATCGTCGATATACCTGAAAGTGAAATTGAAAGATTTGGCAAGGTTTTTGCTACCCGTCCTGATAAGCCGCTCGACAAACTCAGCATCGTATGAAAACAAAACCAAGTCAGTCAAAAGTTGGGCACAGTAAGTTCCAATTGGAATGCCAACAGTCTCTTGGACCAACTTTCCTCCAAACTCAACAAAGATATCGTCAACCAGGATTTCAACCTATGGATTGTCCGGAAATGCAGTCTGAATATGCTTCATTATATGATTTCTACTAAATCATTATTGGAATAGCAAAAATGAATTGAAACAATTTCAACAATTTATTTGACAACATCGCAGTTTTAAGATAAATATAAGTGTAACATTGTACTCACCTGTAATTATACATTTTGATTGTTGATTCCGGCTTCATATTAAACTGCGACATCTGAAAAGTTTCTATCATTGTTTGTTGTGTCTGAAGATCACGTAACACACATATGCTGCACCTCTTAAATTTAGTAATAGATACAGTATGCCGAAAAAAATGAATTAAACTGCACCATACAGCTGTTCCGTCCTCCTAGGACTATTCAGTGATGCTAGGGGTCAAAAGGTAGGAATCCAAAATTTCTAAACTAATAAAGAAGCAGAAGGTTCAGGTGCGTAAAACCCCTTTAATTTAAAAATTTAGAAGTAAACTAGTTCTGTATAATTTTAAATCGTGTACTACGAAAATGTGTATATTATGTACCGTGCCACTACTCAAATGAGATTAACTGTGGCTATGGAGGCTCCAGCAAACCTCGGGGACTAAAAAATCCACCAGCAGAGTCTGCCACCCCCTATCATAAAGATCACGTAACACACACATATGCAGCACCTCTTACATTTATTCATAGAGACAGTATGCCGAAAAAAATGAATTAAACTGCATCATACAGCTGTTCCGTCCTCCGAGGACTCTTCAGTGAGGAGTCAATACGTCATCCCATTGACCTGGTCATACGTTTCATGAGACGCCATGAAGTAACCCTACAGGAAATAATCAATGTCATGTGATACCATTTGGACCAATGAGAAATAGTGTTACATATTAATCTTATAATAATAACTTTCTCAACAACTATTGTTTGATCGTATTAAAACATAAAGGGAATCTTTCCTTGGATTATCGGGAATCAAACCTGTATAATAATACTAAAACACAACATCAACATACTACCTCAAACTCTTTCTGGGACTTCGCCAGTATATAAAGATCGATAATTTACGATTCCAAGAGGTCCATCGGCCTGAATGGATTATCTGACGATATGTATATATGGTGTAGCTGTAGTGGTTGACGTGGAAACAACTATTAATGGTTGAGAAGTTAAAACAACATTTTCCTGAATTTATATTTGAAATATTTCTAGACAATACCAGAGAGAATGCTATGGGGAAATGATAGATATATTTTTCAACAATTCTGTTAAACTGGCTTTCAGAACAATCCATAAACTAACAGAAATTTGTTATGGCCATCCTAGAATCATTTCAGGCTAGTCTGATGGAATTTGAAAAAAAAAGTTGAAAAAACGACTAAAGAACACATCATTATTTATTCATTTGTTTTTTTGTTTGTATTTTTTTTCATTTACTTTTTTTTTAACGGTTAGTGGTTGACAACGTGTACGTATTTGACATTGAGTATTTACAAGCTCGTGACAGTTTAAATTATTATATAAATGTTGGTAATATCTACCGAAAAGTACAAGCGGGAAGTAAATGTTAGCCTGTACACATGGAGATACCACATACTTGAGAATATTGTATGATATCATCATTTGTCCCACTTAGCCTCAAAACAGGGAAATAATGTCTGAATGTGAATCGGTACACGTTAGAGTGTTTCTGCTGTATAATACCAAGCCCATCAAACGGAATATTTCTGATGTTTCCGTTCGTTCTTATTTATGATCAGCGCACCATCAAAAAAATTCAGAGAATACCAAAGCGTCAACAAAACCATAAGCCGAACTCAAAATCGATTAAACTAGGGGCAAAATAGGAGCAAAGGAAAGATTTACATGGAGACTCTCGTAAAAGCACAAGAGAATACGACCAGGTGTTCCGGAAGAGTAAGCGTCTTCTGCTTTATCGACGACACCCGCCATGTAAATTTTGGTCACATTCAAGTAAACATCAATCCTCAAAATGAGAACCAAGTCATCATTGTCATCACAACAAGTTAACACACTAACAAGCAAACTCAAAAACGTCAATCTTCATATTACACAAAGATACAGAATTTTAAGTGTAGGAATAAATATATTAACTATATGAAACATCTGATCTTTTACATTACTTCCCATTTCGCATTCTAATCAACCAATGCCCCGGGCTCAACATGTATATGGGTTTGCAAAATATTTTAATCGGAATCATTCAAACGTTCAATTTTTGATAAGTTACTGAAAGATCCTTGATCGGGTGCTTGCTTGAGATAGTTAGTACTTCATGTTCATACAATCCTGGGTACCGTTTCACTAAGCTTCATAACTTACGAACGTTCGTAAATATTAACGAAAAAGTTACGCAAAACTTACGAATTTCTTAAGTCCGTTTCACAAAGGTCTTCGTAACTTTTTCGTAACTAACGAACGGAAGTGTAGCAATCCTCGTTCCCATCTGTATGCGTTTCGGGTGAAAATATAAACTTACATAGAAATGTGTGTAATTTCGGTCACTGTTGTCATTAATTACTTCTGTATTTTAGTCATTCCGAAAAAAATCTGCTAGCCCGACAACTAGGTCCGCACACGGAACCATCGGTTTTGGCATGACAAATTCTAGGGTATAGAGAGCGTAGGTGATCGTAACCCTTATATATAGAGGATGCTCGAAGATGAAAGAGCCCTATAACATTACGTTACAGATCATTTTGTAGTATGCTGTACATTATCTATTTCATATAAGAATTACCGGTTGTATAGATGTTTTGAATTAAAGACGAATAAAATTGAGAGATAATTAGATAGTCGATGATTCCTCTGGCCTCCAATTTTTACCAATGATGCACTTCAATAAGATATTGTCTTTCTTTGTTTCAGATCCTACCTCTCCCAATGATCATTGTGAAAATCGCTTTGTAACAAAGTCTGTTTCCATGGTTACGTTGGGGGCACAGACGGTTGTCCAACATGTGAATGTATCACTACGCAGTATAACAAATAGTGCGTGAAAGCAAAACAATGAAATGCATATCAGCAGGGTTGGTTAAAGTGATGATACTGGAAAATATTTTGTATTAATACATAAATAATAAAAAAAAAATATTTATTCATTTATTTCGTTTAGTCAGCGGTTTCAAAAGTTACTTATTTTCAGGTTTTGTATACACTAAATTAACACAATATTTCTGCCTTTCAGCAAATGGACTGCAGTCCCTGGCCTCAGACCACAATTAATTCTACTATATGTTACTACTAAAGGAAATAAAAAATTAAAATATTTTAAAATTTTGCACGGGGCCTGGTTCCTATTTGACATTGTAGATCTATTCAAACTGAAGCTACAGTGAGCTGGAAAGTACCTCATGACCTGCATTTAAGAAAGATAATTTAATTTGAATGTCACTACCCTTCATTTATAGCCTCATCGCTCTATGTGTCCTGCTGCCAAAAAAAACTTGAAAACTGTGTCAAATAAAATTTAATCACTAGAATGGATATTGGTGAACAATTATATGTAATGAAACTGTACATATCAGTCATAGATCAGTCAAGAAAAATTATTTAGTAACCCACCTGAAATGTCCTTATGGACCCGGAAGTTTTATTGTAGTCTGAGCCCCCCTTAGTAACAGTGAGTACTATGTCTCATACGAGGGACCTCCCTGACAGATGCTAAGTCAAGACTAAGACAAGAACAAATAAATATTCAGACCCATGCGAAAGTATCAAATCTACATTTACATACGAATATCACCAAAATTCTTCCAAAAAAAATCAAATTTCTCATATTTCTCATTCCATGAGTACAGAGGAATTTCCTTTCACGTGTTGTAAATTCGCTCAAAATGAAAAATGTCAATCGCTTAAAATAATACATCTAGATCGGAAATCACGGTTTTACTTTGTAACGAGTTACTATTCAGCTATTATGATGCCTGATGTCACTTTGATTCTTATTCTAGTCGATATTTCTTAATGCTTGGGGGGCCAGGCGTATGGATATCTGAAAATGTGAACAGTTAAAAATGGTGGACGGTTCGTTAAAACTAAGATGTGACAGACACAATGTCATAATTGAAAAATACAAAAGGAAGCTTCACTAAAAAAACAAGGTTTGTCTAACCTTCTGTGGATTAAAAAACTAAAAATGCGTTTTACGTTTGTTTATATCTTTCGCGATGTTCTGCAAA
Organism: Mimachlamys varia; assembly: GCA_947623455.1. Lineage (NCBI taxonomy): Eukaryota > Metazoa > Mollusca > Bivalvia > Pectinida > Pectinidae > Mimachlamys > Mimachlamys varia. Next base: position 38,825,230 of record OX392544.1, on the reverse strand, counting down.
TGTGGACACGATTTCGGACAAACAGTACGACGTACTGTATCCAAAAAACAAAACGAAGCAAAATTTGACTGAAATTATTAATTCCCAATCACTGATTTTGGTTATTACTTATGCAATACTTTTGAAACAACACCTGCTAATAGCAATGCCCCTATCATATAGAATTGCCCTAGATCTAGGCATTAAGCTATGATACATTTATGCAATTCAATCCACAAAACAATGCACAATATTTAAAAGCGAACAACCGAAACCTCCACAACAGTTTCTTTAGTTTGAAGACGAGAAATCGTTTTTTCGTTTTCGTCGGCACTTTTAGACTCACCACTTTTTTATTTTTTTTTCCGTTTTCATCGGCACTTTTCGTTTCCGGAAAGTGCCGATGATTTCCGATCGTACATATCTTGACCTTACGCCCGACCTGGGCTGATTAATAAGTAATGAATTATTCATGAGATAACACATTTGATTTTATATACAGAAGAAAACTGTCTTGGTGTATTGCCAGATAAATCTAATCATATAATTAGTACAAACCAGGTTATTTATCCGAGAATCCTATTAGTCCGATATTTTGTTTTTGTTATGAAAACTGGGGTCAGTATGTAGGTCACTTAACCCAATCTAAGGACGGACGGCACTGTGGCAGTAATATGGCGATCCTAAATGATACCAAAGTTACCAGGAAAAAATCTTTAACAAAAAAAGTATGTATGTGGTGAGTCTAACAAAAGTCCCAAAACGACCCCGCGGGAGCTATTTGATTTAAACATTTCTCACTGCTGAAACTTGCGAAATGATTGGGAACACGTTTTGAAAATGACATATTATATTTATAAAAAACTTATACATCACAATTCTAACGTGTATTACTACAATTTTGGTAATATTTTCAATAAAGAAATGACTGTAGGAAACGGAACTTGATGAATTGTTCGTTAAGGCATTATACAACTTCCTGTATACCAATCAATATTTTCAAAATTGATTAAAATTTTTAATTCGATGTATGTTGCTTTAAACAGGTAGTCGGGTGGAGCACTCGACATAGCGCACTTGTCTTTCACCAAGGCGGCAGGGGTTTGATTCCCCGATCGGATGTGAAAATGTATGGGGTCACCTGCCCGACCACGTGGGTTTGTTCCGGGTACTACGGTTTCCTCCATTCGGGATAGATACAGTACGGGATCAGTATAAGTTATATACTTTTCGGTTATGATTGTTGTAAAGCATTTATAATTGTTGTAAAGCATTTATAATTGTTGTAAAGCATTTACAATTGTTGTAAAGCATTTACAATTGTTGTAAAGCATTTATGATTGTTGTAAAAGAAATAACGTTCATTTTAGTTCAATTGTTCTTCTCTGCTGGTGCTTCTCTTAAAAATTCATCTTCGTACCTTATTTTGTTCTCTTATTTTGGCATTGTGGTATTCTTTTCCAAGTTCGAATTTAAACCGTTTTGATTTTATATGAAATAGATCACGTTTGAAAAACAAATGAAAGACGAAGAAGAAAAAAAGGAAAAGAAAGTTTAAAGTCAATAAATACAAATTTTACACAAGCTTTCTACCGTATGAAATATCTACAAATATCCTCAACCACATCAGCATGGGTCATCGAGGAGATAGCAAGAACGCTCATTACCGCGAAGTTTGAGACCCCCGAAAATGTATGATTTAACAGTACGGCATTAAGGATGCAATACCTCTGAGTAGTCAAAATGTCTCTATTAATAGAATTGACATGTCGGTTTGCTCTTTTTTTTATTTAAACAAAGACAAATGGATGAGAGACAAGTTCTAACAACTTATGAACTCGTTTTTGTGACATGAACGGTAAAAAAATGGAATAATATGTGATTTAAAGTGAATGTTTTAGTTTTGATCCTTTGTAGGACAAGAAATACACAAAAATACACATTTTCAAAATGGCCGCCGAATTGGTATTTTTTTTTTAAATTTATGTTTTTTTTACATACAAGATGATACAACAGATATTTTTATATTGGACACATTTTTCAAATACATATTTGCCTTGAACATTGATCAAAATAAACCTTCATGAGATCAAAACGAGACTTGAACGTGACTTAAACCTTCGAGACGTACATTCTTAATGCACTAGTTCAAAGTTGTTTGTGTAGAAATTATTTCTTTTTCGCATCTTTACAGGATATTATATTATAGAGAATTAATTATGAATGTAATCTTGTATCTACAAAGAACATTATATTGATATGATTAGTAAGAACCGGTGTACGTATATGACGACTATATGGAGTAATAATTAATGTAGTCGTAAGCTGATTTACGGTCGTGACCTACATCGACCTATAATTAAATTGTGTTTCTAGCATAAATTGTGAGGTGAGGCTTCTGGTCACCAGTTTTTTGGTAAACTCTCGTGTCTAACGTGACTTGGTTGTCCAGTCCTTCTAGCCGCCACAAGATATACGGACCGGAAGATCCCCGACACGACTAAAGGTAAGTCATTTTATTACATTTTTACCAGTGAAATATCAGAAAATATCAGCTTGATAAAACTTATATCATCACTGCTTATATCATCACTAGTGATGATATAAGTTTCGGTCCGATATCATTGCGCACTATTTGTTCACTATTTTTTTCGTTATTCTAGAATAAAATCATATAAAGTAAGGAAATTAAAAACTTTTATAGTATTTTGGAAATTAATAGATATATCTAACAGATTTTATTAATATGTTTTTGTATTTTTACTATATTTTGAACCAAAAATAGAACTTTATCCTGTGGCGTAATGATATTCTATAAGCATTAGGCACTCTGTCCCGATGCAAATATTAAAAATTGCAAACATTAAAAAATGAAATCAGAATTTTGAAAATGAAATAAAAAGAAAATTCAATGGTTTCCCGTTAAATATCAAATATATTTTCACTCGTGCTACATGCAGGCACTCGTGAAAATATAAAAAAAAATCTGCCATCTTCGTGAAATATATTTGATATTTAACGGGAAACCATTGAATGGCCTCTATATACCTGTATATCACCCCTAATTACAACCATTCATATAGCCTGGTTACTTAGCCAGGTGTCTTCACAATTGTTACAAATATTTTTTTTTTTCAATTATTGAACGTTTAATATAAACTTTAGTTATTTTACAACAACATCAAACATATACTCATTTCTCTTGTTGGCCCGGATGTTAGCGCGCGTGGGGTCTTATTGTCGGAGGAAACCGGGGTACCCGTTGAAAACCCACGTGGTCGGGTGCCGCCTTGCCTTGGTGAAAGGTAAGTACGCTGTTCACTCCACCGACCACCCGCGAACGTTTATTAATTAGTTGATTAATTTCGAAAAAAAATGGTACACACAGTTAGAAACAAAATGGGTTTTTTTTTCTAATATTCAAAAAGATCAGTTAAAACCCACCCTAGCCTAGCGATTGGTCAGGGTTTTTACCTGAGCGTGCCTTCAGTTAAGCCATGACATATTCCAGGGGTGAAGAGAGCGAAGGTGATCGCCAACCCTGTATATCAAGATGATGTTTATTTTGTTTAAATCAATTTTATTGTAACATAAGACAAATGGATTGGACAAAAGTTATTACAGCTTACTGACGTCCTTTCCGTGACTGATATATGTTAATATGTAACAAAATAAAACTAGATTTCCAATAGGGGAATGGCAAAAGAAGTACAGAAGGGACTAGGGACACCAACGTATATTTTTTGGGGTGTAGTATACAAGTTTAATTAGAATTTGTGTGTGGTTATCCCAATCGGATCGGCTTAAGAATCAATCTTATCAACACACACAGAGCCTTCTACTTTTCTAATGTTCCGTCACATCCCGTGCTGCGTTTGCCTTTCTCCATTGTCACTCCATGTCCCTTCGAAATCCTGTCTTGCACACTTAGCCGACTAGATTAGGTCAACTAGCCCCACACTCATTATTTTATACTAATTGAATGAAATTAATTGTTAGATTAAACATACGTTTAATTGGTAATCAGCATGCTTTTGATAAAACAGATAGAAAACGTTGATGTTGGAAGGGAGAGGGGCTGGGATGAAGGCGGGGGTAGGGGTAAAAGGGGAGGGAACATAAGAGTAGCCTGGTTATTCGATATGACTGATTGTAAATTACATGATAAACCGTTTCGAGTTCGAAATATATGATTGAACAGATCCACATTTGAATATTTGAATTAGTGTCTAGATTGGGATCTCCGAATAGGATGTGTTCCACGGTGATTTCGTTGTACCAGAAAAGAGATTGGAGCATTATGTTACGGGACTGATCAAAGTTTTTACAGTATAGCAAAAAATTGGAAGAGTCTTCAGAATTATGTCCGCAGTCGCAAGAAGGGTTGTCTCGAAGAATAGCTTTTTAAAGGTCGAAATGTAAAGGGCTGCTGCGATTCCGTAGTTGACAGTGTAAAATGTTATTTTTTCCTTAGGCCATGTTCGAGAAAGCATTTAATATGAGAAGGTATAGTATTTTATGGTTGATGAAGAGTTTTGAATTGTTTGATAGATTCGGATGACTTTATTTTTGTTGGTAGGTTGTTCCAGGAATCTGAAGTGTTAGAAATGAAGGATGATTTTGTGGTTTGGAGTCTGTAGTGTGAATCTTGAAAGCTATTCCTGTTTCTAAGATTGTAGTTAGAGAAGTTTGACACAATAGGCGGTTGAAGGGATTTAAGAAATGAAGGAATCTTATTGTGATAAATATTGTAGAAAATATTTTGTTCTCTATCCTTACGCCTATCTGTCAATGATTTCCAACCAAGCTCTCTGTATATAAATTCTTTTTTCGTAAAGATAGGTTAACCGGTTTTTTATTCGACCTGCTTCGTACTGCATGTTTTCTAATTTATTTGAAAGTGTAATATTACAATTGTTCCATACTTCGCAGGCGTATTTAAAAAGTGGTCTAATAAAAACAAGGTATATTGTTTCTAGATTTGTTCTATTTAAGATGTATTTTAGTTTCCTTAAAGTTGAGCTGCAATATACTTAATAGTGTTGGTTAGTATGTGTTCAATATAAGTGTTCCATGTACAGCTGTTGCTTTAATAGTGACACCTGAGTGAGTGTGATTTCTAACAATTGGGATAGGTGTGTTGTTGAAAGTAAATTGGGGGTTTGTAGGAACATGTGTGTTACAGATTAAGAGTATTTCTGTTTTGTTATGGTTAAAATTCATAAGCTATTTCTGTGACCAGGGGTTTAGTTGTTCCATGTCATAATCTATTACTTATTTTATATCGTATAATTTTTTTTTTTTTGAGGAGAGAGCTAATGCGGTGTCATCAGCAAAAAGTCTAGTGATTGACAGTAAAATGTTTGAAATATCGTTCAAAAGAAGTGGCCCTAAAACTGAACCTTGAGGACCTCCTGATTTGATAGATACTTCAGAGGATATAGTATTTTTTAGTACGACTGACTGGCGTCTATTGCTTAGGTTACTTTTTGTCCAATCTAACAGTTTACACTTTGTCCCATATTTTTCTAATTTAATCAATAACCCTTTATGCTAGACACGGTCGAAAGCTTTAGAAAAGTCACAAAAGACAAGAGCGGTGTATTCACGATTCTCCATTGCTGTAAGTATGCTGTGATAGAGTTCTATACGTTGGTGAGTTGTAGAGTGATTAGGTAGGAAGCCAGAATGTAAATTATATAGAAGTTTGTTATTGAAGAAGTAATTGTAAATGTGCTTATGAATTATTCGTTCGAAAAGTTTGCCTATGCAGCTTAGTAAAGAAATAGGTCTGTAATTATTTACCAATTCAGATTCCCCGTTTTTGAAAATAGGTGTCACATGGTATTTATTGTATACACATGTTCACTGTAGACAGTATTCATTGTAAATAGTTAAAACAGTTGACCTTTGAGAACAGAATTTTAAAAAGTTGAGCTAATCGGAACTCTAGCTTAGGAATCATATTCAGTGACTTTATCTTATCCTACTCGATGGTAATGTGTTATAAAAGACATTTTAAATCACGAATTAATTTCTTTTCGAGTCCATTTTCATCAAGAATTTTTCGATCATTACTTCATGAATCGGAAGACATGATCTGAAACTGATGAATTTCCACCCATTGTTTTATACCTGGCATACTAACTTATGTTAGTCACTTTGGTTGGCCGTGACCTGAGCGCGATGTGTTTGCCTTTTTGTGGGAGGAAACCGGAGTACACGGAGACAGGTGCCCCCATGCCTTTCTACGTCCGATCAGGAAACATATTCACATTTAACTTAAATATAATCACGTTTTTCTGATTTTTTCACTTTAAAAGTGTTTTTATTGCTAATCGGGGAACATTGTTGGAAACCCACATGACACTGCACAATTGCCCATACGTTTGTGTCCCTTTGGCCAGAGCAGACGGAAAATCTCTTCCAATGTCAATGTCCAGTAGGTTTTCCTGACAAGCGATGCCACCGCCATGCTGGTTTGTATTTTATAGCTCTACAAACGGGGTTTCCCGGCCGAATGACGCCACAGATGAAAGAAGCGATATGATTGGCCACTGTTTAAGTATGAAAACGAGATTGTCCATCTGTTCTGGCCGACGGGACACAAACGTATGTGCATTGTCACGTGGGATCAGACGATGATCGGGGAACATATTCCGTTTTTCTGACAATTTCACAGTTTTTATTGCGTCATGAAACTCCAAGTACATTGTATGCTATAACATTAGAGAACTATTCGTTCTTACAGATGGATTCGGTGCTGCCTATTGTTATCCTCGTTGCCATAGCGACCCTCGGACATGCGCAGTTTACACCCACTTGTAAGTTCTATATATTTTACTTTCACTTGTAAGTTCTACATAATTTACACTCATTTGTGAGTTCATTTTAAAATTAAACCGTAAATATGAAAAAAAAAATATAACTACATATATCCAATGACTCCAAAAAAAACGAAAATAGTTATTTGTTGTTGTTTTTTTAACCTTTTCGCAGGAGTTACCTCCCTTACATCAATCATGAACAAAGTGTGAGTCTTACACGAGACTATCACGTGTTATAGTCCACACTGAAATGTCTTTCTACTTCGTACGAGTAATAGGCACTGTAGAAATATATTAATACATTTTTACCAGTGAAATATCGAAAAATTCTTCATTCTATAAAAGTGATATTTTTCACTAGTGAGAAATATGATATTTTTCACTAGCTCACTTAGGACATCACGTGACTTTTTTGCTTTATATTTAATGAATTTTCCTGACTTCGTTTATGGACCAATTTTAATGAAATTTTGTGTACTTATGAAGAATTGTTTCCTGTTTCATCTCATAATATTTTCACTGTTTTCCGTTATGTTTGACCAGAGAAATCATAATTTATTTACAAAATCCAATTTTCGGGACGCCATTTTGACATCATTTTGGTAGCGTTATATAGAGAAATGGCGTCACACGGAAATAAGCAGTGTAGACAATTCTGTATAGCTTCATAAATACACAACGGATAATTAAAATAAATATTATGAGAGGAAACCTTGAATAGTTTGAAAATTTATTGAAAAAAAGTTGGAAATACAAAGAATATATAGCAGTATAACAAAAGTTGAAAGACTTATGGCACGTAACTGTATATTTGTTTTATGTTCCGTGCACTATCTCTTGAATACGGCTACGGAAAATTAAACAAATTGATCAGAAAAATCGGCAAATAATTATCAACATGCATGTGATATTTCAACAAATTACTTTCTAAAATAAAGTCATAAAAGGTCATTGAAAATTTGTCACAATTAATGAAATATAAAATAAAAATATGAAGGGACCGAATACTTTTGACGCCTTACTTTAGGTCTTTCTCCCGAATACGGGTTACCTCCCTTGTATAAACGGTAAATGAAAATGAGATATTATCAGTTATAGTGAGATGTCCCCTCCTCCCCCTGCATACAAGTTAATTACCGTATATTGATAGTGACTTGTACATTTCAATGAAGTTGAAATATAGCGATCATTAACTTCAGTTCTGCCCCTTGTAATACAAGTAACATGCCCTGTTAGATGGCGATTAATTAGCGTCTTTTACACGTTCACACAATACTTTTGAAAAACAAATAAAAGCGATCATCACCTGTAGTTATGTTATGACTTAGTTGTCTCCCCTTGTCTCATGAGTTATCTCCCTTGCAGTGACGGTGAACAGCTGTACAGCTAGCAAGCTCCAGCTGACGCTAGATAGCGCTGCTGATGGCGGAATAATCTACATCCAGGGACAAACGTCCGCCTGTAGACAAACAACAAATGCCGCCTCCACTGTGCATGAGTTCGACTTCGCCTCTTGCGGCATCGCCTGGGTACGTACTATATTCCTAACAAATCAAATTTTCATTTGAAATCCAGATTTTGAAATTTCGAAAGTATTTGAAACTGTTGACTTAGATTGGTGCTAATATTGAAGGCGAGTTCGTTTAGGATGATTTAATCTTGGGGCGAGTTCGTTAAAGATGATGTTATCATGAAGACGAGTTTGTTTATGTTGATGTAATCTTGTAGGCGAGTTCGTTTAAGATGTTATAATCGTGAAAGCGAGTTCTTTTTAAGGTAATGATCGAAATCCTTAAGTTCGTTCAAATGATGTTATTTTGTAGGCGAGTTCCTTTAAGATGATTTAATGCTCGAGCTCGCATCCATTCCACGGCCATTTTTTTTACAACACATATGCATGCGGTTGTGCCAGGGGGCGCGGTTATTGATGTCGCTACATTTGGCGCGGGTTATCCCAAAAATTAAACTGACTACATCGGACATCGGCTACATGGTATCTAATCATTAAATACTGATACCTTTGCCTTAATATAAATATTGTTCATTCTAGTTGATTTTAAAAAAAACACATGGGTTCACTAAATTGCCTCATAAGATGATACTTTCTTGAAGGCGAGTTCGTTTATGACATTATTATCTTGTTGGCGAGTTCGTTTAAGAGTGATTATTATATATCGTGTAGTTGAGTTCGTTTAAGACATTATTAACTTGTAGGCGAGTTCGTTTAAGACATTATTATCTTGTAGGCGAGTTCGTTTAAGTGATTATTATATATCGTGTCGTTGAGTTCGTTAAGACATTATTATCTTGTAGGCGAGTTCGTTTAAGTGATTATTATATATCGTGTAGTTGAGTTCGTTAAGACATTATCATCTTGTAGGCGAGTTCGTTTAAGTGATTATTATATATCGTGTTGTTGAGTTCGTTAAGACATTATTATCTTGTAGGCGAGTTCGTTTAAGTGATTATTATATATCGTGTAGTTGAGTTCGTTAAGACATTATTATCTTGTAGGCGAGTTCGTTTAAGTGATTATTATATATATTGTGTAGTTGAGTTCGTTAAGACATTATTATCTTGTAGGCGAGTTCGTTTAAGTGATTATTATATATCGTGTAGTTGAGTTCGTTAAGACATTATTATCTTGTAGGCGAGTTCGTTTAAGTAATTATTATATATCGTGTATATATCGGTTGTGCCAGGGGGCGCGGTTATTGATGTCGCTACATTTGGCGCGGGTTATCCCAAAAATTAAACTGACTACATCGGACATCGGCTACATGGTATCTAATCATTAAATACTGATACCTTTGCCTTAATATAAATATTGTTCATTCTAGTTGATTTTAAAAAAAAACACATGGGTTCACTAAATTGCCTCATAAGATGATACTTTCTTGAAGGCGAGTTCGTTTATGACATTATTATCTTGTAGGCGAGTTCGTTTATGACATTATTATCTTGTAGGCGAGTTCGTTTAAGTGATTATTATATATCGTGTAGTTGAGTTCGTTTATGACATTATTATCTTGTAGGGGAGTTCGTTTAAGACATTATTATCTTGTAGGGGAGTTCGTTTAAGACATTATTATTTTGTAGGCGAGTTCGTTAAGACATTATTATCTTGTAGGCGAGTTCGTTAAGACATTATTATCTTGTAGGCGAGTTCGTTTAAGACATTTTTATCTTGTAGGCGAGTTCGTTAAGACATTATTATCTTGTAGGCGAGTTCTTTTAAGACATTATTATATATCGTGTAGTTGAGTTCGTTTATGACATTATTATCTTGTAGGCGAGTTCGTTAAGACATTATTATCTTGTAGGCGAGTTCGTTAAGACATTATTATCTTGTAGGCGAGTTCGTTAAGACATTATTATCTTGTAGGCGAGTTCGTTAAGACATTATTATCTTGTAGGCGAGTTCGTTTAAGACATTATTATATATCGTGTAGTTGAGTTCGTTTATGACATTATTATCTTGTAGGCGAGTTCGTTAAGACATTATTATCTTGTAGGCGAGTTCGTTTAAGTGATTATTATATATCGTGTAGTTGAGTTCGTTTAAGACATTATTAACTTGTAGGCGAGTTCGTTTAAGACATTATTATCTTGTAGGCGAGTTCGTTTAAGTGATTATTATATATCGTGTCGTTGAGTTCGTTAAGACATTATTATCTTGTAGGCGAGTTCGTTTAAGTGATTACTATATATCGTGTAGTTGAGTTCGTTAAGACATTATCATCTTGTAGGCGAGTTCGTTTAAGTGATTATTATATATCGTGTTGTTGAGTTCGTTAAGACATTATTATCTTGTAGGCGAGTTCGTTTAAGTGATTATTATATATCGTGTAGTTGAGTTCGTTAAGACATTATTATCTTGTAGGCGAGTTCGTTTAAGTGATTATTATATATATTGTGTAGTTGAGTTCGTTAAGACATTATTATCTTGTAGGCGAGTTCGTTTAAGTAATTATTATATATCGTGTAGTTGAGTTCGTTTATGACATTATTATCTTGTAGGCGAGTTCGTTTAAGACATTATTATCTTGTAGGCGAGTTCGTTTAAGGCGAGTTCGTTTAAGACATTATTATCTTGTAGGCGAGTTCGTTTAAGTGATTATTATATATCGTGTAGTTGAGTTCGTTTATGACATTATTATCTTGTAGGCGAGTTCGTTTATGACATTATTATCTTGTAGGCGAGTTCGTTTAAGGCGAGTTCGTTTAAGACATTATTATCTTGTAGGCGAGTTCGTTTAAGTGATTATTATATATCGTGTAGTTGAGTTCGTTTATGACATTATTATCTTGTAGGCGAGTTCGTTTAAGACATTATTATCTTGTTGGCGAGTTCGTTTAAGACATTATTATCTTGTAGGCGAGTTCGTTTAAGTGATTATTATATATCGTGTAGTTGAGTTCGTTTATGACATTATTATCTTGTAGGCGAGTTCTTTAAGACATTATTATCTTGTTGGCGAGTTCGTTTAAGACATTATTATCTTGTAGGCGAGTTCGTTTAAGACATTAATATATATCGTGTAGGTGAGTTCGTGTAGTTGAGTTCATTATTATCTTGCAGGCGAGTGCGTTTAAGACATTATTGTTTTGTACGCGAGTTCGTTTAAAGGCCCAATATACGTAACTTCAGGAATTTTTTCGTGATTCTGAAAAATTCTGACAAAAAATCCTGTTGATAACCATGCAAAAATAAGCCTAAAACGAAGTAAACCTGAGCGGTAACTTGCAAGAAATACTTGACAGAAAAATCCAAAGAACTGAAAATAATTCAGGTGGGGCCCACTTCAACAACAAACCGAAGGTAGAAGACGGTTAAAAATGGACGCGTGTTTACAAATACCGAGTTTCAACTACTGCTGTACCGGTAACCGCGTAAGAATTCATCTTGAATATTGCTGATATCAGCTAATCTTAACTAAATCTATAAATAGAATAAGTTATTAGGCTTGATTTTCGCTTCAAGTTTTGCCGAAAGTTACGTATATTGGGCCTTTAAGACATTATTATCTTGTTGGCGAGTTCGTTTAAGACATTATTATCTTGTAGGCGAGTTCGTTTAAGACATTATCATCTTGTAGGCGAGTTCGTTTAAGACATTATTTTCTTGTAGGCGAGTTCGTTTAAGACATTATTATCTTGTAGGCGAGTTCGTTTAAGACATTATTATCTTGTAGGCGAGTTCGCTTAAGGCATTATTATCTTGTAGGCCAGTTCGTTTCAGACATTATTATATTGTAGGCGAGTTCGTTTAAGACATTATTATCTTGTAGGCCAGTTCGTTTCAGACAGTATTATCTTGTAGGCCAGTTCGTTTCAGACATTGTTATCTTGTAGGCGAGTTCGTTTCAGACATTATTATTCTGTAGGCGAGTTCGTTTCAGACATTATTATCTTGTAGGCCAGTTCGTTTCAGACATTATTATCTTGTAGGCCAGTTCGTTTCAGACATTATTATATTGTAGGCGAGTTCGTTTAAGACATTATTATTTTGTAGGCCAGTTCGTTTAAGACATAATTATCTTGTAGGCGAGTTCGTTTAAGATGGTCGTACAGAAGAAGGCGCTGTACCAGACTGGTGACGACAAACAGATCCCCATTATGTGTATAATGGACCTCGCCGATCTCACTGTGGCCAACAACATCAACGCCCTGTAAGCCAATCACGTTTACACACATAAATTATCGTAGTAGCCAATCAAAATTTACACACATAAATTATCGTAGTAGCCAATCAAAATGTACACACATAAATTATCGTAGTAGCCAATCAAAATGTACATACATAAATTATCGTAGTAGCCAATCAAAATTTACACACATAAATTATCGTAGTAGCCAATCAAAATTTACACACATAAATTATCGTAGTAGCCAATCAAAATGTACACACATAAATTATCGTAGTAGCCAATCAAAATTTACATACATGAATTATCGTAGTAGCCAATCACGTTCCACACGCATAAGTGATCGTAGTAGCCAATCAAATTGTACATGCATAAATTATCTCGCTGAAGTAGACAATCAAAATTTACACGCATAAGTTATCTCGCTGTAGTAGACAATCAAAATTTACACGCATAAATTATCGTAGTAGCCGATCAAAATATACATACATAAATTATCTCGCTGTAGTAGACAATCAAAATTTACACGCATAAGTTATCTCGCTGTAGTAGACAATCAAAATTTACACGCATAAATTATCGTAGTAGCCGATCAAAATATACAAACATAAATTATCTCGCTGTAGTAGACAATCAAAATTTACATACATAAATAATCTCGCTGTAGTTGACAATTAAAACTCACACGCATGAATTATTGTAGTAGCCAATCAAAATCCACATACACGTGTACATAAACTATCTCGCGTTTATAGCCAATCAAACTACACACAAATCAATCATATCTCGGTTGTAGTAGCCATTATTTTTCGCTGAAGAAACCAGTCAAACTCCTCACCCAAAAAAATATCTCTCAAGCTACACCTGCAAAACTATCTCACTGTACCAATCAAATCACATATGCATACATTATGTATATTACCCTGGTTCTCATACCCAATCACAACATACTACAACTTACATGATAGAGTAGCACCATGAAACTACGGTTATGGTTAGTATCCATCATGCATAACTTGCAACGCCCGTATGGCATATCATATTACTGTTTTAGGCACCTAGAAGTTATCTGTATTAAATTAAAGTTGCTTCAATTTTTAAATACAATGTATGTTTATTTATATTCTAGTCTTTCACGAGCTATATCAAATTAATGAATCTGAAAAGGAAATTGACTTGAAAACATAGCACCACTTTAAACTGTGTTCATTTTCATTTTTATGAGACCGATCTAACTATTCGACCTTTTGTTTCGCCTTTGACCTTTCACCTCAATGTAAACCTTACCCACTAGTCACAATGACCTTTGCCCTCCAGGGACAAGGCTGATGATGCTGGTCAGAACTTGACGGTGAAGCCGACTGCGTCTATGAAGTTGTACAGGTCAGGTATTGATATCGGGGGAAGTAGTGTCCAACTGACCGACTCCCTCACCATGAGTATAGAACTCGACGCCGAGTTTCAGGGTAAGTAAACCGGAAGTGGTCTCGACATTCGGGTCATTAGTTTTTCCATTCAGTTATTTGTTTTGAGATATGTTATTGAGATTTTATAGTTCATATCATGTATCTATTTTTTTTTTGTCGTGGTACATAGCTTCTAGAAAGATATATTCTTTCATTAATCTTCTTAAGATGGTTATATATTTCATCTAAATCCAAATCAATGTTGCAAGTGGAAATTTTCTCGGTATACTTATGCTCGATTTTTTTAATACATTACCTTGAACATATCCATTCACAAATATTTCTTACTAGATAGTATGAAATTAAAGATATCTAATTCTTTATAGATCTAATACAAACGTAAAAAAAACGCATCCATACCGTGATCAATATAATGTGTTAAAACGCGAAAATTGTCAACCGGGAAAATTTTCACTTTTAAAGTTTATACACATATATAATGCATGTGCTTTTTCTCACAGCTGACTTCGACATCGTTGCTAAGGAGTGTACAGCGTCCACCATATCTATAATAGAATCTTCGTAAGTCTGAATCCTATTGATAAATAAAGTACCGTTTTGGAGTCACGGTGATCTAGTGGTAAGACGCCGGGCTCGTGATCAAAGGGTTGCGAGTTCGAGTCCCGGTCACGGCCCTTGTGTTGTATCATGGAGCAAGATACATTACTTTGCTTGTTCCAGTCTACTCAGCTGTAAATGAATATGCGGTTGGGTAGTGCTAGAAATTGCAGAATGCTAGCTATAAGCGCCGAGATGGCAGCACCGGCTGTATGCTCCCCGAGGGAGTTGAGAACGATATTGGCTGGTTGCTAAGGCCCTATAACCACCGATATTAATTTTTGAACCGCTTAGCGAAGATCTTTTTGGTCGTACAATAGCATGGTATATAAGAACCTCGAATTATTATTATATTATCATAAAGTAGATCGTGGGAGATTTCCATCAGGTCTGAGGGACTCAAACTCTACTTAACCCACTCACCTCTAAAGACATATTTGAATCTTCCCATTCAATAGTTGGAACAGTTCATTATGCAACGCCAGGGGTGAAAGAGTCAAAATTCATTATTGTAAATGTACATTTTACATACCGCTATCGATTTGTTCAAGTTTTTATTATTTGGATTCATGTAGATGAGTAATATGGATAAGTAAACATTATCCACTGTTATCTTCGAGAGTAATTTTATCTAACTGTTACATATACTGTAAACTTGCTTATTTTGGCGAGCTCAAATGTTAGCGGATAACCAAATTTAAACAGAAAAAGATTATAATGAATTGGCGCATTCGAAATGCACAATAAATGAAGGCAATTTACAGTGGCTATAGCTAGCCCAATCTTAAAATCTAACGGAAAGCTTTCAGTACGAAAATGGCTAAAATGAGATCACCGCTAAAATGTGTACGTTTACAGTAATAGTCAATAAAACTATAATTTTTATCATTTTTGTGGTAAACCTGTGGGACGTCATGCCTTATTTGTGTTAAATGTTTCACCTTTCACCTTTCTGACCTCGTCACGTGATTTCAGCGAGTTACTGGACTGGTAATCTAGTACAGTGATATAGACGCACCTTGTACTAGATAGATAACGATTGTGACGTATGCGAATCTTCCTTTGGCTGATTTCATAGGGACGAATAAAACAGACAACTTGATTAGTTACCCCCATGAAATCATCTAATGCACTATTCAATCCTTATATCATAATTAACACGTGTTTTTTTAATAAGTGGGACTTACGAAGTTCTTTGGTTTTTTCCGTTGATATTGGGACTTGTGCAAGTCTATTTATTAACGAAGCGTTAACTATATGAAAGGAAATTGTCCAAAAATGTAACAAACGCTGTAGACAAGTTCAATAGAAATAAAAATTAAACGGGTATAATTGTCCTATTTAATCGTATGTGATTAGTTTTTTCACATCATAAGTTGGAGGCACGGTGGTCTAGTTGTAGGACGCCGGGCTCGTGATCGAAAGGTTGCGAGTTCGAGTCCCGGTCACGCTGTATCCTTAAGCAAGATACTTTACTCTGCTTGTTCTAGTCTACTCAGCTGTAAATGAGTACGTGGTTGGGCAGTGCTAGACATTTTATAATGTTATCTGTGAGTGCCAAGATGGCGGCACCGGTTGTATGCTTCCGAGGGAGTTGAGAACTATATTTGCTGGTGTTAAGGCCCTATAACCACCGATAATAATTTGTGAACCGCTTTGAGACGACCTATTAACTAATAAAGCGGTATATAAGAACTTCGAATCATTTTTATATAAAGATATACGCTCATACATACAGTAATGTTTATCTGGTAAATGTCAAGGTTAAAAAGGCAAAATTCAAAAGATTCAATGAGAAAATGAAAGTTCATAAAATGCTTTTAATAAAGAGATGTTTTTCTATATGAAAATAAAGTTTCAATTGGAACAAAATATTTTTTAACCTGTAAATTCAATCTTTCCACAAAGATGCGCTGCTGATACCGAGTTGTTCCCAGAGTTCACCAAACCAACACAAGGGTACCTCGCAAATACATTCGGGGCCTTCCGGACGACCGACCTCAACGGGGGTTCTGTTGCCATGACATTCTCGTGCACTTTGACCGTGTGTCAAGGGTCATGTGCTGCGGTACGTATTAATATTACTACTCGTCGTTTTACACAGTTGTTGACCCTACTTATCCTGCTTAAAGGCCCAATATACTCATCTTCAGGGATTCTTTTTATTCTGAAAAATTCTGTATAAAGAAACAGTTGATAACCATGCAAAAATAAGACTAAAACGAAGTAAACCAGAGCGGTAGCTACCAAGAAACTCTTGACAGAAAACTCCAAAGAATTAAAAGTAATTTAGGTGTGGACCACTAAAACAACAAGCCGAAGTAAGACGACAGTTTAAATGGATGTATGTTAACAAATACCGAGTTTCAACTGCTGCTGTGCCGATACCAACGTCAGAATTTATCATTGAATATTGCTGATATCAATTAATCTTAACTTTAGCTTCATAAGCTGATTTGTGTGTGTTTTTTTTGTGTCTTTGTTTGTTTGTTTGCTTGCTTGCATTTTTGTTACTTTTTACTATATATAATGATTTGACTAAATCTCATTATTTCGTCATTTTGTCATGAAATGATGGAAAATAAAAGAAGAAGTATTTGACAATGTAATCAAATCAGCGATCGTAAGATGTTCTTCGTTTATTCGTTCCGCCCGACCAAGACGAACAAGACCATTCTGAATACCTCTATATGTATCCTATAAAACCACAGCCCTGATGTTTTGTTTCACCTACTGCCATTCTGAACACCTCTATACTTATCCTCTTTATAGGCAAGCTGTTCCGGAAATCCTGTAGGTTATGGTCGTAAAAAGCGACAGGCTGCTCCAACCCCCGGGATAGATGACATCAGCGTTGGGGCCACTGTTACCATAGCAGCCGAGGAGGTCATTCTTCAAAGTATGTATTATCAATTTAGTGTGCAATTGTGTACTTACATTTCTCGCTTTTACTTAACTCGTCGAAAGCATGTTTTCATTTTTATTCTATCATAAACGCTTTCAGGTGAATATTTTGTTAAAATCATCATTAAGTAATAAAAAAAAAAAAAAAAAAAGAATTTGACAGGATGAATTCATTTATTACACATATTTTCAGCAATGTTTTTTTCGAATAATCTTACTACATGTATACCGTTAAAAAGAACACAGTTTCTTTTTTATTTACCAAATTTGGAAGTAATCATTTGTTTATTAAGAAATGTGTACAGTGTAATGCTGCTTTCTGGGTTAAGTATGAAGTTCCTATTTTTCTTGACATATTTTCTTGTTTTCATTCATGCCGTAATGACAGAAGCGGTCCGTATGAAAGGCTGTTTTTTTGCAATAAGCTGAAACAGCGATCCTGTGTTTTATCATTTGATATATTTTCCTGAAATATACCTATTAATGTAAATAAAACATTAGATACTACCACAGCGTTAACAAAACTATCGTCCGAACTCAAAATCGATTAAACTGGGGAGAGGATATAGACAAAAGAACAACTTCAGCGGACACCCTCGAAAAGTGCAAGATAATAAGACTTGGGCCCGTATTCATGAAACCGTTCTCATGCTCAAGAATGGACTTTGTGCTCAAGTCAGCTTTCTTGTAACTCTCCTCATTCATGTCAATGAGTCAAAAAGCCACTGTAGATGTTGAAACCAGCTTTCGACTTCATGCCTCTCCAATGTTTTTTTCCAAAACTTTGATAAAATAAGATTTTTTTTAATAATGTATAGCCAGAACACGAAATAAGACTTGAACACAAAATCCATACTTGAGCATGAAAACGGTTTCATGAATACGGGGCCCTGGTTTTCGGGGATAATAAGCGTCTTCTTCATCAACCTCAAAATGGAACTTGGGCATCGTTTTCAATCACAACAAGTAAGCATAATAATGGTCATTTTCCAAATCATCATCCTTCATGTAGGTATAAAATACATAATAATAACTGATAATAAACGTGCGTTTTAAGTTTGATTTATTTAGTCCTTATTCTGATGCTTTACTGTACTTTTTGCGAAAAATATTTAATTTGTCATAATAATTCTATATCACCCTTATTACCACAATACGCTCAGACCATTGTGTAACGTACTAGCTGTGGGATACATATTTCCGATATTCCACTAGTGATCGATGACCTTCTGGACATCTGGAACAGTTCACACGACACGTGGTTATTGGGTATGATATTAATATAAACTCGAGTTACAAAGAACACTCGCTAAAGCTGGTGTCTTTTATAAATTTTGAAAATCAATTAACTACAGTGAAATAAATATTATATCCAACAACCACTTATTGTGTAACCTCTACGAGATTTTCGTTATAGATGCCAACTGCTGACGAACAAACTTACGGCACAGGGATTTTTTATGGTCGCCATCTTGATCTGGTCGAGAAATATTCTGTATCTTTGTGTGATATGAAGATGAACGTTTTTAAGTTTGCTTGTTAGTGTGTTTACTTGTTGTGATGACAATGATGACTCGGCCTCATTTTGAGGATTGATGCTTACTTAGCTGTGACCAAGATTTACATGGCGGGTGTCGTCGATGAAGCAGAAGACGCTTACTCTTCCGGAACACATGGTCTTATTATCTTGTGCTTTTACGAGAGTCTCCATGTAAATCTTTCCTTTGTTTCTAGTTTGCCCCTAGTTTAATCGATTTTGAGTTCGGATTATGGTTTTGTTGACGCTTTGGTATACTCAGGGTTTTTTTCTCTATATGTTCTATACCATGTCCGTTTTTTCTCTCCAGCCCCTGATGCAGATGACGATGTTTGTTTGAGCAAAGCCGGATTCGTCATTGGTCTCCTAGCCCTTCTATTTGCTCTGATAATCGTGACGTTGGCAGCCATCTTTATGGCAAGGAAGCACCAAGAGAAAAGAGAAGCACTAAACAAACTGGGAGGCATGACCTCCGTCTCAATGGGATGAACTTTGAACTTTGACCTTAAACCTTGATCCTGATGACCTCTTACTTATCGACACAGCATGAGCCGTTATAGGATTTTATCTCAAAATTCCAAGAAAAACAGTGACAAAACTTCTTTTTTTAATGATAACTCGAAAATATTGCGTTCTTTGAATTTTTAAAAAATGTTTGAAGATTTTTGTGTTTATTTACTTTCATTTTAATTGAGTTTTGAGATAAATCTTTGTTCGCAAATTCGTGCAAATGTGATTAAAGCGCTAAAAATGAACACATGTTTTTGTTTTTTTATACCATCATGTGTTATGTTGAATTATTTTCGAAATCTTTGTGTATTTTTCTGATCTCTTATGTATTTGTGTAGTTTTTTCAAGGAATAATGTTTAAACTATATATCACAATTAACAAAAATTTAGTTGTAATTTATTTCTGACAGACTTTATTAATTATAAACTTTATTTCATTTTACAATTATGAAACAAGTTATCCAACTTATATTAATCAATCTTGTTGGCCCCGATGTTAGCGTGCGAGGGAACTTATTGTGGGAGATTGATGACGTCATAATACCAAATGTTGTTATAATCCGAGGCACTGGGTGTTATAGGCGTATGGTGGCAACTGCCTTTTGACATTGTGTCAATGGGAAAATGCGGAGCAAATGTAAATATATCCAAATAACCACTTTCTGTACACGTCCTTGTCTCTTTAAGTTCTATACTTTTCTGATTGCTAGATGAAACAGAAGGAAACATGTCTTAAAATCAAAGAATTTTAGCGAAGAACTGTAGTGCTTTGAGCTACGTAAATGCCATTTTATTCTGTAAAATACAGACAACACAACATCAAATACACTTTATAGATTTTTATATCAACACAAGAGTTTAACCAAAGCCATGAGATCGGTCGATATCGCTTTAGTTACATCCACACTTGGGACATCCGTCGGATCCTTGCAGGTAGCCATTGGCGCAGTAGATCATGCACATCACCTGGGGACACGCCTTCTCTGTCGTCATCTTCTCCATATATGGTGCTGGGGTTTCCGTCGTGGTGTCCGCCATAGTGGGTACAGTTTTCTCTGTCGTTATTTCCATTATAAGAGGTGCACTATCTGAAATACGACACAATGAAATGTTAGTTATTTATTAATGTTGGATATTTTAGTCCCCGAGGTTTCCTGGAGCCTCCAAAAACAATAGCTATCTTATTTCAATAGTAGCACGGTTCATAATATTTCACTTTCGTAGAATACGATTTGAAATTTTACAAAACTAGTTTAATGTAAGCTATTTAATAATGTTAGATATTTTAGTCCCCTAGGTTTCCTGAAGCCTCAAAAACAATAGTTATCTTATTTCAATAGTAGGACGGTTCATAATATTTCACTTTCGTAGTATACGATTTGAAATTTTACAAAACTAGTTTAATTTTACTTCTAAATTCATAAATTAAAGGGTTTTTACGCACCTGACCCTTCTGTTTCTACTTTAGTTTAGAATTTTTTGGATTCCCACCATTAGACCCCTTGCATCACTGACGAGTCCCGGAAGGACGAAACAGCTGTATGATTCCGTTTAATTCATTTTTTCGGCATACTGTATCTATTACTAAATTAAAAATGTGCAGCATGTTTGTGTGTAACGTCAACTTTTTATCAAAACTTATTTCAATTTCAAGTAATCTTCGCAAATTTTTACCGCAAACATTATGTTATATTATTATTTTTTTGGATTGGGAAAGGGCTTCATGTAAGTTAGAAAACTTGTGCCCAATCCCATTATATATATTTTATACAAATAAAATATGTTTAAATAAAAAAATTGATGGAAATATTTTTACAACATTGATCAGCCAAGGGAAATCAGTTGCTAGGCAACGGGGCTGAAATGAATAAATATGTGACGTCATACTTACTACATTTGCACGTGGGACACCCTCTTTCGTCCAAAACGTTTCCGTACTGGCAATACATCATACACACTGGACCACAAAACACTGCATCAATGTTGGCTCCTACAACAAACCGGAAGTGACGTCATATACTAACGTATAAATCTGAAAATAGCTATGCTGTATGAACAAATGGATGTGACAATATTCATTTTAGGAATTCGCATAAAGGGATAAATTATCCCAATGCTGATTCTTTGTACGATGATGATTACGTCTAGGCGCTTTAAAATGTTTTAGCTATAATGTGGAATTTTTCGCGGTGTGGAAATTTTCGCTTATTTTGTTGGCATTAAATCTCCGCAAATATATCCACACGCGAATATATTAAACACTCCTTAAAATCTACTGTGTATAATAGTATTATAGGCACACAGTGTAAAACCGTACAAATGACATCGCGAAAATGTCTACAACACGAAGAGTTGGGAGGCTGCCTAAGCGAAAAAAAGCACTCGCGAAAATATTGACTTTTACAGTATTTGCTAATACATGATTTCGTGGTTGCTGATCTTGAAAAAACTTCAAGTTCATGAGCGCTGAGTTATATTGTTATATTATTAGTTCTGCAACCATAAATACGGGGTTGTCGTGTAAAGGTAATATGTATTAGTGATTATATCATTTGGTATATAAAATCAACGAATTTGTTTATAAATTTAAAGCACGTTAGATTAGATGCTAAATAAGTCGCCTTTAGGCGAGTGACATATTAAATTATTTAACGAGTTTAATAAATTCCATATTATATTGCGAGTGTAAGATTCAATTTATGAACAAATACACCAAACCTCTCAAATTAATTCTCTATATGAAAGGCTTTCTTCTGCGACCGTACGATTTTCACTATCAACACAATCATATGACGTCAAAAAGACGTCATTTGTTTATATTTACATTTGCTCTGCAATTTTCCATTGACACAATGCTAAGAGGCAGTTGCTGCCATACGCCTATAACACCCAGTGCCTCAGGCTATAACAGCAGTTGGTATTGTGACGTCATCAATCTCTATTGTGACGTCATCAATTTCATTGTTGTCTTTACTTGATTTGCTGATCAAAATTGGTCTGAAGAAACTAAATAAAGCACAATAATTCTATCAAAATGTGAATATAAGTAATGAACATTTTAACAAATATTGTTACAGTCCTATAACACACATTGCTATTGCTAACAAACTTACATAAAGCCCTATCGGGCTTTATTTATTTTGTCATCAATAGCAATGTGTGTTATAGGACTGTAACAACATTTGCTAAAACATTCATTGCTTAAATGACGTCACAATAGTATTATTACACGTGTGTTATACCATTTTTGGGTCAGTTATGTGATAAAAGTCATGGTAACGACGGAATCAGAATGGTTGCCCATCCAGTATTAGCGCAAATAGATCCCAAGTAAAAAATAGTGATTAAAAGTATCCATTCGGGAAGAGTTATACATTCAGCTGAAAAATTACTAAAATACGCTGTCTGCTGAACCCCATTTAGATCGCTCTCTACTCAAAAATACAAAATCAGCTGACTTGCGTTCTTTAAATAAACTGTCTTTGTGTTTTGGCCTCTATATGTAAGTTTCCCTATTCCACTATTTCCTTACCATTTTTTCCTCATTTTTCTGACAACGTAAGAAATTTTGATGATATCGACTTCCACTTTAAATCAAAACTTCACGAATATAATATATATCTGCCGTAGACGTCTTAATTGTCACGCATCGATTAATATATTTATCAGAAATATTTACCGAAAGATTGAACTGTTTATGAAAATATTTTTCCGTTACGATACTCGCAATTTATAAGATGGTCAAAATTTTGCTCTCGCTCGAAAATCCATTATTTTTTAAAATGAACATAGATATGAGCGCTATCACAGAAAATCACTGCAAAAAACATGAAGCTACAACATTCATTAAAGGCCCAATATACGTAACTTCAGGAATTTTTTTCGTGATTCTGAAAAATTCTGAAAAAAATCCAATTGATAACCATGCAAAAATAAGCCTAAAACGAAGTAAACCTGAGCGGTAACTAACAAGAAACTCTTGACAGAAAAATCCAAAGAATTGAAAAAAATTCAGGTGGGGCCCACTTCAAAAACAAGCCGAAGTTAAGAAGACAGTTCAAAATGAAAGTGTGTTTACAAATACCGCGTTTCAACTGCTGCTGTACCGGTAACCGCGTAAGAATTCGTCTTGAATATTGCCGATATCAGTTAATCTAAACTAAATCTATAAAAATAATAAGTTATTAGGCTTGACTTTCGCTTCAAGTTTTGCCGAAAGTTACGTATATTGGGCCTTTAAAGAGCAACAAAGAGAGAGAGGGGGGGTGGGGGGGGGGGGGTCATGCTTACCGTATACACAAGCCAGTCCGGCCACGAGGAGGAGAGGTAAGAACGAGTTCATGTTTCCTGTAGCTTCCTAAGTAAAGGTGGCTCCGTGCCGGTTAGGGACGACCTTTATGTGATCAGTGTATATTAACCCTGTAAGGTCACGAGACAAACTTTGACCCCATGTATTGTCATCTTTAATTCGTAAAGTGTGATAATTTGTGTAAACTTTATACATTTAGTTCGACTACGGTATATCATTCGGTTAATATCTTTAAACTCCTGATAGGGTGAGATGAAGGCTATATCTGTGATAGTTGAATGTCAGGTAGAAATTTAGACACTGGGAAACTGTATATTTTATATTTTTACTAGTGTTTGCACCAGTGAATACAGTAAGTAAGTCCTCATATATTTACCGTTTGTATTCATACATTTCACTTCGTTATTTAAAACTCTTCATTACATTATTTTGATATATTATTTGTAACGCCCTAAATGCACCATGAAGAAATAAATATTTTTAAATATATTTTTTTAACTTGATTATTTTGATTCAACTTTTAATATAAAGCTAACCATACAGTTGACATACAGTTTACGATAAGAAGATCACGTGACGTCAACTTATCCGGTGACCTATGCTCACACCTTCAAACACCTGGAATATTCCGTCATACATATTTGCTAGACTTATCATAAGTTAACCTCAACAAAGATTATCGTCCCCCTAC
This sequence comes from Mimachlamys varia, assembly GCA_947623455.1. Taxonomy (NCBI): domain Eukaryota; kingdom Metazoa; phylum Mollusca; class Bivalvia; order Pectinida; family Pectinidae; genus Mimachlamys; species Mimachlamys varia. The sequence goes on along the minus strand of OX392544.1, from coordinate 38,800,801 downwards.
CAAAGATTGTACGCTTTTAAAAGATATTTTAAAGTTTTAATGTCACTTTGTAACACGTCATATTTAGGACGTCACCTAGCAATCGTTACCTAGTAACCTCATTTACAATTTTTAAAGTTGCTTTGCAATACGTCATATTTAGAACGTTTCCTAGCAATCGTTACCTAGCAACCGCCAATAAGTGTCAAAGTCAATAACACATGTGCAGGTGCAGGTTATGCTTTCTTCTTCATGGATGTACTTGAGAATTATACCTCAGTTCTCACTTTGAAGCCATGGCATTTATTTGAATCAGACCTATATTTACATGGCGGGTGTCGTCGATGAAGCTCTTTTACAAGAGTCCCCATGTAAATCGTTCATTTGCTCATGTATTGTCCATAGTTTAATCGATTTTCACACCGGCCATGTAAATCTTGATCGCATTCAAGTAAACATCAAGTCCCCAAAATGAGATCGAAACAGTAGGATCAGGTGTCCCGAAGAAAACAATTCCTCTGCGTTATCGACATCTGTCATGTAAACTTATGTTAAATCTATTTAGCTCCCACATCCTCGATAGCATAATTTTCCCAATATATAAAAACAGGAAGTGAGCATTTTCAAATCATCCACCTTTATATTATACAATATCATAGAACATAATCTAGCATAACTATAACCATCATCACCCTGAAAATAACGACATTTTCTCTTGGTCGATCCATCTACATGATGTCAGTTTCTATGCCAACAGTATCTTTGACGTCAGAATATATTTGCATATCAGGGCCCAGTTGTTCAAAAGATGATTAGCTTAATCAGTGATTAGTGCAAATTTTAATTATCCTGTAACTTTGAAATGAAACAACAGATTTAATTACAAATTTGCAGATATCAAATACCTAAAATTGTAAAACCTACATAATTTTAAGATAACAACTTGTGTATTGACAGAATTATTCGAGTTTGAAATATGCCGTTAAATAGTGATTAAGCTAATCATCCTTTGAACAACTGGGCCCAGAGGTGTCTATGCTCTCAGAATATATGACGTCATAGCCCCTGATGACAGCGGTGTCTACTACGACAAACAAATACAATACACATAACACTTAAAATTTTATATCCATTTTACAATTGGACCAGGACATGAAATCGGCCAATGTGATGTCAGTTACAGGCACACGTGGGGCATCCGTCGGATCCTAGCAGGTAGTCATTTGGGCAGTAGATCATGCACATCACCTGGGGACAGTTTTTTTGTTGTGTGATCTCCTTGGCAACCAGGTTGACAGGAGCGGGCTCTGGAACAGGAAACAGTACATTTTTAGTGGTGATATAAAAGTATTGAACGGGATTTGTTCACCATTCACGCCGATATGAACGCAATTTGATTAAATCCATAATGTATGAAGCCCGGCATAAGTATACAACGTGTTGCATTAGGAGAGTTTTTTGCATTTCTGCTGGATGCAATGCAAATATAGAAATAATGAAACAATATCATTTAAATGATGAAATCATTCATAAAATAAACATTGTCATCTGTAACAGAATGAAAAATGTTGAAATGTCAACGATTTGGAAGCATATTATCAACTACCCTTTTTTATTCGTTTTTTTTTAAGTCAAGTTTATGTTACTTATGTACATATACTATCGGTGACGTTACGTCATTGATTGACACATTAATTATGAGTAAGAACGAAACTTAAACAGGTATTCCACATCTGTGAGATCAAATGCACAGCACCGACCAACACAAAATATAATTCATTAAGTCTGGAGAGTACCTTTGAGACAGAAAAAGGTTGAACCAAATAAAGCACGTTGTTGACGTCATACTTACTGCAGTGGCATAAGGGACATCCATTTTCATCCAATACGTTTCCGTACTGGCAATACATCATACACACTGGACCACAAAACACTGCATCAAGGTTGGCTCCTACAACAAACCGGAAGTGATAGGGCCACATGATAGGCTGGCTCCTTTAATGAACCGGAAATGACGTAACATAATTCAAACGGGAAATTTTTTATGTATGGTGATTTAGAATTGAGCCTCCGTACTGTTAAGATTAACTAAGTAGCCAAATAATCTAACATTTGACGATTTTTTTTCTTTGTCAATAATAAGTGCTATATCTGATATTAAAGTAATTAATCAGAATAAAGGAACTCCGACAACAAATAAAAATTGTTTATTGGATCATCGGTTTTGTTATCATTCTAGGACATACCGATGATTATAGAAGCTAGCACTCTCAATTGGTGTACACAACTGTGGTAAATGTATGTTAAAAATTATCTGAAAAAGTAAACTACTTTTGAAACAAAAGAGAGGTGACATTAAGCTCTTAATGATAAGTATTGGTATTTGAAAACATTCGTTAGAGGAGTACGTATCAAATTTAGATATAAAACCTCCCAGTGAATCAAGTGTGTATAGCCTTGCCGCGACTCAAAGGAGATCATTTTGGCCCTCAAAGTCACGACCTATAAGATATATTAAAACAAAAATAGAATATCGAGGCGTCAACAAAACCATAATTCGGACTCAAAACCGATTGAACTTGGGGCAAAATATGAACAAAGACCAAATGTACATGGAGAATATTGTACATGTTATAGTGCAAGAGAATAAGACCAGGTGTTCCGGAAGAGTAAGCTTCTTCTGCTTCATCGACGGCACCCGCAATGTAAATCTTGGTCACATCCAAGTAAACGTCAAGTCCTCCATACGAGAACCGAGTATTCATTCTCGATCGAAAGCAAGCTACTTCTTTGTTGAAAGATTAATTAATGTTCAAGATAGCACATGTCAAGAAGTACAAAATATATTCCAAAATTTTGAAGCTCTTTTAGATGCACTTTATATTACCTTCGCTATGAACAAACAATCTTTTCTTTTTGGGCTTACTAATAACAGTGTTTATTCTACAGTTGATAATGTCATAATTTTGATAATCAAACAGTACATCTATAGAACCAGATGTTTTAATAAATCTTTCAGTATCAATTCTTTGGCAAATTGTATAAAAGTGCATTACAACACTCAGAAATGTAATTTGTTCCTTGATGGCTTTTGTAAAATTGCCTATTGTCTTTTGTCTAAAAATGATTTCAAAATAAAAAAAAATATGAAAAAAAAAGACAGCACATGTGACAGAACCTACTTTATATTCATTTGAAATTATTCAATATTCAAAAATTTGAAATTATTGTATTTTAGGGTTAGTACAACACCCTATCTGGATTTTGACATTTCTTCGACCAGTTTTGGTTCCTCGGTGCCTTCTAGGCTTCACTATAGAGGCTCTTTCTTAGCATCACTGAGGATTTCTAGAAGATGGTGTAGGTTAATTAATTATTTGGCTCGTCTGTATCTGATTCTACTTTTTTAAAGGGCTATTATCTTGCTTTCTTTGTACACTCCTATAAAGTCAGGTAGGAGATATAACATGTCAGAAATGTGGTACTCTGCACCAAACAGCTGTTTCACTCATCTAGGTCTCACGGCATTCGTTTTTAAATAACTGTTGGTCGATTTCTAGATAAGAAACCATTTCAAGGTAAATCTATGGCACTAACATTTTTGTAATATTAAAGGCAGACTAGAACTTTTGTGATGTGCTGTATCACGATTAAAGAACAGTAAATATGCTTATTAGATTTTAAAAGTGAAATATCAACTTGATAAAATTGATATCATCACTGATATATCATCTTGTCATGATATCAGGTAAGATCCGATATCATTGTGCACTGTTTCATTGGTCAGCGATCAAGTCTGGTTGTGTTGGTAAATTTCAGAAACTTTCATAGAACTATGGAAATAATAAATATTAATTGAAATTTACTCATGTGTTTCTTATGGTTTTGATATTAATAAAAAAAAACAGAAATATGTCCTGTGGAGTTATGTTATCCTACCAGCCTTGTTGTCCGTCCCGATGAGCTTAGACCGCAAATTTTCAAAATTGAATTATTGTCTAAAAGCTTTTAGGAATCTTGAAAATGTAACAAAAAGAAAATTCAATTGTTTCCCTTTAAGTATCAATAACTTTCACCCGTACAGGATTTTTTTTTACTCGTGCTTTGGCACTCATGATAAAAACAAATGTTAAAACACATTTACCATACAAGTGAAAAATATTTGATATCTATTGGGAAACCATTGAATAGCCTCTTTCTATTGATGAATCAACGCTGAAATTGCTTATTGTAGTATTACAACCACTGAGATGGAAAAGTTTAAATGCGTCTTGATTGAGATAATGAGTTACATTATGTAATTTGTGAAAGATACTTAATTTTCGCGATTATTCACTTCCGATATTTCCTTCGCAAATATTTTAATTTGTATAAATCAATAACGCCTTTCTTGAGAAAAACATAACTTTAATCTTAAGAAAACTACCTTTGTGTTTTTGGCTTCTTGATTAGTATTTGTCTTTTTCTTTTTTATATTCTGCTCATTTTTCACCATGCTAATGTATGCGATGATGGTTTATGTCGAGTTTCCTACTCAAATATTTTTATCAATATTTTAATCAGCATTACTACGTGAACAAGTTGAATTTAAATGTCTATATTGTGTTCAGGTCTATATTCTATGGACCATCCAATAACCGATAACAATGTATAGATTTCAGCAATTTCTACAATAGCCACGGAAATGTATGGAGCTATATTTTTTAATGAAAACATTTTTTATTTGAATAACCCTGAAGGACTTATTTGAAAAAGAAATTGTGACTTTTGACTGAAATCTGTAATAATAATTATGCTTTCACAAGAAAACCAATTGTGTTGGCAGTTTATGACTTTGCAATAGCTGCAAAGCAACACGAGACAACACATATGGCCAATACATGCTTACCGTACACACAGGCCAGTCCTGCCACGAGAAGAAGAGGTAAAAACGAGTTCATGGCTTGTGTTGTATCTCCGACTTAAATGACTCGCTCAGGGAAGGAACGGCTTTTATGTAGTCGGTGCACATAGGTAGTTTAGGTCACGAGACAGCTTTATCGTGTTTAAGTGCAATGTCACATTGACGTCTGCGCACAGGGAGTGATGAATAAAGCATGCTTGTCATTTTCTGCCGTCTTCTTGGTCATCAAAGAACGCCGAGCCCACTGCACGCTCACTTGTCTCCTCTTCCTACAGTACACTCACTTGTTTCCTCTTCCCACTACACACTTACTTGTTTCCTCTTCCCAGTACACACTCACTTGTTTCCTCTTCCCACTACACACTCACTTGTTTCCTCTTCCCACTACACACTCACTTGTTTCCTCTTCCCACTACATACTCACTTGTTTCTTCTTCCCACTACACACTGACTTGTTTCCTCTTCCCACTCCACATTCACTTGTTTCCTCTTCCCACTACACACTCACTTGTTTCCTCTTCCCACTACACATTCACTTGTTTCCTCTTCCCACTACACACTCACTTGTTTCCTCTTCCCACTACACATTCACTTGTTTCCTCTAACCACTACACACTCACTTGTTTCCTCTTCCCACTACACACTCACTTGTTTCCTCTTCCCACTACACACTCACTTGTTTCTTCTTCCCACTACACACTCACTTGTTTCCTCTTCCCACTACACACTCACTTGTTTCCTCTTCCCACTACACACTCACTTGTCTCCTCTTCCCACTACACACTCACTTGTTTCCTCTTCCCATTACACACTCACTTGTTCCCTCTTCCCACTACACACTGACTTGTTTCCTCTTCCCACTACACACTCACTTGTTTCCACTTCCCACTACACACTCACTTGTTTCCTCTTCTCACTACACACTCACTTGTTTCCTCTTCCCACTACACACTCACTTGTTTCCTCTTCCCACTACACACTCACTTGTCTCCTCTTCCCACTACACACTCACTTGTCTCCTCTTCCCACTACACACTCACTTGTCTCCTCTTCCCACTACACACTCACTTGTTTCCTCTTCCCACTACACACTTACTTGTTTCCTCTTCCCACATCACACTCACTTGTCTCCTCTTCCCACTACACACTTACTTGTTTCCTCTTCCCACATCACACTCACTTGTCTCCTCTTCCCACTACACACTCACTTGTTTCCTCTTCCCACTACACACTCACTTGTTTCCTCTTCCCACTACACACTCACTTGTTTCCTCTTCCCACTGCACACTTACTTGTTTCCACTTCCCACTACACACTCACTTGTTTCCTCTTCCCACTACACACTCACTTGTTTCCTCTTCCCACTACACACTCACTTGTTTCCTCTTCCCACTACACACTCACTTGTTTCCTCTTCCCACTACACACTCACTTGTTTCCACTTCCCACTACACACTCACTTGTTTCCTCTTCCCACTGCACACTTACTTGTTTCCACTTCCCACTACACACTCACTTGTTTCCTCTTCCCACTGCACACTTACTTGTTTCCACTTCCCACTACACACTCACTTGTTTCCTCTTCCCACTACACACTCACTTGTTTCCACTTCCCACTACACACTCACTTGTTTCCACTTCCCACTACACACTCACTTGTTTCCTCTTCTCACTACACACTCACTTGTTTCCTCTTCCCACTACACACTCACTTGTTTCCTCTTCCCACTACACACTCACTTGTTTCCTCTTCCCACTACACACTCACTTGTCTCCTCTTCCCACTACACACTCACTTGTCTCCTCTTCCCACTACACACTCACTTGTCTCCTCTTCCCACTACACACTCACTTGTTTCCTCTTCCCACTACACACTTACTTGTTTCCTCTTCCCACATCACACTCACTTGTCTCCTCTTCCCACTACACACTCACTTGTTTCCTCTTCCCACTACACACTCACTTGTTTCCTCTTCCCACTACACACTCACTTGTTTCCTCTTCCCACTGCACACTTACTTGTTTCCACTTCCCACTACACACTCACTTGTTTCCTCTTCCCACTACACACTCACTTGTTTCCTCTTCCCACTACACACTCACTTGTTTCCTCTTCCCACTACACACTCACTTGTTTCCTCTTCCCACTACACACTCACTTGTTTCCACTTCCCACTACACACTCACTTGTTTCCTCTTCCCACTGCACACTTACTTGTTTCCACTTCCCACTACACACTCACTTGTTTCCTCTTCCCACTGCACACTTACTTGTTTCCACTTCCCACTACACACTCACTTGTTTCCTCTTCCCACTACACATTCACTTGTTTCCTCTTCCCACTGCACACTTACTTGTTTCCACTTCCCACTACACACTCACTTGTTTCCTCTTCCCATTACACACTCACTTGTTTCCTCTTCCCACTACACACTCACTTGTTTCCTCTTCCCACTGCACACTAACTTGTTTCCACTTCCCACTACACACTCACTTGTTTCCTCTTCCCATTACACACTCACTTGTTTCCTCTTCCCACTACACACTCACTTGTTTCCTCTTCCCACTGCACACTTACTTGTTTCCACTTCCCACTACACACTCACTTGTTTCCTCTTCTCACTACACACTAACTTGTTTCCTCTTCCCACTACACACTCACTTGTTTCCTCTTCCCACTACACACTCACTTGTTACCTCTTCCCACTGTACACTCACTTGTTTCCTCTTCCCACTACACACTCACTTGTTTCCTCTTCCCACTACACACTCACTTGTTTCCTCTTCCCACTACACACTCACTTGTTACCTCTTCCCACTACACACTCACTTGTTTCCTCTTCCCACTACACACTCACTTGTTTCCTCTTCCCACTACACACTCACTTGTTACCTCTTCCCACTGTACACTCACTTGTTTCCTCTTCCCACTACACACTCACTTGTTTCCTCTTCCCACTACACACTCACTTGTTTCCTCTTCCCACTGTACACTCACTTGTTTCCTCTTCCCACTACACATTCACTTGTTTCCTCTAACCACTACACACTTACTTGTTTCCTCTTCCCACTACACACTCACTTGTTTCCTCTTCCCACTACACACTTACTTGTTTCCACTTCCCACTACACACTCACTTGTTTCCTCTTCCCACTACACACTCACTTGTTTCCTCTTCCCACTACACACTTACTTGTTTCCACTTCCCACTACACACTCACTTGTTTCCTCTTCCCACTACACACTCACTTGTTTCCTCTTCCCACTACACACTCACTTGTTTCCTCTTCCCACTACATACTCACTTGTTTCTTCTTCCCACTACACACTCACTTGTTTCCTCTTCCCACTACACATTCACTTGTTTCCTCTTCCCACTACACACTCACTTGTTTCCTCTTCCCACTACACATTCACTTGTTTCCTCTTCCCACTACACACTCACTTGTTTCCTCTTCCCACTACACATTCACTTGTTTCCTCTAACCACTACACACTCACTTGTTTCCTCTTCCCACTACACACTCACTTGTTTCCTCTTCCCACTACACACTCACTTGTTTCTTCTTCCCACTACACACTCACTTGTTTCCTCTTCCCACTACACACTCACTTGTTTCCTCTTCCCACTACACACTCACTTGTCTCCTCTTCCCACTACACACTCACTTGTTTCCTCTTCCCATTACACACTCACTTGTTCCCTCTTCCCACTACACACTGACTTGTTTCCTCTTCCCACTACACACTCACTTGTTTCCACTTCCCACTACACACTCACTTGTTTCCTCTTCCCACTACACACTCACTTGTTTCCATTTCCTTGTGCACAATTCCCCTCCAGTAGATGAATTTAACTCAAGTTTATATTCAATTAGAAAATTCCTTCACATTTCGTTCATTGCTGTTTTTGTCCATCTCGTTATTGGATATTTCAATGGAAGGAAGGGGATAACATCAGCTTTAGAGTTTGTTTTCAGATCCGTTTTCAGTCTTGTTGTGCTATCTGTTGTAAATTAAGTTGTAAGGAAGAAACGAAATGTTATTTACATTAAATTCATCTGCTTCCTAATTCACGCACATTAACCCCCATTTCCTTTATTTCTAATTGCTAGTTCTGTCGTTTACAAGCACACATTAATATATTGCCGTATAGATCGTATCAAGACACTTCAATGCTTATATTCCCATGTCAGTGACTTATACTGGTCTCAATTTGATTGAAACTTTGATAAATGCTTCATTATCAACATCTAACTTCGTAAAACGAAACAGCCATTATGACGGCAAACCGTCGCTGTTTCTATGCCAAACAATGACGTCATAAGCGCCACGCACCTGGTGTCGTTTACCGTTTCTTAAATCACACTTCTCCCTAGTTATTTATATCCATGTAGTGGCCTTGTCATGCAAATGTATATATAAGGGGAGGGGCTTAAATTAATCTACCGCCCCCATTGCAGCACTTGCCGTCTTCTTCGTTCCTATCTTTTCTATAAACATTGTACTTTCTGTGTCAGGTAAGCTTCTTTTTCTTTTCTATAAACATTGTACTTTTTGTGTCAGGTAAGCGTACTTTTCTTTTCTATAAACATTGTACTTTTTGTGTCAGGTAAGCGTCTTTTTCTTTTCTCTCTACATTGTACTTTCTGTGTCAAGTAAGCGTACTTTTCTTTTCTATATATATTCTTTTTTCGGTGTCAGGTTAGCGTCGAACTCGCATCCCAGAGATGGAGGGCTAGTGATACTGCGGTCCAGAGATGGATGCCGAGTGGTAGAATGTCGGGACACCTTAACCACACTTGTTAAATCACACTTCTCCCTAGTTATTTATATACATGTAGTGGCCTTGTCATGCAAATGTATATATAAGGGAGGGGCTTAAATTAATCTACCGCCCCCATTGCAGCACTTGCCGTCTTCTTCGTTCCTATCTTTTCTATAAACATTGTACTTTTTGTGTCAGGTAAGCGTACTTTTCTTTTCTATAAACATTGTACTTTCTGTGTCAGGTAAGCGTCTTTTTCTTTTCTATAAACATTGTACTTTTTGTGTCAGGTAAGCGTCATTTTCTTTTCTATATATATTCTTTTTTCGGTGTCAGGTTAGCGTCGAACTCGCATCCCAGAGATGGAGGGCTAGTGATACTGCGGTCCAGAGGTGGATGCCGAGTGGTAGAATGTCGGGACACCTTAACCACTAGGCCACCGCGGCCCAGAGGTGGAGGCCTAGTGGTTGAATGTCGGGACACATTAACCACTCGACCACCGCAGCCCAGAGGTGGAGGGCTAGTGGCAGAATGTCGGGACACATTAACCACTCGGCCACTGCGATCCAGAGGTGGAGGCCTATTGGTAGAATGTCGGGACACCTTAACCATTCGGCCACCGCGATCCAGAGGTGGAGGGCTAGTGGTAGAATGTCGGGACACATTATGTATAACCACACGGCCACCGCGGCACAAAGGTGGAGGCCTAGTGGTAGAATGTCGGGACACCTTAACCACACAGCCAGCCCTTCAGACTGGTAAACTAACAAGTAAACACAGATAAGAATATCACATTTTATTTGATCCATTAACATAGTACACCCAGCAGTAGATTATTACAGAAACGTTGTCGTCCATCTAAGTTGCATAAGTGAAATTCAAAACACAATATATTAATCTATACAGGTAATATGTAAATCTAAGCAGGCGATATTTTAATTCAAACAAGCAATAATATGTATTTTCATAACACTATTATTCAATCAATATTTTAAACTTAAAAGATGGAATCATTGATAAACTTTTAGAAGTGTTAGAAGAAACAAAAGATACACACTTTATGGACACATCTACTGTGAAATCACAAATTTTCGTGGATTTTAAATAATAATTTTTTTCAGTTGTCTCCTTCATCAACGGGTCCATAGGTCTGCAAAGTTAATTGAAGTCTGGCAAAGCTATACTTCGTTTCGTTTGAGTACGTACTTGGCATGGACTGACCCATGTGTCATTTGATTGGATATTTTTTTTGGAAACCGCAAAATTTAATCCCACGAAAATATCAGAATTCACAGTATCACCAAGTGTGTTTTACTGTATAGATCTGTATATTAAATGTAAGAATGTAACAACAAATATATCAAGATGGGTAACATTCCTGCAACAAAATATGTCAAAAGTCAAAACAAATTTTGAAAAACTTGTAAATATTCTAATCAAAAACCATAACAACAAGAACTAAATATAGAAAACAATAAGGAAAGCATGACATGTACATTACTCCTCCACCCTGACATTCCACAATGAACTATTCCAACCATTGAATCGGAATAGTCGATATGCTTCTTCGGGGGGTTATTTAGCAAGCAGTCAAAATGAAACAAAAAATGTAAGAAATTTAAAAAACAAATATTTAATAATTTTTTAAAAAATATTTGAGATGTTTCATTTCCGACTTATTTGAGACATAAGCATTTCAGAATTAAAACACAACAAATGTATTTGTTTTATACTGAGATTGCTACTATAAAGTTCATATAAGCAAAAGTTTTCAGTAGAAAAATTATTTCCTTGTGTTTAATCACATATCTATATTATGTTTTTGTAAGATATGTACAAAGTATGGTGAAGTCCAGATTTTTTTCTGATATATTGTATAGGCACATATTTTTACAGGAATGTTATTTTAGCGATTGTCGCCTTGAAGGCATTCGGTAAAATCATGAATGTGCTAAATATTGTTTTCTACAACAGGTATTGTAAGTGCGCCAATTCATCAAGCTGTTTATCTTTTTAAATTTGCTTATATGCAAAAAAGATGTGAGTGAGCAAAACAAAGTACATTTAAAGTATCATTATTGATATTCTATTCATAATCAAACTTTATGATAAAATTTCTTACAGTTTTAAAGCACAATGTATTTTTTAACACTTAATCACAGATTTATAACGAATTAAAGGCCCACTATACGGAACTTCAGTCAATTTTTCGTGATTCTGAAAAATTCTGAAAGTTACGTATATTGGGCCTTTAATCTAATCTTCAATAAAGACAACTTCTAAGATAAAATTTCTCCACGAGTCGAACTTGCATAAAATTTTTAACTTTTTCCCTCAAATGACACTTCTTTTATCCTATGCATGAATCAAACTTTTGAAATTCAAATTTCTCGAAATGTCAAACTTACATCGAAGTCCATCGTCGGATACCCACGGTTGATCTCGCTTCGCTAACTCACGATGATCGAAGTCCTGACTCTTTGTCTTGTACAATACTATATATTTTGTGCACGAATTAAAACTAAGGCATGTCAAATTTTTTTTCAAATGATAATTAAATTCTGTTCATTATTAAACATCAAAAATCAGTTATTAAACATATCAAAATCAAAGTGCATTGAAATGTAAATGCTAAACAAAGGCCTATGTAGAACCTTTATGTATAAATTTTATCTTTATTGGTACATGTTGTTACCATATAGTTTAATAACCTCATTCACCGCTGTAATTTCACAATGAACTTTTCCAACTTTTGAGTTTCGAGAGTTTAAATGTATATTAAGGGGTGAATGACCTAAAGTTTTTTCTATATAGAATTGATTGCCTATTTGGGTTTTATCTTCTTGAAATTATTTTAACGAGATATGCTTCCTGTTGAACTGATTTCCTGATTTTTCATTTTTTCCTAATCATCTGTAACACTACGAGACTGATTCTAAATTCTTAACATTTTACGAAGTAATATTTTTGTCATCAAAAGTAATTTTAAATGTAATACAAATTAATAGAAAATTTAATGATTTTTCCCTTCCAAAATACATATTCACAGACATCTCGAAATATCAATTTTCTCTGTGTGCTGAAAACTAACAGGAATTGAAGATACTGCAAAATGAATACGGTAATCAACGGGAAATTATTCGTTAACCCTTTAACCTTTAAACCATAATGGACTAGCCCACTTAGCTGTATGGTAAAGTCTACACTAATTTAGGGGTGTAAAAAATTTACAATTTGAATCAAAAGTGGTCAAAAGAGAGTATGTTCTAATCATAAACATATTAATATGGTCATTTAATCAATAAATATAACCACAGACAATATCAACATCTTATACATCTAAAGTAAGTATCAAGCAGTTTATCATACAGAACACAGAACAGTACAGTAAAGAACAGTAAAGATATCATTAAATCTCGATAATAAGCCACGGCTTATTCTCCGGCTTATTCTCATTCCCAGTAAGAAATCACATGCTTGTTTTTAAAACCAACTGCTTTTGTGCAGTCTTATTTTGGAAGTCATTTAGACAATAAGCCTACATTAAATGTCAATAATAAGCTTATTTTCACTTTTAAAGTCAACTTATTTTTTTATTTTATATTTTTTTTTGCAGACTTATTTTATAAGTCATTTAGACAATAAGCCTGCAATGGCTTTTTTTCAATTACTATTTATTTTCCATACCAAATACATAATGAAGCCTTTTTGAAATGTATCTTGTCTTTATCAAATAATAGGTTTATCAAATAATATACTGTGACAGTCACCTGTAAACATGTTAAGACTGACAAAGAGATGTGAATTATAACTAGAATCCAAGGCAAAATTTCGTGACAGACTTATTTTCAATGATGGCTTATTTTCAAAGATGGGTTATCTTCAAGATATTTGACTGCAAGGGAATCGCTGGCTTACTTTCAAGCTTGCCTGCTTTTCAAACCAGGCTTATTATCAAGGCTTTAGTGTAGATATGATATCTATAATAAATCTATCAAACAATAACATACATGCTAAATATCACTCCTATCAAACCAAATTCAACAGATTCTTAAACAACACATAACATTTGTTAAATATCAAAAATATTAAAACCAGCATTTCACAGGAATAATAGATGAAAGCAATAGAGAAAGTGACAATACGCATTGGCAAAAGTTCAAACTATTGAAAAGGAATTCGGGGTGCCTCCAATGAGGAGGATCTCTATTTATTTCTCATTTCCTGAGATATGTATGAAATCAGATTGAATCTGCTTTGCATAATTTATTTTTTCCGTTTTATATACATTGTATCAAAATCGTTCCTAAAAGTATTCATTTGATTTAAGGATTAACTTTCTATTTTGTTTAGGTTATCGGGGGATAACTACGATGGAAAACGGGAGCCGGTTATGTATAATTTACCCGTTTTCCATTGTAGTTATCCCCCAATAACCTAAACAAAATATAAAGTTTATCCTTATATTTACAGTATCTTTCTGGGAAATGTTCGTAATTATTTTGTTCATTATAGTCAAATTTTCGGCCACAGATTTCATTTCAAAACTCATAAACGTGGGAATGGTTCAATAAATGTAACAGCAAGAAATTTGCAAGCTCAGCCCACGTTTATTGTTGGTGACGTCACACAATTCTTCTTCATCTGTATCAGAACTCTTCCACAAATGAGTTTTTTGAGTTTGTGTGACTTCAGACTTGTCAACGATTCAGTAACATTGCAATGTCTCGGACATTCAAAAAGACCCATAAAGTCTATTTATTTCGAAACATTTTAAAAGTGAGTTTTGAAGGAGATATCGTAAATTTTAGAGGATTGTATGTTGGTAGTTAGTATATTAGCATTGTATAATTTAGATCTACTTTATGTTTTCAGACTGTGTTCATTGCTTAATAAACACATTGAAGTAAACGGAACAGAGTCCCATTTATGAACACAGTCGAGGATTCCTGAACTCCATCATCGCCACATGATCACAACACCATAATGCCAGCTGTAGCTTGCCCTATCACCGACTGCGACTATGTCACGGCTGACCTGGATGCCGCTATCGTTGCGGCACTCATCACGGCTCATTCCGCTGCACATATACCTAAACCAGAGCAGGCTGCCGCCAAGGTCGAGAGAGTTAAGCGACCCACTATCACCGCCGCAGGATCTAGCGAGGAATGGGCATACTTTCATTCTCGCTGGTCGGACTATGTGAGTGCAACAAAAATCACTGGACGTGACATAGTCGTCCAACTGCTAGAATGCTGTGATGAGCCACTACGTAAAGACCTCACACGCACAGCTGGTGGAAGTCTAGCTAACAAAAATGTGGACGAAGTCATGGCTGCAATAAAAAAACTTGCAGTACGTGAGGAGAACACTATGGTTGCCAGGGTGACACTGCATAACATGCGACAGGATCGTGATGAAACGGTTCGGAGTTACGGTGCCAGACTTAAAGGACAGGCAGGCATATGTAAGTTTATTATTGCATGCCCAGGGTGTTCAATCGACGTCAATTACACAGACTCCATTATGCGTGATGTACTTACACGAGGCATTGCTGATCCAGAAATACAGCTTGACCTTCTAGGACACAAAAATCAGGATATGAGCCTTGAAGAGGTATTCCAATTTGTCGAAACAAAAGAAGCCGGTAAGCGCTCAGCCTCTAGACTATCAGACTCTCATCCGGTCGAGGCTGCCAGTAGCTCGTACCGCAAAGGCAAGTCTGACAAACCGCCTTCCAAGGACACCTCCAACAAAACCGAGTCATGTACATATTGTGGAAAAAAAGGGCATGGCAGATCTGCTCCAGCCCGCATGCGTAAAACAGAGTGTACAGCATATGGACACACATGTGGGCATTGTCATCGCGAACATCATTTTGAGACGGTATGTAGAAGCAAGGACAAACCCAAAGTGACTGACCGCGACACCCTATCTGGTAGTGCTGTATTCGATGCACTGTGCTCTGCCCATAATCCTCTAGAAGGTCAACACTGCACCCTTAGTGATTCTGGCATCGAACGTTCAATTTGCATTGACCACTATGTCTACGATGAGCTGGCGAACTCATGGATTAAGCAACGCTCTAAGCCTCAACCATTTGTGAACGTAACAGCCAAAGTTACTGTAGAGGACTACGCTGCCTTAGGCTTCACATTGACGCGAGATACTGGGACAATTTCACTGCAAGCAATGGCAGACACAGGATGTCAGAGTTGCCTTGCTGGTTTGAAAGTAATTCGCCGCCTTGGCCTACGAGAATCTGAACTTATGCCCGTAACCATGCAAATGCACACAGCTACAAATGGTGGTATTAAAATTCTTGGGGCGACGATCCTCCGTTTAATCGGGAAAGACAAGGCAGGTAACGTCAAAGAGACCAGGCAGATGACATATATAACAAGCTCATCGGACAAGCTATTCCTCAGTCGTGAAGCGTGTGCTGCCTTGGGCATCATCCCAGATTCATTCCCAATCATCGGAGCCCAATCCCATTCAGCTAGCATAGATGCTACGTCCTCATTACTTGATCAGCAAGACATAGCATGTGATTGCCCTACTCGCCAACAGCCACCCTCGCCACCCAAAAAACTGCCTTTCCCTGCCACGACAGAAAACATTGATCGTTTAAGGGACTACCTTCTTGACTATTATAAGTCTAGCACATTCAACACATGTGAACATCAGACTTTACCACTAATGAAAGGACCTCCATTGAAGCTCATGGTTGACCCTAACGCGAAACCTGTTGCCCACCACACACCCGTACCTGTTCCAATCCATTGGCAGGAAGCAGTGAAGGCTGGACTAGACCAGGATGTCAGATTGGGAGTAATTGAGCCTGTTCCAGTTGGTGAGCCTGTTACTTGGTGCCATAGAATGGTTGTTTGTGCGAAAAAGAATGGTACACCGCGGCGCACTGTTGACTTTCAACCATTAAATGTGCATGCCACTCGCGAGACTCATCACACCCAATCACCATTCCACCAAGCACGCTCTATTCCACCAGACAAAAAGAAAACACTATTTGATGCATGGAACGGCTATCACAGTGTGCCGATCTGCGAAGAGGACAGGCACTTAACAACATTCATCACTCCTTGG
Organism: Mimachlamys varia; assembly: GCA_947623455.1. Classification (NCBI taxonomy): domain Eukaryota; kingdom Metazoa; phylum Mollusca; class Bivalvia; order Pectinida; family Pectinidae; genus Mimachlamys; species Mimachlamys varia. Next base: position 38,784,044 of record OX392544.1, on the reverse strand, counting down.
GGAAGATACCGTTACAAAACTGCACCTCAAGGCTACATCGCATCCGGTGACGGTTACACAAGACGCTACGACGAGCTTGTCTCAGACATCCCTAACAAAACTAAATGTGTCGACGATGTTTTATTGTGGTCCGACAGCATTGAAGGAAGCTTCTTTCAGGCAGTTCAGTGGCTTGATATCTGTGGACGTAACGGTATTACACTGAACCCTGCAAAATTCATATTCGCGGCAGACACGGTAGAATTTGCTGGATTTGAAATAACCAGCGATAGTGTGCGGCCATCACAGAAATATTTACGCGCCATTCTTGACTTTCCAACACCCAGGAACATCACAGATGTGCGCTCATGGTTTGGATTGGTCAATCAAGTGTCTTATGCCTTCAGTATGGCCGAGAAAATGCACCCCTTCCGTCAGCTACTAAAACCTGACCAACCATTTCAGTGGACCGAAGAACTTCAAAGACTCTTCGAAGAATCCAAAGTTGTTATTGCCAATGAGATTGAACATGGCGTACAGATTTTCGACCCAAGTAAGCCGACTTGTCTCGCGACAGATTGGTCAAAGACTGGCATAGGTTTTTGGCTATTACAGAAACACTGTGACTGTGCCAATGACAGCCCTCTATGCTGCCGTGATGGTTGGAGAGTTACACTTGTCGGTAGCCGGTTCACACATGCAGCAGAGGCGCGTTATGCTCCGGTTGAGGGGGAGGCCCTGGCAGTAGCAGATGCCCTGGATAAAGCCCGCCACTTCGTCCTGGGATGCGAGAAATTGATCATAGCCGTTGATCACAAACCTTTATTGAAGTTATTTGGTGACAGATCTCTGGAGGATATTCCAAACAACAGACTTCGCAACCTCAAGGAGAAAACACTACGATACAGGTTCCAAATGCTCCATGTGCCTGGCATACGGCATCGTGCTGCTGATTGTATATCCCGCCACCCTATTGGTGAACCAGAGAAACTTGTGTTAGAGGACGATATTGCAGCAATGAGCTATTCTTCTGCCAACATCACCCATTCCAGTCTAATGAATGCTCTCCGTACACCATCATCCGGGCTAGCATTTGTTGAAGAGCATGTCATAGCATCAGCCTCCTCAACTCTCGACGCAATCGATCTACGATCTGTAACCTGGGAGCGCGTGAGAACCGCTACTACAAGCGATAACAACATGCAGGCGTTAGTTGCTTTAATAGAGGCTGGTATGCCTAAAACGCGCAATGAGTTACCAAGACCCCTGCAAGAATACTTCCCATTCCGTGATGACCTTCACACAGTTGATGGTGTTGTACTCTATAAAGACAGAATAATCATCCCGCCATCACTAAGGAAGGAAATTCTCGCCGCTCTACATTCCGCGCATCAAGGAGTTACCTCAATGACGTCAAGAGCTGACTCCTCCATCTTTTGGCCAGGTATCACGCCTGCTATTGCCTCCTTACGCGCATCTTGCAACCACTGCAACCGCATTGCCCCATCTAACCCGAGTGCACCTCCGATGCCATTATCCACTCCTGACTACCCATTCCAATGTGTATGCGCAGATTTCTTCCATTACATGGGACACAATTACCTCGTGGTAGTGGATCGTTATTCGAACTGGCCGATAGTGGAGAAAGCATCTGATGGCTCCAGTGGTTTGATAGATTGTCTCAGAAGAACGTTTGTTACTTTCGGCATCCCTGATGAACTAGCGTCAGATGGTGGACCTGAGTTCACTTCCTTAGCTACACGCCAATTTCTTAGGAACTGGGGAGTTCACCATAGACTGTCATCTGTGGCTTTTCCACATAGCAACTGCCGTGCTGAAGTGGGAGTCAAGACGGTAAAGCGTCTGATCATTGGCAACACCAGCCCTCATGGTGACCTGAACACAGACGCATTCCAACGCGCTGTTCTGCAGTATCGAAACACCCCTGACAGAGACACAAAATTATCTCCTGCCATGTGCGTGTTCGGCCGTCCCATACGAGACTTCATCCCTATACCACCTGGTCGGTATATTCCTCACAATACGTGGCTGGAAACTCTAGCAGCTCGCGAGGAGGCCCTGCGAAATCGTCACATGCGAGATAGTGAACGTTGGTCCGAACACACCAAACGACTGCCACCTCTCGCAGTCGGGGATCATGTCCGCATTCAAAATCAAGTTGGTCCTCATCCCTTAAAGTGGGACAAGACTGGAGTTGTTACCGAAGTACGTCAGTTTGACCAATATGTGGTACGCATTGACGGATCGGGCCGTGTTACTTTGCGTAATAGGAAATTCCTCAGGCAATATGTTCCCGTCATTTCGCCACAAGCACGCTTGACCATTGATAATGACATTGTGCCTTCACGATTCGCGATAGTTCCTTCTAATACATCCCCCGATGTCAATGTCAATAAGGAACCTACACCGCACTGTAAGGACACAGGTCCTCAATTACCCGTACAAAGTACACCTTGTTTATTGCCAACTGCTCAACCTTCGACACCATCTGGTATCCCGAATACCTCCAGTCGACGTCAACTCGAGTTTGATCCTCCTGCAACGGATCCTCCTGCAATGGACAAAACCATCACACCGCCAGCTACTGCTTCTCCAACCTCGACACCTGCGCCAGAGGCAGTAATTCCATCTCCAAACCGGATATCTGGTCGAATCACAAAGAGGCCGGCTTGGCACTCGGATTACGACATGTCCAAGTGACTTGTTTTTGTTCTTTGTTTTCTCAACTTGAACATTCCTGAAGTACCAAATTTTTCAGTACTGTTTAATCGTGATTCAGTGTTTATTTGGTTTATCGTTGGACAAATAGTCGGACATTTCTTTGTGATTTTCATCTTTTAAATCAGTCTTTGTTTTCAGGACTAACTGACTCTATTATCCGTGTGTAACAAAGACTTGGGGGGAGATAGAGGATTGTATGTTGGTAGTTAGTATATTAGCATTGTATAATTTAGATCTACTTTATGTTTTCAGACTGTGTTCATTGCTTAATAAACACATTGAAGTAAACGGAACAGAGTCCCATTTAAATTTTGGTTTAAAATGAAAGAGTCTCCCTCCTTATGTTGGAAGGTTAGCATCTATGTACTTCTATTTACTTTTTAAGAAGACCTATTGGTAAATATATTCAAATTTGATATAAGTGAGGTTCGTCAGTGGTATTTATTTAAATTAAGGGGAAGAAATAAGTAAGTATTTCATTGGGTTTTTTTTTTTATAAAAGACACATTTGGTTTTTAAAGACATGTACACTGCAAGGATTGGGATGGACCATGAAACATATTATATTAAATGTACGATGATAAAATAAGCAAATAAGAAATAATATAAAAACAAATATTTTAAAATTATAAAGCAAAGAATATCTAACAAAATCTACTGAAATACAAAACACCTTGAGCCATCATGATCATGGAATAGAAAAATATAACTTTGACGAGATTGATGATAATTGATTTCGCATAAATTTTTTACAATTTGACAGATGGAAAACAAAATTAACACAGTGTTTTATTACTTTTCACGAAAGAAAATTTTGTTATTTCACAAAAAAATGAAAAATAATAATTGGCAGCGATATTTAAGATCTCTTTACATGATGAGACTAGAAACATAAATAAACTCAAAAAGAAGAAGCAGCAAGATCTTCATAATAATACTTAATAATAATAAACTTAAAAGTTTCACTAAAACAAATCAGAACACATCTATAAGAAAATCTAAGCGGAAAATAGGGGGAAAAAAAATATCATATAATAACCATGTACCTTCATCATCTAGCCTTACATGTGCCCCCCTCCCCCTCCCTCACCCCCCCCCCCCCTATTTTTTTGCAAAATTGCAAATGAAGAAAAAAAATGCTTCTTTTGTATGAAAATATTTCCTATCGCACAGAAACAACCAAGTCTGTATCAGAACTCTTCTTCATTTGAAATACAACATGAATAGCGGGGACTCTGCTAAATATCACAGAGTTATCTCCCATGAACGTGAAGAGTGGGGACTCTCTGCTAAATATCACAGAGTTATCTCCCCTGAACGTGAAGAGCGGGGACTCTCTGCTAAATATCAGTTATCTCCCCTGAACATGAAGAGCGGGGACTCTCTGCTAAATATCACAGAGTTATCTCCCCTGAATGTGAAGAGCGGGGACTCTCTGCTAACTATCACAGAGTTATCTCCCATGAATGTGAAGAGCGGGGACTCTCTGCTAAATATCACAGAGTTATCTCCCCTGACGTACAGTATGACAACAGCATTGTACCAACAACCCTATTTTTGAGAAAGATTCTGCGATCTTGAAAAGGAAAAATACTTAGGGAGATGTATAACTGCTACAAAAATTATAAAATGCTTGTAAATCAAAATGTATGTCGACTCAAATTTCTAATAAACATAGATCTAAATGCAACTCCTACCCTTTGAATGGAGCTGAACACGTAGGCTAGCAATTCAAATTCTTGAAATGTGCAATAAATGCAAGCAGGCAAAAATTACAGAAATATGAAAAACTTAAAAAAGAATATTCATGTGACATTTCTATAGTTTACCAAATCTATATATAGAATATTTTACAGAGAAAGACATTATAATCACAAAAAAATTCACAATACATGAACAATGCGCAGTAAGGTCAATCTTCAACTGTATTCAATGATTTTCAAGGAATTTTTTAAGACATTTCAAGGCAATTTTCATTTTCAAGCAAATTCATCACCAAGGATGTTCGAAGACAGATGTTTGAAATGAAGGAATTTTCAAATGTTACTCACACTTAACATCCATATCTGAGTATCAATAACATTACCGTATTTAAACCAATAACTTCACCTACCCTCATAACATCCTCACAGTCTAAGGGTTACTCTCACCTTCGCTCTCTACACCCCTGGAATGCGCTCTCTGTGCGCCACCTTGTTGATGAGGCAAGAAGACCATTCGATGTACATCAAAAGAATCCCTCCGTCATATAACATTTAAAGTTGACAGGTTCTGAAATCGGTTGCGGCTCCTTTGTAATCTTCAAAAGACTGGCATCTGCCAAGCGATTGGTCAGGGTTTATACCCAAATGTTCATTCAATTTTGCCGTGACATATCCCAGGGTTGTAGGAGCCAAGGTGAGCGTAACCGTGGACATATCCCAGGGTTGTAGGAGTGAAGGTGAGCGTAACGGTGGACATATCCAAGTGTTGAAGGAGCCAAGGTGAGCGTAACGGTGGATATATCCAAGGGTTGTAGGAGCGAAGGTGAGCGTAACCGTGGATATATCCAAGGGTTGTAGGAGCGAAGGTGAGCGTAACCGTGGACATATCCAAGGGTTGTAGATGCGAAGGTGAGCGTAACCATGGACATATCCCAGGGTTGTAGGAGCGAAGGTGAGCGTAACCATGGACATATCCCAGGGTTGTAGGACCGAAGGTGAGCATAACGGTGGACATATCCAAGGGTTGTAGATGCAAAGGTGAGCGTAACCATGGACATATCCCAGGATTGAAGTACCGAAGGTGAGCATAACCCTGAACGTAATAAGTTCCTTAACCATATGCAATTTGAGAAAGATCTACTCAGTACTTCTCAAGAAATAGTGATAACAAGCTTTCAATGGCAAAATCCAAGATGGCTGCCTCTCAGCCATCTTATTTTTCAATCAGTCATCTCCCACCTCAATATTCAGTTTTTTGACTAAAGACTTTGTTCTAGAGATAAAACAAAACACTCTTTTTCCAACCCAGATTTTACATGTAAACTTTCTTGTCCATGGTTTAAAACACGCTTTGCTTATATGTTTTGTAAGGGTATAGCATGCTTAAAAGGTTGGATATAGAACTTCACACATATGATGAATGTAATATCAATGTTTGTAAAACTGGTTTTTTAAATTTATATTCATCAACGATATTCAATCATTTTCAAGGCAAGTGGTTTTTACGACTTTTCAATCAAGGCAATTATCATCTTCAAGGCCTTTCTTAGGCAATTATCAACTTCAAGGACTTTCTAAGACAATTATCATCTTCAAGGACTTTCTTAGGCAATTATCAACTTCAAGGACTTTCTAAGGAAATTATCAACTTCAAGGACTTTCTAAGGCAATTATCATCTTCAAGGCCTTTCTTAGGCAATTATCAACTTCAAGGACTTTCTAAGACAATTATCATCTTCAAGGACTTTCTTAGGCAATTATCAACTTCAAGGACTTTCTAAGGAAATTATCAACTTCAAGGACTTTCTAAGGCAATTATCACCTTCAAGGACTTTCTTAGGCAATTATCAACTTCAAGGACTTTCTAAGACAATTATCATCTTTAAGGACTTTCTAAGGCAATTATCATCTTCAAGGACTTTCTAAGGCAATTATCATCTTTAAGGACTTTCTAAGGCAATTATCACCTTTAAGGACTTTCTAAGGAAATTATCATCTTCAAGGACTTTCTAAGGCAATTATCATCTTTAAGGACTTTCTAAGACAATTATCATCTTTAAGGACTTTCTAAGGAAATTATCAACTTCAAGGACTTTCTAAGGCAATTATCACCTTTAAGGACTTTCTTAGGCAATTATCATCTTCAAGGACTTTCTAAGGCAATTATCATCTTCAAGGACTTTCTTAGGCAATTATCATCTTCAAGGACTTTCTAAGGCAATTATCATCTTTAAGGACTTTCTAAGGCAATTATCACCTTCAAGGACTTTCTAAGGAAATTATCAACTTCAAGGACTTTCTAAGGCAATTATCATCTTCAAGGACTTTCTAAGGCAATTATCACCTTCAAGGACTTTCTAAGGAAATTATCATCTTCAAGGACTTTCTAAGGAAATTATCAACTTCAAGGATTTTCTAAGGCAATTATCACCTTCAAGGACTTCCTAAGGCAGACCTGTCAAATACAGGACTATTTTCGATTCTGTATCAACCATCAGTTGTTTACAGATAACATCACCATATGAATATTCATTACATATACTTCTGAGAAATAATAATTATAACATTGATGTTTTTAATTCTTAAATTTACCAGGACAATCAAGCTATGGTTAACAGACATGGCATTCATTGAGTGATAAATATATTTTTGTCTATAAAAACAAGACGAGAGAACCCCAAACCTTCTACCAATTGAGCTACTTGGTCACAAGCTATTGATTCCACAACAAAGGATACAGTATACGTAACAGTTCATATAATTTGTACACTTCTTAGCACCTGTTTCTGAAATATAGCTGACAACAGGAAATAACCCTTCAAACTTAACTTGATCCCAAGCACTGAACCCTTGGTTGAACCCTCCAAACAACCCAAACCGACAACCCTGGACCACAAATACCCCTCCAAACTCAACCCAACCTAAACACTCAACCCTGGATCACAAATACCCCTCCAACTCAACCCAACCTAAACCCTCAACCCTGGACCACAAATACCCCTCCAAACTTAACCCAAACCCTTAACCCTGGACCACGAATAACCTCCAAACTTTTCCCAAACCCAAGCACTCGACCCTGGACCACAAATACCCCACCCAAACAACCCAAACCCTCAAACCTGGACCACAAATACCCTTCCAAACTTAACCCAAACCCTCAACCCTGGACCACAAATAACCTCCAAACTTTACCCAACCCAAACCCTCAACCCAGGACCATAAATACCCCTCCAAACTTAACACAAACCGAAACATTCAACCCTGGACATCAAACATCCCTCAAAACTTTTGAATAACAAGAGGTCAAATATGTGTTTAGGAGTTAATGAGTTCAAAGGTGATAAGAGCTTTGTATTCTCCTCAGTATCATTTCATTAGTAGATTACAAGATAAGTAAATAATATACTATTACATACTAATTGTGATCGAGTCGTCCTGTTGTGTCTGAAAAGTGTCTCTCATGCACAACAAGAGAAATAAATCTAACATATTCCAAAATCTTCTCCCTCAATCGGCAATTTTAGCTTGAATCATACAAAGGGAAATAACTCCAACCATATCAGGAGCTGTATACAAATTAATATGTCAATTACATCACAATAGACCGGGATATCCGTAAAACATAGAGTCATTACAGTGTATATTTTATTTTGTTTTATATATCGTAGTTGAAAGGCAAGCAAGGCGATATCAAGGCTATATATACCGGTATATAAACTATATCTGTATATTTCAAAGCATTAAAAATATTCTCTGTACATCAACAAACAAATGCATAGAGACACTTCATGACATTTCACTGGACTCAATTGATTTCAAAAATATTAAGAAAGTGTCAAGGCTTTGCATATTTTGTTCTTTGCATATTCTGTCCCACACACATGTGAAACTAAAACCCACTTCTGTAGACATCGTTCCCAGGGTTTTTTCTTTATTTTGTTTCCAGGATTTAAATTTCCTTCGACATAATCTGTAGTTCTGAGTTCTAATTAAACACTAATCAACAATATTTTGGGTGTATGTTTTGGCCAAAAATGAAGCTATAATTTTTATCTATGTTTTTTTCTTCTTTATTAATTTTTTAAAAAAGCTGAATCAGCAGCTCTTGGCTTATGTCAGAAAAAAATAATCACATTTAGTACAAGAGCTTTGATTGGTCAATAATTATCTCATTTATAATCAGGATATATGGTTATGTCAAAAGTTTTATAAATGGTCCTGAAATTTTACCTATCAAAATTCTGTTTCTGAGTGATTTCACTTTCGGTGAAATTTTTCATCAGTTAAGTGTATTAACTTATCCACCCCTTAAATTCAAAATGGACTACACCTCTCTTTGATTTGGAAGAGTTCAAATGTGTCTTCAGGGGCGACTGAGTTAAGGACATCGTGAATAACAGTTCTATTTCAGATCTACAGACTTATTCACCCCTGAAAATTCATAATGAACTATTCCAATTCAATGGAATATCTCAAATGTGTATTTATGGGTGAGTAATTTGAGGTCCTGGCCGTATACCGTTTGTATTCACCATCATCCTAAACATTTTCGTAACGACTCTACAATTGTAAATAGCATATGGTTTTTGTTTCAAAATGTAAAATTTCACGAAAGATAAGATTTTTAAAATTTAACGAAAGATATGAATACATGCTAAGGAAATCTTCAATGTGAAATCAACAATGATCACAAATTTCCTCAAGATGTCATTAGCGAAAATGTTGTCGATCTTCATAACAGATTACATTAGGTGCGTCACCTATAACAAACATTGGTATGACTCTCGTTACGATGTAATCATCTACCTAACAATATCAGACTGGTGAACTTGATAACAAATTACATTAGGTGACGCCCCTGTAACAAACATTTAGATGACTCTCTCCAAAACATGATGATCTACTTAACAATATTAGATAGGTGACCTTGATAACAGATTACACTTGGTGAAGCACCTGAAACAAACATTTATATGACTTTCGCTACGATGTGAAAATCTACATAACAATTTCCGACAGAAGTTTAAGGCAACAATAAAATTTGTGAACAAACAAAGTGAAAAAACTATCAGAAAACTCTAGACCAAGACATTTCACTACGACTCATTCTACATCACAATTTCCCGCGGATGTGGAAGGCTACAATGGCGTTGGCGTACTGGATGATGGACCTGTCAAGCCACGTGATGGGATCCGCCCACAAACCCTGACCCTCAAAGTATCCAAGATGGCCGCCATGTTTGGTCACCGCCAGCAGGCTTTTGTCATGTTTTACTGTAAAAATATCATTAATGTCATGCATTACCATAAAACTGGTTGTTTTTTATAAAGTCCTTGAAAAAATCAAATTTAATTTATTTCACAACAATTATGAAACAATTTATTCAACTAACAATAATCACTCTTGTTGCCGCAGATGTTAGCATGTGAGGGCCCTTATTGTGGGAGGACACCAGAGTACCTGGAGAAAACCCATGTGGTCAGACAGGTGACCCCAATCAAACCCAGCCCGCCTTGGTGAAAGGCAAGAACACTATCTGCTGCACCTCCTGAACACCCATAAAATCCTACATCAATTTGTTTTAGCACTTTACTTTAAATCCTTTTAAGTTTCCGCTCCCCAAATAATTCCACTTGTACAGGATCCACACTTAGTAACTTGTTCAGTTTCTTAGTTTGGATCCTGTACAAGTGGAATTATTTGGGTTGTTATTTCGCTTGCATTAAAGGCCCAATATACGTAACTTTCCACAAAACTTGAAACAATGTTAAGCCAAATAACTTATTTTATTTATAGATTTAGTTAAGATTAACTGATATCAGCAATATCCCAGATGAATTCTTACGCGGTTACCGGTACAGCAGCAGTTGAAACTCAGTATTTGTAAACACACATCCATTTTGAAATGTCTTTTACCTTTGGCTTGTTGTTGAAGTAGGCCCCACCTAAATTTTTTAAATTCTTTGGATTTTTCTGTCAAGAGTTTCTTGTTAGTTACCGCTCAGATTTACTTCATTTTAGACCTATTTTTGCTTGGTTATCAACTGGAATTTTTTTCATAATTTTTCAGAATCACGAAAAATTTCCTGAAGTTATGTTTATTGGGCCTTTTGCAAATAGTTATGACATAACAAGAAGGTAGCATGCATCCTTAAGACAATAAGTGCTAAATACTTACTAGCATAGTCCTTAGCCACATCGACCAATGGCATCGGTACAATGGGGTCATCTTCTGCGTTCAGCAGAAACAGCGGAATCTCAATCTGTAAATATCAGGATTGACAGATGAGTTTGAGTTTGATGAAATACAGTGTACCTTCGACCTATCGCCACCCAAATTTACCGCCACCCTCGCATACCGCCACCTAAACCTATAGAATGGATTTCTCTCCAATATAATTCCCTCGTTAAGTTCTTTACCACTCTTTACCATTCTTTTCCATTCTTTTCTCTGTTATTGATTCCCTTATTGGCTCAAAATTATATATTATATGACCTTTGACCTTTAATATTGAACGTTGACCACTAAAATCTAATAAGGTCTGGAACTTAAAAGGGTGATGCTATGGTACATATCTGAAACTAATCTGACCAGTCTTAGATATGTTCAGCACCAGGTCCAGACAGACAGATAGATGGAAGGACAGACAGACGGATGGACGGACCAAAGAAGTGATTACTTTATACCTTTTGCTTAGTATAATATACAAATATATCATGGGTGTCTGTACAATAGTCCAGTACCGAGGGTCAAATATTCTGGACTATTGCACAGATACCCATGATATACTTGTTTTATTACATAATCACTAAAACACATTGACGACTCAAAATCTCAACTTTCCTGTAGAAATCGCCATGCCTGTTGTCTGACAGCGTTGACATCTGACTGACATTGACCCTTGAAATGGTAGAAAACGTCACGCGGTGTTCAATAGTTCGCACGTGACCGTGCAATAGTTCATTTCACTAGTAAATGGTTCAAAATATAGCTTATGCGTTAAGTTAAGGAAACTCAAACGCATTATATAATAAAATAAATAATGACGAGTTATCACATGCATCTATTAGTTTGTATCAAACAAGGGAGATAATTAGGTTGAGGGGAAATACTTACGTCATGCATAAAGGGTCGACAGCTGCACCAACTGTAGTACTCCTGGAGGGACTCAAACCCCAGTCTTCTCCTGTGATAACAAGGACCATTTAATTGTTAAAAGTATATTGCAAATTTACTGGAGGGACTCAAACCCAAGTCTTCTCCTGTGATAACAAGGACCATTTAATTGTTAAAAGTATATTGTAAATTTAGTATTACTGGAGGGACTCAAACCCCAGTCTTCTACTGTGATAACAAGGACCATTTAATTGTTAAAAGTATATTGTAAATTTAGCATTACTGGAGGGATGTGAACCCCAGTCGTCTCCTGTGATAACAAGGACCATTTAATTGTTAAAAGTATATTGTAAATTTAGTATATAATTACTGGAGGGACTCAAACCCCAGTCTTCTCCTGTGATAACAAGGAACATTTAATTGTTAAAAGTATATTGTAAATTTAGTATATAATTACTGGAGGGACGCGAACCCCAGTCTTCTCCTGTGATAACAAGGACCATTTAATTGTTAAAAGTATATTGTAAATTTAGTATATAATTACTGGAGGGACTCAAACCCCAGTCTTCTCCTGTAATAACAAGGAACATTTAATTGTTAAAAGTATATTGTAAATTTAGTATATAATTACTGGAGGGACTCAAACCCAAGTCTTCTCCTGTGATAACAAGGACCATTTAACTGTTAAAAGTATATTGTAAATTTAGTAATCCTGGAGGGACTCGAACCCCAGTCTTCTCCTGTGATAACAAGGACCATTTAATTGTTAAAAGTATAGTGTAAATTTAGTATATAATTACTGGAGGGGCGCGAACCCCAGTCTTCTCCTGTGATAACAAGGACCATTTAATTGTTAAAAGTATATTGTAAATTTAGTATTACTGGAGGGACTCAAACCCCAGTCTTCTACTGTGATAACAAGGACCATTTAATTGTTAAAAGTATATTGTAAATTTAGCATTACTGGAGGGATGCGAACCCCAGTCGTCTCCTGTGATAACAAGGACCATTTAATTGTTAAAAGTATATTGTAAATTTAGTATATAACAAGATAATTCAACGAATTACAGTCCCCCACCGGGTTATCTCGAGATCCAATAGCAATGAGTGTGAATCTCGAGATGCAATAAGGTCATGTATTTTCTTCAATGTATTGAAAGGTGAAGATGTAGTTTACAGAGACCCGCTTCTATACAGGAACCATCCCATTCTCACTAAATACATGTACACTGTAGGTATACTCTATAAATGATCTCTATATAAAGGACACAAGTCTATGAAGGACACCTTTAGTTTTTCTATTGGGTATCCTTTATAGACAGGTTTTACTGCAATAGACATGAAATTGTAATAATAATAACAAGATGTTGTTTGTTATGCTTACATTGAATTCAACAGTACTGTATATTGATTAAATGGTGATCTGAGAAGAACACAGGTTTGTTTGTCACTGGGAATAATTTGGATGAGAAGACCAAGTCAAGAATTCCTCCAAGGCAATGGGTAGGCGTGGTCAGTTGTTGGTGAAGTTTACAAGATTTTTGAAGGCTGTCCATCTTTGCGAAGTCCATGTTGAAATCTCCAACAACAAGAATGTTTGTACACTTATGTAACTTTGCTTGTGTTGTGCATAGCTTGAATAACTGTCGAAATAAATGTCACAGTGACCCAGTTTTGGTACACGACACACCATCTTCCCACGGGGAACCATACTACCAAGTATTAAGTTCTAGTGCTTTATAGTGTAGGAGATAGAGCCCGGACAAGGTATTTGTGTAACGTAGGTCAGAGGTCAAAATATAGGTCACTGTGACCCGGTTTTGTTACGCGACACACCGCCTTCCCATAGGGAACTATACTACCAAGTACAAAGTTATAATCCTTAATAGTGTAGGAGATAGAGCCCGGACAAACTTTTACTTTAATGTAGGTCAGAGGTCAAAATATAGCAAAATAAAGGTCACAGTGACCCAGTTTTGGTACGCGACACACCGCCTTCCCACAGAGAACTATACTACCAAGTATAAAGTTCTAATCCTTAATAGTGTAGGAGATAGAACCTGGACAAATTTTTCTTTCTTTAATGTAGGTCAGAGGTCAAAATATAGGTCACAGTGACCCGTTTTTGTACGCGACACACCACCTTCCCACGGGGAACCATACTACCAAGTATTAAGTTCTAGTCCTTTATAGTGTAGGAGATAGAGCCCGGACAAACTTTTACTTTAATGTAGGTCAGAGGTCAAAATATAGCAAAATAAAGGTCACATTGACCCGGTTTTTGTACGCGACACACTGCCTTCCCACAGAAAACAATACTACTAAGTATTAAGTTCTAGTGCTTTATAGTGTAGGAGATAGAGCCCGGACAAGCTTTTTCTTTAATGTAGGTCAGAGGTCAAAATATAGGTCACAGTGACCCGGTTTTTATACGCGACACACCGCCTTCCCACAAGGAACCATACTACCAAGTATTAAGTTCTAGTGCTTTATAGTGTAGGAGATAGAGCCCGGACAAGCTTTCTCTTTAATGTAGGTCAGAGGTCAAAATATAGGTCACAGTGACCCGGTTTTTATACGCGACACACCGCCTTCCCACAAGGAACCATACTACCAAGTATTAAGTTCTAATCCTTAATAGTGTAGGAGATAGAACCTGGACAAATTTTTCTTTCTTTAATGTAGGTCAGAGGTCAAAATATAGGTCACAGTGACCCGTTTTTGTACGCGACACACCACCTTCCCACGGGGAACCATACTACCAAGTATTAAGTTCTAGTCCTTTATAGTGTAGGAGATAGAGCCCGGACAAACTTTTACTTTAATGTAGGTCAGAGGTCAAAATATAGCAAAATAAAGGTCACATTGACCCGGTTTTTGTACGCGACACACTGCCTTCCCACAGAAAACAATACTACTAAGTATTAAGTTCTAGTGCTTTATAGTGTAGGAGATAGAGCCCGGACAAGCTTTTTCTTTAATGTAGGTCAGAGGTCAAAATATAGGTCACAGTGACCCGGTTTTTATACGCGACACACCGCCTTCCCACAAGGAACCATACTACCAAGTATTAAGTTCTAGTGCTTTATAGTGTAGGAGATAGAGCCCGGACAAGCTTTCTCTTTAATGTAGGTCAGAGGTCAAAATATAGGTCACTGTGACCCGGTTTTTGTACGCGACACACCGCCTTCCCACAAGGAACCATACTACCAAGTATTAAGTTCTAGTGCTTTATAGTGTAGGAGATAGAGCCCGGACAAGCTTTTTCTTTAATGTAGGTCAGAGGTCAAAATATAGGTCACAGTGACCCGGTTTTTGTATGCGACACACCGCCTTCCCACAGGGAACCCACACACTTAGTATGAAGTTCCAGTGTCTTATAGTATGGGAGATAGAGCCCGGACAAATAGTGTGCGGAAGGACGGACGGACGGACGGACACAACGCAAACCTATAGTCCCCCCCGGATTCCGGTGGGGGACTAATTACTGGAGGGACGCGAACCCCAGTCTTCTCCTGTGATAACAAGGACCATTTAATTGTTGAAAGTATATTGTAAATTTAGTATATAATTACTGGAGGGACTCAAACCCCAGTCTTCTCCTGTGATAACAAGGAACATTTAATTGTTAAAAGTATATTGTAAATTTAGTATATAATTACTGGAGGGACTCAAACCCCAGTCTTCTCCTGTGATAACAAGGACCATTTAACTGTTAAAAGTATATTGTAAATTTAGTAATCCTGGAGGGACTCGAACCCCAGTCTTCTCCTGTGATAACAAGGACCATTTAATTGTTAAAAGTATATTGTAAATTTACTGGAGGGACTCAAACCCCAGTCTTCTCCTGTGATAACAAGGACCATTTAATTGTAAAAAGTATATTGTAAATTTAGTATATAATCACTGGAGGGACGCGAACCCCAGTCTTCTCCTGTGATAACAAGGACCATTTAACTGTTAAAAGTATATTGTAAATTTAGTAATCCTGGAGGGACTCGAACCCCAGTCTTCTCCTGTGATAACAAGGACCATTTAATTGTTAAAAATTTAGTATATAAATACTGGAGGGACGCGAACCCCAGTCTTCTCTTGTGATAACAAGGGCCATTTAATTGTTAAAAATTTAGTATATAAATACTGGAGGGACGCGAACCCCAGTCTTCTCCTGTGATAACAATGACCATTTAACTGTTAAAAGTATATTGTAAATTTAGTATATAATCACTGGAGGGACGCGAACCCCAGTCTTCTCCTTTGATAACAAGGACCATTTAACTGTTAAAAGTATATTGTAAATTTAGTGTATAATCACTGGAGGGACTCAAACCCAAGTCTTCTCCTGTGATAACAAGGACCATTTAATTGTTAAAAGTATATTGTAAATTTAGTATTACTGGAGGGACTCAAACCCCAGTCTTCTACTGTGATAACAAGGACCATTTAATTGTTAAAAGTATATTGTAAATTTAGTATATAATTACTGGAGGGACGCGAACCCCAGTCTTCTCCTGTGATAACAAGGACCATTTAATTGTTAAAAGTATATTGTAAATTTAGTATATAATTACTGGAGGGACTCAAACCCCAGTCTTCTCCTGTGATAACAAGGAACATTTAATTGTTAAAAGTATATTGTAAATTTAGTATATAATTACTGGAGGGACGCGAACCCCAGTCTTCTCCTGTGATAACAAGGACCATTTAATTGTTAAAAGTATATTGTAAATTTAGTATATAATTACTGGAGGGACTCAAACCCCAGTCTTCTCCTGTAATAACAAGGAACATTTAATTGTTAAAAGTATATTGTAAATTTAGTATATAATTACTGGAGGGACTCAAACCCAAGTCTTCTCCTGTGATAACAAGGACCATTTAACTGTTAAAAGTATATTGTAAATTTAGTAATCCTGGAGGGACTCGAACCCCAGTCTTCTCCTGTGATAACAAGGACCATTTAATTGTTAAAAGTATAGTGTAAATTCAGTATATAATTACTGGAGGGACGCGAACCCCAGTCTTCTCCTGTGATAACAAGGACCATTTAATTGTTAAAAGTATATTGTAAATTTAGTATTACTGGAGGGACTCAAACCCCAGTCTTCTACTGTGATAACAAGGACCATTTAATTGTTAAAAGTATATTGTAAATTTAGCATTACTGGAGGGATGCGAACCCCAGTCGTCTCCTGTGATAACAAGGACCATTTAATTGTTAAAAGTATATTGTAAATTTAGTATATAATTACTGGAGGGACGCGAACCCCAGTCTTCTCCTGTGATAACAAGGACCATTTAATTGTTGAAAGTATATTGTAAATTTAGTATATAATTACTGGAGGGACTCAAACCCCAGTCTTCTCCTGTGATAACAAGGAACATTTAATTGTTAAAAGTATATTGTAAATTTAGTATATAATTACTGGAGGGACTCAAACCCAAGTCTTCTCCTGTGATAACAAGGACCATTTAACTGTTAAAAGTATATTGTAAATTTAGTAATCCTGGAGGGACTCGAACCCCAGTCTTCTCCTGTGATAACAAGGACCATTTAATTGTTAAAAGTATATTGTAAATTTACTGGAGGGACTCAAACCCAAGTCTTCTACTGTGATAACAAGGACCATTTAATTGTAAAAAGTATATTGTAAATTTAGTATATAATCACTGGAGGGACGCGAACCCCAGTCTTCTCCTGTGATAACAAGGACCATTTAACTGTTAAAAGTATATTGTAAATTTAGTAATCCTGGAGGGACTCGAACCCCAGTCTTCTCCTGTGATAACAAGGACCATTTAATTGTTAAAAATTTAGTATATAAATACTGGAGGGACGCGAACCCCAGTCTTCTCTTGTGATAACAAGGGCCATTTAATTGTTAAAAATTTAGTATATAAATACTGGAGGGACGCGAACCCCAGTCTTCTCCTGTGATAACAATGACCATTTAACTGTTAAAAGTATATTGTAAATTTAGTATATAATCACTGGAGGGACACGAACCCCAGTCTTCTCCTGTGATAACAAGGACCATTTAACTGTTAAAAGTATATTGTAAATTTAGTGTATAATCACTGGAGGGACGCGAACCCCAGTCTTCTCCTGTGATAACAAGGACCATTTAACTGTTAAAAGTATATTGTAAATTTAGTAATCCTGGAGGGACTCGAACCCCAGTCTTCTCCTGTGATAACAAGGACCATTTAACTGTTAAAAGTATATTGTAAATTTAGTATTATTGAAGGTACTCGAACCCCAGTCTTCTCCTGTGATAACAAGGACCATTTAATTGTTAAAAATTTAGTATATAAATACTGGAGGGACTCAAACCCCAGTCTTCTCTTGTGATAACAAGGGCCATTTAATTGTTAAAAGTATAGTGTAAATTTAGTATTACTGGACGGACTTTACACACAGCTTTTTGTAGTAATGACAATCTTAACGTTTATTGTAAATTTTTATTTTACCTGGTGTAAAGTTCGTCGATTTCTACCAGTGAGGTTGAGCTATAGATTTTCTCTGCCTCAATGTTACACGACTGCAGAAGTTTCTGATCCATCAGAACGTCTTTGTGACGACTCATCATCCCCTTGTGATTGGCTGTCATGGCGTACAGGTAGACGCGACGCAGGTACTGCCAGTCTGTGAGAAGGGACGTAGCACTGGAATACGGACAATGAATTAACAGTAACGCAGGACAACAAAATTATTTTATAAACCTGTAACACTATTATATTGTCTAACAGCAGTATTCCGTCTATACCTATGATACCCAGGATGTAGCTAGAGTGATCTCCCTTAGTTGGCTCCAGTACTCCACTGTTATTATATGTTCTTGTCACTAGTCCTGCTTGATTCCTTCTAATCGGACAGCTGCCGGTGATCGACTAGGTAGGAACGACGTTCAGTTATACCATGAACAAATTTTTTTAAACTCCAATTATACCATTTCAAGCTGATATTATCTGAAACACTTCATTGCAAAATAACATTTGAATATTTTGAAGCCGGGTAGCCCAACAGCATAACTTTCACCCAATTTGATTGACGTGGTAACCGGTCGCGCCTGATTAGAACAAATAAGCCCGGCTTCACATGATTCATAACATGAGTTGATCATGTGACCTGCGTACGCCGGTTTCTACCCAGCTGGGTCCAAATCCACCAGGCCAAGTGAGATATCGTACTGTATCATTATTAAACAATTCCTTTTCACTCCCTCTCGACAGGACTAATATGCCCCTCTTCACACCACATATTGATGATGGTGTACAGATCACAGATTCTTCCTTCAAATCCATCAATTTTACAGTAGCAGGTAATATAACTACCATAATTTCCTGTGTATTACACGCAACAGGGTATAGCCTGCACTGACAGATTGCCTGCGGGTTATACATGTAAACCTGGTGAATACAAGTGACTTCGTATGTGACTTTTGTGATTTATTATTATGAATGTTGGAAATCAGAGACATATGATGGAAATAATGTGTTTATTTTGTTAATAAATATGTTTATATGTATAATTAAAGCTATATTTTTACTTATCAATGATATATTTTGTTTACAAATAGCGTAGATCTACATGTTGATAAAAGTGGAAACATTTATCAACGTAAAGCCCCCATTTTTTAATAATTTGGCTAAAAATACAGATAGTCTGCACCATCAGATAGGCATCTTCTGATGTAAAAAATTGTATAGCCCGCGGGCAATACGCAGGAAATTACGATAGATAGTTTGGTTTGGTCTTTTTATAAGTCTATGTGCAAATTCCACTGACCTGAAAATTATTAAACATTATAGCTTCTACAGTAAAACTTGGTGAAACCTGACCCTGTGTAATGCCAAACCCTGTCTGTTCTGACAGACACATTGGTCCCAGTGGTTTAGACGTTATGCTATATCCTATTTAGTCTAGTCTGTTAGCCCCAGTGGTATTTAGAATCACTTGTTCGGTTGGAGATTTCACTAGTCTCCGACTACTAGGCTTCTCATAGTGTATAATACATAAATATGTACAGTGTAACTTGTCCAAACTGTCCTCTGTCTAATCCAAATCCCTGCCGATTGCGGCCTTACCATTTGGTCCCACTTTCCTTATGAACTGATATCCTACCTCCACAAACTGGACACCTGTATAAACTGACTAAAACTTTTGGTCCCATTGACTTTTTGTATAGACAGGTTACACTGTATACTATAGAAACATGTATAATACAGAAACCTCTGTAATACAGAACTATGTAATTTTGTTTGATTGCCAAACATTTTTTATGGAAAACATTTAAATAAACATTTCCAGTTAGATTCCCTTGACTTAAGTTATATCCCCTAACATAGATTATCTCCCTTGAATTAAGTTATATCCCCTAACATAGATTATCTCCCTTGACTGGGATTATATCTGCTAACAACAATTATCTCCCTTGAATGAGGCTATATCCCCTAACAACGATTATCTCCCTTGACTGAAGTTATATCCCCTAACAAAGATTATCTTCCTTGAATTAAGTTACATCCCCTAACATGAATTATCTCCCTTGATTCAGGTTATATCCCCTAACATAGATTATCTCCCTTGATTCAGGTAATATCCCCTAACATAGATTATCTCCCTTGAATTAAGTTACATCCCCTAACATAGATTATCTCCCTTGATTCAGGTTATATCCCCTAACATAGATTATCTCCCTTGACTTGGATTTTATCTGCTAACAACAATTATCTCCCTTGAATGAGGCTATATCCCCTAACAACGATTATCTCCCTTGACTGGGATGATATCCCCCAACATAAATTGTCTCCCTTGACTGGCATTATATCCCCTAACAAAGATAATCTCCCTTGACTGGGATTATATCCCTAACATATATTATCTCCCTTGAATGAGGTTATGTACCCTAAAATATATTATCTCCCTTCACTTAGTTTATATCCCCTAACAAAGATTATCTCCCTTGACTGGGAGTGTATCCCCTAACATAGATTATCTCCCATGAATGAGATTATATCCTCTTACATATATTATCTCCCTTGACTGGGAGTGTATCCCCTAACATAGATTATCTCCCATGAATGAGATTATATCCTCTTACATAGATTATCTCCCTTGACTGGGAGTGTATCCCCTAACATAGATTATCTCCCTTGACTGGGATTATATCCTCTTACATAGATTATCTCCCTTGACTGGGAGTGTATCCCCTAACAACGATTATCTCCCTTGACTGGGATAATATCCCCTAACATAGATTATCTCCCTTGACTGGGAGTGTAACCCCCTAACATAGATTATCTCCCTTGACTGGGAGTGTATCCCCTAACATAGATTATCTCCCTTGACTGGGATTATATCCCCTAACATAGATTATCTCCTTTGACTTACTGATTGACATCATAACCCTGACAGATTGATAAGGCACACAGGAACTGCTGCTGGTTTTTTGGTTTCTCGCCGAGATACTTGACGACTATGTTCGCACCCATACTGAATCCGCAGGCAATGAGATTGGTCCCAGGGTACATCTGCTTCACTTCCTGTATCATTGTATGGAACTCTTCAGTGCCACCTATACGTAAACACAACAGGTTTGATAAGGGATTTAATAAAATAAATTCAACCTTGCAACATCAAATTAAAAATATCGGAATATGTTTCCAAAATAATCCTGTCTTCCAAATTTCTTTTCTTTTTTTATTCCTTTTTGTTCAGTTTTTGATAATTTCCTATTTTTTATGAATTTCAAAGGTTTTTTAAACAAACCGAAACAATAAAATGATTATCAGTTACACCTGAAGATAAAAAGTTTGACAACATCACTTTAATTACTGTGCCTTCGGCTCATTTACAACCTTTGATTAAGAGAATTTGATGATTTACTTTTCATAAAACACAGTTTATAATGCTAATAAAAATGTATGCAATCATTTGCTTTTTTGTCATTTGGCCACTTAATCAATTTGTAACTGTAGCTTATCCAACGATTCAATTAAAGTAATAATAGAAAATGTTTGTAAGACATCAATGCCTCCTTTTTTATATTTCATTCCAACTATTAAACTACAGAAATAAATGTTTATCTTGAATCAGGATGGGACCAGACCTGTTTACCTTTTCTCAGGACAATGTGTAGTGAATGTTTCAAAAATGTGTAGTTTTTGCAGTTTTTATGTGTAGTGTTCAACACATCTGTTAGTGACATGCGGATCATGGATTTAGGTTCGGTTTCGAGGGGTTGAAATCTCCTGATTGAAATCTAGAATAAATCTATGTAACATGGTGATATCTTAGGTTTATAAAAGTAAATAATTTATATAGAAGACATGTAACATCGGACTGGTTTATTATAGCAATTATATAGTGAAGTGTACAAAACTCATTTACATATACATCTATTGAAAATATTTTTATGTGAAATGTACCTGTGAATTTTAATATAATTTCATTTAATCAATAATGCAAACATTTACAACAACATTGTAAGCACGTTTCCAATAACAAAATAGCTTGTTTGTAAATATTAATATAGATGTAATTTTAGGCCAAGAATTGGAACGAGAAAAAAAATTTATGATGATTTTGATGATGTGCCTTTGGCAATTTTAGGATATGAAAACCCACTTTGAACGATGGTTCTTTAATCAATTTAATGTTTACCAACGACGACCAACTGATCATCCTGGCCAAAAGATAATAAATTCTGGCTATTAGCCGAATAAAGATATGTTTCGCACACGTCATTTTACTAGCAGTATCAAGAACTGCTGTAGATCTAAAACGGTCTTGTATGTTTCGGGTTTGTTTTTTTCGTTTTTCCGGTTGTGTTTAGAGTTCATGTCATCAATAGTTCAGTCACTCGCTTTGAAAAACATGGAATTTTCTCCATTTGACGGTTTGAGGAAACTCCATTCATCAGTTTATGCCGTTATGGAAGTTTGAGTTGTTTATTTTTTAGTATTATTCTTTCGTCAATATCATCGTTTTTCTGCTTTGCCGTAACCACAAACTGTCGGCGTCAGGCGGCAAGCAAGCAATGAGTTCACATTTTATGCTTCCGGTTTTCTGGGAGCATTCGAAGAGGACAACGATGACTATGCGCAAGGAGTAGGGAAATTTATACCTCGTCAAATTCCTAGTTTTCCCAACCGATGCGTAGTTGCGTAATGGGGGTGTGAAATTCGTAGTAATTATGCCAAATGTGTATGGGTAAACAGGTCTGTGGGACGCAGCTAGCGCACTGCGGAGTGAGGGACATGGACAACACTATATGCCTCGCCCAAATTCTTGGACGGAAAAATGGATGGACGGACAGACAGATGTACTGACCGATATCCGTGTATCCCTAAATTCATTGTAGAGAATGTAAGAATAAGTCAACCTGACCATAGGTGCAAATTCTTGGGACCGAAAAACGGACAGATAAATGTGGAAGGCTGGACAGACTGATTTCAATGTTATTCCAAAATTCAATATTATGAATGGGAGAATAATTTAATCTTACAATAATCTTACAATAAATGAGAATTCGTGGACCAATGGACGGATGGATGTACAGACTGATTTCAGTGTACCCCTAACATCATTACAGGGTATAAGAATGATGAAATTTTACCGTAAGTGAAAATCCTTGAGCTGGTTAGTCTGACACTCCGTATAGCACCGAGATGATTGAGGACTGTGACACGGTAGCCGTTTTTCTGGGCGTAGTTTACGAAGGTACATATATAGGAGGCCTCGCTGGAATTGGCGATCCCCGGACAAACGGTGATGGTATAGTCACCTATAAACAGATACAATAATATCAGTGACGCATTAAAAATATAGAATTTATTTATTTTACAACAAATATGAATTTTTATCAATTTTATTTAAATCACTCTTGTTGGCCCGGATGTTAAAATTTCAGGTTCTTTATACGTCCTTGCCACAGTCTTTCCAGGTTTTCACTTCGTCCATCACGTCTTTAGTACGTTCTTACTACGTGCATCTACCAGGTTGAACAGTAACGTCAATGAAGACTTTTCCTTCCTAAACATGTCAGCAAAGAAATCATTCATGAACAAATTGGCTAGTTTTCTATTTTTAATAAAATATTATATTTATTGGTTTATTGGTACCCATTGACATGTATTCAGTCGTCCTACTGGAGCAAACATTTGTAATTAAGATTATGTCTAAATAACCTTAAATTCCCAATGAACAAGCAAGTCCTGCAAATTGGTAACATTTCTTTTTTTAAATAGAAAATGTCTGTAAGACATGAATGCGTCTGTAAACATGTGAAATTAATTTAAATGTCTATAAGAAGCTACAACATGTCCCATTTCTCTGCCTCTTTGGTATAAATTAGGCTCAAACAATAAACATAGCAATTCAATAAACGTTGTTAATACCGGCAAATCAGAGAGCCATCAATTAAAGGTCCAATATACGTAACTTTCGGCAACACTTGAAGCGAAAATCAAACCTAATAACTTATTATATTTATAGAATTAGTTAAGATTAACTGATATCAGCAATATTCAAGATGAATTCTTTTGCGGTAACCGCTACGGCAGCAGTTGAAACACGCTATTTGTAAACACGCGTCCATTTTTAACTGTAAACTTCAGTTTGTTGTTGAAGTGGGTCCCACCTGAATTATTTTCAATGTTTTGGATTTTTTTGTCAAGAGTTTCTTGTAAGTTATCGCTCAGGTTTACTTTGTTTTAGATTTATTTTATTATGGTTATCAACTGGATTTTTTTTTCATAATTTTTCAGAATCATGAAAAAATTCTTGAAGTTACGTATATTTGGCCTTTAACACCACCATTGTGTAATACAGTGCACTCCTCTTAATATCATGTTACATTTGTCCAACAAAAACATGATATTAACAGGAATGTGACATTAAGAGAAACATGTTTTTTCCACTAAATCTAGTGCATTTCCAATCTCCATAACTAAAAGTAAGCTATTCAATGTGCATATGAAGATGTTTCAATATATAACATTATTTCAATTAAAAATCATTTTTGGGGTTATTTTTTAAATTTTCTATGCAACATTTTGTACAAGTTGTATCTGAAATCATAGGAAATGACACCATTTTCTGAATATTTCATATGATTGGTTAAAAAAAAAAGATGATATTAAGAGGAATTCATCACAAAATGCATTATTATATTAACAAAATAAAATTACAAAGATTATATAGAGAGAAAATGCTGCTAGGGAAAAACATGTTATAAAGAGGAATGTGATATTAACAGGAGTGATATTAAGTGGAGTCAACTGTACCAATTTTCATAAAAATTGGATATTCTCTGAATTCTGACCAATCAGAAGCCTCCATTTGGCGGCCATGTTGAATCATAAATAGCACTATAAGACCACTCACCCCCTGATTCATGAGCTGTGTGTGGTTGGAATACATCATACACCATAGTAGCCCCGTCCGGCAGGAGCACATGGTGTCGCTCTCCCTTAGGGAAAGGGGAGCTAACTCTGCCCAACTTTGCATAGACAATGGTCTGGATATGGCCACTCTTTCCCCACCAGTGCGGAGGAATGTATCTGGAACAAATCAAAATTGATAACTTTAATATTGAGTCTTGAATTTGGAAAAGTATCAAACTATCTATAATTATGCATAATCAAAAACAATACAGTGATCTCATTAGCAGAAAAGATGCTTTGATAGCGAGTAATTAAAGTCACAAAAAAATACATGATACTGAAAAATCAAAATAGCATCAAATACTAATATAGTGAGATCCATATATAAGTTTATTATTCGAAATCAGCCCTGGATCACAAAATAAAACAGGTTTTAGGTTTATTAAAGATACTATTACTAGATCTGAAGCCTAATTATATATATATATAAATATATATAGGTTTTGTTTTCTAAAACTCAGCAGGAGATCAGGCTAAGTTATAATTGTAAGAAGCATTTTTTTCTGAATTAGAATTTTTGTAAACGTCCCACCAGGAGATGAGGCCAAATTAATAAAAGTTGTGTTTTCTGTAATATATCACTCCAGAAGAGGCCAAGCATATAAAATTGATGTTTTCTACTCCCATCATGATCAGGAAATGAGGCTAAGCGTTATTTAATCTATGTTTTTTTACCATATCCCACCAGGAGATTAGGCCTAGCTTATTAATGTTGTGCTTTCTATAGATCACCAGGAGATGAGGCCAAGCTTATAAAAGTTATGTTTTTTATAGATCACCAGGAGATGAGGCCAAGCTTATCAAATTTATATTTTCTATAGATCACCAGGAGATGAGGCCAAGCTTATGAAAGTTATGTTTTCTATAGATCACCAGGAGATGATGCCAAGCTTATAAGAGTAACGTTTTCTACAGTTCAATGGTCAAGAGGTTAGGCTAAACTTGTAAACAGTTATAAATGGGTCAAATTTTTAAACCAGTTTTGAAATATTTTCTCAGAATTAAAAGAAAATATAAGGTTCCGTTAATATTTTGGGAAAAGATACAGCTGTATAAAGATCTTTTTTTTTTTAACTGAATACCCTCCTGGAATATTTTTTTTCATATAATGTTATTGTTTTATGTTTCTTTGTGTCTTGATAAAGGAGCAGAGTGCTCCGAAAATTTGACTACACCTGAGTTGAAATTACTTCTTTGCCCTTTCAGGGCTTTTTCTGGGGTATCTCAGGGGCCGATAAACGGCCCCATTCCCAATGAGATTTGGACTTCAATTTTCACAATTTCAGGGTTTTTTTCCCAATCAGTTAACTACGCTAATTTTCACAAATTTTCTTGAAAATGATAAAAGAAAAACGTGTGCACTACTGCAAACATATTGAGACAAAAACGATGTCTTTCTTGCAATTTAATATCATTTTAATATACATTAGAACTATTTCTGCAAATTGGTGATATTATAAGTACTTTTTTAGGCCCTCTGACACAATAATACCAGCATACAAAATACTGAAAATGTGTGGATACGTGTAGTACTGATTGCAGTGAGAGCAGTGCAGTGTTTGGCACCATTTTTGTTTGTAATAAGTTCCATATGAAGGGAGATAACTCCGATGAGAAAGGGAGAGTAATGAATGATCATGAGTTGTATTCTATGTATAATGGCAGTTTTACATTTTATACGGTTATGTCATCAAACAAAAATTACAAAACAGTCTAGGTGTGTTTTATTTGTTTAATTCATATTACTTAAAAAGTATCCTGAGAATTGCAAATTTAAAAACTTTAAATTTTACAATTAGAATATGGATTATGGGGATGTTTTTTTTTCTTTCAATTATCAAAACACTATATAAAAAAGTATGTTAAATATAGATATAATTAACACAATATACATGAATAGATTATTTTAATTCAAGGAAATATTTTGTTGATATGCTGATGATTTTTTCCCAATTTCACCCAGGGGCCTTTTCCCAATTCACCTAGAAAAAGCCCTGCCTTTATGAAATTTTAAGTAATTTGTATCCTATCAATATCCATTTGTAAGGATCGAGTGTTATTTAGAAAACTACCGTTTATATTACTTCTTTGACCAATATATATATTGTATAGATATATATATACATTGTACAAGTCGCAAAAATTAATCATATTATTACCATCTGTTGCACCTGACCGCAATAGTTTACTCATGTATTAATCGTTCTTTTCTGACATATCCTACGTAATGCGTTCCTTTGGGTATTCAAACATCAATACGATATATTGTATTGTATTATCTACCATAGTTGCAATGAACATTATATTGGTCAAATGGGAAATTCACTTTCTGATAGACGCCACGTCAACATACAGCAGGAACAAAATGGATCTAATCCAGAGTCGCAAAAAAAATCCAATAGTTTTCATCCACAAGCAGCAGATACAATCTAGAGCTCCGAAAACTTTCAATTATTGTATGTCTGGATGCTTGGGGTTATGATCTAATCACAGTATAGTGGACTCCACTTAACATCACCCCTGTTAATATCACATTCCTCTTTATATCATGTTTTTCCCAATCACCATTTTTTCTTTATATAATCTATGTAATTTTATTTGGTTAATATCATGCATTTTGAGGTAAATTCCTCTTAATATCATGTTTTTTTAACCACTTAACATCACCCCTGTTAATTTCACATTCTTCTTTATATCATGTTTTGCCCAAGCAGCATTTTTCTCTTTATATAATCTATGTAATTTTATTTGGTTAATATTGTATATGTATTTTGAGGTAAATTCCTCTTCATATCATGTTTTTTAACCAATAACATAAAATATTAAGAAAATAATGTCATTTCCATTGATTTCAGATACAACTTGTACAAAAAATAGCATAGAAAATAAAAAATAATCCCAAAAATGAAAATTAATTGAAATAATGTTATCTATGTATACTGAAACATCTTCATATGTACATTGAATAGCTTACACTTTTAGTTACGGAGATTGGAAATGCACTAAATTTAGCAGAAAAACAACATGTTTCTCTTAACGTCACATTCCTGTTAATTTCATGTTTTTGTCTGACAAATGCAACATGATATAAAGAGGAGTGCACTGTACCACTGTGGCACAAGACTATACGTTAAACCTTTTACTAGTCCTTTGGACTAATACACTGAAAAAGTTAGTTTCTAACCCTGACAATGTATGGTTGGCTGACTGTAGATAAACTAGTGTGAAGTCACATATAATATCAAATGAGTGTTTTACTATAGGAAATCAATGGATATGTACATACATGTATGTAATAAAACAAGTTTCCCAGGTTATATCATTATATGAACACTCGTGTTACAGACCCTATAAAGCTCTATACGTAATATTGCAATGTACATAACAAGCTGTTCCAATGGTAGATCAATATTCATGTTACATTTATAAATTATTCAACAGCAGGAAGTATTATACTCAAAGGTATAATCTCGTCAAAATATAATGAATTTATACATTTATAAACTTCTGTTTCTATTTCTGGCATGGATCAAATTGATAACTAAATGAGTTCTTAAGGACACATCAAGTTATTCCAGACAAAAATAATATTTCATGCTTCCATTAAATTTTGTAAATAACTTTGTAAATTATCTATGCTAACATAAAAAAATTCAAAGAAGCAGTAATTGTTGAATTAAAGTTAAGATCTCTATCTCAGGCCTAAGTGGCCAAGTGTTCATGGTGTCTGATATTTCCTAGCCACTAGTCTTCCAGCAATGGATCATGGTGGCCAAGTGGTTAAGGCATCTGACATTCTGCTACCACTAGTCCTCTACCACTGGGTCACGGTGGCCAAGTGTGCAAGGTGTCCAACATTGCTCTACCACTAGTCCTACACAAATGGGTATTGTGTTTAGTGTTCAAGGTGCTAGCATAAGACCTCCACCACTGGGTCACGGTGGCCAAGTGGTTGAGGTGTCTGACATTCTGCTACCACCAGCCCTCCACCTCTGGGTAGTGGTGACCAAGTGGTTGAGGTGTCTGACATTCTGCTACCACCAGCCCTCTACCACTGGGTCACGGTGGCCAAGTGGTTGAGGTGTCTGACATTCTGCTACCACCAGCCCTCTACCACTGGGTCACGTGGCCAAGTGGTTGAGGTGTCTGACATTCTGCTACCACCAGCCCTCTACCACTGGGTCACATGGCCAAGTGGTTGAGGTGTCTGACATTCTGCTACCACCAGCCCTCCCCCGCTGGATCATGGTTAGTGTTGGGTAATCGGTTAAAAACACCAACCAATGATCAGTTGTAATCGGATGACATCACTAACCGATTTTACGATTACAATTTATAATCGGTTGCTCTTTGAATATTGAAATGTAAGGAAAATAGAATGTTTTTTACCAGAACAAGCCACAAATTCACTATTAATATCCAAAATAAAATCATTGTATTGAAATCAATAATCAAACTTGTGTTTTTGAAACTGTTATTTCATTTTACAAGAAAATGAAAATGCACACATTACATTATAGTCAATGGTATTATGTATTTGATGTTTTGATATCAATTAAAATGGACAATATGACATATTCACACCGATTATTCGATTATATCATCATCATCATCATCGGTCTCTTTTGATTATCGTACAGGATGGGGAGCAATGTCCACACCAGTGGTCCCCCTTCCAGACAGCTGGCTAGCTGCATGCATGTCAGTGTTCACCCCAGATCTCCACTTTTGTTGATCCTGAGGGTCAGCTTTTAAGAGCTTCCAGTCTCTGCCGTCTCTCTCTGTCAGTATATCGATAATCGTAATCGGTAAACATTAATCAACCGTTAATCGATCATTTCCGATCATCGACACACCACTATTCATGGTGGTCAAGTGGTTGAGGATGTCTAACATTCTGCTACCACTAGCCCTCCCCACCTGGATTATGGGTTTGAGGCCTTCATGGAGCATCCGCCAGTTACTGGTCGTTGGTCAGTGTTTTTTCTCTGGACACTCCAGCTTTCCTCCAGCCCTAAAACCTTGCATATCCTCAAATCACGTAATTTTAGCACAAACCAACCAAACCAATGATTCCTGTAGATAATTAGATAGTGCCTTCGCTTGGGCTCGAACCCCGACCCTTGGTTATCCAGCACGATGCTCTACCGCTGAGCTAAAGGGAAATTCCCTGGAGCTCGCGCTTGTAAGGCAGCCTGAGCCTAATCAATGCATATCTTTTAAGTTTTACACCTAGATATAAACCATATTAAATGGTTTGTTGAAACTTGCAGTTATCCTGCATGTATAAGTACCGAAACTATAGTGTACCGAAACGTCTAGAATTCTGCACCGAGTTGCTAGTCTATTGTTAGCTAGGCCTATTGTTGTTATTGATCTTACTAAATCAAGCCACAGCTAGTGACAGCTCGGTTTATAAAAACACGAACCTGTATTTCGATGAAATGAAGATATTAAGCATATAACTTATAATTTTCAACAAGTACTTTGTACGCTGAAAAACTTACGGTTCGGTTAGAAATGGACAGGAGCTGATGATGTCCTGGACGAATTTCGACCCCTCCTGCCAGTACAATGTTGGAGCTGTGGGCATACTGCTCCAGTGAAGCAGACGAAAAATTGCATACAGCAGTAGAATTCCCAAGAATGACCATATTTCCATCATCTTGAAAGTCTTGTCTGTAAATCCTCTCACACGATGAGTTGCTTTTCTACCCGGGGTACAGACTGATTGTCATATTAAATATTTATCTCGAGACGTGAAGCACGAACAACTGTCAGTTCAAGGGTCAAATGTAGCTAATAATACACAAAGCGGAAACCGGGTTGGGCGGACTTTGGAACTTGCTTGTAGAAGTTATTTCCCCTTAATCGTAAAAATCAATGCAAAATAATATAAACGTACAAAAATTAGATGATAAAACCTTCGTTATTTTTAACTAAAAGTATATTTCTAAAAAAATGTTCCTGGTAAATATGAACCTATTGAAACGTTTGAAAATGTTCAATATAATATATTCTACATATAATTAATAACACTTCTATTTTTAGCGATGACAAAATTTTGTTTTGGACTTTGATCTTTTTCCGGTAGTGTGTTAGTAAATATTGACTTGTAAACTTATGTACGGTGGTTCGTAGGTAACACAAATATCAAATTGACGCACGACATCGATAAATCAACGTTTTTGATGTTAGGCCGTACGTGGAACTTTTTGGATTTTTATTAATGTTTATTACATTCTCCTAAAGCTGATAAATCCACAGAAAAATCATTTGATTTAAACATATATATTGCCTTCCATAGCAATGGGATTGGGCACAAGTTGTACAACTTATACTAAGCCCTTTCCCTACAATAAAACATTTATATATTTACAAATTTCAAGATGGCTTATTTACAATACTAAAATACAATATCTCACAGTATCATACAGTAACACATGCAAAGACATCATGAGAGAGAGATCGAGGGGGGAGCGAGAGAGAGGGGGTGAGAGAGGGAGGGAGAGAGAGATCATCTTAATGAGTACCAGTATATGTATATATAATGGTACTCAATAATGTGAATAATCTTTTCCGACAACAACGGCAAAAGTTAACACTGACACTATTCGATACAATCACAGAAAAATCATGCTATGTCAAAACAAGGTTGTTAACCTTTGAACCCTCCAATATCGTATAGGGGCAACACGACCGGAACCACTGTGTCTAATCTAATTCTGTGGTTTAATTAATTGATTTTCCCCGTAATGTATATATCAAAACAACTCAAAATATTTCATTTTGACCGTTATGACTGTATTATTTCCAATATACAACACTATATATATGCTTTGTTTGTTTTGTAAATTTTCCCTTATTTTTGTAAAATCGCGGTTTTAGATAATTAATCTGATTCCGAGGTTAACTGAAATGGAAAACGAAACACAATGATGTAAGATTTCTTATATTTTATTAATATTTTTGGCTGACTTTTTTACTTGAATTAAAACGTCATACATTTTATTTACCATTTCTCAGCTCAAATCATTTACACACGAGCATATCATATATCAACATTCATACACAAGATTATTTCTTCCGTCTAGCACTTTATAAATCAAGATTTCAATAAAGATCTGTTTCTAAACGGATAGCATCAGAAAAAGAAATGGATTGTATTTTAAGACGATTTTTACTGTGTAATTGATGAATTATTTACATTCATTAATTAAGGAAGAAACTCACGTCGAGTTAACAACTCTGTATATTATTGTAAAAATAGTTTCGTACTTAACTGACTGATGTTAGTCCAGTAAAATTATCAATCGATTATGTAATCAAACATCAATCGGTTATCGATTATATATCGATTTTGGTTTTTAGCCTGTTACTCATCACTAACTGGCAGTAAGTTCATTTTATTTCTAAATTACATATTCAATGTTAATAAAACAAGGAACCGTTTATTAATGTTAGTTATCCAAAGTGTGTATAGGCGTATAACAAACATACAGTCAGGAACGTAGAATCTACTTTAAGGATTAACATTAAAGGCCCAATATACGTAACTTTGGGCAAAACTTGAAGCGAAAATCAAGCCTGATAACTTTTTATATTTATAGATTTAGTTAGGATTAACTGATATCAGCAATATCTAAGATAAATTCCTTCGCGGTTACCGGTACATCAGCAGTTGATACACGCTATTTGTAAACACGCGTACATTTCGAACCGTCTTCTACCTTCGGTTTGTTGTTGAAGTGGGCCCCACCTGAACTATTTTCAATTCTTTGGATTTTTTTGTCAAGAGTTTCTTGTTAGTTACTGCTCAGGTTTACTTCGTTTTAGGCTTATTTTTGCATGGTTATCAACTGGATTTTTTTTTAGAACTTTTCAGGATCACGAAAATTTCCCTGAAGTTACGTATATTGGGCCTTTAATCTATATTTTTTATGTTATGAAACATCATTTTTTACGTTAAGGGCTGATAAAATGCTTGTTTCAAACAAGTTTAACTTATTTACGTATATCCTAGTACGTCCTTGGTACAGTATACTAATCAAAGATTACATAATTCTGTGGAAAGACATTACACAAAACAGTTGAAATTTCATTAGCAATGTTATCATTAAGTTTTCATATTAAAGTACTTCGTTTTTGAATTGCATAACCACACTTTTATGTAATCGCTTGAATTTCTGATGTAAAATGTCCAAATATCTTTAGAAAAACTGATTTCATCCACACATAGGGGCGACAACTCGTCCATGTTTGACGAGAGTGTGACCGCCTCTTGTTGTCAGGGAAGGATAGTGGAGAACAGATGGTCACGGGACCCCGGGGACTGGTTTCTGACAGGATGGGTGTTCTTGACTGGTATCACACTACCGGCACATAATCATCTCTGTAATGAAGTATGCTTTAAAGGCCCAATATACGTAACTTCAGGAAATTTTTCGTGATTATGAAAAATTCTGAAAAAAATCCAGTTGATCACCACATGTGCAAAAATAAGCCTAAAACGAAGTAAACCTGAGCGGTAACTAACAAGGTACTCTTGACAGAAAAATCCAAAGTATTGAAAATAATTCATGTGGGGCCCACTCCAACAACAAGCCGATGTTAGAAGACAGTTCAAAATGGACGCGTGTTTACAAACAACGAGTTTCAGCTGCCGCTGTACCGATAACCGCGTAAGAATTCATCTTCAATATTGCTGATATCAGTTAATCTTAACTAAAATGATAAATATAAAAAGGTTATTAGGCTTGATTTTCAATTCAAGTTTTGCCGAAAGTTACGTATATTGGGCCTTTAAGTCATTAAATCAATCACCCTTGAATGTTTAACTCCTATTTAAATTATGGAATAGTAAATTATGAAGGAATTCATTTAATATTATATCAACAAAGAAAGAATCGTCAAAGTGCATTTTTTTTTTCAATTGTAATTAATTGAATTCTAAATAATATTTGATTAACAAAAACAGACATCATAGTTATTGCAAACGTTCTAGTACTTATCTTGGTAGATTCGATTTAAATTTAACGCATAATGAATTTTAATGCTAACTGTAAAAAGTGCTTTAGGGCAATTTTACAAATTAATCAACGGACTTTGGTAGCATCTAAGTCCGTGGCTATATAAATGTTGTATATTATTATTATATAATATAACGTTGTTCTGTATAAGAAAGCAATAGGATAAACCACAGGGACCTGATAATTTGTTACAGCTAGTTTTGGACCTAAAATAGGGTGTTTAGAGTAATTTTACACATTTGGGGGTTAAGATCAATTTTCGATAAAAATTCCCCCTCAATGGTCATAAAAGCTACCATTGAGGGGGAATTTTTATCGAAAATTGATCTTAACCCCAAATGTGTAAAATTACTCTAAACACCCTATTTTAGGTCCAAAACTAGCTGTAACAAATTCTCAGGCCCCTGTGGGATATACAAAGCAGTCATAATTGATTGGAATGCTCGATAAAAAGACAACCTGTAAAATGTGTACGTTTGCGGTATATAATTTGTGGTGCAGTTCAGTCGCCACCTACACGTGGAACAAGACACGCAGCTGGTCAGTGAGGTTAATGGCTGGACGGATCGCTCTATACTGACCAGTGGTCAAGGAAAAATAACATCGACGACCAGTTGACCGTCATTTTATTGTCTTGTAAGTCATTGTCCTGGCTTGACCATTCGACCTGTGTCCGGAATGTGATGGTTAGTGCTGACCCGAGGTTCAGGTGAAGTTTTATTGGTCAGTGGAAGAGATGAGCTTCGGGCTATGTATGGTTCACGTGTGTTGGGCACGTGACGAACATCGACACGACTCTACTTGTACAGGGGTTACGTCCCTTGAAACACTGTTCTGATTCGTCAATAATAAAAAGTTTCATGTTCAATTGTGTAGTATAAACAGAGACGTATAAAGCCAGAGATTAGCAACTCGATATAATTAAGTGTTTACAATATTCAAGAACTTTGTCTGATTTGTAAATTAATTTATGAGGCAAACAGACTAAAGTTGTCGTAATGGAATAAAACTGTCTCCATTCTTTGTACACTGTTCAAGATTTTGCATGGATAAAACTTGAAACTTTAATTACTTAAAATAATATCAATTTACGGGTTATCTCCCTTGCGGTTGCTGTACGCCTACAATACGACTTTGAAACACAACAACCCTTGTTAATTTTCATTTTTAAATAAACATTTGGAAACTTTTAATACTGTAAAGTTTCGATGACTTTGAACCATGACGGAGTTCAGTCTCCAGAACGTAACGCATCTAATTTTTATTCAAACAATTGTATTAATATCAACAATCAAAGGGATCCCCCCCCCCCACACACACACACACACAACTTACTAGGCCCTCTCCCGACAGTATGATTTACAATAAGTTTGACAACACGGGATGACAACATTTACATATATGATGATCATTAATATTCAGATATGGGATACGATACAGCGGAAAGAAAAGAAAAAAATGAAAGGAGAGAAGGGGAGTAAGACAAATGTACAGTTGCAGAGATTTTAACGTATTGTTTTCAAACTTCTTGGTTTATTTTATGAATGTTTACATCGAATTTATAATACATGTATTAACATTTCTGCCACATACAGACATTTAATCCACAGGCTGTTATTGAACACAATTGAAAATGGTCCTTAAAAAATAAGGTATTGATACAAAAAATAATTACCTCGATTTTTTACGACCTTTTCAAATGAATAACCCTGGGGAAAGTATCGTGTCTTGTGCAAATATGATGGTAAGCCCAACTTCTAAAAAGGGAATTATTTTACAGGCCCAATATACGTAATTTCAGGATTTTTTTCGTGATACAAAAGTAAGTCTAAAACGACTTAAACCTGAGCGGGCACTTACAAGAAACTCCTGAAAGAAAATTACAAAAAAAAACTGAAAATAGTTCAGGTGAGGCCCACTTCAACAACAAGCTGAAGTTAGAAAACAGTTCAAAATGGACACGTGTTTACAAATACCGAGTTTCAACTGCTGCTGTACCGGTAACCGCGAAAGAATTCATCTTGAATATTGCTGATATCAGTTAATCTTAACTAAATCTATAAATATAATAGGATATTAGGCTTGATTTTCGATTCAAGTTTTGCCGAAAGTTACGTATATTGGGCCTTTAATTTTCAGTCTTTAATATAGCATTTGGAAACGTAACGCATCTAATTTTCATTCAAACAGTTGTATTGATATCAACAATCAAAGGGATGTGTCACAAGTCCCCCCCCCCCCCCCCCCCCCCCCACACACACACACACACAACTTACTAGGCCCTCTCCCAACAATACGATTTACAATAAGTTTGACAACACGGGATGACAACATTTACATATATGATGTTCATTTATATTCAGATATGTAATGCGATACAGCGGAAAGAAGAGAAAAAAATGAAAGGAGAGGAGGAGAGAAAGACAAAAAGGGAAATGTGCAGTTGTAGAGATTTTCCACGTATTGTTTTCAAACCTCGGGTTGGTTTTATGAATGTTTACACCGAATTTATAATACATGTATTAACATTTCTGCCACATACAGACATTTAATGCACAGGCTGGTATTGTCTTAAAATACGGTGTTTAAGAAAATGAATTTGAAAATGGTCCTTAAAAATTGAAAGTAATGATACAAAAAATAATTACCTCGATTATTTATGACCTTTTCAAATGAAAAACCCTGGGGAAAGTATCGTGTCTTGTGCAAATATGGTGGTTAGCTCAACTTCTAAAAGGGGAATTATTTTAATAATCGACATGTTTATTGAGTAAGACCACTGTGGTTGATATATCTAATGAATTCCACATTCTAAAAATATACGATGTTTTCTAGATGGATCTACATGAGTTGTAAATCTTGATTCTAAACTCAAACTTAAGAATTGCGTATTTCTCAAACAATATGCACTAAAATTTAA
The DNA here is from genome assembly GCA_947623455.1 of Mimachlamys varia. Lineage (NCBI taxonomy): Eukaryota > Metazoa > Mollusca > Bivalvia > Pectinida > Pectinidae > Mimachlamys > Mimachlamys varia. The sequence goes on along the minus strand of OX392544.1, from coordinate 38,747,104 downwards.
AAAAAAAATATTAAAAACATATCCATACAAAATTTGTTGACAGTTCGGTAATACATTATCTAAAAATGTTCTTAAATCATAAATACTAACGTCGTTTAATCTGTTGGAAACGATGTTTTTAAGGTAAGAAGCATCGTCTGATATCCGCGATTGATTACACTAAGGTTGCTTATTAGTGTAGCGTAGCGTAGTTCAATCAATCGTGTGTATCCGGCGACCAGTGTAGCGTAGCGTAGTCAATCAATCGTGGGTATCCGGCGATCAGTGTAGCGTAGCCTAGTCAATCAATCGTGGGTATCAGACGATCAGTGTAGCGTAGCGTAGTCAATCAATCGTGGGTATCCGACGATCAGTGTAGCGTAGCGTAGTCAATAAATCGTGTGTATCAGACGATCAGTGTAGCGTAGCGTAGTCAATAAATCGTGGGTATCCGACGATCAGTGTAGCGTAGCGTAGTCAATAAATCGTGGGTATCCGACGATCAGTGTAGCGTAGCGTAGTCAATCAATCGTGGGTATCAGACGATCAGTGTAGCGTAGCGTAGTCAATAAATCGTGGGTATCAGACGATCAGTGTAGGGTAGCGTAGTCAATCAATCGTGGGTATCCGACGATCAGTGTAGCGTAGCGTAGTCAATCAATCGTGGGTATCAGACGATCAGTGTAGCGTAGCATAGTCAATAAATCGTGGGTATCAGACGATCAGTGTAGCGTAGCGTAGTCAATCAATCGTGGGTATCCGACGATCAGTGTAGCGTAGCGTAGTCAATCAATCGTGGGTATCAGACGATCAGTGTAGCGTAGCGTAGTCAATCAATCGTGGGTATCCGACGATCAGTGTAGCGTAGCGTAGTCAATCAATCGTGTGTATCCGACAATCAGTGTAGCGTAGCGTAGTCAATCAATCGTGGGTATCAGACGATCAGTGTAGCGTAGCGTAGTCAATAAATCGTGGGTATCCGACGATCAGTGTAGCGTAGCGTAGTCAATCAATCGTGGGTATGCGGCGATCAGTGTAGCGTAGCGTAGTCAATCAATCGTGGGTATCCGACAATCAGTGTAGCGTAGCGTAGTCAATCAATCGTGTGTATCCGACGATCAGTGTAACGTAGCGAAGTCAGTCAATCATGGGTATCCGGCGATCATTGTAGCGTAGCGTGGTCAATCAATCGTATGTATCCGACGATGGCTACAAGGTACCGGATGGTTCAATTTGTACGAAAATAACCTTATTTTTTTATTTCAGCCTGTCTTAAAGTTCTTCCGAACCAGTTTCATAATCATCGCCTATATCTAGGGGTTACACTCACCTTGAAATAAAATAAATGTCTGCAGATGGGGCTAAATTGAACAGAAAAGTTATGAACCATTTGCAGGAAAATACTGTAAATATTGGAATTTACCTCGTGCTCCATTGGATTTATGATCTAATAAACTAAACAAAATCAAAGGTTAATCCTTATATTAATTATTCACTGTAGGTTTCAATTTTGGTAAAACAGACAATCGGATTAAAATCAAATCTTGATCTTCGCGACGTTCCGTAATTTTCTCTCTGCTTCGTTAAGATCTGAGAAAATCCCATAGGGGGTCATGTCCCGATGACCTTTTGCATTAGCCAATCAAATTTCAACTTTCAGAATCTCGACAGTGAAATTTTGAGGCGACAAAGTTTGCATAATCGCACTTGTCCGTTTAGTCATTTCGGCACAAAAACGTTCATGTGGAATTATGAATACAAGATATTGACAATATTCGAGACATGATGCGTTACAACCTGTCATTTGTATCTTACTTTTCCCCTAGAGATGTTTTGTGTGTAGCGGGACTTGTCAGTGGCATGGTATTAAAAGCCAACTAAATATCACATCATTCTTAAGAACCACCTGCTACATTTGTACTTTCGTTTTATTAGGATTAAAAGTCACATTCCATTTCTTCGATCAGTGATCAATCAATCAATCAATCAATCAGTCAATCAATCAATCAGTAAATCAGTCAATCAATCAATCAATCAATCAATTAGTCATTCATTCATTCATTCAATCAATTAATATATCAATCAATGAAAACGGGCAATTAGAAAAAAGTGCGAGGAAGCATCACATTTGAAAAATAATGTCAGATAATCTGATATTTAACTATAAATAAAGGATTTAACATTCGTGATAATATAATATGGAATTTATGTAATATAATGGAATTTATGTAATATGATATGGAATTTATGTAATATAATATGGAATTTATGTGATATGATATGAAATTTATGTAACGGGTGTTAGATTTTATTTATTATACAGCTTGAAAAAATTACTTCGTCTAATGTTTCTCTACTGAGACGACAACGTGACGTATTGTACGAAAAACATGACGTCATTTATATGGATGCACAAGTGTTTCCACGGTAACAAGATTCATTTGCATAGTTATTACGTGTGCTATATTGCATGGCAAATGACCTGTGCTATATTATTAATACCCAGATACATATGTACCGTCCTCAAGTTGACCATAATGATATGCACACGACAATGACTTGACCGAATTCGTGTACTTTAATTTGCTATTAAGGCGAATTGTCGAAAACATATTTAGACATTACTGAAATAAAAAACAACTAGGACTGAAGATTATTAAGGCTCTACTATAGAGATTTAAAGTTTAAGAATTTTCTGAAGGTTTGTGACACCGAGGCCTGGTATGTAAAGACTACTTACAGGTGACCGGTCCGGATTAGGGATTAACCCTGACCGCCCGGTCCGGATTAGGGATAAATCTGACCTCAGTAGTTGTCGATGGCTATTGTTAAAAAAAAAGTAGGGTTAATTTGCGTCACCCTTTAAATGTGACGTTCTCCGTTCTAAACTTAATCTAAAACGGTTATTTGATTTTGTGTACTTTTTTAAAAATGATTTTACCAGTAATAAATCATCATCGATGATTTTGCGGGGAGTTGAGCGGCGGCGGCGGCGGCGGCGGCGGCAGAGTGGTTAAGGTGTCCTGACATCTGCCACTAGCCCTCCACCTCTGGATTGCGAGCTCGAAACCACGTGGGTCAGTTGCAAGGTACTGACCGCAGGTCAGTGGTTTTTCTCCGGGTACTCCGACTTCCTCCACCTTCAAAACCTGACACGTCCTTAAATGACCATGGCTGTTTATTGGACGTAAAACAAAAATATACAAAATCCTCGATTTTCTATATAAACCCTAAAACGTACACGTGGCTTAGTTTAGGTCCAAATAAACCAGAGACAAATTCTCAAGTCCCTGTGAGTAATATTAACACAACACTCGACAAACATACCAATTGAAGCGAATTCTCAAGTCCCTGTGAGTAATATTAACACAAACACTCGACAAACATAACAATTAAGACAAATTCTTAATAGGTCCCTGTGATTAATCGGACAAACATTATCCTTGACAATGGGCTAAACTTGCGGAGTATAAAACAGACGAGAGATTACGGTATTGTCCGGGATATTCTGTTTGACGTATTAGTTCGCCGTGAAAACAATAAAGGTTGTACACATAGTACGTATAACCTAGAAAAGGACCGGTCATCTGGGTGACCGGACATTCACTTACTGACCCCGAGATCGCCGGAAGTTCAGATCAGTGTCACCTGGTATGTGTATAATGTATATATATATAGATGTTAAGACTTTTAAGAATAGTTTTCAATTCAAATCAATATTTTTATTACATTTTACGTCCAAATATCATTGTATGGGTCGAGCTACAAATAACATTTAAACATACATATTAAAGACATATGCATATATAGTATTGAACAAACTTAAGTTAATGACTGTTTGCACAGAAATATATAGAGCATATCTAACAGTGTCTTCAGTAATACCAAATATGTTTCACGAGTGGGACGTATATTTTGATTTTTTTTTCACGAGTGTGCAGCACGAGTGAAAAATATCAAAATATTAGCCAAACGAGTTTTTATTTGTAAGCACCGTTCTGATTGGTCAAATCAGAAAAAGTGATATTTCTCACTAGTGAAAAATATCACTTTTATACAATGAATAAGTTTCGATATTTCACTGGTGAAAATGTAATAAATAACATTTTTAACAACACGGCTTTATAGGTCCCTGCTGTTTGGCGCATTTTGCTAATATGAGTAAATTATGAAAAAAGGGAAAATAAAAACTGTTTTTATTTATCCAAAAAGTATGCGTCCTTTAACAAAACCTAAAGCTGTATATATACATGTATTAATATATTGAAACGGAATCGTACTTAAAAATTCCACTTTTCAAAGTAATGATTTGGTAACTTTGTTTCGTTTATTGAACTGTATATTGTTCATCTTTGCAAAGTGACAAACTTTTTATGGTGCAGTATTTTATACAATAAAACCTCGCCATACTGCCAACTGGTGTTATTAAAGGGTCTGGCGATATACATCCGCGATATCCAGGGGTTACGCTCACATACCTTCTCTCCATAAGTAGTCGTAACCCCTGGATACCGACGATTGGCGATATCCAGGGGTTACGCTCACCTACGCTCTCTCCACAAGTAGTCGTAACCCCTGGATACCGCCGATGGGCGATATCCAAGGGTTACGCTCACCTACGCTCTCTCCACAAGTAGTCGTAACCCCTGGATACCGACGATTGGCGATATCCAGGGGTTACGCTCACCTACGCTCTCTCCGCAAGTAGTCGTAACCCCTGGGTATCGACGATGGGCGATATATAGAGGGAATTAAGGCAGGCATTCTTAGGAAACCAATAAAAAATACTGGAATATGTTGTCGGTAAATGCGGTGGCAGAAAAACGACGGGCAGTATAGCGGGGACTTATTTTGAGAAGCTATACAGTGGACGCAGTTAAATTATGATCGATATCTAGTATTGATCAAGTGATTTATTTTCGTATATCGCCATTTTTAGAAATTTGACAATTTCGTTCTTTGTAGAGATATTTCTGTGCATTTGAAATTGCGATAGAATCACACACAGTTCCTGTATACAAAACCTTCTCGTTCATAATACTGTTTCAAGAGCATTTTATTTTTTCTCAAAAACAATTAAGCGTATACCCCTAATCTCAAATAGAATTTTAATTAATAATCAAACTAAATCACGTGCTAGTAGATCTTTGATTACCCTCAATGCGTGGGTATCACTGCCAATCAGATTTACAATTCGTCTTTTTTGCAGGGAACCAATCAAAAGCCACGAGGTTTCGAGAGAATCAATTGGTTGTTTATATAGGGAGACCAGCCAATCACTTTGAAGATCAAAGATATCAAATCTATACATTGATCAACTTTCGCCCGGATGTCATCGATTTTGCCGTCGGGAGACCACGTGGTGATTCGGTTAACATCGGCTCATTCCGCTTTGATGAAGGCACGGAATCTGCCGGGATGTGAAGGGTGGTCACGTGATGAGAATCGGACAATTGTCCCAGGACGGTGATGTGTAACGTCACGAATTTTAAACATCGGCGTCAAAGTATATGTAAAAAAAAAATATTAAAACCTACAGAGAAAGAAATCTGGTGTGTGCTATTTTGTGAAACCTGAAGTGTGCACAATACAAGTATATCACGCTGACCTTCCCCGCCAGGTCAAAGGTCAAATAGGCACACGGTGTTATGAAATCTCGCCTGGACTGAGGATATTATATCAGTCCTAGGAAATTATTACCTTCTTCTCTGACCCTCACCTCTGATCTTTATCTGTGAATCAAACAAAACAAAACAAAAACAAATGTAAAACATACTTGACTTAGAGAATGGTTGAGAAATATATTTTGTTCACGAAAATCTCGATTTAAACATTCGCGTTGCTAGGTCTTGTAATGTCTTCGTGTCGATAGGAGAGGCAGACTTTTAGTAAAGCCAGACGTGAGTCTGTGTCGAACATGTTCTCGTTATGATTTGGGTAACCTTGAGAACTAATATGTAATCTATTTTAAAGATCGTTAACGGATCGCCTGCCCATAGTTGCTTGAGTTTCTGTCAGTATATAAATAAAATGTTTATATATATGGAGCCGCAGCCCATTACAGAATGTAATGTCATTACATTACTGTAATGGGAGGATCATTTCACACACATATATTACTATTTACTGACAGAAACTCAAGCAACTGTAGCCTGCTCGACCACGTGGATTTTCTGTGCCGAACATGTTCTCGTTATGAGTCGGATGACCTTGAGAACTATTTTATAATCTATTTGAAAGGAACTGCAGCCTGCCCGACCACGTGGGTTTTCTGTGTCGAACATGTTCTCGTTATGAGTCGGATGACCTTGAGAACTATTTTATAATCTATTTGAAAGGAACTGCAGCCTGCCCGGCCTCGTGGGTTTTCTGTGCCGAACATGTTCTCGTTATGAGTCGGATGACCATGATAACTAATTTGTTATCTTTTTTTAAAGTAACGGATCGTCTGCCCGACTAAGTGGGTTTCCTCTGGGTACTCCGGTTTCCTCCCAAAATAACTTCCGCCGCGTGCTAACATTCGGGCCAACGAGAGTGAAAAAATAAATAAATCTTACATTTTAATCTACTTAAACTGTCCATGTATCCATTTATATGATTTAAAGATATCACAGAAATGCTATTTTTTTAATTCAAAGAAAGGAAGTGCCGAGAATGAATAATATACATGTGCAATTCTGAGAAATATTCATATTTCTGTGCCGAACATGTGCCGAACATGTTCTCGTTATGAGTCGGATGACCTTGAGAACTATTTCAACTATTTTAACTGGCCAAATTCAAGAAACTTCTGAAGACGTACCTTTTCACGTCTGCATATTAGGGACAACTTAGACATCATGTATATACTGACATTTGTTTATCTACAGTAGATGTAGTTCGTATTTATATGCAATTTTTTATATTATCACATTAGCTTAGATTGTAATAACTTCTTTATTTATGCAGTGTAAGTATCAAATTATTATCTACATGTTGTGAAGCGCTTTAGAGTAATTTTACAAATTATATAGAGCGCTATATAAATGTTGTATATTATTTTATTATTATTATTTATATTTGGTATTTGGGGAATGGGTGAAAATCAAATATTATCATTATTTCATTTATCTCGTGAGTAAATGCCGATTTATTAAAGTTTTTTCTATAAATTGTCCAACTTTTAAATACATGTATAAACATGTGAACAATTTTGTTCAATGAATTAAAAAGATTCGCAACCATTTGTAAATGTATGGTCGAAATGTAGATTGTTTTCTTTTATAAACATGTATAAATGTAACCAATTAGGGTATGTTGTTATATACCCAGGTATACAGGTAGATGTTGTTATTTACCCAGGTATACAGGTAGATGTTGTTATTTACCCAGGTATACAGGTAGATGTTGTTATTTACCCAGGTATACAGGTAGATGTTGTTATTTACCCAGGTATACAGGTAGATGTTGTTATTTACCCAGGTATACAGGTAGATGTTGTTATTTACCCAGGTATACAGGTAGATGTTGTTATTTACCCAGGTATACAGGTAGATGTTGTTATTTACCCAGGTATACAGGTAGATATGACCAATTAAGGTATGTTGTTTTTTTTACCCAGGTATACAGGTAGATGTTACCAATTAGGGTATGTTGTTATTTACCCAGGTATACAGGTAGATGTTGTTATTTACCCAGGTATACAGGTAGATATGACCAATTAAGGTATGTTGTTTTTTTTACCCAGGTATACAGGTAGATGTTACCAATTAGGGTATGTTGTTATTTACCCAGGTATACAGGTAGATGTTGTTATTTACCCAGGTATACAGGTAGATGTAACCAATTAAGGTATGTTGTTTTTAACCCTGGTATACAGGTAGATGTAACCAATTAAGGTATGTTGTTATTTACCCAGGTATACAGGTAGATGTGACCAATTAAGGTATGTTGTTATTTACCCAGGTATACAGGTAGATGTAACCAATTAAGGTATGTTGTTATTTACCCCTTGTATACAGGTAGATGTTACCAATTAAGGTATGTTGGTTTTTACCCAGGTATACAGGTAGATGTTGTTATTTACCCAGGTATACAGGTAGATGTGACCAATTAGGGTATGTTGTTATTTACCCAGGTATACAGGTAGATGTTGTTATTTACCCAGGTATACAGGTAGATGTTGTTATTTACCCAGGTATACAGGTAGATGTTGTTATTTACCCAGGTATACAGGTAGATGTTGTTATTTACCCAGGTATACAGGTAGATGTGACCAATTTAAGGTATGTTGTTTTTACCCAGGTATACAGGTAGATGTGACCAATTTAAGGTATGTTGTTTTTACCCAGGTATACAGGTAGATGTGACCAATTAGGGTATGTTGTTATTTACCCAGGTAGACAGGTAGATATAACCAATTAAGGCATGTTGTTATTTACCCAGGTATACAGGTAGTCATGAAGTCATGTTACCTGTCATCAATTACCTCAGGTGTTGATTGTCAGGTACGTTTCAAGGTAACTGACATTTAAGGTGCTAATTGTCCACGTAATACCAGGTGTGGTAAGGCTATCACAGGTGTATCAGTTTAATTGTAAGTTGTTAATTGCCATGTATGCAAGTTGCTTGCGATCCTGGTATATTGCGCCGCCGCCACAGGGCAAATAGCCTTGCACAGATAAACAAAGGGTGTTTTATCAAGGGCCAGGAGATTGTGTATTGTTGACGGGTAGGGGACGTTCAGGACTGGTCGAGCTGGGGGAGGGGTAGAGCCGCTGGCCGTAGAAGGTCCAGCAAGGTTGTGTATTGTTTGTGGGTAGGGGATGTTCAGGACTGGTCGAGCTGTGGGAGGGGTAGTTAGAGCCCTGGCCGTGGAAGGGCCAGGAGGTTGTGTATTGTTGGTGGTGGGTAGGGGACGTTCAGGGCTGGTCGGGGAGGAGGTCAGGCTGTGGGAGGGGTAGTTAGAGCCACTGGTCTTGAAAGGGCCAGGAGGTTGTGTATTGTTGGCGGGTAGGGGACGTTCTGGGCTGGTCGAGCTGGGGGGGGGGTGGTAGTTAGAACCCCTGGCCGTGGAAGGTCCAGGAGATTGTGTATTGTTGGCGAGTAGGGGACGTTCAGGGTTGGTCGAGCTGGGGGGGGGGGGGGTGGTAGTTAGAACCCCTGGCCGTGGAAGGTCCAGGAGATTGTGTATTGTTGGCGAGTAGGGGACGTTCAGGACTGGTCGAGCTGTGGGAGGGGTAGAGCCCCTGGCCGTAGAAGGGCCAGGAGGTTGTGTATTGTTGGTGGGTAGGGGACGTTCAGGGCTGGTCGGGGAGGAGGTCAGGCTGTGGGAGGGGTAGTTAGAGCCACTGGTCTTGAAAGGGCCAGGAGGTTGTGTATTGTTGGCGGGTAGGGGACGTTCTGGGCTGGTCGAGCTGGGGGAGGAGTAGTTAGAGCCCCTGGCCGTGGAACGGCCAGGAGATTGTGTATTGTTGGCGAGTAGGGGACGTTCAGGGCTGGTCGAGCTGGGGGAGGGGTAGTTAGAACCCCTGGCCGTGGAAGGTCCAGGAGATTGTGTATTGTTGGCGAGTAGGGGACGTTCAGGACTGGTCGAGCTGTGGGAGGGGTAGAGCCCCTGGCCGTAGAAGGGCCAGGAGGTTGTGTATTGTTGGTGGGTAGGGGACGTTCAGGGCTGGTCGAGCTGTGGGAGGGGTAGAGCCCCTGGCCGTAGAAGGGCCAGGAGGTTGTGTATTGTTGGTGGGTAGGGGACGTTCAGGGCTGGTCGGGGAGGAGGTCAGGCTGTGGGAGGGGTAGTTAGAGCCACTGGTCTTGAAAGGGCCAGGAGGTTGTGTATTGTTGGCGGGTAGGGGACGTTCTGGGCTGGTCGAGCTGGGGGAGGAGTAGTTAGAGCCCCTGGCCGTGGAACGGCCAGGAGATTGTGTATTGTTGGCGAGTAGGGGACGTTCAGGGCTGGTCGAGCTGGGGGAGGGGTAGTTAGAACCCCTGGCCGTGGAAGGTCCAGGAGATTGTGTATTGTTGGCGAGTAGGGGACGTTCAGGGCTGGTCGAGCTGGGGGAGGGGTAGTTAGAACCCCAGGCCGTGGAAGGTCCAGGAGATTGTTTATTGTTGGTGGGTAGGGCACGTTCAGGGCTGGTCTATGGGGAGGGGTAGTTAGAGCCCCTAGTCGTGGAAGGGCCAGGAGATTGTGTATTGTTGGTTGGTAGGGCACGTTCAGGGCTGGTCTAGGGGGAGGGGTAGTTAGGGACCTTGGCCGTGGAAGGGCCGGGAGATTGTTTATTGTTGGCGGGTAGGGGAGGTACAGGGCTGGTCGAGCTGGGGGAGGGGTAGCTAGAGGCCATGGCCGTGGAAGGGTCAGGAGATTGTGTATTGTTGGTGGGTAGGGCACGTTCAGGGCTGGTCTAGGGGGAGGGGTAGTTAGGGACCTTGGCCGTGGAAGGGCCAGGAGATTGTGTATTGTTGGTAGGTAGGGGAGGTACAGGGCTGGTCTAGGGGGAGGGGTAGTTAGAGCCCCTGGTCGTGGAAGGCCCAGGAGATTGTGTATTGTTGGTGGGTAGGAGAGGTACAGGACTGGTCGAGGGGGAGACCCTGGCCGTGGAAGGCCCAGGAGATTGTGTATTGTTGGTGGGTAGGAGAGGTACAGGACTGGTCGAGGGGGAGACCCTGGCCGTGGAAGGGCCATGAGATTGTGTATTGTTGGTGGGTAGGGGACGTTAAGGGCTGGTCGAGCTGGGGGAGGGGTAGCTAGAGTCCGTGGCCGTGGGAGGGCCAGGAGATTGTGTGTTGTTGATGTGTAGTCACATATATGTCCCTGTCCATTCCTACCATTTTCTAGGTAATCAACTGTTATCTGAGTGTTTGTCAGTATGAAACAAATTTAGTTGTTTATTACAGTCAAAGATGATTATTTGAAAATTAGAAAATAAAAACTAAAACATAAAATAAAAATTTTAAAGTGCAAATCTGTTCACTAAAATTTAGAGTGAATAATTATTCAATGTTTCTATATATATTTTACATTAGTAATTTCGAACCTAAATAGCATTTAATCAAATCCCGTGATTTAATGTAAAAACAAAAAATACAATGTATATGTGTTATATACGTCTCTGGTAAAAAAAATAATATAATTATGTTTTTGGTGAAATTGTTTATGAAGTTTTTTTTTCATTTTTTTTTCAATCACAGAGTATCTTTTTAATGTTTTTTTTTTATTGCAAGTGTCTTTTATTGTGGTTGGTTTAGTTAAACTTAGATGTTAGGGAACATGTGATTTATACTTGTAAATATGTTGAAATAGACTATACGCAGATTTGTTCAGGTAAATACAGGTAATGTTGTTTTAAGATGTTAGCTGAATGGGAATGAACCGATGAAGTAATGTCTCACCTACCATTTTCCCATTGACTTAAGTGTATTTTCACGAATTTTGAAAATGTCATCATGTATAACTTTTTAAAGGCCCAATATACGTAACTTTCGGCAAAACCCGAAGCGAAAATCAAGCCTAATACCTTATTATATTTATAGATTTAGTTAAAATTAGCTGATATCAGCAATATTCAAGATGAATTCTTACGCGGTTACCGGTACAGCAGAAGTTGAAACTCGGTATTTATAAACACGCGTCCATTTTGAACCGTCTTCTACCTTCGGTTTGTTGTTGAAGTTGGCCACACCTGAATTATTTTCAGTTCTTTGGATTTTTCTGTCAAGAGTTTCTTGTTAGTTACCGCCCAGGTTTACTTCGTTTTAGGCTTATTTTTGTATGGTTATTAACTGGATTTTTTGTCAGAATTTTTCAGAATCACGAAAAAATTCCTGAAGTTACGTATATACGGCCTTTAAGAAACAGCTTGGCCAACTTCATTACTTTGTTAAAAAAATATTTTTGATTGGAATTTCCAACATATTTGTGCGTATGTAGTCCGTATACTATGTTGTTGAGGTGTTCAAATGAAATAAAGTTGATTAAAATGGGTCACACTGTTATTGTATAAAGACATTTTCAAAATTAGAGGAAATACACAAGTCTATTGGGCAGGTAGGGCCGTGGTGGTCGAGTGGTTAAGGTGTTCCGACATTCTACCACTAGCCCTTCACCTCTGGGCCGGGGTGGTCGAGTGGTTAAGGTGTTCCGACATTCTACCACTAGCCCTTCACCTCTGGGCCGTGGTGGTCGAGTGGTTAAGGTGTTCCGACATTCTACCACTAGCCCTTCACCTCTGGGCCGCGGTGGTCGAGTGGTTAAGGTGTTCCGACATTCTACCACTAGCCCTTCACCTCTGGGCCGCGGTGGTCGAGTGGTTAAGGTGTTCGACATTCTACCACTAGCTCTCCACCTCTGGGCCGCGGTGGCCGAGTGGTTAAGGTGTTCGACATTCTACCACTAGCTCTCCACCTCTGGGCCGCGGTGGCCGAGTGGTTAATAGTGTTCCAACATTCTACCACTAGCTCTCCACCTCTGGGCCGCAGTGGTCGAGTGGTTAAGGTGTTCCAACATTCTACGTTTTTCTCCGGTACTTCACGGCACGTCCTTAAACGACACTGGCTGTTAATAGGACGTAAAACTAGATAAATTAACCAAAAAAACCCAAAGCATTGTCAGGTGCGACAATACGTATGACCAGATTCTGTACGTTGTTGTATGCTATTGTAATATCAAAATATGTCGAGATGGTTGACGTTACTTCGTAATACCAATTCTTCCTACGGACCCGGATGAATCTTATTTCGGTGATTTGCATCAGAAATATTTCACACCTGAGACGGTGGGTCAAACAGATACATATATGCAAATCTCTCTATTTTAGACAGAGAATCCCGATTTTGAAACCTGAAATTGAGCATTTACTAAACTTTTTCTAAGATATCGGATGGAGAATGATTCCATGTCACGTGTACGCATATTAAATTAAATTAAATTAGTACTTATATATGTAGCACACTATTGTTACTGTAAGTTGAACATTGTAATTGTATACTGTAACTAAAACATTGTTGGGAATATCAACGTCGTTGGTCAAAATACTCATTCTCAATAAAAGTCCCATTTTTATGGACAATGTTTTCCTTCCAACAAAGTTACACAAAATTAAACATTGTTCAATTATGATATAATATGAAATAAAACACTCATTCTCAAATAAAAGCTTTTTTTGCGGGTGTTTACTATTAATGTTCAAATACTAAATACAAGTGTTAATTTTTTGCCGGTATGGAATTAATTACTGAACGTAATCGATCGACCACCATTCACAAAATAACCCACAATCAAATGTTGTTGTTTTTATTGTTTACAATCACAGACGGGGCTATCTTAGCCTAATCTTTTCCGGTGTAACGATCCAGGGCAGGTTAGCTACCTGAGATACTTCTGAAGATAACCCTCCACTCTTCAGTACGATAATTGCACTTAGTTGTCGTTGTTATCAGATCGGGATACTTATAAGAAATTATAATCTATATTCACGCTATAAATTATGTTTAACAGTCTGGCTAATTTATACACACATCGGCGTTCAAGCTGACATCGCGATCCTCATCGTATCATACGCCAGTTCAAGACAGGTCTTCCACGGGAATATTTCTAAATGTTAGAACGATGTGTGAATGAAGGTGTTATTTTACACGTCGTTTATGATAAGGCTGTCATCATACAATTCAATATCCGTAATTTTACGATATTAATAACTCCTATGTGTTTGTAAACAAAGTCACCTGTTTACGTACACTCGTGGTCAAATAATATAGCGTTATCAATGATGAAGTCATGGTTTTTTGCTGACATTTTCGCGGGAATAAGCACCCCACTTTGACCTCGTGTTTGCCAGAGCCATTCCAGTTATTGTACAACCGCCCTAGAAAACTCCGACCTCCATCTTGCGATAATTTAAAAGTAGCGCATGCCCAATGCAAAAGAAATCGACAATGATAACAAAAAAAATATTCTCTTTCTTGGGGTTCCATTTTTATTCGTTCGGACACTGTGGTAATCCGGAAAGATGTCCTTTCTGATTACAGAAATATTCGTTGGACCGCCATGCTAGCGCGCTCGAATGATCGGCCCTAGTTTACGAGATGTAGCACGGTTCAGCGATCACATTCATTCTATGAGCAATTCTAATGTATTAAGGAACGGGCCTGGTTTACCGTGAATATTTTCCTCATGTTTCTACATATATGGCGTCCCCACTTTTATATCTTGTGTCATTGTTTACGATCATAGTGTTGGATTTGCCCGTCCAAGGTAAGTGTCCATGTTTCTTCTTCATAGTTCGCCTTAGCTCCGCGATCGTGACCTGTGTTACAAAAACAACATGTCTGTCGAGGGACGAGGCAGGGTAACCTCTCTCGCGACTCCCGTTGACCACCGACTCGTATTGTCCATTCTGACGGTCGTTTTGTGACCATGATCTCAGTATCAGGTCTTAAAACCCGCCTGTCATGTGTTGTCTGTTGTCTTGTGTGTGGTTCGGCGTTTGTTTTGATTTTTTTACCCATTTTACCATCGCACGTTTGTTGTGTGTATTGTGCTCGATCGAAAAAAATGAGAGCGGTTAGTAGGTTAGGGCGATGATCTCGTCATTGTTTTGATTCTAGAATCTGTGGATACATGTGTCAGTTGTTTATCATATTGATTAACACATTTTAAATGAAATGTAAACAACATCGGGTGTATGTTTTACATGAAAAATGCCGCGATAGACACGTGTGTATGCATAACATTGAACTCTGGTGTATTGTAACTAGACCGGTCAAAGTGACCAGATTCTCTTCAATAAACACATCACTTTGTGTGTATTCTACATAAATAACGAACATAGGAAACATTTATCGAGTGTTTACTTGTCGTAGAGTGTGTCGGTAGGGTAGGGGAACCTTCGGAAGACGCTCGATCTTTTGTGTTTTGCCGAGAAATATTTTCTGGGTCAGAATCGTTCGGGCAAGGTTAGAGAACAGCAAGCTACCCTCGAATGACCCGCTTAGCACGGGAAGCCATTTTGGAAAAAACTGGAAATCGCCAGTACTTTTTCCTCACAGTTGTGAGTGAAATGAAAACCATGACCGTGTTGTATAACGTTGTCGTCATTGTTTATACTTGTTGTGAACGATATTTAAACCTCAGTATTTTTTTTAAGTGAAAGCATCTCATTGCTGTGATACGATATTTCGCTGTATTGTGTTGTAGTGTTGATTACTTTATACTAGGTCAAATTCGTCTAAACACGTACACATATTTTAAAATTCTCTGTAGCGGATTTCTGGGAGGCAGATTTTGGTGGTAATTGTGGAAACGGTAGAACATGGTGTAAATATATTGATTTTTTCTAGAAGATGTCTATTTTTAGATTTTGCTTAGAAAACACACAATACTGAAGGAGTGTAGAAAAAAATCAATTTTATCTGTAATACTGGTAACAAGCGGAGATGAACGTTGTTGGTGCCCTCCTCGTTATGTTGATGGTGAATGCTCTTTCCCTCGGCTGTGGGGACACAAAGACATTGCCGTTCTGATTGTGTTTGCATGCAAGAATTCTGTGGAGATTCATAATTTATTATCCCTGTAATGTTATGATTAAATATTCGTTGAATAAAAACACATATTTACGATCTTATCTCTACAACATACAACGACAATTCTTAAAGTATTTATAAAATATTTTGATATAAATTAGCAATTTAGGATATAGTATGACTATATTAATATAGAAGTCATATATTTAGTATTGTAATTAAATGTTTATTCAGTAAAAGGGATTTGTAGTTTGATGTATTAAAAAGACATCAATATTTTCAATATTGGTTTATATTTAGATACCATCATTGCAATTTCGCTGGTGTATTGTCGTATTCGATCAGATTAATAAAAAATGTATTTTTCACACGGAGACTTGTAATCAAAGGTGATTTCCATCACAGTATGAAATGTTGCTTTTGGTATTGATCAATCAAAATGGAGTTTTTATTGACCTCATTCAAAATTGAAAGCTATCAGTTTTATTTTTGGATATAGATGAATTGACCGTGGGTCAGCATCCCATTCATGTTTTTATTAATTTATTTCATTGTTTTAAGTAATTACCATATTTGACCTTATAAGTGCACCCCACCTTTTTATACCCCCAACTTAGTTAGGGGGGTGGGTATCTATAGTAATCGGTGTGTGCATGCATCTGGACCTTGTGTATACGTACATCTCATGACCCCTGGATTTATTAGGTTCATATTCACACCATAGCATCACACAGCAATGTCTACACCTGATTTTGGTGGTCATTGGTCATCGTTAAAGCTCAAAGTCACAGGTCACTGTTGAGAACTTTGGTAGTAAAAAACTTGTGTACAAGATATCTCATGAACCCCCGGGACAGATTTGGTTCATATGTATATATATTCACACCATGCTATCGCAAGATCAAGTTTTAGACCTGATTATATTTTCAAGGTGTTCATTGGTCAATGTTCAAGGTCAAGGTCACCGTTGACCACTTTGGGAATAAAAAGCTTATGTACAAGATATCCCATGAATCTCTGGACAGATTTTTTTCTTATTCACATCATACCATCACACTATCAAGTTATACACCTGATAAGGTTTTGGTGGTCAACGTGGAAGGTCAAAGGTCACACTTGACCATTAAGTGGGGTAGGGGGTATATCATTGGGAGCCTGCTGGCCTGCTCACTTTGCTTTTATTGAGGATGGGTTCATCATTTAAAACATAAAGTTTCCTTACCTCATACCTCACTTTGCTTTTATTGAGGATGGGTTCATCATTTAAAACATAAAGTTTCCTTACCTCATACCTCACTTTTCTGCCAATACAATTTTCTGTCTTTCAAAACCAAAGACTCTGATCAGAGAAACAAAAACAATTTCCCCCCCCCCCCACCCACATTTCACATCGTTACTTTACCATGGTTTTGTTAGGTGCAACCCTTTTGTGTTTTTGTAAGTACACAGGGTGCTGGTTAGGCCAAATCTGGCCTGGTATTGTACTAATTTTGTGTTTTTTTAAATACACAGGGTGGTGATTAGGCCAAATCTGGACTGGTATTGTACTAATTTTATGTTTTTGTGAGAAAACAGGGTGCTGATTAGGCCAAATCTGGACTGGTATTGTACTAATATTTGTCTATTTAGTTTCAAGTGGACCTTTTGTGTTTTTTCAGGACAAGACAAATAGTACTACAGTTAAAACTTAACTTGAACCTCGAGCTGTGTATAACTCCAAAACCCTGTTCATTTAATTCAAAGTGATTTCTCATTCCCAACCAACCTTAACAATTTTTACCAACATTTGAACCTGCTTATTATAACTGTTATACTTGGATACATCAAAGTTTTCCAACTGACTCCTTACATTTTGGGATGAATAGGTTTGATTATACATGTACAGTGTACCCTCGTTATACTGCCACCTTTCATCCAGTGTAATTATGGCGGTGTAACGAGGGTGGCGATATATCGAAGTATGAAAATTATAACCATAAATTAAATAGCATAATAGATTGCATTTCCAACATTTTATTAAAAACAAGCTTAGTATTATATCGTCATATAGATCTACATTGGCACAAATTTATATCTGAAAATAGTTATTGATCTGCTTTTGCAGCATGCCATATATAATATTCCAAATGGAACACTAAAAGAGTTCCTCGATCTCCAAAAACAGAACTATATGGTGTTATCTTCGAGGGAAATATATAGCGATTTGGGACGTTTGTATTTTAAAGGGTGTGGCGGATGGCGGTTTGCGAGGGTGGCGAACTTAACGAGGGAATTAAATCTAGGAGAGAAATCTGTTCTATAGGTTTAGGTGGCTGTATGCGAGGGTGACGGTAGATTCGGGTGGCGGTATATTCGGGTGGCGATAGGTCGAGGGTACACTAGTACTGTATGTATGATTACAAGGTTTTAATCCTGGTAAAGTATGAAAAAATATTTTGTTAATTGATGAAATAAACTTCCGTTTGTTTCGCATGTTTTTAATTTATGAATTGAACAATAGATTTTAATCTTAGTTATTTTGCTATCCTGCTGGTAAAAACGAAATCTTGTAACTGCTGTGCATTATTGCATGTGTTTGTACACAACCTGGTTTGATTGTCTCATGAATATGTATTACTATAACGGCACACCTGTATGTGTCCTGATTAAAATGTACCTGATGTATCTATCGGATGTTGAACTGCTCTGTAATTTATTCAAGAAATTTAAAAATTAATGTTAACTCACATAACACTGAATATTGAACTCTTCCGGGTTACAGGGTGGTATATAGTTCATTATAACAGTAACAGGATGGTAAATAGTTCATTATAACAGTTACAGGGTGGTATATAGTTCATTATAACAGTTACAGGGTGGTATATAGTTCATTATAACAGTAACAGGGTGGTATATAGTTCATTATAACAGTTACAGGGTGGTATATAGTTCATTATAACAGTAACAAGGTGGTATATAGTTCATTATAACAGTAACAGGGTGGTATATAGTTCATTATAACAGAAACACGGTGGTATATAGTTCATTATAACAGTTACAGGGTGGTATATAGTTCATTATAACAGTAACAGGGTGGTATATAGTTCATTATAACAGAAACACGGTGGTATATAGTTCATTATAACAGTTACAAGGTAGTATATAGTTCATTATAACAGTAACAGGGTGGTATATAGTTCATTATAACAGTTACAGGGTGGTATATAGTTCATTATAACAGTAACAAGGTGGTATATAGTTCATTATAACAGTAACAGGGTGGTATATAGTTCATTATAACAGTAACAGGGTGGTATATAGTTCATTATAACAGAAACACGGTGGTATATAGTTCATTATAACAGTTACAGGGTGGTATATAGTTCATTATAACAGAAACACGGTGGTATATAGTTCATTATAACAGTTACAGGGTGGTATATAGTTCATTATAACAGTAACAGAGTGGTATATAGTTCATTATAACAGTAACAGGATGGTATATAGTTCATTATTACAGTTACAGGGTGGTATATAGTTCATTATAACAGGAACAGGGTTGTATATAGTTCATTGTAACAGTTACAGGGTGGTATATAGTTCATTATAACAGAAACACGGTGGTATATAGTTCATTATAACAGTTACAGGGTGGTATATAGTTCATTATAACAGTTACAGGGTGGTATATAGTTCATTATAACAGTTACAGGATGGTATATAGTTCATTATAACAGTTACAGGGTGGTATATAGTTCATTATAACAGAAACACGGTGGTATATAGTTCATTATAACAGTTTTAAGGTGGTATATAGTTCATTATAACAGTAACAGGGTGGTATATAGTTCATTATAACAGTTACAGGGTGGTATATAGTTCATTATTACAGTTACAGGGTGGTATATAGTTCATTATTACAGTAACAGGGTGGTATATAGTTCATTATAACAGTAACAGGGTGGTATATAGTTCATTATAACAGTTACAGGGTGGTATATAGTTCATTATAACAGTAACAGGGTGGTATATAGTTCATTATAACAGAAACACGGTGGTATATAGTTCATTATAACAGTTACAAGGTGGTATATAGTTCATTATAACAGTAACAGGGTGGTATATAGTTCATTATAACAGTAACAGGGTGGTATATAGTTCATTATAACAGTAACAGAGTGGTAAATAGTTCATTACAACAGTTACAGGGTGGTATATAGTTCATTATAACAGTAACAGAGTGGTATATAGTTCATTATAACAGAAACACGGTGGTATATAGTTCATTATAACAGTTACAAGGTGGTATATAGTTCATTATAACAGTAACAGGGTGGTATATAGTTCATTATAACAGTAATCGGGTGGTATATAGTTCATTATAACAGAAACACGGTGGTATATAGTTCATTATAACAGTAACAGGGTTGTATATAGTTCATTATAACAGTTACAGGGTGGTATATAGTTCATTATAACAGTAACAGAGTGGTAAATAGTTCATTACAACAGTTACAGGGTGGTATATAGTTCATTATAACAGTAACAGGGTGGTATATAGTTCATTATAACAGAAACACGGTGGTATATAGTTCATTATAACAGTAACAGGGTGGTATATAGTTCATTATAACAGTAACAGGGTGGTATATAGTTCATTATAACAGAAACACGCTGGTATATAGTTCATTATAACAGTAACAGGGTTGTATATAGTTCATTATAACAGTTACAGGGTGGTATATAGTTCATTATAACAGTAACAGAGTGGTAAATAGTTCATTACAACAGTTACAGGGTGGTATATAGTTCATTATAACAGTTACACATTATAACAGTAACAGGGTGGTATATAGTTCATTATAACAGTAACAGAGTGGTAAATAGTTCATTACAACAGTTACAGGGTGGTATATAGTTCATTATAACAGTTACACATTATAACAGGAACAGGGTTGTATATATTTCATTATAACAGTAACAGAGTGGTAAATAGTTCATTACAACAGTTACAGGGTGGTATATAGTTCATTATAACAGTTACAGGGTGGTATATAGTTCATTATAACAGTTACAAGGTGGTATATAGTTCATTATAACAGTAACAAGGTTGTATATAGTTCATTATAACAGTTACAGAGTGGTAAATAGTTCATTACAACAGTTACAGGGTGGTATATAGTTCATTATAACAGTTACAGGGTGGTAAATAGTTCATTATAACAGGAACAGGGTGGTATATAGTTCATTATAACAGTTACAGGGTGGTATATAGTTCAATAAAACAGTAACAGAGTGGTAAATAGTTCATTATAACAGTTACAGGGTGGTATATAGTTCATTATAACAGTTACAGGGTGGAATATAGTTCATTATAACAGTAACAGGATGGTAAATAGTTCATTTTAACAGTTACAGGGTGGTAAATAGTTCATTATAACAGGAACAGGGTGGTATATAGTTCATTATAACAGTTACAGGGTGGTATATAGTTCAATAAAACAGTAACAGAGTGGTAAATAGTTCATTATAACAGTTACAGGGTGGTATATAGTTCATTATAACAGTAACAGGGTGGTATATAGTTCATTATAACAGTTACAGGGTGGAATATAGTTCATTATAACAGGAACAGGGTTGTAAATAGTTCATTATAACAGTTACAGGGTGGTATATAGTTCATTATAACAGTTACAGGGTGGAATATAGTTCATTATAACAGTTACAGGGTGGTATATAGTTCATTATAACAGTTACAGGGTGGAATATAGTTCATTATAACAGTTACAGGGTGGTATATAGTTCATTATAACAGTTACAGGGTGGAATATAGTTCATTATAACAGTAACAGGGTGGTATATAGTTCATTATAACAGAAACACGGTGGTATATAGTTCATTATAACAGTTACACATTATAACAGTAACAGGGTGGTATATAGTTCATTATAACAGTTACAGGGTGGTATATAGTTCATTATTACAGTTACAGGGTGGTATATAGTTCATTATAACAGTAACAGGGTGGTATATAGTTCATTATTACAGTTACAGGGTGGTATATAGTTCATTATAACAGTTACAGGGTGGTATATAGTTCATTGTAACAGTTACAGGATGGTATATAGTTCATTATAACAGTTACAGGGTGGAATATAGTTCATTATAACAGTTACAGGGTGGTAAATAGTTCATTATAACAGTTACAGGGTGATAAATAGTTCATTATAACAGTTACAGGGTGGTATATAGTTCATTATAACAGTTACAGAGTGGTATATAGTTCATTATTACAGTTACAGGGTGGTATATAGTTCATTATAACAGTTACACATTATAACAGTTACAGGGTGGTATATAGTTCATTATAACAGTTACAGAGTGGTAAATAGTTCATTATAACAGTTACAGGGTGGTAAATAGTTCATTATAACAGTTACAGGGTGGTATATAGTTCATTATAACAGTAACAGGGTGGTAAATAGTTCATTATAACAGTTACAGGTTGGTATATAGTTCATTATAACAGTTACAGGATGGTAAATAGTTCATTATAACAGTAACAGGGTGGAATATAGTTCATTATAACAGTAACAGGGTTGTATATAGTTCATTATAACAGTTACAGGGTGATAAATAGTTCATTATAACAGTTACAGGGTTGTATATAGTTCATTATAACAGTTACAGGGTGATATATAGTTCATTGTAACAGTTACAGGGTGGTATATAGTTCATTATAACAGTAACAGGGTGGTATATAGTTCATTATTACAGTTACAGGGTGGTATATAGTTCATTATTACAGTTACAGGATGGTATATAGTTCATTATAACAGTTACAGAGTGGTAAATAGTTCATTATAACAGTTACAGGATGGTATATAGTTCATTATTACAGTTACAGGGTGGTAAATAGTTCATTATAACAGTTACAGGGTGGTATATAGTTCATTATTACAGTTACAGGGTGGTATATAGTTCATTATAACAGTTACAGGGTGGTATATAGTTCATTGTAACAGTTACAGGGTGGTATATAGTTCATTATAACAGTTACAGAGTGGTAAATAGTTCATTATAACAGTTACAGGGTGGAATATAGTTCATTGTAACAGGAACAGGGTTGTATATAGTTCATTATAACAGTTACAGGGTGGTATATAGTTCATTGTAACAGGAACAGGGTTGTATATAGTTCATTATAACAGTTACAGGGTGGTATATAGTTCATTATTACAGTTACAGGATGGTAAATAGTTCATTATTACAGTTACAGGGTGGAATATAGTTCATTATAACAGTTACAGGGTGGTATATAGTTCATTATAACAGTTCACGTTGATCTGCAGCTGACGAGTACTCCATGATGAACAATTTTTGAATTTGTTTGATTTGCTACTGTTCAGGACGTACATAAGGTGTAAAATAACAGTGTTACGTACAAGACAGACACTTCACTGATACGTTGACAGTCCTAGCTATTGTACAGGTATGTCCCACATCATGAGTACTACCCATTCTGGTTACAATAATAATAAATCATACTTATTTTAATTTACTTCATAAAAACAATTTTTTTTGTCAAGATGCTAGTTTTGTTATCCTATTAAGTGCCCCCTTTGGAAACGTTTTTAGGGGCCCTGGGAGCTAATTACGGCTAATACAGTAGGTGTGTGTGGGTGAAATGTTGATTGCTAATTTATTGATCAGGATTGACAAGACTTGATTGAAGTGTTTCTTGTTTGGTCGGTCATGATGATCGAGGGCAACAGAGAGTACCCACGGGCTGTAGTTGCTCAACTCAAATGTGTCCATAGTATTATAATACTTGTTTAGAAAAAAATTATAAATATGAAAATAATATATCTTGATATGTCATTGAAACCTACATCAAAGTTTGGTCTACATTCGGTAGTAATATGCGGTTCTAAAACTGGTGTTGAGAGCTCCAGAAAAAAATGTTTATAGTTTTTGTAAGGGAATTGGTGGGATGTTTAGCAAAATAAACATCAGTGTTACACATATATGTCCCCCACAAGTAAACATCGTGTCCCAGACTTTGATGTTCTGTTCTGTTAACTCTAGCTTAGGTAAACATCGGCCTATATATAAATAATGCGGTCAAATAACTTCAGATGTTTTAAATATCGGCCTATATAAAAATAACGAGGTCAAATATCTTAAGATGATTAAAACAAAGGTCCAGTAGATATAGAAATATGCAAGCAATGATCATACTTCTACAAAAAGCAAGTGACTTCAGAAATTATGTCCAAAGGTGTGAAATTATTTAACTACCTATTCATGTTTGTCTGTGATGGGTTGAATTCATCTTCCAAAATATTGAGTATTTTCATTCTAATCAATATAACTGGGTCAATGGTCTCGAAATTGTTATGGAATTCTAAAGTTATATATTTGGGTCCATAACTGATGAGCAGAGAAAAAAAATATTAACACCTGCATTTTCTGTCTAATTTTCTGAAGAAAAAAAAGAAAATCCAATAAGGTTTCAAAGATTTCTAAACTGTTCAATATCACTCAAGAGAAACAGTGTAAGAAAAAAATGAAGAGATTTTAGTTTGGAAATTTAGAAACTTTGTTCAGATATTATTGGACATGGGAATGGCCCCCATCTTGTTTGATTATTGCCCAAGCTTTATAATTGAGATAGGAAGTTTTATAGGGCTATATAAACAGGGCAATTTAGGAGCACTCTAGTTAGATAAGGTGTCCTATAGGTCACTGACTGAGGTCAGTGTAAGCCCTGTAAACACACACTTGTGATAAATGGTCAGTTGTAGAAAGTATGGACTGGTTGTGTTAGTCATTAGTATGGTCAATACGTTTGGAGTAGAAAGTATGGACTGGTTGTGTTAGTCATTAGTATGGTCAATAAGTTGGGAGTAGAAAGTATGGACTGGTTGTGTTAGTCATTAGTATGGCCTATAAGTTCAGAGTAGAAAGTATGGACTGGTTGTGTTAGTCATTAGTATGGTCAATAAGTTCGGAGTAGAAAGTATGGACTGGTTGTGTTAGTCATTAGTATGGCCTATAAGTTCGGAGTAGAAAGTATGGACTGGTTGTGTTAGTCATTAGTATGGTTAATAAGTTCGGAGTAGAAAGTATGGACTGGTTGTGTTAGTCATTAGTATGGCCTCTAAGTTCGGAGTAGAAAGTATGGACTAGTTGTGTTAGTCATTAGTATGGCCTCTAAGTCCGGAGTAGAAAGTATGGACTAGTTGTGTTAGTCATTAGTATGGCCTATAAGTTCAGAGTAGAAAGTATGGACTGATTGTGTTAGTCGTTAGTATGGCCTCTAAGTTCAGAGTAGAAAGTATGGACTAGTTGTGTTAGTCATTAGTATGGCCTCTAAGTTCGGAGTAGAAAGTATGGACTGGTTGTGTTAGTCATTAGTATGGCCTATAAGTTCAGAGTAGAAAGTATGGACTAGTTGTGTTAGTCATTAGTATGGCCTCTAAGTTCGGAGTAGAAAGTATGGACTGGTTGCAAGGTTGGTTGGTTGGTTGATTGTTTTTACGTCCTATTAACAGCCAGGGTCATTTAAGGACGGGATGGCCTCCCGGTGTATGCATGTGGGCGTGTGTGTTGAGAGTGTATATATGTTCAGAGCATGTGTATTTTGGAGGGGTGTGGTATGTTCATGTAAGCCTTATTGTGATAGTCTGGATCTTTTACCGGTTTAAATTAAGTGCTACCACACTGAAGTATACTGCTGAAGGCTTCCAGCAAAACACCCCACCCGGTCACATTATACTGACAACAGGCGAACCAGTCGTTCCACTCCCATATCTGCGCATCAAGCAGGGAGTAGCCAGTAACTATTTTGTTAGAGACTCTGGTTTGTCCCTTCCTCACAGGGGCAATTGCTCAACTAAAGGCCAAAAGTGAGGTTGTGTGAAGGTAGACATTAGGAAGGAGAAAGTTGTTTAGAAAGAATGGAAAATATAAGACCCCAAGTTTAGTCGTCTTCTACAATCGATCATGTAATGGGGGCAGCAGGTACAATTCTTATGCCCTACCTGCAGGGCAGCTGTGAGTGGTTCAGCAGTATAGAACTCCGTGCTCCACTAAACTAGATCTAAGTAGCAGTGCCCTGTGAGTGGTTCAGTATAGAACTCTGTGCTCCACTTAACTAGAAATACGTAGCAGTGCCCTGTGAGTGGTTCAGCAGTATAGAACTCCATGCTCCACTTAACTAGATCTACGTGGCAGTGCCCTTTGAGTGGTTCAGCAGAATAGAACTTCGTGCTCCACTTAACTAGATCTACATAGCAGTGCCCTTTGAGTTGTTCAGCAGTATAGAACTCCATGCTCCACTAAACTACATCTACGTAGCAGTGCCCTGTGAGTGGTTCAGTATAGAACTCTGTGCTCCACTAAACTAGATCTACGTAGCAGTGCCCTGTGAGTGGTTCAGCAGTATAGAACTCTGTGCTCCATTAAACTACATCTACGTAGCAGTGCCCTGTGAGTGGTTCAGTATAGAACTCTGTGCTCCACTAAACTAGATCTACGTAGCAGTGCCCTGTGAGTGGTTCAGCAGTATAGAACTACATGCTCCACTAATCTAGATATACATAGCAGTGCCCTGTGAGTGGTTCAGTATAGAACTCTGTGCTCCACTAAACTAGATCTACGTAGCAGTGCCCTGTGAGTGGTTCAGTATAGAACTCTGTGCTCCACTAAACTACATCTATGTAGCAGTGCCCTTTGAGTGGTTCAGCAGTATAGAACTCCATGCTCCACTAAACTAGATCTACGTAGCAGTGCCCTGTGAGTGGTTCAGTATAGAATTCTGTGCTCCACTAAACTACATCTACGTAGCAGTGCCCTGTGAGTGGTTCAGCAGTATAGAACTCTGTGCTCCACTAAACTAGATCTACGTAGCAGTGCTCTGTGAGTGGTTCAGCAGTATAGAACTCTGTGCTCCACTAAACTACATCTATGTAGCAGTGCCCTGTGAGTGGTTCAGCAGTATAGAACTCTGTCCTCCACTTAACTAGAAATACGTAGCAGTGCCCTGTGAGTGGTTCAGCAGTATAGAACTCCATGCTCCACTTAACTAGATCTACGTGGCAGTGCCCTGTGAGTGGTTCAGCAGTATAGAACTCCATGCTCCACTAAACTACATCTATGTAGCAGTGCCCTGTGAGTGGTTCAGTATAGAACTCTGTGCTCCACTTAACTAGAAATACGTAGCAGTGCCCTGTGAGTGGTTCAGCAGTATAGAACTCCATGCTCCACTTAACTAGATCTACGTGGCAGTGCCCTTTGAGTGGTTCAGCAGAATAGAACTTCGTGCTCCACTAAACTAGATCTATATAGCAGTGCCCTTTGAGTGGTTCAGCAGTATAGAACTCCATGCTCCTCTAAACTACATCTACGTAGCAGTGCCCTGTGAGTGGTTCAGCAGTATATAACTCTGTGCTCCACTAAACCAGTGCTCCACTAAACCAGATATACGTAGCAGTGCCCTGTGGGTGGTTCAGTAGTATAGAACTCTGTGCTCCACTAAACTACATCTATGTAGCAGTGCCCTGTGGGTGGTTCAGTAGTATAGAACTCTGTGCTCCACTAAACTACATCTATGTAGCAGTGCCCTGTGGGTGGTTCAGTAGTATAGAACTCTGTGCTCCACTAAACTACATCTATGTAGCAGTGCCCTGTGAGTGGTTCAGTATAGAACTCTGTGCTCCACTAAACTAGATCTACGTGCAGTGCCCTGTGAGTGGTTCAGCAGTATAGAACTCAGTGCTCCACTAAACCAGATATATGTAGCAGTGCCCTTTGGGTGGTTCAGTAGTATAGAACTCAGTGCTCCACTAAACCAGATATACGTAGCAGTGCCCTGTGGGTGGTTCAGTAGTATAGAACTCTGTGCTCCACTAAACTAGATCTACGTAGCAGTGCCCTGTGAGTGGTTCAGCAGTATAGAACTACATGCTCCACTAATCTAGATATACGTAGCAGTGCCCTGTGAGTGGTTCAGTATAGAACTCCATGCTCCACTAAACTAGATATATGTAGCAGTGCCCTGTGGGTGGTTCAGTAGTATAGAACTCTCTGCTCCACTAAACTAGATATACTTAGCAGTTGCTCCCATGCAGTGGTTTATAGGTAAACAACTCGGAGCCAGAGAGGCCTTTGTGGCCCGGCCTGGTGTTATCTAGAAATTCAATCGAGCTGGGTCATGATGACCATGTGACCTAACTCGGGACAGGTGAAAATCTACCTCACACAAATCGTTAGTCAGGTGTGTAAGCTTGGTTAACTTTACGGGACAAGTGATAAAGATCGATAACAACATATTTTACCCAGAACTTTTTATGTTCATTTTAATAATCATGTTTGTTGTTTATTAATGACAATTTCCTCGCTTTCATCAGTATATTTTATTAAGTTTTACATTGCTATGCAAAGGTTGTTTTATTGTGGTGAAGATTTTTGAACTGTGGGTAGAAATAGAACAGGTATATATATACATTTACAAGCCTCCCCATAAACCTACAATGTTACATAGTTTTGTACCCTAGTTGGTAAACATTTAATTTGGGAATTTAAACGCGTCCAGCTCAATCTGTCAAATACACTCTCGTAAACTAGAGGTTAAATTTAATGTACACATAATTTCATTATTTCCCAATATTTTCCTTTGACACCGATGTAAATTAGTCATGTTTTTCGACTTGATAATTTTTAATATATTAGTGTGATAACATATCCCATAATATATCAGGATGATGACATATCATAATGAATCTACAGTGTGTTACTATTTAACAAATATTGCATGGCACTGAGGGCAATATGGGAGTTTATGGACTGGTCAGTCACCCAAAAATGTGTATATGGACCAAAGCAAAGTGACATGCAATATTTGTTATATTACATATACCAAATCTACACAACACGACCACATAATATGCAATAAAACAGACCTTTAGGTCAGAAACAATTTTGCTCATTGTCTGGAATAATCACGTCACTTCATTGTCTATAACGTCATCCTGCAATTATGACGTCAGAATATATATACATTGTAGTGTTGACTCGTAGTCCTTGACTAAGGGCCAATATACGAAAATATTGAACGGCGCAACTACTAGAATCGTATAGGCACTTAAATGAATGAGGTATAATATATCTAATTATTGTAGCGGTACAAAATTTTACCTTAAAAATACCTACTGTTGATGTAAATAAATATGTACATATCTACCCTTCTTGTAAATTAATACGTAAATATACCTACTGTTGATGTAAATAATAATTAAATATACCTACTGTTGATGTAAATAATAATTAAATATACCTACTTTTGATGTAAATAAATACTTAAAATATACCTACTGTTGATGTAAATAAATACTTAAAATATACTTACTGTTGATGTAAATAAAAACTTATATAAACCTCCTTTTGTTTTAAATAAATACTTATATACTTACTGTTGATGTAAATAAATACTTATATATACCTTCTCTTGATGTAAATGAATACTTATATACTTAATCTTAAAGTAAATAAAAACTCTGTAATTGAAGTGATAGTTTGATTTTAACTTTGACTAGCTCCTTTTCAGAAATCAAAAGTCAAAACGTGACACATATTAAAAAAGCCTGTCGCGGCAAAAATATTTTGTGAACATCAATGATTCTGTGGCAGATTTAATGTAAAAACTAATATCGAAATATTCAGCTTTTAAAGTATCGCTGTCAGAGAAGAAAGTTCCCAAAAGGATATTTCTGCCTTTCCTCTTGGTCATAAACGAAAAAAAAAAGAATTGTAACCTTACTGTCGTAAATGAATAAAAAAGAATTTTCTTCCAAACCAAACGAAAAAAAAAAAAAAATTGTAACAAATAAATAAAAAAACAATTGTAACCTTACTGTCGTAAGTTAAATTCATACTTTTTCAAATTCCATGGGGGGAGTGGGATGATACATGCTCAAAATTATAAAAAAACATAGATAAGCTGGTGGTATATAAACCCCCTAGTGGCAGTAAGTTTTTTACACAGACATATTTTGTGTTATTTGAGATAACATGGTAAATCTTAATATGAAGGAAGGGTTAAAAAATCGAAAGTCTCCATCCTTAATATGGAGGGTCGCTATAAGAGTTTAGAATTCACGAAACTTCCTCCGCCATCGTCCACCCAGTATTCACCTCCGCCCTTTTTGCTGTTGTGTAAATCGACCCAGAAATTTGCCGCTACCCAAGGTGAACACTTTATTTATATGGATTAATTAAGTCCGCAGCATCATCAGCGCTGATAGTCCGTGTTTGGTATTGATCGTCAAAGTTATACCACGCTGGTAGAGGCATGGCTGCATTTCCATAGCAATTAATCTGTCAAATTGATCAATATATTCCTGGATTGGTCATCGTGGATCTATATATAGACTACTGACCAGGCCTACAATCGTGCTAGTTGGTTGTGAGGTGGCCCGTGTGTTTTTCATTAACAATTGATGACTACAACGATGTCACAGGGGAATTTTTCGTAGAACTTGCTTTTGCGTCGTAGTTTCTAAAGTCTCGAAAAGCAGTATGATGTTCAAATAGCATGACACTTGTCTTTTTGAAGAAAAAAACAAACAAACTTATTTGAAAGTATTCATATCAAAATTAAGATGAAATTTTAGAAAAAAAAAAAATATGAAACGCTTCCCATTGATTTTGTATAAAAATAACAAATTATTTTTGGAAAGGAAAAACATCTGTTTAATTCAATGGAAGTTGAATAATAAATAAATAGAATGCAATAAAAAATAAAACTGCAATTACTATATAGTATTTCACTTTGATTCCATTTCAACATATAAACTTTTGTGAAAATACATGTAAAATAGATAAGTGGGTGCTATTTCTGGTTGAAACAAAATGAGAATGTTCCATAGAAAACCATGTATTTATTTTGCTTCAAATTTTACATGTAAACAGGATTAAAATCTAGGTCTTTGTAATGGAGCTCTTAGCGTGAAAAAAAAAAGTTTGTCAAACAAACACTATTTAATTAAGGATATTTTAAAACTAGTCACCTGAACAGCTCCTCATTCACTGACAAGAGGCGATAGCAGTGTTTTTAATTTGGTACGACTATTATATGGCTCTCCATGCTTAACCTATATAATCCCTTCCCATGTTGATAGACTGCTCCGCTCAAAGGATGGTGGAGTCCATTATGGAAATCTAGGGTAGGAAAAGTTAATGACTTGGGCCACAAATTAGTTTAATGATTCATTGCATTGACCTGCTTTACTACTACAAAGTAATGTGAATTCATTAATAATACTCAGGTTTGTTTGTTCATTGTATGTTGACGACAAGTGTTGTGCAGAACAATGCAATATTAAAATATCAATATTTCTTGAGAAAAAAACAAGATTTTTCTTTTCTCATTAACTGAAGGTTAAGCTGATGAAGGTTTAGATAATGGGGTAATCTGATTATGTTCAAAATATCCTTGTCTTTTCAGATTTGAATATGACAAAACCATACATATTACTGAGGAAAAAAACATAAATAATTAAAAAAAAACCTTGTTTGGGCCCCTTGATGTTCTTTGTGGGTTTTAGAAGAACATAAAGATGAGTGTCTAATGTGAGGATTGTGGGATTACTTTTGGCTGGTGTAGAGGCCTCCCAAGGGGTGTTCACCCTTTTCTCTCCTAGCAGCACCAGGAGAAGCGTTCTGATGACTCATCTTCAATATCACTGCTCTAATTGCTTCAAAGATGATACTGTCATCAGCAGTCGGGTATTTCGGCAGAGAAATCATAACAACAAAGCTGGGCGGAGGTCGACTCCCAGTAAAAATAACGGCAGGGATGTCTTTTATTGATAAAAACAGGTTATACACACGAGGTGCAGTAGAAGGTGGAGGTCAAAACCTGAAGTTACACTCCTTACTGTATAAATGAGATAGGACTGATTAGGACGTAGCATTGACCGTGATTAGGACGTAGCATTGACCGTGATTAGGACGTATCATTGACCGTGATTAGGACTTAGCATTGACCGTGATTAGGACGTAGCATTGACCGTGATTAGGACGTAGCATTGACCGTGATTAGGACGTAGTATTTACAGTGATTAGGACGTAGTATTGACCGTGATTAGGATGTAGCATTGACCGTGATTAGGACGTAGTATTGACCGTGATTAGGATGTAGTATTGACCGTGATTAGGATGTAGCATTGACCGTGATTAGGACGTAGTATTGACCGTGATTAGGACGTAGCATTGACCATTATTAGGATGTAGTATTGACCATGATTAGGACGTAGCATTGACCGTGATTAGGATGTAGTATTGACCGTTATTAGGATGTAGCATTGACCGTGATTAGGATGTAGTATTGACCGTGATTAAGATGTAGTATTGACCGTTATTAGGATGTAGTATTGACCGTGATTAGGATGTAGCATTGACCGTGATTAGGACGTAGTATTGAACGTGATTAGGATGTAGTATTGACCGTGATTAGGATGTAGCATTGACCGTGATTAGGATGTAGTATTGACCGTGATGAGGATGTAGTATTGACCGTGATGAGGATGTAGTATTGACCGTTATTAGGATGTAGTATTGACCGTGATGAGGATGTAGTATTGACCGTGATAAGGATATAGCATTGACTGTGATAAGGATGTAGCATTGACCATGATTAGGATGTAGTATTGACCGTGATGAGGATGTAGTATTGACCGTGATTAGGATGTAGTATTGACCGTTATTAGGATGTAGTATTGACCGTGATGAGGATGTAGTATTGACCGTGATAAGGATATAGCATTGACTGTGATAAGGACGTAGCATTGACCGTTATTAGGACGTAGTATTGACCGTTATTAGGATGTAGTATTGACCGTGATTAGGATGTAGCATTGACCGTGATTAGGACGTAGTATTGACCGTGATTAGGGCGTAGTATTGACCGTGATTAGGACGTAGCATTGACCGTGATTAGGATGTAGCATTGACCGTGATTAGGATGTAGTATTGACCGTTATTAGGATGTAACATTGACTGTGATTAGGATGTAGTATTGACCGTTATTAGGATGTAGCATTGACCGTGATTAGGATGTAGCATTGACCATGATTAGGACGTAGCATTGACCGTTATTAGGATGTAGTATTGACAGTGATTAGGACGTAGTATTGACCGTTATTAGGATGTAGTATTGACCGTGATTAGGATGTAGTATTGACCGTGATTAGGACGTAGCATTGACCGTTATTAGGATGTAGTATTGACAGTGATTAGGACGTAGTATTGACCGTTATTAGGATGTAGTATTGACCGTGATTAGGGCGTAGTATTGACCGTGATTAGGATGTAGTATTGACCATGATTAGGATGTAGTATTGACAGTGATTAGGATGTAGTATTGACCATGATTAGGATGTAGTATTGACAGTGATTAGGACGTAGTATTGACCGTGATTAGGATGTAGTATTGACCGTGATTAGGACGTAGCATTTGACCGTGATGTTATTATCATCAGGACGAATGTACGTTGTGATATTGGTGGTGGTGATGTTGATGATTGCGCTTAATTCTATGTGGGGAAAATGCTTCTCCTCTAGGACTGTGCAGGTCCAAAAATGACCATTTATAGTTGTCAGCTCACCTGGTCCGAAGGACCGAGGTCAGCTTATGCCCTGTCGTCCGTGCGTCTTCCATCAACAATTTTTTAAATGACTTCTTCTCCATCATAACCACTGATAGGAAATCAACCTAATTTGGCAGGGCCCCACTACATCTGTGTGGTACCCATGGTAGGGCCCCACTATATATGTGTGTGGTACCTGTGGTAGGGCCCCACTATATGTGTGTGGTACCCTTGGCAGTGGCCCCTGGATATTTTATCATGTTTGTATTGACATGTTGTAAGGTGAATGACTGGTCAAGCTCTGAAGGTCAGTCCAGGCCTTGGTCAAGCTCCCAAGGTCTGTCCAGGCTTACTGAGGTCAGGTCTTGTGTTGTTGACCACTAGAAGGATATACACAGTATGGTCACATATATTGCCATGACCTGATGAAATTCTGGTCAACTTACCACACAATTGTATTAGAGCCCAGTCAATTTCATAAGTTGTCAAATTTATCAACAGTTTTACTTTAATTTAGATTTAATTTCTAGTGCTCTGTATATCAACATCAAGAATAATTTGTTGTAGAAAAAATTGCTTAGTTTAGTCGGTTTTCTTAAAGCTTTTATGAAAAAAAATGTGATAAAATTGGCCACTTTAAAACCTTTTTCTGAAAACATTTATTTTCTAGTGCCAGTGCAAACTTGTTTGTTGTAATGGCTGACAAAGTAAAGGCCAGTTCAGGCTAAGTCAACAACCCGACCCTAGTGAGCTTGTGAGAGGCCGTGATTAGGGTAAATCTGTTAATGTTTTGTAAATGTGTATGGTGTTTTATTTAATCTGTAGGTGGCAGGATATATAAGTCGAGGTCAGAGCCAATAACTTATAATCAACCCTAGTAAAACTGAAATCCCTTTTATCTCTAGTTGTGTGTTACATAGGTGCGTTTTTTAGCTCGCTGGTACTAAGGTCAACGCAAGCTTGTGACATATTGTCAGCAGGCTATGAACCTTATCCTTATAGGGCCAAGTACAGTAGTAAGCTTAACTGTCTCACCCCTACAGGTTAAAACTAGACTTGCCCATGATTCTTTGTTTGATAGGGTTCAAATGTGACTTTTAGGGGTGAATGGGTGAAGTCATGGTGCTGTTGTCAAACTTCTGTTCTAGCAAAAACATCATCGCCAGAAACCCAAGTGGCACTGCTCTTATCACGTATGTCCGGTGGGCTGGAACAGATGTAGAATCTCGTTCTCCGAAAGAGAAGTTTATTTAGAGATTTCGACCAATCAGAATGCTTATTTTTTCGTGGCACTCTGTTGGATCATATTTGTGTAGGCATAATGCCATGCAGTGTCAATGTCAAGTAGGACTAACTGTCACAGCCCACATGTTTTCCTGGCAGGCAATATCACAGGCCCCTGTCACATTTGTATTGTTTAGCTACATACGGGATATCCCGGTTGGATGTGGCCACATATGAAAGAAGCAATATGATTTTGATTCTATTTTTAGTACGAAAACGAGATTCTCCTTCTGTTCTAGCCCAGGGAACACAAATGTAAGAACAATAAGTGGGTTTCTGACGATGAATAAAAAAACGGTTTTTGCAAGCCATGTAAAAAACACAAAAGGAAACGAAAAATTAAAATGGGAGAGTACTTATTTTGGCACTTTCAAGTTTTGGTGTACATGTACATTTGTTTATCAATTTACTGTTTCACTCATAACCCTTGCTCTTCCGTTGGACGGCTGTCGAAAGTGGTAACAGATTATTATTGCAACCAAACATGAAGTTTGATGATTTTAACGAAATTTACAGAACATTCAAAAGTTTCTGTGCCTAACGTAATGAATGTCGTAATAAAAATATGTTTTTGTTTGTATTTTCTGTTTACTGCTGTGTGTGATTTTCGAATTGGTCGATTTAGCGCGTAAATAATTTCATTAATGCCCTAGAATTAATATATAGGAGGCAGAAGCTAACTTCCTCAGACTTGTGAGTGAAGGGTTGTAAGGTTTGATAGTGATGGTTTGATAATCAGTTATAATTGAAAAGTGATCAGTTTGTCCTTTCTGATTCCGATTATCGATTACAAAATCCATTACTGATATAATTGGTTCTTCATTTAAATCAATGTGTTGAATATTAATGTTTCTGATTTAAAACATGTATTAATAGTCATATATTCTTATGATTATTTTTACATATGATTGATAAAACTATAAAAACAATTCTTGAAATCCTTTATTTAAAAAAAAGGAAATTCAACTTAGCGTTTAGTTAACTGCATTCATTGATTTTATGGTAGTATTCTCATCTTTTTTGGGACACTCAGTCCAATAAAATTATGAACCGATTATTATTGATTGGTTTGCTATTTCTGATTACAAACCAGTTACTGACTATAATTTTTAACCAGTTGTCCATCACGAGGGTTTGAGTTACAGCACACTGTGTTGTATCTTGGAGCAAGATACTTTACTTGTTCCAGTCTACACAGCTGTAAATGTAATGACGGAATCGGTTGTACAATATGGCTGGCGCGAAGGTGACCTGTACCCTCTGAAATAGTTTGTGACCTGCTTTTAGACAACCCACAAACTAGGCTGTGCTGAAGCTGTAACCCCAAATCATTATTATTCATCATTATCATTATTTATGTACACTAGTCGCCTGACATACATTAATGTGAGCTAACTAATTATAAAGAGTGTAGTGTGGGCCGCTATTGGACACATGTTTTGGTATTACTTTGTTTTAATAATGTTACATTTTCATTAGATGTAGGGTTGTTATAACAGCATTATAAGTGTGACTTGCCGAGGGTCATGCGTCTTACCATGTGCACACAATTTTGGTATTTCAATATTTCTTAAATAATTGCTATTTATAAATTGTAACAATTTGTAAAGTACAAGTATAAAAAAATCTTAATTTTTTTATTTACGAAAACAAAAGTTCCTTGGATAAGTCATTTGTTCATTATAAATTATAACCATTCACCCCTGAAATTTCATAATAAACTATTCCAACTTTGAATTGGAAGAGGTCAAATCCATCTGTAGGGGTGAATGTATTGACAACATAACAATAAAAAAACTTTTAAAAAGTCAATTATACATATTACAGAATATCAAAAAAATCTTGATGTACATATAACTGTACAAAAAAAAGGTAAAAGTCTGGAGATACTGGATTCTGATATACTCAACATGTTTTTAACTGAAATTGCCAGCAAATAAGTTGTAATTATTAGTTGTGAGTTTTCTTTCTATATATCACAGTATGATTCTGCGGCTGATTCTCCTTGACATAATGTCAATATGCTCCTACATCATTAGGTATTATGCGGTCATGTACAGCCAATCTATGAATGGTCAAAGGGTGTTATTATATATGGTTAATTAACTGTCTCTTTGTGTTTAGCTGTAGATTTGAAGAAAACTGATAAAAATGTATAAAAAGTTTACATTTGTGCCACTATAGAGCGACATTTTTTTGTTCATTTTATAGGTAATTCCAAGCAAATCATAATTGTTTTCAAAGGAATGACAAATTAATAAAATTTAGTAATATATCCCATAGTAATGAGGTCTCAAAATATGCCGGACGTTCACAAGACTAACCTCAGTACTCGGCTATCAGTGTTCATAAAATCATTGATATCGAAAAAAGGAAAACAAGTTATCAAAATTGAATAGTTTTTGACTTCGGTCCAACATTATGACCGCGATATTACATGATTAGTATAAACGCCGCCCGGGGACAGGGGTTGTTTTTGTAAACAGGGAAGGTGTACTGTATACATAAATACATGTTTAAGGTCTGTGGTATGGTGTGTAGCTAGATCGCAGGGGTTAACTGGTTTATACGCGCGTGAACTCCACACAGGTGTGTGTATATTTACATTGTGTACAAAACCATGCTCTCTCAATGATCAGGTAAAAAAAACGGCAGAAAATCCACCGGTAGATTATTACGAACTTGTAGTGGATTGAACTTGTATAGGATTATCGATAGAACTGAGGCTTTGACCTTTTAACTTGTAAAGGTCAAAGGTTGAAGTGTTGATTAGGAGGTTTTGGGGTTGCCGAACAGGAGAAGGAATTTGTGGTATGTCGTAGGTGAAACTTGTGAATGACAGCGTTGGGGTGTTAACTTGGCTCTCGTTTTTAAGGCTTCTCGAGCACCAGTTCAGGAAATCTTCTGTCATGTTGGTAGAATTTACGGCCTTTTGTTTTATCTGACAGAGAAAATATGTCACCTCCAACAGAAATTCTAAAATAGAGAAAATATGTCACCTCCAACAGAAATTATACAATAGAGAAAGTATGTCACCTCCAACAGAAATTATAAAATAGAGAAAGTATGTCACCTCCAACAGAAATTATAGAATAGAGAAAATATTTCACCTCCAACAGAAATTATAGAATAGAGAAAATATGTCACTTCCAACAGAAATTATAAAATAGAGAAAATATGTCGCCTCCAACAGAAATTATAAAATAGAGAAAATGTGTCACCTCCAACAGAAATTATAAAATAGCGAAAATATGTCACCACCAACAGAAATGATAGAATAGAGAAAGTATGTCACCTCCAACAGAAATTATAGAATAGAGAAAATATGTCACCTCCAACAGAAATTATAGAATAGAGAAAATATGTCACTTCCAACAGAAATTATAAAATAGAGAAATTATGTCACCTCCAACAGATATTATAAAATAGAGAAAATATGTCACCTCCAACAGAAATTATAGAAAAGAGAAAATATGTCGCCTCCAACAGAAATTATAAAATAGAGAAATTATGTCGCCTCCAACAGAAATTATAAAATAGAGAAAATATGTCACCTCCAACAGAAATTTTAGAATAGGGAAAGTATGTCACCTCCAACAGAAATTCTAAAATAGAGAAAGTATGTCACCTCCAACAGAAATTATAGAATAGAGAAAATATGTCGCCTCCAACAGAAATTATAGAATAGAGAAAATATGTCACCACCAACAGAAATTATAAAATAGAGAAAATATGTCACCTCCTACAGAAATTATAAAATAGAGAAAATATGTCACCTCCAACAGAAATTATAAAATATAGAAAATATGTCACCTCCAACAGAAGTTATAAAATAGAGAAAATATGTCACCTCCAACAGAAATTATAAAATAGAGAAAATATGTCACTTCCAACAGAAATTATAAAATAGAGAAAATATGTCACCACCAACAGAAATTATAGACTAGAGAAAATATGGCACCTCCAACAGAAATTATAGAATAGAGAAAATATGTCACCTCCAACAGAAATTATAGAATAGAGAAATTATGTCACCTCCCACAGAAATTATAAAATAGAGAAAGTATGTCACCTCCAACAGAAATTATAGAATAGAGAAAATATGTCACCTCCAACAGAAATTATAGAATAGAGAAAATATGTCACTTCCAACAGAAATTATAAAATAGAGAAAATATGTCGCCTCCAACAGAAATTATAAAATAGAGAAAATGTGTCACCTCCAACAGAAATTATAAAATAGCGAAAATATGTCACCACCAACAGAAATGATAGAATAGAGAAAGTATGTCACCTCCAACAGAAATTATAGAATAGAGAAAATATGTCACCTCCAACAGAAATTATAGAATAGAGAAAATATGTCACTTCCAACAGAAATTATAAAATAGAGAAATTATGTCACCTCCAACAGATATTATAAAATAGAGAAAATATGTCACCTCCAACAGAAATTATAGAAAAGAGAAAATATGTCGCCTCCAACAGAAATTATAAAATAGAGAAATTATGTCGCCTCCAACAGAAATTATAAAATAGAGAAAATATGTCACCTCCAACAGAAATTTTAGAATAGGGAAAGTATGTCACCTCCAACAGAAATTCTAAAATAGAGAAAGTATGTCACCTCCAACAGAAATTATAGAATAGAGAAAATATGTCGCCTCCAACAGAAATTATAGAATAGAGAAAATATGTCACCACCAACAGAAATTATAAAATAGAGAAAATATGTCACCTCCAACAGAAGTTATAAAATAGAGAAAATATGTCACCTCCAACAGAAATTATAAAATAGAGAAAATATGTCACTTCCAACAGAAATTATAAAATAGAGAAAATATGTCACCACCAACAGAAATTATAGACTAGAGAAAATATGGCACCTCCAACAGAAATTATAGAATAGAGAAAATATGTCACCTCCAACAGAAATTATAGAATAGAGAAATTATGTCACCTCCCACAGAAATTATAAAATAGAGAAATTATGTCACCTCCAACAGAAATTATAAAATAGAGAAATTATGTCACCTCCAACAGAAATTATAGAATAGAGAAATTATGTCACCTCCAACAGAAATTCTAAAATAGAGAAAGTATGTCACCTCCAACAGAAATTATAAAATAGAGAAATTATGTCACCTCCAACAGAAATTATAAAATAGAGAAAATATGTCACTTCCAACAGAAATTATAAAATAGAGAAAATATATCACCTCCAACAGAAATTATAAAATAGAGAAAATATGTCACCTCCAACAGAAATTATAGAATAGAGAAAATATGTCGCCTCAAGAGACCTCCTTTCAACAATTATCAATTTTCAAGAGAAATTTTCAAAGTTCATAGAACTAAGATTAATAAATACATAAATGAAAGAAAAAAAAAGAAAGGAAACTGTATATCAAACTTCCTAAGAACGAATGAAAAACAGGATAATAGGTAATAAAAATATGCTTTGTTTTTAAGAATTTCACCAAACAGTCTCCTGAATCACAAGGGAGAAGGGGAGTGTATATGTATGTTAAGCTTCAATGACTTTCAATTGGTTCCTTTATTTTATGCGTCTTGCGTATTACAAGAACAGGTTAAGTAAAGGTTACACAACGAGTAGTTGTTGGATATGGAATTTATTTCACTTGAGTTAATTATTTTGTAGTCGCTTCCGGGTAGCAAGCTTGAAATTTGAATCGAGTACGGGGAATGTTAAAGGAATAGTGACCCAAGATGACGTGACTGAAAATACATAGCCCTCGTACAACAAATAAATATTAAAAATTTAGCTCCTCAAGAAAGTTATTGGAAGTTTAGCTGAAAATGAAATCCACTGAAATGACAAATAAGAGTTTGGGACATCAAATCTGTTAATTGTATTGGAGGTATTTCATAAAAATACATTATGGGGATGCTCAAGAGGGTTTCCATATTGTAGAAAAGGTTTTAACTCACTCATCCTCTAACTATACATTAAAATATAATTTTGAATTGGTGTATCTTCATGATCAGATGTGGATGAGTTGAGAATTTTGAAAAATAAGAATATTTATGTC
Source organism: Mimachlamys varia (assembly GCA_947623455.1). Lineage (NCBI taxonomy): Eukaryota > Metazoa > Mollusca > Bivalvia > Pectinida > Pectinidae > Mimachlamys > Mimachlamys varia. The sequence continues at coordinate 38,706,663 of OX392544.1, read as the reverse complement.
TGCATATCAGTAGTCAGTTTTATTGATGAATTTTGTCAAGTTTGAGGTGGTGGTGATGAAGGTTTGTGGAGGTTGCTGCGACGAGAATGTGTTGGTTATGTAGAGTAGAAGAGATTGTTATATTATGTTATGCGGAATTTGAGGCGAGGATCTTTAATGTATGAGGGCTGTTTGTGACATTAATGGTCGACATGGTTCAATGATTTTCGTGTTGTAACATGTAGGGTTAGCTTAACTGTGACAGTACAAATGATGTCGATTGTCTGTAAACATTTTACATAATGATTTCAATTCAGATTGCCAAACAATATTGCATAATGGTATCAATTAGAATTGTAAAAAGAAGAAGTTTGAGTTCGGATAATGATACGAGTTATTCTGTTGAATGGTGAATCCTTGTGATGGAGTGTCGATATACACGGGTTTAACAGGAGGATGTTATGTATATACATACATACCGTGGTTGTGGCCTAATTAGATATAAGATACTGGTACTAATGTGAATTTACAACTATTTTATTTACATAATATTGGTATAGATGCAGATTGGGAACAAAAATAATCATAATATTGTCAGCTTTTGAAAAAGATTTGTCTATGATGAAAAAAAATGTCGGTTTATGGAAAAGGTTTGTTTGTGATGTATCAAATTATAATTATTTCAGTTTTTGAAAATGGTTTATCCATGATGAATAAAATAATAACATTTGTTTGTAAAAAAAGATTCAAACTGAAATAATATGAAAAAGAAATAAAAATGCTACTTGAGTCAGTTTATAAGAGTGGGTGATTGTAATATTTGGTTGTGTATCAGTATAAGAGTGGGTGATTGTAATATTTGGTTGTGTATCAGTATAAGAGTTGGTGATTGTAATATTTGGTTGTGTATCAGTATAAGAGTGGATGATTATAATATTTAGTTCTGTATCAGTTCAATAGTGGGAGATTTGATGTGCCTGGATGGTGTCCACAGCATTGTAGGGTGCTGATTGATCACCGCTGACCAAGGCGATGACCTGATTTCTTGGCCATAACTAGTACCATGTATCTGTGTTGGGTCACAGCGGATTGTAAACATAGAACTAATCGATAGAACCCTGATCCTCCACACAAAGCCCGGGAATGTTCAGTGTAGGCTGGTGAATAGAGTCGGAATGTTGTCGTCCTCGGAGTCGTGCAGGATTAGTGGACGTTAACTCTTACATGTACTGACACACTTATTGTAAGCTTTACGTCTGACAATATACTCACACAGTACTCACTTATCACGCGTTAATCCCTAAAGACACAGTTGAACTCTTCCAATTCAAAGGTTGGAATACTTCATTATGAAATTTCAGGGATGAAGGTACCAAAGTCATTACATATGCCTTAATCTGTACCAGGGTCATTACATATCTTAATCTGTATCAGGGTCATTACATATGTCTTAATCTGTATCAGGGCCATTACATATCTTAATCTGTATCAGGGTCATTACATGTCTTAATCTGTATCAGGGTCATTACATGTCTTAATCTGTATCAGGGTCATTACTTGTCTTAATCTGTATCAGGGTCATTACATATGTCTTAATCTGTATCAGGGTCATTACATATGTCTTAATCTGTATCAGGGTCATTACATATGTCTTAATCTGTATCAGGGTCATTACATATGTCTTAATCTGTATCCGGGTCATTACATATGTCTTAATCTGTATCAGGGTCATTACATGTCTTAATCTGTATCAGGGTCATTACATATGTCTTAATCTGTATCAAGGGTCATTACATATGTCTTAATCTGTATCAAGGGTCATTACATATGTCTTAATCTGTATCAGGTTCATTACATGTCTTAATCTGTATCAGGGTCATTACATATGTCTTAATCTGTATCAGGTTCATTACATGTCTTAATCTGTATCCGCGTCATTACATATGTCTTAATCTGTATCAGGGTCATTGCATGTCTTAATCTGTATCAGGGTCATTACATATGTCTTAATCTGTATTAGGGTCATTACATATGTCTTAATCTGTATCAGGGTCATTACATATGTCTTAATCTGTATCAGGGTCATTACATATGTCTTAATCTGTATCAGGGTCATTACATATGTCTTAATCTGTATCCGGGTCATTACATATGTCTTAATCTGTATCAGGGTCATTACATGTCTTAATCTGTATCAGGGTCATTACATATGTCTTAATCTGTATCAAGGGTCATTACATATGTCTTAATCTGTATCAAGGGTCATTACATATGTCTTAATCTGTATCAGGGGCATTACATATGTCTTAATCTGTATCCGGGTCATTACATATGTCTTAATCTGTATCCGGGTCATTACATATGTCTTAATCTGTATCCGGGTCATAACATATGTCTTAATCTGTATCCGGGTCATTACATATGTCTTAATCTGTATCCGGGTCATTACATATGTCTTAATCTGTATCAGGGTCATTACATGTTTTAATCCATATGCCTGGTTACTCGAGTATAGTATGGTTGTATACCCTCTCCCCAAGGTAAACTATGAGCCAGTGTTAGATAGAACCTTCCCAGTTGTTCTACAAAGTTGTTATGTTTACCATCAGGGTCATAACATATATGTCTTAATCTGTATCAGGGTCATTACATGTTTTAATCCATATGCCTGGTTACTCGAGTATAGTATGGGTGTATACCCTCTCCCCAAGGTAAACTATGAGCCAGTGTTTGATTGAACCTTCCCAGTTGTTCTACAAAGTTGTTATGTTTACCATCAGGGTTACAGGATCCTGTCAAAGAGTAACTGTTGTTTACCATGGTGACTGTTGTATATTATAATTACTGTTGCTATGGTTACTGTTAACCATATTTAGTGTTGTTTATCACAGTTATTGTCATTTCCATGTAACTGTTGTATACCATTGTGACTGTTGTTTGCTACAATTATTGTTGTTACCATTTTAACTGTTGTTAATTATAACCAATTCATTGTTATGTACCACACATACGGTTGTTACCATGGTTACTGTTGTTACCATGGTTTCTGTTGTTACCATGGCTATTGTTGTTTACCTTATTTACTGTTGTTTTTCTTGTGTACTAGCAGTTTACTTTGCGTTTTGTCTGTCGCAGGGAAAGTGGCAGGGTCGGCCATTGACACTGGGATCGAGGTGTTAAATCGCCAAGACAGTCAGCATGTGATCGCACAGAAGAACTGGAAGCTACTTCTCAACTGTTCTGTCACATCCAAATATGGTGCACCGGTGATAACCTGGCTGAAAAACGGGGTCCCCCTCAACCTCGACAACCGGATATCCAAGGACATCAATGGCTCACTTTTCTTCAGGAAAGTGGTCAACAAACGAAAGAAAAACATCACAGACGAGGGTCTGTACGATTGTCTCGCCTCCAACTCGAAAGGAACCGTACTGGCACGTCGAGTGAAACTGGAAATCAGTGGTAAGTGTTGCCCCACCACAACATTTCATATTCACTTTGGTATTTGGTATTTGGTATTTGGTATTTGTAGATGTGTGTGGGTTCTGTGATTTGTGGTAGTATTCCTACTCACGATCCATCGATTTCCAAATTTGGTTTGTAATGGTATGGGGACTGAATACACAAGTAAATCGAGAACATTATGCCAATAGACAGTAAAATAGTGATCAGTTTCTTTAATAATGAATGGATTTTAATGAACTTTTGTTCTGTTTTGTCAATCATATTGCTGCCATCAGGAAATTTCATTGCAGATATTTGACACTTTGATTTCAATAGGGAGCCCATTTCATCAATTATTGAATTGATAATTGGAATCCGAAAGGCTAAACTCAATTGATTCTGTATATTTCCCCCCCCCCCCCCCCCCCCCCCCCCTACACACACACGAAATACTACAGCGTTAATTTCCATGAATTAAAAAAAAAATCTCTTGTGCATTATGTTGTAATTTTAGAATTTTAATTTTCCTTCTTTTTTTTTGTCGGGTTTTGTTATTTAAAAAATTGAGTTCAGACATTGTTTACTGATATTTTGGGCATTGCCATTCCAGACAGAATTCTGCAGATTATGTTGGCTTTGTACCTATTCACCCCTATTTAGTGTTTCATTGTTTTTTTGGGAGTCTGTAAACTTAAAACTGCCATGGAATAAACAGTAAATGACGGTTAATACAGGTGTGGAATAAGGGTTGTCATGGGAAAAATAGAGCTGGAAAACATAGTTTAAATGGAGGAAATAAAATTTTACTCTGAGAAAAGAGCAAAAAAGGAAAGAGGGGTGAACAAAATTTATAAAAATCGTAAAAGTGGAGGAAATGAAAACTTGACTCATATAAAAGAGCATGATAGGGGGTAAACACTATTTATAGAATTAAGAGTTTAAAAAGAGTAAATGAAAACTTGACTCGTATAAAAAAGCATATATGGGAAAGAACATTTGTAGAATTTTTACAAGTTCAAACAGAGGAAATAGAAAATTGACTTGAGGAAGGAGAATATAAGGGAACATTATAGAAGAATTAAAACTAGAGTGTGAGTAGTAGGGTTTAAAACTAGAAAATGAAATCATAGAATGGAAATACTAGAGGTAAATGGTGTGAAAAAAAATTAAATAAGTAGAACTGGAGTATGGGCCCATAGATTGAAAAGAAGAACTATGAAGTGATAATAGAGATGTGTATACAGACTTGGGAGGAGGTAGCGACCAGCATCAGAAGCTTGTAGTGCTACAGTATATATACACAAACAGCCAGTAGCCATATTGTCAAAGTGCTTGACCTTATCCCTTTCTAGGTCAAACAGCCAGGCTGTTCTGGGAAGTGGGGAGGTAATGGTTTTATCACTCAGGGGCACCAGAAGGGGGGGGTCTGTTATACATACTGGACAGTTAAATAAAGAGGCACCAGACAGAGGGGTTATCTTCTATATATACTTACTGGACATGATGAACTGAAGAGACACCCCGACAGAGAATGGGGGTGGCGACAGAGAATGGGGGTGGAGGCGATATGGATCTATATACTTAGGAACAGATATGAAATTAAAGAGGCACAAGAAGGGTGATTTACATATTGACTTGTTTGTACAGCTGGACAGTGTTGGGGTATAAAGAGGCACCACAAGGGTGATCTGTGATATTGACCTGTTTGTACAACTGGACAGTGTTGGGGTATAAAGAGGCACCAGAAGGGTGATCTGTGATATTGACCTGTTTGTACAACTGGACAGTGTTGGGGTAGAAAGAGGCACCAGAAGGATGATCTATGTTATCTGTTTGTACAACTGGACAGTGTTGGGGTATAAAGAGGCACCAGAAGGGTGATCTGTGATATTGACCTGCTGTACAACTGGACAGTGTTGGAGTAGAAAGAGGCACCAGAAGGGTGATCTATGTTATGTGTTTGTACAACTGGACAGTGTTGGGGTATAAAGAGGCACCAGAAGGGTGATCTGTGATATTGACCTGCTGTACAACTGGACAGTGTTGGAGTAGAAAGAGGCACCAGAAGGGTGATCTATGTTATGTGTTTGTACAACTGGACAGTGTTGGGGTATAAAGAGGCACCAGAAGGGTGATCTGTGATATTGACCTGTTTGTACAACTGGTCAGTGTTGGGGTATAAGGAGGCACCAGAAGGGTGATCTGTGATATTGACCTGTTTGTACAACTTGTTTAATCCAAGTAACAGTGGTACTGTTTAAGGATAACACAAGATTAAGCTGTTGCCCTTCAAAGATGGTTTCAGTGAAACAATTTTATGCCAAAAGTAAAAAGCAAATCCTTGAATCTATTTCGGCCTTTGATAAGTATGTCTTTTGATGTTTTTGACTAACTCTATAACATATCCTACAACCATTGCAGCAGATTGAATAATGGATATATTTTCTTTTCTATGATAAAGATACAAATTCCTTTAGACTTTGTTGTTGTTAATTAGCATGTTTCTTTAAAACAAAAGAAAATTGCATGTTTGTTTAATCATTTGTTTTGTTATTTTCTTTTAACATTGTGGAACTCGGCACTGTGACGGGACATTTAAAACAACAAGGTCAGAAAATTGGCTGCCTGATTGATCTTCCCTTGATTAATTATCCGCCCCTGTGCCCAAAGGTTCCTTATCATTCACGAGGGCAATAAACCACCCTGTCACAATGCATAAGAATAATCATAAAAAATACTCTTGACACCTATTAAATAGCTTCTCAGGTAGTGATAACATTAGTCGACCTACTCCCACCCTCGACCTACCATTGTGTGGTCCAAATATAAAGGGCGGCCATTTTGTAGCCTTTGTACCCGATACCTATAAACTATCGACTGTTAACCCTCGTCACCCGACCCGCTATTCGTCTTCAAATCCGTCTTTGTGCAGGGTCTACCTGTAACATACTAATTAAGTATGCATACTGATCCAGGTAAAGCGGTCTTCATGCTCGAACGAGTTCATTGACAAATCAACAACGGTGCTTGAAGTCCACAGAATTCTGATTCTGTTAACTTAACACGAAACAATGTAAACAATGGCAAAAAGTTCTTGTTAGATTCTTAATAAGGCTTGCAATTTTTTAGAGGTTTTCTGTTTAACGAAGGTAAAGTTAGTGGTACAACGACTCCACTTTCGGAAATGAACAGAGATTTTTTGGTTCATTTCTAAAAATGTTGCTTTTAATTTCTCAATCATTACAAAAGACAAAAAATCAGTAAGTGACTGCGACCAAAAATAGATGATGAAAGTAAACATAAAATTATTGAGATATATCCTTCTTGTATCGTACACCCACGAGCATCGCAAAAAGATAAATCATGATATCTCCCCGGACGATTTGATGATTTGATTTCATGCAAATCATTTCTAAATCAGACAGTTGCAATGAAAATTTAAAAAAAAAAAAAAAAAAAATCATTTTCATTTTAAGTTGCTCTTTTCATAAGTTCCATGATGACAAGCTTGGGTCTTGTGTCATCTGTATATTCAATTTGAGTGACATCTTTCTGACAAGGAGCAGATTTCATCGAAATTTTGGATATGGTTTCCTTACCCCAGGGTAATCTAAAATATGTCGAAGACTGAAGGCTGTAGTCCCATACATATTTAGTCCAATCAGGTGAACAGGTCTGTAAATGTATACGATAATTAGTCCAGAGGATTGACCAAAGGCTTGTTCATACTGTATATTTATTTTCATAATAAAAAATTTAATTATAACAAGAACCCTGCATTCTCTAAAGATCAACAGGACTGCTAAGAATTTTTTATTTCTGATAAAAGAACTTGTTTTGAAGTTTGAGCAGAAAGAACTCTGCAATTGATCCTGGAAAATTAGTAAACAAATAAACAAAAATAAACAAAAAATAAACAAAGTGTTGGATCATGATGGAACATAGATCAGAACAAGAAATGGTGTCGGCTAAGAAAGTATTTTTAGCTTATGTCCTACTAACGGCTATGGTCATTTAAGGATGTGCCAGGTTTGTTTTGTGTTTTACGTCCTATGAACAGCTTGGTCATTTAAGGATGTGCCAGGTTTGTTTGTGTCCTAGAACAGCTATGGTCATTTAAGGATGTGCCAGGTTTGTTTGTGTTTTACGTCCTATGAACAGCTATGGTCATTTAAGGATGTGCCAGGTTTGTTTGTGTTTTACGTCCTATTAACAGCTATGGTCATTTAAGGATGTGCCAGGTTTGTTTGTGTTTTACGTCCTATGAACAGCTTGGTCATTTAAGGACATGTGAGGTTTGTTTGTGTTCTAGAACAGCTATGGTCATTTAAGGATGTGCCAGGTTTGTTTGTGTTCTAGAACAGCTATGGTCATTTAAGGATGTGCTAGGTTTGTTTGTGTTCTAGAACAGCTATGGTCATTTAAGGATGTGCTAGGTTTGTTTGTGTTCTAGAACAGCTATGGTCATTTAAGGATGTGCCAGGTTTGTTTGTGTTCTAGAACAGCTATGGTCATTTAAGGATGTGCTAGGTTTGTATGTGTTCTAGAACAGTAATGGTCATTTAAGGATGTGCCAGGTTTGTTTGTGTTCTAGAACAGCTATGGTCATTTAGGATGTGCCAGGTTTTTGTTCCATGAAGGCCTTGAACCCACTGAAGAGTGTTCAACACTTAAACCACTCGGCCACCGCTGCCTCTCGCCAGAAGAAGAAAGGATTCTGATTTGCTGACAAAGATTAATAAATGAATTTTGAAATAGAATCGGAAAATAATAAGAATATTTCATATGACAAGGACAGATCTTAAATTTGATTTGATATTTGAAAAAAACATCAAAAGGAAAGTTAAAAAGGTGAGGAAAACAAACTGATCCTGTCAATACACAGGCAAAATATCTTGGAAACCAAGGCGACATAAAATCAAGGGGAGATCATCCTTAACACAAATTGCAAAATCTGGTGTTTATTATACCGGTAAATGAAATACATTCTTAGGAATGAAGCTAATGTTTTACTGTAAAATGAACTTAGTCTTCTGAAAAACTGACATGATTTCGGGTACCTGGTATTTCATGCTACCATTCCCAATTATACAAGTTTTCTTGGACGACAAATTTCAATACATTACAGATCTGTTAAATAACTGTGAATAAAAAGCAATGGAAGTAACTCATATATTTAACCTGATACATTGACTTTTGATCCATGGTAGATCATAATTGGAATCCAGATCTACATGTAAACCCGCCAGATTCGAATCAACTTAACACTTATATGGCTATGCAGGTTTATAACGTTCTGATACCCGACTTGGGGATTAACTCGGATTAGTGAGTTTGGGAGGTATTCCGAGGATTGGCTTCAGTTAACAACAATTTCAGGTTTACTCGTATATTAACGAGGTCAGATTTAAGTCAACAGTAAGTAAAACAGTTAATCTGTCACCACTCTTGATAAACTGAACTTTGTAATGTTTCATTCTTGTGTTTTATATTTTGACAAGTTCTTAGTGTTAGAGGATATAAAATTTGAAAATCACAGCTTAAAGTTATTTCATACAATTGATGCATTCACTGATTTTCCGTTCTGAGCAAGAGTTGGGAAAAACGCTTCAATGAAGCTGACATATAGGTATTTCTATATGGCAGCATCCAAACTAGACTACTTAACTACAGAAGCAAAATAAGAGAGACCGAGTCAAGGGAAGTAACTCAAAGTAACTAAACTGAATAGAGACAAAGGGAAGTAACTCAAAAGTAACTAAACTGAATAGAGACAAAGGGAAGTAACTCAAAAGTAACTAAACTGAATAGAGACAAAGGGAAGTAACTCAAAAGTAACTAAACTGAATAGAGACAAAGGGAAGTAACTTAAAAGTAACTTAACTGAATAAAGACAAAGGGAAGTAACTCAAAAGTAACTAAACTGAATAGAGACAAAGGGAAGTAACTTAAAAGTAACTAAACTGAATAAAGACAAAGGGAAGTAACTCAAAAGTAACTAAACTGAATAGAGACAAAGGGAAGTAACTTAAAAGTAACTAAACTGAATAAAGACAAAGGGAAGTAACTCAAAAGTAACTAAACTGAATATAGACCAAGGGAAGTAACTCAAAAGTAACTAAACTGAATAAAAGAGAGACCAAGGTCAACAGCACCATCAGTTATTGTAGCAATAAGGATTTTTATATCTATACTTTACTTATGTCTCTGTTTGAGGGGGGGAGGGGGCAGTGATGTAAATAGGGATAAGACTGATGTAGATAGAGATAAGACTGATGTAGATAGAGATAAGACTGATGTAGATAGAGAGATAAGACTGATGTAGATAGAGATAAGACTGATGTAGATAGAGATAAGACTGATGTAGACAGAGATAAGACTGATGTAGATAGAGATAAGACTGATGTAGATAGAGATAAGACTGATGTAGATAGAGATAAGACTGATGTAGATAGAGATAAGACTGATGTAGATAGAGATAAGACTGATGTAGACAGAGATAAGACTGATGTAGACAGAGATAAGACTGATGTAGACAGAGATAAGACTGATGTAGACAGAGATAAGACTGATGTAGATAGAGAGATAAGACTGATGTAGATAGAGAGATAAGACTGATGTAGACAGAGATAAGACTGATGTAGACAGAGATAAGGCTGATGTAGACAGAGATAAGACTGATGTAGACAGAGATAAGACTGATGTAGACAGAGATAAGACTGATGTAGACAGAGATAAGACTGATGTAGATAGAGATAAGACTGATGTAGATAGAGATAAGACTGATGTAGATAGAGATAAGACTGATGTAGACAGAGATAAGACTGATGTAGATAGAGATAAGACTGATGTAGACAGAGATAAGACTGATGTAGACAGAGATAAGACTGATGTAGATAGAGATAAGACTGATGTAGATAGAGATAAGACTGATGTAGACAGAGATAAGACTGATGTAGATAGAGATAAGACTGATGTAGATAGAGATAAGACTGATGTAGACAGAGATAAGACTGATGTAGATAGAGATAAGACTGATGTAGACAGAGATAAGACTGATGTAGATAGAGAGATAAGACTGATGTAGATAGAGATAAGACTGATGTAGACAGAGATAAGACTGATGTAGACAGAGATAAGACTGATGTAGACAGAGATAAGACTGATGTAGATAGAGATAAGACTGATGTAGATAGAGATAAGACTGATGTAGATAGAGATAAGACTGATGTAGACAGAGATAAGACTGATGTAGATAGAGATAAGACTGATGTAGACAGAGATAAGACTGATGTAGACAGAGATAAGACTGATGTAGATAGAGATAAGACTGATGTAGACAGAGATAAGACTGATGTAGATAGAGATAAGACTGATGTAGACAGAGATAAGACTGATGTAGACAGAGATAAGACTGATGTAGATAGAGATAAGACTGATGTAGACACAGATAAGACTGATGTAGACAGAGATAAGACTGATGTAGACAGAGATAAGACTGATGTAGACAGAGATAAGACTGATGTAGATAGAGATAAGACTGATGTAGACAGAGATAAGACTGATGTAGACAGAGATAAGACTGATGTAGTCAGAGATAAGACTGATGTAGACAGAGATAAGACTGATGTAGATAGAGATAAGACTGATGTAGACAGAGATAAGACTGATGTAGACAGAGATAAGACTGATGTAGACAGAGATAAGACTGATGTAGACAGAGATAAGACTGATGTAGACAGAGATAAGACTGATGTAGACAGAGATAAGACTGATGTAGATAGAGATAAGACTGATGTAGATAGAGATAAGACTGATGTAAATAGAGATAAGACTGATGTAGATAGAGATAAGACTGATGTAGACAGAGATAAGACTGATGTAGACAGAGATAAGACTGATGTAGTCAGAGATAAGACTGATGTAGACAGAGATAAGACTGATGTAGATAGAGATAAGACTGATGTAGACAGAGATAAGACTGATGTAGACAGAGATAAGACTGATGTAGACAGAGATAAGACTGATGTAGACAGAGATAAGACTGATGTAGACAGAGATAAGACTGATGTAGACAGAGATAAGACTGATGTAGATAGAGATAAGACTGATGTAGATAGAGATAAGACTGATGTAAATAGAGATAAGACTGATGTAGATAGAGATAAGACTGATGTAGACAGAGATAAGACTGATGTAGACAGAGATAAGACTGATGTAGATAGAGATAAGACTGATGTAGATAGAGAGATAAGACTGATGTAGATAGAGATAAGACTGATGTAGATAGAGATAAGACTGATGTAGATAGAGATAAGACTGATGTAGATAGAGATAAGACTGATGTAGACAGAGATAAGACTGATGTAGACAGAGATAAGACTGATGTAGATAGAGATATAAGACTGATGTAGATAGAGATAAGACTGATGTAGATAGAGATAAGACTGATGTAGACAGAGATAAGACTGATGTAGACAGAGATAAGACTGATGTAGACAGAGATAAGACTGATGTAGATAGAGATAAGACTGATGTAGATAGAGATAAGACTGATGTAGATAGAGATAAGACTGATGTAGATAGAGATAAGACTGATGTAGACAGAGATAAGACTGATGTAGATAGAGAGATAAGACTGATGTAGACAGAGATAAGACTGATGTAGATAGAGATAAGACTGATGTAGATAGAGATAAGACTGATGTAGATAGAGATAAGACTGATGTAGATAGAGATAAGACTGATGTAGATAGAGATAAGACTGATGTAGATAGAGATAAGACTGATGTAGACAGAGATAAGACTGATGTAGACAGAGATAAGACTGATGTAGACAGAGATAAGACTGATGTAGACAGAGATAATACTGATATAGATAGAGATAAGACTGATGTAGATAGAGATAAGACTGATGTAGACAGAGGTAAGACTGATGTAGACAGAGATAATACTGATGTAGATAGAGATAAGACTGATGTAGATAGAGATAAGACTGATGTAGATAGAGATAATACTGATGTAGATAGAGATAAGACTGATGTAGATAGAGAGATAAGACTGATGTAGATAGAGATAAGACTGATGTAGACAGAGATAAGACTGATGTAGACAGAGATAAGACTGATGTAGACAGAGATAAGACTGATGTAGATAGAGATAAGACTGATGTAGATAGAGAGATAAGACTGATGTAGACAGAGATAAGACTGATGTAGATAGAGATAAGACTGATGTAGACAGAGATAAGACTGATGTAGATAGAGATAAGACTGATGTAGACAGAGATAAGACTGATGTAGATAGAGATAAGACTGATGTAGATAGAGATAAGACTGATGTAGACAGAGATAAGACTGATGTAGATAGAGATAAGACTGATGTAGATAGAGATAAGACTGATGTAGATAGAGATAAGACTGATGTAGACAGAGATAAGACTGATGTAGATAGAGATAAGACTGATGTAGACAGAGATAAGACTGATGTAGACAGAGATAAGACTGATGTAGATAGAGATAAGACTGATGTAGATAGAGAGATAAGACTGATGTAGACAGAGATAAGACTGATGTAGATAGAGATAAGACTGATGTAGATAGAGATAAGACTGATGTAGATAGAGATAAGACTGATGTAGAGATAAAACTGATGTAGACAGAGATAAGACTGATGTAGATAGAGATAAGACTGATGTAGATAGAGATAAGACTGATGTAGACAGAGATAAGACTGATGTAGACAGAGATAAGACTGATGTAGACAGAGATAAGACTGATGTAGACAGAGATAAGACTGATGTAGACAGAGATAAGACTGATGTAGATAGAGAGATAAGACTGATGTAGATAGAGATAAGACTGATGTAGACAGAGATAAGACTGATGTAGATAGAGATAAGACTGATGTAGATAGAGAGATAAGACTGATGTAGATAGAGATAAGACTGATGTAGACAGAGATAAGACTGATATAGATAGAGATAAGACTGATGTAGATAGAGATAAGACTGATATAGATAGAGATAAGACTGATGTAGATAGAGATAAGACTGATGTAGATAGAGATAAGACTGATGTAGATAGAGATAAGACTGATGTAGACAGAGATAAGACTGATGTAGATAGAGATAAGACTGATGTAGATAGAGATAAGACTGATGTAGACAGAGATAAGACTGATGTAGATAGAGATAAGACTGATGTAGACAGAGATAAGACTGATGTAGTCAGAGATAAGACTGATGTAGTCAGAGATAAGACTGATGTAGATAGAGATAAGACGGATGTAGACAGAGATAAGACTGATGTAGATAGAGATAAGACTGATGTAGATAGAGATAAGACTGATGTAGACAGAGATAAGACTGATGTAGATAGAGATAAGACTGATGTAGATAGAGATAAGACTGATGTAGATAGAGATAAGACTGATGTAGACAGAGATAAGACTGATGTAGACAGAGATAAGACTGATGTAGACAGAGATAAGACTGATGTAGATAGAGATAAGACTGATGTAGATAGAGATAAGACTGATGTAGACAGAGAGATAAGACTGATGTAGATAGAGATAAGACTGATGTAGATAGAGATAAGACTGATGTAGATAGAGATAAGACTGATGTAGACAGAGATAAGACTGATGTAGATAGAGATAAGACTGATGTAGACAGAGATAAGACTGATGTAGACAGAGATAAGACTGATGTAGACAGAGATAAGACTGATGTAGATAGAGATAAGACTGATGTAGACAGAGATAAGACTGATGTAGATAGAGATAAGACTGATGTAGATAGAGATAAGACTGATGTAGATAGAGATAAGACTGATGTAGACAGAGATAAGACTGATGTAGATAGAGATAAGACTGATGTAGATAGAGATAAGACTGATGTAGATAGAGATAAGACTGATGTAGATAGAGATAAGACTGATGTAGATAGAGATAAGACTGATGTAGACAGGACTGATGTAGACAGAGATAAGACTGATGTAGATAGAGATAAGACTGATGTAGACAGAGATAAGACTGATGTAGATAGAGATAAGACTGATGTAGACAGAGATAAGACTGATGTAGATAGAGATAAGACTGATGTAGATAGAGATAAGACTGATGTAGACAGAGATAAGACTGATGTAGATAGAGATAAGACTGATGTAGATAGAGATAAGACTGATGTAGACAGGACTGATGTAGACAGAGATAAGACTGATGTAGATAGAGATAAGACTGATGTAGACAGAGATAAGACTGATGTAGACAGATAAGACTGATGTAGATAGAGATAAGACTGATGTAGATAGAGATAAGACTGATGTAGATAGAGATAAGACTGATGTAGATAGAGATAAGACTGATGTAGATAGAGATAAGACTGATGTAGACAGAGATAAGACTGATGTAGATAGAGATAAGACTGATGTAGATAGAGATAAGACTGATGTAGACAGAGATAAGACTGATGTAGATAGAGATAAGACTGATGTAGACAGAGATAAGACTGATGTAGACAGAGATAAGACTGATGTAGATAGAGATAAGACTGATGTAGACAGAGATAAGACTGATGTAGATAGAGATAAGACTGATGTAGACAGAGATAAGACTGATGTAGACAGAGATAAGACTGATGTAGATAGAGATAAGACTGATGTAGACAGAGATAAGACTGATGTAGATAGAGATAAGACTGATGTAGACAGAGATAAGACTGATGTAGACAGAGATAAGACTGATGTAGACAGAGATAAGACTGATGTAGACAGAGATAAGACTGATGTAGATAGAGATAAGACTGATGTAGACAGAGATAAGACTGATGTAGATAGAGATAAGACTGATGTAAATAGAGATAAGACTGATGTAGATAGAGATAAGACTGATGTAGACAGAGAAAAGACTGATGTAGACAGAGATAAGACTGATGTAGACAGAGATAAGACTGATGTAGATAGAGATAAGACTGATGTAGACAGAGATAAGACTGATGTAGATAGAGATAAGACTGATGTAGATAGAGAGATAAGACTGATGTAGATAGAGATAAGACTGATGTAGATAGAGAGATAAGACTGATGTAGATAGAGATAAGACTGATGTAGACAGAGATAAGACTGATGTAGACAGAGATAAAACTGATGTAGACAGAGATAAGACTGATGTAGATAGAGATATAAGACTGATGTAGATAGAGATAAGACTGATGTAGATAGAGATAAGACTGATGTAGACAGAGATAAGACTGATGTAGACAGAGATAAGACTGATGTAGATAGAGATAAGACTGATGTAGATAGAGATAAGACTGATGTAGATAGAGATAAGACTGATGTAGATAGAGATAAGACTGATGTAGACAGAGATAAGACTGATGTAGATAGAGAGATAAGACTGATGTAGACAGAGATAAGACTGATGTAGATAGAGATAAGACTGATGTAGATAGAGATAAGACTGATGTAGATAGAGATAAGACTGATGTAGATAGAGATAAGACTGATGTAGATAGAGATAAGACTGATGTAGATAGAGATAAGACTGATGTAGACAGAGATAAGACTGATGTAGACAGAGATAAGACTGATGTAGACAGAGATAAGACTGATGTAGACAGAGATAATACTGATGTAGATAGAGATAAGACTGATGTAGATAGAGATAAGACTGATGTAGACAGAGATAAGACTGATGTAGACAGATAATACTGATGTAGATAGAGATAATACTGATGTAGATAGAGATAAGACTGATGTAGATAGAGATAAGACTGATGTAGATAGAGAGATAAGACTGATGTAGATAGAGATAAGACTGATGTAGACAGAGATAAGACTGATGTAGACAGAGATAAGACTGATGTAGACAGAGATTAGACTGATGTAGACAGAGATAAGACTGATGTAGATAGAGATAAGACTGATGTAGATAGAGAGATAAGACTGATGTAGACAGAGATAAGACTGATGTAGATAGAGATAAGACTGATGTAGAGATAAGACTGATGTAGACAGAGATAAGACTGATGTAGATAGAGATAAGACTGATGTAGATAGAGATAAGACTGATGTAGACAGAGATAAGACTGATGTAGACAGAGATAAGACTGATGTAGACAGAGATAAGACTGATGTAGACAGAGATAAGACTGATGTAGACAGAGATAAGACTGATGTAGATAGAGAGATAAGACTGATGTAGATAGAGATAAGACTGATGTAGACAGAGATAAGACTGATGTAGACAGAGATAAGACTGATGTAGATAGAGATAAGACTGATGTAGATAGAGATAAGACTGATGTAGATAGAGATAAGACTGATGTAGACAGAGATAAGACTGATGTAGACAGAGATAAGACTGATGTAGATAGAGATAAGACTGATGTAGATAGAGATAAGACTGATGTAGATAGAGATAAGACTGATGTAGATAGAGATAAGACTGATGTAGACAGAGATAAGACTGATGTAGATAGAGATAAGACTGATGTAGATAGAGATAAGACTGATGTAGACAGAGATAAGACTGATGTAGATAGAGATAAGACTGATGTAGACAGAGATAAGACTGATGTAGTCAGAGATAAGACTGATGTAGATAGAGATAAGACTGATGTAGATAGAGATAAGACTGATGTAGACAGAGATAAGACTGATGTAGATAGAGATAAGACTGATGTAGATAGAGATAAGACTGATGTAGACAGAGATAAGACTGATGTAGATAGAGATAAGACTGATGTAGATAGAGATAAGACTGATGTAGATAGAGATAAGACTGATGTAGACAGAGATAAGACTGATGTAGACAGAGATAAGACTGATGTAGACAGAGATAAGACTGATGTAGATAGAGATAAGACTGATGTAGATAGAGATAAGACTGATGTAGACAGAGAGATAAGACTGATGTAGATAGAGATAAGACTGATGTAGATAGAGATAAGACTGATGTAGATAGAGATAAGACTGATGTAGACAGAGATAAGACTGATGTAGATAGAGATAAGACTGATGTAGACAGAGATAAGACTGATGTAGACAGAGATAAGACTGATGTAGACAGAGATAAGACTGATGTAGATAGAGATAAGACTGATGTAGACAGAGATAAGACTGATGTAGATAGAGATAAGACTGATGTAGATAGAGATAAGACTGATGTAGATAGAGATAAGACTGATGTAGACAGAGATAAGACTGATGTAGATAGAGATAAGACTGATGTAGATAGAGATAAGACTGATGTAGATAGAGATAAGACTGATGTAGATAGAGATAAGACTGATGTAGACAGGACTGATGTAGACAGAGATAAGACTGATGTAGATAGAGATAAGACTGATGTAGACAGAGATAAGACTGATGTAGATAGAGATAAGACTGATGTAGACAGAGATAAGACTGATGTAGATAGAGATAAGACTGATGTAGATAGAGATAAGACTGATGTAGACAGAGATAATACTGATGTAGATAGAGATAAGACTGATGTAGATAGAGATAAGACTGATGTAGACAGGACTGATGTAAACAGAGATAAGACTGATGTAGATAGAGATAAGACTGATGTAGACAGAGATAAGACTGATGTAGACAGAGATAAGACTGATGTAGATAGAGATAAGACTGATGTAGATAGAGATAAGACTGATGTAGATAGAGATAAGACTGATGTAGATAGAGATAAGACTGATGTAGATAGAGATAAGACTGATGTAGATAGAGATAAGACTGATGTAGATAGAGATAAGACTGATGTAGACAGAGATAAGACTGATGTAGATAGAGATAAGACTGATGTAGATAGAGATAAGACTGATGTAGATAGAGATAAGACTGATGTAGATAGAGATAAGACTGATGTAGACAGAGATAAGACTGATGTAGATAGAGATAAGACTGATGTAGACAGAGATAAGACTGATGTAGATAGAGATAAGACTGATGTAGACAGAGATAAGACTGATGTAGATAGAGATAAGACTGATGTAGATAGAGATAAGACTGATGTAGATAGAGATAAGACTGATGTAGACACAGATAAGACTGATGTAGATAGAGATAAGACTGATGTAGATAGAGATAAGACTGATGTAGACACAGATAAGACTGATGTAGACAGAGATAAGACTGATGTAGATAGAGATAAGACTGATGTAGACAGAGATAGACTGATGTAGATAGAGATAAGACTGATGTAGACAGAGATAAGACTGATGTAGACAAAGATAAGACTGTTGTAGACAGAGATAAGACTGATGTAGATAGAGATAATACTGATGTAGACAGAGATAAGACTGATGTAGATAGAGATAAGACTGATGTAGACAGAGATAAGACTGATGTAGACAGAGATAAGACTGATGTAGACAGAGATAAGACTGATGTAGACAGAAATAAGACTGATGTAGACAGAGATAAGACTGATGTAGACAGAGATAAGACTGATGTAGACACACTGTTGTCCTTCTACATTGCCACTCTCAATAAAGCAAGCAAGGCGCAAAATATTCTGCTTTTCTGTAGCCAAAAATAATTCAGGTCAATGCTTAATTCATTCCTAAAAAGCGAAGTTAATCCCCGGTTTTAGAGAAGATTCATTCTTGTTGCCTGTTTCCCGACAGACACGAGACTACATGCGATTTGTAGGCATTTCCAATCTGTCGCTGAGGAATTGATATTTGCTAAACCTGTCAAATGAGGGCAAGCATGTTTTTTGAACATCAATATCTGTAATTTCATCCGGGTCAGAACGACCCAAAATGGGAATTAGGTGAAATTCTACTGCCACTGTGTGTGTAAACAGTCCAATCAATAATCATACACTGGTAGGGCTGGTTTCATCTAGGCCAGACCAACGAATGTGGTAGTTATAAAACAGGCCAAACCAACAAATGTGGGGGTTATAAAATAGGCCAGACTTACTCAGATGTGTGGTTATAACTGTAAGCAAGGCCAGACCAACAAATGTGGGGGTTATAAAACAGGCCAGACTTACTCAAATGTTCGGTTATAACTGTAAGCAAGGCCAGACCAACAAATGTGGGAGTTATAAAATAGGCCAGACTTACTCAAATGTGTGCTTATAACTGTACACAAGGCCAGACCAACAAATGTGGGGGTTATAAAACAGGCCAGACCAACAAATGTGGGGGTTATAAAATAGGCCAGACTTACTCAAATGTGTGCTTATAATTGTACACAAGGCCAGACCAACAAATGTGGGAGTTTTAAAATAGGCCAGACTTACTCAAATGTGTGCTTATAACTGTACACAAGGCCAAACCAACAAATGTGGGGGTTATAAAACAGGCCAGACCAACAAATGTGGGGGTTATAAAACAGGAGGCCAGACCAACAAATGTGGGAGTTATAAAATAGGCCAGACCAACAAATGTGGGGGTTATAAAATAGGCCAGACCAACAAATGTTGGGGTTATAAAATAGGCCAGACCAACAAATGTGTGCTTATAAATGTACACAAGGATGCAGGAATAGTAATACTGTTGTTTAGGCCAGCCCAACAAGTATATTGGCACTGTTACCCATATTGTATAGAAATATATAGCAAGTGTACGATGGTATGAGATTGATTTTTATCCAGGCCAGACAAATGGATGTGTGGTTTTAATGTTAAGGCCAGGCCAAGAAAGGAACAAAATTGTATATATATGTAAAAATAAAAAACGACACGGACACATTACTTAGCGCTTTCACTCCATCGGTGGGAGCTCTTCAGCTGTATATATATATATAGTTTATGTGGGTCTAGTGTTGACAAATATCCTAGTATTCAGTCACCTTTGTAATTCAATGATAAACTTTTCCATCATATAATAGGGGTGAACTGATTAGTTATGGTATGATCTATATCAACAAAAAGTTCCTGTTTTTCAACTCCAGTATTTTTATTGCCTTGAATGTTCTACATTTCTAGGTGAGAAATCTTGGTGAAAGAACTGCTCCAAAAAAAGCAAATATTTAGTCAGACACCGTTAGGAACACAGATTTATTTCCATTTTAAGTGAGAATCCTTGGAAATAAAAATGGGAGAGAAGTGGGGGGGGGGGGGCACTTGTTTACTGAAAGATAAATCTTCGTTTCTGTCATTATGGGAGACATTTCAGCCTGATTTTAATTACACGTTCTTTGCGTAAACATGCGGGTATTTATGCTGGGGAACTGTGGAGACAGTTGCGAGAGAGTTTTAATCCGTTTTCTTGCCGTTCCCCTAATTGTTCCGTTATTAAATATTTTTGCCCCTAATTATCTAATACAACTTCTCAATAATAATGGCCCTGTATAAAGCATTAGATGGGTGATTTATTTTTTCTTTGTATCCAATGTTTTTTGTTTATTTTTCTGTCCAACTGTGAAAGCCTGAGAAGTATAAAAGCATGTTCATACATTTCGGATGGCTCTTAAAATATCCAAACATAATGTTGGGTTATAAATTGTCACATCGAAAAACATATTGTCTTATTTTAGATAGCCCCTAACATAGGAAAATATGAAATAAGGTTTTGAGATATCCCCTTGTTTCCTTTCAGAAAATATTATTTCAGATTTTGAGAAAATCCCTTCAGAAAATGTAACCGCAGTGTTTGAGAATATCCCTTGAGAAAATGTAATGTCACCTTTGGGAATATCCCTTCAGAAAATGTAACTGCAGAGTTTGAGCTCACCTTTTCAAAAACTGCAAAGTACAATTTGGAGAACATGACTTCAGAAATAATTATGTCATATTTTGAGAATATTCTTTCACTGATATATGTCATACTTTAAGATGACCCCAGGCCAACACGACCCCAACCTACATTTATTAGGAACCATATCTGTCCAGGTGGGTGTAAATATACTCCCAATAGATGACGTGTCAGTCGTGTTTGCTTTTGGACTGTTCTGCAGTGTCAGGCTTTATACTGATAGTTATTGTAACAGTTTGGCGAGATAATTCTTTAATAGGGACAGACTGTTGAATAGGCCAGAAAACAGTAAAATGTTTTTTTCCAAATAGTCGTTAAAAAAATCAATTTCCATTGTGTAATGTTCATAAGTGAGGCAAGTCTCGTATAATAGATGTCGGATATGAAGGAGAAAACAATGAAGTGGACCCAATACTACGTAATTGTGGTAATATTGATCAGCTTCTCCAGCAGATCCGCGAACCGAGTGGCCATCTGGTCATTTGCATTCATCAGATCGTAACTGGCGTTAGGAGGTAGGCATCAAGTTTGCGTATGCACATCCTGAACTCATTCATACCTGAAGTTACATTTGAACTCTTCCAGTGCAAAGGTTGGAACAGTTCATTATGAAACTTCAGGGGTGAATGAGTTACCCCTCCCACCCCTCTGTTTCTGGAGTAGACTAACCCATGTAATGACATGGATGAGTCCATTACTTTGCTGAAGGTGTAAACAGGCCAAGGAGTAGTATTAATGTAGCAGGGGGAAATGTACCAATTTATTACAATTATCAAATGATAACAAAAAAATATCAAATAATTATAAAAAATGACATTGATTATATGTAATATCAGTTACATTCTTGGAAGAAAATGAATATTAATTCATTTTAAAAAGGGAGAAAATAAAATCCATGATATGTCTTAAAACAAATATAGGAATTTCTCTCATATCTCGCCATGTTGGATAGAGTTTGCCCATGTAAGAAAGCTATGTAAGAAAAATCTATCTTGCATAGCATTTCACGCGACGTGACGTCACAATGGCTCAACAATGACGTGACGTCACGAATACGGTAAACTCTGATGCCGGAAAGAGAAAACGACGGCATGATAAATTAAAAACCTTTCACAAAATTTTAACCATAAACACCAGGAAGAGGAGATTAATTTTTATTGCGCAAACTTCGTTTGCAAATATAGGGTATGCTTAAACTCACTGTCTAATTCGTTTTCGTCAATAAAGCTCAAGGTAAAAGTTGAAATTTCAAAATGGTAGCCTGTTTAAACATATTTTCATGGTTTTTGAGCTTATTCTGGTAGTTGATATGAGAGAAAAAGACTCTTTCATTATGTGTGTATGTAGGATAGGGATATTCCACCCTCGGGATCACAAAATGTGGTAAAACCCTCGGCAAGCCTCGGGTTTCATCTCATTTTGTGACCCCTCGGGTGGAATATCCCTATCCTACATACACGCATATGAAAGAGTCTTATAATCCTTTTTGCATGGTTATTGCCAACTTGGATGGTAATGGAAAACTGACTATTTACATACAAGTCCAATCCTTATGGTAGTCTTGTACACAAACTTATATACAAATTCACTTCAAACACACTCCAGCTGTTTCCGAGGTTGTGGTAGAAATATTTCACACAACTCACTCTTCGTTGTTGGATATTGTATTAATTTCACCCTCTTTAATTTTCAAAGATACTCGCTAAAGTACTTTGTTACTTTCTGAAAAATAATTAACTTGAGTGAAATAAATACCACATCCAACAACCATTCAATGTTTAACCTCTGCCTCTATATAATCAATTTCGTTTAAGATGACAATTTTAAATCAAATATGTATCTTAAACAAGGTAAATGGTTTCTTCCTTTTGTAAAGCTTGAGTTACTTCCCCATTTTGGTAGGTATCCACAGCTTTCTAGCAATAATTATAATGATGCACAATAAAAATGGCATCTCCTCAAACCGGAGACAGATCTTTTTACAATTAAAACGACTTAATTCTGTAAGAAAAGAAATGTGTGTAAAAATGAAGAAGAAATGGCGTTCACTCTTTCACCTTATAAAGTAGCGTTGACATTTCGTTTGTGCCTTGGTGTTTAATTGTTTGTACAATCTCAGTATTCATAAAAAGTTCTGTATTGAATGGTTCAAGTAGGAGCTATATATGTCGGTAATAAAAGTGAACTTCAACATTTACAGTTGTTCTTTGGGATAGCTCTTCATTCATGGAGATTTAAAATATCTTAATGACCTAGATATCTTCGTTGTGTTGTGCCTCTCATCTCATGGGAGATTGTGTAAGACTTCCTGTCTTTACTGTGCGCCCTTTTCAAGATCAAATTAGAAATTTATGTAAAAGTAATTAGGGGATATAAAAAGTTTTGTACTAAACTAAAACAAATTTGTCATTTAAATATAAATCCCATCACAACTATGGTTGATTTAGATTTTAAAATAACTTTTCATTGTTAAAATTCTCATGGAAATTTAAATCGGACCTACACCAAAACTTTTATATTTATATAGAGCTTTTCTTCATTCACATTACATGATTTGTAGAAGTGTGACCACAGCTATTTAAACTTTGAGTTTTTACGAGTGCCACTTTTCTATAGACTTTATTGACACCGTCGTAATTCTACGGAGATCTTTTGTTGCGATACGAAAACTGTACTTTGGAGACATGGAGAGAAATTTGGAGCGATGATTCAAATCCTCCATCGAGCAATCAGCCGTCTTCTATTGTAAGTTTTAAAGACCATGTCTGGTTAAATCATCTTGACCTAGAATTCCGAACCGAAAGTCAGACAGGGGTAGTGCTGGAGGCTGATACATGCATCTATATCTGTGTACATTAGTCAGTCTTCATGACAATGGATAACCAACTCTAGGAACCAAATCACCTAATTTAGAAAGAGGTACCATTCTTTTTATTGAGTATTAGGGAGGGTAAATGACATACATTTCTAAATAAATCATTATTATTGTGTCTTTGTTTGAGAATTCAAGACAAGATATAGGGATGTAACTGTTCATCCAGGGAAGTGGACCAAAATACTTTCAACTAAGACATGGAGACTTGAGGCTATATACCTCCCTATTGCATACTTGCCAACTCTCCCTATTTAGGAGGGAGACTCCCGATTTTGGACCCTAAAATGTTGCATTTTCGATCAACTTTGGAATCTTCTTAACTGTTCCTATTTTTAAAGGTCTGATGAATGATTTCATCTGAAAGAAGAGCTCAAAAGAAGCCATTTAAAAGTGTTATTTTCCCTCTGAATGTACCTGTATACATCTTATTTATGCTCTCAATTCTGAGCATGCGTAATCTCCCCCATGGAAATTTTAAAAAGTTGGCAAGTATGCTATTGTGACACAAAGACTTCTTTATTGTGACCTAAAAACCTCTTTATTGTGACGTTTTATGATAGGGAGACTTTTAGCAATACACTAGATCTTTAAAACAATTAAAACTACAGTCTGGACTGACCATGACCAAATGTCAGGGGCAGTAACTCTGGTTTAAATCCTATATCAGGAATGCCTCCAAAAAACCACAAGATTGGTAGATCCCAGTGCCCCATATGGATTGGAAAAGGCTTCTAGAACAAGCAAGATTTATGGATTGTAATGCACCAAAGAGCCCAGCATCACAAATAGAAGGGGATTTCATCCGTGGTTATGTTTATGAAATGTCTTGTTTTCGATCAGCTAAGGTCCCTTGTTGTTGGATCAGATTATGTAAGGATATCTAGTCCTGCTTAAGTTCTTTAAAATCCCAAATTACCTTCTATTTTTTGGATGGGAAGTTATTTAAATTTGTATCTATTTATCCTTGTGTGGTAGTCGGAGGCCCTTCGGCCAGAATTGGTTTCATTCCTTACACTGGTATACATACCTCGTGTTGATTTGTGTCACGGCTTGGTGTTTGTGTGATCAGTTAAAATCACTCCCGCAAACTGACATGTTGTTAGGTTAAGTTGTTTTTTTACTTAACTTGGATATATATGTAAATATTTCACCCTGAAGTTTTCGTATTATTGAAGCAGCTTTCGGCCATACAAATGTAGAATGATTTTCTGTATTTTCAGGAATTTCAATAATGTAGAATGATTTTCTGTATTTTCAGGAATTTCAATAATGTAGAATGATTTTATGTATTTTTCAGGAATTTCAATAATGTAGAATGATTTTCCGTATTTTCAGGAATTTCAATAATGTAGAATGATTTTCCGTATTTTCAGGAATTTCAATAATGTAGAATGATTTTCTGTATTTTTCAGGAATTTCTGGTAAATTTTCCCAGCAACCTGAGGATGAGACAGTTGAGGAAGGGGCAGTAGCACGATTCCAATGTAATATCCGAGCTACTCCACCACCCCTGTACACCTGGCTCAAAGACGACCAACATCTCAACAATGATGACAGGTTAGTGTCAAGTCTTCTTCTTCAGATGTGTAGATGTACCCGCCATTAAAATTACGTCACCAATGATATTGGAACATGTAACTTTGTTAATTATAAAGTCTCCTTCAGAAGTGTAGTTGTACCCACCATTAAAATTACGTCACCAATGATATAAGTCACTGAAACTTTGTCAATTATAAAGTCTTCTTCTTTAGAAGTGTAGATGAACCCACCATTAAAATTACGTCACCAATGATATAGGACAGTGTAACTTTGTCAATTATAAAGTTTTCTTCTTCAGATTTGTAGATGTACCCGCCATTAAAATTACATCACCAATGATATAGGACAGTGTAACTTTGTCAGTTATAGTCTTCTTCTTCAGATGTGTAGATGAACCCAACATTAAAATCACGTCACCAATTATATAGGACAGTGTAACTTTGTCAATTAAAGTCTTCTTTTTCAGATGTGTAGATGAACCCGCCAGTAAAATTACCATTATAATGATAGAGGTCAGGGTAACCTTGTCAGTTGTAAAGTCTTCTTTTTCTGAAGTATACGATGGTACATTACATTAACAATGATAGGTCAGTGGAACTTTGTTGATTAGAAAATCTTCTAAATTCAATCTGTTTATGTAACCAATATTAAATTCTAGGGGTCAACCATTTGATTAAATTATAATCTACCATAGATTTTCCAAAAGAAAATGCTGAAAATAAAATTGTATACAAAATGCAAATGTAAATATTTATACCCACAAAAGTGAATCAGTAGAGCTTTATGCAGCCATTAGCTTGTGAGCTTAACTATAAGTAAAATTGGCTTTTGAGTGTTCCATCATCAGCTAGGAGACTGCATGTGATTATATTAGAGGTCAAAAGGTCAAAGAGAGAAGTGCCTTTAGTCTTGAACAAAAAATTGACTTCCAGCTGTCCAAATGTTTAGGTAAGATGTGAAAATTTTGGAAATAATTGCCAAAGGAATTTGTTTGAAGGTCAATTCAAAGTGACTAGCTGTATATATATTGTATTATCTCCCTGTTAGCCACTAATACAACTAGATGCGGTGTTATGACATAGTGCTGTTACACTCCTGTGACATGAAATGGATAGTATGAGCCTCGTGTGACCTCGTTATCTGTCATCACTTGTAATACCAACTTTAAGGTGGAAATCCCAGTCACACAATTAACTCAATTCTCCCTCCTACTCTTCCGATGTAATCATTTCTAGGGGATGAAACTACGATGTTGTGTTGTAACATTTCCGACATAAACATGGAAATGTGTCTATATCTTACTCCAGGGTGTAGTTCTACAACTTAACCAGAATTGTGACAGTCTTCCTCCTGGCCTAAACCAATCATACCTTGGTATTCTGACTTCCTCCTGGCCTAACCAATCAAACCTTGGTATTCTGACTTCCTCCTGGCCTAACCAATCAATCCTTGGTATTCTGACTTCCTCCTGGCCTAACCAATCAATCCTTGGTATTCTGACTTCCTCCTGGCCTCACCAATCAAACCTTGGTATTCTGACTTCCTCCAGGCCTCACCAATCAAACCTTGGTATTCTGACTTCCTCCTGGCCTAACCAATCAAACCTTGGTATTCTGACTTCCTCCTGGCCTCACCAATCAAACCTTGGTATTCTGACTTCCTCCTGGCCTAACCAATCAATTCTTGGTATTCTGACTTCCTCCTGGCCTAACCAATCAATCCTTGGTATTCTGACTTCCTCCTGGCCTAACCAATCAAACCTTGGTATTCTGACTTCCTCCTGGCCTAACCAATCAATCCTTGGTATTCTGACTTCCTCCTGGCCTAACCAATCAAACCTTGGTATTCTGACTTCCTCCTGGCCTAACCAATCAATCCTTGGTATTCTGACTTCCTCCTGGCCTAACCAATCAATCCTTGGTATTCTGACTTCCTCCTGGCCTCACCAATCAAACCTTGGTATTCTGACTTCCTCCTGGCCTCACCAATCAAACCTTGGTATTCTGACTTCCTCCAGGCCTCACAATCAAACCTTGGTATTCTGACTTCCACCTCTTGGCCTAACCAATCAATCCTTGGTATTCTGACTTCCTCCTGGCCTAACCAATCAATCCTTGGTATTCTGACTTCCTCCAGGCCTCACCAATCAAACCTTGGTATTCTGACTTCCTCCAGGCCTCACCAATCAAACCTTGGTATTCTGACTTCCTCCTGGCCTAACCAATCAAACCTTGGTATTCTGACTTCCTCCTGGCCTCACCAATCAAACCTTGGTATTCTGACTTCCTCCTGGCCTAACCAATCAATCCTTGGTATTCTGACTTCCTCCTGGCCTAACCAATCAATCCTTGGTATTCTGACTTCCTCCTGGCCTAACCAATCAAACCTTGGTATTCTGACTTCCTCCTGGCCTAACCAATCAATCCTTGGTATTCTGACTTCCTCCTGGCCTAAACCAATCATACCTTGGTATTCTGACTTCCTCCAGGCCTCACCAATCAAACCTTGGTATTCTGACTTCCTCCTGGCCTAACCAATCAATCCTTGGTATTCTGACTTCCTCCTGGCCTCACCAATCAAACCTTGGTATTCTGACTTCCTCCTGGCCTAACCAATCATACCTTGGTATTCTGACTTCCTCCTGGCCTCACCAATCAAACCTTGGTATTCTGACTTCCTCCTGGCCTAACCAATCAATCCTTGGTATTCTGACTTCCACCTCCTGGCCTTACCAATCATACCTTGGTATTCTGACTTCCTCCTGGCCTCACCAATCAAACCTTGGTATTCTGACTTCCTCCTGGCCTCACCAATCAAACCTTGGTATTCTGACTTCCACCTCTTGGCCTAACCAATCAATCCTTGGTATTCTGACTTCCTCCTGGCCTCGCCAATCAAACCTTGGTATTCTGACTTCCACCTCTTGGTCTAACCAATCAATCCTTGGTATTCTGACTTCCTCCTGGCCTCACCAATCAAACCTTGGTATTCTGACTTCCACCTCTTGGCCTAACCAATCAATCCTTGGTATTCTGACTTCCTCCTGGCCTCACCAATCAAACCTTGGTATTCTGACTTCCTCCTGGCCTCACCAATCAAACCTTGGTATTCTGACTTCCTCCTGGCCTAACCAATCAATCCTTGGTATTCTGACTTCCTCTTGGCCTAACCAATCAATCCTTGGTATTCTGACTTCCTCCTGGTCTCACCAATCAATCCTTGGTATTCTGACTTCCTCCTGGCCTAACCAATCAAACCTTGGTATTCTGACTTCCTCCTGGCCTAACCAATCAAACCTTGGTATTCTGACTTCCTCCTGGCCTCACCAATCAAACCTTGGTATTCTGACTTCCTCCTGGCCTAACCAATCATACCTTGGTATTCTGACTTCCTCCTGGCCTCACCAATCAAACCTTGGTATTCTGACTTCCACCTCTTGGCCTAACCAATCAATCCTTGGTATTCTGACTTCCTCCTGGCCTCACCAATCAAACCTTGGTATTCTGACTTCCACCTCTTGGCCTAAACCAATCAAACCTTGGTATTCTGACTTCCTCCTGGCCTAAACCAATCATACCTTGGTATTCTGACTTCCTCCTGGCCTAACCAATCAAACCTTGGAATTCTGACTTCCTCCTGGCCTCACCAATCAAACCTTGGTATTCTGACTTCCTCCTGGCCTCACCAATCAATCCTTGGTATTCTGACTTCCTCCTGGCCTCACCAATCAAACCTTGGTATTCTGACTTCCTCCTGGCCTCACCAATCATACCTTGCTATTCTGACTTCCTCCTGGCCTCACCAATCAAACCTTGGTATTCTGACTTCCTCCTGGCCTCACCAATCAATCCTTGGTATTCCGACTTCCTCCTGGCCTCACCAATCAAACCTTGGTATTCTGACTTCCTCCTGGCCTCACCAATCAAACCTTGGTATTCTGACTTCCTCCTGGCCTAACCAATCAAACCTTGGTATTCTGACTTTATCCAGGCCTCACCAATCAAACCTTGGTATTCTGACTTCTTCCTGGCCTCACCAATCAAACCTTGGTATTCTGACTTCCTCCTGGCCTCACCAATCAAACCTTGGTATTCTGACTTCCTCCTGGCCTAACCAATCAATCCTTGGTATTCTGACTTCCTCTTGGCCTAACCAATCAATCCTTGGTATTCTGACTTCCTCCTGGTCTCACCAATCAATCCTTGGTATTCTGACTTCCTCCTGGCCTAACCAATCAAACCTTGGTATTCTGACTTCCTCCTGGCCTAACCAATCAAACCTTGGTATTCTGACTTCCTCCTGGCCTCACCAATCAAACCTTGGTATTCTGACTTCCTCCTGGCCTAACCAATCATACCTTGGTATTCTGACTTCCTCCTGGCCTCACCAATCAAACCTTGGTATTCTGACTTCCACCTCTTGGCCTAACCAATCAATCCTTGGTATTCTGACTTCCTCCTGGCCTCACCAATCAAACCTTGGTATTCTGACTTCCACCTCCTGGCCTAACCAATCAAACCTTGGTATTATGACTTTCTCCTGGCCTCACCAATCAAACCTTGGTATTCTGACTTCTTCCTGGCCTAACCAATCAAACCTTGGTATTCTGACTTCTTCCTGGCCTAACCAATCAAACCTTGGTATTCTGACTTCCTCCAGGCCTCACCAATCAAACCTTGGTATTCTGACTTCCTCCTGGCCTCACCAATCAAACCTTGGTATTCTGACTTCCACCTCTTGGCCTAACCAATCAATCCTTGGTATTCTGACTTCCTCCTGGCCTCACCAATCAAACCTTGGTATTCTGACTTCCACCTCTTGGCCTAAACCAATCAAACCTTGGTATTCTGACTTCGTCCTGGCCTAAACCAATCATACCTTGGTATTCTGACTTCCTCCTGGCCTAACCAATCAAACCTTGGAATTCTGACTTCCTCCTGGCCTCACCAATCAAACCTTGGTATTCTGACTTCCTCCTGGCCTCACCAATCAATCCTTGGTATTCTGACTTCCTCCTGGCCTCACCAATCAAACCTTGGTATTCTGACTTCCTCCTGGCCTCACCAATCATACCTTGCTATTCTGACTTCCTCCTGGCCTCACCAATCAAACCTTGGTATTCTGACTTCCTCCTGGCCTCACCAATCAATCCTTGGTATTCCGACTTCCTCCTGGCCTCACCAATCAAACCTTGGTATTCTGACTTCCTCCTGGCCTCACCAATCAAACCTTGGTATTCTGACTTCCTCCTGGCCTAACCAATCAAACCTTGGTATTCTGACTTTATCCAGGCCTCACCAATCAAACCTTGGTATTCTGACTTCTTCCTGGCCTCACCAATCAAACCTTGGTATTCTGACTTCCTCCTGGCCTCACCAATCAAACCTTGGTATTCTGACTTCCTCCTGGCCTAACCAATCAATCCTTGGTATTCTGACTTCCTCTTGGCCTAACCAATCAATCCTTGGTATTCTGACTTCCTCCTGGTCTCACCAATCAATCCTTGGTATTCTGACTTCCTCCTGGCCTAACCAATCAAACCTTGGTATTCTGACTTCCTCCTGGCCTAACCAATCAAACCTTGGTATTCTGACTTCCTCCTGGCCTCACCAATCAAACCTTGGTATTCTGACTTCCTCCTGGCCTAACCAATCATACCTTGGTATTCTGACTTCCTCCTGGCCTCACCAATCAAACCTTGGTATTCTGACTTCCACCTCTTGGCCTAACCAATCAATCCTTGGTATTCTGACTTCCTCCTGGCCTCACCAATCAAACCTTGGTATTCTGACTTCCACCTCCTGGCCTAACCAATCAAACCTTGGTATTATGACTTTCTCCTGGCCTCACCAATCAAACCTTGGTATTCTGACTTCTTCCTGGCCTAACCAATCAAACCTTGGTATTCTGACTTCTTCCTGGCCTAACCAATCAAACCTTGGTATTCTGACTTCCTCCAGGCCTCACCAATCAAACCTTGGTATTCTGACTTCCTCCTGGCCTCACCAATCAAACCTTGGTATTCTGACTTCCACCTCTTGGCCTAACCAATCAATCCTTGGTATTCTGACTTCCTCCTGGCCTCACCAATCAAACCTTGGTATTCTGACTTCCACCTCCTGGCCTAACCAATCAAACCTTGGTATTATGACTTTCTCCTGGCCTCACCAATCAAACCTTGGTATTCTGACTTCTTCCTGGCCTAACCAATCAAACCTTGGTATTCTGACTTCTTCCTGGCCTAACCAATCAAACCTTGGTATTCTGACTTCCTCCAGGCCTCACCAATCAAACCTTGGTATTCTGACTTCCTCCAGGCCTAACCAACCAATCCTTTGTATTCTGACTTCCTCTTGGCCTAACTGACCAATCCTTGGTATTCTCGCTATTCTGACACTCCATGTCTAACCAATCAAACCTTGGTATTCTGACTTCCTCCTGTGTTCAGATTAGGCAGATCCCAGTGTAATTAGTACTTTAAACATTTTTTAAATAATTTTGAAATACTATTGATATGTTGATGTCTTGCATGTTTCAGACATTTAATTATTTCTACGGGTATTTTACAAATCTTGGATGTGGGTCCGGACGATGCCGGACATTATTGGTGTACGGCCACTCCGGGGAAGCTCCACGATCTCCCGGACCAAGTGGACAGCATCAAGTGGAAAAAGAGTAACCCAGCCACACTCGCAGTCAATCAAGGTAAATATGTCATAAATCCAGGTAATGTCGTTTGTCGTTTTCTATTTTATCAGGATTTGTTAAGGTTTACTTAAACTCTCATTTAGAACAATATTTCATTTAAAGTTTTGAATTGTCTCCCCTGAGGGTATATATGCTACCCTCGTAAAGTTGACATACTCTCTCCAGAGTCTATAAGGTTAGAGTTAACTTCCCTTTGTTTATACAAACTAATTTTAAGGTTAGAGTTGTCTCCCCCATAAGTCCAATGTTACATGCTTATAAAGGTAGGAATTACCTCCCAAATTCTGTATGCTACCTACTAATAAGCTACCTCCTTTTACAGTGGGAGGTATCTCCTCTTATCAGTAATATATGCTACCTTCTCATAAGGTAAGAGTTATCTGCCCCAAGTATATATGTGACCTATTATGGTTAGAGTTATCTCCACTTAATACCATTCTACCTTTTCGTAAGGTGGGAATCATCTCCCTTGTATTTATATGCTACAGCTTATTATGGTTAAGAGTTATCTCCCCTGTATCTATATGCTACGGCCTATTATGGTTAGAGTTATCTCTCTTGTATGTATATGCTACGACCTATTATGGTTAGAGTTATCTCCCATGTATATATATTCTACGGCCTATATTGTTAAGAGTTATCTCCCTTGTATCTATATGCTACGGCCTATTATAGTTAGAGTTATATCCCTTGTATCTATATGCTACGGCCTATTATAGTTAGAGTTATATCCCTTGTATCTATATGCTACGGCCTATTATAGTTAGAGTTATATCCCTTGTATCTATATGCTACGGCCTATTATAGTTAGAGTTATATCCCTTGTATCTATATGCTACGGCCTATTATAGTTAGAGTTATCTCCCTTGTATCTATATGCTACGACCTATTATAGTTAGAGTTATATCCCTTGTATCTATATGCTATAGCTTATTATGGTTAGATTTATCTCCCTTGTATCTATATGCTACGGCCTATTATGGTTAAAGTTATCTCCCTTTGATCTATATGCTATGGCCTATATTGTTGGAGTTATTTCCCTTGTATCTATATGCTACCACCTAAGTTTATCTTACCTACTTCTAAGGTAAGTATTGTCAGTAATATTTAGTCAGTAGAGATGGGACAGTTTCTTACCGACTAGCTTTTAGTTTAATGACAATGTATTGTCACTATTTCATATACTTTAAACAAACTCATTTTCGGGGTGACTTAATTTCGCGTTTTCATATAAAACAACTAGTTTGCGGAAATTTAATTTTGCAATAAAAATGGTCTTAAATCCTATGTAGTACTCCTACAGTTGGCATACATCTGATTAAAACTATTCGTCGGTGATCTTTTATCGCGAATATTAATCGCACGCGGAAATAAGTTGGTTTACAGTGTAGCAGATTTGTTATATGCAGCTTTACGGCCAAACACAGACTGTTTTCCCTATCTAAAAAAAGTCCGTTATTTTCTAGAAATGACACAAATCTGAGGAAGATACTCCAAATTTTAAAACAAATAATGTGTTATTTCTGCAATTTCATATTGGATCAGGCTTTTATAAAATTTCATAAACTAAAAAATGCATAAATTTAGGAATGAAGAATATTTGAAGCAAGTTTGAGGTGCTTGTAGTAAATAAGGAGGTCATGTAACAGGAACACCAGTTTTGTTGGGAATCGTTGTTTATTCTGACTGTCTTTTTATTCCAGGTTCGGGTAACCGGCCACTAGCTATCAAATCTGGACCAGTCAACACCACGGTACAGGAGGGCCAGTCAGTAGTCCTAGAATGTCTAGTGGATGGAACTCCGCAGCCACGGGTCACGTGGGAAAGGGACGGTAAGTGTCAGAGGCCCTGGGGGCAGGGATAAGTCTTAAGTCATGGTCATGCAGAGGCCCTAGGGGTAGGGATAAGTCTTAGGTCACATGGGAAAGGGACAGTAAGTGCCAGAGGCCCTGGGGGCAGGGATAAGTCCCAAGGTCATGAGTGAAAGGGATGGCCTAGGTCACGTTGAAATGGAAGTTGAAAAGAATGGTAAGTGTCACAAGGCCTTGGGTAGGGGTAAGTCCTAGGTCACACAGGTGAGGTGGGAAAGGAATGGTGCCAGAGGTCGTTGGGATGAGGCTAAGTCCTAGGTCAAGTGGGAAAGGGATGTTAAGTGTCAGAGGCCCTAGGGGTGGGGATAAGTCTTAGGTCACATGGGTAAGGGATGTTAAGTGTCAGAGGCCCTAGGGGTGGGGATAAGTCTTAGGTCACATGGGTAAGGGATGTTAAGTGTCAGAGGCCCTAGGGGTGGGGATAAGTCTTAGGTCAGGTGGCAGTGGAAAAGGATTGTATTTATCAGAAAGACCTTGGTGTGGGGGTAAGTTCTAGGTCATGTTGGAAAGGGATGTTAAGTGTCAGAGGTCAGGTGGCAGTGGAAAAGGATTGTAATTATCAGAGAGACCTTGGGGTCGGGGTAAATCCTAGGTTAAGTGGGAAAGGGATGGTAAGTGTCAGAGGCCCTAGGGGTGGGGATAAGTATAAAGTCAGGGTTTGAGTCCCTGGGGTTGGGGATAAGTCTCAATTCAGGGTTTGAGGCCCTAGGGGTGGGGATAAGTCTTAGGTCACATGGGTAAGGGATGTTAAGGGTCAGAGGCCCTAGGGGTGGGGATAAGTCTTAGGTCAGGTGGCAGTGGAAAAGGATTGTATTTATCAGAAAGACCTTGGTGTGGGGGTAAGTTCTAGGTCATGTTGGAAAGGGATGTTAAGTATCAGAGGTCAGGTGGCAGTGGAAAAGGATTGTAATTATCAGAGAGACCTTGGGGTCGGGGTAAATCCTAGGTCAAGTGGGAAAGGGATGGTAAGTGTCAGAGGCCCTAGGGGTGGGGATAAGTATAAAGTCAGGGTTTGAGTCCCTGGGGTTGGGGATAAGTCTCAATTCAGGGTTTGAGGCCCTAGGGGTGGGGATAAGTCTAAAATCAGGGTCTGAGTCCTTTGGGGTGGGGTTGAGTTTTAGGTCATGGTTTGAGGCCCTGTGGGGTACGAGTCGTAGGTGTGAAATGGAAGTTAACTGTAGAATGTCTCAGTCCTCCTGGCTGTAGGGTTGGTTTCTGAGGCCTTGAAAGGAAGGGTTGAGTATCAAAGATGAAGTCAGATCTAATGGGTACAGCAGAATGTCTCGGTCCTCCTGGCTGTAAGTTTAGTTTCTGAGGCCTTGAAAGGAAGGGTTGAGTATCAAAGGGGAAGTCAGATCTGATGAGTACAGCAGGAATATTCTCCAAAACATCCAAAGAAACGTGTTGTTTCCCACATTCAAAATCCTATAGACCATCAAAACGTGAGGGAAAACTACACAAACCCACAACAATATTTTGCTTGGTTGATTTTCAGACGGCTCCGATGCTACCATGGCAGCGGTCAAGTACGGCTTCTCTAACCTGAAGATCCTGCAGGTGACGACGGCACACTCCGGGGTTTACATCTGTAAGGCCAGGAGCGGGGGACGTACAGTGACGGCCCGCGCCACGCTCTCCGTACACAGTAAGTCACACAGAAGGCCTTAACTCATTTATCCCTGGAATTTGATTTAGCTATTCCAACCTTTGAATTAGAAACGCTGAAATGTGTTTGCAGGGGTGAAAGTATTAAAAAGATATCTGTATTTTGGCTGTTACTGATGTCACTATAATGACCGGAGCTGTTAGGATGTTTAAAATAAAACTGAACCAGTAAAGTTTAACCTTGTTATGCTGCCAATACTGCTTCAAAGAAATGTTTTATAAGGAGTGTTGACAAAATAGGGAGAGAGACAGTAGGTAGATTCAAGAATTGTCTCAACAAATGGGAAACAAAAAGATTTTTTTTTTTGCAGTTTCACTGTTTTTGCAAGTAATAAAGTAGTGTTGATAATGATATTCTTGGATTGAATATGAGTTTATGCTGGAAATCTTATCCTGCAATGTTTGCTGAAGTGAAGTATGTACAGAGTGTGTTGACTGTAAGCTGGTATATTCGTATTTTAATTCCTTATTACTGAATTTGATTTAGGTTGGCATTACTTTTAAGGCCCAATATACGTAACTTTTGGCAAAACTTGAAGTGAAAATCAAGCCGAAAAACTTTTTATATTTATAGATTTAGTTAAGATAAACTGATATCAGCAATATCTAAGATAAATTCCTTCACGGTTACCGGTACAGCAGCAGTTGAAACACACTATTTGTAAACACGTCCATTTTGAACCGTCTTCTACCTTCGGTTTGTTAGCTCACCCGGCCCGAAGGGCCAAGTGAGCTTATGTGATGGTGCAGCATCCGTCGTCCGTCCTGTGTCCGTCAACTTTTTCCTTTAAAAAAATCACTTTGACCTAATTTCAAGGTCACAGGGGTCAAAAATGTCGAAACATTCAAACAACTCAGGCATAGAGACTTCATATTTGACCAGTAGCTTCCTTGGATGAAGCAAAATAAAGTTTGCGAAAAGAAATGACCTTGACCAATATTCAAGGTCACAGTGAGGTTAAATCTATTTTAACATTTAAATGACCCTTCTGAAATACAAAAAGCCCTAGAAGCATGATATTTGGCTGAAATGTTCCTTGGATGAAGCCCGACAAAGTTTGCGAAAAGAAATGACCTTGACTTATATTCAAGGTCACAGGGGTCAAATCTGTTAAAACCTTCGAATGACTTCTTCTGAAATACCAAAAACCCTAGAAGCATGACATTTGGCTGAAATGTTTCTTGGATGAAGCCCGACAAAGTTTGCAAAAAGAAATGACCTTGACTTATATTCAAGGTCACAGGGGTCAAATCTGTTAAAACCTTCGAACGACTTCTTCTGAAATATCAAAAGCCCTAGAAGCATGATATTTGGCTGGAAGGTTCCTTGGATGAAGCCTGACAAAGTTTGCGAAAAGAAATGACCTTGACCTATATTCAAGGTCACAGGGGTCAAATCTGTTAAAACATTCAAACGACTTCTTCTGAAGTACCAAAAGCCCTAGAAGCATGACATTTGGCTGAAAGGTTTCTTGGATGAAGCCTGACAAAGTTTGCAAAAAGAAATCTTGATCTTTATTTGCGTAGAGACATGATATTTGGCTGGTAGCGTCCTGGGTGAAGCCAAACAAAATTTGAAAATGAAAATGATGTTGTCTTATAAGGTCAAAGGGGTAAAATATGTTTAAATCTTAAGATGTTCTACTAAATGTTTTCCATTAAAAGATTTTAGGGAACTTTAGGATTACACTATAATATAAGTCAGAGATTGATACCAGGTGAGCGATGCAGGCCCATTGGGCCTCTTGTTGTTGAAGTGCGCCCCACCTGAAATATTTTCAATTCTTTAGATTTTTTTGGCAAGATTTTCTTGTTTGTTACTGCTCAGGTTTACTTTGTTTTAGGCTTATTTTTACATGGTTATCAACTTGTTTTTTTTCAGAATCACGAAAATTTCCCTGAAGTTACGTATATTGGGCCTTTAACTAAATGTGTGTGTGTGTTTCAGCTCGCCCAGAGATCACCAGGGGTCCACAGAGCGTACAATACGTCCCCGCTCACAGTACCAGGTTTGAGTGTGTTGTCAAGGGCAACCCACGTCCACAGGTACAGTGGCTGAAAAATGGGACGCGAATCACTCCAGCTGCCAATCACCAGGTTAGTATAATATAGGTTTAAACCTATGAAACCTCCAATGATGGAGATCTCCCTCATTGCACATTTCCAATGATGGAGAAAGTGCGTAAAATGCGACTGAAACTGCATTGCTCAATTTGTCTTTCCCATTTTATGTATCAAAACAACTTCAAAAAGTATTCTTTTTATTCAGACACACCTGTTATGGTCATTACACATACCTTGCAGTAACTAGGAAATCATTTGATCAATGGATTAAGATTTTTAGTTGGTGTGAATTTGGATTTAAATGAGGGAGATTGGTAAATTTTGGTCAAAGTGAGGGAGTCTCCCTCGTAATGAGGGAGGGTTAACGGGTATAGTATACACCATTATAATATAGCAAGGGTATAGGTGTCAGCAACTTGATTCTGGAAAGAACAGAAGATAAACAAGTGCTGATTGTAATGGGGTACCATTACAGATGTCCCCCAAACTACCCCTTTGGTCGGAACTGATTAGCCCAATGAACTCACAATGGAAATATAGCTGACACCCCATATAGGAAATAGCGGCCATTTTGACGAATCACGAAACGGAGGTTACGACAATGTCCGTGGTGTCCTACTACAGTTATATATAAAATTTCATTGAAATCGGACAATATATAAATTTCGACCAATCAGAAGCCAGGAAATAGCGGCCATGTTGACGAATCACGAAACGGAGGTTACGACAATGTTGTTGGTGTAATACTACACATATATATTAAATTTCATTGAAATCGGACAATATATAAATTTCGACCAATCAGAAGCCAGGAAATAGCGGCCATTTTGACGAATCATGAAACGGATGTGACGACAATGTTGTTGGTGTAATACTACACATATATATTAAATTTCATTGAAATCGGACAATATATAAATTTCGACCAATCAGAGGCCTCAATTTTCGTTTCGGTTGCAACCAAACTTTACGAAAATGTTACCATGTTATTCAGCATCCCTTAAAACACCCATGTACCAATTTTTACTGAAATCGGAGACTGAATTTTGAAAACCGGAAATTAGCTCTGGCGGCCATCTTGGACTTCCGGTCGCGAAAAAAC
The DNA here is from genome assembly GCA_947623455.1 of Mimachlamys varia. Classification (NCBI taxonomy): domain Eukaryota; kingdom Metazoa; phylum Mollusca; class Bivalvia; order Pectinida; family Pectinidae; genus Mimachlamys; species Mimachlamys varia. Next base: position 38,667,700 of record OX392544.1, on the reverse strand, counting down.
AACCCGTTTTCACACACCCCGCCCCTAATGAGTATGTGTGTGAAGTTTCGTGGCGATCCGTCCAGTAGTTTTTGAGAAAACGGTCGGAAACCTCCGCGGTGGAAGAAAGTGGAAGAAACAAGAATAATAATAATAATAATAAGAAACCGAGCGAAAACAATATGTCCCCCCACTTCGTTTGGGGGACATAAATATAATATTTTACCAGGACATACCCTTTACAGCAGTGATGTCAATCATTGTAGCAAGTGTCAGATTCATTACTGTCCATTGTTAATAATTTGACCCTCAAATACACAGCTGTTTTAGAGATATGTTGTAAGGCTGAAACAGTACTGATTGGGAGAGTTTGAACATATGTTTTATAGTACTATGTAGTCGCCATCGGATCATTGCTATAAGTACCAAAAGAAAACTCACCTGCCCGATCATGTGGGTTTTTCTCCAGGTACTACAGTCTCCTCCCACAATCAGACCATTCGCGCACTAACATCCGAGCCAGCAAGAGTGATTAATATAAGTTGAATAACTTGTTTCAGAATTGTTGTAAAATAAATAAAGTTTATATTTATATATATTGCTATAACTAGGGGCCAAGTACACCAACATACCTTGTCTCTGGCACCCATTCACACGAGTGTCATTGTGTATAGAAGTAGAGAGCTGTAAATTGATCCCCTGTATTAACAAATGTATCTTCTCTGTCTTACAGATCAAAGAAAACAACGATCTTGTTATTACGGGGACAGTGCCGCTAGATTCGGGGTATTATCAGTGCGTCGTCGAGAACAGTGTTGATTACGACATGAGAACAGCCCGACTTGAGATTTTACCGATCGGTAAGTTTGGCACCAAGGTTAATCAAGCAATGAATGTTTTAGCAAATAACAAGGTGTGTAATAGGACTGTGACAACATTTGCTAAAACTTTAAATGCTTATATTTACATTTTGATAGAATTATCGTGCTTTATTTAGTTATTTCAAATATTTTTAGCAGTAAATCAAGTGAAGACAACAATAAATTGATGACATCACAATAGCAAATGATGTTACAGTCTTATAACAACATTTGCATTTGAAATGTATTACAGTGGAAGAATACAGAGCAAATGTTAATAAGAAATGTGGAGCCCCTGGTAATGTATTATAAAATTGTGTTTCAGAGTCGGCACCACTGCCTCCACAAGGAATAAACGTACAGGTGCTGTCGCCGACGGCAATGTTCATCTCGTGGGAGTCAAACAGTCGCAGACCCGTGTTGGCTTTCTCGCTCAACATTGTCAACCGAGAGAGTAAGTTGGTCCTGGCCCGTAGTTTGTAGTCTGTCAACCGAGAGAGTAAGTTGGTCCTGGCCCGTAGTTTGTAGTCCGTCAACCGAGAGAGTAAGTTGGTCCTGGCCCGTAGTTTGTAGTCTGTCAAAACCGAGAGAGTAAGTTGGTCCTGGCCCGTAGTTTGTAGTCTGTCAACCGAGAGAGTAAGTTGGTCCTGGCCCGTAGTTTGTAGTCTGTCAACCGAGAGAATAGTTGGTCCTGGCCCGTAGTTTGTAGTCTGTCAACCGAGAGAGTAAGTTGGTCCTGGCCCGTAGTTTGTAGTCTGTCAACCGAGAGAGTAAGTTGGTCCTGGCCCGTAGTTTGTAGTCTGTCAACCGAGAGAGTAAGTTGGTCCTGGCCTGCAGTTTGTAGTCTGAAATGTGTAACAATTTATCGGTAAATTTATACATTGGAAATGTCCTGAATATCTACTGTTTATTATTGGCCAAACACATGTACAACTTTTCATGCGATGATGTCAACTTTTTCTCTCCTTGAAAGATGAAATATATCATTTGATTTAGTTTCAAATGTTCTTGTAAATTAGAATGTTTCAAGGGAGGTAAATATTGTCATATCTTTGAATGGATGACAAACTCTTAAACAGTTTACAGAATTGCTGTTGAAAACTTTTCCAGTTAGTCTGTATTAGGTTTGCAAAATGAGAGATTATCCTTTAATTTTGGGGTGAAAAAAACTGAAATACATATAGAATCTGATCAGAGCAAGACTAAGGTGTCAAAAACAGTTCCTCTTAACTCCCTCTCCTCCGCCGCCCTGGCTGAGTGGTTAAGGTGTCTCAACATTCTACCACTAGCCCTCTACCTCTGGGTTGGGAGTTTGAAACCCACTTGGGGCAGTTGCCATGGTCGGGGGTTTTCTACGGGTGCTCCGGCTTTCCTCCACCTCAATAACCTGGCCCGTCCTTGAATGACACTGGCTGTTAATAGGATGTGAAACAAGATAAACTACCAATAATTGTCATAAACACACAAAAAATGGCATTGTACATTAAACATTCCAACTTACCAAAATCAAATTAATGCTAAGAGTAGACGTTATTGAAAAATGGCTTGTCCTAACATCTAGAATACACATGTGTGATATTGTGTTACAGCCAAAGAGAGGCTGAACACGAACGTGATCCAAGGTGTACAGAAGGAAAGGGTGGAGAACCTACAGCCTGCGACGACCTACGAGATCTCTGTCAGGGCCTACAACAAAAACGGCGCCAGCGCTTATTCTGATGTGGCAGTGGTCACTACTTATGAGAAGGGTAAGGTTGTGATTTTAACCATGAAGTAGAAATGGAGGTACCATGCATTCCTCTGTAACTGGAATTTTTTGCGGTGTGGAAACTTTTGTTTATTTCGCTTGCATAAAATCTCTGAGTATACATCCAGTTGCAAACATATTTAACTCCACTCAAAATATAATAGTATTATAAGTACAAAGTACAAAACAACAGGACCGAGGCAGGAAAATTGACACACCGCGAACAGTTCGGAGGCTGGCTAAGCGAAAATTTCCACGCGCGAAATTATTGGTTTTTGCAGTATATCATGTTGCATTTGTCAGACAAAATCATGACATTAACAGAAATGTGACATTAAGAGAAACATGTTTTTTCCATTAAATCTAATTCATTTCCAATATCTCCATAACTAAAAGTAAGATATTCAATGTACAAAAAATAATGAAGATGTTTCAATCTATAAATAACATTATGTAATCAAAACAACATTTAAAAAAATATTTATTTTCTAGGCAACATTTTGTACAATTTTATCTGAAATCAATGGAAATGACATAATTTTCTGGATATTTTATGCAATTGAATAAAAAAACCTGACATTAAGAGGAATTCACCTCAAATACATGATATTAAACAAATATAATTACATAGATTATATTGAGGCAAAATGGTGTTTTGGAACAACATGATATTAAGAGGAATGTGATATTAACAGGGGTGATATTAAGTGGAATCCTCTATTTGAAAATGATTACTACTGTAAACGTACTTACCGTGGCGCTCTCAAAGTTTAGCACATTATCCAATGATGCATGAATGTAATGAACTGTTTTAGAAAATACGTATAGAAACTTATTAGTGTCATCACAATTTACTGGAATGATTTCTACGCTTGATCCAATTAGCACAGATAATGTAATGATAAATTAGCATTCACAATACTTGCTCTAGATAACGTGTACAGAAACTATTTAAGGAATAGCAATTTACTGGAATGATTTCAGGGTGAAAATCCCAAAGTTATTGTGGATTACAAAAACTGCTATCACTATTTGATTACATGTTTATTATTCTATTTCTTGAAACAATTTGTTGAACCTCTAAACATTTTATCTCTCAATCTTAATTTGTAGAACCTTCAGTTGCTCCGATGATTCGTATCACCAAGACGACAGCCACCAGTATAACACTGGAGTGGGACGAGTTGCCGAAGAAACAAAGAAATGGGATCATTGTTGGTTACAAAGTGTTTTATCAGAAGGATGGAAAGACCGTGATCAGGACGGACGAAGACAACGACGGTCAAAGTCGCTCGTTCATCATCAAAGGTGTGTTCTTGAGTCCTGGCCTACGATCAGGAAACAATCTTAAAATTCTTTCTTCAGTTTTAACTTGGCTAATCACATATAATGTCCTGAAAAGTAACATTATTTTTGATTGGCTAAGCGTTTTCATTATCCCAAGGTCTGGGCCTGTACTTGTGAAGCTGTTCTCAAGTTCCATGTTAACTCGATAATGTCATCTTAACATTTTGATTGTATCATACCACAGTGCCATTTTGATACTTTTGTTGCCAATCTGACACTGTATAATGCATAAATCGCCATTTTGACTCTGTGCCAATAATTCTGTGTCATTTCGACTCTTTATAATGCTGTGTCACCATTTTGACTGTTACAATAATTCCCTGTCATTTTGACTCTTTATAATGCTGTGTCACCATTTTGACTGTTATAATAATTCCCTGTCCTTTCGACTCTATATAATGCGGTGTCGACATTTTGACTCTATTACAATAATTCGTGTCATTTCAACTCTTAAAATGCTGTGCCGCCATTTTGACAGTTACAATAATTCTGTGTCATTTCAACTCTTATAATGCTGTGTCACCATTTTGACAGTTACAATAATTCCCTGTCATTTAGACTCTATAATGCTGTGTCACCATTTTGACTGTTATAATAATTCCCTGTCCTTTCGACTCTTTATAATGCTGTGTCACCATTTTGACAGTTACAATAATTCCCTGTCATTTCGACTCTTTATAATGCTGTGTCACCATTTTGACATTATGATACTGTATAATGCCGTGTTGTGACACTTCGTGTTGCCGTGATGCCATTATGACTGTATGTTACCCTCTTCCCAGGTCTGGAGCCAAACACCAAGTATCGTATCCGTGTGTTAGCGCGGACAAGTGTCGGCTATCCTGATCTCACAGAAGATCGGTGGCCTTGGGTTCACGACAAGACACAACCTCGATGTAAGTACCCAAAACATAATATGTATCCGTGTGGAGATAACAAACTAATAGAATCTCTTGATCTCATTATTCCTAGTGATGTCACTCACTTTCATCAGATAATCTTGCAAGTCTGTTTCTATACTTGACTTTATATGCAAAACCCAGAATTTGATGGAGAGCTGGTTAGCACTATGGACAAGTAATGAAGTACTCCTCGACAAAAAAAGGGGAAGGTTTTAACCTACAACCAACCTTAAGTTTGCAAGCTATTTAACCGCTCCATCAAACGAAATCAATATTTTTAATCACGCAGATCTCATACATTGTCCAGCCTTGGATTTACTGAGGGGTTTATCAATCTAAATATCTTTTTACCCGCCAATAAGCCCATAGCCTGCTGATAAGCCCACCCATTATCTGGCCTCTGATTGGTTGAAGCTTTGTCTGTAATGTTAATTCTGATCCTTATGTTTTAGTAGCCTGTAATATATATTCTGATCATTTTGATAATTTTAAGTAACTGATACTGAGATGTTCGGATACAGAACAATATACCATACCTGTCAAGTCTCCCGCTTTGGACGGGAGACTCCCGATTATTTATGACAGAAATCAAAATCTCCAGTTTGAAATTAATGACCCGCGCGGGTCCCGCATTTTATTAAATTCTCCCGTTTTCTCCCGCTTTGTCTCACAAAAATAATCAAACTTGGTCATTTTAACGAATAAACAATAACGACATGGATTCACACTGACCTTTGTCACAGACAAGCCACTTTAATTACAGACCAGACCAATTAGCAGCGAGGAGACTGGTGTGAAAGTTGTAAATGGTCAGATGGTCATGCATCACGGCCCGTACACAACAGCTGTGGGGGCCTCGATCACGGCACATGGCTTCGTGTCATTCTTACTGATGTGTATACTATAGAGCAATTAAATCATCCAGTTGGGGCTAGTTACTAATTAATATGTGCTTACAGGATGTATAAACATTAAATAGCCACATCGTAAGCATGGTGAGTCTCGCATTGTTTACTGAACGGAAGTGAAGTAGAGACTATAAAATAGAAACCGGACAATAACATTTGATCCGGAATTTGTCCGGTCGTAGTGATGGGATGAATGTTGATAAGAAACCAACATACAAATAAGCAAATTTCTTCACTTGGACAAAAATAAAATTATCGGAAGTTATTTTTTTCACAAAGATTAATTATTCCCAATGATTTGAGATATGTTTTCTTTATAATTAATCTAGGTTAAAAAGACATGCATTTCAAAAATTATATTTTTTGTCTTTGAAGGAAGTTTTATGATATAATCTACTTTAAATATGGTAGTTCCTCAGTATGTAATATATAGGAATAAAATTTAATTTTTTTTTTTCAACCTTTTTTTTATTGAACCTGTATTAAGAGACCACCTGTCATATGTGACCTTTTTTGATGCCTCCCTTCGAAGGTCACATATGACAGGTTTGACTGTATATAATCATAATATGTACATGGGTTGATGTTTTTTTTGTTGACGAATGCACCGTGTTCAAAAAAATGTCGTCACACGTAATCTCCAGTTTGAGAATAGTCAGCAAACTGGAGATCTCCAGTTTGTTAGCATTTGACCCTTGACAGGTATGATATACTGTGATTATTTTTCAGCCCGCCAAAACGACTCTGTACCAGACCCGCCCACCCTGACAGTTATCTCCCTTAATGCGTCGTCTGTAAACATCACATGGCACCAGGACGTTCCTCGGGTTCCCGTCACCATGTACAAGGTTATTCTGAAGCGTCTGAAGGACTCAGATCAGTCCCAGCACCAGTACGAGGTGCAGCCCACCGAACAGAACCTTATCCTTACTGATTTGTGTAAGTTACATCAGCATTTCTTACACCGGGGATACCACTTAATGTCATTTCTTACACCGGGGATACCACTTAATGTCATTTCTTACACCGGGGATACCACTTAATGTCATTTCTTACACTGGGGATACCACTTAATGTCATTTCTTACACTGGGGATACCACTTAATGTCATTTCTTACACTGGGGATACCACTTAATGTCATTTCTTACACTGGGGATACCACTTCATATCATTTCTTACAATGGGGATACCACTTAATGTCATTTCTTACACTGGGGATACCACTTAATGTCATTTCTTACACTGGGGATACCACTTAATGTCATTTCTTACACTGGGGATACCACTTAATATCATTTCTTACAATGGGGATACCACTTAATATCATTTCTTACACTGGGGATACCACTTAATATCATTTCTTACACCGGGGATACCACTTAATGTCATTTCTTACACCGGGAATACCACTTAATATCATTTCTGATAATGTCATATCATATGATCTTCTGGTTGATGTGATTTTTCTTCATGACACAAAAGCCTGATGACCGTTTAGTGTGAAGTTGGACCTGGACTGGTGAAGTACTGTGAATTAAATCGAGTCTTCTAGTTATATTAGTTTGAGATAATGAGATCAAACTATGTATATTATAAACATTCAAACTCGCTCAACTCAAAATGCTCAGATTACTTAGTTTTGCCACAGTCTCGCTGATTTCGAGATAAAGAGGTTTGACTGTAGATGAGTTAGCAATGTCTTTGCTACCTTGGTTTTACAGCAGCCTGTGCCTTATTGAATTTCAAAAATATTCTTGAATTTTGCTTCATTTTGGGAAAATAGCACAAATTTTGACTGGGAGAAACAGCCTTATATCGGCTGTAAAAATGGGCAAACAAAATCACTGGTGAAAAATAAACAAGTTCTTGCCAAGAAAAATTCAAAATAAAATAACAAATTTATACATATAGGCTGACAGCTAGGCAGTTTTCCTTCTTTACCTTCTTCGGGCACCTGGCTGAATTCTGTCTGAAGAAAACCAAGAAAGCAGATAGGCCTATAGATCATGCAGTCTTGTATGAATAGATCGTTCGCTATCAGTAGGCCTAAAGGTCAGAATCATATGAATCGATCGTTCGCTATCAGTAGGCCTAAAGGTCAGAATTGTAGGAATCGATCTTTTACTAATATCATGCACAGTCAAACCTTTCATGTGACCTTCGAAGGGAGGCAACAAAAACTTGTATTTCAAACTTATTATTTTTCCTTTGCAGTGAATGAAACATTTTATCAAGTTTCACTGACAGCTTCTAACCAATTTGGGGAATCAGGAGCGGTGATCGAGGAGTTCCTCACCTCGGAGAATCCTCCTCCGCCTGCGCCAGTCAACCTTCACGCCACATTTCTGGCGTCGCGCATCATCAGAGTAGAATGGTCGCAGCCGGAGTCTGCCTCGGAAATCCAGTCATATCGTGTCCGATTTCGCCCAGACCGAGCAGGCTCTAATGATGAATCCTCTATCACTAGGTATGCATTCCTGTCAACAGAGCCTTCACTAAAGTTTGAAAAGATCTCATGTGTTTTGTAGAGTGCTTCAGTTCACATTTCTAAAAGAATTAGAAAAAAAATATAACTTGGATGGTCAGAAAGGGCAGTAACTTTGAAAGCAGGAGTTTTGATTCCCTGATGAAACATTAAAAGTTGGGATTACATGATCCTGTAGGTTTCCTTCGGGTACTCCGGTTTCATCTCCCTTGAAGATATCCTACATGTAACATTCGCGCAAATAAAAGTGATTAATGGAAGTTTTAAAAACTTGTTTGGTACAGGGAATAATCTGGGATTAAGGGGAAACCTCCCTTTTTTGACTTGAGGGGAATTTTAAAAAATCACGAAGTTACACTTTTTAAACTTTCAAGTGAAAACAACAAAGGGTAATCAGAAAAAAAAATCTGAAGTATTTTGGGTAGAAACTGACATAAAAAATGAGGACAAATACAATATTTCATTATATCACAATATATCAATTTATATATCACAATTCTGAGGGGGGAAAATGGAACAAAATTTTGAGGGGAAACTACCCTAAACGATAGTATAAAAAGGTCAAATCAATCCCTGTTGTACCTGACGGAAACAAAGAAGTGAAAGTATTTTGCTTAAGACAAAATTCCATAGGTTTGTTACTGAAATGTTTTGGTCCATTTATGGTCCGTTTATGGTCCATGGTGACCACTTCTCCTATACAATGTAGCTAATGCTGGTGAATGTTTTACAGTGAAACGACCCGTGCAGACATTGTCGACCTGATGCCCTTTACCTACTACTACATAGAGGTACAGGCTGTAACTGGGACGAGGGCGAGCAAATTCAGTCGGTCCATCCTGGAACGTACACAGGAGGATGGTACGTATCTTACACAGGAGCATAACCTTAGTGTCTGTTGAATTGAAATAAAATTAAAAGGTATTGAAAGGTTAAAAAAATAATATTTATAAAAAAAAAACAAAAAAAAACGGCAACATCCGCCAAAAGTCAAACCCTTGTCTCTTTTGGTACCGTTGTCGATTATAATCAACGAGAAAATGTGCTCCTTCATCCCGCCGCCGACTGTAGTCGACACGCAATGTTGACTTTATCTAAATGCTGATTAGTTGCAATTAATAGACAACACATGCAATTGTCCAGTAAAATGACGTATAAAAGATACTCAAAATGTCCTAACCTGAATTTTTCCATATTGAGAGACAACATACCAAAAAATCACATAGTAATCTGCCACTTTGTAAAAACTTCTGATAACTACTTCGGTATGGGAGTGGAAAAGGGCACAAAGTAAAGAAAGATTTAAATATGAGGTTCATAACTTATAAATTATCAATGCTTGTCTCAGTAACAAAGGTTCTTGCACATCTTACTCATTACTTCTTTGCGAATAAAAATATGAATTTTATTGGTGGTTCAATCCCTTTAACAAAACCTGAAGTCGTGGGTTTGGGAAGATGTTTTACTGGAATAGTGTTTGACTATAAATGACACTGGTGTTTTATAGTGCCGTCTATACCGCGCAACATCCAAGTCAGCCTGGAGCACGGAGGGGCTTTAGTCCAGTGGGACAGTCCGGCCTTTCCTAACGGGAACATCACCACCTATATAGTCCGCTACAGCCTCCAGGCACAAACCAACAGCTGGAAATCCTTCAGGATCAACGGTAAGGGGACTCACTATAGTCAGGATCAACATTAAGAGGACTAACTATAGTCAGGATCAATAGTAAGGGAACTCGCTATAGTCAGGATCAACGGTAAGGGGACTCACTATAGTCAGGATCAACAGTAAGGGGACTCACTATAGTCAGGATCAAGGGTAAGGGGACTCACTATAGTCAGAATCAACGGTAAGGGGACTCGCTATAGTCAGGATCAACAGTAAGGGGACTCACAATAGTCAGGATCAACGGTAAGGGGACTCACTATAGTCAGGATCAAGGGTAAGGGGACTCGCTATAGTCAGGATCAATAGTAAGGGAACTCACTATAGTCAGGATCAAGGGTAAGGGGACTCCCTGTAGTCAGGATCAACGGTAAGGGGACTCGCTATAATCAGGATCAACGGTAAGGGGACTCACTATAGTCAGGATCAACGGTAAGGGGACTCAATATAGTCAGGATCAACAGTAAGGGGATTCAATATAGTCAGGATCAACGGTAAGGGGAATCACTGTAGTCAGGATCAACAGAAAGGGGACTCACTATAGTCAGGATCAATGGTAAGGGGAATCACTGTAGTCAGGATCAACGGTAAGGGGATTCAATATAGTCAGGATCAACGGTAAGGGGACTCACTATAATCAGGATCAACGGTAAGGGGACTCACTATAGTCAGGATCAACAGTAAGGGGACTCACTATAGTCAGGATCAACGGTAAGGGGACTCAATATAGTCAGGATCAACAGTAAGGGGACTCACTATAGTCAGGATCAAGGGTAAGGGGACTCACTATAGTCAGGATCAAGGGTAAGGGGACTCCCTGTAGTCAGGATCAACGGTAAGGGGACTCGCTATAATCAGGATCAACGGTAAGGGGACTCACTATAGTCAGTTTCAACAGTAAGGGGACTCACTATAGTCAGGATCAATGGTAAGGGGACTCACTATAGTCAGGATCAACGGTAAGGGGACTCAATATAGTCAGGATCAACAGTAAGGGGATTCAATATAGTCAGGATCAACGGTAAGGGGAATCACTGTAGTCAGGATCAACAGTAAGGGGACTCACTATAGTCAGGATCAATGGTAAGGGGAATCACTGTAGTCAGGATCAACGGTAAGGGGATTCAATATAGTCAGGATCAACGGTAAGGGGACTCACTATAATCAGGATCAACGGTAAGGGGACTCACTATAGTCAGGATCAACAGTAAGGGGACTCACTATAGTCAGGATCAACGGTAAGGGGACTCAATATAGTCAGGATCAACGGTAAGGGGATTCAATATAGTCAGGATCAACAGTAAGGGGACTCACTATAGTCAGGATCAACGGTAAGGGGACTCAATATAGTCAGGATCAACAGTAAGGGGACTCACTGTAGTCAGGATCAACGGTAAGGGGACTCACTGTAGTCAGGATCAACAGTAAGGGGACTCACTGTAGTCAGGATCAACGGTAAGGGGACTCACTGTAGTCAGGATCAACGGTAAGGGGACTCACTATAGTCAGGATCACAGTAAGAGGACTCGATATAGTTTGAAGGGGAGTGATATCTTTTGTTTTCTTTAGTCTTTGGACAGAAAAAACAGTAAAGGCGCTGTTTCATAATTGTGTGGAGGGAGGTGGGAGTTGTTCAATTAATACTTGGTGGTGGGGTGAGAAACAGATCTTGGTACTATTCCTTATATTAAATCTCATAATATTTCATGGGGGTTGGATCTCTGAAAAATTGACAGCGACCATTCTCATTGTTGAACTGTTATGGCAGGTTCTCGGACGATGGTTCTCATTGACAATCTGAAGCCAGGCCTCTATGTTGTGGAAGTGACAGCCTGCACGAGTGCTGGACAGGGTCCGAGGTCCAAAAATACGATCCACATCCTAGCCGCTGGGGAACTGGTCACAGGTAAGGGGAGATCACTCCAGGACAATAGCTTTATCATATGGAGGGGCTGGTTTTCATCCTACTTACTTTACTTGTCAGCTTTTTGAAATTTCCTTGTGGGTGATTACACATGCTCAGATTGAAACACAAAGAAAAACTTGCAACACCTGGGGAAAATAACACCTTAATACCTTCTTCGAGCTGTTCATTTAGAAATAGTCTCTGATCTTAGAAATTAAAAAAAAAAACGGTAAAACAATAGCAGATTCCCTGGTTGAAAATTTTAAATTCTGAAGATGAAAGTTTTTGTTCTAAATGGGGAGAGTTGTCAAATATGAACCAATCCAAAGTGATCGATACCGTTTACTAACATTTTATCTCAGATTGAAACCCAAAGAGACAAAGCATGGCTTCAATAATTTAATTTATGAATTAGTAAGTAAAATTATTAGATAAAGCAGAATACAGATTTAAATGATTAAATTACTTTACCTTTGCAAAAAAATAAATTGAGGCATTCATTAATCTATGAATGCCACTATTTGCTTTTTCAGACAAGCCTGCAGCGAACACGTCGCACCCTCAACAGCTGGGCATCATTCTGGGGATCACCATTGGTGTCGTGTGTATCATTATCTGCATCCTCATCGTCTTACTCCGCAACAAGTGAGTACCGAGGTCAGAGGTCACACTGAAAACACTTCACAGGATATACTAATGGAATTTATAAAGTTGTGTAGAAGAAACTTGATTCTCAAGTTTGTAAGAAATATATGAAACTAGTCTTCAATGCTTATAGGATATCTCTTATTAAATGTTCAGAATAAGGGAAATCTCATTAAAACTGTGGAATAATGGAGATCTCATTAAAACTGGAATAAGGGAGATCTCATTAAAACTGTGGAATAATGGAGATCTCATTAAAACTGGAATAAGGGAGATCTCATTAAAACTGTGGAATAAGGGAGATCTCTCATAAAAGTGTAGAATAAGGGAGATCTCTCATAAAAGTGTAGAATAATGGAGATCTACCTCATCAGAGGATTCAGAACTCGATGCTTTTATGTCTACAAATAATACTATAAAGACATGTAAAGCTGAAGATATTCATGAGTATTATAATCACAAAGAAGTCAATTTGAAGTGTGTTTCAGTCTAGATCAAATAAATCCACTGGTTAAGGAATTCAAGCTGCCTGAAATAGTAAAATTTGATTAAGTTTCAAGTTTGACAAGTTGACCAATTGTACCGGTGATGATTGACTCTAACGTACAACCAGTACTCAAAATGAAGATTACGACTTTCTGAGAATTTTAAACACAGTACAGAGAATTCAAATAATGAAAGCATTGTCAGGATTAAAAATAAATTTACATTTACAGGTGCTTCAATAACCCTCCACCTGGACACCCACATGTACAGGCTGTCCGTTTCCATGGCAACGGCCACGTGCCAGGCCACGGTAACGGCCACGCTGTTCCCGTTTCGGACCGGGAGATGGATCCCTACACCCCGATGCTCGATGGTCACTATGAAAATCACCTGCTAGATTCCAAGGTCAGGCTTATAGTCTCGGGGAGAGAAAAACTCTGGGTCTTCAGACTTAAAGCTTGAAACCTGTGTGAATGATTCTAAAGTTAAATAAATTTAATTAAAAAGCTGACTTTTCAACATAAGGTGACACAAAAACTAAATACATGTGCACATCTAATTCTGTTTAAATTCTTTATTTTCATATCTAACTCGTCCTTTAAAAGCAAATCTGTGTTACATTGAACTGTCCCACATGAGGATAGAGGTTTGTCATGGTCTGTATGTGAAACATTTAACTGAAGATATCTAAAACAGTGGCAGTAAAATACTAGTCAAAAAGCCATATTATTGGAGATTTTATCACAGGTTAAGATTGGTTTGTGAGTTATACAAGGGAGGTAACTCTTACAAATCAAACGTTTCAGGGATGTGGCAGTGGAAACATCATTGTGACTCCCAACGGCACCAGGGTGAACGGTTACGTACCGTTCTCCAATGGATTACGGAACGGACACAATGGTCATGTGACAACAGTCATTGGTTACGCAAATGCCAACCAGCAGGAGGTATGGGATGTGTTCTCAATTCTTCCCAAACAATTTTTCCCTGTGCGCAAATAGTTACACAAGAATAATTTTGGAAATACTATCACAAAGCAAGGATATTAGTAAATTTCTAATTCCATTCTCAACAGGCTAATTCAAACATATACTGGTTAATTCTGACATAAACAGGCAAATACAGGCTAATTCTTTATACAAGAGCCTATACAATTTTGCAATATAATTACATAGAAAATGTGGTGTTAATTTTTCGAATTTTGTGTTGAAACAGGAAACGCGTGGATTGATTGCGGCCATGCTTGCCAACGACGGAAACACAGTGACAGATGATCTTAGTCATCTGTACAAGACAAGCAGCCCCGACAAGACCTCACTCGATGACATCGACAAAAGCATTAGTGGCATGGACTCGGACCAGAATACCTCCACCGGCTCGGCAGATCTACCTCCAATTGCATGTTGTCTTGACGACGGCACAACAGCGTGTTGCCATGACGACGATAGTGGTTGTCACGGTGACAACAGCAGTTGCCCGCTGGTTGGGGCGTATCCTCACGAAGTGGAGGACGAGGATGTTGCCCAGGTTCGACCCCCGTTGGAGGTCGACACACAACAGGGAGTTCGGCCTCCGGACCCACAATGCTCAGCTCAGCGGGCAGCTACAGATCCAGATCACCTATTGGATGAAGAGGGGCGTGTTTGCTGTGCAGGCCACTCCCCTCTTGCGCAGCTACCTCCACGGGCGATGTCGCCCACAACCTCCGCTTTATCTGACAGGGAAGATAACAGGAACCAATCCTCTACCTCAGTGAGCCCCAAGCGTCTTGCGACTTCTACCTCAACTAGAGCAGGCGCGGGGGAAATGGACAATAAGCATGCCCCGTCGACAGGGGTGGGGGCCCCCTCACAGGCCCCTCGGGGGACACCTACCTCAGGGAAAGGCAGCCCAATTAGGACGCCTTCCCATGAGAATACCTCTTCAATTCAACAACCTAATAACCTCGCACCGTCGACGGCGGTGACCGTCGTACGGGGAAACGACAATCAGTCACATCCGTCGCGCGTCCAGGGCAGTACGTCCTCCAGCCCTCGTGTCCCTGGGGGCAGGGGGTCATACCAGCAGCCTCCCCCGCCCCCTTACCCTGGTCCCCGGGACCTAGCAATGCATCGTATACCTCAGGATTCACTCAGGCGCGACCACAACTCGGTGGCTGCAAGACGACAGCTTCAGGATGTAGCCGTCTAAGTGTTAGGATCCGCGTACTAGAACGGCAAAAAATGTTTGTGATTTTTTTTTCTTCGTGTTCAGACAAACTTTGTGGAAATATGGGTTTTAAGAGACTAACTTACAAAATGTTGTTTTTGTACGAAGAGCTGCTGCGACAACATCGTGTAGAAACGATGTGAAAGTTGAATTCGGTAAGGATCCCTAGAAGATGAGAAAGCATGTTGAATACTTGATTGAGGGATCAAGTATTCAAAATTCAAAGGTAGATAACTCATTCGGGATTTACCGAGTAGGGATGTGTTGGGGGAATCTTACCGAATCTGTTGAACCATCTCGATACAGAAAATATCAAATCATGATTGACTTGTGGACTAGAAAAGACTTTAATACCACAATCATGTGAGAACACATTAAACTGCAGCTCCTTGTAATGAAAACAAAAACAAATTTGATATTCGGAAAAATGCGGGTACTTCAGTTTCCTCCAAATATGTTTATGCTCTTATTTACACTGTTATTGCTATGGTTACGGTAAAATGTGGACGTCATTACCAAAACCAGACTTTTTATTCAAGAATACCTCTTTTTAAAGTGAATGGCGTTGTTTATATATATCTATATATATATATGTATCATCTCGGTGAAATGTTTTTTTGTATATGAACAGGCAGAGACTGCTGACATCATTATCATGACGGTTTCCATGGTAATGACATTTAAAAAAAAAAGAACTATATTATGAATTGATTATATATGTACATATATGAAGCTCAGGGTAGGAGGGAAGGAAGTGGTGCTGTGGAGAAGGCTATGCCCATGGGGCGGGGGTCCAGGTCGGTGGATTTGCCTCCAAGGTCAAATTCTTGGTGGATATGGATGCTTTACAAGCGCCACCTACAGTGCAAATCTAGGCAGGGACATTTAGGATTGTTTTCTGCACCAACCTGCGGTGCGAACAAATGCGGATTCACCACTTGGAAAATTGAGAACTTGTTGGAAGCCCCACCCATAGCATTTTTGCTGGATGAATTGAATAGGCCCCACCTACAGTGGAAGCAGGATGTGTCAAATAGGCCCCTCCCACATTTAGGGGGGAGTGGCATATGTGATTTCGGCCCGCCTTCAGGGGTGCTGTAAACAGGAAGAGTAAGGGTATGATTTTTCCGTGCTCCGAGATATTGCTATTGTTTGCTGTTTAGGCAAAACATGTATTACGATTGGAGTGTTCTCCAGTGATGGTTGCCAAAATTAAGGAATGAATTAGCTTAATTTCGGAACCTACAAGTGAACTAACCAGCAAGATCTGTAGATTATGTGTGTGTAAAATTTACAGAATTCACAACATCAACCAAAGTATGCACCAGACTTGACCGACAGCTGTCAATCAGCATTCACAGAGCTGTTTGTTGTGAACAGAATATTCACAGTGAGATAACAACAGGAAAGAAATTCATCACTACTGGTGTTTTGAGGAAGAAAGAGTTCAGAAGGAAGGGGAACAACTCTCAACTTTTACTGGCAACCCCAAGATACAGAATTATTTATTGTGTTTTTATGTGCTTGTCTAGTATGTTCTATACCTAGTACCTCCTCTGCTATAGACACAGACCAGATTTAGATCTATGACTGCTTCAATTGGTACCGTCTTATGATCCCAAGAACATTAATTTGATAACTGTGTAAATAATTATAATATAGGGTTAATCACCTTTTTGATGGAAGTTTCCAATTTTCAAATATTAGAAACTATGTTAAAAAAAAAAATTTATTCAGAAAATTTTAATTTGTTCTATTTAACATCAAATTTGAAAATGAACAGGAATGTACCATTTGTACTGTATAGGTCTTATCTGGCCTGGGGCTGAACCCTGCAAACTACAATGGACTCAACCTGTCTAGTGTAGTTAAAGGGAGATAATTGTAGAGGAGAGAAAAAAGCAAAAAAACAAGATGGTGGAATTATACAAAAATAATCTTGATAATTTCTAAGGATTACTTTTTAAGATGTTAATTATGTACCTAATAGTGCTATTTATTTTATTGACCCTTCCATCATGTAACAGTAAGAAGGGGGAGAAGGTTTTCATATACACCACCTTGTTACCCTATATACAATGGATTTGCCCATGTTTACATTCACCCCTAAAGACACAATTGAACTCTTTCAATTTAAAAGTTGGA
The DNA here is from genome assembly GCA_947623455.1 of Mimachlamys varia. NCBI lineage: Eukaryota > Metazoa > Mollusca > Bivalvia > Pectinida > Pectinidae > Mimachlamys > Mimachlamys varia. Next base: position 38,650,413 of record OX392544.1, on the reverse strand, counting down.
ATAGTTCATTATGAAACTTCAGGGGTGAATGAGTATATTGTATACAAAAGGGACGATGTATATGGTAACCTTGTTCTCCTTGAAATTCTGCAAGTGATTGGCTTGACCAGTAACACTGGGACCACTTGTGGGCCAGTAGCCATGGGAACAAGCCTTGTCGGTCAACACATCTGTAATATAGAGGAATTGATGGACAGGGTTAACACCAAGGGCTGGTTAAGGGAGAATGTAGTGCTGTTTTAATAGTGGTCAACCCTTAACTGACTTAAGTGCTATTAGACATGTGGTCTGGTTGGTCATTTTATATGTAAACACCAAACTATTGGAATGTTTTGTTTTGGTAAATAATATTAATTACACAATGTATGGGCGGATACAATGTTTGGTGAATTATAATGTTGGTCTTAAGGTTTATAGTGCACAAGATCGTCTGTTTTTCAGACTCTGTGGAGAAAAATATGGAATTCATTAATAAGAACACCATTATTACAGTGTTGAAACTTTCTGTGTAAGTATTACATATATATAAAAAGAAACTTTGTAATAACAGTTTTGAAACTTTTTATGTACGTATTACGTTATGTAAAACTTAGCATGTGATTTTTTTTTCTTGATCAAGTTAATTATTTCCCATAGTTGGGTGCAGTAGGGACTGTAAAAAGGTGTTTAGATCACACCTCGAATCCTGAATAATTTGGCTTTGAATAAGGAAACAGCAGTTTGCCCATGCCCCCCCCGCCCCCAAAATCGTAGTAAGAGCCAAGTTGTCAAGGTAACTGTTGATATTTTCAGGGCCAACATACACAGAGGGACGTAAAAAGCATTTTATATTGTTTTATTTCACACTTTAAAGTCTTACAGAATTAAGTTCTATACAGTTTGGGACAACTGAAGAATGCCGTAAAGGGAGACAATCAGGAGTAGTTGTAAGGTCAGGAGATGCTTACCACGAGTAGTTGAGTTAAACACTGGCGGACACCTGCTCTTTATGAGGCTTTCTGATTTTATTCATGTGAAAAATAATTTTTTTATTCATTTTGCTCTAGATGTTTACGTCGAGAATGAGTTTAACCCGGTGAAATCTAACTCTTGCTCAGGTGTTATAGAGTATGATGAGACTTGCTCGTTTTGCCAACGACATTGTAAATTTGTAGAGTGTACATTTTGTGTATATACGTATTATATATATTGAGGGTAATATATTGTGGGTTCCGTGTTGACATACATTTGTAGATTGGGTAAGCATTTCCTGGTCTTTGACGGACTTGGTACGGAAGCATTTTGTAACCACTGATTTGGGCATTAAACAGAAGCTTTGGGACAAACACAGGTCTAAAGTAGTTTTATAATACCCGGGGTTCCCCTCATAGGAAGAGAAACAATCCTTTCGTTAATTTTTTCCCGGTTTTACACACCCACAAATCATATCTAAAATTATCTGTATCAGTTCTAATTTTTGACCTTCTCATTTATTTGTTGTTTTATTAAAAAAAATATCGTCTTTATGGGCAATTTTTTTTTCTTGTTATGCGGGTATTGGCAAACCAGAATTTTTCTAATGAAGGCATTTTGAAATAGAAATAGAACAATGTTTAATGCTTGGAGCGACACCTTGATTCTACACGTAATTCCAAGGGCAGCTCACTCTAATGAGGCAGAAGATTGATGAACTATGAGTTTTCACAAATTATTTCCTTAGCAATTGGCTCCATATGATAATTATGAAATTCATTGATGTTGACATTTTTCAAGTTAATTTGTTGTGCATTTTAGGAATTTTAGACCATAAATTTCTCTGAACCACTTTTCCTACGCTGTGCCCCCATTTTGCCCCTTTTCCCAAACTCCTCAAACCTATAAATAGCTCCCTCTTCACAAAGCAAAGAACAAAACGCGGAGTTCAAAGTTTGAATAAATCTGTGTCATCTCAGTGTTTGTAATGAATTGAAGAACCACCAACTGAATATGAATGACCACCAAGTTTATTTATCATTTGGGAAAAATTTGATTAATTTTGAGCAAAAGAAAAACATTCATGGAGGGGGGGGGGAATATGTCTTGAAAAGTAATAGTCAGTTAATGAAACTTAAGAAAATATCCCTCCCCCCATATGTCATTTACCCTTGAAGACATATTTGAACTCTTCCATTTCAATGATTGGAATAGTTCATTATGAAATTTCAGGGGTGAATGAGTTGAAAACGATAATAATGAAATAAACTTTTTTTTGTGAGGAGGGAGTGAAATAATGATACATTTGTATCAGCAGGCGGTACGATTCACGTGACGACTAGAAATATACCAGTAATCATTATAAATAGACCATCCCCATCGCTGTTAGTTCATATGTATCTATGTTAATGTATATCTCTGTCTGGTGATATTACTGCAATACTTAAACAGGTTTATGTTTCAGTAGTGTTCACGGCCGAAAATATCGGATATTCATTTCAAATCAATTTACCTTACTACCTTCAACACATGATCAAACCTTAGTTTGTTTGAACTAGAATATTCACAACAGTTTCACGGAGTAAAGTAATGTTGAATGGCATATTTTTAAGCAAAATAATGTTTACTTTGAAATACTTTGAAAATTAATTTCTGTGAACTTAATTCCATTGAATTTTAAAAAGAAAAGCATACCATTTTACCTCCTTTGTGTAGTTAACAGGCTTATTTTTTTAACGGTAACGTATTTGACTTGGTTAATTCAAGACCATCGAACAGCAGGTTATATTGTCATTCCCAATGAAATTACCCAGAAAAGTTTTACAGTAATTCGTAGTAAAATTTAAAAGGTCAAAATGCTGTTTTATAAGATGAGGGAAAAAAAGGCAATCTGGAATCTAGTTTATCTAATGGCATTTATGAAACCGTGTTTGCGTCTTCAGTTAGGGCAAAAGCAGGTCAAGATTATTTCTACCGAAAAATCAATTTTGAGTACAAAATGTATCGTTTATAGATGTTATATGATAATGGCATTGAAAAGTTCTCCTGGGAATTCATTTTTGTTTTAACTACCGTAGGCCACAGGGACTTGCCGTTTTGGGGAACAGACCATTTGAAAGAATTATCCTGATCTTAATGAAGACTTGTTGACTTCATTTGCTTTTTTTTATTCGAATTAGATGTGAAACAATTTGTTTTATTGCGTGATGATGAAATGAGAAAAATTTTAATTGAAATTTGGACAAAACCTTTTAACCTCGCCCCTTGTTTACAAGGAAATGATTTGTTTTTATCACACCAGGATTTTACTCCAGTTTTATGTAGTATACACATCTTTATATATTATGCTTTTTCTAAAAAAAAATAATTAATTTACATATTTCCGTGCTTGTTACGATTTGATGTTATCCGTTAATATTGGTGATGCAAATTTGACTCATTCACCCTTGAGAAAGCATTTGAACTCTTCCAATTCATAGATTAGAACAGGTCATTATGAATTTTCAGGGGTGATTGCTCTGTTAGTTACCTTTCTAACCGGGACACAGTAATGGACTGTTCCAAAGTTTTAACAAAAAATATTGAGAAAAAAACCCCCTTAAATTTCATCATTTTTTGAAAAATATGAATTGGTCATTTTGATCAATTATACTACCTATTTCTTGTCTTGCTTGACTAAAAAGAAGATAATATTTAATTAATGCACTGTAAGCTTGGTTTAAAGAACAAATGTCAATTTGTCCAGGACCAGAAGATTATGTAACATTAGAAATGTGTTTATAGAATCACTGGTCTGGGTTCCTAGACAAGTCCTGTTCATCCTCCCTAGGTCCTGTACCACACCAATCTTTGGAATGTGTAAATGAACTGACCTCTACAAACCAGTATAAGGCCCATTAAACTGACCTCAACAAACCAGTATAAGGCTCATTAAACTGACCTCTACAAACCTATACAAGACCCATTAAACTGACCTCTACAAACCATCATAAGGCCCATTAAACTGACCTCTACAAACCTATATAAGACCCATTAAACTGACCTCGACAAACCATTATAAGGCCCATTAAACTGACCTCGACAAACCAGTAACTGTGTACAGCCGGTCGAACGCAGATCTTTATCTGCCGATTTAACGGCATTAAACATGTAAACAACCAACCAACAACTCCAGCACCCCTGAAGGTGCATTTGAACTCCTCCAATATAAAGGTTGGAGTAGTTCATTATGAAATCTTGGGGGTGAATGTGTTCACCTGCCTGCTATAAACCTGTAGCTTTGTAAAATTGTTCTGCCCTGTAAACATTTTCCTTCAGGCTTGCTACAAAAGTAATCATTATGCTTTTCTATATAAACAAACATGTTTTCATCGCTTAATAAAGAATCGCGTACAAGTGTTGACTCTGAGCTCCAGACAAAGACTTCGGTTGCCAGACGTACAGGTTTACAGTTTCCCCATCTGATTAATGTATTAACTCACTGACACCTGAAAATGCATTTGAACTCTTCCAATTCAAAGGTTGGAAGAGTTAATCGTGAATTTTCAGGGGTGGTTAATTTGCTCCTGAAGTATCCAGGGCAAGAAGTTTAGGTGATCCAAAATTTAAATTACATCTGTCACGTTTTCTTTCTTAATTGTACTAATTGAAAACAATTGCCATGAAATGTAATGTTGTTTGCGGAAAAAAAAACAGCAAAAACAAAACCATCACTGAACACCCCTGAAAAATAAAAAAAAATTCAAAGAAAGTTTTGAGGAGTGTTGGGTATAGATACGGGTATTTGTATGGGCAATTCCTCCCTGACACCTGCCAGCTGTAGCCTTTGTCTGACAGAGTAAACTTCCTGTCAGGATAAATCGAAAACTTACTGTAACGTGACTCCAGGCAAATCACTACCTCAAAGCACCGGTCTGCTCAGGCTCAACTCAGGGAGAAGTCATTGTCGTCAAGCCAGCAGATCAGGTCAATGTTTGTTTTTTTACCGAATTCCGGGTCATTTTTTTCACACATGATCTTGATCAAGTTGCACCAAAATTGACTGCTACTTTTTGGGAAAACCAAGTTTTGATCTTGGTACACAATCAGCTATATATATATAGTACTCAACTTACATCGTAATAACCGCACATGTACCATTGTTCAGGAAAAATTGTTTTCGTTTAAACGTAGATATTTTTTCTAGATGAATTTGTAGCTTGTGTTGTACTTTCTGTCGGAGAATTATTCAGGGAATTGAGAAAAAAATGATTGTTTAATAATTAATGAGCTCTGTTATAATTATGTAAAGAACTGTTGAATATTTCGTGGGGTTTGTCCAACAATTATTCAAGGGGTTCGGTTAATTGATTAATTATCACACAGCTCTGATAATTATTTACACAGCTCTGGTTGATAATTATTTGATTGGGTCTGTTAAATGATTGATTACTGAGTTCTGATGTATTTGATATCGCCTGTTGATTATTAGCAGGGTTATGAATCTGATATATTCTACATTTAGGTATTAAAGAGCTCTGTCAAAATAAAAATGGGCTCTATTTAATGGTTTAAAAAGCTCTTCATTGATCATTTAATTGTGGCTGTGGATTTTTTCAATGAACTCTTTAATGATTAATTAATGGATTCTTTAGCTAATGAGCTCTTTAATGATTTTGATTAATGGACTCGTATATAATAACTTATGAACTCTTTCATTTGCATACTCATCATTACTGGCAAAGAGTTCATATGTCTTGTCATCTCTGTATCTGTATCATTGTAGGTCAAGGTCAAGGTCACAAGCAAGCTATTTATAGAAATTCTGAACAATTGATACTAATTGTTATGTTGTATTTAGCACCCCATCCCATCCTCGCCCCCCATATACTCGCCAAGGACAGGTGTTCACTTTTGATCTGGCAGATTCCACTTTTATAAACTGGAAAATGTTTCAAGCTACTCTCTAACTACCCCCTTTTTTTTTTTTTTGGAAACTGTCAATTTACCGTTAGTTGATGATAATTGAATAGTTTTTGGCTAAATTTCAACAATATTAAGTAAAAGAAGTCATTAATGCAAGTCAAAATAATGTTCTTAATATTAACAACATCACAACCTGCCCATCCCCTCCTATACACCTTCCACTCCCTCCTTAGATTGTCCTGCCCTGTCCCCGCCCCTGCCTTGCCCCATACCCCTACTCCCAACTCTTTTGTAACGTGTCGACAGTCAGCTTACTTATAATTCATCTTGAACGTCTGCCACACCTTACGTTACGAAGGGCGCAGATTTACTGGGTTGTAAGCTCTTTTTATATTGATGTAAGGGACAGATCTGAACCTTTATCTACCTCATTTTTCACCTCAGGCAAGGGAAATAACTCATTCTTCTTAAATGTAAAGGGAGACAACCCGCCAATATTTCTATGACACTGTAAAACGGGTCCATGAACGTAATCGGTGCAGTAAGAATCACGCGACTGGTTCAGTGTTAATTGCACAAGATGATTGTCGGTCGACGCGGCTGTAATTCAACCAGGTGTATATTTTGGTTGGACATCTAATCCTACTATTCCACTATGCTAATGTTATTTGTGTGTTAGATCTGATTGTCAAATACTGGTTTTGTCAGATTGGTTGGGGAAACACTTACCTCAGATTTTGTATCTATATGTAAGCTTTTGGACTGATTATTATCAATTGCTTGTGACCTTGACACTCCGTATATATATATATTATATCTAAGATCGGTGTATTCTCTTCAGATATATATAGCCTCCATCTTACCTCAGGTTGAACCAAGGGAGACAAGTCTACTTGAGTTCACAGTTCATATATATTGTTTTGAGTTATCCCCCTTGACAGGCATCCGTTTGTATGCATTATGATGGAAGGGGGTTTATAACATAATCATGCATTTTATTATTATATCTGTTGTCGAGGGATGGATGAATATTTTCATTTTTTTGCATGCAAGGTATACCGGTCAAAGGGGAAATTACTCCTGTGTGACACTTGTTATTATTATTATTAATTATTATTATTATTATTATATATATATGTGATGTTAGTGACAGTAGCTGTGGTAGTGTCACGTTGCCATGGTGATGTTCATTATCCCGGTGAAAACAATGTTTGGACGAAATCAAGTTTATATCAATGAGCAGTTGGACTTGAGTTAGATATTTTAGTAAGAGAGTAAACTCTTTCTCAGGTTGTCTCCCCTAGCATATACATACATGTACGTGTAAACGTAATTTACATTATCGTTCTTGAGCCGTTTTTGTACTTGTTTTATTCGCCAAAATGTTTGCATCCTATTGGGTTTCTTTGATACTGGTGAAACATTTTGGTGATTCAGACTGTCTTTTGTATATGCTATAGTTTTATGTTGGTAAGTTTCTTTAGCATTTTAACTTGTATGAACATACTTCCATAGATTATCTATGAACATGACTTTTAAATATTTTCAGTATGTAGATTTAACGTATATGTTTTCAGGTATACCATACTTATGTCATCTAAATAATTTTTATGTGTAATGTATCAGGAAAACTGTGAAACGGGTACACATTGAGCTGGGTAAACAAATATCACATTTCCTGTTTGAAGCATTTAAGCAAATATTCCAAACACAATTTTCTTTAAAAAAAATATATAAAACTAGTAACAAAATTGATTTTTACATATAAAGGAAAAGAACTTAAACTGAAATTTGGAGATCTTTGACTAAAGTTTTTGAAATTCGAGGGGAAACATAAAACTATAGAATTTGACGTATCAAGTCATTAACGAACAGCACAACAAAAAATGTGATATTTGTCTATACAGATAAACAAAACCTTCCTTTTGCGTCAGAGAAATTTAATGTAGAAAACAAATGATTATTTCCGAGACATTGTTGATTTATATAAAACATTACGGGCATCAGAGCATGTAATATATATCAGAAAGGGCATTACTCCAGAAGTCATTTCTCCACCATGGTATATTATACATTTGTTCAGGTTTTACTGTGGAGAAGTATGCACGTACCTCCAACAACTTTGATATTATAACCATAATGTACCTCTACTTGGCACCATTTTACAAACATCGGGACAGAAATGTTCCCATTGATGAAGGCGCGTACATTTAGATTTATGGATGACATGCTCACAGCGTGTGAGGTTTCATAGATGTGCTGGACAATACCTCGTGCTGATCAAGGTGTTCCATTCTAGTTCTTAATATGTAAACGCTTTCCCTCTCTTTCCAACCAGTTCTAACTCCACATTTCAAATCTCTCTTGAAATAGTTCTACATTAACTCAGTAAATCTTGTCGAAACAAAGTCTCAATTTACCTATTAAATATCTCTCGAACTAGTTCTAGCTTTGTCTGTTAAATCTCTCTTGAAACAATGTCTAACTTTAGCTACTAAATCTCTCTCGAACTAGTTCTGGCTTTGTTAAATCTCTCTTGAAACCATGTCTAACCTTACCTATTAAATATCTCTCGAACTAGTTCTAGCTTTATCTGTTAAATCTCTCTTGAAACAATGTCTAATTTTAGCTACTAAATCTCTCTCGAACTAGTTCTAGCTTTATCTGTTAAATCTCTCTTGAAACAATGTCTAATTTTAGCTACTAAATCTCTCTCGAACTAGTTCTGGCTTTGTCTGTTAAATCTCTCGTGAAACCATGTCTAACCATACCTATTAAATATCTCTCGAACTAGTTCTAGCTTTATCTGTTAAATCTCTCTTGAAACAATGTCTAATTTTAGCTACTAAATCTCTCTCGAACTAGTTCTTGCTTTATCTGTTAAATCTCTCTTGAAACAATGTCTTATTTTAGCTACTAAATCTCTCTCGAACTAGTTCTTGCTTTATCTGTTAAATCTCTCTTGAAACAATGTCTAATTTTAACTACTAAATCTCTCTCGAACTAGTTCTAGCTTTATCTGTTAAATCTCTCTTGAAACAATGTCTAATTTTAGCTACTAAATCTCTCGAAATAGTTCTGGCTTTGTCTGTTAAATCTCTCTTGAAACCATGTCTAACCTTACCTATTAAATATCTCTCGAACTAGTTCTAGCTTTATCTGTTAAATCTCTCTTGAAACAATGTCTAATTTTAGCTACTAAATCTCTCTCGAACTAGTTCTAGCTTTATCTGTTAAATCTCTCTTGAAACAATGTCTAATTTTAGCTACTAAATCTCTCTCGAACTAGTTCTGGCTTTGTCTGTTAAATCTCTCGTGAAACCATGTCTAACCTTACCTATTAAATATCTCTCGAACTAGTTCTAGCTTTATCTGTTTAATCTCTCTTGAAACAATGTCTAATTTTAGCTACTAAATCTCTTTCGAACTAGGTCTTGCTTTATCTGTTAAATCTCTCTTGAAACAATGTCTAATTTTAGCTACTAAATCTCTCTCGAACTAGTTCTTGCTTTATCTGTTAAATTTCTCTTGAAACAATGTCTAATTTTAACTACTAAATCTCTCTCGAACTAGTTCTTACTTTATCTGTTAAATCCCTTGGAACTGATTAGTTCCAACTATCCCTGATAATTCACATGTAATTTTCTCTATTTAAGTTCCACCTTTAAGTCTCTTTCGGAATTCTTTATACATTTACATGGTAAATGGTCTTTGGAACTACATAGTGTAGTTATAGATAAGATGTAAAATTTCACTATATTGATTTATAGCATAACTATATAAAATCTGACGGCATTAAATCTCCCTCAAATTGCTTCTAAATTCACAAAAATGTTTTCTGAACTATATATAACTTTCTGAGGTAAATCTCACAATTATAAAGAATCATCCACAATGAATCTCTGAACTATTATTTATGACTTTCCATATAAATCTCGGAACTATTTATGACTAAACGCATTAAATCTCGGAACTATTTATGACTAAACGTATTAAATCTCGGAACTATTTATGACTAAACGTATTAAATCTCGGAACTATTTATGACTAAACGCATTAAATCTCGGAACTATTTATGACTAAACGCATTAAATCTCGGAACTACTTATGACTTTCTGTATTAAATCTCGGGAACTATTCCTGACTTTCCACAATAAATCTCGGAACTAGTTGCAACATGTTAAATCTCATAGCTTTCTGTATTCATTCTCTCTCAAGTTGGTTCTAACTTTACACATAAATATTTTTCAGACATATTTATACCTCTCCGTGTAAAATCTCGGAACTATTTATAACTTTCCGTGCTAAATCTGGTGTACATTGACCTTTGCTGTGTTCTGAATCGCTTCGTATTTTTATCGGAAGTTCAGACTAGTATCTTATTCTCTCTAAATATTTGATCTTTATCATTTGTGCTAGTAATATTTTGGATTTCTTATTCTCTCTAAATAATTTATCTTTATCATTTGTGCTAGTAATATTTTGGATTACTATGTTGGCAGCAAGTTATATTAAGCAATATTCACAAAAAATGCCCGTCAACAGAGTTATTCTCGTTAGCATATAAACCTATAAAATATGCATTTATCTGTGAAATTTTTAAAATATGCAGAATCTTAAAATTCAAGAACAAACCATTGGTAAAATGACAAAATGAAATTACAATTGTAAGTAATTCTATCAGTGTCATAAACAGATTTTATCCGGATTAAGATTTTACCTGAATTAGGGTTTTACCTGGATTAAGATTTTACCTAAATTAAGTTTCACATGGATTAAGGTTTTACCTGGATTAAGGTTTTACATGGATCAAGATCAGTGTTTACAAATTTTTATGTATGAAATCCCAGTATCAAACTAAAAGTGCTATTTTGATTAAAAGGTTATATTTGTATATCATTACATCGTTACTATGGTAACGGGATGTCTATCACTTGTATAATAGATTATATGTTATAAGGGTAGTTGTTTCTTGAGTAAAGTGCTAATTTTAATAATCAAGTCATCAAGTTTGGTACTTTTTGGCAGTCGACCAATTACACACGTTTTCTTAATCTTATATTCACCCCTGAAGACACATTTGAACTTTTTCGATTTAAAGGTTTGAAAAATGTTCATTTTGAATTCAGGGGTGAGTGCGTCAAAGCAGCCATACACGAAATTTTGTTTTGTAATTGTACTGTTCAATAAGAAATAACATTAAGATGTTTTGGTCTCTAGTACTCATTTTGTTTGAAACCAAGAAACCAAGAAATTCTACCCAAAAAATATTCGGGACGAAGTTTAAATACTTTTTTGCCCATCGGGACGAAGTTTAAATACTTTTTTCCCCATAGGTAAGAAAATAAACATTGTAGTATACCATCAGGTTTTATTTCGAGGATAATTTTATTTTATAATATAGGGATGTTGAAGTAACGTTGAAGTGCTATGCTAGAACCAGTAAATTCATTTCCTCCTCATACTCGATGTACACCAGTTATATTTACCTCCCTTGTTTTTGGCCTACAGTGAAACATTGGCAGTCAGATATCTAAACAATCTGTGGTCTATTCCTACTTCTGGACTGGACAACATCCAACTTCACACTGGACAGACTTGCCATCAGATCGAAGCGTTTCACTGTATGTTCAAACAACATGCGTCTTCTCTACAGTTAATTTGTATTATTTTTCCGGTACTATTTTTTTCTTCATTCTCTCTGGCAGGGAGGCTCATTTGTCAAATTTATTTTTCTACTATAAATCTGTACACATTTGGTTTTTTGGACAACTTGATAAAAATGGTTTGTGTACATGCATCATTGGACATAGTTTTAAACATTACCTCGTAAACCACGGACTCTCGTGGGTATCTGTCCAAGTTTCCCAGCCCCTTGTGACTTGTAGTGGTCATTGAATATACCTCAGTTTTACCTGCTGGTAAGCTTGGACAGACGAAATCATTCCCTGTAATAAAAACCAATACTCACTTGACATTGTGTTGTTTGATTATTTCCGTCTCTACAGAAGTCCGGGGCCGCCGGAGTTCATGAAACTGTTCTCATGCCCAAGTACGTAGCACATATTCTTTGGTCATACCGGCTTTCCCAGCCACAGTCGTAAAAATCTTGGTGACACGGTCAGATCAGCAAGTGTAAAAAAAAAAGATAGTTTGGCTAGATTATTTACTAAAACGCTTCCAAAGTCATTGAACAAATGTTCTATTAAAACTGATCACTAAAACCACGGACTTAGATTAATCTAAGTCCGTGCTAAAACAAGAGATTTGTCTAAAGTCCCGAAATTGATCACGAGAACACTTAATTAAATACGGGCCATGTACTTCTGTAAAACACATACGGGTCATGTACTTCTGTAAACCACTTGGTTATTTTGGCTGGTGATAATATCTTGCGTTCTTGCAATGGGAATTAATTCAAAAAACGTATTCACCTACAATGAACTACCATATAGTAACCCGATGTTTGGGCTTGAAGGATTCAAGTGTGAATACGACGGATATAAGTGTGAATACGACGGATGCACAGAGATTAACAGTTTCTTTAAGCAGCATTTAGTGAACATGTTTCGTCCAACATCGCTGAAGCTTGGTAATGTACATGCAACTAGGTTCAGCACCTTGTTAATAGACCGTACAAAAGCCACAAGGGAAAACACTTCTGATATAGAGTAACTGTACCATACAGCTGTTTTGTCCTGGGACTCGTCAATGATGCTAAGCAACAGTTTAGAAAACCAGAGAATATCGAAGCGTCAACAAAACCGCAATCCGAACTCAAAGTCTATTACACAAAATATGAAGAAAGGAAAGTTTTACAAGGAAACCCATGTAAAAGTACAAAAGAATATGAGTAAGCGTCTTCTTTATCGACGACACCCGCCTGCAAATCTTGATCACGTCAAGTCCTCATGGTGAGAACCGAACCATCATTTTCAATCACAACAAGTACGCACACATACTCAAAAACGTCCTTCTTTATATCTCACAAGGATGTTAAATATTTCTCTAAGAGACAAGTATGGCAATCATAAAAAAAATGAATGGATATCGGGAGACAACCGAGGAAAGAAAACAGGCCGAAAGCAACCTTGAAAACCCAAAGAGGTGCACTTACCTTAGTATCCAATAAACAGTATTTTTTCAATATTGAATTCTTTAAAATGAATATCACGTACATGACAGTGTGTATATTTTGAGCCGTGCCTCTATATCAGCTGTAACGTTGTGTATCCTGTATGATGCCGGATTTACAATGCTAAAATTGCACCGAGCAAAGTAAGCGTACCAATAATACAGGATATGCTGTTTGTATCACTTCTAATTTAGACTCCAGTCTCTTTCCGAGAAAAATTATAACTATTCACTTAAAATTGGTAATAAAAACATGCAGATTCTAGTTATGAGACAGGGAGTTGCATTTGCCGATACGCCAGCATTATAGGTAATCAATAACATTAAAAGTAATACAAAATTAACGTACCTGAATTTCGGCATCACATCAATGCTTCTGACCGGAGAAGGATGATTCTAGCGTTCCTCGTCGGTGTGATCCGACATTTTAGCTTGATATAGACTAGTTGCAAACAAAAAACATTTGCATGTGGTCTCTGGAACAAATGAATATTTAAGAATTTATATTTTGTTATGAAGCAAAAAATAACAAATGACAACAAATCCATACTTCGAACTCGAAATCAATAATCGGAACAAAGGAAAGATTTACACGGAGACATCTAAAAACCTACAAGAGTAAGCGTCGTCTGCTTCATCAACAACACCCGTCATGTAGATCTAGGTTACATCCAAGTTAATGTCACGCTCTCAAAGTTTGAGAACTTGGACATCCTTCTCGATCACAACAAGCAAACTAATGAGCATATTCAAAAACATCCACCTTCATAAACAACGATACAGAATATCTGTCAATGGGACCATAAAACCTGCTTATAGTTTTCATCAACTTACATCTCTTGAATCCCTTTGTCGTAATTATATATAATTAAGTTTGTTCGTTAGCTATCGATTTCATCACAAAAATCTCGGAATATAGAGCAAGCCCAAGAATAACGAATTCACTGCGATATGTAAACATAACAAGACTATCGGGGATGTTAATAAAATGGAAAATTCACGATCAGAAAGTGATAATCGTAACGTTTATAGTATGTCTCACTAGTAAGTTGTCTATGTGTGTCATGGTTTAAGAAAACAGAAGTAAGCATCTGAGGATGAAGAATATGTTGTGTCCCCCATGTCATGTTCAGAAGGGCAAGTTACTATCGACTATGTCGGCAAACCTCTTGTTGTTTATCGACAAACACATCGTCGGTAATCATGAAAGTAAAATTGAAGGATTTGGCAAAGTTGGTTTTACCTGTTCTGACGAAAACAAAAAACAAGTCAGCTAAGAGTGGGGCACAAGTTGGTCCCAGGAATGCTAACTGTCTGTTTGAAAGTCTTTCCTCAAAACTCGACAAATATGTATTTATAAACTTGAAATAAAGGACACAACAGACTCTTCTACATCAGCTGTTTACCTCGATCTCTACTTTAAATACAACCAACATGAACGGCTTACTTAAGATATACGATAAACGTGATGATTTCAATTTTCCATCTCTTGATAGTACCATCCCTTCTACTCAAACCTATGGTGTTTACATGTACATGTCGCAGTTGATTCGATACAGTATTCTAGGCCTTGCTTTAATATCGTGAGGATTCGAGAGATGCAGGTTGATTAGAACTATGGGCAAGTTTTATGGTCGCCATCTTTGTCTCATTGAGAAATATTCTGTATCTCTAAGTGATATGAAGTTGGACGTTTTTGAGTATGCTCATTTGTGTGTTTACTTGTGATTGGCAATGATACTCGGTTCTCAATTTGAGAACTTGATGTTTACTTGCGTGTGACAAAGATTTACATGGCAGATGTCGTCGATGAAGCAGAAGACGCTTACTCTTCCGGAACACCTGGTCTTAATCTTTTGTACTTTTACATGGGTCTCCATGTAAATCTTTCCTTGTTCATATTTTGCCCCTGGTTTAATCGAGTTTGAGTTCGGATTATGATTTTGTTAACGCTTCGGTATTCTCTAATTTATTGTTACAATATATATAAATATATGATCGCTGAAATAATAGCGTCAGTCGGATAAATAAATTATCAAAATTTCTAGACTTTTCACCCCATTATGAACACAAAATATTAAACACGAACTTGAGATTAAGGACATAACCAACTCTGCATCAGCTTCTTACCTCGATCTTTAATTAAACTATGACTACACGGGCAGCTTACAACTAAGCTGTATGATAAACGTGACGATTTCGATTTCCGATAGTGAACTTTCCCTTTTTTTATAGTAACATCCATCCTATGGTGTAAAATGTCGCAGTTATTCAAGGGCTTGCTCTGAATATCGAGATTTTCTTGATACATGGTAGCTGCTGACCAACAAACTTACGGCACAGGGATTCGGGAGATACAAGTTGATGAAGACTGGGCAAGTTTTATAGTCGCCATCTTGGTTTCATTGAGAACATTCTACATCCTTGCATGATGTGAAAATGGACTCTTTTGAATATAACTCTTGTTGCGATTGAAATAATAATGATTCAGTTCTCACGTTGAGGCGATGATATTTACTTGGATTTGACCTAGATTCGATAAAGCAGAAGACGCTCTCTCCTCCGGAACCCCTGGTCTTGTACTTTTTCGAGGGTCTCCATGTAAATATTTCCTTGTTTATATTTTGCCTCTAGTTTAATCGATTTTAGTTCGCATTATAGTTTTGTTGTCGCTTTGGTATTCTCTAATTCTTTTTTTTACATCACGTTCATAATACACGACAATATATAAGTGTATTTATTGACTTAATGGCAAAATGTTTGACCGAGTTGTTTGAATTGACACTCGGAACCGCCGAATATTCGACCATTCGACCACTTTCTAAAATCTTTTTTGAATTAAATCAATACATTTTCTTTCTAATAACATTTTATTTATTACTAGGTGTTGTCATTTTACTACAGTTGTACTGACGACAAAAGTTCAATAATTTTAACCATTCAACTTTTAATTAAGAGTGGGACGTTCATGTGCCGACTCCGTTTTCTCGAGATTGTCATCACACACCAGGCAATTCGACCATTTTTGAAAAAAGTTTAATTTGCCCGCCACTAATGTATTTTGTCCTTAATAACTTTTTTAAACTAGTTCAACATACTTTTATATAACTTTTGACGATATATTTTCAGAATATTAACATCTATTTTTTTATTTCGTGTGGGACGAAAATGTACCTACTCTGACTTTCTCGGGGTCGACCCAATTTGAAACAAATTTTATAAACAACCTTATAGATACGCTCAGTAGCTGTCCTCTACGATTAGTAACAACAGTTTTGGCCGAATTTTATACTTTCTTAACATCACCTTAGAATGTTTTTTTGCTGATTTGGTAGTACCTTCGGCGTCCGTTCAGCCGAAGGGATTATATGCCTTAAAACAAATCATGTTTTATGTACATTCTGTTTATGTAATGTAACGTGTATTTCATGTGTCTTGATAAAGGGGTGGATAGCCATGAAAATTAGACAATTTATTTGTTCGTACTGTCCCTATTACTTCCATGATCATATACGTGTAAATAAATATATGTTTTCGAAAATTAAAAACACAAGCGTGATTTTTCGTCCATTGCATTATTCCCGTATAAATCATAATAAAATATAGTTCTCTCTTGAATTTAAAAAAAATCAACTTTTTAGTTTCTTGAATTAATACGGATCATAAAACCCCGCTTGCAAATTGATTATACTTCCCAACCGAAGAAAGATAACTCTATCGTCGTTTGCCATTGGTGTCATCAGTTGACAATACGATAGTACTTATCGGGATATCCATCATACATAACTTCATGTTGCCATTATAAGTCAATAAGTTAAAGATTGGCATATAGCATCTTTGTTACTTCGGTTAACTTCAGCAAGAGCTGATTGACTTGTGGGCCATTTTAAGGGTTTGACTTTTGGTAGACATATTGCATTATTTTTTGCAACATAATCCCCTTCAGTATCTATAGACTTTTTTTCGGGATTCTGTTGAGAACGGTTGAGATCCCCACCCCAAAACTATATATGCAAATGCTTTTACATAACGAGATGATCACAATCATGATTTTAGACTTGACACCGGGTCTGTCATGCCCTTACAGACTTAACTTTCGAGTCATAACTTTTAAACGGTTGAGATCCCCACCCAAAAACTATATATATAATAATGCAGCATAAAGAGCCAATCACAAATACGATTTTAGATTTGACTCCAGGGTCTGCCACGCCCCTGCAGATTTAACTATTGAGTCATAACTTTTAAATGGTTGAGATCCCCACCCCAAAACTATGTATACAATGGTTGAGCATAAAGAAACGATCACAAATATGATTTTAGATTTGACACCAGGGTCTGCCACGCCCTTGCAGACTTAACTATTGAGTCATAACTTTTAAACAATTGAGATCCCCACCCCAAAACTATATATACATGTATATAGCTGCTGGGTTTAAAGAGACGATCACTATCATGATTTTAGATTTGACCCCAGGGTTTGCCATGCCCTTGAAGTCTTGACTCCTGATTCATAACACTTAAAAGGTTGAGATCCCCATCCCAAAACTATATATACAATTGATTTGCGTAAAGAGACGATCACAAACATAATTTCAGATTTTTCTCCTTGCGATTGCCACATCCCTTGCAGACTGCCCAACACAAAACACTACAATCGATGGCCTTTAAGAGGGTATAATATTTAATATGAACCAATTTCAAATTTTCCTCTAAATGCTCTTTTGAATAAGAAGGCTAGGAGTTCATTAAAGGTGATATTGTGGTAGATCCCACACTGGAAAAGTTTATGTTATTTAACTTACACATAACTTTTTGTTGCATTTACTGAAAGTCATGTGAGCGATACAGGCCCTCTGGGCCTCTTTTTACTCTTGGGAGGTTAGGGTCAATTTCTGGTATAAATGCTAACCCAATGACCATTCGTATATAATTTTTCCTTCATGAAACAGGAAAACATGACGTCGAAAAGTCCATTAAAAATGATTAAAAGCGCACCAGTTGACGAGGAACCTGTCACAGAAGTCCTCCAGCAAAGTTGAAGTCGTGTGTCGGGGAAAGATCATGACGATTGGGGTGGACGTTTGAGTCTCAAAAGGTGAATTATTACTCGTCACAACTTCGTAAAGGGTCCAAATAAAGCTGTAACAAATCCCCCTGGACAAATCCCCCTGGCCAAATTCAGGGTACAACATACATTTGCATTCAGACACAGAGGTAACACACATATTCTGCACCTTTTAAATGTAGCAATAGATACATTATGCCAAAAAAAAGAAGATTTAAACTGCATCATACAACTGTTTCGTCCTTCTTGGACTCATCAAATTAAGAATATGAGAGTCCCAAGAATAGATCCTTGCGGTACACCAGCCACGATATTTCTATACATAGAAGCTATTATGTTAAGAAAAATGCATTGCTTTCCGTTTAAAAGATAATTAATAAGCCAATAAGTTAATCAACACCGATTCCAGTTGTTTTCCTATTTATAAACAGCCCCCTATGCCAGACCTCCTGGAATGCCTTACTGGTGTCAAAGAAAGCAACTACAAAATCCATCATATAATGCTTAAAGGCCCAATATACGTAACGTTCAGCAAACTTGAATCGAAAATCACGCTCAAGTTTTCTGCGTTTTAGACTTATTTTTGCATGGTTATTAACTGGATTATTTTTCATAATTTCAAAAGTTTTCTAAAGTTACGAATATTGGGTCTTTAACCTATATATAACTACAAGGCCCATGGATCATGAAACACTCTTTGACTTCAGTTTTTGCTTAGCCAATTAAGTACCACGTTACTTTTTGTGACGTTACTTGCGATTGGCTAAGTCAAAACTTCAGACAAATTATTAATTCGTTTTGTGTTCCTGGTATGTCGTCAATATGAACTTTATTTCATTTCTGTGTCATTTCGGTATATAATGCAAAACAATGCACAGATTTTTGAAATTGGATTTGGAAACAAAAACCTATGTCTTTAGTTATATGTATTAATTGGTCACTTGAATAGGGGTGAATCCGGACGGTTGCTTGTAAAGAACTGTATGTCTCTTAAAATGTTCAATTAATATATAGTTTATACTAAGTATTTTCACTCGTTTTTACGATATATATTACGTCAGCAATTTTTCATACATGATGAATATATATTGCAATTGAGGAATTTACCAAACGGTTAGAGATTTATAAACGGTGCAGATAAAACATTTAAGTTCCTTCCAGTCAGGTAAGGACTAACCGTCTTAGATGGATAAAGTGGCTGGACGTGTTACGTCTTGAAGATTGATTTCAATGTCACTCAACAAATGTCATGAACAGCACAAATATGAAGATTCAAGATGACAGAATCAGAATCGTCAACAGTTGATTGATAAATAAAGTAGTCGTTAAAACTTTTAGATTTTGAAAGATCATCATCTGATGCAATCTGATTTAAATACAGATCCTTGTTCTCACTCCGTTTTGCAAGGATCTGACAACATCCCATAAGAGGTCACGTTCAGATGACCTTTGTCGCCTCTTTACTTAACACTAAGAGAATTTTTCAATGACCTGTCATCTTTCAGCAAGCCATTTCGTCACATTATTCCACATGAACTTTTTGGTGACGAAATGACTAAACGGACAAATGCGATTATGCAAGCTTTGTCGCCTCAAAATTTCACTGTCTAAGATTCTGACAGTAGTAATCTGATTGGCTAATGCAAAAGGTCATCGGGACATGACCCCCTCAGGTATTTTCTCAGATCTTAACGCAGCAGAGAGAGGTTTACGGAACGGCGCGGAAATCAAGATATGATTTAATCAGATTGCGTCTGATGATGACGCCGTCTTCATCAATAAAAGACAAAGAAAGTTAAGTTTTTTTTTCGAGAATCCATTTTTTTTTTTTTAGATATTTCCAACCAATCTCAAGACGATTAAAGATGATCATTTATCTATCTGCAAGTTAAGCAAAGTAATTGGCCTTAGCAGTTCTTAGATCATCTACACATAGATTTCTAAGAGTTTTAAACCTATTCCAATGAAGGGGGTTTTGTGTATATTTTGACTTCCAATGAGCTATTTTTCTAGACCTAATCAAGTGAGGTGTATTTTCATGCATCCATGGTGGGTCTTCTCTTCTGACTGCTATAGTTTCTTTATTAGTCTATTATACGTTCGTATTTAAGTGTGTTGATACACAGTTGCTTGAGTTTCTGTCAGTATATATATTTTTTATATATATGGAGCCGCGGCCCATTACAGAATGTAATTACTGTAATGGGAGGCTCATTTCACACATATGTATTTATTATTTACTGACAGAAACTCAAGCAACTGTGGTTGAACCAGGGACGTATATGTTGTTACCTATCAATATATAAAATCATTACAGTGTGTTCAGAATGGTTCCGCGGATAAGTTGTTTCGAGAGAATTACACTAAAAAAGTGTAGTCACTTTCCAAGACAGAGGTTCGCTAATGTGAACAATTCTTAGACTTATGCAGGGCCATATTGAAAATTAGACTTTGTCTAAATATGTTACCCCGGTGAAATAAAAGATTTTATTATTATTATTTATTACTTGTTGCCTGAATATCTTTTGAAACGGAAAATCATGTAAGATTCGGTATAACATTGCACACTGTCTTCAATCATGTAACCTGAAAATATATGTAATACATAAGGAGCAGACAAGGTGATGTTATCGCTCTACTTATTCAGAGCTAAACTTATAAAAACTCATTGTTTCGGTGAATAAGAAACTATCAAATAATATCTCAAGTTGATATTTCATTATCAAAATGATTTCGCCGTTTTTATAAATCTGCAACTTCTTTTTTTATAACATCATGACAATCTAACGTAATTCTCTGACAGGACGATTACTTGTGCAGAATACATGTAATTATTTAAGACTTTTTTTACTTGTTTACAAAACCTACCCAAAACATTCCAAAGGTTATGTTGCTTAATTAAAGGCTCAATATACCTAACTTTCGGTGAAAATCAAGCCTAATAACTTATTATACTTTTAGATTTAGTTAAGATTAACTGATATCACCAATATTCAAGATGAATTTTTACGGTTACCGGTACAGTTGCATCTGAAACTCGGTATTTGTAAATATATATAAACACGCGTGCATTTTGAGCTGTCGTTTAACTTCGGTTTGTTGTTTTACTGTTCCACACCTAAATTATTTTGAATTCTTTGGAATTATCCGTCTTGGTAGTTACCACTCAGGTGTATTTAACTTTAGCCTCAATTTTACATGGCTATCAACTCGGTTTTATTATAATTATATCAGTATATGGTGTTGTACAAGGAGCTCTTTTTCAATTGTTATACGGTATATTTGTAGTGCTATAATATAATAATCAAGAATATTCATTGATCTTCGAAATCATAGCTAGTTTGGTAAAAGCAGGGACGTATATGTATATATACGTCCCTGGTAAAAACAATACAAAAACGAAAGAGTAAACTTTTGACCTGTTTTCTTTATATAATTATAACTTTCCGTTGAAACGTGCGTCAGTTGATCGATGAGTAAGAGCACATTTAACCGCCTTTTCTCCATTTCAAGTTAATTTGTAAAACCGTTAAAAATTAAAAGTTTAAAATCACGATCCAACCAAATTCATCCATTGTGTAATCAATTAATTACTATTTGGACGTTTTAGCCTATATTTGGACGCAGCATGCGCGCCGCAGGTGCTGGACAAAATACTTTGATGTTTGTATAATAAATAATATTGCTATTATTATATTTATATCATATTAGTGTCAAGCACATGTGATGCCCGCGGTATCAAATGCAGTTTATTACATAAACACAATATGTTTTGCGTATTTGTGTAAACAAAGGCCTTTTTAAAAATACATGTCTACGTGTATATACGTTTACGATTACATTTTAGGCCACCTCCCATTTCACCTATAATATCCTGTTAACTTGTAAACGTGACATCGAAAATAAAAGACATACGTCATCAACCTCAGAGGTGAGTTGAGCGCAAATTTCACGGTACTATAGGTTCGGCTTAGGCTTATGTGTCATGTGCTATCTATTTTTAACCCGGAAGCATCTTATGCCAGTGATTCGTGTCCTCACTGCGCATGCTCACAGAAAATTTAATCATTTCCGCGAGTGAGTGTATTCAGAAAGGTCTTATGTTGACAAATGAATCTGTACGGATAGCGAGTTTTTAGAGAAATTTAGGGTTCAGTGGAAACGGAAAGAAGAGAAAACTCAGGGATTTAAAAGCAACCATGAAGGAATTGACGATCACTTGTCTCCTATATTTATTTATCATCGCTATTTTTACAGGTAAACATCAGGCTCACCCTTGCTGTCAAAATATCGTGTGGGCACCAATCACTTGTGTACAATCATTGCGAAAGAATTATTCATCGTTCATTATGAATGTTTTATTTTTTTAATATATTTTATTTCAGATTATATGTGTTTACCTATTCAATTTGATCGTCCCTCATACACGACTATTTTGATACACTCTCTCCCCGTTTCTACTCTTTGTGTATTAGCCTTACATTGAGATAGTTTGATACTGTTGTGCGCGGTACCGCTGAGCCGTGTCCGTTTTCTCACGGCCAGTCAGCTGGCGGACAGGTGTGTTTGTTTAATAAGGGTGTATACGTGGTCAGTTTATATCTGATCGGTAACATGATGGATCTTTAACGATGGATACATTTATGACCCGGTGAAATTGTCTAGGTAGATGGATGTACATGTAAACAGATTACTAATACTGAGTAGCCACGATACTGTCTTTATTACCGATTTGTTATCTGTCCGTAAACAGCATGTTTCTTATCGATTATTTTTTGTGTCACGATGAATACTTGTGATCATTATAACAGTCGAACATTTTTGTTCAGCATTCTCGCTCTCTTTTACATTTCAGGATCTGATATCTTCAGCCATTTTACCCCATTATAAAGTTTTATATGTAGTCCTTACCTTGTAAATAATGGGAACAAGTAGCTGTTCATGTGGGTTTCTAAGAAACGCTGAGTGTTTCTGATAAATCTACACTACCCGAGAAAAAACATTCAAGAGATTTCAAGCTTTATACTAAAGTATGCCCTCGTTATACTGCCATCTTTTGTCTGCAGTGATTCTGGCAGTATAAAGAGTGTGGCAATAGTATAGAAATTTGAAAATTAAAATTTATGACTGTAAAATGAAAATCTGGATATTTTCTAAGTAAGACTTATTGGCAAAAGACAATCAAACATTTAAATACGGTATAGTGGTTGTATTTACCAGTAAATATCACACAACCAAAAATTGTCTTATTCTCCAGCAGTTTTTGGAAAAAGTCACTGATGTGTAAATCTTCTGTTTTAGCATTTATTAGAGAGGTAAATTGTGTAAACGGGAAGCGTTTACGTTTAATGGCTGCTCCATTGGATTTATGATCTCGTAAACTAAACAAAATCAAAGGGTAACTCTTATTTTATAGTATTTTTCTCCAAATGGTTCATAAATTTTCTGTTCAATTATGGCTCATCTGGGGACATATATTTAATTTCAAAACTTACAAACGTGAAAATGGTTCAATAAATGTAACCGCATGAAGTTTACATAAGCTGTAGCAAGCTCCGGATCCGCCCATGTCAATTGTTGATGACGTCATACAATTGTTATTAGAACGGGATAATTTGCATAGCTCCGCCCACATGTATCGTTGTCGACGTCATAGAATTTTTGCATGGCCTCAAGTATAGTTATTGGAGAAAAACTCTAGTTTGCAGTACAATAGTTATCGAGTGATTGTCAGTGTACACTGTACATGTAAATATTCAGGGATAATTCTGGCTCTTAAAACCTATGGGAGAATTTGAGGAATTGTATGGGATTAGTAAAATTTCTATGAGATTTTTCTGTAGAAAGTAATATAATTTTTAATCTTTCATGTGATTTTCAGAAAAAAATATGGGTAAAAATCCCCAAAGTTCAGTAAGATTTTCAGAAAAACACAATATAAATGTATTTATGTAATAGACCGAGAAAAAATACATACATACATGTATTATGTGTCATGTAATGTTTAGGGTTTATACATGGGGTGACATTACTTATGTGTATGTCTATTATAATCATGTATACCTAGTTAATTATTACTAACGTACATGTACGTTACTATCTTTTTATCTCTCCCAATTTCTGATTTCTGAGGAGTCACGTTTATCTAGATTTGAGTTAAAGCCTCAGAAGTTAAAGTTTCCCAACTAACGTATACTAGTGTAATAATATACCACGACAATATGTTCTGTCCTTAATAAATCACTGGTGACACTAGTTCCTGTTCCCATAAAACCTAATCCTCTATCAAAGTTATTTTTTCCTGTTTCATTTAATACTTTAATCTTTCTCCATCCTATTTGGTATAACAACTCCCTACACATCCTAACTCTCTACCAAACCCCCACAACATCTGTACCCCCTCCGCATCTGTACCCCCTCAACATATGTACCCCCTCAACATCTGTACCCCCTCAACATCTGTACCCCCTCAACATCTGTACCCCCGCAACATCTGTACCTCCTCAACATCTGTACCCCCTCAACATCTGTACCCCCTCAACATCTGTACCCCCTCAACATCTGTACCCCCTCAACATCTGTACCCCCTCAACATATGTACCCCCTCAACATCTGTACCCCCTCAACATCTGAATCCCCTCCGCATCTGTACCCCCTCAACATATGTACCCCCTCAACATCTGTACCCCCTCAACATCTGAACCCCCTCAACATCTGTACCCCCTCAACATCTGTACCCCCTCAACATATGTACCCCCTCAACATCTGTACCCCCTCAACATCTGAACCCCCTCAACATCTCTACCCCCTAACTATCTGTAACCCTACCCAGCTGTACACCTACCCATTTGTAGCCCTATACCTAGGGGGGTAAGGGGTGGGGAAAGCAAAACAATCTGTAGTAACCCCAACCTATCTGTACCCCTACCCATTTGTAGCCCTATACCTACATGTAGGGGGGGGGGTAAGGGGTTGGGGGAAGGCAGACCAACCTGTTGTAACCTCCCTACCAATCTGTACCCCCTACACCCATTTGTAGCCCTATACCTACATGTAGGGGGGTAGGGGGTGGGGGAAGGCAAACCAACCTGTAGTAACCTCCCTACCAATCTGTACCCCCTACCCATTTATAGCCCTATTCCTAAATGTAGGGGGGGTAGGGGGTGGGGGAAGGCAAACCAACCTGTTGTAACCTCCCTACCAATCTGTACCCCCTACTCATTTGTAGCCCTATACCTACATGTAAGGGGGTAGGGGGTGAGGGAAGGCAAACCAACCTGTTGTAACCCCCTACCCAGCTGTACACCTACCCATTTGTAGCCCTATACCTAGGGGGTAGGGGGTGAGGGAAGGCAAACCAACCTGTTGTAACCCCCTACCCAGCTGTACACCTACCCATTTGTAGCCCTATACCTAGGGGGGTAAGGGTTGGGGGAAGGCAAACCAACCTGTTGTAACCCCCTACCCAGCTGTACACCTACCCATTTGTAGCCCTATACCTAGGGGGGTAAGGGTTGGGGGAAGGCAAACCAACCTGTAGTAAACCCCTACCTACAGTATCTGTACCCATCCTGTAGTTTTCCGAGACAGTGTTTTGAAGTGGTGACCATAAGGTACTGGCCATTTTTCTTTAAAAAAGTACATCATTCCTCCACCTCTAAAACCTGGGACACCCTTAAACCTTACGATAGCAGTAATGATAGGACATGAAACACAGACAAATCTTACTAAAAGTTTAGATTGAAGTTTATCCATACTATTTTGTCAAGAGTTAAGCCAGTTTTCGACATTGTGAACTGAGGGGCACTAGATCTAGACCTGTACTATGTAATTGTAAGTAATTATGAAAAGTTGTTGTATATATTGTAAACACTTGAAAAAGCACAGGGAAAATGTTAGTTTACTAAGGATGTTTTTACATCAGAACAATTGATGCATGACGACATTGAGAGTGTTCAAAGTTAGGGTTACATATCAAACTATTGACAATATTTCATGTACCAATAAATAAGTGTATGAAGGAGGGTTTATCAGTACAATCACAGTGTACTGTCTACTGGGCTCTAGGGGAAATGTGAGGCTTGCTCTATAGATCTTGGATTGTATTATTATACTTGTATGTATACCTGGTTGGTACAAATATATATGTATATTAGCTTTGATGGGATCAAAATGTATATAATCCAGTTACCTGGCTTCATTTCCAGTAAATACAATCCAGTCGCTGTTGTTCCCAGTAGATAATCAAGTCAGACATCTGTAATCCCAGATGATGATCATGATCCAGTCACCTTTAGATTTGTTCCAAGTACATCTTGTAGATAATCCAGTCATCTTTGTTCCCAGTAGATAATCCAGTCATCTTTGTTCCTGGAGATAATCCAGTCATCTTTGTTCCTGGAGATAATCCAGTCACCTTTGTTTTCAGTAGATAATCCAGTCACCTTTGTTCCCAGTAGATAATTCAGTCACATTTGGTCCCAGTAAATAATCCAGTCACATTTCGTCCCAGTAGATAATCCAGTCACCTTTGTGCCCGGTAGATAATCCAGTCACCTTTGTGCCCAGTAGATAATCCAGTCACCTTTGTTTCCAGTAGATAATCCAGTCACCTGTGTTCCCAGTAGATAATCCAGTCACCTTTGTGCCCGGTAGATAATCCAGTCACCTTAGTTCCCAGTAGATAATCCAGTCACCTGTGTTCCCAGTAGATAATCCAGTCACCTTTGTGCCCAGTAGATAATCCACTCACCTTTGTGCCCGGTAGATAATCCAGTCACCTTTGTGCCCGGTAGATAATCCAGTCACCTTTGTGCCCGGTAGATAATCCAGTCACCTTTGTGCCCGGAAGATAATCCAGTCATCTTTGTGCCCGGTAGATAATCCAGTCACCTTTGTGCCCGGTAGATAATCCAGTCATCTTTGTGCCCGGTAGATAATCCAGTCACCTTTGTGCCCGGTAGATAATCCAGTCATCTTTGTGCCCGATGGATAATCCAGTCACCTTTGTTCCCAGTAGGTTATTATCTAGTCAACTCTGTTCCCATAGAGATATATTTTTTTAGTTCTATAAAACCAAACTATTGTGAAATCATGACTGCATACATGTAATTACAATCCAAATTCAAGCTGTTATTCAAGTTGCCTCAGATCCTGAACAGATTTCAACTGTAATTCAGGTTTGCTTGAGTGAATTTAAACTATAAAATTTGTTATAATATATTTAAACTGTTATTCAAGTTTGCTTAAATTCAAATTATCATTAAAATTTGCTTTAATAAATTTACTTACTAGTTTTTAAGATAACTTAATAAATCTAAATTTAATTTTGAGTTGGCCTTTACAAATTTAAACTGTAATAATGTACAATTGTAAGTTTGATAAAAAATCAGGGAATAGTAATAAAATGGTATTAAAGTCATCTTTATCAGGAGAATTTCATATAAAACATAGCCATTATAGGTAGTGATATATATACATATGTCAGTGACGGGAACATAAAGCTTCAGAGAGCGACAGTTTTCTGTATCTATTTATAGGGTTAGATTAATTAGGTGTGTTAATTACTGATTAATTAATTGCACGATTATGCTGTGGCTATTAATGTCAGGGAGAAACATAGACAAAGATTTGTTAGACATTTAAATCATATCATAGTGAGACTGGCTGTTCTCTTAGCCTTATTAGCCGAATGTTAACTTGTCCACCCCTGAAGACACATTTGAACTCTTCCAATTCAAAGGTTGGAATAGCTTATTATGAAATTTCAGGGGTGAATGAATAGCAGACTTAACATGGCACAAATATCCAAATTACAAAGTTTGAAAAATATTGAAAGAAAATTGGAAGAGTTCATAAATGTCATTAGGGGTAAGTTAGTGATTATACTAATGAGTATATGATACACATATTTACAGACATTATGTTGTGTATAACATCATTATACCATTAGTCATGGGTGTGTGGACAGCATCACGTTGAGTATATACATGTTCTAGTGTATCATTGCTATGTAACAGTACAGGAAATGGCGGAAAAGGAACCAGAAACAATGACTTTCACAGAAAACCTTACAGGATTCCTGTACACTGCATTACATATTATCCTAAGTAGAGGAACCTCCCCTGAATTTTACTTGACTAGGTAACTTATTAACTGTCTATAGGACAATGGGGATATGTAACCAAGGTTTGGTCTTCGGGGCTTGTCAGGAAAATTTTGAAATAAAACTTTCCTAAAAAGCCCAAAAGAGGGTGAAAATGTTTGGAAATCGGTTGTCTTGTTTTCATATATTTTATCACTATATAATACACGTACTGTAAAAGTGAAATGGTATGCGGTGTGGAAATTTTTGTTTATTTCGTTGGCATTAAATCTCCACTAATATATCCACACGCAAACATATTTACAATGTAACACCAATCAAACTCAACAGTGAATAATAGTATTATAAGTACACAGTTCGAAACAGCATGACTGACAGTGCGAACATTTTCACACCGCGAACAGTTTGGCGACTGCTTAAGCAAAAAATTCCATGCATGCAAAAATTGGCTTTTACTTTACATTTAGTCACTCACTCCAGCAGACCTATTTGTACGTTTCTAACTCAAAGGTTAAAGTTCATTACAGAAGTTTGGGGTTGGCATAGTGATAACTATAGACCTTGCTGATTTATTGGACTGTATTATAATTATAATCTTGGCAGTTATGTTCTATTTTTTGTCTCGCCTCGATGTTAGTCGAGAAAGCGAGACTTAGGTGTTACTTTTCCGACGACGACGGCGTCAACATATGCATTAAAGTCCACTTTTCATGGTGTCATACTTATCCAATTGAATTGAAAGTTGGTCACATTGTTTAAACCATCATACTTAATACCTTACCTGAATTTGAATGAAATCGTGTTACAGGTTTTGGTGTTTTGGGTCAAAAACATGGGAATTTTGAGAATTTGCATTTAAGTCAACTTTTTATAGTGTGACTGATATAGGATTCAATTAAAACTTAGGGTAGTTACTAATATTATCATACTGCAGACCTTACTGAAAATTGGAGGAAATTTTGGGGTAAAAACATGGTAATTTTGAGAATTTACGTTAGCATCCACTATTTATAGTGTTATTGATATGTAATTAAATTGAAACTTGGCTATGTTACAGATATAATCCTGCTGTATGTATTTTGTCATACTAATTTTTATGTTGGGACTTAAATATTATCGGCAAAGCCGGAAAGGCGAGACATACAATTACGCTTGATTCTTGTTGTTTGTTTGGCTTAAGTAGTTCTTAGGTGTATATACAACGAGTTTACAAAGGAACCTAGCTATCTAATTCACTGGTGGCAGGTATGAGTTGTAAAGAATACTATACATACAGTAATGTCACGATTCTCAACTAGGAAGTATATATACCTATATGTACGCTGTATTCATCCTAATAAAAACTTCTGTCCTTTTTAACGCATCCCAAGGTATTATAGGATACAGGATGAGTGCATACATGTATTTAAAATAGATAAAACAATGCTCACATGGTCAGGTGACAATTTTCAAAATATGTCTATGCAAGTTTATATATAATTAAAGGTCATATGTATGGGTGTGGGTGGTACTTCCATGAGACAAGGGGTAATGCACACTGTTAATAATAATTGAGAAGCAAAAAAAAAAAGGTTTCGAACATTTTAATGGCTGATAATTTACTGTTTAATGCCAATTTGATTGTATACATGTATATGCAACAAACCAAAACAAATATTTTTCCAACTACCAATCATACTGACAGAATTACAGATTTTTCTGCTGAGTATTCTGGAGAAGTCAGTCTCCTGACTTAGACAGGTTGACTGAGGCCCAGATGTGGGGGATGGGCTTATTACCAGACATCCCTCCAGTGTAAAAGAGGACAAAAGTTGGAGATGGCTTAATACCTGACACTCCTCACCTATGAACATGTACATTGTATAGGGCGAAGTCTAAATTAGGGGGTGGGCTTATTACCAAACATCCCCCTATGTATGGAGGAGGTCAAAAGGGGGGGGGAGGCTTATTACCAGACAGCCCATATGTATGGAGGAGGTCAAAAGGGGTGGGGGCTTATTACCAGACAGTCCTGTATGTATGGAGGAGGTCAAAAGGGAGGGGGGGAGGCTTATTACCAGACAGCCCATATGTATGGAGGAGGTCAAAAGGGAGGGGGAAGCTTATTACCAGACAGTCTGTATGTATGGAGGAGGTCAAAGGGGGGGGAGGGGAGTCCCATAACCAAACATCCCACTATTTATGGAGGAGGTGAAAAAAGGGGGGGGGGGCTTATTACCAGACAACCCCGTACATGTATATATGGAGGAGGTCAAACAGAGGGGGGAGGCTTATTACCAAACATCTCCCTATGTATGGAGGAGGTCAAAAGGGGGGGGGGGAGGCTTATAACCAGACATCCCCCTATGTATGGAGGAGGTCAAAAAGGGGGGGGGGGGCTTATAACCAGACATCCCCCTATGTATGGAGGAGGTCAAAAAGGGGGGGGGCTTATAACCAGACATCCCCCTATGTATGGAGGAGGTAAAAAAAGTGGGGGTTAAGCTTCTTACCAGACATCCCTCAATTTGATATTGAGGGGGGGGGGTCAAATGTGTGGGAGGGGGGGGGGTCACTGAGGCTTATTACCAGACATCCCCCTATGTATAAGGCATACCTGTCAAGGGTCAAATGCTAACAAACTGGAGATCTCCAGTTTGCTGACTATTCTCAAACTGGAGATTACGCGTGACGACATTTTTCTGAACATGGTGCATTCGTCAACAAGAAAAAACATCAACCCATGTACATATTATGATTAATATACAGTCAAACCTGTCATATGTGACCTTCGAAGGGAGGCAACAAAAAAGGTCACATATGACAGGTGGTCTCTTAATACAGGTTCAATAAAAAAAAGGTTGAAAAACAAATTAAATTTTATTCCTATATATTACATACTGAGGAACTACCATATTTAAAGTAGATTATATCATAAAACTTCCTTCAAAGACAAAAAATATAATTTTTGAAATGCATGTCTTTTTAACCTAGATTAATTATAAAGAAAACATATCTCAAATCATTGGGAATAATTTATCTTTGTGAAAAAAATAACTTCCGATAATTTTATTTTTGTCCAATTGAAGAAATTTGCTTATTTGTATGTTGGTTTCTTATCAACATTCATTCCATCGCTACGACCGGAGAAGTTCCGGATCGAATGTTATTGTCCGGTTTCTAATTTATAGTCTCTACTTCACTTCCGTTCAGTAAACGCTGCGAGACTCACCATGCTTACGATGTGGCTATTTAATGTTTATACATCCTGTAATCACATTTTAATTAGCAACTAGCCCCAACTGGATGATTTAATTGCTCTATAGTATACACATCAGTAAGAATGACACGGAAGCCATGTGCCGCGATCGAGGCCCCCACAGCTGTTGTGTACGGGCCGTGATGCATGACCATCTGACCATTTACAACTTTCACACCAGTCTCCACGCTGCTAATTGGTCTGGTCTGTAATTAAAGTGGCTTGTCTGTGACAAAGGTCAGTGTGAATCCATGTCGTTATTGTTTATTCGTTAAAATGACCAAGTTAGATTATTTTTGTGAGACAAAGCGGGAGAAAACGGGAGAATTTAATAAAATGCGGGACCCGCGCGGGTCATTAATTTCAAACTGGAGATTTTGATTTCTGTCATAAATAATCGGGAGTCTCCCGTCCAAAGCGGGAGACTTGACAGGTATGGTATAAGGGTGCCTGGGGAGCTCAAAAGTAGGGGGTGGGCATCATATAATATATGAACAACACTAATTTCAGTCCAAATTTTTGTTTCTATGTTGATTTTAATTTTGGTAGTAGATCATGAACTACCTGCAGAATGAAGCAGATCTTCACCCTATTAGACTTGCTAAAGTCAATAAATAAACAGGAATAAAATGACTGTTTACCATGCAGTCTAGATAAATTTGCATATTCATCAAACATGACCTATTTGATAATGATAGAAAAATTATATAAAGAAATTTGTCAATATATTGGGTTTTCCTTGAATTGTTAATGAGAAAACTGCCACTGCAATCAAAGTATGACAGAATCAATTGGCTTCAATTTCAGCAAGATTATTGCTTCAAAAAAGTCAATGTGACAAGACTGCCCTACATTGTATAAATGTATAATAATGGTTGTTATTTCATTTCACAAAGATTTTTATTGAATAACGATTTATAGGATTGGGCAACAGGCAAAAGCCTATACAAGCCCTCTCCTTGATAATGGTTGTTATGAAGGTGTTCAACCTCAGGGGACTCTTATATAATTAGATTCTGGCCAAGGTCAGGAAAATTGTTTCCACATGCCCCTCCCCGGGGGGGGGGGGGGGTGGGACTGCAGATCGGATGCTGCATGGCCATGGATATGGTGGTCAGTTAGTCTGACAGTCAGGACAATTATTGCTATATATTCTCACTGAAGTCAAAGAGATTTGTTAGACAGATGTGACATGTACAAACCTTGTTGGCTTCACTTGATAAAATTTTAGACTCATAAATTTGTTCTAAATGTTGAAAACTGAAGCCTGAGGTGATCCATATACATTTTGTGTATGCACTTTCAAAGTTGCAATAACTTAAAAAATTGAACTCTTGCATGTTCAGTTCTCTTCATGTCTTTCTAAGGATTTTCATTTCTAATTAGCTGCAGGTACATGTACATGCAATTTTAAAGTCATGAATCACAAATAAGCAATAAGTTTCGTCAATAATTAATCCAGAAATATTAAAATGGGTGAAATGTTGAGATTATACAAATAAGTTAAGTGTTTAAAAGAAAAACATAAAAAGTAAAAAAAAAAAAAACATCCATAAGACAATTTGTTTGTTTTTGCTTAAAGGCCCAATATACGTAACTTCAGGAAATGTTTCGTGATTCTGAAACTTTCTTAAAAAAAATCCAGTTGATAACGATGCAAAAATAAGCCTAAACGAAGTAACCCTGAGCGGTAACTAACAAGAAACTCTAGACAGAAAAATCCAAAGGATTGAAAATAATTCAGGTGGGGCCTACTTCAACAACAAGCCACATGTAGGTATAATAGAAGACAGTTCAAAATGGACACGTGTTTACAAATACCGAGTTTCAACTGCTGCAGTACCGGTAACCGTGTAAGAATTCATCCAGAATATTGCTGATATCAGTTAATCTTAACTAAATCTATAAATACAAAAAAGTTATTAGGCTTTATTTTCGCTTCAAGTTTTGCTGAAAGTTACGTATATTGGGCCTTTAAAACAGAAGAAAAATGCCAAAATATAAAAGTTTGTGATTAACATTCAGTAGGCTGCAACTGGACCTTAATGTAACATTAGTACAAGGAAAGTATCATATAGACTTGAAATGAATATCTCGTAAGCTGAAACTGACGGTGTAACGAATATCAGGTTTAGTTTGTTAATGTTTGTGACTGATAATCTGATTAACATATTTGTTATATATTTAATGCATGTACAGTTGTATTGCTTCCTTATAAAAATCTGACAGGATATGTAATTAAAGACACACACATGAAGGGTAGTTTCAATTTATGATTTAGAATATTTCTGTTGATCCAAATAAGAAATTAAACTGCGACATACAGCTGTTTCTTCCTTGGACTTGTCAGCGAAGCTAGCCTAACTATAGAGATTCACATTCAAGGTCACAGGGGTCAAATCTGTTAAATCCTTTAAACAATTTCTTCTGATTAACCAAAAGGCTAATAGAAGCATGATATTTGAAACGCTCATGGAAGAACTCCGCCAAAGTATACGAAAAGAAATGACCTTGACCCATATTCAAGGTCAAAGGGGTCAAGTCTGTTAAAACCTTTAAAATGAATTCATCTGATTAACCAAAATGCCTAGAAACATGATATTTAGCTTGGGAGGAGTGGAGCACTGTGTTTCAGTCAAAACTACTTTAATTGACATAATATATATATATACCTTCAATGTTACAAGGGACAAAATTTTTTAAATTTTGTGTTCTTTAGAATGAGACTGCTTAAGGTTACAAATATAAGATTAATACCAGGTTAGTGATACAGGCCCATTGGGCCTCTTGTTATTATTTGACGGCATTCTGTTTAAGCTTGTGACTAGACATAACAGAAGGCCCAGAGTCTAACGAGTAGATTTTATAAAATTTAAGTTGACCAAGGCTATCAGTGACAATTTTATATACAAAGTTCTTGTTTCCAAATTAAATAGAATTAATATCAATCAAATATTCCTTTT
Organism: Mimachlamys varia; assembly: GCA_947623455.1. NCBI lineage: Eukaryota > Metazoa > Mollusca > Bivalvia > Pectinida > Pectinidae > Mimachlamys > Mimachlamys varia. The sequence goes on along the minus strand of OX392544.1, from coordinate 38,616,049 downwards.
ACCTAGGGATTAAAACTGAGGAAATTAAAAAAAAAAATGAAATATTTCAAATTGATTGATAGATCATGCTGCTTGTTTTGTTTGACAAATTTATGTTGAAATCGTTGCATAACAAATTATACTTTCCTTTGTTTAATACGTGTGATAAATTAATGATATGAGCCCCCAACACATCTGATTGAAAAAAGAAATGAATATTGTTTTATGTCGAAAGATTCCCAAGGTGACTTCATGATATGAGTGGTAGACATTTTTATTTTTGAATGATGGATCAGGTCGCTTTTAATTATAAGATTTTAATTTCTTAACCACTAAATATAATTCTGATAGCAAAACACATCCAGCTTAAATTCACATGTGTATCTAAATTTAATTCTGATAGCAAAACATATCCAGCTTAAATTCACCCTTGTATCTAAATTAAATTCTGATAGCAAAACATATCCAGCTTAAAGTTCAACCTTGTAGTGATTGAAAAACATACACATTTCCCCCAGTACATGTACTTGTACATACACATTTCCCCCAGTACGTGTACTTGTACATACACATTTCCCCCAGTACGTGTACTAATGTACATACACATTTCCCCCAGTACGTGTACTTGTACATACACATTTCCCCCAGTACGTGTACTTGTACATACACATTTCCCCCAGTACGTGTACTAATGTACATACACATTTCCCCCAGTACGTGTACTTGTACATACACATTTCCCCCAGTACGTGTACTTGTACATACACATTTCCCCCAGTACGTGTACTTGTACATACACATTTCCCCCAGTACGTGTACTTGTACATACACATTTCCCCCAGTACGTGTACTTGTACATACACATTTCCCCCAGTACGTGTACTTGTACATACACATTCCCCCCAGTACGTGTACTTGTACCTACACATTTCCCCCAGTACGTGTACTTGAGAAAAAGGAAGTTTGTTTGCATTTGTATTTTCAATTTCGATATCTCATCTTTTTAAACTTAATTTAAAATTTGCTCTCTTTTGCAAATCCAGATTTTGATTTTTCTAATGAAAATTTTAATAGACAGCACTTTTGGATGACCTGTTAAAAAAACCCAACAAAATTGCTTTTCTATTGACTCAATTCTTCTCTGTAGTATTCTGTGCTTTATATTTATATCACATTCAAGTGTTTACATATAAAACATGTACTGAAAACTTCAGTCATTAAAGGGAATATTTTGTATATAATACACTTCAGTTTCCTCATCCGCAGGATGTGAAATATCAGATCTAGTATAAAATCTATTTCAAAGATTTACATGTATATTATGCGAAGAGATAACATATTTCATCTAATTCTAGACAGACCTGTATATATAAATATAACCAGAAATATTGTATTGAGGGTATAAAGGTTTATTATTTTGTCTAATGTCATGGTAATGTAACCAGTTAATCTAGATCTGTGACTATGTATACCATTGCGATTTTCACCAAACTTTGCATACTGCATACATTATAAGTTTGATGTCATTTGTGAACCTCTTTTTTTTATCGGATTAAACATCCAAGATGGCCGCCGAAATCAAAATGAAGCTGGTTATAAATTCTTATTAAGCGTTGATGACAATTTTTTGAGTTTCATAGGAGTAACTTCTGTATGAATCCGCGTACTTATGATTAATTTTTGAAACTTATTTTTTAAAATTTAAAACATGTTTATGTACAATTTGACTGATCTAACTACAGATTCATTTTTACATATCAATGTGCAACGTCCATTTCCGCATTGTGAAGTCACATTTTTCTCTTCATTTTTGGCTTTTTTTTTCATGGAGGTATGGAAAGAAAATCTCAACCAATCAGAAAGCCCCATTCTGCATACAATCAATGGAAAATGAATAATTAGACATTAAAATTAATTTCACATTTTGTCATAGGCACTCATGTGTCTTACAGACATTTTCTATTTTTACAGATACGACTAATTTCTGTGTGAATTTATTTATCTGCTAAGTAACGCTGACACAGATAAGTTATTTGAATATTATGGTTAAAGTATGGCTGTAATGGGCTAGTCCTGTTGTACATATGTAGTGCATGTTTCTGAATACCTGGACGTAATTATACAGGGTATGAGGGGCTCTGTTTAGACCACTGCAGTCAATAGAAATTTAACTATGGGTGTGTCTGCTGATCGTAGTTTACATTGGGCATGTAATTGGTAAATGGGTGGAGAAACTGTTTAATAATGTATCAGAATACAATTTAAAATATTCCAATTCAAGGTTAACGTTGGACTAGTTCATTATGAAACTTGGGGCCCAGAGTGGCCTGAGACCTTAACCAATCTAACCCTGAAAACATATTTAAACTCTTCCAGTTCAGAGGTTATGTAGTTAATTATGAAACTTCAGGCCCTAGCCAGTGAGGGGTATATATATGTACCAGTTATAGCGTTTATCCGTCAGTTTACTGGTGTCATCGATGTAATTGGTAAATATTATAGATGCTACTACGTAACCCTCTGAACTTGTCAACCCCTGCAGAGACAATTTGGAATCTTTCAATTCAGTGGTTGTATGGTTCATTTTATCACATACAATGTAACTGACATGTTCTAATAAGTCATGTCATACGGCCATGTCATAAATATGGTATTACACACTTGTAATAACCCTATTGTGACGTCGTAAACAAATGAAGTCTTTATGCATGACGTCATATGATTGTCTTGGTAGTGAAAAATTAGTTGAAACCTCTAATTTAACATACAAAAAAGTGTATTCGAATAGAATTACAGTAAGTAAATGCTTCAAATATTTCTGTAGTCAAATATGAAAAAGAATAAACAATTTCTATTATTGCTATACTGCTAGGTCCCAGGCATACAGTTTTAGAAGGCGTTGGCCGAGTGGTTAAGGTGTACATGTAACCAGCATTCTTCCACTAGCCCTCCACCTCTGGGTTGCGAGCTCGAAACCCATGTTGCCGGCCCGCAGTTGCCAGGTACTGACCTTAGGTCAGTGTTTTTTCTGCTGGTACCCCTGCTTTCCTCCACCTCTAAATCCTAGCATGTCCTTATAAATATTAAAAAAATTAACCCTTGCTGTTAAAAGGATGCAAAAATAAAATAAACATAAATAGTAGCTACATGTATGTGTATATTGTACATATACATGTGTACTACATCATATTTACGAAAACAGATGGCTAAAGGGAACTAGCGCACAGGGTTTAAAGTTAATCATATGGAAATTTGATGTTGTTTATGCGATCTAAAAAATATATGATATAGCTTCAAGCTTGTGGGGATTATGAGGCGGGACCTAGGTCTAGAGGAAATGTCAGATTATAGATTTCTATATCAGTTGTAAGAGTAGAATTACAAGCTGGGGGAAATCGTAGATATGTACTTGATTAAAAAATGTCACAACATGTTGGAAATATTTCTCTTTTCACTCCCATTAACAAATAAATAAAATAGCAATGAATTATGGTAAACTCCAGCTGTTTTACAGTTTAACATCGTCAGAGAAGTTACGGGATTTCTAGCGTGTGAGATATTAGCTGCCATGTTCCTTATTGGAAACTTGATATGTACATGTATTGCTTTAAATGATCAGGTAACCTGGATTCTGTTGAGAAATTGATCAGTTTTGTAAGAACATTTTTGTTTTATTAGATCAAAAATTTATTCTTCAAATTTTGTTAATGGTTTTGCCTAATTGCCTGCCACCTGTTTTGCTCCTCCTTGAAAACAAAGGTGAATTGATCAACATGTACATTAACATCTAGAAAGGCGAACATGGATTTTTTTCTACAGAATATAAAACTGAGTTTTGTGAGATTTCGTTTATAAGATTAAAGATACTAAAATAATGGCTCTATGGACAACAGGAAGTCTCCTTACCTCTTTCTCCCCTGAAAATCATTATAAACTAGTCCAACCTTTGAAATGGAATAGCTCAAATGTGTTTACAGGGGTGAATCTGAGTTGAATCATCATCAATGTTGAAGATGTCTAAGAAACATTTATGCAAAATAAAGGTCTTTGTTCACCTTTGCTCAGCTGAGTCAAGGAGTTTAAATTATGATTACCAGATCTAAAGTGTCAAATAAAAATAAATTGGAAAACTTTTATCTCATTCATCCCTGAAGTTCATAATGAACTATTCCAACCTTTGAATTGGAAGAGTTCAAATGTGTCTTCAGGGGTGAATGTGTTAACTGAAACTGATGTGTTGATTTCATGGCTGTGAAATATGTCTTAATTGATTTCATGGCTGTGAAATATGTGTTGATTTCATGGCTGTGAAATATGTGTTGATTTCATGGCCGTGAAATACAATGTATGTTTTGATTTCATGGCCATGAAATATGTTTTGATTTCATGGCCGTGAAATATGTTTTGATTTCATGGCCGTGAAATATGTTTTGATATCATGGCCGTGAAATATGTGTTGATTTTAATGGCTGTGGAAATATGTGTTGATTTCATGGCTGTGAAATATGTTTTGATATCATGGCCGTGAAATATGTGTTGATTTTAATGGCCGTGAAATATGTGTTGATTTCATGGCTGTGAAATATGTGTGGATTTCATGGCCCTGAAATATGTGATTGATTTCATGGCCCTGAATTATGTATTGATTTCATGGCCGTGAAATATGTGTTGATTTCATGGCCCTGAAATATGTGTTTGTTTCATGGCCGTGAAATATATGTTTGTTTCATGGCTGTGAAATATGTGTTTGTTTCATGGCTGTGAAATACATTATGTATGTGTTTGTTTCATGGCTGTGAAACATGTTTTGATTTCATGGCCCTGAAATATGTGTTGTTTTCATGGCTGTGAAATATGTGTTGATTTCATAGCCGTGAAATATGTGTTGATTTCATGTCTGTGAAATATGTGTTGATTTCATGTCTGTGAAATATGTGTTGATTTCATGGCCGTGAAATATGTGTTGATTTCATGTCTGTGAAATATGTTTTGATATCATGTCTGTGAAATTATGTGTTGATTTCATGGCTGTGAAATATGTTTTGATATCATGGCTGTGAAATATGTGTTGATTTCATGGCTTTGAAATATGTGTTGATTTCATGGCCCTGAAATATGTGTTGATTTCATGGCTGTGAAATTATGTGTTGATTTCATGGCTGTGAAATATGTTTTGATATCATGGCCGTGAAATAGGTGTTGATTTTAATGGCTGTGAAATATGTTTTGATTTCATGGCTGTGAAATATGTGTTTGTTTCATGGCCCTGAAATATGTGTTTGTTTCATGGCTGTGAAATATGTGTTTGTTTCATGGCCCTGAAATATGTGTTGATTTCATGGCCCTGAAATATGTGTTGATATCATGGCTGTGAAATATGAGTTGATTTCATGGCTGTGAAATATGTTTTGATATCATGGCCTTGAAATAGGTGTTGATTTTAATGGCTGTGAGATATGTGTTGATTTTAATGGCTGTGAAATATGTGTTGATTTTATGGCTGTGAAATATGTATTGATTTCATGGCTGTGAAATATGTTTGTTTCATGGCCGTGAAATATGTGTTGATTTCATGGCTGTGAAATATGTGTTGATTTCATGGTTGTGAAATATGTGTTTGTTTCATGGCTGTGAAATATGTGTTTGTTTCATGGTTGTGAAATATGTGTTGATTTTAATGGCTGTGAAATATGTGTTGATTTCATGGCTGTGAAATATGTATTGATTTCATGGCTGTGAAATATGTGTTGATTTCATGGCTGTGAAATATGTTTTGATTTCATGGCCGTGAAATTATGTGTTGATTTCATGGCTGTGAAATGTGTGTGATAGCTGTACAAGTAGAGTGTTTTAACTCTGGAATCGACATCTGTGTGTAACGTTACAAACACATACATTAATGTACATGTAGGTGTAAATAGACCTATCACATGTTTATTGATTCATGTATGGGTGTTTATACTGTGCTATAAACAAGTATGAGATATACTGTGTGGAAAACAGGATTTCTTTAGATCAGACTCATCACACTTGCTCTGAATTTCATTATTGTGTGCCCTGGGAAGCTTTGCGAAGAGAGAATTTGGGGTGCCTCTTGGGTCCCTAAGAACAAATACTGCAAGCTCCTCAAGATACTAAAAAATGTCAATTTGTTACGAGGATGAGTTAATTAGAGTGTAACAACTGTGAATGTGTTGTTCTCATTCTCGTAAAAAAATATTTTGATATGAATTTTCCGTAACTCAGAGAAAATCTTACTTACCCTGGGTTACAATGTATTTTGATATTACGTATCACACAGTCTATCTTTGTTTACTGAGAAGGACCCGGAACTCTAGATCTGTAGAGAGTGAGAGAGTTAATTGTTACATTTTTGGTAATTAATAAACATAATCATTTTTTGGTAATATGTTTTTCTCAGAATAATTTTTATTAAACTAATAATTTGTGTAGAGCTTTACACTTTGTGTATCTAATATTCACCCCTGAAGACACATTTGAACTCTTCTACTTCAAAGGTTGGAAAAGTTCATTAGAAATTTCTAGGGTGGATGGGGTAAATAGTCCTTGATATCGTAGAAAGTTCTACAAATAATTAGTAATTAGTGTAATAAAAAAAATTCTCTCAAAGGCAGACAAGTCATAAAAAAAGGTAATGTACGTAACCTGAAATTTAACAAATGTTATCCAAGACGGGACATGGTACAAGGCGCATATACATGTATAACTTCCGTGATCAATCTATGTGCGTGTCATGATCAGTGTTCTCATAAATCTCTAAATTATGATGGGACTCACCAAATTTCTGGAAACTCTTGAATTTAAAGGCCCAATATAAGTAACTTTTGGCAAAACTTGAAGGGAAAATAAAGCCCAATAACTATTAATATTTATAGATTTAGTTAAGATTAACTGATATCAGCAATAATCAAGATGAATTCTTACGCGGTTACCAGTACAGTAGCAGTTGAAACTCGGTATTTGTAAACATGCGTCCATTTTGAACTGTCTTCTAATTATAACTGTAGCTTGTTGTTGAAGTGGGCCCCACCTGAATTATTTTCAATCCTTTGGATTTTTCTGTCACGAGTTGTGTAGGGTTATTTCTTTTAGGCTTAATTTTGCATGGTTATCAACTGGAATTTTTTTCAGATTTTTTCAGAATCACGAAAAATTTCCTGAAATTACGTATACCGGTATTGGGCCTTTAACATTATGGGGCGTACACTTGCTTTTAGCGATACAATAGAAAAGGACAAGTGAAAAATGAATCGTAGATTAATCACTGTAACCTCTGACATGGGCACGTTGATGAGATGAAATACGGTATAATTAACTAAAGAGTGTAAACAGCGCAGAGGAGGTGTCAAAATGACAGATTCCGATATTGATCCAAGGGGACTGTGATATTTGGATTTCTCGGTACAGAATCAACAAACAAACCGACTGTTTTGTGATTGTGGAGAATACACATTTGTCCTTCTAGGGAACATTATACTGTCCATGAACGCAGTTTGGTAAGCTTAGTGAACTTGAAGTCAAATTCTAAAATAAAAATTATGTTCAAATCCCCTCAAGTACATGTTATTTCTATCAATTTAATTTTAAGGTGGCGATTTTGAATCAATAAATCATGGACATCATAAATCAAATAATTATGAAAATATCAATGATGTAATGCATTGTATAATATTATTAAGCCTTCATATGAAGCTTGTCCGGCCGCCGGGTTCGAGGGAAATCTGATTAATTTTTTTTCAGTGGCTGGTCATCACTTGAGTCATTTGAGGAGAGCTTTTACCAGGGCCACTTATTAAATATAAATCTATTGTTATGATGTATAAATCGCCATGGCAATATAGATTGTCCAGATTGGAGTACTGTTACAAGTTCCATCAGAGTGATATGTATGTTCCGATAAATTTTATGCGTATGTCTATTCCATATACATGTTTATCAATTATGACTAATTTTTACAATAGAGGCGTACGGAATTTCGAAACTTACTTGAATGAAGAAGCAAAAAAATAAAAATCTACTAATTGATTGGAATAGTTTGTAATGTTGAAGTATTTGCTGCAGAATGTTATGCCAAAATTATTTAAATTAGGTTTTGTAAAAGACACTGGTTAAAATTTGCGACCATGCATGCAGCTTTGTGGGGTTCAATTGAAATATTTCAACCAGAGCATTTGTTTTCTTAATTAATTGTACAAATACAGAATAAAATATTGTTTGTTTTCAAATATTTGTACAAACTGATTAATTTGGCATGCCTAGCTATAGCAGTCCGAATCATACATTGTACATACAGTATACAGAAGCAAAACTAAGGAATATCTCAGGTTGGAGTACCGTACGTGCATGGGTAATTCCATTTTCAGCAATTTTCAGTCAATATGAAATTAAGATGGACATTTAATGTAAAATTTAAAGAAAATGGTATGATGAAGGGGTTACTATAGAGTTTTGAGGGGTCAAATAATGAGCCCCCCCCCCCCCAATCCAAGTGTGTGTCTATAGATATCTGGTGTAAAATGTAACACACACATTTGTATAATGTACTGTTTTCGCCGTAATAAGCACCCCCCTCTCTCTAAGTGCTTGTTTTTGTCAAAATTCATTGTACTTAATGACTTAATATAATTGCACAGACATTTTTTGTCCCAGATTTAAGTTTTGTTCTTAGGTATTTGAGCACTCCCTTTTGGAACCAGTGTTTTATATTAGCTATATAGGTGCCCTTAATTTAGAGCTGTCACTATTTAAATATGTAGTAAATACGGTACCAGGTAATAAGCAATTCAGTTCCTTTTGAAAGAAAATAAAAAAATAAATGATAATTTAAGATCTACTAAAATTATGTAAGATCTTATACTAGAGCCTGTTGGTAATAAATTAAATAAACAAGTCCTTGTGAAAGAAAATAGAAAGTAAAACAATAAATATGTGGACTAGATCTACCACAAGGGCTTGTATAGAAGGTATATGATTTAAACAAATCTTTGTGATGGAAAATATAAAATAAAATGATAAGTAAGTATAAGATTTACTAGTGGGCTATCTGCCTTCTAGGGCTTTCTCCAGTGGACTATCCTGTATCATTATAATTATAAACCTATATTGTGTTGTAACTGATACGAGGGACGGGACCACACCCATTTATACACTATACATGTGTATCGTAGCCATGTTTGTGTGACTGGTAGATTGATTTCGTAGAATTTATGGTATTATCACAAATATATAGCTATCCTGACTTATTCATGTGATCAGTAAGATATATAGTGTGATATATTGGCACTTTAAATTCATCCCCATTTAACTAAAGTGGACTCTCCCATGTATAAATATGAGAGGGTCCATTATGGTCTAACAGTGGTGGAAGGGTTGATTAGGGAGTTATTTATAGAAATGTAACACAATGAGACAAATATAGAATATATCGTGTCTATATCTTAATGGGGTCATTCAATAAATGGCAGAAAACTATAAATAAATGGAGGCGATATATAAATATAAGGCTATACAGTAAAACCCCACCCATGTCACTTACTCGAACCCAGTTTATGTGAATACGACCTTGTATATCGTACAGTTTGTTTGATCCGACCGAGTTTGTACATATTCAACAAACCTCGGATAACTTGAATACATGTGTACCATGCAATTCCTCGAACTATTAATCAGGTCGCCATGAGTTCGAGTAAGTCGGGTTTTGCTGTAAATGATAAGGGGAAAAGTCCACCTTCTTTATTTTGCTATTTCTTCTGAATATGGACTCTCATTGAGAATTTAGGCAGCCCCTTAGATAAAGTTTATAAATTAACTCTAAAATGAAACCCATGAAACGTTTTCTTCAAGTTGGGGAAAAACCAAATTTTATCTCTGTATAGTTGACCTAATGTCAAGGTCACTGTATAGTATCAAACTTATCTAAAGATGACAATTGCAACAACAGTTTCTAAAGATTGTGAGTCATTGAATAACCACACTGACAGTACAATATTAGACAGATACTGTAATTATAATGTAAACTGTAAACAAATTTGTTTTTCCATTTGGTATTTTTTCAATTTAGTTTCGTGAATTTTTCTATCAACACAAATTTGCAAAAGTTAAGTTAAAGTGATGTGGAAATCGCAAAGCTTAGAAGCTGCAAAAGAAACTTGTTTTACAAGATTTCAAAACGTGAAACTTAGAAAAAATTGATAGGTATCATGAATTATAACAGTGTGACCAGAAAGTAAATTTCTATAAATAGAGGCGTGTATTTCATGTATTTTTTTCGAACTTGTGTTTTTGTAGATGCAGAACGCCTAGACGATTATATTCACCATTATGAAGAACTTACATACAGTCCCCACACTTTACACCAGCGCCATCTACGGGCCAAGCGCTCCCTCACCGACCAATCATTGGTGCTACGATTTAAAGCCTATGGCAAGTGAGTATCATGTGACATGTCCGACCCCCCACCGACCAATCACTGATGCTACAATTTAAAGCCTATGGCACGTGAGTATCATGTGACTTAAATTGTCACCCCTCACTGACCAATCCCTGGTGCTACAATTTCACCCCTCCATCTTGAAAATGGAATGTTGAATCTTTGATTTGGTAAGGACCTTATATGAATTAAGTGGTAAATGTGATAATTGTCTTTTGAAAGGGCTTACTTATTTTTATATATCCAAGAAATATTCAACAGAATTTCTGATACCCGATTTTATTCATCAGATGCAGTTGTATTTTGTGGCTGATTTGGTAAATCTTTGATAAATTTTTGTAAGTAAACCTCATCATAATATGACATTGATGCACACTTTTATTTTGTTTCAGAAATTTTGATCTTCAGTTAGAAAAAGCCAAGAATATATTTACACCTGATTTTAAACTGCAGCACAGGAATGGCAGTCAAATTGCTGTGGACACCTCGTTTATATACGAAGGCACAGTATTGGGTAAGTCACAGTCTTTGTTCAGTTCACTTCACGATTTATGAGGTCACTGGCCTAGAGGTAAATGTGTCTGACATTCCGCTACCACTAGCCCTCCACCTCTAGGTCGTGGTGGCCAAGTGGTCAAGAGGTCTGACATTCTGCTACCACTAGCCCTCCACCACAGGGTCACGGTGGTCAAGTGGATAAGGTGTCTGACATTCTGTTATCACTAGCCCTCCACCACTGGGTCACGGTGGTCAAGTGGTTAAGGTGTCTGACATTCTGCTACCACTAGCCCTCCACCACTGGGTCATGGTGGTCAAGTGGTCAAGGGGTCTGACATTCTGTTATCACTAGCCCTCCACCACTGGGTCACGGTAGTCAAGTGGTTAAGGTGTCTGACATTCTACTACCACTAGCCCTCAACCATTGGGTTGTGGTGGTCAAGTGGTTAAGGTGTCTGACATTCTGCTACCACTAGCCCTCCACCACTGGGTCATGGTGGTCAAGGGGTCTGACATTCTGCTACCACTAGCCCTCCACCACTGGGTCATGGTGCTCAAGTGGTTCAGGTGTCTGGCATTCCGCTACCACTAGCCCTCCACCACTGGGTCATGGTGGTCAAGTGGTCAAGGGGTCTGACATTCTGCTACCACCAGCCCTCCACCACTGGGCCACAGTGGACAAGAGGTTGGGGTTTCTAAAACTCTGCTACCACTAACCCACCACCTCTGAGTTGTGGTGGCAAAGTGTTTAATGTGACTGACATTCTGCTACCACTGGCTTCCACCACTGGGCCGCAGTGGACAAGAGGTTGGGGTGTCTGCCACTCTGCTACCACTTACCCATGGCCACCACCTCTGAGTTGTGGTGGCAAAGTGTTTAATGTGACTGACATTCTGCTACCACTAGCCCTCCTCCTCTTGAGGGCTAGTGGCCAAGGGGCTAAAGTGTCTGACATTCTATTAGCACTAGCCCTCCTCCTCTTGAGGGCTAGTGGCAAAGGGGCTAAAGTGTCTGACATTCTGTTACCACTAGCCCTCCACCACTGGGTTGTTGCTTGGTGGCCAAGGGGCTAAAGTGTCTGACATTCTATTACCACTAGCCCTCCACCACTGGGTTGTTGCTTGGTGGCCAAGGGGCTAAAGTTTCTGACATTCTATTACCACTAGCTCTCCACCTCTAGGTAACGATGGCCAAGTGGTTAAGATATTCAGATGATATAAGTCTGTTGTGAAAATCTGACGATATAAGTCTGTTGAATTGAGACCTTGAATTGTGATTGCTACGTTTGGCTGTTAGACAACTTTAGCAAGATGATCCCACTTGGAAGTACAGTAACTTATTATATAAGCGTGTAGTTTGACCACGCCCACGGCTCGCGAGCCCACAAGGAGAACACTTTAATCTCAAGTGTGTATTTCCCTTATCAGCTGGCTCAGAAGACACAACCTTTTAAATGTCAACTTGACACAGACATTTCTGAGATGTTTCTGATATAGTGCAACCTTATTCGCATAATGTACACAAAAACAAATAGTGAGGTCATTTCAGGCGGTCATTAAATGTAGTTAGGGATTATGAGCTGATAAATAGAACTTCGGAAATAAAATGTTTTTTCCGAATTGAGATAGGCCTATAGACAATGTATATATGTTAACAGCTGCTGAAGTTATCTAATGCTCAAGTATTCATTCAGTTGTATTATAAATATATAAAACTTCATTAAGTTACATTAGTATATCACGTGACTGAATACTGACTTCCCATTGGCTACACACATGGGTACTATGCAGCGATAGTGCCCGCTCACCCGGGCACTATCAAATTTGGCGTGATGTTCAATGTGAATCTATTATGACGTCACTATCACGTTACGTCACTATTACGATAATAGGAATGAAATTAGATGTGGATCAAGAGTTACGTCCCTTGCTACAGTTCTGCTTGGAAATGGCTGACTCTTGAAACTTCCTTAATCTGGCCATGGTGTATCACGATTAAAACAAATTTTGGTGTATGTTTAATTCAAAGGGGTAATGTACTAAACCTATTATGGACCTGTTGATAGGCTTCGGCTTTGGCTCAGGCACTATTCTATCCTTCGACAATACTATGAGGCAATAGTGCCCTCTCAACAGGGCCATATATAACAGATAAATTATTTATAGTTATGAAGCAAGTTTTTTTCAACCATTAAAATCATAGAATATTTACAAATTAATGGCATTTAAAACTTCTACCAATAAATTAATGGGTTGATGTAGAAGGATTTATGTTTTTTTGATCAGATTTCAAAACCGTTTCCTCAATATTTCCGTAAAACCTGATATAGGTATAGACCTGTTTATTTGCTCCAAAATTAGGATCTATCACCATTGCTTTTAGTTGCAATTAAACTTGTATTACATATTTAACACTATTTGTTGTAGGAGTGCCGGGGAGTTTTGTCCACGGAGCAATCGTGGAGGGAGTGTTCCGAGGTTTTGTCGTCGTCCCTGGTGACACAACGTATCACATAGAGCATTCCCGGAGATTCTTCTCCGATGATAAACCATTCCATTCTGTCATATACAGCGAAAAACACATGAATATGGATCCATACAAGTAAATAAAATTGAAATAATCAAATTATTAACTCAAAACATACATCAAAGAATATTACTTCTCACTTTCTTACCTCCACACATAAGAGTGTTAATTCTTCTCACTTTCTTACCTCCACACATAAGACTGTTAATTACTTCTCACTTTCTTACCTCCACACAAAAGAGTGTTAATTACACCTCACTTTCTTACCTCCACACTCAAAGAGTGCTTAATCACAACTCCAGATCTAAGAGTTAAGATATAACCTTACATTTTTACCTCCAGACACAAAAGACCTGAGGGAGCTGGGACATGTGCCCTGGACCAATACAAAGATCAGATGGAAGAAATAGCGTTAAAACCCCTGGAAAAACATGAACACAATATCAAGGTAAAAATTTGTAAAATCCAACACTTTATTTTCAGAACGTTCACATGCTTTTCCATAGGTACAATTATGTTATAGTTTTCATTAAATTGATTTTCCCAGAATAATGAGATGAAAGCTCTCGTGAACTTGATTAATTGAGGACAAACAAATATTGTGTTTACCTACAGTGAGGACAATAAACAAATACGGTACAGCGGGAAATTTTAGAGGTTACAAAATTTGGCGATTTGGTCATGAAAACTTGAAGTTGAATTTTGGTGGGTTAAAATTTGGTAATTTCCCTTAAATCTAGGGTTACCCTTATATATACTGGTTTGGAAAAAATGAAGATGTTTTTGTGACCCCCATAACATTGCCAATATGATTAATTTTTTGTGTTGTATTTCCAGGCTGCGCTGCGAAAACAAGAAATGGAGCATTATCGTAACATGTATACACGAGACCAGAACACAGTTCACCGAGACACATCACACGGCCGACAAAAAAGGGATACGCTGGGCGCACAGAACACATGTTACATGTATCTACGCTCAGACCCGGTGTTATGGGAACTTTATAAAAACAAGGGCGTGGTAAGTATATATCTGAACAAGACACAGGTATATAAACGTGACACGCTGGGCGCACAGAACACGTTACATGTATGTACGCTCAGACCCGGTGTTATGGGAACTTTATAAAAACAAGGGCGTGGTAAGTATGTGTCTGACCAAGAGACACATGCGATATAAACGTACTTGTCCTAGAAACGTGAAACGTCACAAAGAAACAGTCACTGGTTGTGTTACAAGAATGTTTTTCGGTAAAGTTACAATATTTACCTTTTTTGGTGTTTTTTGTTATAATGAATTTTTTCCCCAGAATTAAGTGTAAGTCATTGATTGATGGGATATTCAATATTTTCCAATAAATAAACTTTTATTACTGAAAAAAAAACCTAAATTGAGCAAAGTGTTTATTTTCCTCACATATTAACCAATCACAGGTGATGCTGGATTATTGTATCTACAAAGTTTGTTTTTTTTTTATTTTCAGAGTGATATCGTGGCCCGAGATGAAATTCTCGCTCTATTTGCTGCTCATGTCGCAGCTATCAACAAAATTTACTCCTTAACGAAATTTGAAACTTACGAAAAAGACCCAAATAGAGGCGGTTTCAGCTATGAAGGTGTTCATTTCCAAGTTCAGAGGACTTCGGTGAGTTTCATAAAAAGACTGAAGGCTCATGACATATGAAATTATTTAAAGGCCCAATATAACGTAACTTTCGGCAAAACTTGAAGTGAAAATCAAGCCTAATAACTTTTTAAATTTATAAATTTAGTTAAGATTAACTGATATCAGCAATATTCAAGATGAATTCTTACCCGGTTACCGGTTCAGCAGCAGTTAAAACTCTGTATTTGTAAACACACGTCCATTTTGATCTGTCTTCTAACTTTGGTTTGTTGTTAAAGTGGGCCCCACCTGAATTCTTTGGATTTTTCTTTCAAGAGTTTCTTGTTAGTTACCGCTCAGGTTTACATCATTTTAGGCTTATTTTTGCATGATTATCAACTGATTTTTTCAGAATCACGAAAAAATTCCCGAAATTACATATATTGGGCCTTTAACGAATAATTTCATATTACATTGACATCCCGCTAAGATTCTATTCATCACATAACTTATATTCACAAGAAATACACCAAAAATCTAATATTCTTTCTTTAAAACAAAGGCATATTTCTTCTTTGAAGGTACGATTTTCACTACCAAACAATCATATGACGTCATGAAAGACGTTTATTTATGATGTCACAATTGTGCTGTTACACATGTGTTATACCATAATTATAAAATGACATGGTCGTATGGTGACTGAACGGGTTAGTTATGTGATAAATAATCTTTCATCGCACTTGCACCTGGTCGGTTGTTTTGTCAGAATCATCATCGTTGAAATAATTAAAAAGACTTTGTATTCAGTTCAGATTTTCTTCTGTGTTTGATATTTGATAACAAAATTTCCTTGACTTGTTTCACTTCAAGTTTTTTTAACAATGCAGCAGATATTAGTAACATATATAAAGGGAGGTAAGTCACACCGTAAAAAAAAGATTTCTTCCGTGTTTCATATTTTATAATGTGATTTTCGATTTCCTTAGTTTGTTTCACATCAAATTTATTTTTTAATGCAATAGTTACATGTAATACATATATAAAGGGAAGTAAAACATAAAAAGATTTTCTTCTATGTTAATTTGTTACGGTATTTACTCTATATAAACGTACACTGGTTAAATTAACTACTTCCCTGCTTTTTGCTAATCTTCTCTTATCTATGGTTTAGCCCTGTGTGTAAGTCTTCATTATAACTAGCACACCCCTGAGCTAACACACACCTGCATATTCGGGTATTTCCGCCGAGCCAATCAGATGCAAGGTGGGCGGAGCTTATTTCCGAACATGCCGTCAGTCACCATTGGTAGTGAGGTGGGGGGGAGCTTGCTACTGATTCTATTTTTCCGCTTGATTAGACAGGGTAATAAATTTCAGGTTACATAGGTACTCCATGTTGTAGCTGATGGCTCCTCACTGAAAATTTAGTTTGTTATGGGAAATATTTAAAATCATGTTCTCTGCTTTGAATGTCAGGGCGCATTAAATTATCATTTGGTCCCATTGCTACAGTGCATCAAAATAGTGGTTAGGGCATGAAAGCTGTTATGTAAAAAAAAAATAGTAAAATCATTTCTCCGGATTGTATTGGTATTAAAGCATTGATGACAATTTGTTTTAGTTTCATTGGGGTATGAAAACAATTTTATTTGCAAACTGTATTCTTACAAAAGTTTGCAAGCAAAATATTTTTCATAACCCTATGAAACTGAAAAATAATTGACATCAACGCTTATAATTAATTTTTGAAAATTATTTTCAAATTTAAAACATGTTTATGTTCAATTTTACTGATATAACAACAGATTATGTTTTTACAAATCAATACGCAACCTCAATTGTCGTATTGTGACGTCACATTTTTCGCACCATTTTCAGATTGTTTTTCATAGAGGTATGAAAAAAAAAGTCAACCAATCAGAAAGCCACATTCTGCATACAATCAATGGAAAATTATTTATGATAAAATAGTTAAAGTTTGGGGTTGAGAGATATAGCAAGTTTCTGGTGTCCTTTGTCCATGCTTATTTCCCTCGACTTCGCCTCAGGACATTGACATGGTCTCGGGACACCAGAAACTTGCTGTATCTCTCAACCCCATACTCAAACTGTATCATTGGTAATCCAATTTTCTTTGTTTCACCTCTCAGTTTTTAATCACACAGGAGCATAGGCTGATAATATTCTGTTTGATGTTTTGTCCACAGATCATGACGAAGGAATCGGAGAAATGTGACAGTATCTTAGAAGCTACGTCGTATTGTAATCCGAATATCGACGTCAGCAACTTCCTGAATCTGAACTCTCTGGAAAACCACAATGAATTCTGCCTGGCTTACGTCTTCACTGCTCGTGATTTTACCCAGGGTACACTGGGCCTCGCTTGGGTTGGATCATACAAAAGTAGGTCGTCTTAGCAGCAACACTGAACTACATTTAAAGCATATATACAGTCAAACACGCTTAATTTGAACTCGGATATATTGAAATACTGTTTAGTTTGAAAGAAAATATAACCCAACATTTCCTTTGCATTTATCCACCAGTTATTTTGAAATCCTAGTTAATTTGAAGCATTTTGACTTGAGATTTATATTGAAACCCTGAGCATTTCAATATAATTGGGTTCCACTGTAATTGTTGGCATTCAATTTCATGATTTTTTTTGTGGAAACAAATTCATTCGTAATGTACCGGTATTTCATGAAATCAATGTTTTAAGACCCTGTATTGTAACCCGCCCTCCCCAAATCCCCGCAACGAAGATAGGGAGTTATACTGGAATCAGCCTGTCTATCTGAAGAAAAAATTGGTCCAGACAACTCCTCTTAAGCCGCTTGGCCAATTTCAATGAAACTTAACACAGATATAAAGGACCATGTATAGATGAGGGAATGCAACATTTCCTTTCTCAAAATTTTGGTTGCTATGGTAACTGGTCACTGTAAACAGAATTTCTGTAGAAAAAGATTGTGCGGACAACTCCTTCTAAACCACAGGGCCAATTTCAATGAACTTTGACATTAACATATGCATGCAAAATTCATTGCATGTGTAAAAATTCTAAACAAAGTGTCAGTACTACAAAACTGTATTTTGCAAAGATCATGGAGCGGGGGGTATTAGTCAGCCATTGGCTTACAGTTCTAGTTTATTTCTGTTAAGTAAGAAGTTTAAATTGGCAGGTGTAAAGACAAACTGCTGGTAATGTACTAAATGTAATTACGATTGGACAAAGTTTTTGTCATGCCTTTGATGACCATAGTTGAGAAAAGCAAGTATAACATGTTGTTTTTCCTGTGGCAACGATGTCAACATTTGCGTTAAAGTCCACTTTTCATAGTGTTACTGATATCTGATTGAATTGGAACTTAGCGTTGTTACTGAAATCATCATACTGAACACCTTACTGAAAATTGAAGGAAATTTATTTGCAGGTTCTGCTGTTTTGGGGTTGTAAAAACATTTGGATTTTGAGAATTTATGTTAGCATCCACTTTTGATAGTGTGATTGATATTTAATTGTTACTGATACCATCATGCTGTATGTAGTTTGTTCGTGTAATTCTTCAACTTACTAGATGAGTATCCATCAAATATGTTGGGTTCTTTGGTTGATATGCAAAGTGTGATGTAATTTTGTTACAAATATATTTAACGGTTTTATTATACATGTACCATGAAAAAAAAATGAGGCAATTTGTTTCATTTCCATTATTGAATATTATTGTTCTCAGAAAGAAATCTGGATGTGACAAAAACGTGGGAAAATCATGTCAGAATCGAAATTACAATACATGCTGTATAGATGTTTATATTAAAGAAAGTGTGAGTTTATGATTTGAGTTGTACTGTTACAGATGCTGCGGGCGGTATTTGTGAGAAGCATAAACAGTTCCCAGAAGGTTCGGCCAAGGTGTACAAATCTCTAAACACTGGTATCATCACGCTCATCAATTACGGTCGATTGGTGGCGCCCCGTGTCTCCCATCTCACCTTCGCCCACGAAGTGGGACACAACTTTGGTTCTCCAGTAAGTTTGAGAATATTGGTATTTAATATAATATATTAATATATTAGAAATTTGTCTACTTTATAAATATATACAGGATGTACATACATATTTTGTGTTCTACTGTAAATCACTTAGATTTCGTGTGTATTTTTTTTTCGCAAACTTGCCTCTTCAGACATATTCACAAATACATAATTTTGCAAATGCCATACTTGCTAACTTTTTGAATTTTCCATGGGGGAGATTACGCGTGCTCAGAATTGAAAACATGAATAATATGTATACATGTACATTTAGAGGGAAAATAACACTTTTAGATGGCTTCTTTTAAGCTCTTCTTTCAGATGAAATCATCAGATCTTTAAAAATAGGAACAGTTAAGCAGATTTCAAAGTTGAAAATGCAACATTTTAGGGTCCGAAATCGGCAGTCTCCCTCCTAAAATACGGAGGGTTGGCAAGTATGAAATGCTTATCTAGAAATGACTTTAGATTTGCAAATGATGGATTATTAGGGACTCTTCATGTCTCCTATTAGTATCGGTATATTAAGACAGCTTTATATTGGCTGCCACATGTAAATGAGATTAATCTGACTTTACCTGAGAAGTCGTTTGTATCCACCTGAATATAGACTCGTACATATAGAATGTACAGATAAAAGATGGCTATGAAAGTGAACACTTCCCAGACATCAACGACACTCACTGTTTGTTTAAAGTGATATGTATGATAAAATACGGTAAACCTTCCTTCAGTTTGAACAAAATTAAATAAATATTGTCAATCCTGTTCGAATTATATAGCCGCTGGAATAAAGAGGAGTTCAAAGTATCTGAGTTGACGTCCGAGAACTTTTACATCGGCAAAAAAAAAAAATCACGGAAAACGGTCAAATCGTTGTTCCTCAACAACGATGGGCTCTTACGATTTATTTACAAATCTGGAGACGAGCAATGATTTATATAAGTAGGACTAATGTTTACTAACAGATCAGGCCTAATTATCAAAGAAAAGAAAAAATATTTTATGCTGTACTGCAGTAACCATCATCAGAAGTTTATGTAATTTATCATATTGCGGATGGTGGATTAAAACTGCACTTAATGACAGATTAATACTTCGATTGAATACCTGGTCAATTATTTGGTATCAGCAGTTGTATCTATCTATTAGGTAATATATCAATTAAGTTATAAATCAGGAATTGGCGACCAGGTCGCGATTATATAATCAACTTTTAACACAATAATGCCATAATACACACGTACCTGTCAGCATGTGTGACACTACATTCCGCGCTCCAATGCTAATCAGGGTCATAAAGATGTTTGATTAGCGTGTGCACATGTTTATGTTTACAAGAAAGAAACATCGGTAAAATGTGGCTTATTTATGCACAAATTATCCGAAATAGCTGACAACAATATCACACATCATGAGCACTACACGCTATACTGCTGTTTAACACCGATGGTGTGAAAATAGATCAGTTTATGCAAGCTTTAGTTCCATTTGTCCCGACTGAGTTCGTACTTATTCAATCAACTTTGATTACTCAAATACCATGTCTTCCTCGAACTATTTATCAGGTACCCACAACTTCAAATAAGTGGAGTTTTACTGTATAAACAGTTTACTGCATCTTAATCCTGCCTTACTTTGATTCGTAGCACGACAGTGGTGATAATTGTGCCCCGTACGGGACAGGGTCGTCGGATGCCGTGAAAGGCAACTATATCATGTATGCCAGCGCCACGCAAGGCGACCTTTCTAACAACAACCAGTTTTCTGAGTGTAGTAAGGACAACATCTCACGGGTCCTTCGCTCAATCCAGAATGAGACCAACAAGAAAAATTGTTTCAAACGTAAGTTGCATGTCACATTTCATTTTTAAGGAAAAACTTCATATTTCTGTCCAGCGGCCAAAGATTTTTGTCATTGTGATTGTTTTATTGCTCCCAGGAATCCAATTTTCTTGGTCGAGTTGTATTATATGGTTTTATATGACATTGGCCATGAAGAAAAGGGAGGTACATTGTTGACTACTTTTACCTGGTTTTATATTGGCCTTATAGAGGAGGGAGGTACATTATTGACTACTTTCACCTGGTTTTATATTGGCCTTATAGAGGAGGGAGGTACATTATTGACTACTTTCACCTGGTTTTATATTGGCCTTATAGAGGAGGGAGGTACATTATTGACTACTTTCACCTGGTTTTATATTGGCCTTATAGAGGAGGGAGGTACATTATTGACTACTTTCACCTGGTTTTATATTGGCCTTGTAAAGTAGTTAAAATTTTAGTTTCAGTCAGGTACGTCAGGACCCTCCCATGTTTCTGTAGATTATTAATTGCCTGTTGAGACGTTATTGCCTACTTTCTTGGTCTTGGTGAGATATTGTCTCCTACTTTCTCCTGTTGTGACATTATTGCCTACTTTCTCCTGTGGTGATATTATTGCCTACTTTCTCCTGTTGTGACATTATTGCCTACTTTCTCCTGTTGTGATATTATTTCCTACTTTCTCCTGTTGTGACATTATTGTCTACTTTCTCCTGTTGAGATATTAACTCCTACTTTCTACTGTTGAGATATTATTGTCTACTTTCTCCTGTTGAGATATTAACTCCTACTTTCTCCTGTTGAGATATTATTGCCTACTTTCTCCTGTTGAGATGTTATTGCCTACTTCTCCTGTTGTGACATTATTGTCTACTTTCTCCTGTTGAGATATTAACTCCTACTTTCTCCTGTTGAGATATTATTGCCTACTTTCTCCTGTTGAGACATTATTGCCTACCTTCTCCTGTTGAAACATTATTGCTTACTTTTTCCTGTAGAGTCTGGCGTTGCGTTCTGTGGTAATGGACTGGTAGAAGAAGATGAGGAATGCGACTGCGGATATTTAGATGATTGTACAGACCAGTGTTGTCACGCCAAACAGTCGGGGAAAACAACACCAGACGACTGTAAACTACGCCGAGACAATCTTGGAAACAAATTCAGCTGCAGGTTGTTTTTAAAACTTTTTTTAGTTTCGTTGATTGTAGATTTTTGTTTTAGTAAATATTAAAGTAACGAATATTTTAGCAAATGATGTTATTAGTCTATAACACACATTGTTGTTAATGAAAAAGCTAATGAAGCTTGCAGGCTTAATGTAAGTTTGTCAGCAAAAGAAATGTGTGTCATTAGACCATAACAACATTTGTTAAAATATTCATAATTCATATTTGCATTTTGATGAAGAAATCAATGAGATTTTTTATGTATTAATATTGAACAGAATGGTAGGTGCTGATATAATGTTTGCTTTCTCAACGCTGAGCAAATGCAAATATATGTATATGTGTATAAATAAATACTTTGAAGATATGAATAAGATAAAAAAGGAGATAATTTCAAACTTATCAGGTAGCATTACAATATAAACGCTGAGAAATATTTTTCTGCTTTGTCTTCAACACAACTCATTCTAATTCTGCTCTTTATCAGGAATGAAGATAATATTCAGGATTTGTTCCTAATAATTTGATAAAACATTGAGATTTTTAGCGATTTACTCATGAACATAGTGTCAGTAATTTGGTCATGATTTGATTTACATGTGCGTCGACCCAAAACATGTGACACTCGATACGTACCTGCCACAAGCTTTTAGGCAGTACAGCCCACAAAACAGTTTCCATGTGTACACCAGCTACATCTCTTGAAGAATATTTTGATTTGATGTTTCGAACTTTTTGTGATTGTGATTTTGATTTGTATTTTCAGTCCTACACAAGGCCCATGCTGTCTCTCTACATGTGATTATGTTCCACAAAGTGCCAACCAGACTTGCCGTGTCGGAACCGAGTGTGTCAAACGTGCCACTTGCTCATATCCTTTGATTACTTCCCTTTGATTACCTCCCCTACTTGATCACTCCTATGTTAATTACCTCCCCTACTTGATCACTCCTAGGTTGATTACCTCCCCTACCTGGTCACTCCTAGGTTAATTACCTCCCCTACTTGATCACTCCTAGGTTAATTACCTCCCCTACTTGATCCCCTTGGTTAATTACCTCCCCTACTTGATCACTCCTAGGTTGATTACCTCCCCAACTTGATCACTCCTAGGTTAATTACCTCCCCTACTTGATCCCCTTGGTTAATTACCTCCCCTACTTGATCACTCCTAGGTTAATTACCTCCCTTACTTGATCACTCCTAGGTTAATTACCTCCCCTACTTGATCCCCTTGGTTAATTACCTCCCCTACTTGATCACTCCTAGGTTGTTTACCTCCCCTACTTGATCACTCCTTGATTGATTACCTCCCTAACTTGATCACTCTTAGGTTGTTTCTCTCCCAAAATTGATTATTTTATCGTCTTAAAGATGTTTAGTAGCCCCATTCCCATCTTAATGGCCAAATTGTTAATAAGTATGAGTGAATTTTGCTCAAACCTTTCCCCTTCTGTAACTTAGTGTGCTGAAAGCGTTATTTTTAGTATTTAATTAAGAAGGACTGCCTCTCTGGTGATGTAGTATATTAATGGACTATAAAGATCTAATCTGAATTAATGAAAAATAGAATCTTGAAGGCGAAAATAGCCAAATGAATATTTGAAAAAGAAATTAAACTCTACCTTAATAAAAACCATTTCAATAGCAATATCAGAAGGAAACGATACCAGTTTACATGTATCATCTATTATGGCAGATTATGATGCTAGGTAGTTGTTAAAGCTGATATTCTGTTGAATATCTTGTTTATGATTATCTCCCCTTGAAGTCCTTTTTTTTCGAACATCACATAAAAAATTTACACCATGGTACCTGTTATATATATGTTTTTGCCAATTTTTCTCTTTTTCCCAAAATTTCGAGGCTCTTCCTTAGTTCATTTCGTAGCCATTTAGTATAGAATATTGTGGTTTCGATACATAATCACTGGAGTTATCTATCCTTGACCTAATTACTGGGACGTCGGCTAACTGCCCGGTTGCTGATAACTATCCCGATATTACGACTTTCTGTAACAGCAAATCTCGTGTTTGTAAGGGTGGGGTAAGTCTACATATAGTTTCTTATCTAGGAGATAAAAATATCATTACATTTACAAAGAAAGCATACAAATGATACTGTAATCTGTACACAGGAATTTTTTTGCTCTTCATATATGTATGAAATCTATGTCATTCAAAAATTGTAATATTTTGCACTTCACATATTAATATTATTACGTTTACTTTTATCTACAAAAATTATAAGATTTGGTCTCATTATAAAAATATGGATTGATTTTAAATCGTAATTTTAATTTTTTTTCAGGTTTGTGCGGAGTCCCTTTGTAAGCGTATTGGGTATAATGGCGGTGTTTCTGAGTACGACGAATGCTTTGGCAGTACTGACAGTGACAATAAGGAACAGATGTGTTATCTGTCGTGTCGTAAGTTCTTTGTTCGAAGATTCATTTAAGGATTGGGTGTCATATTTTTGACATTCATCGTTGTGTAACATACATTGGTGCACTTTCATATTGAATGTTGTGCTTTAGCGCACCATGTTTAATATTTAGGTAAGCCAATGTATGTAACACACCAATGAATGTCAAAATATAACAACCAATCCTTAAATATTTACATTGTTTAGGTAACAAACATACAGTTGATGCAGATACTTATTCATAGTATTAGTCAAAGCATGTTTCAACGTCAGGGTAATCCAGGCAGAGAACAGCCACCTGTTGACAGTGGAGCAGTGCAGTCTCCCACACTACAATTATGATGTCATAAGCGTGATGACATCACAATGTCCCAATGTATGTTACTTGAAAATAACACACATTGGGCACAGTAGGTTCATCTAGTCTCTGTACAGTGGAAATGTGAATATTAAGCCTTGAATGTAATTTGTCAGTCATCATTTCTCAAGTTGGTCGTGAAAATGTATTCAATCGTTATTTGATAACACTATAAAAAATACATGAATTTGTTTGTTATTTGTCAAACCAAATATTCTTTGAATGTTTTGGAAAATAATTAACTGTTACACCCCTTGAACTTCATAATGAACTATTCCAACCTTTGGATTGGAAGAGTTCAAATGTGTCCACAAGGGTAAATGAGTTTGGGTAAAAATGTGATATAAGTAGTTCTACAATGTACGTATTAACTCCTTCACCCCTGAAATGTCATAATGAGCTACTCCAGCCTTTGAATTGGAAGAGTTCAAACCGTCTTCAGGGGTGAAGGAGTTAAATATCAGGGGTAGAATTTAACATTTTTAGCAACTTGCATTTTGTGGCGAGTGGGTTGAATTTTAACTCGCTAAATTAGAAACCTGCTCACAGTTTTGAAGTGGACAATAAAAGCACTACGATGCATTTCGAATCAGTCTAACTAATAGACAATTGTCAACAAGACATTGCACTATTTGTGTGTGTGGTTATGTTTCATGATCCATTTTATACAATCGACGCCATTTTCTGACATGTGCAGTTGTGTACAGATTGGAATGCTCTATATACATACCTTTCAACAAGCATTATACCCACTCCCCGAAAAATGCAAGTACAATAATTTTCTACTCACAATTTCTGAAATCAACTCAGGTTTCGAGAGTGAGGGACTGTTAAATTCAAGCCCTGAAACATGCCGCAGTGTTTCAAAATGACTACTTTTTTATCAAGCTATGACTAGTCACATGTACTTATGAATCAAGTTACAAGGTTTCAAGACAACCAGTCGGTCCCATTGTCAATTTGACCGCAAAAAGAATTCTTGCTGCCTTTTTCTATTTGTGTTGATTTGTGTTTCAGAGAAGAAGAATTCGACAGAATGTGTCAGCTCGGCGGACATTACTGCTGACTCGAGGCATACAGACTTTAAAGCTTTACTTATGGACATCAACGGAGGATTAGACAAAATTAAATTACAAGCAGGTTAGTCCACAAATGTCTTTCCAACTCCTCATGATCGGATAAATACAGGTTACACAACCAGTGGTTGTTGGATATGGAATTTATCAAAATTTATTAAAAAAATTAATTATTTTTTAAAGTTACAAAAGACACTCTCTCGTGTCTTTTGTAACTTTAAAAAAATAATTAACAAGAGTGAAATAAATTCCATATACAATAACTACGAGTTGTGTGACCTGTTTCTACCACCATAATATTAAGTCGCAGTGTTGTTTTCTGTGAACTGTGGAATTTTTGCGCGAAAACACATCATCTCGTATATATTCCTGCCAAATTGTGACGACGTCAACAATCGATGACAGCGTCGACAATCAGCATTGAACTACGTGATTTCCGGTCAAAATTCAACTTCTCAACCAATCAAAAGTCCGGAAGGTCATATTCCACTAGTGGTATATAACATATATTTAACGAACAGTCAGAATGTTTATACAGTAGTCTGAGAGTAGAATAACACAGGGTATTGTGGTAGAAAACATCTTTTCTCTCATTTTGCTGTAAGGTACAGCTGTCTGGATTAAACAGGGAGTGTAGAAAATTATTGTATTTGTCCTAATTTGTCTGAAATTTTAGTTTTGAGATTTGATGTTAATGTTTTGATGTATCTTGTGTTATTGCAGGTTCACCGTGTGATAATTACCGTGGATACTGTGACGTGTTCCATAAATGTCGTGGAATAGATAACGACGGTCCTCTTGCTCGTCTTAAAAATCTAATCTTTAACGAGAAAACATTACAAAAAATTAAAACCTGGATTGTGGTAAGTTTTAACATCACTGTTTTGTCAAAATCGACTTTAATTCATGAAATGTGTAGTTTAAATAACATCATAGATGTTTAGTATAATAGCGTTTGGTTTTGAAACCAGTGGGGCTAATAGACTAGGGCTGGGCAGTATTACTGGTATACCATGTTTTAAAGGACTATACATTTGTATATGGTTTGGGCCTTTTTTGGCCCCCACATTATCAAATTTTGAAGCAGATTATTGAACTCTCAAATTAATATATTTCAAATATCGAGTACATCCCTGATAAAACTGAAACAATAATTATTTGTTGTTTCAACTCCAGTTGTCATGGAAACCATCTCAAATATGCATAAATTAGGGAAATTTGACCATTTAGTCAATTTTGGCCACTTTTTGGATAGTTTTTCTATTAGAAACTATTGAGCGCATTTTTGAACAAACTTAATATCAAATGAGAATATGTGGGCACTTAAACCACATCTTTAGGAGAAATATAAAGTTTGTTCAAGAATGCGCTCTATGGTTGCTATATGAAAAACTATGTAAAATTGACCAAAATAGACCAAATATTTACATTTGCATAATTTATGCATATTTCGGATGGTTACCATGGCAACCATAGCACAAATAACAAATAAATATTATTACAATTGCATGAGGGATGTAATCTATTTTTGAAATAATATTATTTGAATGTTCAATAATGAAATTTAAAATTTGATGGATTTGGGGGCCAAAAACAGGCAAAACCATACATAGTCCTTTGTGATGGTATGTACCGTGGTACATTAGTCCTGTACCAGTTTTTTGGGGACTTTCATTTAACTTATCAATGAACTATTTGTTACATAGATCAATTGGAATTCCAGTATGGTTTAATTATAATTTCCTATAAGTTTGCTGATCAACTAGGACAGACAATAGCTTCACTCAAACAATATTAGAGGATAACACAAAGATAAACTTATGACAGGCCTCTTGTTGATTGGCTTCAGAACAAAAACAGCCAGAGAACTTTAGCTAGCTCAAACATTCAATCAAGGTGGTATACTGTGGTACATATCGCAGTATTTTCCTAAATACCATGGTATACCATGGTACGTACCACAGTATTTGCCTAAATATCGTGGTATACCATGATACTTTTAATTTTGTGGTACCCATCTCTATTATAGACTCAGTCAGGTTTACAGCACCTTGTAAGGTCGTGAACAAGGGGAAGTAACTCCCTTATCACTAGTGTTACTAGTGACCAAGCTGGCAATATGTTGGTGAAACCATTAGAGTAAGAAATGTTACTGGCAGTGGTCATCAGAAAACTGAAGTTTGGTTTGTAAGGCGTTTTACATTCTTTTGACAGCTTGGATTAATTGACACAGACCTTGGTTGTGTTGGATTATATAATACAAACCTTGGTTGCTATGGATTATGTAACACAAACCTTGGTTGCGTAGGATTATGTAACACAAACCTTGGTTGCTATGGATTATCTAACACAAACCTTGGTTGCTATGGATTATGTAACACAAACCTTGGTTGCTATGGATTATATAATACAAACCTTGGTTGCTATGGATTATGTAACACAAACCTTGGTTGCGTAGGATTATGTAACACAAACCTTGGTTGCTATGGATTATCTAACACAAACCTTGGTTGCTATGGATTATGTAACACAAACCTTGGTTGCTATGGATTATCTAACACAAACCTTGGTTGCTATGGATTATGTAACACAAACCTTGGTTGTGTTGGATTATGTAACACAAACCTTGGTTGTGTTGTATTATTTAACACAAACCTTGGTTGTGTTGTATTATTTAACACAAACCTTGGTTGTGTTGTATTATTTAACACAAACCTTGGTTGTGTTGTATTATTTAACACAAACCTTGGTTGCGTTGTATTATTTAACACAAACCTTGGTTGTGTTGTATTATTTAACACAAACCTTGGTTGTGTTGGATTATTTAACACAAACCTTGGTTGCGTTGAGTAAAATCATTCAGAATCTGATGTTACGCCCTCCAGATGATTTGTTCGCAGTAACATTTTCGGTTCTGTTTACAGGAGTACTGGTGGGCCGTTATGATGATGGCTCTTTGCCTCGTAGTTCTAATGGGGTTGTTTATAAAAATCTGCGCCGTTCACACCCCCAGTAGTAATCCTAAAGCCAAACCAGCATTGCGTATCACGGACACGCTCCGGCGACGACGACGTCCTCCACCACAACAGACGTACGCCCCGAGCTCACAACCTTTACAATCCTACCAGCAACAGCCAGCACCTGCGGGCTACGTAAACGTAAGTTTAGTTTAGTTATACCCGAGCACACACCCTTAACAATCGTACCAGCAACAGCCAGCGCCTTTGGGCTAAATAAACGTTGAGTTGTCATAGATAAGTGTTCCGGTTTCCTTCATGACGCCCTGAGACCTCACATATAAGTGCCCCGTACCATTCATGACGCTTTGAGACTTCATGGTCTCCCCCACAAAAATTTGAATATCTTAATGCTCTGAAATGAGATTTGGTGTATCCTGAGTGCTAAATTTGTACCTTTTCCTCTCCTTGAATAAGTTATAGATTAACGTACAAAAATGAAAAAGAAAGCTCAACTTGTCCACAGAACTAATAAACAGAGCATATTTTTTAGTCCTTCAGACTTTTTTCTAGTCTCAGACTAACCGACTAGTGTTAGTGTCGAACCCTGCTAGCGGTCATTTGTTGGGACATTGCATCCAAGAAGAACGAGTCTGAGAGAGGGTCACTGAGTAAGCCATGGCGGGCATTAAGATCCCTTTGGACACTCTTGTAAGGGGTTTGTACCGTATCGTAACTAAAAAAAGGTCAAAACTTCTTATCTGTTCTACTGCATTACGTGAACAAGGAGAATTATTGTGAATGAAAAACATAGAATTGAGGTTCACTGTAACATATGTTTGACATTTGTGTTATCATGAATTATTGATATATTTTTTACATATTCTGATTGGCTAAAACTTGGTCACATGGAGGTTAATATTTTGTGATATTGACCTGATGTCTCTACTTTTAGAAACACCCGAGTCAATATTGCGTTTATGACGTCATAATCATTGTGACATTACAGTACCCTTCTTTAAATTTCATGCAATTATCAACATAGAAATATTGCAATTTGATTAAATGTTGTTGAAAAAAATCATTCTCTTGTAGTCTGAATTGAAAAAAGAAAATTCAATTTTTAATAAAACTATTATTGCCTTCTGATTTCGGTCGATACCGGGTACATGGTTTTATCGACCAGAGAAACCCATGTATGGACCTCATCAAAAGGCTAAAATTGTAAAATGTCATTGTATGGTGATATACTTTTAAAGGCCCAATATACGTAACTTTCGGCAAAACTTGAAGAGATAATCAAGCCTAATACCTTTTTATATTTATAGATTTAGTTATGATTAACTAATATCAGCAATATTCAAGATGAATTCTTACGCGGTTACCGATACAGCAACAGTTGAAACTCGGTATTTGTAAACACGTGTCCATTTTGAACTGTCTTCTAACTTCGGCTTGTTGTTGAAGTGGGCCCCACTTGAATTATTTTCAATTCTTTAGATTTTTCTGTCAAGAGTTTCTTGTTAGTTACCGCTCAGGTTTACTTCATTTTAGACTTATTTTTGCATGGCTATCAATAGGATTTTTTTTTCATAATTTTTTACAATCCGAAAAATTTCCTGCAGTTACGTATATTGGGCCTTTTAATGAGATGTTGTTGTATAGTGAAAGACGGTTATGTCTTTATATATCAAGTGTATATATAATTGCTTGTATTTGAAGAATAAAACTTGATGTGTTGATAATAATTTCAGAATGCGATGAAAACCGACCATATCTAGATGTTGTAAGCATGTGTTTGGTTTTGTTGGCTGTTCATGCATGTTGCTCTCTTTTCTTTCTCTCGAAACAAATTCAGTATTTAACTCTCCAAAATAGTCCCCATTTTTTTGCCAGCACTCCAAAGTGTTTAATATCTCTGTGTTGGTCTATAAAACATTGGTTGTAAACAGACCAATACGCAGGTGTAGTTGTCCTCCTGATGTATATGTAGTCAACATATTACCATTTCCATGATGGCCTATTACAGTGGACTCCACTTAATATCACTCCTGTTAATATCACATTCCTCTTTATATCATGTTTTTCCCAAATACCATTTTTCTCTCTATATAATCTATGTAATTTTATTTGGTTAATATACTGCATTTTGAGGTGAATTCCTCTTAATATCATGGGTTTTTTTAACCAATCACATAAAATATCCAGAAAATGATGTAATTTCCATTGATTTCATATACAACTTGTACAAAATATTGCATAGAAAATAACAAATATCCCCAAAAATGGTTTTTAATTGAAATGATGTTATCCATATATTGAAACATATTTGAAACATCTTCATGTATACATTAAATAGCTTTGGGGTACTTTTAGTTATGGAGATTGGAAATGCACTAGATTTAGTTGACAAACATGTTTCTCTTAATGTCACATTCCTGTTAATATCATGTTTTTGTCTGAAAAAATTTAATGCAACATGATATAAAGAGGAGTGCACTGTACTAATTTTTGACTATTTTGAGCTTTGAAATAAATATGATTTTCCAAAAACCATCGGTAGTGGCCATCTTGGAATTTGCTAAATTTTACTTGATTTCCATATATGGTAAACATATATACATATGATAAACATATTCATATGATAAACATATATACATATCTGAAGAGCTCCCACCGATGGAGTGAAAGCGCTAAGTAATGTGTCCGTGTCGTTTTTTATTTTTACATATATATATATGATAAATGATGTGAACTTTTGTACCTGTGAATAAGTCCCAATAAGAAATAAATTAAAAATTATTGAAATATGGACGCCAAATTTCATGTGTGTAAACTAATATCTGCATCAAGATTAGAACACTTTCAATATGACCATCACTTTCTTACCATGCATGAGCTTGACTGATTTGTAATAAAAGTAGTTTTTCTATCTTCCTCATCCTGTACTGTAGATGGTCAAAATCCCCGCAAAGACATGAATCCGATCATAAGGCTTTCCTCTAGATAATTATATTATCAATATTTTTTACTTGAATCTTTCTCCAATAACTCAGATATATATTAAGTTCTCAAAGCTATATTAAGTTCTCAAAGCTTATATCATATTCTTATGACATCTGCTAAAAAGGCCAGTAATTAAATTCAGCCATGCAATAAAAAATACTAAAACTATTTGTGCTTTCAGTCCAGCTTTGTGTACAAGCAAATGTGTAGTTCACTACATTAATAATGAATGAATTTTACCTCTTTTTATTCGGATGTATCTCAATGATTTCTTTCATAAATTTTATGGGAAGAATCTATTGCATGCAAAAAAAAAATATTAGTAAATTTATAGAAAAGAAATTGTTGTTACCTTATTTTTAATATGAAAATTATCCAAAGTTACCCATATATGCATGTTTGGTACATCCAACCTCGGCCCAACATCCCACTTCCTTCAAACAGATATCCTATACCTCTGCCAAAATGTGAAAATATGCCTAGGTCAAGCAGTTTCCTACTATAATTTGATTTTCTAAAAAAAAAAAAAAAAAAAAAAATCAAAATTATGACTTTCGAGTTTGAAATATGTTCAGATATTCATTTTGCTCACCCATGATATTCCTAAATTTCATCGTTTGCATTGGATGTTTTCAGGGATGAATGAGTTGAAGATTAAAATCATTGATCATTGTTCTGACTGATCAAGCAGGCGATAACTTTGTTCCTGGTCAGTGGTACCTATGGGAGGTAACTCTGTTTACCAGGGGAGATAACAAGCTTGAAAATATGCATCTCAAAAAATATGGATTGACTCATAGCATACATTTTGGCAGGGTATACTGTAACTTTTAGAAGCTAGATCAATATTTTACTGGAAGTAAGGGGGAAAAGTATTCAGTTTGTAAATATTTTAATATGCATATCTTTTTTAAATTTTATTTAGATTGTAAGTGGTTCTGGTAAATAAGTAAAATATCAAGTTATATATCAAGTTGTAAAGTTATATATCAAGTTAATTCATTTCTTAGGAGAAAGTCTTATTTCACATTGTTATTAGTTTTCTGTATAAATTAGAAATAAAAGCTTTACTAAAAAGTAACACTTAAACAATATACATTAGGTTATTAGAATAAAATACAAAACAGGATGATAATTCAAGTTAAGATAAAAAATGTTACGTAGAGTATTTCGTTAAAGGAGTTTTTTTCAACACAAAGAAGTAAGCATCCTTAATTTTACCATGAAAAACTATGCATCCTTGAATTATAACATTAAGAACCATGCATCCTTAATTTTCAGCATGAGGAGCCATGCATCCTTAATTTTACCATGAAGAACCATGCATCTTTAAATTATACATTGATAACCATGCATCCTTAATTTTCAGCATGAGGAGCCATGCATCCTTGAATGATAACATTAAGAACCATGCATCCTTAATTTTACCATGAAGAACTATGCATCCTTAAATTTAATATGAAGAACCTATATCCTTAAATTTTACCATGAAGAACTATGCATCCTTAATTTTACCATGAAGAACTATGCATCCTTAAATTTCAGCATGAAGAACGATGCATCCTTAAATTTTAACATTAAGAACCATGCATGCTTCCTTAAATTTTATCATGCAGAACCAAATTTTGCATCCTTAAATTTCAACATGAAGAACTGTGTATCCTTAAATTTTAACATGAAGTCCATGCATCCTTAAATGGTATGTTAAGCTTGTTGTCAGATGTTGCATATTTCTGCATATTTGTTGTGTTTATTTTAAATAATTTTGACTCATATTGGATGCCAGATATTTGACTTTTGGTACAGAGAACAGATTCAGTAGCATCTTGAATTACAACGTAATTAATTACGGGAGCTGTATACTGAATTCTTGTTAGCATTTGTCCTGTTTTGATTTATTTTTGTTTTTCCATTCTAACAGGCTCCTCAGGGACCCCCTCCTCCATATTCTGCATCAGGCGGCGGACCCAAGAGGGGACATCGGCCCGAAGATAAGAAAAACATAAAAAAGGCCAAAGCCATGGAGAGGAAAGTGTGACCCTAATCTTGAACCCTAACTATTCTTAGGAGACTTTTGATTGGCTGCTTTAGAGACTTGTTACAGTAGTTCTCATTGTCTGAAGAAGAGCAAATGTAATATCAGTTTTGATTGGCTGAGGACATTTGATGAAACTTTGGTTTTAATAAGTTAATAAAGAGGTATGAGTAACATTTTTAATTTGCCAATTAAGTAACTTGTAACATGTTTTTGTATTGGCTGAAATTGAGAAGATGTAACGATTGTTTTGATTGGCTGAGGACATTTATGAAACTTGGTTTTTGAATGGTTGATGAGAAAGTATCTAGTTTTTTCATTGGATGAGGAAGAACACTTGTTAAATATCTAACATATAACATTGAATGTGATTCCTTGATGTAATGGTAGTTTGTTCAGTTGGGATATTTTGCAGTGTGTTTATGTGTGGTAAAGTCTGGTCACTCAAGAAGTTAAACTCCAGGGCTCTTACAAGCCTTGAAAAGGCCCTAAAAACAACTCTTGGCCTTAAAAACCCTTGAAAATGGTGGAAAGCCTTTAAAGGCCTTAAATTTCACGAATAGGCCTTGAATTAAGAAAATTTGGTCTTGATTGTGATAAAATATGCATTAAATTTAGTTCTGAAGGAATTCTCATTGTATTTTATCAAGTTTTTTATTCTATTGGTAACATTGACTGAAAAAAATGTATCAGAATCCACCTCCGTGTCTGATTTTTGTATTTTCAATGTAAAGTCAAGAGATGTTCCGTGTATGTAATCTGAATAACAAATGGAAATGGCGGGATCACAGAAGTTTTTGAAGGCCTTAAATTTTCTCAGGACGGCCCTAAAAAGGCCTTATATTTCAGAACAATATTGCTGTACGAACTCTGAACACCGATAAGTTGTTGAATCTCATGTCAATCCTGCTGGAGTATGATGTGCAATACTGCTGTACTCAAAGGTATTCAAAATAGAATTCAGAGATATTGATAAGCATGTTGTGTTCTTTTTGTTGAGATTTTTGAGCATATACTTTCAGTACCAGTAAAATCAGACTTAACAAACAAAGTTTTTAGCTTCATAATGTGGACAATTTTAAGTCGACTACTTTGCTTTTGTTTGGTGATGAACCATGTCAAAATATCCCAACTGATGATAACGAGTTTAGTTTTTTAGTACGAGGTGGATAAGAGGTATCATAATCACTGCTGAGAGAGTAATAATTGTACAAACGTTCTGTTAAACTTAAGGCTACATGCTACCTTACTGTGACTTGCATTGTTTTTCCAAAAGAGTTTCAAAGAGTAGATAAATCTGTGTTATTTACAACAATCATGTGAGGTCAAAGGTTAATTAAGATAATGTAAATATTTTTTTCATTTATTTACAAGGGACATGGAACCAGTGCAATAGAATAACAAATGAAATTTCTGATTGATTTTCCCAAACAAAAAGTTTGCTTGTTTTTAGGTTAAATCTTGGTAACCAAAATCAGATTTTTGATATATTGACTGTGTTCAAGCGAGTGAAACAGGCCCTCTAGACCCCTTGTTGATATATTGACTGTATTAAGCGAGCGATACAGGCACTTTGGACCTCTTGTTGATATATTGACTGTTAGGTTAAGAAACTGGATAAAAATTACATATGTCCTTAAATGCTCGTAAGGTAGTTAATCAAGGTGAGGATTTGGCATTTTGTTACTCCAATGAAAACGTTAACCTTTGTACAATTTTTGCAAGGTATGTGTCAATTCTTTTCTTTTTTGTTTATTTGCGAGAGAGAGACAATGAAAAAGTGCTTGCCTTCTATGTGAGAAATATAGGGAAAGACAAACTTGAAATCAAACACATAAGAACTTCCTTTATGGAAGTAAAACCCTAATCAGCGTAGGCCTGGATATGGAAGGAATAGTTCTACTGATAGTGGATAAAAATCAGGTCAGCCTGGATATGGCAGGAAAAGTTCTACTGATAGTGGATAAAAAATCAGGTCAGCCTGGATATGGAAGGAAAAGTTCTACTGATAGTGGATAAAAATCAGGTCAGCCTGGATATGGAAGGAATAGTTCTACTGATAGTGGATAAAAATCAGGTCAGCCTGGATATGGCAGGAATAGTTCTACTGATAGTGGATAAAAATCAGGTCAGTCTGGATATGGCAGGAATAGTTCTACTGGTAGTGGATAAAAATCAGGTCAGCCTGGATATGGAAGGAATAGTTCTACTGATAGTGGATAAAAATCAGGTCAGCCTGGATATGGCAGGAATAGTTCTACTGATAGTGGATAAAAATCAGGTCAGCCTGGATATGGAAGGAATAGTTCTACTGATAGTGGATAAAAATCAGGTCAGCCTGGATATGGAAGGAATAGTTCTACTGATAGTGGATAAAAATCAGGTCAGCCTGGATATGGAAGGAAAAGTTATATTGATAGTGGATAAAAATCAGGTCAGCCTGGATATGGCAGGAACAGTTATATTGATAGTGGATAAAAATCAGGTCAGCCTGGATATGGCAGGAATAGTTCTATTGATAGTGGATAAAAATCAGGTCAGCCTGGATATGGCAGGAACAGTTCTACTGGTAGTGGATAAAAATCA
This sequence comes from Mimachlamys varia, assembly GCA_947623455.1. Classification (NCBI taxonomy): domain Eukaryota; kingdom Metazoa; phylum Mollusca; class Bivalvia; order Pectinida; family Pectinidae; genus Mimachlamys; species Mimachlamys varia. Next base: position 38,579,513 of record OX392544.1, on the reverse strand, counting down.
GGTCAGCCTGGATATGGCAGGAATAGTTCTATTGATAGTGGATAAAAATCAGGTCAGCCTGGATATGGCAGGAATAGTTCTATTGATAGTGGATAAAAATCAGGTCAACCTGGATATGGAAGGAATAGTTCTACTGATAGTGGATAAAAATCAGGTCAGCCTGGATATGGAAGGAATAGTTCTATTGATAGTGGATAAAAATCAGGTCAACCTGGATATGGAAGGAATAGTTCTACTGATAGTGGATAAAAATCAGGTCAGCCTGGATATGGAAGGAATAGTTCTACTGATAGTGGATAAAAATCAGGTCAGCCTGGATATGGCAGGAATAGTTCTATTGATAGTGGATAAAAATCAGGTCAGCCTGGATATGGCAGGAACAGTTCTACTGATAGTGGATAAAAATCAGGTCAGCCTGGATATGGCAGGAATAGTTCTATTGATAGTGGATTAAAATCAGGTCAGCCTGGATATGGCAGGAATAGTTCTATTGATAGTGGATAAAAATCAGGTCAGCCTGGATATGGCAGGAACAGTTCTACTGATAGTGGATAATTATCAGGTCAGCCTGGATATGGCAGGAATAGTTCTATTGATAGTGGATAAAAATCAGGTCAGCCTGGATATGGCAGGAACAGTTCTATTGATAGTGGATAAAAATCAGGTCAGCCTGGATATGGCAGGAACAGTTCTACTGATAGTGGATAAAAATCAGGTCAGCCTGGATATGGCAGTAATATTTCTACTGATAGTGGATAAAAATCAATGTTTTGTTTGGCATTGCCTTTAAGAAGCTAACTGTAAGTTTTTACTGGTGAAATTTGGTACTTTAGTTAAAATAAAAAAAAATAACTAGCAAAGTTTTAAAATGGAATCTCTCCTATTTTTGTTTTGTTTTTGTTGTTAATTAATTGAATGAGGGTTACATGCAAACAATAAACATATTGTTTAATAACTGTGTTAACTATAGAAAATCCAAATTTTATATCAAATCATTAAAACTAAATTTTTGACTAGCTGTTTTTGTCCTATTACATGTATGCAATTTTGCAATATGCATTATTTTTTTCTCTCAAAAATTCCATTTTGATTAGTTTCTTTCCATTCTTGTGTTTTGTGTATCTTTCTTGTTAATGATGTTTACAGAGTTTAGTGAATAATACTTTTTACAGATCAAGTCCAACTAAATCAGATTGTTTTTTTTGATCAGAAACATAAATACTATTTTATAAATATTCAGATAAAAATATCAAATTGAAGGTGTGATATTTGCTTGGAATTTTTTTCTGATTACATTTATTAAGTCATGGATTTCCCCCTCCCTCATAGTATGTGTTACATTGAATTAGGAAGATTTAAATTTTTACAATAGAAATGGATAATTAATGATGATGATGAGCTTATAAGAGCGCCTTATATCACTTCTAGTGATTTCCACCATAGTATGTTGAAGTCACAAATTGTTGGAAATTGATTCTGGAAAAAAAGTTTTGTAGGTCTTGTTCATTTGTATATTAATGGATGTTATTCTTGAGCTAAAACAAGAAAATGAAAATGATCTGAAATTGATGGTAATAATGCATTTACATGTACTTCATCTGAAAGGAAAGATCTGATAATATTTATGTAAAAGTAAACTAGATCATTGACGTATATCAACAAGGGGGAGTAACCCAGATCATCAAGGGGAAGTAACCTATGCCATCAAGGAGAAGTATCACAGATCATCAAGAGGAAGTAACACAGATTTTCAAGGGGAAGTAATCCATATCATCAAGGGGAGGTAACCCAGATCATTAATGGGAAGTTATCCAGATCATCAAGGGGAAGTAATCCAGATCATCAAGGGGAAGTAACCTTGGTTATAAATAGGAGAATTCCTAGGTTCATGTTTGAAATTTTCAAATAGTTGAATTTTGTTATATATAAGATATGAGAAGTTATCTACATTGAAGAAGAAATAATGTAGGTCTTGAAAGGGAGGTAATCAAGATATTCTGTCTTAGGGTGATTGATGTTACCCAAAGAAAGAGCAGCTATGTTTAAGGGAGAAATTATTACATTTTATTGTTATGGGACTTTGTAAAATACAGAATTTAGAAATATATGGTCAAATTTATTATCCACAGTGTGTTTTGCAGCGAAATTGAAAAGATTATTTATGTCAAGTTTTTGATAGATTTATTTTTGGTTCAATAATTGCACTTATGAAGATGGTTTCGCTCTTGAATTTTCAATGAAAATATATTTTTTCCTAGTCTTTATTTGGTAAACTTTTAGTAATCTTGAATTTACTAAAATTTCAGATCTCGAAGTGTTATAAAAGTGTTTATGAAAAAAATTCTGTTTGTAATGAACGATTGATTTTAATGTCTGTTATATTTTTCAAATGCAGGTTACTTTGCCTCTAGTTTAATAGATATTTGAGTTTGGATTATGGTTTTGTTGACGCTTTGGTATTGTCTTTTTTTTTTAATTCTGTAACATATCAATAGATATGTTATTTTGTTAAGGACAAACATCTGTGGTAATTAATCCACCAAAATCTGGCATATATTTCACTCATCATAGCAGGAGGTAAAACACAAACAAGTGATGATGTAGTAAAAGTGTGTCACATGGCCACTCCTTGTATCAAAACGTTGTACTGAAGGAAAATTTAGGGGGGAAAGGGAAACCCTGAAACACATTGGCGGTAAGTGAGCAGGCAGTGAGGAGATTGAGGGGGGAGTGGGGGGGGGGGGGGGGGTAGTAAAAGAGGGTAGTTACATTGTGGTTTAGCTGTGATTTCTTTGCTTTAAACATGTTTCTACATTTGCTTGTACATAATCATTGCTGTTAATATTTGTGTTTCTTGTTTAAAAGTTAAATCATCATTGTTTTTAGAGGTACAGACTGGGAGAAAAAAATTCAAGAGTTCGAACGAGATACGTTTCTGCAATATTTGTATGTCTATCATTTAAAAACAAATAACAGGACTATAGCTTTTTTTCTTAGATCAATTTTTATTTTGGGTGAATTTGTTTTAATTGATTTCCCTTGATTTCCCTTCAAAACCTATATTTGCCCACCAAATATTCTTCTGAGAAATTTATTTCAATTATTCCTATGCCTTGTGCTCTGAATTGAGACATCATCTTCACGAGCACAGTTACTTGTAGACTTGACCATATATTTCTGATAGCCTCTGTTTTAGCTTTGTATATTTTATGAGTATTTAAAGAAAACATGATTTGTAAAGTGTGAGAGGTAAGAATTATAAGACACAAGCTTTCAAAGTCATATGTATATTATCATAAGTGGAAGTTTTCATGCGATAATAAAATTTACATATTTCATATGAAAAATGAAACGTTAGTTTGTAAATGTATTTTTATAAATTGATCATTACACTGTATTTAAGATTTTGAGCCATGTGTGAATAACATAAATATGAGTTATGCTGCTTTGTAAATTGATTTTAAATATTTGCATATTCATTATTGAATTAACTAAATATTTGCATATTCTTTAATGAATTCAAATATTTGCATATTCATGATTAAATTTGAATTCATGTATTGGCATGCATATTCATGAGTAAATTAATTTAAATATTTGCATATTTATGTGTTCATGTACATACTACCCCATTTTCAAATTCTAATCATTACATTTGTATAACATAGTATATGTATGTGTATAATGTTGAAGGAGATAATTTATGATGGCTAACAAGGAAATAACTCTATTTAGTATGTAGAAAATGGTTGCTTTGTTACCATGGTACTATAAAACAGGGGAGATAAGTAGATACTTATAAAATCCCCGTCAGTTGCTCTGTATAATTTGGGGATATTTTATGCAAGAAATAGATGAAGTCATTGCACACCATATTTTCACATTTTGTCTTTCTTTTCAAAGTTCTTGATTTATTTTTCCAAGAAGAAATGTTTTAATTTTGTCGTTATCATTTTAAATTTGGCAATGCTTCCATGCTTCAGATTCCTTTTCCGTCTTTAGAAATGCTTCTTAAAAGTAATTTTGTTTTGAAATTTCTCAATTTTGTCTGTTTTGTACAAAAGTAGACAATGATGGTGTGAGAACACTGGAGTAGTTGTCCTCCCACAAAAAGGCCATTCCATACACCGTGCCATATGGAAATAAACGGTACTTAAGTTTTACAATTATAATCCTGGAACTTATTTGTGGGGTGTTAATTTCCCACTGCACCAGAAACTCACTCCGGTCCTAATACATGTTTGTCTGTTTACCAGAAGACAAACAAATCTGAGTGATGTATATTTTTCTATAGTTTTTCAGGCAACTAATATATGATGAAAACTTTCAATATGGAACACTTCACAATCAAACTCATAAAAATATTTTACATGCATGCGTATGATTAGGTTGAAATTTTCCTGGATTTAGAGTAAATTCCCTCGTTGATTCTCACACCTCAAAAAAACCTTGATCTAAAAATTTTGATTTTTTGACGTTGGCAGGGATGTCATTGAACGGTAACATGTATACGTATGTTGGTTTTAGATGTTTCAAAGAAGTGTTCAGAAAGCGTTTGAATATCAAAATCTACCCCACTCACAAACGTATGTGATATTTATTACATCAGAGAAAGAGATTTTATTCAAGGTCGAGGTAGGGGAAAACCTATCTAGGACAAACATAGCATTATGTACTATATAGACTTGTTATTTAATTTTTTTGTAAGGCTTGAAAGTTAAGGGCAAGAAAATAGTCAGAAAATGCGAAACAGTTATATAGAATTAAAGTTATATTTTAATGGTATGTTTTTATGACCGTGGCAGTAACAAACACAGGGGCAGGGTCAAAAATGACACACAGCATTATATTTTATTCTGTCGACTTTTAAATTGAATTTTGATAAAGCTGTGAATTAAGTCACAAACATAATGTGTATGACAATAATATGTGTTTAAAGTCAAACTTCTATAAATCAAAATAAGATTCAAATTTATCGTTGTGTTGAAATAGGAATTTGATTACACCACTGGTATTTCATTGATAACGGTGATGAATTTTACTTGTCAAATTTCACAAATTTAAACTGTTAATTTTTTTAATTAATTTTGTTAACTAATTTAATTATTATCAAGATATGATTGTTGTGAAAGAATTGAACATTTCAGCTAACACAAGAACAGGATGTAAAACAAAACCGCTTTCAGAACATTTTAAACACTTGAACTTGTAAATTAGAGTATATAAGTACTTTTTAAAAGATTTCGCTAAAATGTTTTAATCCAATATTTATTCATTTCAAATCCCTTGCCTGAGGCACATATAAAAAAGTACCTTTAATCCATTATTTAAAGATCTCAAAAATAAATTTCTTGTCTGTGTTCCATTACTTAACCAGTAAAATCACTATATACCAGATCCCAAATGTGAGTTATACATTTGTGAAGTTTTTTTTCCTAATGGTCCCTGAAACTTTGATAAATTTGACTGTATATTTATCAATATATTTTCATGTCATTGACACAAATTAAATGGAAGCCACATACCGTTTCTAAGCAACTGTAATCAGATTTAAAGAGAAATATTTTTATTGGAAATGATGAACAGAGGTGGGGCTTATAATTAAACCCTTTTGTAAGCTTTACATAAATTTTGTTTAGAAATTTGAAAAATTATTCCAGGGGCCATAGGGATTCCTTTGCAAGTATCCCTATGTATGATTCCTGGGTCCCTATGTGGGCGCCATATGTAACAGAGGTCATTATTTATTCAATGCCTCTGCTAGGAGTCGAACCCGGAACCTCTGGCTACTAGTTTTACGCTCAACTGATCGAGCTAAAGAGAAGATCTCTCTAGCCGAGCGGTATATTGCAGCTAGTACTTACCAGGGTTACATACAGGTCATCATGTATGTTTTATTTTTTTATTGTTTTGATACAATTATTTCAAAATCAATTATTTCAATGAAGAACAGCCTTTTCCAATGGATATTATTACGTTTAAGTAAGAATTCAAATATACATGTTCACCTACCAAAAAAGACAAAAAATAATACATGTTGACCATTTCATCATGGTAAAATATAAATATATGTTTGATCGAACAAAGGTTAGTGTTTGGTTTTTATATCGGTAACACCTCCATCCTCGATGTCTAGGGTTAGGTTTCCTATGTTCTCTACACCTGTTGAATATGTCACAGCGTTTAAAGGCCCAATATATTTAACTCAGAAAATTTTTCGGGATTCTGAAAAATTCTGAACAAAATGCAAAAATAAGCCTAAAATGAGGTAAACCTGAGTGGTAACTAACAAGAAACTCTTGACAAAGAAATCCATAAAATTGAAAATAATTCAGGTGGGGCCCACTTTAACAACAACAGTTCAAAATGGACTCGTGTTTACAAATACTGTGTTTCAACTGCTGCTTTACCGGTAACCGCGTAAGAAATCATCTTGAATATTGCTGATATCAGTTAATCTTATGTAAATCTATAAATATAAACTTAATTAGGCTTGATTTTCGCTTCAAGTTTTGCCGAAAGTTACGTATATTGGGCCTTTCAGGCACTGTGTGAGCCACCTTGTTGATGAGGCAGATTAGTTTGATCCTCTGATGTACATTTGTCTCATTATGGTAAAGATTGACAAGCTTTGAAGTCGGGAGATGCTCCTTTGTAATTTTCAAAGAAATATATTAGCCTAGCAATTGGTCAGGATTTTTTACCTGAGACCAATGAAACTGCTAGCTTCGTTCCTTTAAACTTACTATGACATAACCCAGGGATGTAGAAAGCGCATGCAAAGACATAGCCCAGGGGTGTAGAAAGCGTATGCCAAGACATGCCCAGGGGTGTAGAAAGCGTATGCCAAGACATAGCCCAGAGGTGTAGAAAGCGTATGCCAAGACATACCCAGGGGTGTAGAAAGCGTATGCCAAGACATACCCAGAGGTGTAGAAAGCATAGGCCAAGACATAACCCAGGGGTGTAGAAAGCGCATGCAAAGACATAGCCCATGGGTGTAGAAAGCGTATGCCAAGACATAGCCAGGCGTGTAGAAAGCGTATGCCAAGACCTAGCCAAGGCGTGTAGAAAGCGTATGCCAGACCTAGCCCAGGGATGTAGAAAGCGTATGCCAAGACATAGCCCAGGGGTGTAGAAAGCGTATGCCAAGACATGCCCAGGGGTGTAGAAAGCGTACGCCAAGACATAGCCCAGGGGTGTAGAAAGCGTATGCATAGGCCCTGGATATTGAGGATGTGTAGCCTCCCAATAGTCATGCAGGAGATGCTTGTGTGAATATGATTCATTCATGGCATTTCGTTTAAATTTTTAAAAGTCCTTATATGGTAAGGAAATGTAATTTTGTGCTGGAAACAGAAATGTCTTAATGCATCGTTTTTATAGCCAGATTTAGACTTTTCCAAGTCCATGACTTGGGCAATCTCTTGTTAAAATCTAGGGGTTACAATGTGCTTGTTAAAATCTAGGGGTTACAATGGATATGAGAACTTATCTTTTATAATTTCATTTCTGCTAACATCTAAGCCTGTTTTATGTTATTATAACTTGATGATTTTGCACACTGTACGCGAGTTGACCTGCAATACAGATCTGACAGTTCTACTTATTGTGTTGAGTTTTTCTTTCACCCTAATGCCAGTTTTTAGCTCACCTGGCCCAAAGGGCCGTTGAGCTTATGCCATGGTGTGGCGTCCGTCGTCTGTCTGTCAACTTTTCCTATAAATCCCTACTTGTCCTCAACCAACGGAATTTGACCAAATTTGGCCAGAAACATCCTTGGGTGAAGGGGATTCAATTTTGTATAAATGGTTGGTCTGACCCCCCTGGGGCCTGAGGGGCGGGGCGCAATAGGGAAAATATAGTAAATTCTTTAAAATCCTTCTTCTGTAGGAATGACAGGATATTGTCGTAATTCGGTCTGAAGGAACCTTGAGTAAAGGGGATTCATTTTTGTGTAAATGGTAGGTCTAACCCTCCCGGGGGGCCTGAGGGGCAGGGGCGAATAGAGGAAATAAAGGACGACTTTTAAATCCCTACTAGTCATAAAGTACTGAATGGATTTGAACTAAATTTGGTCAGAAACATCCTTTGGAGAAAGGGAACAGATTTTGTATATATAGTGCTTCGGACCCACCTGGAGCCGTTGGGGCGGGGCCAAATAGGGAAATAGAGGAAAGGCATTTTAAATGCCTACCAGTCATAAAGTACTGAATAGATTTGAACCAACATCCTTGGGAGGAGGGGAACAAATTGTGTATAAATGGTGACTTCGACCCCCCCCCCCCCCCCCCCCAGGGGCAGGCTGGGCGAGGTCCAATAGGGGAAATACAGGAAAAGACGTTTAAATTGCTGCTTGTTTAACTTGGTTTTGGTTGTGATCCCGACCCTATAACATTACCATTTATACCATTGCTTGGCATAAAGAGACTAACACAGTCGTGATATTATGATTGGTCCCGGGGTGAGTCCTGCCCTTGCAGAATCAATTTCTGAATCATAACTTTTAAACGGTTTAGATCCCCACCCAAAAGCTATATATACAATTCCTGGGCATTAGGAGACGATCACAATCCTGATATAGATTTGATCCCAGGATCTAGCATGCCCTTGTAGACTTCCTAACCAAATACTATACAATTCCTGGGCATTAGGAGACGATCACAATCCTGATACAGATTTGATCCCAGGATCTACCATGCCCTTGTAGACTTCCTAACCAAATACTATACAATTCCTGGGCATTAGGAGACGATCACAATCCTGATATAGATTTGATCCCAGGATCTACCATGCCCTTGTAGACTTCCTAACCAAATACTATACAATTCCTGGTCATTAGGAGACGATCACAATCCTGATATAGATTTGATCCCAGGATCTAGCATGCCCTTGTAGACTTCCTAACCAAATACTATACAATTCCTGGGCATTAGGAGACGATCACAATCCTGATATAGATTTGATCCCAGGATCTAGCATGCCCTTGTAGACTTCCTAACCAAATACTATACAATTCCTGGGCATTAGGAGACGATCACAATCCTGATATAGATTTGATCCCAGGATCTACCATGCCCTTGTAGACTTCCTAACCAAATACTATACAATTCCTGGGCATTAGGAGACGATCACAATCCTGATACAGATTTGATCCCAGGATCTACCATGTAGACTTCCTAACCAAATACTATACAATTCCTGGGCATTAGGAGACGATCACAATCCTGATACAGATTTGATCCCAGGATCTTCCATGCCCTTGTAGACTTCCTAACCAAATACTATACAATTCCTGGTCATTAGGAGACGATCACAATCCTGATATAGATTTGATCCCAGGATCTACCATGCCCTTGTAGACTTCCTAACCAAATACTATACAATTCCTGGGCATTAGGAGACGATCACAATCTTGATATAGATTTGATCCCAGGATCTACCATGTAGACTTCCTAACCAAATACTATACAATTCCTGGGCATTAGGAGACGATCACAATCCTGATACAGATTTGATCCCAGGATCTACCATGCCCTTGTAGACTTCCTAACCAAATACTATACAATTCCTGGGCATTAGGAGACGATCACAATCCTGATATAGATTTGATCCCAGGATCTACCATGCCCTTGTAGACTTCCTAACCAAATACTATACAATTCCTGGGCATTAGGAGACGATCACAATCCTGATATAGATTTGATCCCAGGATCTACCATGCCCTTGTAGACTTCCTAACCAAATACTATAAAATTACGGGGCAAAAAGAGACAAATGCTATCATGATATTAGCATTGATGTCAGGATCTGGTCACGCCCTTAGGGACCCAGTTTCTCAGTTGAACTTGAAAACAGTTGAGAAACTAACCCATTAACCAAACTTTAATTGATACAGATATACCTCAAGGATTTGTTTTCAGGTCTGTCCCTGTCAATGGGATCTTTTTGGAAAATATTTTACCATGATGACCTATATACCAACGTATCCAGGTTAGCGATACAGGCCCTCTGGGTCTTTTGTTTTCCCTTTCCGAAGCAAATATCATTGTACTTTGCAGGTATGGTAGTCATTGTCAGGACCTCCTTTTGAGAAATCTGAGCGGGACATACAAGAGTTTCAAAAAACCGAGGTAACATGTTTTACTTCCTTCTTGACTTGGTGAACTTTCAATAATCCTACCACACCAATAAACGAATTTTGGTGAACTTTTAATAATCCTACCACACCAATAAACAAATTTTGGTGAACTTTCAATAATCCTACCTCTCCAACATACGAATTTTGGTGAACTTTCAATAATCCTACCTCTCCAACACACGAATTTTGGTGAACTTTCAATAATCCTACCACACCAATAAACGAATTTTGGTGAACTTTCAATAATACTACCACACCAATAAACGAATTTTGGTGAACTTTCAATAATCCTACCACACCAATAAACGAATTTTGGTGAACTTTCAATAATCCTACCACACCAATAAACGAATTTTGGTGAACTTTCAATAATCCTACCACTCCAACACACGAATTTTGGTGAACTTTCAATTATCCTACGACACCAAATAAACGAATTTTGGTGAACTTTCAATAATCCTACCACACCAATAAACGAATTTTGGTGAACTTTCAATAATCCTACCACACCAATAAACGGATTTTGGTGAACTTTCAATAATCCTACCACACCATTAAACGAATTTTGGTGAACTTTCAATAATCCTACCACACCAATAAACGGATTTTGGTGAACTTTCAATAATCCTACCACAACATTAAACGGATTTTGGTGAACTTTCAATTATCCTACCTCTCCACCACATGAATTTTGGTGAACTTTCAATTATCCTACGACACCAAATAAACGAATTTTGGTGAACTTTCAATAAGCCTACCACACCAATAAACGAATTTTGGTGAACTTTCAATAATCCTACCACACCAATAAACGGATTTTGGTGAACTTTCAATAATCCTACCACACCATTAAACGAATTTTGGTGAACTTTCAATAATCCTACCACACCAATAAACGGATTTTGGTGAACTTTCAATAATCCTACCACAACATTAAACGGATTTTGGTGAACTTTCAATTATCCTACCTCTCCAATAAACGAATTTTGGTGAACTTTCAATAATCCTACCACACCAATGAACGGATTTTGGTGAACTTTCAATAATCCTACCACACCAACATACGAATTTTGGTGAACTTTCAATTATCCTACCTCTCCAACACACGAATTTTGGTGAACTTTCAATAAGCCTACCACACCAATAAACGAATTTTGGTGAACTTTCAATAATCCTACCACACCAATAAACAAATTTTGGTGAACTTTCAATAATCCTACCACACCAATGAACAAATTTTGGTGATCTTCGGACTGTATTATCAATAGGTGAAAAAGACTCGAGCACTGTAGTGGCCTCTCTACGGTGTGGGGATAAAACTGGGCCTTGTTGAGAAATGGGACGGGTATCGTAAACGAATCTGGTGAGACAGGTATCCTTAAAGGAGCCTGGTCGGGTGTAGTTGGACAGGTATCCTTAAAAAGCGCGGTCGGGTGTGATGGGACAAGTATCCTTAAAGGAGCCTGCTAAGGTGTAGTGGGACAGGTATCCTTAAAAAGCGCGGTCGGGTGTAATGGGACAAGTATCCTTAAAAGAGCCTGCTCAGGTGTAGTGGGACAGGTATCCTTAAAGGAGCCTGATCAGGTGTAGTGGGACAGGTATCCTTAAAGGAGCCTGGTCGGGTGTAGTGGGACAGGTATCCTTAAAGGAGCCTGGTCGGGTGTAGTGAGATGGGTATCCTTAAAGAGCCTGGTCGGGTGTAGTGGGACAGGTATCCTTAAAGGAGCCTGGTCAGGTGTAGTGGGACAGGTATCCTTAAAGGAGCCTGGTCGGGTGTAGTGGGACAGGTATCCTTAAAGGAGCCTGGTCGGGTGTAGTGGGACAGGTATCCTTAATTGAGCCTGGTCGGGTGTAGTGGGACAGGTATCCTTAAAGGAGCCTGGTCGGGTGTAGTGGGACAGGTATCCTTAAAGGAGCCTGGTCGGGTGTAGTGGGACAGGTATCCTTAATTGAGCCTGGTCGGGTGTAGTGGGGCAGGTATCCTTAAAGGAGCCTGGTCGAGTGTAGTGGGACAGGTATCCTTAAAGGAGCCTGGTCGGGTGTAGTGGGACAGGTATCCTTAAAGGAGCCTGGTCAGGTGTAGTGGGACAGGTATCCGTAAAGGAGCCCGGTCAGGTGTAGTGGGACAGGTATCTTTAAAGGAGCCCGGTCGGGTATAGCGGGACAGGTATCCTTAAAGGAGCCTGGTCGGGTGTAGTGGGACAGTTATCCTTAAAGGAGCCCGGTCGGGTGTAGTGGGACAGGTATCCTTAAAGGAGCCCGGAGTCGTAGCATTTAAATGTTTTGATTACACTGTAGCTTAGTGACGGTCAAAGGTAAATAGATCAATATCAATGCTGGTATGTTTATCTGCTCGTGTGCAGCCTGGTGCGGCCAAACACAAACGGTTCTACATTTCGCAGTAAAATATGTGGGTAAAAAACGTTTCAGTGTATCAAATCATAGTGCGGCTGGCACAGAAACAGTAACAACCACGCCAAGTCGCGTGTCATTTTCGCCGTTTCCGTTCTATTAAAACAAGTTGGAATGATTTGTAACTAAAAGACATCGTAAAGTACACAAATAGGACACAAATGATCATCCAACGTAATCATTTAATTCCGAGAGTTATAAACGTCAACATTTGACTAAGCTGGGTTACACATGGTCCTTGATGTCTTACAATCAACACAAGTTAATGTATTGGAACAACTGTTACGAAACGCTAATGTTCGGATAGACGTTCTGATTATCTTATTACAATTAAAGGTCATAATAGCGCATACGTTTACCATTACAACAGGACCACAGCGAAACTGGCAGTCAAATACTGCCAAAAGTTAATATCTCAAAAATAAATCTTCTGATGGGAAAATTATGGCTAGTGTAGCCAAACCGCATCAAGCCGTATGCCACGAACGTTTTTAAATGAGTTTCCACTGGCATGTTTCATCAAATCCGTTGTTGGCTACACCAAGTCGCGCGTCATCTTTCGCTGTTTCCATTCTGACAAAACAAGTTGGTCGCTTCTTTGATGAAAACATCACATTTCCATTGGATATGCGGACGATGTTGAACTTGTCACATTTTCCATTTCGGGTCACTTTAGAAACTATTAACAGATTTCCACTCATGTTCCACATAAAGTCATCATGCTCACTGAGATGTATCGTGAAATCCTGATCACCCTCAGACTTCAGCACAAATTTTGTTTCAGTATTTTCCTTGACGTGGACGTATCTTGTCTGCGTGAATAGGTTTCTAGTCTTTCGGGAATTCCAAAACATCGCGAACTTTTCTTCGGAGGCGGAAACAATATTCATGGGACGATCTATCAAATCAGGAAGGTCGGGACGAGATCCGAGTTGCAGACTGAGCTTTGGCCATGTTTTAAGATTAAACACTGCGGCCACATTCGCATTTTTCGATTCAGGTTCGTAGAGCACTTTCAAAATTGATTCTCTCGTGGTTTTGAAATATTCTCGTCTGTCAAGGTAACTTTCAGTTACATCGTCGGAAACTCTGTTGTTGGCGAGTAATGTTACTAGGTAGTACATGACAAACTCTCTCAGACAGGACAAAACACAGTACAGATCGATGAGAGCGATGATGGCATTGCATCTTTGTATTGTTTCCACTTCCCTTTCCTCTTTCTTCTTCTTTGCATTTTCTCCGTCGTTCTGCTTGTTTGCTTTTCCATGTTGAAGTTCCTTTATTTTGTATTCGAGCATTCCAAGAAACTCGGTGCCTGTATCCCGAGGAACCTGACCTTGCACTATTTGAATTTCATGGTCGTTGAGTTTCCGTTGGTGCACCCCCTGAAGATATCGGAGAGAGGAAGACAGAGCACTTTGTACGGCAAATGCTTTTCTCTGAATGTCATCTTCAATGTAAGTCTGCCGTTCAATCACCTTCAATTTGGATGACTTTTTTGAGAGGAACTGAAACAATACCAGGAGTCCTTTAACGGTCGCGGAGGCTATGTTGAATGGGAGACCGAATGGCGTAATTGACCCCATCAGACTAAGTACTCCTGCGATAGCAGCAAATACATGTTCTGGGTCTTTGATAGCTTCACAGAGTCGTTGTTTTAGCTCTGCTATAATGCCACGTGTTGATTCGGAGCCTTGGTCAGCAAAGGTTTGTAAAGTAACAAGACTTTCCTTCAATCCTTCGATCTGAAGAAGCTCGTTTAACTTTCCTTCATCTTCTTCAGTTGCCATCTGAAATATCCCAAGTTAAACAACAAAATACAATACCAATGATGATAATCACAGTTTACTGCCGCCTGAAAATGAAAGACATTGTTTAATACACAAACCTGATTAGACAAGTACAAAAATAATCTCGAAATGATTCAAACAAAATTTCCAAATGTTCACTCGCTAAATTGCTTTTATAATCAATCAGTATGACAAACTGACAATAGTCAATCTGAAAAAAAGTTTTGTCATGACATAGTCAAACGTTGGAGAGAGTGTAGGTGATCGTAACCCCTGGATATCGTGGATGCTTAAAAAATTACAAGAGAATAAGATATACAGAAGAATACAATAAAATGTAGTAAAATAAGTAAAAGGTCAATTGTTCCAAAATAGTAAGGGTCTTCTGTTTGTAGATCTGGGTATCTCCAAGTTATTTCGAGCGACGTAATGATATAATAAGCGTTACCCACAGTTCTATGGTATTTCTGGTATAAAATCATTTTTCGCTTATACATGTATTATACAAACTCAAGGCTTCAAGGTGTGGTTCACGTAAAATCAACCTAATGATTAACTATTACGACTCTGTAATATATTAAACCAAGGGTACTTGTAAGTGTTACAAAATAACTGACTATCTGCGTTTCACCATTCTCAATATAACGTTTTACGACATCTTTCATGATATAAGGTGGTAAACTCTGATAGTGGATTTTTAGTCCCCGAAGTTTGATGGAGCCTTGATAGCCACATTTATACCATTTAAGTAGTAGCATGGTTTATACTATTTGTTCGTCAAACTGTATCTTTTACTACATTTAAAAGGTCAGCATTTGTGTGTTTGTTAGGATTAGGTTAAAGGTTAGGGGCATTACCTCCCTTCCTAGTAACCCTGATCATAGAATGTTCAGAAAAAGTTAATTTACGTGAAATAACCAGATTAATTGCGGCTCATTTCTCTGTGCATTAGAGCATCTTAAACAAATAGTCATTATCAACTATACTTATTTTCTTTTTTTGTTCTCAGATCTCACCACATAAGACGAGCTACCTAACATGGCAGAGGTCTTGAAGTACAATAAATCATTTTAAGGCGTCCTTTCCAATTCTAATTAATCAAGATATTTAACAGTCATAATGGAAAAAAATGAATTTTGCTTTCTATCATACAATCAAGATTTATATCGAAGAACCACTTTTCCGTGCAACTTATCACCTCTGACACCATGATATCCTCCCACAAAGAGAAACCATGATATCCTTCCACAAGGGGGAAACCATGATATTCTCCCACAAAGAGAAACGATGATATCCTCCCACAGAGGACTCATGACATCCTCCCACAAAGAGAAACCATGATATCCTCCCACAAAGAGAAACCGTGATATCCTCCCACAAAGAGAAACCTGATATCCTCCCACAAAGAGAAACCATTATATCCTCCCACAAAGAGAAACCGTGATATCATCCCACAAAGAGAAATCATGATATCCTCCCACAAAGAGAAACCATGATATCCTACCACAAAGAGAAACCGTGATATCCTCCCACAAAGAGAAACCATGATATCCTCCCACAAAGAGAAACCATTATATCCTCCCACAAAGAGAAACCGTGATATCCTTCCACAAAGAGAAACCGTGATACCTCCCACAAAGAGAAACCTTGATATCCTTCTATAAAGAGAAACTATGATATCCTCCCACAAAGAGAAACCGTGATATCATCCCACGAAGAGAAACCGTGATATCCTCCCACAAAGAGAAACCGTGATATCTTCCCACAAAGAGAAACCGTGATATCCTCCCACAAAGAGAAACCATGATATCCTCCCACAAAGAGAAACCATGATATCCTCCCACAAAGAGAAACCGTGATATCCTCCCACAAAGAGACACCGTGATATCCTCCCACATAGAGAAACCGTGATATCCTCCCACAAAGAGAAACCGTGATATCCTCCCACAAAGAAAAACCGTGATATCCCCCAACAAAGAGAAACCATGATATCCTTCCACAAGGGGGAAACCATGATATCCTCCCACAATGAGAAACCGTGATATCCTCCCACAAAGAGAAATCGTAATATTCTCCCACAAAGAGAAACCGTGATAACTCCCACAAAGAGAAACCATGATATCCTCCCACAAAGAGAAACCATGATATCCTCCCACAAAGAGAAACCATGATATCTTTCCACAAAGAGAAACCATGATATCCTCCCACAAAGAGAAACCTTGATATCCTCCCACAAAGGGAAACCATTATATCCCCCAACAATGAGAAACCATGATATCCTTCCACAAAGAGAAACCATGATATCCTCCCACAAAGAGAAACCGTGATATCCGTCCACAAAGAGAAACCATGACATCCTTCCACAAAGAGAAACCATGATATCCTCCCACAAAGAGAAACCGTGATATCCTTCCACAAAGAGAAACCATTAAATCCTTCCACAAAGAGAAACCATGATATCCTCCCACAAAGAGAAACCGTGATATCCTCCCACAAAGAGAAACCGTGATATCCTCCCACAAAGAGAAACCATGATATCCTCCCACAAAGAGAAACCATGATATCCTCCCACAAAGAGAAACACTGATATCCTCCCACAAAGAGAAACCGTGATATCCTCCCACAAAGAGAAACCATGATATCCTCCCACAAAGAGAAACCATGATATCCTCCCACAAAGAGAAACACTGATATCCTCCCACAAAGAGAAACCATGATATCCTCCCACAAAGAGAAACCATGACATCCTCCCACAAAGAGAAACCATGATATCCTCCCACAAAGAGAAACCATGAGATCCTACCACAAAGAGAAACCATGATATCCTCCAACAAAGAGAAACCGTGATATCCTCCCACAAAGAGAAACCGTGATATCCTCCCACAAAGAGAAACCATGATATCCTCCCACAAAGAGAAACCATGATATCCTCCCACAAAGAGAAACCATGATATCCTCCCACAAAGAGAAACACTGATATCCTCCCACAAAGAGAAACCGTGATATCCTCCCACAAAGAGAAACCATGATATCCTCCCACAAAGAGAAACCATGATATCCTCCCACAAAGAGAAACACTGATATCCTCCCACAAAGAGAAACCATGATATCCTCCCACAAAGAGAAACCATGATATCCTCCCACAAAGAGAAACCGTGATACCTCCCACAAAGGCCCTCAGATCAGTTGATCTCCACGGCGCCGCGTGTGTCAGCATGCTAAAATTGTCACATTAAATGTAGATCATAGAATTGGAAAACTCTTATACATTTTAGGCCTAAACATTAAATATAATTAGTCTCGGAAGTGTAGGCGAGGTTTTATCATTTTGTTTAGACCAGATCGATGTGTACATAATACTATCGATATGACAAATACAAATACCAAGCAATGTTTATATGACTCACTTCTTGGAATCACACCTGGTTATCAACAGATGTCATGCAGGTGTCCAACAGATTGGGACGTCTGCTCGGGGTATCGATCCTCTATACATCTATATATCTATCTATCAAAGTAGTGTAAACGCAATGCTAATGTTGCTATGCCTTGAAACGTACAGTTATTGATTCCATTATACAACCTCAAATAAAGTTACAAAACACGTTAAATGCGCCACTAACATCGGCGATCTAAAAATAGAAATAGATTTTTACCTTGACAACTTTGATGAATCTCCCCAGTAAGTCTGTAACCAGGCTGGTGTATAATGCCAAAATCAGCACCAGATTCCTTGTTTTTTGTTGGATGGACCTTCTATGCTTATCTTACCGAAAATTCTCAAAATTTGTTTAGTTTGATAGACGTGAAAATGATTCCTCTCACCCGTACACTTCTCAGTTTCAAACCTGATTCCTCCTACCCGCACATAACTCAGCTTAAAACCAGTTCTGCAGGTTACGCAAGTATCATATTTCCTTAATGCATCTATTTGTAAGTGTGCTAGATGCGCATTCATGCAATGCATGGCGAAAGTTTTCCATTTTCAGGTCACAACGACCAATTCGAAAGTAACGCTTGCGTTGTTTGTTGTTGTTGTTTATTACTCATACATTTGTTTGAAGAACACAATATTGTGTTTGAGAGTTACCTTTGGCGTCTACTGAATTGATACAAATATCGGTTGAGGCTGATTTAAACAGAACTTGTGTAGATGCTTCAACCGGTCGGTCCAATTAAAGGTAGTCACAGTTTAATGTATATGAGTCGAAAAACAGTCTGGTGGATGATACCAGGCGGGGCATTAATCGGTAAGTAAAAGTCTATTTCTATATCTCCCTTGTAATCACATTCAAGTATGTCGACATGTATGTCATAATAATTTTAAAACACAATTACTAGGAGAAGTTACGATACTTAACACGTAACACATTTACATATATGGTACTGAGCCGTCTCAGGCTGGGCAGTACGTCAGTTTTAATTTTGAAAAGTATTTTAAGGACTAGGTACAGGACAATTCAATATGGCGGAGGTGTTTTTACCAAAACTAGTTATCTTTCTAAATACTGCAAAATACATGACCAAAATAGACCACAAAGTATATTTTGTGATGGAGAATCGATTATTTCAACCAGATTTTGGTAAGTTTGGTGGTTTTTCTGATATTTTGTGTTATATGCCTAAAAACGCGTGCACGTTTGCAGAATACTGCGAAAGATAACAAAAACAATGAATATCATTTTTTGTTTGTTTAATATACACAGAATGATGGACGAGCCTTCGATTTTTGAATAAATCCCTCTTTCAATTGAAAACCGCAGAATAAGAGAACTTACTAGCCACAAGAATTGGCAACTGCCGCACATTCAGAACACCGATCACATCTGGGTCAAATTTTTTAAATTTCCATCGCCGATCGACAAGTTTATGTGGCACGCCACATAGCCAAAACAAAAATCTTACCGTCTGCGGTATGACGAGTTAAGACATCATGTCAGATCTCTTAAATCAAACATCTTCCCGTTGCATGTAGCGAAATATACTCCTCTGCCCTCCATTTTGAACTATTTACTTTTTTAGATATTTCATACGCCTGACTTAGAGGCATGGTGAAACATCGACAAAATTAACAATTAAACTGGATTCAAGCATGCAGTAAAGGTTAATGTTACTTGGTATATCGTCACAAAGCAAAAACTGCCCATTTCTATCACGATAAATTGTTTTCAGAGATTGCCAGTTTTCATTTTTTGCGCGAATGTATAGCACGTGAAAAGATGTTCTTCGGCACTTCCTGCAGTTTGTTTTTAGGTAATTTAATGATTTTGAAAGAATTGTCAACAAAGTTTAATTTGTGTTGTATATGTTCTGATATAATTCGTATATACAACACACTTCCGCGTGGATCGGGCAGTATTAACTCACTGATTATACCGATTCGTTCTCGGCTTCGCACCTGTCAAACATCGCTAGCGTAAATTGTTGCCATTGTAAACATGTGTGGCAGTTGAGGCACATGGGTATCATTTCTCAAACTTAATTAGTAATTAGGTAACCGTATTTTAAATGTAAATTACGTTATGTCGGTGTTATTATTTTAATTTTATACATTCATTTGACGCGAAACTTACAGTTACATGACAAATTACCTATTGAATATAAAATAATGCCCCTTTATTACCTCCACGAGATACAGATAACTTCTTTTACCTGAAATGAAAACAGCATGCAATGGACGACATTTTTTAGAGGGGGTACCTGTTTATTTCTCCCTGATACTCTGATTTACAGACTAATATCGACATTTTAACACTGGGTTATCATTCTATGAACATTGCAGTAACTTTGTATTATTTTTTTAAAATGTTTCAAATAACTATATGAAAAATATTTGCGCACTCCTATTGGATATTACTTATTAATATTTTTTCCTAAGTACAGATTTTTTTTTATTTTGGGGTCTAAACTGCATTTTATATCAATATTAAACATAATGGGATAAAACTTATGCCATATATTTGAAGGAAACATTAAAATGTCAATATTACCATTTTCATCCAGGTGACAACCAATATGGCTGTACCTAGTCCTTAAATTGATGCCTTTTACCAGTAACGTATATTCCATGTATATTTTATTTGTATATTATGTTATATTTGATATAATGCGTGACTCGGAAATACAATATTGATTGATTGTTGACTAACCTCGTTCTGATTTGATCACACAATCAACCTGATAACCTGACTACGTGACCATAACCGCAGCTGCTGATAGGGCGTTGAAAGCAATGTGGGACGAAATACCTAACTCCTTATATTTGTTTTCAGTGAAGTACATCGACATGACAACTGTTGAAATCGACGAGAACAGAGAACTTTCAGAGGCATTTGACGCTATTCAAGAATATCCAAGGAAACGCTGCGAGGAAAGCGACCAGATCGTGCAGGGGTTACCAGCATTATTTGAAACGTTCAACAAGGATCCGAAAGGAACGCCCGAGATTCTTCTTAAAACGGTCAGTTTGGCACGAGTGTTTAGTTTCCCTAAGATTAGCGCTAAGATTGCTCGATCTCTACTCTTGGTTTTCCGACACGTTTGGAAAACCTCCTCGGATTTCTACAGTGTTCCTGAGCATTCCACTATTAGCAGTAACATCAACGCTAAGGCCTTTGGCTTTCTGAGTAAACTGAAAGACTCTTTATGTTGTTTGATTTCACTCCAAGCCAACAAATCTGATCCGAAACGGATATCAACCGCATGCTCCGAAGTTCCGCTCAGTGGCACAGGGAACGAATTTTTCGCTGAGGTTCAGTTTGAAATCCAGCAGTTGCAAAAACAAGAAAAGAAAGAAAAGAGAGGAGAAACTGAAAAACGATATCAAGCCATAGTTGATCATCTCGATTTGTACTGCAATCTTGCAACCTTGAGGGAATTCGTTTTTCTTTATATAGTCACTCTGTGTATCGCAAATGGAAGTTCACAGAACACTGCCGAAGGGTATTTCAAGGTCATTGAAGGGCACCGTATGGACAGGAAGTCTACATTGAAGATTCTAATCGAACCCGACGCTGAATTCGCCGGCGTCTCTGCTGTATTCCTGATCGGTGATTGGCCTACGCTTAAAATGCACATTAAAGAAAACTTTTCGTGTAGGCTTGAACACTTCGACAGCGTAGATGGGATGACGGTTAAAATAGTCTCTTCTGAAGACGATACATGTTCAATGTTTCGACATCCACCAGAAAAGACCTTACCGTTTACACAGAAGAAATATATTCGCATATTCAAGGACAAATACACAGAATTTATAATGGAAAAAGAAATAGCATTGGGCAGAACTTCATTCGTGATCCGTCTTGATGCTGAGAGAGAATTGACGGTAAGGATCGATGACAGTTCGAAAGGAAATCTAGTTTCTGACAAACAGCTGCCGAGTGCGAGCGGACATTTTATCCTAGTGCGCTTGGCGAATGGCAACGTTATGCTTTCATGCATGAAACATCCGACATGCTTCGTCACCATGACCAGTGTTAAGGACAACGCTTGTCTGGAAACAAAGAATATCGGAGCTGGGATAAACAGCCAGTGGAACATTGTCGTATTAAGGAACAAAACAACATGATGATCGAGAAACCAATTTTACCTTCCATTTTAAAAAGTCTGCAATAGCAGAAGTTCTACTTCAAATGGTTTCCTGTTTTTGTATATGGTATAGGTGTCGTGTGTCTTGACCAAGTCAACTGTATCTGGACACCTCGATAGATTTGATATTGTCAGCGGTAGTTTATAAGTGTTTCAATATGATTATGCTTTCATACAGAACATGTCATATCAAAATTATAGATTTTCACAGTGTAGGATTTCTTTTTAAACATTACGATTTGAATTGCCTACGGAATCGGTGTTAATTAGTAAACTTGTATTTTCATTAGATTAGAAAAGGACATCAAGTATGAGATACACGCTTTCGTAGTATTCAATTTGAAATAATACAATACTAATTTATTACTTTTCAAAACTCATCAATAAAAGAGGTTTTACGCATCTGACTCTTCGACTTCTATATTAGTTAGTGGGGAAATTTCGATTCCCCCCTTTTGGCCCCTAGCATGACTGACGTATCCTAAAAGGACGAAACAGCTGTATGATGCAGTTAACTTCATCTGTATCTATTACTTAATTTATAAGATGCAGTTTATGTGTGTGTTACTTCACCTTTAGGACACACGGTAATTCCCTCTGAATGTTTGTTTGAGAAGTTTTGTCAGTGGTTAGCCGGCTAACCGGTCATTCTTTCGGGAGACTACGAGCTGGTAAAAAAACTCAGAGAATACCAAAGCGTCAACAAAACCATCATCCGAACTCAAAATCGATTAAAGTAGAGGCAAAAAAGGAACAAAGAAAATATTTACATGGAGACCCTCGTAAACGTACAAGAGCACATGCTCATTAGTGTGTTTACTTGTTGTGATTGACAATGATACTCGGTCCTCATTTTGAGAATTTGATGTTTACATTGATGTGACAAACATTTACATGGCGAGTGTCGTCTCTTGTACTTTTACAAGAGTCTCCATGTAAATCTTTCCTTTGTTCATATTTTGCCCCTGGTTTAATCGATTTTGAGTTTGGATTATGATTTTGTTAAAGCTTCGTTATTCTCTTATGTATTAGTCATATCTCCAGATTGTAAATGTTATTCATTAGAAAAGTTAAGGTGTCTGACATTCTGCTACCACTAGCCTTCAACCTCTTGGTCGCGTGACCTACCAGGTACGTATTTTTGGGGCAGTCTCAAGGTACTGGCCGTTGGTCGATGCTTTTTTCTCCCGGAACTCCGTTAAGTGTAATCGATCTGATTAATGCGGTGCTACATTGTTCAGAATTTTGTCCAGATATGGTATTTTAAGTGAGCTCTGAATGTCATATTGAATGCACTAAATCAGCAGGATAAGGAAGCTACATGATTGATTGAACAGAAATATGAACCAAATACAAAAACGTTCATGTTGAAATTATATGATGACATCGAGTGTTTTCGTTTTAGAGAGTTTATTCCCTGGGGAAATAAGAGAATACCGAAGCGTTAACATAATCATAATCCAAACTCAAAATCGATTAAACCAGGGGCAAAATATGAACAAAGGAAAGAAATATGATATCTACAATGTAAACTTAATACATTATTAAGAAAGTATGCGATGTTTGAACATGCTTGCAACATAACGTAGGTACTGGCCCGTAAATCATATAAATCATATATATATTAATGTTACTGTTATGAATGGAATTAGCATATATATATGTTTGATAATTGATTATTGATTCCATTTTGTATTGACTTAATTGAAAAAGACGTTTTTTTAAGTTGAAGTTGTTTGACTTGCATATAAAATTCCTTTTAAACTGTTTATATGAAATACATTTGAACTAAACTTAACTTGGTAATATAGATGTTCGCATTCATATTGATAATATATATGGGTTTCCTGTACAAATTTGAACTTACATTAAAAATATATAGACCGATTCGGATTCGTGTCCACACGTAATCGGCTACATTGTACATGTAGTGCATGAAGCGTGACGAAAACATGCGAAATACACGTACCCGAGGATTAATACAATTAAAGTTAACTTGCATCAAGGCAGATGAATTTAGGAGAGAATTGCTTACACTATTTAGTCTCTAAAATCTTTTTAAAAAAAGTAAAATAAATAAACTATCCTATGATTTCTTAAATTAAACGTTTCTCCCTGTCCGATGAGTAAACAGATGCGTTTACGGATACGGATTCGTGCTTAATGCGAAATCTCTAGTAAGCTGTCCATGTTGGTCGTAGTTTAAGTAGACATCGAGGTAAGCACCTGGTGTAGAAGAGTCTGCTTTGTCCTTTATTTCAAGTTCAGAAGGGGATATACGATCGACGTGGTCAGCAAACGTCTGGTTGTTAAATAGACAACACATCGTTGCTACTAGGGATTTCGCATTAAGGACTAGGTACAGGACAATTCAATATGGCGGAGGTGTTTTTACAAAAACTAGTTATTTTTCTAAATACTGCAAAATGCATGACCAAAATAGACCACAAAGTACATTTTGTGATGGAGAATCGATAAATCAAGTATATTTTGGTACGTTTGGTGGTTTTTCTGATATTTTGTGTTATATGCCTAAAAACGCGTGCACGTTTGCAGAATACTGCGAAAGATAATAATAACAATGAATATCTTTTTTTGTTTCTTCGATTTTTGAATAAATCCCTCTTTCAACTGAAAACCGCAGAATAAGAGAACGTACTCGTTACAAACGCACATTCTGATCACACCTATCACATTTGGATCAAATTTTTGAAATTTCGATCGCCGATCGACAAATCTATGTGGCACGCCGTATAGCCAAAACAAAAATCTTACCTCCTGCGGTATGACGAGTTATGACATTATGTCAGATCTCTTAAATCAAACATCTTCCCTTTGCATGTAGCGAAATATACTCCTTTGCCCTCCATTTTGAACTATTTACTTTTTTAGATATTCATACGCCTGACTTAGAGGCAAGGTGAAACATCGACAAAATTTACAATTTAATTGGATTCAAGCATGCAGTAAAGGTAAATGTTACTTGGTATATCGTCACAAAGCAAAAACTGCCAATTTCTATCACGATAAATTGTTTTTAGCGATTGCCAGTTTTCCTATTTTGGGCGAATGTATAGCACGTGAAAAGATGTTGTATAAATTCTGATTGAATTCGTATATATAACACACTTCCGCGTGGATCGGACAGTATTAACTCACTGATTATACCGATTCGCACCTGTCAAACATCGCTAGCGTAAATTGTTGCCATTGTAAACATGTGTGGCAGTTGAGGCACATAGGGATCAAAATACATTTCTCAAATTAATAAGTAATTAATTAACCGTATCGTAAATGTAAATTACGTTATGTCGGTGTTATTATTTCAATTTTATACATTTATTTGACACGAAACTTATATTTACATGACAAATGACCCATTTTAATATATTTACCATTGAATGGCATTGCTACTATATATCCCTACCAAATTCAGTTGGCATTCATCAGGCAATGAATTCTAATGACCGATTGTTGACGTCATCATTATCATGACGTCATAATTGTTACGTTGGATACCATTGACCGTCCCCGGGCGATGGCTGCTCTTTTCATTGAACAAGCATATGCGACAAATACATTTATTGCGCTAAATGCTGAGAAATAAAATGTGTTATTGATTGTGTTATGATATGAGCAGATTCTAAAAATGGTAAATATAAGTATTGAACTGCTTTCAGTTGGCATTCATAGGCTACATGTATATGAATGCCAACTGAAAGAAGTTCAATGCTTAAATAAAATAATGCCCCTATATTACCTCCACTAGATACAGGTAGCTACTGTTACCTTTACTGAAAACAGCATGCATTGGACGACATTTTTAGAGGGGGTACCTGTGTATTTCTCCCTGACTAATATCGAATTTTAACAATGGGTTATCATTCTATGAACATTGCAGGAACTTTGTATTGTTATTTTGAAATGTTTGAAATAACTATATAAACATATTTACGCACTCCGATTTGGATATTATTTACTGAAAAATTTTTCCTCAGTACAGATTTTTGAAATTTTGGGGCTAAACTGCATTTTATATCAATATTAAACATAATGGGATAAAGCTTATGCCATATATTTGAAGGAAACATTAAAATTTCAATATTACCATTTTCAACCAGGTAACAACCAATATGGCTGTACCTAGTCCTTAATGAATTCAGTGCATATCTAAGATAAATTCCTTTTTTTGCAATGGATATTTCACTTGTGTAAAACAAAAAAGTTTTGAAGCTGATATGGCGATTATAGAAATTTGAGTTTCCCTATTTCCATTTTCTTTTAAGGTGACACATTTTGTGGGTAGCAATGTTCGTCAACGTTTTGGTATAAAATGTCACCTGCATTATTTACTTATAACCGTTAAATACAACTGCAGCAGTTTTATTGGGATCAAAAGTAGTATTTAATTACTTTGACCAGTGATCTTTGATGACTAAATCAAGATTAATATTGTGTATAATTTCCAATCTGCTATCAGAGGAATATTCAATTGAAGTTTTGTCAGCTAAACTTCGCAGTACATACACCACGTTTAAAAATGTATTATTCAGAAATAGCAAGAAAAGAAATGGCCCTAGTTCAGAACCTTGTGGAACACCAGCCATGAGATATCGTGTATATGAATATGTTTCTTCTACAAAAAAGTTTTATCTCTACTACTTCTATACTTATGACATCTTAATTACATATTGGCAATAATAAACATAACCTTTAAAGCTTAATACCTATCATGTCCTGGTGCGGGGCGTGCGATCGAGTTATACAAGTAGTCAAGTGATATTTACTAAGTATG
The DNA here is from genome assembly GCA_947623455.1 of Mimachlamys varia. Classification (NCBI taxonomy): domain Eukaryota; kingdom Metazoa; phylum Mollusca; class Bivalvia; order Pectinida; family Pectinidae; genus Mimachlamys; species Mimachlamys varia. Next base: position 38,552,788 of record OX392544.1, on the reverse strand, counting down.
TTGTATTTGACACTTGCCACATTATCTCAGATGGCCCAAGTCTAAGACAGAAGTTATTTAATACATCTTTATAATTTTTAAACAGATTTATTGGATATAAAGTCACATCAAGGATTTCTCCCCGCTCTCTACGGATACGGATACGGATTCGGATTCGTGCTTAATGCGAAATCTCTACTAGAAGAGCTTTTAAAAGGATGCCAATATACGAAGTTTTGAAAATTTACTCTTAGATGCCGTTTGGGAATTTGCATATGTGATGTACACTGTGCAGAAAAGTCTCAAACGTGTGTCGATTTATTTGTGTTTCTAGGAACAATAACACCGTATAAGGTATCGAGTATTGATATCTATAATTAAATCTCGCCTTACTGTTTTCTAACATTGTTACTGACTGTGCATACTTGTTGCTATGAGTTTAGTGAAACACGCGAGTAAACTAGTACGTGTTTATTTGTGGTGTAATTAGGTTTAGCTAACATATTAACTATTGTGTAATACTCAAATTGATATGTTAAGCGGTTACTTGATCGGAGATTTTTTGAGTAACTGGATCCCGAATCTAGATCGGTTTGACAACCCTTGTTTTAAGACATAAGAGTAACGAAACTGGATACATGTACTTGTGTTAACCGGATTGCTCAGTTTAGAAGTGACATGCAATATTTATTATATTATACCGAATCTACCCAACACCACCACATAATATGCAATAAAAACAGATAATTAGGTCAGACGCCAGTTTGCTCATTGTCTGGAATAATGACGTCACTACATTGTATATAACGTCATCCTGCAATTATGACGTCAAAATATATAGCGTCGGTCCGTAGTTCTTGACTCCAGGCCAATATACGAAAATATTGACCGGAGGACCTACTTGAATCTTAGACGCACTTAAATAAATGAGGTATAATATCAATTATAATATCAATAAATAATAATTTGAAATTATTTTTGTGTCGCCTGAAAAGGCGACATTTCAGGCGACATATAGGAATCACTATGTCGGCGTCGGCGGCGGCGGCGGCACCAACAGTTTCCGTGCGATAACTTGAGTTTCCTTGGGCCAATCAAACTCAAAATTAATACAGTGCTTCCTTATCAAAAGTGCTCGCTTGCCATTGCTTTTCACGGGAAAATGTCAAAGGTCAAGGTCATTGTTTCTATAAATAGAAAATATGTTTCCGTTCTATAACTTAGTTTTATTGTGCCAATTAAACTCAAACTTCTTACAATGCTTCAATACCAAAAGTGCTTGCATGGAATTGCTTTTCAGGGTCAAAGGTCAAGGTCACTGTTGCTATAAATAAAAAAAATCTGTTTCCGTGCAATAACTTGAGTTTCCTTGGGCCTACCAAACTCAAACTTCATACACTGATTCCTTACAAAAATTGATCGCTTGGGATTGATTTTCAGGGGTCAAAGGTCAAGGTCATTGTTGCTATGAATAGAAAATCGGTTTCCTTGCGATAACTTGAATTTCCTTTGGCCAATCAAACTCAAACTTCATACGGTGCTTCCTTACCAAAACTGCATGCTTTCCATTGCTTTCACGGGAAAAGGTCAAAGGTCAAGGTCACTGTTTCTATAAATAGAAAATATGTTTCCATTCTTTAACTTAGTTTTCTTGTGCCAATTAAATTCAAACTTCTTACAATGCTTCAATACCAAAAGTGCTTGCATGGAATTGCTTTTCAGGGTCAAAGGTCAAGGTCACTGTTGCTATAAATAGAAAATCGGTTTCCTTGCGATAACTTGAGTTTCCTTGGGCCAATCAAACTCAAACTTCATACACTGCTTCCTTACAAAAAGTGCTCGCTTGGGATTGCTTTTCAGGGTCAAAGGTCAAGGTCACTGTTGCTATAAATAGAAAATCGGGTTCCTTGCAATTATTTGAGTTTCCTTGGGCCAATCAAACTCAAACTTCATAAACTGCTTCTTTACCAACAGTGCTCGCTTGGGATTGCTTTTCAGGGTCGAAGGTCAAAGGTCAAGGTCACGGTTGCTATTAATAGAAAATCACTTTTGTTGTGCCAATTAAACCCAAACTTCATACAATGGTTTAATACCAAAAGTGCTTGCTTGCCATTGCTTTTCACGGTAAAGGTCAACGGCCAATGTCACTGTTTCTATAAATAGAAAATATGCTTGAGTTCAGTTACTTTGTTTTATTGGGCCAATTAAATTCAAACTTCATACACTGCTTCCTTAAAAAAAGTGCTCGCTTGGGATTGATTTTCAGGGGTCAAAGGTCAAAGGTCAAGGTCACTGTTGCTATGAATAGAAAATCGGTTTCCTTGCGATAACTTGAATTTCCTTTGGCCAATCAAACTCAAACTTCATACAGTGCAACCTTACCAAAACTGCTTGCTTGCCATTGCTTTTCACGGGAAAAGGTCAAAGGTCAAGGTCACTGTTTCTATAAATAGAAAATATGTTTCCATTTTTTAACTTAGTTATCTTGTGCCAATTAAATTCAAACTTCTTACAATGCTTCAATACCAAAAGTGCTTGCATGGAATTGCTTTTCAGGGTCAAAGGTCAAGGTCACTGTTGCTATAAATAGAAAATCGGTTTCCTTGCGATAACTTGAGTTTCCTTGGGCCAATCAAACTCAAACTTCATACACTGCTTCCTTACAAAAAGTGCTCGCTTGGGATTGCTTTTCAGGGTCAAATGTCAAGGTCACTGTTGCTATAAATAGAAAATCGGGTTCCTTGCAATTACTTGAGTTTCCTTGGGCCAATCAAACTCAAACTTCATAAACTGCTTCTTTACCAACAGTGCTCGCTTGGGATTGCTTTTCAGGGTCGAAGGTCAAAGGTCAAGGTCACTGTTGCTATTAATAGAAAATCATTTTTCTTGTGCCAATTAAACTCAAACTTCATACAATGGTTTAATACCAAAAGTGCTTGCTTGCCATTGCTTTTCACGGGTAAAGGTCAAAGGTCAATGTCACTGTTTCTATAAATAGAAAATTTGTTTGAGTTCAGTTACTTTAGTTTCCTTCGGCCAATTAAACTCAAACTTCATACAATGCTTCATTAACAAAAGCGCTTGCTTTGGATTGCTTTTCAGGGTCAAAGGTCAAGGGCAAGGTCACTGCTACTATAAATAAAAAACCTCAGAAAATCAATCAACAACAACGGTGTCATTACACACATGTATTATAATCAACAAAATAATTAATTGTATAGGAATCAATTTGGATAACCATTCTTTATAACGCATAGCGTTTCAAGACTGATCGTTCCTTTGTCAAGCTATGGCATATAGCTTGAGATTCTTTTGTGTATTAAATAAAACTGTTATCTCTTTATATTCCCAAACTTACAAATTGCATTGATAAGATTTTAAATTACTTCAACTTTGTTGGTGTCAAATTTCGAAGTTCACGTACGTCAAGATATTGGCATCAAATATGTTAATCACATTTCCATGTCAGTAATCACCCAGAGATATGTATGAAAAATTACATGTGTATATGCATGTGAAGTAGGTATGTTTTCTCGTTAGACAATGATCAAGTCCGTCACGCTTAGCCGGTTAAACACAAACGCTGCATTGTAAGTAGTTTGTACGATTACACGTGTATAATACAGTGTAACCGTATGTTTTGCAATGACCTCCCGCTGCTTGATTTTCGTAATGATAACCAGATGCATTGATGCATTGATGGCAAATGCACCAGATGTCGGTTACTCAGACAAAAATGTACTAAAATGCTTTAGATCAAATTTGGACAAGATTCTGTCCTTCTTAGAGAGGAAAGATTTTAAAGAATTGGCATTGGGCCCCTCTCCTCTGGTCTCTGTGGTCACGGAGTGTGCGGGTATGGGGGTCCATTGTTTACTCACACCGTTTATACAACATTTAACCCCCTTATTTGAGGATGCTTCATACCGAATTTTGTCAATATCTTGTGAATTCATTTGAAGAAGGATTTCAATGAATTTACTATATTTATATTTTTCAGCCCCATATTTCAGACCTCATGGGGGTCAGACCTTTTTAAACGAAGTTCAGTTTCCTTTACCCAAAGGTGCTTCAGATCTTTGAGCAATATACTCCCATTCCTACAGAAGAGATGGATGTTAAAGAAACTGCGTAATTTTCCCTATCGCCCCACCCCTCAGCACCCATAGACGCTACACAACTATTCATACAAATATGGAATGTCTTTGGTCCAATGATACTTAATACCAATTGAGGACTATTGGCGTTTTAAAGTGAAAGTTGACGGTCGGACGACGGATGTTTGATATAGCGCCATGGCATAATCTCAATTTCTCTTCGGACAGGTGGGTTAAATGACTAGACCACACATAAATATCAAAGTCATCGACGGTCACGCTTTATTGTCTTCAGAATGTTACTGATTCGTAAGAAAGATGATGTAATACACACATATGTTGCACCTTTTAAATTTAGTAATATATACTGTATGGCGAAAAAATGAATTAAACTGCATTATACAGCTATTTCGTCCTCCTAGGACTCCTCAGTGATGCCAGGGGCCAAAAGGTGGGAATCCAACATTTCTAAATTAATGTAGAAGTAGAAGCAGAAGGGTCAGGTGCGTTGAACCCCTTTAATTATTAATTTAGAAGTAAATTTAAACTAGTTCTGTATAATTTCAAATCGTGCACTACGAAAATGAATATTGTCTACCGTGCCACTACTCAAATGAGAGAACAGAAAACCTGCAATGTTCGCTCAAACTGTCAATGAATTATTTGGAGGTCAGAGTCACCATGTATGCAAAGTCTGTTCCTTTTCTCCTTCTGACAAAATTTGGTTCAAGTCAGGACTTTTTGACAAGCAGCGATTTTTCATAAGAACTGTACTAAAGTATTAAATGTTCCATGAGTAAAATGTGACAATAAAAGAACGACATACGAATTGTAACAATGGACAAAGTGTACACGGGAACATCCAAAACAATGATGTACATCAAAGGACAAGGCCCAGTGAGGTCAAATTCACAAAACCAACTTGTTTATCGTTGTTGGATATATGTCGTTGAAAAATAACCTTAGAGAGATGCAGTTTGATGAAGACTATGGGCAAGTTTTATGGTTGATATCATCGAGAATTTTTCTGTATCTTTGTGTGATATGAAGATGGACGTTTTTGAGTTTGCTTGTTAGTGTGACCTTGTTGTCATGACAATAATGACTCGGTTCTCATTTTGAAGATTGATGCTTACTTGGATGTGGCCAAGATTTACATGGCGGGTGTCGTCGATGAAGCAGAAGACGCTTACTCTTCCGGAACACATGGTCTTATTCTCTTGTGCTTTTACGAGAGTTTCTATGTAAATCTTTCCTTTGTTCCTATGTTGCCCCTAGTTTAATCGATTTTGAGTTCGGATTATGTTTTTTTTGACGCTTTGGTATTCTCTGATTTTTTTAATACAATAATCATGTAATATATTTTATGGTATTTAGCATAAAGAGATAAGGTCCTTTAATTAATAATTTGGAATGAGTTAATCTTGCCCGGTTTCAAGGTCAAGGGATGAGTTATTTGTGTACATACAAACATACCAATTACAGGGTGTCTCTGCAGGCCAATAAGGTACCTCGCTTATGTTGTTCAAAGGGAATTTAAATAATTTCGTCAATTATTTGTTTGTTTGTCTCTTATTTGTCTGTCTATTGACATTTTCCATTGAACGACAAATTGAGAAAGGGAATGGCAATACAGAAATGTACAAAGTCACATAATTGATGAGTGTCTATTTTATTCTGTTTTCAAGGAAAGAACAAAGAACATCGGGTTTACAACAGTAAAATGATATAAACGGGAGAGATGGGGGGCAAACTATCCGCATGCCACTTTGTACTGGTACCAAGATAAAAGTCAGATTGGAGTACTTGCATGTCGAACGTATGTCCATGAACATGATATGCATGAAATTCAAAATAATCCACAATGCTTTCAGTGTTAATTTCTTCAAGCTGATCACTATGAAAATAATATCACAAAAAGTTGCTTTGGAACAAACATATGTATCTATTTAAAGGCCCAATATACGTAATTTCGTTAAAGTTTTCGGGATTCTGAAAAACATATGAAAAAATACAGTTGATAACCATGCAAACATCAGCCTAAAACGAAGTCAACCTGAGCGGTAACTAACAGGAAACGCTTGACAGTAAAATCCAAAGAATCGGAAATAATTCAGGTGTGGCCCACTTCAACAACAAGCCGAAGTTAGCAGACAGTTCAAAATGGATGCGTGTTTACAAATACCAAGTTTCAACTGCTGCTGTACCGGTAACCACGAAAGAATTTATCTTGAATATTGCTGATATCAGTTAATCTTAACTATATCTAATAATATAATCAGTTATTAGGCTTGATTTTTGCTTCATGTTTTGCCAAAAGTTACGTATATTGGGCCTTTAATGAGAAGTTGTATTTTGCTAGCGGATAAGTTTCCATTGGCAAGTTTCATCAAATCCATTGTTGGCTACACCAAGTCGCGCGTCATTTTTCGCTGTTTCCATTCTGACAAAACAAGTGGGTCGCTTCTTTGATGAAAACATCACATTTCCATTGGATAGGCGGACGACGTTGAACTTGTCACATTGTTTATCTCGAGTCGTTCTAGAACATTCTAACAGAGCACCTTGATCGTCGCTTATTTTCCACACAAAGTCATCATTTTCACAGAGTCGTATTGTGAAATCTTGATAACCTTCCGCACGAAACACAAATTTCGTTTTAATGTTTGCGAAAACGCGAACGTATTTCGTCAGCGTGAATAAATAGTTTTTGTTAGGGTCATACCGGAACATTGCAAACGTTTCGTCAGCAGCAGACACGATGTATTGAGGGCGATCTGTCAAATTATTCAAGTCGGGACATGGATCGATTTGACTCCTGAGCTTTGGCCAATCATTGGAAATAAAAACGGCAGCCACACTTGCACCTATTTCTTCCGGTTCATGAAGAACTTTCAAAACTGCTTGTCTATTTTTTTGGAAAAGTTCTCGTCGCTCAAGATAACTTTCTTGTATTTCCTTTGGAACTCCGTTGTTTGCAAATACTGTTACAAGGTAGTACATAACAAACTCTCTCAGACGGGACAGAACACAATACAGATCGATGAGGGCGATGATGGCATTGCATCTTTGTATTGTTTCCTCTTCCTCTGTTTTCTCTCCTTTCTTCCTATTTTCCTCATCTGTACTTTTTCCTGTTTCATCTCCCGTCTCACTTGGTTTCCTTCCTTTGAAGTTCTCTTGAAGGGCCTTAATTTTATATTCAAGTTCAGCAAGAAACTTGGTGCCTATGTCTTGTGGCACCTGACCCTGAACTATTTGGATTTCATGGTCGTTGAGAGTCCGTGTTTCTATCGCCCGAAGGAAGTGAAGTGAAGATGTCAAAGCACTTTGTACAGCAATTGCTTTTCTCTGAAGGTCAATGTCAATGTATATTTCCTTTTCAATGACTTTGATTTTGGATGACTTCTTAGACAGAATCTTATACAAAAGCAGTAATCCTTTGAGTCCCAGAGATGTTATGGAGACAATTGGTCCAATAATAGGAACAATTCTTCCTGTCAAGTCAAGTACATTTAATAAGAGAGCAAATATCAGTTTTGGAGTGTCAGCTTCATAGAGACGCTCTTTTAAACTATCTACAAATGCTTTGTCCCTGGGTTTTGTGCACGCATATTTTTTTAGCTGTTCCATACATTCTTGGAATTCATCTTGCTTGTTATTTCCAAATGACATCTAAAAGAGATAATTGCGATGATATACAAAACAAAAACCCTGATCACGTGATTTCCGTTCACAAAATATATAAGCTTGTGCCAGAATTGTCTTCACATATATGAAATTCCGTTGGGGTTGTTACCTCAAACACAATTACACGAATTACGCAATCGCCAATAAGAGAAATATTGTTTCAAGGGGTTTCCTAAAATTAAATGGCAAAAATAATAAGCATATGCTTTTAATTGTTTGCTTTTGAATTTACAATAGAAAAGCTTTTCTACAAATAATCATGCGAGACTCAATATGTTTTAGTTTACATAAAGTGTTTCAAAATTATTGTAACGTGCAGGCGGTCACCCATCCAACTACTGACCACGCTCACCGTTGCTTAACTAGCATGAACGGGTCCACAGGTTATACCGTATGACTGAAAAAACTATTTTCTTTATCGTAATAAACAATATATAAATATATATATCTTACCTTAATGTGATATGAATATCTGATTTTAGATGATAAAATCCTTATAAAAGTCGAACTTTGTAGTTATATGATGGCGATAATGCTCTTTGGTGTTGTTTCTGTCGATAGCATTGTAAATCTATACCTGTATACACCTCCGTGTTCATTGTAAACTGGCCCTACATGTAGTTTAACTTAGCCTGGCTTCGTTTTGTATACACCATTGTTATATGTGCATTGAATAATTTACGTATCGGGTGCTTCCCATTTTTTGGCAAACTCGCCTAATGCAATTGTGATTATTTTATATAATTTATTTCCTATGTTCACTATTTTTGTAAGGTACGTAATAGGTGTTTATTTCATAGTCAAAGTATCTTAATTGATATGGGAATGTATGAAATAAAAACAATTGATATCAATTTAGCGTACATGAACAAGACAATTTATACATACATTGGTTAAGACGATTTCTTCGCTTAAACCAGTAAAATGTATGCTTACTGGTTAGAGCCATTTTCCATGCAGAAGATCTTAGGGATTTTGTCTAAATCGCAGATCATTCGGTAAGTAAAATTCTATTTTATACAACGACTAAAAAACAAAGATATCGATAAATAATTTGTATTCCACTGTTCAACTGTAAAACATAGTCAAGAAAGTCGAATAGTACAGTCTTTTTGTCATTACAGGATTGACATATACTTATTTAGATTACTAAAACAAAATACTTCATTCAATAAACCTTCGAGCCCCGACAATGCATTCCTCAATATATCATGTGTATACATGTATAATAGCCATTCAATGTTGTAGAAAAGTATATATGCTATATTTCCATCCATCAAATTTCGTTCCAAGTAAGTAGTTTATTTATCTTGTTGATAAAGCTGCGACCATACGATATTAGCAATTTTATTTTCAATTCAGTAATTCAGACCACAAACCTTCTCTTCTCCATCTTCTTTTATTTTCTGCAGATGATCCCCCAATGTCAGTTTCTTGCAAAGTAAAATATTACATTATACTACAACTGCATTTATCATATTATAAAACGTGAAAATAATCAATTCATCTGCAGATGGGAATGAAAAACTGTTACTATGATATTTACCCGATTAGCTTTTTAAATTTCGAATAAAAAAAACTTGTTTCAAGATTTTCTGTATACGTAAAATCATGTTAACATTGAAACAGAGAATACATTGCTAAAATAGCTAATTGTTTGTGCTTTGTTTTCAGGAAAACATTGCTTAATGCCATGGCTACATCTAAAGAAAGCACAAAGAATCGACGCTATAGTGAAGCACTTTACTTTATACAGGAATATCCTAGGAAGCTGACTGACGAAGTGGATTCCAAAATCCAAAGATTAAATACGGCAATGGCTATTTTTGAAAAGGATTCTAAATCAGCATATTCGGTTCTTCCAAAAACTGTAGATTTGGCACGAGTTTTTGGTTTGCCAAATATTAGTTCTAAGTTTGCCAAATCCCTTCTTATGGTTTTTCGACACGCTGGGGAAACTTGCATCAAACCTCAGAGCGATACCCATAACCCCTTCGATAGACTTGTGCAGGTTCCTAAGATTTCCCGTTCGGACGACACCCGTAAACATGTTTTTGGCGTCGTCCGTAAACTGACTGACTCCTTACGCTGTTTAGTATCACTCAGTGAGGGCAATATTGAGTCCAAAAGTATACAAACAGCTTGCGCTGAAGTTCCACTTACTTGCAACGGAAGTGAGGTTTTGAGCTTACTGAAAGCTGAAATCGAGCATTTGAGGGAACAAGAAAAGCCGAGCACATCTTCTGAAGACACCGAAGCGCGGTTCAAAGACAAAGTCTATTACCTTGATTTGTACTTCAATTTTCAATCTTTGTGGGAATTTGTTCTACATTACCTTGTTATCCTTTGTATTGCAGAGGGTAATTCACAGGTTACTGCTGCAGGCTATTTTGAACTTATTGAAGGCCAGCTTCTAGAAAGGGAGTCTACATTGAAATTTCTTTTCGAACCAGAAGACAAGTATGCTGGTGTCGCTGCTGTGTTTAGAAATAGTGAATTGCCCATACTTAAAACGCATATGGAAAACAGTCTTTCATCTCAGCTTGAATACTTTCACAGTTTGAACGGGAGAAAGGTGAAAATAGTATCATTGGGACAACAATCCTATGCTATGTTTCGACATCCGACAGAGAAAATCCAGCCATTTAAACGGAAGCGGTTTGTACGAGTATCAAAAAAACAACACACATTATTTTACCTGGATTTTATCAAGGAAACTAACTTCGTTATTCGCATGGATACCAACAGAGAGTTGACACTCAAAATCAACCGGAAAGGGAACCTGGTCACTGACAAACCTGGCAAATACGACAAAACAGACCAATCTGACATGTCTGCTGCGAAAGGGGAGTTCAACCTGGTGCGTTTGGGAAACAGCAATGTTATGATTTCATGCAGGCGTTATCCTACATGCTTCATTGCAATGACTTCTGCCAAAGAAGATGCATTCCTAGAAACGAAAAATATCGGAACTGGATTGAACAGCCAATGGAAATTGGAAATATTAGGGTAAGGCAACATACCAATTGCGATGCAATACATACTCATTTTCAATATCGACGTCTCCTATCATTTAACAAGAATGATATTGTTTTATTTCAAAAGATGCCCTCTTATGTCTTAGACAAATGGTAATGTTTCAAATTCCAGATATTTGATATTTATTGGAAATGTTAAAATCATGTGTTTGTAGACATAATGTTTAATTCTTATATGTAATAAATAGAGGGTATCTAACAGTATCTCCAGTAATAACATATATCTTTCACGAGTGCGGCTAAATTTTGATATTTTCACTAGTGCGCAGCACGAGTGAAACATTTCAAAATAATAGCCACATGAGTGAAATATGTTTGGTATTACTGAAGATACTGTTAGATATTCTGTTTCTTACATTTTAATTGCAAAATCTACAGTGGCAGCTTTTGATTTTCCCAAACGTCATTTGTAAGCAGCGTTCTGATTGGTCAAATAAGAAAAAAGCTAGTGAAAAATATCACTTTTATAGAATGAATCATTTTAGATATTTCTTTGGTAAAAATGTAACAAAACATCTTTATAAAGACTGTTTAGATACTACATGAGGTAAAGAATATTTGTAAAGTTCTATTACATCCGCTGTTTTTAGCACCATTAGTAGGGGTCAACGTAATTAATCTGTCGTAGTCAAGGTGATGTGTCAATGCGAACCCTACTGAAGATAGAGAATGACGTATTGAGTATATCTTGATCATATAACGGTAACCATCTACAAGCTTAGAAGTCGGTTGCGGCTTCTTTGTAATCCTCAAAGGACAGGCACACAACCTTGCCTTCAGTTTTGTCATGACATATTCCAGGGGTGAAGAGAGCGAACGTGATCGTAACCCCTGGATATCGAGGATGAATAGTGGTATCCTTCCCATTGATACAAAGCTCCCTTACTCCCCATGTTTAAACTCTATACACGTGCTTAATATCTCTACTACTGTATGTACATCTATACTGCAGCAGCATCAGCTTCGGATTATAAACAGCGTTCAGTTGGAGACCTAAACGTAACACATGGACTGTGCTGTCTTCAATCTAATATAGTAGGTTTATCAATTGTATATTATATACTTTCTTAACATCATCTTAGTATGTTTTTTGCTGATTTGGTGGGACCTTCGGAGTTCGATCAGCCGAAGGGTTTTATGCTTTAATTTTTTTTTCGTGTTTTACGTATATTCTGTTTATGTGATGTAACGTGTATTTTATGTGTCTTGATAAAGGGGCGGATAGCCTTGAAAAGTTGACAATTTATTTGTCCGTACTGTCGCTATTACTTCCACGATCACATATCTGTTTCTAGTAATACGCATCCAACGAACATTTGTTTGTTAGGATCCAGTACATATAGTGGATCATATGTCGATATTTCTTACTAGACCATATAAATATGCAATATATATATGTAACCAATACGCACATATATTCTAATTATAATATTGTTATGGGGGTTGCCACCCCCTTTCCCCTACCCTGTTCATACCCTATTATATTCTATTGTTTGTACATATAACTTGTTATACACCTAAATACAGAATTTGCGTTGGAACTTTAAAACAATACCTATTTGGAAACTACTTGAAATCATTAAGTAAATTAGTTTGTAATCAAAATATTAGATATATAATTATCTAAACATTAAGCTCCCATAACTTTTCTCCATATCAAAACATGCAGACTTTATCACACTATTTCAATATAAAGATTACATTAGAATTTAATTCACAAAGTTGCATTGTTTTAAAGATCTAACGTCAAATGTAATGCATGCATTTTATAATTTATTATTGACAAAGAAATCTTTATTATATAATATCTGCAATTACATTGTATACAATACAACGTCCATATGTATACCATTAAGGGAGTGGAGGACTTACATAGGCTTTAAGCCTGCTGTCCAATCCTTTTGACATTGTAACATTCTAACTTGTCAATGAAATTTGCTGAAATGAAATATTTTGTATATTTTGTCTATATCTATTTTCCCTGAAGTTAATTAATTCAGTTTTACCATATTTTGCCTATATATATTTCCCCTGAAGTTAATTAGTTCAGCCTTACCTTATTTTGTCCATATCTATTTTCCCTGTAGTTAATTTATTCAGTCTTACCTCATATTTCACTCTATCATATATATCATAAAGGTTTTGACAATTGTTTGCATTTGTTTTTCGATTTGATCAGAAATGCTTAAAACAATCAACTACATGTATGATATAAAACGTTATGTGTGTCAATTTTGATTAAGTCATTAAGAATAATCATGCCTATGTTTAGTTTATATACTACATAGTCATTAAATAAACATAAGATCGCAACGACAATAATAATAATACTTTGAGGTTCTTTACGGCTTTATCACAACCTAAAGGTAGTCTGCAAGCGGTTTACAAATTATTATTATCCGTGGTTATAGGGCCTTAGCAACCAGCCAATATCGTTCTCACCTCCCTCACAACCGGTGCTGCCATTTCGGCGCTCACAGCTAGCATTCTACAATGTCTAGTACTGCCCAACCACGTACTCATTTACTGCTGTGTAGACTGGAACAAGCAGGGTAAAGTATCTTGCTCAAGGACAACACAAGTCCTGTGGCTCCTGGACTCGAACTCGCGTCCCTTTGGTTACGTCCTACCACTTGACTTCCGTGTCTCCGTAATTCAGCTTCAAATTGCAATATTAAAGCATTGAAGTGTCTTGATGTGGTCTTTATCTCTCACAATGTTCCATTTAAAGGGCAGATATGATATGTTCTGTCATTTATAACGACAATTAAGACCATATCAAGACACTTCATTGCTTTTATTTATATGTCCTGTCCTTGCGACTGAATAAAACTGATTTCAATTTGATTTAAACGATGTAAAATTATTCATAATCGACATCAAATTCGAGAGGAAGAACAGCCATTTTGTCGTTGAACCGTTGTCGTTTCTATTCCAAATACATTACGTCATAATCGTCACGTTCTGTGTGTTATTATTGTCTTGTTAGTTTGTATTTTGTATAGCAAATGTAAATATATTGTCTTTGAGTAAGAATCGAATTTTGCTGGTCGATTTCGTGCGGTGATGAATAGAATTGGTCTTGGAACAATAAGTTCATATTTAATTTGGTTCAAGAAAAACTAAATTCGTCATCCCATGAAATCAACCACAGCAAGATTCAAATATTTTATTTCAATCAACATTCTTAACATTAATTAGAATCTGTGAGGTCCATTCCGATAATGTGCCCCACGTTCTAGAGCTTGTGCAAGTCTACGTCCTGACGTTATGTAAAATAATTCCTCCATCATTGTATGATAACGATACAACAAAATAGTGAATGTTAATACTGTAAAAGTGGAATTAATCGCGGTGTGTAAATTTTCGCCTAATTCCCTGACATTAAATCTCCGCGAATATGTCCACACGCGAACATATTCAACAATACGCACAATATACAGTATATAGTATAGTATTATATGGACTGACAGCGCGAAAAGTACCCCTCCGCGAAAAGCACAATACTAGTTTTTAAATGTCATATTTTGTTTTAGACGTCGTACATGCAATATTGACTCGGGGTTTCTAAAAGTAGAAACCTCAGGTCAATATCACAAAAATGGTGTGGACCTCCACGTGACCATATGTTAGCCAATGGAAATTGAGGAAAGTCTAATTTCCTACAAGCTCAGTTCAGTTCAGTTTTTATTACTTTAAACCTTTTGGTTCATCAGTATAGTGCATATAAATACAGTGCAAACAAGTAAAACAATACAAATTATATACAGCCACACTACTCACAGGATATGTAGTGTAAAGAGACACCTCACATTACAGTTTTCTACATTATATAAATACTTAACTATCCTAAAAACATCTACAACTCATATAACATTATTGATCCAGCCTTTTAGAATTGAATGTATAGATCTATTATTTAGTATATCTATATAATAGTATACATGTATTCTCACATTATATCTAAATAATGTCATATTCTCACATTGCAGTTATCTATTACTCTCCCAATATATTTATATTATAACATATTCTCACATTACATTTATCAATTATTCTCACAATACATTTACATAATATGATCACATTCTCACATTACATTTATCAATTATTCTCACAGTACATTTACATAATATGATCACATTCTCACATTACATTTATCTATTATTCTCACAATATATTTATATTATAACATATTCTCACATTACATTTATCAATTATTCTCACAATACATTTACATAATATGATCACATTCTCACATTACATTTATCAATTATTCTCACAATACATTTACATAAAATGATCACATTCTCACATTACATTTATCTATTATTCTCACAATATATTTATATTATAACATATTCTCACATTACATTTATCAATTATTCTCACAATACATTTACATAATGTCGGACAATATCTGATACATGAAGTGTTATGTTAAGATTCTTACTTAAAGTATAAAACTTTAATCCTCGAACCCGGAGTAAGAAAAGTCCTGCCGTGTGGCGGCCCTCAAAAGTGGGTCCTTGCATTTATCTAGGGGCCATTAACACGGCGAGGTATCGTATTGCACCAGTATACTAACTTACGAAATAACTATGATTTCGTCACTGAATATGCCTGTATTTGTCAGAATAAGACAGATAATTTCACGTATTACTCTAGCAACCTAATGTTTACAATCAGACTTAATGACAATTTCTTATAAGAAGCACTTCAACATTGTCAGATTTACAGATATATGGAATTGCAAGACAGACTATTCAAAACATGATAATATTATTTAAGCAAACATGAACAATATACAGTTTGTTATCTCTGAAACAAGTCCCGAACGTCAAGGATGAGTGGACATTTTATTAGCCGGTATCTCAATAGACACACAAGGTATGCCTTACCTATACTATTCCATATCCCATTGTTTACTATTATATTCATTCAGGTAGTGGCTGTTGTCATTGATAGGGTCTGCCTGTTATTTTGTATAGAGTCTGTGAATATTCAAAATTTCGAACTGCATTTAGGACATGCAACGTTCACAGACTTTGTTTTGAGTTATAAAAGGGCAAAGGACACAATTGACAAGTCGAGCTGACCTTTACCTTCAACAGTAATGTACCGTTCAGTCATATAGTTGGGCTAAACCTCCGTGGTGTTCCAAATAAGAAACTTGGGGCAGAATTTTCGATAAACAATAATACTTACCTCTTTCCTTTCAGCTTCGTTTACTCTGATTACGTATAAGATGACGTAACACACACATGTGCTGCACCTTTAAAATTAAGTTATAGATACAGTATGCCGAAAAAAATAATTAAAATGCGTACTCCTAGGACTCTTCAGTGATGCTAAGGATAAGACAGGACTTAGTTTTCGTACTATCAATCTGTTATCAAAGATGACAATTGTAATCAGGTTAAAATCATATTTTTTCTTAATATGATAAAAGATGCCCAAAATTTCTCAATATGAACTATAGTGAAATTGATCTCCCGGGGAGAACGGGCAACCCGGGAGCATTTAAATTCACACATTTGATAAAGCACAAGGAACCTTTTTCATCCATTAAAGAATCTATCTAGGTTAAGCGAAGAAGATTGATTGATTTTGTTGACCCCATTTAGACCCTCCCCTGCATTATACTTACCTGGTTGTGAATTAAGATTACACAGGAATGTATATATACAGCAATTTAAAGAGGATGAATTGAGAGTTTTTTTATAGTAAGCAAACATATACACCGATATTCAGAGAATGCTTTTCATGTTTTATCTATTTATAAGTTAAAAAATGTCGATTAAGTATCAAGAGAACTAAAAGAAAACATGTGTATCAAAATACTATTGAATGTACATTGTTTCATCTTTACTGATTTTCAACACAACGTGTTTATCTTTTGACTCAATTGTTCAACACGATCAAGATAAAACAAAGGTTTCGGTGCACACAAAACAAAGTCTAGCTAATCTTTATCGCTTTAATGCTCGTAGATCCAGTTGTCCATCATACAACTTAAAGGTATTCAGGTGTATATTTTTCGGTGCTTTTAAATCGAATGTCTTTCGAGTAGTTTTGATGGGTAGATTATGTAAAAGAAAATCTTCAGAAACCGACATATTTACTATGCAGTTTGTCTTCACAGAAAACGACATATTATATACTAAAACAATCCCCTTGTCTTATATTTTGACATTATAGAATCTGAAAAATGGTGCAGTCAAAGTTTGCTTATAGCAAACACAAAATTAAAATGTTTGTGATCTAGTAATAAAAAACATTTTTGAAAATAAATTAGAGAGTACCTAAGCGTTAACAAAATCATAATCCGAACTAAAAATTGAATAAACCAGGGACAAACTATGAACAAAGGACAAATTTAAATGGAGACCCTTGTAAAAGTACAAGAGAATAAGACCAGGTGTTCCGGAAGGGTGAGCATCCTCTGCTTTATCGACGACACCCGCCATGTAAATATTTGTCACATCCAAGTAAACATCAAGTCCTCAAAATGAGAACCGAGTATCATTGTCAATCACAACAAGTAAACACATTAATAAGCAAACTCGAAAACGTCCATCTTCATACATGTATCACGTAAAGTAAGATTGAGTTATTGTTGATAGATTTCTGTTTTAGTTACTTTTCATTCATCTAAAACATGCCATGATTGATTTGGAAACCTACAATACTTGGTAGATAAACTGTGATGTAGAAAACTGTTTATGTACTAAGAAATTAAGAAAAAAAGTTCCTGATTTGTTTTTATAAATGACTCTCTATTGTCTCTTTCTAACAGAATTTTGTACATAACGCCATGGTAAAAAGTAAAGCCATACGTGTATTCACATGTAAAATATCCCATCAAAGCAACCGATATGAGTTCTAGTTTAAAATCCGAAGACTTGCCTAGTTATATGATATATCAAAAATCGAGGAAACCGAAAATGATAGTGTTTGGAGCGAATTATCGTTCTACATAGCACATGAACTCGTCACATATGTATGGAATATACAAGACTTGTATGTTGCCATATACATTTAGTATGTGTATTTCAGACATCTGTGTCGAACGTCCATGGATCGGCGCAGTGTAACGAATGATATTGATGATTGCATTAATGTTTTAATTGATTTCATCTTCCATTAACCGACAAAGGCCCCGAGGCTAGAGCGATAATTGTTACTTAGTTTAAATAAAAAAACCAAAGTGTTAACATAATCCGAACTAAAAATCTAGGGGCAAAATACGACAAAAAAGGAAATATTCACATGGCCTGGAGAAGCAGGGACGTACCCATCAAGAAATGGAAAATTCACGATTGGGAAATTGTACCGTTTATCGTATAGTTCAGTAGTAAGCTGTCCATGTTGATCACAGCTTAGGTATGGATCAGGGTAAGCAGCTAAGGTACACCTGACCTTTCTGCTTCTACATTAGTTTAGAATTTTTTTATTCCAACCATTTCACCCCTAGCATCCATGACGAATCCTTGCAGGACGAAACAGCTATATAATGCAGTGTAATTCAGTTTTTGTGGCATCTTGTTCCTGTATATATTACCATATTTAACAATTTCAGTATGTGTATGTGGTTATGTTAGATTAACATTTGACAAAGGACACAGATGATTTTTCGAAAACTTGCAAAATAAGTGTTCATCTTCTGTTTATGTTCAAACCAAATTTAGACCTAATTATTCAAACCACACTTATGATGTACCTTGTTAAAACGCACACAATAAATCATATATTCTGATTTATTGACGAAATAGTACAGTTAATTAGTCAATACACAGTGAGATCAAGATCGGAACATGGAAAGTAATTATCATCTTCGCACTTATAACTCTGTTTTAAATTGTTTGTACTTTATTTTTTGTGATTGATCAAACATAATTCCGTACTGGATTTCACTTATCTCAAATGACGTTGCAAACAATAACATAACCCCAAAAGGTCATTTCCTTGCCCGGGAAAACAGAGGCTATTACCCTCATCGGAAGCGTGGATATTTCGGTCGGACGGTAGGCAATAGTGGAGAAATATTATCAACCACCCCTGTATAATATACACAGAGAAATCGCAACCATCAGGATAAGATTAAAGACTTCTTTAAACCTGGAACGTGTTAGATTTGCTGTAAAATATAAACCTGGAACGTGTTAGACATGACCATAGCTATTACTGTAACATATAAACCAGGAACGTGTTAGACATGACCATAGCTATTACTGTAAAATATAAACCAGGAACGTGTTAGACATGACCATAGCTATTACTGTAACATATAAACCAGGAACGTGTTAGACATGACCATAGCTATTACTGTAAAATATAAACCAGGAACGTGTTAGACATGACCATAGCTATTACTGTAAAATATAAACCAGGAACGTGTTAGACATGACCATAGCTATTACTGTAACATATAAACCTGGAACGTGTTAGACATGACCATAGCTATTACTGGACTGTAAAATATAAACCTGGAACGTGTTAGACATGACCATAGCTATTACTGGACTGTAAAATATAAACCTTCAACGTGTTAGACATGACCATAGCTATTACTGGACTGTAAAATATAAACCTTCAACGTCTTAGACATGACCATAGCTATTACTGGACTGTAAAATATAAACCTTCAACGTGTTAGACATGACCATAGCTATTACTGGACTGTAAAATATAAACCTTCAACGTCTTAGACATGACCATAGCTATTACTGGACTGTAACATATAAACCTGGAACGTGTTAGACATGACCATAGCTATTACTGTAACATATAAACCTGGAACGTGTTAGACATGACCATAGCTATTACTGGACTGTAAAATATAAACCTTCAACGTGTTAGACATGACCATAGCTATTACTGTAAAATATAAACCTGGAACGTGTTAGACATGACCATAGCTATTACTGGACTGTAAAATATAAACCTGGAACGTGTTAGACATGACCATAGCTATTACTGGACTGTAAAATATAAACCTGGAACGTGTTAGACATGACCATAGCTATTACTGTAAAATATAAACCTGGAACGTGTTAGACATGACCATAGCTATTACTGGACTGTAAAATATAAACCTTCAACGTGTTAGACATGACCATAGCTATTACTCGACTGTAAAATATAAACAAACCAAACCAAATCAATTGACAGTTTGACACTGGGAAATTGACGTTTGTACCCAAAATAATTCTACAAAAACAAGATAACAATACAAATATATACAAAATTCTTTATTTAAAAACTTTTTGAATCATCATTACTAGGATTTCGCGTGCTGGGTAATATCTATCGAATCCTGTGGTAAATAGCGAGAATGATATTTCACCTTCCTTCAATTATTAATACATAATATAACTTGTTCTACATTTTAAACATAAACAAAATTCATTTGATTCGCAGAGCTAATTCGAAAAGTTCTCTAAAAAGAGCATATATATTGACAATTTGAATAGACGAAGGAGCCTGAGTGTGTAGTTAGTTTGTGCCAGGCAGAAATTATGTTATTGTATGTACAGAACATTATTGTTATACATAAACTAATTGTTGGATGATTCGCAGTTTTCCTTCCGGTTTTTATCAAATTCTTCCATTTTCTAATTTGTTTATTGTAAAATTATGTAAATATCAGTTGTTGCTGTCACTTTGTTGTTATAAAATTTGGAGGAGAGGTCTTTTATAAGTTGTATATAACTTATGCCCAATCATCACACTTGTTTTGAAGCTTTAAAAATTATGTTTAAACTAAGTTCTCTTTTAATAAAACGTATAGTATAGCTGGCTTAAATACCCAATGCAAACACCGACTGCGCATGTCAACACATTTGCGTCACATAACAAACTTATTATTGCACATATCATAGTCATAAAAATTATATTAATAACATAAAATAGCATTATGTTTGTAACTAAATGCGAACTAATACTGGTATGGAATAACACTAGCATACTGAAGGTAATACGAGAATATAGTGACATAATGTACATATTTTGGCGAATTAAAATTTTGGCTCATAACGTTATAATTTTAAACATATTTTTTTTATAAAATGTAGTTACTGAATGCCAAATTAAATATGGTTTTTGTCGTAGTAATATTTGCGATACACATAATTTAAGCATTGTCACAGATATCCTGAAATAGAGCCACAGTTAAAGAATTGTTAAAATGTAAGAAAGTTGACTTAGCACACACATAAAAATATATATATTTCGCCTTCTTTAAAAAAAGCCAATATGCCGATTTTACTTTAAATATGTGTGTAGTATACACTGAAGTATTTTTTATATAATGATCTTTTTTTCATTTACTTCATCAAAAATGACGAGGAATTTTTTTTTTACTTTTATTTCAATCAGATTCCGTAATCCAACAAATATCACCACTCTCAGAAAAGAAATTGTAATTCAATATTAATTGAACCAAGTTTAATGAATGACAAATCCAAAATAACGATATTGTTTCAAGAAAGTCGACAATATTATAAATGACGTCAATTTTGTTTTAATGAAAGCAACGTGTGATACTAAGATCAAAATGTGAATGATGACGTCAGAGTGTAATACAATGACGTCATATAATGTCATCAATATTGGCATATCATGATCAGTTACAATACAAAACTATTTATAGATATACTAGTTAACATAATTGTCTACAAACTGGAATAAATATCAACATAGTTAAACAATGGTGGAAGACCTCGGATTATTTCGTGGAACACGGAAGTTTTATCCGTTGAGTATTATAAAACACATTAAAACATACAAAAGTATATACAATACATACAAACTATATATTCTAAATGGGCCATTCAGAATGGTTCTTGTGTCGTGTCGTTACATTATAACAAATTATGACGTCACAGTTGTGATGCTTGTGCGTGTGTTTCTGACATTTCGTGACGTAATATACATTAAAACCTCTTTATAATGACCTTTGTTTCGCTTTCCATATCACTTAAAGGCCCAATATACGTAACTTTCGACAAAACTTGAAGCGAAAATCAAGCCTAATAACTTATTATATTTATAGATTAAGTTAAGATTTACTGATATCAGCAATATTCATGATAAATTCTTTCGTGGTTATCGGTACAGCAACAGTTGAAACACGGTATTTGTAAACACGCGTCCATTTCGAACCGTCTTCTACCTTCGGTTTGTTGTTGAAGTGGACCCTACCTGAATTATTCTTAATTCTTTGGCTTTTTTTGTCAAGAGTTTCTTGTTAATTATCGCTCAGGTTTACTTCGTTTTAGGCTTATTTTTGCATGGTTATAAACAGGATTTTTTCCCAGATTTTTTCAGAATCACGAAAATTTCCCTGAAGTTACGTATATTGGGCCTTTAATGCCGACATATTTTAATATCCCATTTTTGTCTGAAATAGCCCCTTTCCTTCCTTCCTTTTCTTACAAACTCCTTTACATGGTCCTTTGATAGTAGCCGAACCCCTTTATAACGCCGAAATCGCCAATTATGGCAGTATAACGATAGGTTATTCTTTTCATTTTAGACAAAACGTGTTTGTCTGAAGGGAGATAACTACGACTAGACTGAAATGCAAAAAGAGAACTTTTTGTAGTTTAAACTTTGGTATATTTACAACATATATTCAAGAAATGCCGAGATTTCAAAAAACAAATTCTATATATGTAACTTATTTTGAAATAAGAAAATGATACAAAGTTTAGAAAATAAAACAAGTGACAATGTGATGGGCTTTTCACATCACTGGCAAATCTTGGTTTGGAGGATATACTGGAATTTTAATTCGCAAACACTTAGACCCGGTTCACTCAATATTTACCGGTCTTACATGAATCTATTTTTGAGGCATTTTACTATCTACAACTCTGTATTATATCAACACCAAGATGGAGACTTACTAATAAATAATTTATATAATATATTCCAAATATTAAATCTTTTTTCATAACATAAAAACAAAAACAAAAATAACTGCAAATACAAACAGAAAAAAAGATTATCTGAAGTAAAAATTAAAAAACTCAAACAAAATTATTGCACTATCTTAACGATTAAATTTGTAACTTTCTGAAATAAATAAGATATACAGATATACATGATGTTTACTTTCTCGAAGTTTTCACAACACAAAATGCACTGAGCCAAGGGGTGTAACTCTGTCATATTTCATCATGATCTTCACATTTTATCAGAATTTGTATAGAAACTGGACAATTTGAAAAACGTTACGGCAATCGAAGCAACACCTGTCAAAATGTATTCAATATTTAAAACAAAATCCAAAATGACTGCCGTGATTTTGGGAGACATTCTCCAATGGAATGTTTGAAATCAAACTATTGATCATTATCGACGCATTGTCTCAAGATGCTTCTAATTTGTTTTAATTGTTCTTCAATAAAGTCGTAATATATTCATTATGAATACATGAATTCGCCCCAATCCAATGGGGAGAACAAAACTATATAAGCGCATGACATCTTTCTACCATATAAAAAAATAAAAAAAAATATCAAAAACTTGACAAAGTGGTTACACAAATCACAATTAAGGCACATCAACAACAATTCATAAAATGTATTAAACATATTCTAACGGTTATTTGACTTGTTTCATAAGACGTCATAAAGGTCAAGGTCACATCTTTAAATAACTTACATTTTCAAAAACAACTGCCATTTTGATTCTGTTAAAACGTAATCTATGAATACAAAAAGCATTTCAAAAGGGGTATTTTGCAGATGATGACGTCATTTTTTACTATCGTTTTACCAATGTCACCGATACCTTCGCCACAATAACAGAAGGAAGAGTCCATACAAAATCTATGTTCTAAGTCATATCCTAAACAACCAATGACGTCATTCTTTATTGACGTCGATAAGAGCTAAGCTTATCCGTGACCTTGACCGATGTTTTTGTCGCCATGACAACGAGTATTTGTTAGGCCCCTTCACTGTCTGTTTTCTCTCTTTATCGTGAATAGAACCTGGAACTGAATAAGACTAGTGATGTTTTACCACTTCCATAATTATTTAAGTGAAAAGCTTCCTTTTACTGTAGACAAGGGTCACATTAAAAATGTTTTGCAGACTTGGATTGGTGATTGGGATTACACAACATTAATGAAATGCGTGGTTAATTTTCTTTTTGCCACTTTGCTCTGATCTTGAACAAATAGACAACACCGTTAGACTCACAAATGTTACATATATACATACTGAATTTTTCTACGAATTTTGGCACTTTGTAGAAATTATGTGACGTCACGTCACCGGCACCACGTGATTGTCCATCCATCATGGATTATAGCACTACTGTTCTCGTTTAAATTGTGTCTCTTGTGCTGCCTCCAGTGATTTCAGTTTCTATGCAAATCAGGTCAGTGAAAAAAACACCCCTCAGGGTTGGAACCTTGCCAATATCCATTCAAAACGAAACGGCACGCTCGTTCTAAACGGGAATGTGGCTTTTCAATGTCTGCAAAATCACAACCGGAAGTGTATCTCAATGGCAACGATATTCTCCTTCAGTGTTATATCGTGACCGGAAGTTCGATTTGAATAAGAACGAGATCCGTCAATACCTGTTAGAACACTCACTTAGAGGCCATTTTCATCCCAGAACGAGGTTCGCCGATTAGAAGTAATCATATTCTAACCTGCAACGAAAAAACATTAAATGAGTTAAATATTGATAACAACAGCAGTGTATCTTGAGACTTCTGACACTACAACGTACAGAAGATAAGAAGTTAGAGGTTCGAATCCCATGCTAGCCCACAATTTTTACGTTCAGAACAACGCGGTTGATATATTCTTCTTAATGCACTTTTTATTTTGTTTTGTAGTATAAGCACGCAGGTTATGGTTTGTGTAATAATAATTTGAAAGTTATTGTCAATAAAAACTGCTTTTTGTATTCACTGACACAGTTTTTGTCAGTAAAGAGGGGAACCCGTATCGAACGTCAGTATCATAAATAATACTTAAATATAGTAACACATTTTCAAATAAATTTTGCTCAAAACGGAGTACATGTATTTAAATTTCAATTACTGAAAGTATTATTTTAGAGCCCATTTAAAATTGTTGAAACATACAATACATCATACACACATATACAACAGTGAAAGATCATGCTTTCATGCATAACGTTTGAAACAATTTCATTTTGGATAAAAGGTCGATTATCATCCTTAAATGTTTTTATGCCAAGTTTGGAATGCTACCTTTGACAATTATATTATTTAAACATTATTCTTTGGTTTGGTTTATTTTGGTTTACGTCCTTTTAACAGCCAGTGTCCTTTCAGGACGTGCCAGTTTTGGAGGTGGAGGAAAGCCGGAGTCCACGGAGAAAAAAACACCCGTACTTGGCGACTGCCCCATGTGGGTTAGAACCAAGAGGTGGAGGGCTAGCGGTAGTGTCGGGACACCTTTTTTTTTTTAACAAAATAAAACATTTATTTTTCCCGTCAATAGACACCGTCGGGACACCTTAACCACTCGGCCACCGCGGCCCAGAGGTGGAGGGCTAGTGGTAGTGTCGGGACACCTTAACCACTCGGCCACCGCGGCCCTTATCAATTAAACATAATTCAAAACAGTTCACATCTAACAGCAGTGTCCGTGACGTCATACAGTTATTGTGAAAACCTCAGAATTTATCGCAAGTTTATCTTAAATACAACAGTTTTAGTAGGAATTTCTTATTTATCCGAAGGTGTTGTAGCTTATTATGGTATAAACTTTACAAATTAACAATATTTACTGAACTATTGCTTTATCTAACTACTTTGCTTTGTGCATTGTCAAATGAAATACACTTTATAAGTTTTTAAAAATTTTCAATTCAAACAAGTTCGACTTTTGAAGTTTGCAACGATTAACTGTATAATATTAAATATTCGTTGTGAATAAATAGTAGTGGTTTTCGTGGTTGATATTGAAACATGAAAATAAATGTAATTATATTATATACGTGTGTTTGTTAATAAACGATACCAACAAAAGTTTGTACCACGATACGCTCTTAATGACTTCAAGACAGAAAGGAAAAATCACAAAAAGAACATTTTTACAGTTAAACAGCAGATTCATCAATTTCGATTTAAATTCAAACAAGCCATAATATTAAAGAATTCAGAAAACACAAGCACAACAGTCAGAAAATGAAGCAGAACAAAGCATTTCTCATCCGTCTGTCTCAAATAAAACCAAAGCTAGGGGAAACGTGCAAAGTGAAAAAGCAGGTGTTCGGTCGGATCATTTCCGAGGTGTTCCGAGTATGAGAAATCAAAAGAGCACACACAAAGGGAGGTAAGAAGATAACGAAAACTGATGCGACTACAACATGCTGCCACACACAAATACCTCACGATAGGGGCCGGACGGTCATTTGCAGAGTTATTGGCCTTTGGGGGAGGCCGAGAACGCTCACGGCGGCGCTGTTGTCTGTTCCGGTGTTCTGGATAGTCGGGTGGAGGGGTGTATGGAGGGGGTCCCTCCTCGTCTAATAGAGTCGGGGGAATGTCGCACCAAACTTGGGGACCGTTGTTATCCGTGTTAAATGAATATAAACCGGCCTCCGCGTCGTATACAAATTCTCTAGTCATGCGTTGCGCATGCGCTAGTACTGGAGCCTCGTTACCAAATAATTCAGGATATAATGTGTGGATATCATCAGAACAATGGATTGGAAGATTTTCTTGCGTAGGATATGCAACATCGTCTGAAACGTAACGAGGGCCCTGGTTTCTAGCATCTCTCACGTAATGTGTACGAGATCTCGTCATATCACGTGACCGTCGTCCTCGCATACGTGGCTCTGCTTCGGTCGCCCTAACAACGTCTGGTCGGCTGACGTCAGGGCTTCGCCAAGGGTTCCTTACATCCCATGTTCTTTGTGAATTTCTTTCCGACCCGGTTTCCGTCGGTTTTCCAACATTGATGACCGATTTGTGACGTACGTTTTTAGAACTATGAGGAGTGTTTATGTTCTCACCGGAAGTACCTACATTGGTCGAGACAGACGGTGAGGTCAGGGGCCTAGTTAGAACTGTTGTACATGTTGTGACAGTGGATGACGTAACATTTGTATTTTCATTACTAACCGAATATAGATATCTGGAGTTTTCACCAGATGTAGGTGCCGCCGTTGTGTATGTAGCTCCACCTGGTGGGTAGGACGGCGTTGTTATGGCAACACTGTACGGTGGTGGCTCTAACGTCCGCGACAAGGCTTCGTTCGATACGGATGTGCTGTTTTCTCTGGCACCGGAACCCTGTTCACATGTAGTGGCGCATTCGTCCTGATTGCCCCTAACAACTGGTATCCACGTCCAAATCTCGTCGTAATTCGTGAACGCGGGATTCACGCCGCCTCGACGTGGATCATTGGAGTCAACGCCGATTCGAAAAACATTGGGACTGCAACAGAGGGAAGAAAAGTGAATGACTTCATGAAAACATTAAATTAGATACGATTTCCCCACCAAAACTGTTCATTTGTTTGAATATTGGGAAAATATACGATGAAAGACAGATCATGTATCTAAGGTTTGAGAAGTTACGATCGAGAAACATGTCTAGCTAAGGAAAATAACTTGCTTATAAACCAACAAAGGCAACTTCAGCAAAGGGAGATTACCATTTAAACAGACTAACATCTATAATTATAATTTACATCTTTGGCGATATCCTTTTTAATAGAAAGGAAGACAAGTTTATCTAAGCACGAATATCGTTATTAGTTTATAGGCCTTTGTACAGGCAAGACAACAAAACACAAAACCAAACGACTTCAATTAGACTTGGTAGAGCAGACAGGTATCAAGGGAGCTAACTCTCTTAGTTACCTTTCCCTTCGGCCATGGACGAAGGCCTTCCGGTTTGTTTTCAGTATGCAGACGAGGAGCATCATAAGAACTAGTAAGAGAACCCCTCCGGAAGCCCACAGGATAATAATGACCGTCTCAATCTTCATCTCCTTCTTGTTTACAATGATGTCCGTCGAATTGAAGGGCGACATGGTCGTAGCTGGTATATCTGTAAATAACAAATAATAGATTATATTTACACCTCTCCCTTCTTGAGCTTAGTAAACTCTGACTGCGAATAAATGAACGTATACGCAGTGAAAAAAAGGCTCGACGGATTGATATTTGTTCAAATATGGCGACGTTCACGCTTCAGAAAAATAACTTTTCACTAACGGTCATTGTTGGCTTCCTTCAAGATTTTGAAACATGGAATATATATGGAATACCTTTCGTCTGATTATACAATAAATTGTTTCAGGCAAACTTTTGATTCCAATGATACGCATTCGAAATTCTTTGACGGTAACGCAAACAATGCCCGCAGTTGGCAACGAACATATTCTATGGTGCGCGTTAGCGCTCCATACTACAATCCTTATTTAATTATTGGAAAGTAATATATACCGCTTTTTCTCTACCTAGTTAAAAGGTCGTCTCAAAATGCTTTACAAATCATTATTCATGGCTACAGACCTTAGCCACCAGTCAATAGGAAGCATATAGTCAGTATTACCAAGTCGGCGCTGACAGCTAGCATCCGACAGTTCAATCACTGTCTAAGCACGGTACCCATGTACAGCTGGGTAGACTAGAACAACTTACTCAACGATACCACAGTGCTATGGATGGCGTGACTCGAACCCACAACCCTTCGGTCACGAGTCCGGCGTCCTAGAACTAGGGGTCAATCCTGTCTGGTACATATGTGATGACCGAGTTGTTTGGTATCGTGAGTAAATATGGCGGAAAACAACGCATCCCGCGACAACGGTGATCACAAAACCAAAGAATTTAATGAACGATGAAACTTTCATATTAGAATTTTGAATTTTACTTACGTCAAATATCTAGGTTTCTGATTTCACCGTTATCTCTCGAAGCGTTGTTTTCCGCTATTTTTGCTCATCATACCAAACACGTTGGCTCCGTCTATACCGGCACATTTTGATATGACAGACTTTAGAAAGCTTCAGCATGCTCCTGATTTTGAATAAATTGTCCGTTCACTCTGAAGTAAACAACAATGACCGCCAAACCTAACATTTACGTAAGATTTACCTCCCTTTAATCAAATTTCCTTAGTGCCCGGACTGAGGAGAATAATGTATCCAATAGGCGAATAAATGAGGAAATACATTATCACACATGGTCTTATTACCATATCAAAAGGCGATTGTGTATATCGTGTTTTGCCAAATGGTAAAAACAAGTAATTGTCAACACGAAACGATCTGAATTAACCAACAATGGCGTCAAAATTAGCATTAATCTTAAAATCTTTGGGCATTTCATCTGAAAGATAAATACACAGTCCCCTTGACCCGGCCCGACCCCGGGCCAGGTGTCCGTCCACTAGTGTGATGACCACCGGTCAGTGATACTGCCGTAAACACCACTGGTCATTGCCCTTAACAAAGACAAGCTGGCGGTTTTTTTTTTGTAATTTGAATCGTGGCCCGATAAAAAAGATGGCTGATTATATAAACATTCCTCTTCATTTCAACCACCATGCTTCATTTGATGGTTGTTTCAAAAACAGCGAACACCAGTTCTGCTAAACAATTTTGTGTTTGTTTTGCTAAGTAGAATAGATAAGCAAAAATGGCGGACTTTTTATTAAAACAATAATGCATAACAACTGAACACCTTATCGTCTGCTGGATCACCCAACTACTCGGGGATGAAGCCGTAAAATTACTCAAACAAACAAACAAACAAAAACATTATTTTTAGAGGAACCTTTGCATCACTTCGTAGATTTTACTCTCGTATTGTATTGGCTGGAACCACAGGGACCTGAGCATTTGTTACAGCTAGTTTGAGACCTAAATTTAGGTGTAGATAGTAACTTTACACTTTTGTTGGATTTTAATTGATTTTCGAAAAAAATCCCCCCCCCCACCATGACCAATGAGGGTGGCATTATTTTATCGAAAATTTATCTAAATCCCCCAAAAGTGTCAAATTTCTCTAAACAACTTTAATTTACAAAATATAGGTTCAAAACTACATATAGCTGTAACGAATTCTCAGGTCCCTGTGTCTGGGACGAGGTTTAATTAACGTGTGTAAAACAAGAAGAAACTATTATACATGTATGTACATAAACGTACAAATATATATCACAAATTGTTATGAACCTGATCGTAAGAATAGTCGATAAAGTAGATTGTATAAAACTTTCAACTTTGTTCTTGATGGTGATGATGATGATGATGATGGTGTTAATGGTGATGATGATGATGATGATGATGATGGTGTTAATGGTGATGTTGATGGTGATGATGGTGTTGATGGTGATGATGATGATGATGATGATGATGATGATGATGATGATGATGATGATGCGGTTCATGACGATGATGATGAACAAATTGTTTTGTTGTAACGTCGTGATGACTGACTGTGGGGTAATGATTGGTATGTGTGCGATGATGAATGTATGTGTATTTATAAAATAGAGAGAAAAACAAAAACAAAAAAATCGACTTTTGTAACACTTGTTTTCTCATTAGTTGAGTTAAAAGCATTACTAAAGTAAACAAACATAAAAATAGATAGATACATAAATATTTTCTACACAATCGTTGTAGTGCAATATATCTTTTCGGCACTGTACATGCAAATACGTATTGTTATCAATCACAACAAATCTATTTGTTGACATTTATATCTAATTATTGACATTGTAACCGGTGTTGAAATTTCAATAAATCATCATCATAGATATGCCGTACCTATCTGGACATATTGTAAATAAAAATGTCCAGGTGTTCAAACAAATCACGGCCTCTAGGTGACAAAGTGTGTACGGGATGGGTCCGATACCCGGGGGGTCGGGAAGGGCCCGGGGGGTAGACATTCACGACCACATTGTCGATAAAGTCAATGTTTAATATGACATGTCGAGATTTAATCAGCGATGCAACATTACATCATTGTGTCATTTAACAATAATCCGGGTCCCACATGTTCGCGGCTTGTAGATTAAAGGCCTATTAAACGTAACTTCAGGAAATTTTTCGAGATTCTGAAAAATTATGAATAAAAATCCAGTTGACAACCATGCAAAACTACGTCTAAAACGAAGTAAACCTGAGCGGTAACTAACAAGAAACTCTTGACTGAAAAATACAAATAATTGAAAATAATTCAGGTGGGGCACACTTCAACAACAAGCCGAAGTTAGAAGACAGTTCAAAATGGACATGTGTGTTGTACCAGTAACCGCGTAAGAATTCATCTTAAATATTGCTGATATCAGTTAATCTTAATTAAATCGATAAATGTAAAAAGTTATTAGGCTTGATTTTCGCTCGACGTTTTACCGAAAGTTACGTATATTGGTCCTTAATTGATATGAGAAACTGTTTTTTCATTTGAATACCAAATATAACTAGAAATAATGTTCATGCATTTCCATTTGAATACAAACCAAAGCAATTGAATACACACAAAAAAAACAATAACAACAATTTTCATGTATTTTCATTTGAATACAAAGCATAGCAAGGAATTCAATTTCAACAACAAAAAATGCATATTTTTGTTACGTTTATCATCCTCGATACTCTAGATTTACACTCAATTTCGCTTTGCAAAATCAAGGGTGAAAGTTTGGTTTATTTGTGTCCTATTACAAGCCAGGGTGGTGGATGAAAGCCGGAGTACCCAGAAACAAACCACCGACCTACGGCCAGTACCTGGCAACTGTCTCACATGGATTTTAAACTCGCAACCCATAGGTGGAGGGCTAGTAATAGACCCCTCAATTACCCCCCCCCCGCCCCCCCCCCCCCCCGCCCCCCCCCCCCCCCAAACCCCCTAGAGTGAAAGTAAGCGTTGCTCTATGATCAAGACTGGTCTTTTTTGTAAAGAATGTATGTATAGAAGCAATCACTTTTAAGAGGTATCGTGTGGACCTCCTTTCGGAACACCTCACTACATTTACATAGGTAGGTATTGAGAGAAAAGACTAATTGATTCTATGTGAGATCCCGGGAGCAAAAGTAACAGTCCCTGTTTTGATATGACAGATGTCCCCTATAATAGGAGGTTGGGCCCCCAAATCCCCGAACGGAACTTAAAAGGGCTGAACATCTGTAGCGTAAAATCTGTCTGCATCTGAACGCCGCGGCTAAATACCCGTGTAAACCGCGAAGCGCATCAGCTGAGGCGCCTAAGGGGTATTTGATTAAAAATAATAGTTTTTCTATCAAATTAAGCATCTAAATTTAACTTAAGATTGTTCCTAACGATATCGATTTAGTCAATAGTGGATATATTTAATTATTTCAATTATTTTAAGGATAAAATTTATGAAAATTTGCGTCAAATTTTTAAGTTTTCCCCCAAAGAGCACATTCTTTGAAATAGTCAATCAAAGTAAATAAGATTTTGCACCCCGTTTGAAATACCCGATTCCCTGTGATACACGATGGTAATTAAATCACACAGACTCCCGCGTTTAATTACGAAGACAATACATATGCTAGAGTCAGTGGCCATGTTATTATCATAACGTGTTCACACTTTCTTTGGAAACAATACAATATAACATCCTAACATGGTGTCGGGTTTCTAAGTCCAGCTAATTGATTTTTTCTTTGTCGCTTATGCCCTTCAATTTTGTTTCGTATGTTGCTTAGACACTGCGAATTCAACAGCAAGTCTCACTTGTTTTCAATTCAACGTCGATAATGAAAATTCGGTTCAACAGCTAATGAAATCTGTTGACGGACGATAAAGAGATCAAGCTATCAGCTACTCTTTTTTCATCAAGTTAAAAAGCGGTTTTATTAAATGATCCCTCTACAAAACATATATAAATCACCACTAAGATATTTAATGAAACTCCTAAAATATCAGTTGCTTAGGGGTTTTTGTTACTTAAAAAATTGAAGAAAAAAATGAAATAAAATGGAAATGATCGAATGACGACAACATTAAAACCAGCTTTAAGTGGAACAGAACTTTTGAACCGTGAAGTCATTTGTTTTCGATCAAGATGAACCTCCCGTTAGATGGCTCGCCGTGATAACCAAATGTTACAAGCACATGTTAAAATAATTGAAGCGGAAGTGACGATATACAAATTGGGTCGCACGAGACTTAGCCTCGGGATGAAAGATAAAACAATAGCACGTGATCATCGCATGGTGACAATACACAATCAACCGAAAGTAACTTATGACGTCATTTTATGGTAGACGCATATCAAACGACGTCTGGATTGGGTTGGTGTATAAAGCACAGTCAGCTCCTCAAAGGTTTTCTCTCAAAGGTTATCTCTCATACAACAAATCACCTTGTACCGTGATCTTTTTCATATAATTTGTTCTGTTTCTCTAGCATAGTAATTCAGTTGAAAACACACCAAATTCCTTGTACAAGATATTTAAACAAAAATATCAGAAGGGTGAATTTTCTTTTTTTACGTATATACATGTATAATACACTAAAAAGGACTGATTTTGTTCGTGAGCTGTTGTCGTATTTGCTGTTGACAAACATACCACTTGACAAATTTCGGAAAACCAATAAAATGAAAAATGTAATTTCCTAAATGAATAATAAAAGATTATATGGAAATATGACAACCCCGATGCTAATAAATTGTAATTGTCAATTACCACTTTTGCTCTTTAGAGAGATATCACCAGATGGGCATTGTTCCGTGGGAACATACGGGTGACTCATACAAGTTTTATGATAATTTTTATACAGAAAATCCCCCTGACAGAATTGAGCTCGATGCATCAATTTCCAGAAATCAAGCTCCCAAACAACTGTAATCAAACCGATTCCGTTTTGATTTTCTTAGAGGGAAATTAGCTGAATGGAAATGTCTTGTAGACAGACGTGCACATGTGTCACTTACTAGTGAAGACGGGTATACCCGGGGTTAATCCACATTTTCAATATTAATATGCAGTAATATGCACAAAATATATTTTCAATACCGTAATGCCCCAGGGTTGTACTTAATGTGTGTAACAGGGCATGTCATTATCGCGTCCCTTGTGTTAATTCCTCGCAGTTTTTTTCTCTTTTTTTTTTCTTTTACATTTTCAATGTAACATGCACAAAATATATTTTCGACAGAGTAATGCCCGAGGGTTGTATTAACTGTGTTTAACAGAGCCTGTCATTATCGCTGTCCCTTTAATAAAGGTTCATTATTCCTTCAACAATTACCGTTTACACGACAATTGGGGAAGTACTTAAAATTATTGATTTATAGCGCGCGCGCGCGCTTTCTCGTGGCCGGTGACATTAAGGGCCCGGAGGAGGTCCCGGAACAATGGAACGGGGACAAAAGGGAGACACTGCGGTTCACAGAGCCACATCCCTAATTGTCGGGCTATCGAGGAAGTTTAGGGTCCTCATTTGCATTCAAAATCTGTAGATTTCACCTCTTATATGTCGTTATAAACGTTGTAGAAATTAAAATCTTTACAAAGAATTTTCTGGCTGGGAAAATGTGAAGTTGACATTTGGTTGGTTTATTTATAGTGTCCCATTCACCACGTGGTTGGAAGTTATAGTTAAATAATATCGCCATTTTATCATTTTTATCTATAATGGTCGTATTTTGTCTTAGTCATATGTGCAATAAATGCCAAGCAAAGAAATAGTGTGTTTATAATACCCTGGTATCGCTGTTTGGAATTCAAACGAAATTTATCAGTTATACACAATATATAAAACAAGGGAAACGTTACTTATATTTATATAGTATATGGTACAGTATCGTGATATACCGTATGTATA
The DNA here is from genome assembly GCA_947623455.1 of Mimachlamys varia. Taxonomy (NCBI): domain Eukaryota; kingdom Metazoa; phylum Mollusca; class Bivalvia; order Pectinida; family Pectinidae; genus Mimachlamys; species Mimachlamys varia. Next base: position 38,518,154 of record OX392544.1, on the reverse strand, counting down.
GTAAAGTAGAAACAAAGCTAAATAATTTACATTTCAATAGCAGTATTATCGTATTCAAAATACTTCAATATATTTACTATCATTGGTGTCGCCTTATTTGAATGCTACAGCATACATGGTCACACCCACCCCGAGACCAGTTCCTACTCAACTGCAGTTTGTTCAAATTATACGCAAAAATTCAACAACATTTTGATGTTTTTATTCTCCTTTAATTTAGTGAGTTGATATTATGTATTGTTTTTCAACTTAACCTCACATTAGAATGGTTTTTAATTTGACAAAGACAATGTAAGGTTCCCAGAACAGGAAGAAAGTACATTTTAATGAGCGATTGTGAACTTTGCCGGGGTCATAATTTATGCTAGATACAAGTAGGTATGAAAACTATTTGGTTTGACAGCAAATGTCTAGGGTTGGTCATAGTACCTGAAACTCGCCTAATGATTTTGACCTCTAACATTTTACAGTGTTTGTTCTAAACTTACAGATTTCACAAGACCAAAGCGTTTCTCTCAAATGTTTGGAAGACGAATTAACAAAAGCTCTAAGTTTGTTTCCGATTCCTGTGTCTTTATATGTATAAAATAACATGCTTGAATTTTTGAAAAATATACTGTTTAAACTAAGTGTATCCATTTCTAGCTTGTCGCTAATTACAGTGAGATATTTAAACTCGATCAAAGATCGTTTATTATATAACCCGATCAATGTGTATTGTGACTGGCTGAATAGGTCACCACAAACCCACGCACGTGACCCGAATCCGACCTACAAATTGATACCGTTAGGAAGTCGAGTAATTGCTTGTAAATGCTAATTAGCTACAGGTAATGCCCAGGTATGCTGTTCAGACCGATGTCGATTTCCGCTCGCGACGTTTGTTCATTTGAGCATCATAAAAGCATTTTATCGATCCGTGACTACAACGACTTAACCTTGCCAATTTCAGTCGTTATCCTCGTCCATAAAAAAACTGTATGGGATACACACGATCAAAGGCGTAAATGTTTCGTGTGAGATGGAAATAAAAATCTAATTAGCATCTTACCAGGTGTTTACAACAGGTAAATCCCCAGGTGAGATTATGAGCTTGCTAGCGAGTATCGGAATTGATTTGTTGGGGGTGGTGCGCTCCATGGGGTCGAGAAGCGAGACCTAGTGCTACCCGGCTAGTATTTACTGTAAGACAACAAACTAGCTAACGGGAAAATTAAGTGCCATCTTTAAACTGGGTCTGATGAAGAGGATAATTCCTCAATCAACGGATTTCCTTCTTATCGAGAAAAAATCTCAAATATAAAAATTGATTACAGATTTCTAGATGTTGGAATTTGTCCAACAAGAATAACGAGTGCTTATCGCCTTGAAATCGTAAAACATTACTTCAGGCTTAATCACGTCGTTCACGCGAGAGTTGATTTAATTGAGAAGAAAATTTCCAGATTTATTAAATGATCAATTAGCAAATATGAACAATCGCTGACAGTAAAACTGCTTCTCAACGCTTGCGATGTTGAATTCAGATTATTGTCTTAAACAATTACTTTCTGCTTTCTACACCAAAACGATGACGTCATAATGATAAATGTGATTATATAAGTACTAGCCGTACTGATGTTACACACACGATCATACATTTAATCAAACCAATAAATGAATGCTCTTATCGACCTTAGCGACTTAGTCCCACAAAATCCTCAAATGTGATTTTACCGCAAGATGTAAAACATGATGTGAAAATTGAATTGATAAACAGTAAATTTGCAAAGACTCCCATTGTAAGAAGAAAGCTATGTCAATGTGCAGATAATTGAATAAATAAACAGTTAAGACTCTAAGAAGCCTAAGAAGGCAGAAAGGCCTTGCGGTAAAGTCTTTGTTTTTTGTACTTTTTTATATTCAACTTGGCAAGGAAAACTCATCGCTTTCGTTATATATAAAAGAGTTATGTATACACGTACACACGACGTTTTCGTAACGAACCTTAAATACAGACGAACATGGGTTGGTCTTTACATCCTTCTTACGAAGATGCTCACAAGGGTTTGAACATTTCTTAGAGTTAGAATATTGATATAACCTCAGTCCCCACCCAACCGTCAAAGTATAAAATCGCATTAAGACCTAGTTAAGGTCAAAAACAATAAAAACAAATTATCGGATTATACGCTATTACGCAACGTGGTTGACACCCTCCAAATGTGAGCACTACTTCTCAGACTGTATCGTACTTACCCGCCATTTTGAGTGTTACGTCCGTCTGTCCGTGTTACAAGGTACCGTCCGCCACACAGTTCAATGTAATGTATCAGTTGTTTCGAGTCTTACATCACCAGCTCTTCATTAGCCACTAGCAACAATTCTCTTTGAAAAGTGTCTACCTCGTCGGCATAACACCAAAGTCTTATTTCTGAAGTCGTAACATCGATATCAGACACAAGTTACCGTTCTCTACAAAGTCACGCAACTTTACTACTCTTATCCTCGAGAAAAAAAACCCGTTATACTCTAGCAGACGATAGAAAACTGATAGCCAAGTACCAATTGTTTGAACTACAGAGTCAATAAGTAAAATCGGGCGCAAATATCGACGATTGAAATCGAGCAGACGACAGCGGATGATAAAGAATCACTTCCTCAATTGCTAGAATTGAAATGTCAGTTTACTAGTAAGCATCAATTTCAGGATGAGAAGTCGGCAGCTGGCCACTCAATTAATCAGCAGACGACACTGGAGTCGAGACAACAACTACCCGGCGAGACGCTGAGAGGAGAACTGAGCGGCTATTCAAACAGCTGTCTGTATCATAATCAGCATCCTGTAAAACACCCATCATGCACTTCAGTACCCTCACCAAGCTGACCGCATCACGTGGTCACACCCGCATCTATCAGGTTTCAACCCCGGATTGTAACTCGAAGCATTCACGCACAATGCTTGTTGCTAGTAGACAACTGTATAAAGACGACGTGTATTATTCAGGTTATATACCGACGCAGCAGATGCCTTTAACAGGGGAAAATTAACTCCTTTCACATCAGGTACACGACTAGCTAGTTCTGTTGACAAGGACTAAATTAATCGGGTAGAGAAGTCGTAAAGATGTGCCGCTGTGTCTGTGATGACGTCACCTTCAGAAGCCCCCGGGAACATAACCTCGTGCCACGGGTATCCGGATTAGTCTAGTAATTTACTAATTGGATGTACTAGGATTATTTTAAGTGACCACCGATGACGTCTCATAAATATTCATGAAATTTTGTCACTTTTGTAATATTAATCGTGCATAAGTAATTTTGAGTTTCGAGATAGTTTTCGGGATTTTGAAGATAAAAGTCAGAAGTGACCCGATATCAGCCTTCCCTTAGTGATGACCGAGTTTCTAGGATGCGAAATAATAACTCGATGCAAATCTTTTTTAAAACAAGGTAAAGTTTTCTAAACACCTTTAAACCAAACACATTATAAAACTTATAAAACATTTCCCCCTTTGTTTTGATCGGACGGTTTTACTACTGAAAAATGTTAGAACAGAATAAGATAGAGGACGAAAGCTTGACGGTGACGTCACAATGCGTAAGGTTCCAAGGGACTGCAGTCACTCAATAAAAACGTCAAACAGCTCACATTTTTGAACTGATGAATAGTTTTGTGTAAGGAATGAAAGCAACATGGGCTTTCATTCGTTTAACCAGGTTAACACATGACCCATGCCCCTCCCCCCCCCCCCCGCTCTTTCAAAGTCCTTTAAATCTCTAGATTTGCCGTACCCAAACTTCATCTCCGACACCCCAGCCTAGTCACAACTGCCGTTACTATCTACGGTGGAACAAAGGCGTGACTTTGTAATTCCTCAACTATCAATTTGTGATAGTTACCAATGTAATTAATTTTTTTCAAACAACCTCGACAGGTTATCAAAAGCTGACATTTTTAATATATATCTCAGCATCGGGAGGCTATATTGAGGATTAATCATTGTTTCTTTTTTCGAAAACGGGTACAAGCGTAGAGGACACAGTAGCCATCCCTGACGTATAACTACATGGGTCACGGTCTGTTGATTAATGAATCATCTCGAGGTTTGTCAACATTGACGGTATTGGATGAATCATTTTTAATATAAACAACTGACAGGAGTATTGTTTTACGAAATCACCACATGTAACCCAATTAGACCGGCCGTCGTGAAGTCAGGGTAAATTATTGTTTACGTATAAGGACAGAAGGGTATCAAATTTACAGTGCGATACCATGTCAATGATTATCATTTAAATCGTGGAGCCGTGCGTAGCCTAAACAGTGGGTCCTGGCAATTCGGGACAACAAAATCTGGATCGTCTGAGTAACTGCACATGGTTTAGGTGTTTAGAGCGACTTTTGGTAAACATATGGAAAGCTATCTGATAGAGCTTGATATAACTTTGACCAAATTCCAGGTCCCCGTGAGTCAAAACGTTTTAGCTGGGACAAACTCGCAGTTCCCTGCGAGTCAAAACAATATAGCTGGGACAAGTTCTCAGGTCCCCGTGAGTCAAAACATTATAGCTGGGACAAGCTCTCGGGTCCCTGTGAGTCAAAAGATTATAGCTGGAATAAACTCTCAGTTCCCTGTGAGTCAAAAGATTATAGCTGGGACAAGCTCTCAGTTCCCCGTGAGTCAAATATTATAGCTGGGACAAGCTCTCAGGTCCCTGTGAGTCAAAACATTTTAGCGGGAATAAACTCTCAGTTCCCTGTGAGTCAAAACATTATAGCTGGAACAAGCTCTCAGGTCCCTGTGATTCAAATTTTTTTAGCTGGAACAAGCTCTCAGGTCCCTGTGAGTCAAATATTATAGCTGGGACAAGCTCGCAGTTCCCTGTGAGACAAACATTATAGCTGGGACAAGCTCTCAGGTCCCTGTGAGTCAAAACATTATAGCTGGGACAAGCTCTCAGGTCCCTGTGAGTCAAAACATTATAGCTGGGACAAGCTCTCAAGTCTCCGTGAGTCAAAACATTATAGCTGGGACAAGTTCTCAGGTCCCTGTGAGTCAAAACATTATAGCTGGGACAAGTTCTCAGGTCCCTGTGAGTCAAAACATTTTAGCTGGAAAAAACTCTCGGTTCCCTTTGAGTCAAAAACAACATAGTTGGGACAAGCTCCCAGGTCCCTGTGAGTCAAATATTATAGTTTGGCCAATGAAATAAAAGACTTGGGGACATAGATAGCAATTCCGTGATAAAATTGATTTTCAAAAAATCAATATCGGAGAAAAATCAATGAACATAGTTTTTTTTTTAAGAACAAAGCAATGGAGAGTTATATTTTTATAACGGAGATATACACGTATATTATACATACTATAAATACATACATGAACATAAAATTCACGATTTTTACAAAATGTACATATTTGTTAAATTCTGATTGATGAAATACACTTATATATGGAATTAACGACGTTTTTCATAGAATTCCAATTTAGCAGAACACATTTTAAAATAAAAGTAACAAATTACCCCCCCCCCCCCCCGCCAGCTTCATTTTGGAATGTTTGATGAGAAACAGGTTACTCAACTCGTGGTCCAGATGGCCCGACTATTAATCCATTACAGTTACATGTTGTCTGTGTATATCACAGATAACTCTGAACAGTTAATCAACCAAGGATCGTCTGGGAACAATGACCTCAAATGATACAGAAATAAAACTTCACACTAGATTATCACGTTCTGATTACGAAATTAACTCCTAGGTCATCACGCCAAAGATTTACTGTGAACAATACCCGGTTCTCATCGAGATCGCCTTTGAAATGTTGACAATGGGTTTGATAACACAGATGGGGGTCTGGTGTTGGGTTTGTTCTGACTAGGGTCTACAATCAAATTATCTCCAGAATTAAAACAGTCACACGAGGATTTGTTGATACATGGGAGACTCGTAATTAATTGAACCGTATCGTATCGACTCGGTCATGCTCGCCATTCTATTACATGTAGCTTCGAGATTACAGTGATTTTGGTCGAATCGAACGAGAAACAGTCAGTTTTAAATAATAGTATTCTAAAATCTTTTCCGTTTTTTAAATATGGCACAATCATTATATAATATTCCAAACAGAATTATTTTGGTGAAGGAACCCAGGTATTTTGTACGATAATCTAATAAGCTTCAAAATTGATTTCTTTTGTATGCTTATGTTATTCTCCTAAAAAAACTTTGAGGAGATCATCCCATGTTAATTTTAAACTAACACGGTCAGAAAAGTAAGGACGATGAATTGATTGACTGTTAACAGTCCTGATGTGCTCTTTCGACTGTCCTCCTTTAATTTATACTCCGACACCCGCGGGATTAAATGATTACGGCTTTCCAAAACGAACATTCATTAGTTTGAGAAAAATTCAAAAGATAAAATTGAGGTAGTGCAAAGCGCATGACATTTTTAAAATTCGGTAGCACTTCGTGAGAACTGGATCTCAGAAATCGCGACATCCTTAAATTCGAGAATCTCGGCCACGCGAATGGCGCGTGCGTAAGAACAATAGCGCCGTCTGTCGGTAGCTAGGACCTGTCAACTGCTCGTATTTTCTCGATAAGTGTCTGCTATTGTCTGAGGGCAGATGCAATTTTAGCTGCAAACGACAAGCTATAATAGGTTGATTAAATTCTAGTGTTGTTCTACGAGAAAAGTCTTTGTCAAGGGGCATCAGATTTAAAGAAAAGCCCCGAAACGCCCCAAAAAAGGCCCCCTGCTTGTTAGATTTCATATATCATGACATTTCCAAGTGTTGTCGGAATTTATAACAAAAAGAATTCCACACTAACAGGCAATTGAATAGATGATTGTTTTTCAATTTGTTTGTTTCTTTTGAAAAAAATACATAAGCTTTACGACCGCGACAGAGTAGGCTAACGACATGAAAAAAGTCACCTCGCGCGAGACACAAAAGAGCTCCGTTTTTTATGGGGACGGGTTGCCCTAACAACAAAAGTCCGGGTCATTCTGGGCCACGGATTTGAATATCATTAACATAATTATATCACCTTTTATGTATCTTGTTAAGATGATGCTTTGTTTCAGTTTTTCCCTCGCAAACTTTGCGCCGTAATTTTAACGGTTCAAATTCTGAATCACTTTCTGTCGTTGAGAAATTATCTTACGTTTCCTTAGGTCAATGTATTTTGTCCAATGAAGATTGTTTTAAAACGAAAACTTTTAATCCCTTTCTATCAGTTAAATTAAGTTAATTTGACTTTCGAGGGGGTTTTGTAATCTTAAAAGTAATGCTGTATTAATCAGTGATATCTATACGTGCGCCCCTAGTCATGTACTGAAGTTTGAAAGGACACATTAAACATCCAGAAATGACTTCCCATTGTTTTGGCAATACCAATGAAATGGACCCATGACAAATCATTGTTCACAGATTCATCACTGATTCATTGGGTGAAAGAGGTTGAATTCTAACCACAGAAGTGTTCAATAGTATCACAAGTCAATAATTGCTAAACAAAAAATATTCTTTGCAAATTAGTCATGGGTGGCGGCGATCGGTGGTGGCAGCGGTGGGATTGTTTTTGTAGTTGTGGAGATGTGGAGATGCAGGGGATGCTGTTTTGGTGGTTATTGTTGGGGGGGGGGGGGGGTATCAAAACTGGGGGTGTGTGGTGTGAAGGGGTATCAAAACTTTCGCCCTTACACCCTCACGTCACTGTACACAGGTTTTTCAACATGAGAACATCACTGACACACTCAAAAACAAACAAAAACACAAACAAACAAACATGCATGTGGTCCAAATTCGGCTTTCGTGTCCAGTTTTATCTTAGATTTTTTTACGGTAATTATCACATCCGGGTTCTTTTTATGGCATATGTCACGTGCTTTCAACAATGACGATCGTGTGAGGGAAGTATTACGGCTTCTACAAAGTATCTTCCGCATGAAAAGCCGAATATTGGGCAGTGAAACCGACGTAAAATCACAAAAACAAACAAACCAAGTAGGATTCCTTCCCCACTCTGGATTAACTGCTCGGCGAGAGTGACCCACGCGTCGAGTGTTTATATCAATCCGGGTACTTCACCAATAAAAATGGCGGTTGTAAAAGTTTCATGATCCCGAATCACGATAAAGCATGGTTAGCATCTTAGCATTTATATTGGATGTTAAATTGGTGACAGCGGAAATGTAAACATTATTAATTTTAATGTTTTGCAGATGCCTACATTGTTCGTCGTCATAACACATCATAACTTGGTGGTTCTAAACAAACGAGCGCTTCCGTTGCAACAAAAGAATCTTGACCTCTATGGAATATTTCCATGGTGACGACCGGGTTAGGTTATACATTTTAGTGGTGTTTTGTGTTTTCATATTTAACATTAATGCTTTGAACATTTTTAGCCTAAAGCTTCCGTCCTCGGTTTACACAACTTTTCTCTGGTTAATAAATCAAAGTATCGACCGAAGTCAAAGGTTTCGATTAATTGAATAAACTCTAAATACAAGAAACGAATACTGATGATTTCCATAGAAATGTAATCTTTATATATATATTATTGAGTTTAAGATTGTAAAGACTTATATAACTTTATATGGCCATTAGGAACTTTTTTATTGGGCGATATTAGACAAGTGGCCTATGACCAGTAGTTAGCACCTGGCGAGGCATGTTACGTGACAATTTGTAACTTAATCAAAAGAGAGCTTAATTAATAGAAATTCACTTTCTGACAAAATAACTGCTGAAATGTTTTAATTAAAATCAAGCTTATAGACTTACGACGCGAATCATCCAGATATGGGGTTGTGTAAAGAGCCGTTAATAATTATGATAATTTATCTTTTACGATCAATTGATCTATCAGAAAAATGGCTATTTAAATCTGTTGACCTTCAATAATTGCTCAATGACGTTTATTTATTAACTACGGTATAGTTATAATGTTATGATGTTATAATACTATAAGGTATGGTCTAGTAATGATGTTACAAAAGGATCGATCATGAGTTGTTACGAAACCACCATCTGCGGTTTCTGGGCAAGAACAGTTCGAACGTCTGTTTTACATGACAAAATCTACTTGTTTGTCCCATTCAAACCTCGATTTTTTTTATTTATTTATTTTTTTAGGAAGGGGGGGGGGCTGTATTCAAACACGATTCATCGGGTTGACGGGGTGATGTTATACAGAACCTACTGATAGCGTCTACACAATATTGATATATTGCCTCCATGCGTTGGAGTCGTTTTCCTACTTTCTCTTATCGGCGAAAAATTCCCTATAGACATCCGTCTGCAATGACCTTTGATTATCTTTCGATGCCTGTATGACGTTAGAACGAAATTCCTGCTAACTCAATTCAATTATTTTATTGATAATCTTAAGCATTAAAGCTTATCAATTATACATAATTGCACAATGGCGCGAAATATTTCAAAACAGTAAGTTATTGCAAAAATGCTGACTCATTATACCTGAATTTCAATGTGAATGAACCTTACAGAGATCTACAAATATGCGTATGTGTTATCAATTTAACGTGACGCGTGGATAGATGGATCAGAGACGTATACACCTGGTCAAGGATTGTCCGAGTAGTGGTCAGCCAACAATAACGGCCATCCGCTGTAAATTATAGGGTAGGAAGGTTATATGTACACCCGGCCCAATCTGACCGGAAAGAATACTGACCGCGGCGTTATTTACGATCAGGAGTATCCACTCTTGTACAGATCAACGCGTGATTCTGACCACGAGTGTCCGTAATGCTTCATACGTGTGGTCAAATGGCCTTATCCTTTATACGAGTGGTCAAACACTGATGACGCAAGTCTCCGGACACTGACCACACGGTTGGAGGATACTGACCAGTTGACCAGACGTATGAGTTTAGTATCAGGTACAAGGCCATAGTAGGCTGTTCACATTGGGGTTCTGTTTTGTATATTTGAAATGTTCGCTAAACCAACATAAACTGTTCAGGGGGAAATGTAAAACGTTTCAGTTTGATTTGTAGCCAGAAAAAAATAACAGTACATCTCTAAGTTCCTAGTCGGCCGCAGTGCTACTTAGCTGAAGAACATTCCCTCCGTCAAAGGCCGGCAAAACTTGAAGCGAAAATCAAGCCTAATAACTTATAATATTTATAGATTTAGTTAAGGTTAACCGATATCAGCAATATCTAAGATGAATTCTTACGCGGTCACCTGTAAAGCTGCAGCTGAAACTCGGTATTTATTAAACACGCGTCCATTTTGAATTGCCGTCTAACTTCAGCTTGTTGTTGAAGCGGGCCACACCTGAATTATTTTCAATTCTTTGGATTTTTCTGTCAAGCGTTTCTCGTAAGTTACCGCTCATGTTTACTTCGATTTAGCAGGGACGTATATGTGCGTATATACACATATACGTCCCTGGTTTTAGGCTTATATTTTGCATAGTTATCAACTGGATTTTTTTCAGAATTTTTCAGAATTTCCTTAAGTTACGTATATTGGGCCTTTAATCCCGTGTATAAGCGGACACTACTGATCAATGATCACTGACAATTAATAACAGTACAAAATAAAAATGTGAGTTCAAAAAAACTATATTTTAGACCAGGTCAATTGCCGACGAGTAGATCACTCGTTGGTAGAGTGTTCGACGTCTAGAGTTCGGGAGGTTCCGTGTTCGAACCCCGGTCTGGGCGTGCATTTCTCTTCATCAGAACGTAATGAAATAAATACGTTAAAGAATGCCTAATTGCACCTGAGATCAAAATATCAACGGTGTATTGATTAAAATTAACTAAAATTGGGCTTGCCATGATACATTCGGAAATCCTTTTATTTTTAATGACATTACTCCATTCGGAACATTGTCTTAACCTTGGCCTTTATGATGTGGCCTACCTTGTCTTACCGCAGGCTTTAATCCTTAGCCGGGGTTATACAACCAACTTAATTATTTACTGACGGGAACCAACCCTTCCTAATAACATAATAACGTAATGACAGCCACAGGCGTTAGTGTCTGTAATATATAAATATATATATAATCCAGCCACAGGCGCTTGTATCTAGAAATTGATAGCAGCCACTGGCTCTTATATGTATGCATAACCACGGACTTATATCTAATTCCGTGGCGTAACGTAATTAAAACACCGGAAAGTCACGCTTCGAAAAAAACTAAATTATTCTGTACAATTGTACAACCGTTCATGTACATGTATGTATGTCTTAACCGTATACACTATCGTAGATTATTCATTTTAATATATCGAAATGAACCAAATAACGGATTTGAATCAATCCTGTTAAAGGCATAACAGAAGCTAATTTTGCATAATATTCCTTTTATACATAGAAATTTAAAAACAAATCGAGGCGTGTTCATAATTTATCTAGTCTTGCCGGCTTGCTCGTGAAGGTACGCGTGTACGAATATTATTTCCAAAGGTGTATTACGTAAAAACATATCAAAATGTTTTGTGTTTTATACAGGGTAAACCCGTGCATACATCCGATACACGTGCATTTTGGGGGTGGGGGGTCCTGACCCCAGGACCATCTGGATCCGCTAGTGAAGGCCCCCATGCACGAGGTTTGTACTGCCATGGACTTAGATCTAATTCCGTGGTACAATAGACATCAGATTACATGTATTATAGGCGAGATGACGTCACGACTATCGAGTTTGTGTCACAGTGGTGAGACGCAAATGCCCGGATAATAGACTTAGCAGGGGCTTAGAAGGAACCACGTAACTTTAAATAGGCTGATAAAACTTAGGTGTCATGTTAAGTTACATAGTGGCGGGTCTAGACCTATCCCCGGGCAATGTGAGATCTCGGGGGTCGTATTTCAGACGGACTGTCAGAGATCACGTTATGATACAATCCATACTTTCATGATTAATACCCTCAGAGTTCAATTATGAAATTACGAGACTCAGACAATTATATAATGCATCTGGAACTTTTAACTTTAAACATATGGTTGACTGTTTGACGTGATAAAAGTTTATTACAACTTTTTAGCTTAATTGATTATTTCAATAATATTTTGGAAAATATGGATCAATTATCATGAACATAAAGCCGTATCTAACAATAGAAACCTGTCGGCATTTTCCGTAAAATGAACGGTTTTATTGCACCGGAAATCGCCGACAGTTGCCGACTGTTTATCTGAAGCAACTTAAACATGGATACGAAAAAAAGAACAGAAATAACCCATATCTATATTATGATATTAAAATTATTAAAGCATGCAATAGTCTATTACATTTCATCTATGTGATATACTGTTTGCTCTCACGGATAATTTCACAAAATACTAACCAAGATTTACCTATCAGCAGCCGCATAATTATAAAGTATTGTAACTCCATAATGTATCAAAGAGGTAAACTAGACTTGATTCCTAACTTATCAAATAACAGATATAGATAAAAACTTTATCTTTAACAAATACGAAAAAAAAGTTCAACTTAAATTATCACTCTTGATGGCCCGGATGTTAGCATGTGAAGGGTGTTAGGTCCAAGGACACCGGAGTACCCGGAGAAAACCCACGTAGCGATCGTTAGTCAGACTGACGAAGAGGCTTATAGTAATGCGGGATTAACACTTATAATTGAATATTAACTACATTCTTAAAAAATATATGATATCAGCCAAGCAGGAAACAGATTGCTGATGGAGATGTTTATCCGTTTTAGTCCTGACAAATCCTTTTTCCTGGTCCTGTACCTTTGACGTTTGAACTTTGAACTGCAACATCCGGTACAGAATCACCTGGTGAGTTTGGTTTTGTCTTAATTCGAGGCTCCGTGAGAAACGGATTTGTCAACACTCAATCAATAGTTAGCGATTGTTGAAAGCCTTAAGTGGCTTTTGATTGTAATTCGTCTATTTCTTACAGCTAATAAAGTCAGCTTGTCTCCTTATAAATTTGGATTTTGAAAATTAAATGTAACTTGACAAACAATAACACGTTACTACGGCAACGTTTTCCTGTGCGATCTATAGTATAATAAATACACGACTTCTATTTTCTGAAGTGTTCTGTTCTGTTTGTAACTAAATATGTGTCGAAATGCGTCCTGTTTGTGACGCGGCGTCACGTACAAAGCATCAAGGGCGGATCCAGAAATTTTTCAGGGGAGTGTCACAATTTCATATTTCAAGTTAATTTTGAAGCAAATGCAGTCTTAACCACATCATGTTGTTTTAACAAATAAATTTGTTCAAATACAATATCAGAGACATATAAACGTCTCTGACAATTTGCAGTTAATTTTGGAATTAAAATTATAAATTAAGTTGCACTAGTGATGAACACTGCAAATACATAATATACTGTAATGCTTATTTACATACATGTTTTTATGTGCTAATGACCTTTTCTTGACGTGACTTTCTCACAACTATAGAAACGGGCAATTAAAACCTCTACAGGGAAAGGCATGATGAAACTCCATTTTTGATAGAATGTGATTTTTCATTTGCACGGTGGGGAATCACGTGGTCTGAAATTGGTGAGTAACACGAATATAATATGGCCGCCGCCACTATTGAAAGTGAAAATAGAGGTAAGACACTGAAAATACTCATTACATAAGCATTTCATAGTGACGAGCATATAACATACTAAATTCTGGATATATCGATACATCATTTGTGCTGCAACGGTCCGTAGTTTTCTATAACATTCTGACCAAAGTTTTGAATCGAAGCGATTCTCCTCGAACGAGGGGAGATGGTTTACACGAACAATTACTATTTCGTACATTTTCTTTGTCTAGACAAGATCTTGGGCTACAAAACTGATCGTTGCAGAAAGCGACGGTCCAAAGTCGATTGTACATCGAACCTTTCTGTTGAAAAATATTGTTTTCAGTGTCAATTCTTTAGTTTTGTTAAGTGATGAGTAAACACGAACTAAATTGCGGTGATGAGTAAAGACGAACTGCTGAAGAAAGTTTTGGTATCGGGTATCAGTGTCTTACCTCTATTTTCACTTTCAATAGTGGCGGCGGCCATTTTATATTCGTGTTACTCACCAATTGCAGACCACGTGATTCCCCACCGTGATTTGACCTTATCCTTTCTATTCTTAAAGAAACGGAAGCGAAGTTCCAAACTTTTAAAGTTTTACTAAATACAGTATCTATATCGGAGAACTTGGACTTAACAGCGCAATGGGAGGAGCCGACCTCTACAATCACTCATTTACCCCTGTTGTTATTTAATGAACTAGTCCAACCGCTAAATTGGAAGAGTTTAAATGTGTTCCAAGGGGTGTGAATGAGCTAAATTCCTCACAAATTTAACATAGGATATCTGGTTCCGAAGAAAGGTTGAAGGTCAATATTGCCCCCTTCCGCCCCCCCCTTCCCCCCTACGGCCTTAGATAGATCTAGTCTAATGTATTATCAACCATTTTCAGAAGAGAAAATGTGTTTTAAAACTTAATAATTAATCCATGACCTGCAATATAGATATATATATAAAAAACAAACCGAAGAACAAAATGTCTATTTTGATTTTTTCATTCATTTAAAATTTATTATATTTTACCTCCCATTTGACTTTGAAATCTAAATCACCTGTATCGTATTTGTGACAGAGTGGTTGGAGTGGTTGTTTCTAGTGTCTGATAACAAATCGTCTATCCATAGGTGACTTATAAATTAGCCAGCTAACGACTAAGACCAGAGACCGGACAACGGCGCGTCATTGATGACGTAATGTTACGGTCAGTGATAATATTGATTCACCTGTATAGGTATACAAACTATTGAGCGAACTTGAACTATTAATCATCAATTACAGGTGTGTCAATATTGTACAGGTAAATTACAGGTGTGTCAGTATATTCTACAGGTATCTGACGAGTATTGACAGATTTATGATGTACCCGTAGTGGCTATTTTATGTTAAACAATAACTGACTAGAAATGAGGTTGACATGAGGTGTGCTTAATAGCAATTAAAAAAGTGAACAATAACCGAGGTAAAATCCGATTTTGTCAATGTTCTGTAGGTATCTAACGAGACAGATTTATGATGAACTCGTAAAGTGTTATAGTGTAATTACCAATTATTGATTAGTACTGAAGTCGACATATTTAATACCAATTAAAAAAACCAGAATATTAACCAAAGTAAAATAAAAATTCGATATCAATTTAGGGATATATTAGACAGATATACGTGTAAAGTATCTGTTAATTGCTTCATATATCATTGAAATTACCGGAAAATACATAATAAATATTTTTATTTAAGGAAACGCACTTATTTAAACGTTGATTCTGTTTGGAAATTAATTCATGGATTAATATATATATTAATTAAGAACCCAAGTGTGGGTGTGTGCATGTACGAAATGTAATAATTATCACAATGATAATTTCTTAAATATAATTGCAGCCCCTGGTACCCGATAAGATGCTATGTCGTGACGGATCTGTTTGATTTGTATGCCCACGTCAGGTTCTATGTGCCGTCACGTTTCGTAACAGTGCTCCATGCGGAATAAAGTTATGGTTTATTACCAAGTAAGTCATGCATGTGCTTGAATTGTTACGTGACATTTTACTATCTTTTCCAAAAAAAAGTTTCTGATTTTTTTTTTTTTGATAAATGGTCACGACCCAGAACCGGAAATCACTGTAGAAAAAGCAGTTATGGATTTCAATTTTTTTTTTATCTAAATTTAACACTCATTAACATTAAAATATCACTGATATCTATGTATATATGTAAATGACTAATATTTAGCACGGGCTTAGTTAATTAGTTAAAAAGAATGGTTTCAATGTGGTCTGTTGTTGACAAAAACTATACATCTTTGGATTATAACAGATTTTTTTTTCTTTTCGTTTGTTGTCAGTTTTCCATTTTTCTTCCGTTTGTTGTCAGTTTTCACTGTTTACAGCTAATCCATCAGTGTCGGTGAGTTATCTCCCTTACAATGTCATCGCCGTCTTTGTTCCTTGATACGATGATAGATAATTATTTACATTTTAATCGCCACACACATCTCTTATCTGTCAATAAAACCTGGATTCTATCACGCTCAGATTAGTCCCGACCCCCGGGCTAGCTGACATGGGACGGGCCTTATGTATCCCCCGGGCGGTATGACCCATATGTCAGGTGATAACTCGAGGAAGTGACCGGAAGTAAAATAAAGTTGACCACACTGACCACGCTGTGTACGGCGATGATAAAATTCAAGCTATAGGCGAGTCTTGATATCATTTCTTAATGGTTTATATAGAAAATATCAGAACAAGTTCACATTGATACTAACCCAGACCCCAGGGACATGAGAATTTGTTACAGCTAGTTTTGGACCTAAAATAGGGTATTTAGAGTAATTGTACACATTTGAGGGGGGGGGGGGGGGTTAAGATCAATTTTCGATAAAAAAGCCCCCTCAGTGGTCATAAAAGCTATCGAAAATTGATCTTAACCCCCCCCCCCCCTAATATGTGTAAACTTACTCTAAATACCCTATTTTAGGTCCAAAACTAGCTGTAACAAATTCTCAGGTCCCTGTGACCCAGACTTGGTCTAATCTAATTCCGTGGTACTAATCACAGGGCTCAGGCACGGACCTATGTAACTATGAAATGATTATCAGACAATTATTTTACCTCTCTCGAATATAACCCCTTCCCACTACTATATATCTGACTAATATAGTCATAGTAACTAGCCCCTGTGGTACTAATATAGGGACCTGAGAACAGATAACTTTAGTTATTTGTGCTGGCGACAGACAATTTCTGAAATAGTATAAATGAAGTCAATGCATAGAAAAATAATTCTTTACATAAACAAACTAGTTCTGCTTGAAAAGAGTAAGATTTTAAACGAAGTTTCGTATTTTTCAAAGAAAGGGACGTATATGTGCCTGGTCCAAGGCTTATATTTTAATATAAACGATTTTACGAAAATTCTTGACAAGAAGAGGTACGGGTTTATCAAAATTACTTACTAACATCACGGACTTAGATAGCTAATCTAATTCCGTGTCAACATTGATAAGATAAACTTGCTACATCTCTAAATTTAAAAAGCTTTCTTATTATCACTTAACGGGAGATAACATCAATAATATCAGGCCCCGGTTTCATCAACGTTCCATTACTCAAGGAAACTCCTTAACTAAAATATCTCCATAGGAAAGCATTACAGAATTTAAGGGGGGAATCTTAAGTTAAGGAACTTTTCCTTTAATTCTGTAATGCTTTCCTATGGAGATGTTTAAGGAATTTCCTTAAGTTAAGGAACGTTGATGAAACCGGGGCCAGTTACATCGTTACTATATATAATAAACGAAAGGGGCCCAATAACCGAACCCTGGGGTACTCCTGCATTTGTAGATTTTACTAAGGATTTACTGTTCCCAAAAAATACCTGTTGTTTCCTATCCGACACACAATCCATCAACCAGTCAAGCAATTTGCCTGCTATACCATAGCTAGCTAGTTTCACTTCAAGTCCCCTCTGCCACACTCTGTTATGCTTTCCTATGGAATTTTTTAAGTTAAGGAGTTTCGTTAAGTTATAGGAACGTTGATGAAACCGGGCCGGTATACATTTGAAATTTCAGGTCGATAAGAAGAAATGCAACACGTACTGTTGGAGGGAGGCGGGGGGGGGGGGGGGGGGGGGAGTTTATAAATTTACGTGTTCAGTATACTGTCCGTGTTCCACAATCCTCGTCCATGTTTACCTGTAGCACACCTGTGTAAGATATACCTGTACCTATGCCGGGGCGGCGAACATCAAAGGGAGGATGAGCCATTTACCTTGTAGATTAATTTCTGGGCTTGTAACCTTAGTAACCCCCAGACACAGTACGCACGTGATATATAGGTACAATCTCACAAGACACGAACTACAACAGCTGTCAAACAACTTCCTGGAGTGGTGACATAACGTATTGTCTACCTGTTCAGTATCTCACTGCATGATAACAAGAGGCGACTAATTAACCTGTGAACACTCATTAGCAACTTGTTTGATATGTCAACTCTATCGCGTTACAAGATACAAGAAGATTTATTTAGATTGGTATATATGTTAAAATAATAAACATTATATATATGTATATATAAATTTTATTTATTTTTCATTTCCCTTTGCATCCGACCAACCGGTGATAATAAACATAAACAATTAGCTCTGTAGAGCTATTTTACGGTGTTATTCGGTAGAATGCGTTATTGAGGGGTGAGGAGGGGGGAGGGTCTTAGATACGTGCAATGTGGCTAGGGACAGAAGAGGTAGAGGAGGGTTCCAATAAACATCTCGACGCCAGGCAACTCGCGTTTTCTCTTTTTATTTTATATAAAATGATATTCGGGAAACGGGAACTCTGGGCACAGTTGCTTGAGCCTGGGTAACTAGGGCAACAATTGTGTTCCCGGCACTGCTTCGGAACATTTTGTATTAAAGGGGCAGGGGTAGGGGTAGGGGGGGTCGTGTATGTGCGGTTTAAAACGTCTGCACTCCCTCCAGCCCCCCCCCCCCCCCCCCCGAGGAACTCAAAGGGACACGGGGGTAGAAAAGGGTACTTAGCAATCTATATATCACTTCAATCTAGCCTAATACACAAAGAGGGTTGCTTTCTTACAATTTAAGTCCCTGTATCCGTAACAATTACCATATCCTGCGCTCATACGACCTCTCTCCATCAGAGGCTGCGTGTAGGATGCAGCTGTGTAGGAAACAACAGGAACCAGTAAACAATCAGCATGCTTTAGATTTCCTTATCTCGAGGGTCCGACTGCCAATCCCGAGGGTCCGGCCGTTTATCTTATGAAACCCTTTATATCAACAGATTAACTGTTCTACCAAGAGATTAACTGTGCATTCTAGTATCTTGTATACACATCCCTGACCTTTGTCTGTTATACAGATGTATAGCGATTACATGGATAATCAGTGTTAGAGACTTTCGACAACGACATCACGAAACACAACCCTTACATACCGGCTTAGATTACAAACACCTTTTCCTACTTGCATGTAATTTCACTTCCTCCTATTGATGCTAAATACACCCCCCCCCCCCCCCCCCACATGTAAGTGGAAATCCTCGGGGTGTGGTATAACCTTCATACATTGTTATTCTGGGAATTGTAACCCCCCCTCCCCGCTGGAAATTGTATACACCCCTCCCCCATCCCCACTCCAAAAAGATCATATGATCAGGATATACCAATATTTTTATCAGTTTTTCTTCAATTGAATCTCTTATCATATCAACAAAGTCCATATGATAACGATTAATATTATAAAACTTTATAAAATGTAAAAATCGAACTACAAAAAATGTATTACAATATTAAGTTGACCATACATAAAAACAGTACTGGGAATTGCATCCACATATGATGTTGATGAGCAACGGAAGATTTATCGATATTTTCATAAAACAGAATAAATATTGCAACATATGTACGGCTTGGTTCGGCCTCATGTTACATGTAGCTCGATCAGCCTCACACGAGCATGCGCTCTTCTCCCGATCATCAATCGATTTTTGTTCGCTCTTTTATCTTTTTATACAGATGTTCCCCGACCTTCAAAGACCCAAACCTGCTGAAATACAACAGCTTGTATAATCTCGGTCTACATGTCATCTTTATCTTCAACATACATGCAGTACACATTTTTGCTGCTTTTCATTGACCATTAACCGTCAGTATTTATATATGTATCTATGTATAATGTATAACGTTTGATATAAAGACACGGGGTCAGTGATATCGTCAGGCTTAGTATCATCGACATTTGTTAAGTTACATATCAATATTTGCCAATCCTCCCTATTTAGGAGAGAGATTTCCAATTTTTGACTCTAACATGTATCATTTTTAAGATCTGATGATTTAATCTGAAAGAACAACTGAAAAGAAACCATTGAAAACTGTTAAATATACATCATTTGTGCTTTCAATTCTGAGCACGCGTTTTCTTCTCTGTGGATTTTTTAAGAAGTTGGCAAGTATGCATGCTTAATTTTCTTTTCATATTTCCGTTATGCCCCCCCCCCCTTCCCAAACACACACACACACACAGCTCCCTGCCGCATATTCACACTTTTTTGTCCCTGGGAAATCCTAGATTTTAAGAAATCCAAGGGTTGATGTTAAAGCGGGGGCAGACTTGTACATTTGGTTCAATTAACAATTGAAATGCTGATTAAAATAAGAACCAGATTCTTACAGAGTTCTAAAGAAAATCCAGTTCTGCATAAATACGTTTTTATATTACCAGGGACGTATACATATAGTCCCTAATAGGATAGAACGTGCCACTGTAATGTCAAGGGCGAATTCTTCCATCACATTTGAATATCTTTGATATCATGCAGTCCAAGTTGGTAACCAATGCAACTCACCCTGTTATATGAGCGTGTTATTTCATGACATAATTGCCAGTATATGCACACAGGGAGAGTCCCCGATCTGTAAAATTACGGCCGTACATAAAACAGAGACTATATACTTGAGTGATCCTATCTTTGTCTTTATATAACTTAATCCAATGGGATAAAATATCCAATATCTTTGTTGTTATTTTAAAGTAAATATACTGCATTGTATATGTCTAACCACAAATGTAGATTAAACTGTTATTTAAATCTGTGGTCTAACACGAATTCACAATAAATCCTGTCCTATCATATATACATGTAAACTATATAGTAACAAGTAAAATCAATCTATAATGAGCTCGAGGAAAAACGTATCTTATTATTACCTAGCCCAAGCTTCATCTGGACCCGACACCAGACATCTATCTGTCACAATGTCTAAGTCTCGTGTAAGGGCCAGGGCCAGAACAAACTCAGGCTAGTTATTACAAAAGAAATTGGATATTATATTAATATTTCCTCGTCGATTCATTGAGCTAGTTCATGGTTCTTCTTTTAAATTCATGTCACTCGACAACCTATACCTGTCTATTTGAATGTTTAAGGAAATAAAGAAGTAATTTTGTTTAGATATTGTATCAATTGAAAGTCACATAAGGAAATGCAGAAATGAACATTGATGCATTTATAGGACATTTCCGTTTCAAAACAATACAAGAATACAGAAAATAAAATGTCACTTACCCCCTGGAAATGCAGACATGGTGAATGTTTTTTTATCCAGAAGAATGCCGAAAAAATCCTATTATTTTTTATCCGAGGACAATTCACAACAAATACGTGTAACACACTGCAACGGACACTTCCTCGTCTCCCTGTGTGTTTATATTATGAAGCCATGTGCCAAGATAACCCCTGACCTCGCCGCGTGCTGTGTAATCGATTTCACCTCATTTCATTGGCTGTCAGTCAACCGTGACGGACGGCTTTTCTAATTCACCCCAGCGGTAATCGACCTAAGCTGTTGTCATATTTTGTTTATCTCCTGTCGATCTGATCAAAGGGGAAAGGATGTCGTGTTTATTTATAGATCTACAGAAATAGAAGCCACGTAACAGAACTGGAGATTTCATATTTTACGAGGATGAATAATTACAGTGCGTGGTTTAAAGAAATTGTTGTAATAACCGTCTTGTAAATCTTTCAGTACTTTTAGATTATCAAATTAATTTCAATATCCACATTATGCACGGACTTAGATAATTTCGTTCTATATGATAGCATGATATATATATTTATACCACACTATCACTGACCAATAGATATACACGGAGTCCAACATATTTGTGAAAATGAATAGAGTTTGATTTTAATTATGAAATGAAGATATGTACTTGAATTAAATAATTAAAAATAAGATAAACTAGTAAATAAAACAGCTTTACAGAAGGAGATATAAGTTAGTTTTTTTCGTATCAATTAAGTTATTTAGCGAAGTTTGAAGTCATAATAAAGTACCAGAGACGTGTTATATACACTGTACGTCTCTAGAAGTTTGTCAATTTTCGATATAGGTTTAAAATACGATGAAACGAGGGAAAAATAACCAGAGCCTCATCTGTTCACTGTGGATTTTTTTTTCAAATTCAATTGTGTTAAACACTTTACATCAGTGACAAATCATCCATATTAATGGGGAAAAAAACTGAATAAAAATATAAATATTACTATCCCCAATGTTGATGATATAAGAGAGTTTCTTTTTTATTTTATTTTTCATCACATCACATGAATATAACAATACATCGTTATTATTATCATCATCATCATCATCATCATCATCATCATTATCATCATCATACTAACATTACCATTATATGGAAGTCTCCTACAGGAAGCGGGGAAATTCCAGAAGTCTCCTATGTGAAGTTCGATAATCCCAGAAGTCTCCTAAAGGAAGTGAGGCATTTTCAGAAGTCTCCTACAGGAAGTTGAGAAATCCAAGAGGTCTCCTACAGGAAGTTGAGAAATCCAAGAGGTCTCCTACAGGAAGCTTGGTAATTCCAAAAGTTTCCTCCTTAAAGCGGGGCAATACAAGAAGTCTTCTTCAGGAAGTGGGACAATCCCAGAAATCTTATACAGGAAGTGGAGCAATCCAAGAAGTCTTATACAGAAAGCGGGGCAATCCCAGAAATATTATACAGGAAGTGGAGCAATCCAAGAAGTCTTATACAGAAAGCGGGGCAATCCCAGAAATAATATACAGGAAGTGGAGCAATCCAAGAAGTCTTATACAGAAAGCGGGGCAATCCCAGAAGTGTCCTACAGGAAGCGGGGCAATCCCAGAAATATTATACAGGAAGTGGAGCAATCCAAGAAGTCTTATACAGAAAGCGGGGCAATCCCAGAAGTCTCCTACAGGAAGCGGGGCAATCCCAGAAATATTATACAGGAAGTGGAGCAATCCAAGAAGTCTTATACAGAAAGCGGGGCAATCCCAGAAGTCTCCTACAGGAAGCGGGGCAATCCCAGAAGTCTCCTACAGGAAGCGGGGCAATCCCAGAAATATTATTCAGGAAGTGGAGCAATCCAAGAAGTCTTATACAGAAAGCGGGGCAATCCCAGAAGTCTCCTACAGGAAGCGGGGCAATCCCAGAAATATTATACAGGAAGTGGAGCAATCCAAGAAGTCTTATACAGAAAGCGGGGCAATCCCAGAAATATTATACAGGAAGTGGAGCAATCCAAGAAGTCTTATTCAGAAAGCGGGGCAATCCCAGAAGTCTCCTACAGGAAGCGGGGCAATCCCAGAAGTCTCCTACAGGAAGCGGGGCAATCCCAGAAGTGTCCTACAGGAAGCGGGGCAATCCCAGAAATATTATACAGGAAGTGGAGCAATCCAAGAAGTCTTATACAGAAAGCGGGGCAATCCCAGAAATATTATACAGGAAGTGGAGCAATCCAAGAAGTCTTATACAGAAAGCGGGGCAATCCCAGAAATCTTATACAGGAAGTGGAGCAATCCAAGAAGTCTTATACAGAAAGCGGGGCAATCCCAGAAATATTATACAGGAAGTTGAGCAATCCAAGAAGTCTTATACAGAAAGCGGGGCAATCCCAGAAGTGTCCTACAGGAAGCGGGGCAATCCCAGAAATATTATACAGGAAGTGGAGCAATCCAAGAATTCTTATACAGAAAGCGGGGCAATCCCAGAAATATTATACAGGAAGTGGAGCAATCCAAGAAGTCTTATACAGAAAGCGGGGCAATCCCAGAAGTCTCCTACAGAAAGCGGGGCAATCCCAGAAATATTATACAGGAAGTGGAGCAATCCAAGAAGTCTTATACAAAAAGCGGGGCAATCCCAGAAATATTATACAGGAATTGGAGCAATCCCAGAAGTCTCCTACAGGAAGCGAGGCAATCCCAGAAGTGTCCCACAGGAAGCGGGGCAATCCCAGAAGTCTCCTACAGGAAGCAGGTCAATCCCAGAAACTTATACAGGAAGTGGAGCAATCCAAGAAGTCTGCTACAGGAAGCGGGACAATCCTAGGTGCTTACGTATAGACATTTCTCCCTGGCCCAAGTTCGTGGCTGGACCCAGGAGTTGATGCTTGTAGCATAGTTATATTCGTCTGTACACGCCCACACATTATGTATATTGGGATATTAAAATGTGTAAAACAAGAAGGAAAAGGAAAAGTGTAACAGCTATCTTAAAGGTTGAAAATCCATATAAAAGATTTCAACGGCTAAAGTTGATCTAGTGGAAGATTTCATAAAGCGCAATATCATATATTTTTATTAAACGTTTATAATTAACCATTAAACGTTGAATTCAAAATATGGTCCTATAATTGCGTGCGTGTTATTTTATGTTCCATGTTTTCCATCTAAAAAACCTGGGTATCTGATGTGCTGTATATCCGATACCATACACACCATCGTAAGTCTTGATGTATACATATGTACATTAAATACGTATAGAAAAGTGAGTTAACTTTTAACCAAACATGTCATGAAACGATTAATGAAATGTTGATGCACCCCCGCTAGTTTGAACTAAACTGTGATCAACTTTTTATTTTTCTGTCAATTTTTTTCCTTCATAACTAGTACAAAACAGTGTTTGCTATTTGACCACTATGCCGATCAACAATATTCTGAGGGAAATGGATTAGTATAAGCTACTAGCTTGTTTCCAAATCCTTCATCAGACCTCTTTGTATTGTATTGCATATTCATGTTGTTACTGAAATAAAATACTGTTTAAACTAAACTGTGATCATTTGCTGACGTAAAGACGACACAGAGCATGCGCCATGACCTCCTTCTCATGACATCATCATGTCTTCCAAAATAAAGTGTATTGATAGCTGGTTGTCATGGTGTCGCGGTGACATCAGCGTCACTTAGGTATGTAGATCATTTACCTACCAGACTGTAAAATGATATCAAGGCGAGTGTCTCTGGTGTCAGCCTTACACAATTTCTCGGTACATGTAAATAATAAATACATTTAATTTGTCTTTATAGAATATAAACTGATATACATTAAAGGCCCAATATACGTCACTTCAGGAAAATTTTCGTGATTTAAAAATATTCTGAAAAAAAAATCAGTTGATAACTATGCAAAAATAAGCCTAAAACGAAGTAAACCTGGGCGGTAACTAACAAGAAACTCTTGAAAGAAAAATCCAAAGAATTGAAAATTATTCAGGTGGGGCCCACTTCAACAACAAACCGAAGGTAGAAGACGGTTCGAAATGGACGCGTGTTTACAAATAGCGTGTTTCAACTGCTGCTGTACCGGTAACTGCGAAAGAATTCATCTTGAATATTGCTGATATCAGTTAATCTTAACTAAATCTATAATTATAATAAGTTTATTAGACTTGATTTTCACTTTAAGTTTTGCCGAAAATTACGTATATTGGGCCTTTAAACATACAAAATTTGTTTTCAAAATCAAATAACAACGTTTTTACTAATACTATTACTACATTATGTAATTATCTACCGCTTACATACAGTCGAAACTGGGTACCAAGAACTTGTATAATTCTATTGAATAAAATTATTTCGTTTGTCGCCAAACTTTATGCGGTTTATGATGAGAATACCATTTTTTAGTTACAACCCCCATGTTTTAATCTATGCCCTGCAAAAATTTACTTTATTAAAACACTCTTTTCTCATATAAATTATTACGCCGCTGCATCAGCCAATCAAAACGACGTTATAAACGGCGACGTCATTTGTTTACGTTATGGGCTGATAACATATTTTTAAGCCAATGGAAATGCTTGTTTCAAACAAGATTAGATTATAAAGAAATATATATCAGATGTAAACATTAAGATGAGTATAGGGGATTGAATTCCATGAGGTAAACCACCTCATGGACTTACGTGCGTACATTCGTCATCACGCACGTGCTAGTCGGATGGCCGCCATTACAAGATGGCCAGACATGCATAAACAAGCTTTGAGAAATCTCCATCAGATTCGTTTGGGGTACAGTATACTAATTTTCGCTATGTTCACGACAATACTCTATCGTGAAAAATAAAATATCGCTAAAATTTGTTTCAACCAGGAAACAACTATTATGGCTGTACCTAGTCCTTAACATATTCATTCATAATGTTATCGTCAGAGCATGCTTTATTAGCTTTAAGGGCATTTATAGCTCTTTCAACTACTTCCTTACTTATGACGTCATTTATTACGTTGCTATTACAATTAATAAAGATATGTTCATCTTCATCTTCATCCTCCTCCTCCTTCTCCTCCTCCCCCTCCTTCTCCTCCTCCTCCTCCTCCTCATCATCATCATCACAAGTATTACATTCTTTGAAATAATCATTCATTGTTTCAATTGGAATATGTACATTGGCTTTTTTCTTAAGACAACTGTTTAAAGATTCCAGTAATCTTTAAAGTTATAACTCTTCATTTCGTTTAATTTTAACCTCACGTGTCGTCTATAGGAGTACATACACTTATTCATTGTTTGTCTATAAAATTTCTCAGTTTATTTATTTATGTAAAAAATAATCATTTCTGTGACGCCTATATTGGTTTTTACATTTACGGAATTGCTTTCTAGCAGCCTCACATTCTTGGTAAACCAGGGTTTTGAGTTATCCCTAGGTATGTAACTACCACTAGTATTAACTTTACGTGTCCCCAGTGTAGACTTAGCGGCCGTCATTAATAGTTCACTACATTCCGTAACTAATTAATTTACATCTACATCATTTTCATCCTGAGCTCTCCCAGTATTACTTAAAACATACTTATAACATACTTATAACATACTTAAAACATACTTATAATAAACCTATAACATACTTATAACATACTTATAACATACTTAAAACATACTTATAATAAACCTATAACATACTTATAACATACTTATAACGTACTTATACTATACTTATAACATACTTATAACATACTAATACTATACTTATAACATACTTATACTATACTTATAACATACCTATAATAAACCTATAACATACTTATAACATACTTATAACATACTTATAACATACTTATAACATGCTTATAACATACTTATACTATACTTATAACATACGTATAACATACTTATAACATACTTATAACATACTTATAATAAACCTATAACATACTTATAACATACTTATAACGTACTTATACTATACTTATAAAATACTTATAACATACTTATAATATACTTATACCATACTTATACTATACTTATAACGTACTTATAACATACTTATAACAGACTTATAACATACTTATAACGTACTTATACCATACTTATACCATACTTATACCATACTTATACCATACTTATACCATACTTATACCATATAACATACTTATACTATACTTATACCATACTTAAACCATACTTATACCATACTTATACCATACTTATACCATACTTATACCATACTTATACCATACTTATACCATACTTATACCATACTTATACCATACTTATACCATACTTATACTTTACTTATACCATACTTATACCATACTTATACCATACTTATACCATACTTATACCATACTTATACCATACTTATACCATACTTATACCATACTTATACCATACTTATACCATACTTATACCATACTTATACCATACTTATACCATATAACATACTTATACTATACTTATACCATATAACATACTTATAACATACTTATAACATACTTATAACATATTTATAACGTACTTATACCATACTTATAACATACTTATAACATACTTATAACATACTTATAACGTACTTATACCATACTTATAACAGACTTATAACATACTTATACTATACTTATAACATACTTATAATATACTTATAATATACTTATAACATACTTATAATATACTTATAACATACTTATAACATACTTATACTATACTTATAACGTACTTATAACATACTTATAACAGACTTATAATATACTTATAACATACTTATACCATACTTATAATAAACCTATAACATACTTATAACATACTTATAACATACTTATAACATATTTATAACATACTTATAATATACTTATAACATACTTATACCATACTTATAATAAACCTATAACATACTTATAACATACTTATAACATACTTATGACATACTTATTCCATACTTATACCATACTTATACCATACTTATACTATACTTATAACGTACTTATACTATACTTATAACGTACTTATACCATACTTATAACATACTTATAATATACTTATAACATACTTATACTATACTTATAACGTAC
This sequence comes from Mimachlamys varia, assembly GCA_947623455.1. Classification (NCBI taxonomy): domain Eukaryota; kingdom Metazoa; phylum Mollusca; class Bivalvia; order Pectinida; family Pectinidae; genus Mimachlamys; species Mimachlamys varia. Next base: position 38,489,959 of record OX392544.1, on the reverse strand, counting down.
TTATACTATACTTGGAACAAAGCTGTTTGCCTTTTGTTTTTCTGTTTTGCTTCACGACTATTTTAAAGGTATATATTGGTTTCTTTTGCTAATTGTACGCCTAATTAGCCCTTAAGGTTTTAACAAAAATATATTGATGTAATGTAATAACTTTTTGGCCAGCGATTTGTAGCATATTAATTTACAATTTTTATATAACGGAAACTTCAGCGAACCGTAATTACGTTTAACATCAAAATAAGGGTCACAATCAAACAACATCTCTGATATTTAAGTATTAACTTGAATCTATGTTTCATGTTATGGAGGTATAACACAAAAAACCGGAGTGTACTCTTAAGAAACCGCGAAGCGGTTTATGATGAGAGTACACTCCGGTTTTTTGTGTTATAACCCCATTACATAAAAATAAGTTTCAAGTTAATCCTTAAAATTTAATTTATACCCTGCAAAAAATCACTTTATTGATGGCCTCTTTTCTCTTACAAATTATTACGCCGCTGCATCAGCCAATCAAAAGCGACGTTATAAACGGCGACGTCATTTTTTACGTAATGGGCTGATAACATATTTTTTTAAACCAATGAAAAAGCTTGTTTCAAACAAAATGAAATTTTTTATTTTGAACGATCAAATCCTTGATAATGTAATAATAAGGTGACAACTGGAAACTGTTGGTAGTCACCCGATAAAACAAACTAGATTAGAACACTGATCTGGCAATAAAAGTAAACAATTAGACTATACCGCATACACCACAGTAATGGAAGAAGGGAGACAACTCAATCTTAAACTTTGTCAAAGCTGGCCTGCTTCCTTTTTACTTATCAAACAAGAGTCCCAGCGTACGCGTTATGAAAATGTTGAAATTTTTTTTCTTTCTTTTGGACTGTTTCTGTCTAAGGTTGCTTTAAATAACACTTGAAACAATTCTCGTCATTATAAATGACAACGAATATTTATGACGTCAAAATACGGAGGCATGTCCGCTGAAAAATGAGTAAGATGGTCCGCCATGGAAAAAGTTGTCAGCGTCGTATTGTTTGTTGCTGCGTTGCATAAGAACCATAATGCATGCATGCTATATGTTTTTCGACTTCACAGCTGATGGGGGAAACGAATCGTCTTTCTACAAGTACGAGGTGTCAAATTGTTGACAATTACATTATTTCGGATGACAGGACTACTGAAACAATACTGCACATTCCGGGAATCACGTAGTGGGGAACTCTCTTCATGGCAGACAGTGAGTGATTAAAAGCTTATACTTGTAATGACGACGTTTTTTCAATGTTTAATTATGTTAAACAGATGTTACCTATTACGTGATGTAAATGGAATTAATAAAGCAAATAAGTTGTCAATAGTTTCTGGCCCAAACGAGAGTTCGGCGCGATATGCATTGTTTTCTAACCTTCATCCCACGTTCATATTCATACTCGTTTCGGGTTATAGTCCTATTAACCGAAACGGAACTTACTTGGTTTATAAAGTGGCATTGTAGCGCAAATGTAAATATATGTATATAACTTTATCCAAATGCAATCAAATCCTCTCTTGTCATTAGCATTATTTCCAACTCTTTTTTCAGCGAATTTTCCTGACATCGTTAATTCTCGAATAATTTTTGGTTTACTTGTACTGTAATCAACAAAATTGTTTACTGCCTAATAGCAAAAATATTTTCACTATTTTCCGTTGACATACAGCATCAAATTGTTGTACCGCCAGTTTGGTAACGTCATATAGAACAATGGCATCACACGAAGATTAATAGTGTAGATAATTCCTTATATTCCAGAAATACACCATCGACAAATAAGTGAAAATCATGAGAAGATGCCCTGGATATTTGAGTACAAAATGACCAAATATTGTCGAAATCCATTCATAAACAAAGCCAGGAAAATTCACTGAAAAAGGTTTGAACTACAATGAATATATAGAGGTTACACAACGAGTGTTTGTTGGATATGGAATTTATTTCACTCGAGTTAATTATTTTTTTTAAAGTTACAAAAGACACGAACTTTAGCGAGTGTCTTTTGTAACATTTAGAAAATAATTAACGAGAGTGAAATAAATTCCATATCCAGTAACCACAAGTCGTGTGATCTGTTTCTACCACAATATTAAATCGGCAGTGTCACTGTTGATTTTTGGAGTGAACCGCGGACTATTTGCGCGAAAACGCATCAACTCGCATACATTCCCGCAGAGTTGTGACGTCGTCAACAATCAATGACGACGTCAACAATCGTGATTTCCGGTCAAAGTTCACCATATCAGCCAATCAAAATGCGTTTAGAGTTTATTCCACGTGTGGTTTAAACAAAATGTTATTCAATAGTTTTAATGATTATTTGATACCCTGGGAGTTGTATAACACCCACGTATTGTGATAGAAATAGGTTTCCATTCACTTTAAATTTAAATCAATTTTATCAGTGTCCACATACCTCACATAGCAGAGCGATACACTGTCTGCAAATCTTTGCTGTGGCACAGGGACACAATATGATTTAAACATATTGCGGTGGGTTTATAGAGGAACTTTGCTTTATACATCCTGAAAATAACGTTTCGCTTGTCCCCGTGACACCGAGTGTGTCAAGAATGACACCGTAAATGAAGATTATTCGAAAATGAAAACATGGAACACCTTAAAATTCTTGTCAAATCTAGTTTATGTCGACCTCAATCATTTGTCTTGAAATCCATTCTGACAGTTTCGCTGATTTTGATTTCCTCTGTCCAGTTTTAATAATTCTATTTCCGAAAAAAACCCATAAGAATGACTGTGTAAGCTCTCCTGGACTCTAGAGCTGGGTACCACAAGTACCACGGTATACCACGGTATTTAGGCAAATACTGCGGTACGTACCACGGTATACCACCTTGATTGTATGAATCAGCTATAGCTAAAGGTCTCTGGCTGTTTTTGTTCTGAAGCAAATCAACAAGTGGCCTGTCATAAGTTTCTCTTTTCGTTATCCTCTAATATTGTTCGCGTGAAGCTTTGTCTTCCCTAGTTGATCAGTAAACTTATAGGAAATTATAACTAAACCATATTGGAATTCCAATTTATCTGTAACAAATAGTTCATTGATAAGCTTCATTTAATTGAAAGTTCACAAAACACCGGTACAGGGCAAATGTGCTACGGTACGTACCATGACAACTGTATACCACGGTATACCGGTATACCGGTAAAACCACCCAGCCGTACTGGACTCCGTCAAGAGAACTAAAAACACCCCACCTCGAAATGTACACCACCAGGCAAATATAAACCATATCAATTAGTCATACGCTCGTGGTCCCGTATATACTGAGGGTGAGGTAATCCATGGATGCCGAGGATGACGTTACCCTGGATACCGAGGATAAGGTAACCATAGATACTGAGAATTATGTAACCCCTGGATACCGAGGATGGCGAAACTACTGGATACCGAGGATGGCGAAACCACTGGATACCGAGGATGACGAAACCATGGATATCAAGGATGAGTAAACCCTGGATACAGAGAATGACTTAACCTTTGGACCACTGGATACCGAGGATGGCGAAACCACTGGATACCGAGGATGACGAAACCACTGGATACCGAGGATGGCATAACCACTGGATACCGAGGATGACGAAACCACTGGATACCGAGGATGGCATAACCACTGGATACCGAGGATGACGTTACCCTGGATACCGAGGATGCCATAACCACTGGATACCGAGGATGACGTAACCACTGGATACCGAGGATGGCGTAACCACTGGATACCGAGGATGGCATAACCACTGGATACCGAGGATGGCAACCACTGGATACCGAGGATGGCAATCACTGGATACCGAGGATGACGTTACCCTGGATACCGAGGATGACATAACCACTGGATACCGAGGATGGCGTAACCACTGGATACCGAGGATGGCATAACCACTGGATACCGAGGATGACGTTACCCTGGATACCGAGGATGACATAACCACTGGATACCGAGGATGACGTAACCACTGGATACCGAGGATGGCGTAACCACTGGATACCGAGGATGGCATAACCACTGGATACCGAGGATGGCATAACCACTGGATACCGAGGATGGCATAGCCACTGGATACCGAGGATGACGTTACCCTGGATACCGAGGATGACATAACCACTGGATACCGAGGATGGCGTAACCACTGGGTACCGAGGATGGCGTTACCACTGGATACCGAGGATGGCATAATCACTGGATACCGAGGATGGCGTAACCACTGGATACCGAGGATGGCGTAACCACTGAAAACCGGGGATGGCAACCACTGGATACCGAGGATGGCGTAACCACTGGATATCGAGGATGGCATAGTCACTGGATACAGATGATTGCATAACCACTGGATACCGAGGATGGCAACCACTGGATACCGAGGATGGCGTAACCATTGGATACCGAGGATGGCATAACCACTGGATACAGAGGTTGGCATAACCACTGGATACCGAGGATGGCATAACCACTGGATACCGAGGATGACATAACCACTGGATACCGAGGATGGCATAACCACTGGATACCGAGGATGACGTTACCCTGGATACCGAGGATAAGTTAAGCCTAGATACCGAGAATCATGTAACCCCTGGATACCAAGGATAACGTAACCCCTGGATACCGATAATCAAGTAACCCTGGATACAATCTACCGAGGATGGCGAAACCGCAGGATACCAAGGATGAGGTAACCCATGTTTACCGAGGATGACGTCACACCTGGATACTGAGAAAGTAACCCCTGGATAATGTGGATGAGGTGACCCATGGATACGGAGGATGAGGTTACCCATTGGTACTGAGGATGACGTAACCCCTGGATACCGATAATCAAGGAACTCCTGGATACCGAGGATGAGGTAACCTTTGGATATCGAGGATGAGGTTAGCCATGGATACCGAGGATGAGGTCACCTTTGGATACCGAGGATGAGGTAACCCTTGGATATCGAGGATGAGGTAACCCATGGATACCGTGGATGAGGTAACCCTTGGATAGCGAGGATGAGGTAACCCATGGATACCGAGGATGAGGTTACCCATGGATACCGAGGATGAGGTAACCCTTGGATACCGAGGATGAGGTAACCCTTGGATATCGAGGATGAGGTAACCCCTGGATACCGAGGATGAGGTAACCCCTGGATACCGAGGATGAGGTAACCCCTGGATACCGAGGATGAGGTAACCCCTGGATACCGAGGGTGAATTTGTATATATTAATTCGATCCCCCATCACATACCGATATTCGTCTAGGCCCCGGGACACCTAGCCATATGTTGGTAGTGTTGTTGTTTCTCCTGTATATCTTGAGGTTTAATATCCAGGCATGTCCAATTTCCACTAGGCCTACAGATTTAGGGGCATTAATATCAAAATCAGATTATCTAAGGTTGTATCGTGTTATCACAATAAAAGAAAAGAATACCTCGAAAAAATGTCATTGTCCGCAAATTCTTTATTATTTACGTAAGTATTTAAAGGCCCAATATCAGGATTTTTTTCGTGATTCTGAAAAAATTCTGACAAAAAATCCAGTTAATAACCATGCAAAAATAAGCCTAAAACGAAGTAAACCTGAGCGGTAACTAACAAGAAACTCTTGACAGAAAAATCCAAAGAACTGAAAATAATTCAGGTGGGGCCCACTTCAACAACAAACCGAATGTAGAATACGGTTCAAAATGGACGTGTGTTTACATATAACGAGTTTCAACTACTGCTGTACCGGTACATGTAACCGCGTAAGAATTCATCTTGAATATTGCTGATATCAGCTAATCTTAACGAAATCTATAAATATAATAAGTTATTAAGCTTGATTTTCGCTTCAAGTTTTGCCGAAAGTTACGTATATTGGGCCTTTAAATAGCACCGAAACAACGTCGTTCTATCTTTTGTATTTTCAATTATTGATCACCAAATTACATCATGACGTCCATGTAAAACGAGATTCATGGAACAGCTTCACGTTAATACAATGTCTGTCTGAGGTAATTCGAGACAGGATGAGATTGTCAATACAACTCTGTTAAAGTTGTAAGTATTAAACGACACCGAAATAATGTTATCATCTCCTTTAATCAACACTGCAAATTATCAGTAAACAATATTAATTAATCACCAAATATAAATGTTCCCGTATATTATCGAATGGGCGAGTTCGATCACCGACCGATTACCTGAGTCGAGCTGTTACATTTAATGTGTTTACACATGCGGGTAAACGACAACCAATCACTGCCTTGCTTTTAAATAATCAAACACGCGCAGATGAACAGAAGTGGGTCTCTTTCGACTAATGAACCATAATAGTCAAACATGCGTACTGTGTAATTCTTGATTTTTTTATTACACATTTGCATTAGGCATTATTAAAGTGATCGTGATATAATTTGACCACAGTCACTTTCGTTGATGATCGAACTCGCCCGACGTCCGAGTAAACGAGATTCCCGGAACAGGCTGACGTCATAACAATGTTTGTCTTAGTGGCGGGATGAGATGTTTCAAAATGAAATTTTCAAAAATTGAAAAATGTGTTTTTGCGTTAATGAATCTATGAAGGCAGATTATTCTGGTGCCGCTTGATGACATATTAGAGGAAATATAGATATATAAATATAAAAAATAGTTTTGAGTATTGAAGTCCTTGAAAGCTTCCATCAATTATGGCTTTATCGGATTGATATTTATTTTGACATCACAAAAAGTACAAATCGTTATTTACAAATATGAATAATGATACACAGATAGAAAACAAGGAAAAGACGTGTATGATACAGGTATGATCATCGTACAAGTATGATCATTGTGCATGTATGTTCATTGTACATGTATGATAATTGTACAAGTATGATCATTGTGCATGTATGATCATTGTACATGTATGTTCATTGTACATGTATGTTCATTGTACATGTATGCTCATTGTGCAAGTATGATCCTTGTGCATGTATGATCCTTGTACAAGTATGATCATTGTACATGTATGATCATTGTACATGTATGTTCATTGTACATGTATGATAATTGTACAAGTATGATCATTGTACAAGTATGATCATTGTGCAAGTATGATCCTTGTGCATGTATGATCCTTGTACAAGTATGATCATTGTACAAGTATGATCATTGTGCATGTATGATCATTGTACAAGTATGATCATTGTGCATGTATGATCCTTGTACAAGTATGATCATTGTGCATGTATGATCATTGTACAAGTATGATCCTTGTGCATGTATGATCCTTGTACAAGTATGATCATTGTGCATGTATGATCATTGTACAAGTATGATCCTTGTGCATGTATGATCCTTGTACAAGTATGATCATTGTGCATGTATGATCATTGTACATGTATGATCATTGTACATGTATGTCCATTGTGCATGTATGATCATTGTACATGTATGATCATTGTGCATGTATGATCATTGTGCATGTATGATCATTGTACATGTATGCTCATTGTACATGTATGATCATTGTACACGTATGATCATTGTGCATGTATGATCATTGTACACGTATGATCATTGTACAAGTATGATCATTGTGCATGTATGATCATTGTACACGTATGATCATTGTGCATGTATGATCATTGTACACGTATGATCATTGTGCATGTATGATCATTGTACATGTATGATCATTGTGCATGTATGATCATTGTACAAGTATGATCATTGTGCATGTATGATCATTGTACACGTATGATCATTGTACATGTATGATCATTGTACACGTATGATCATTGTGCATGTATGATCATTGTACAAGTATGATCATTGTACATGTATGCTCATTGTACATGTATGCTCATTGTACATTTATTCATTGTACATGTATGTTCATTATACATGTATACTCATAGTACATGTATGTTCATTGTACATGTATGCTCATTGTACAAATATCTTCATTGTACGTGTATGTTCATTGTACATGTATACTCATAGTACATGTATGTTCATTATACATGTATGCTAATTGTACTTGTATGTTCATTGTACATGTATGTTCATTGTACCTGTATGTTCATTGTACAAATATGTTCATTGTACATGTATGTTTATTGTATATGTATGTACATTGTACATTTATTTTCATTTTACATGTATGTTCATTGTACATGTATACTCATAGTACAAGTATGTTCATTGTACATGTATGTTCATTGTACATACATGATCATTGTATATGTATGTTTATTGTATATGTATGTTTATAGTACATTTATTTTCATTGTACATGTATGTTCATTGTACATGTATACTCATAGTACATGTATGTTCATTGTACATGTATGTTCATTGTACATCTATTTTCATTGTACATGTATACTCATAGTACATGTATGTTCATTGTACATGTATGTTCATTGTACATTTATTTTCATTGTACATGTATGTTCATTGTACATGTATACTCATAGTACATGTATGTTCATTGTACATTTCTTTTCATTGTACATTTATGAACATTGTACATGCATCTTCATTGTACATGTATGTTCATTGTACATGTATGCTCATTGTACATGTATGTTCATTGTACATGTATGCTCATTGTACATGTTTGTCAATTGCACACGTATTATCATTGTACATGTATGCTCATTGTACATGTATGCTCATTGTACATGTATGCTCATTGTACATGTATGTTCATTGTACATGTATGTTCATTGTATATGTATGTTCATTGTACATTTATTTTCATTGTACATGTATGTTCATTGTACATGTATACTCATAGTACAAGTATGTTCATTGTACATGTATGTTCATTGTACATACATGATCATTGTATATGTATGATTATTGTATATGTATGTTTATAGTACATTTATTTTCATTGTACATGTATGTTCATTGTACATGTATATTCATAGTACATGTATGTTCATTGTACATGTATGTTCATTGTACATCTATTTTCATTGTACATGTATGTTCATTGTACATGTATACTCATAGTACATGTATGTTCATTGTACATTTATTTTCATTGTACATGTATGTTCATTGTACATGTATACTCATAGTACATGTATGTTCATTGTACATTTCTTTTCATTGTACATTTATGAACATTGTACTTGCATCTTCATTGTACATGTATGTTCATTGTACATGTATGAACATTGTACATATATGCTCATTGTACATGTATGATCATTGTACAAGTATGTCAATTGCACACGTATTATCATTGTACATGTATGCTCATTGTACATGTATGCTCATTGTACATATATGCTCATTGTACATGTATGATCATTGTACAAGTATGTCAATTGCACACGTATTATCATTGTACATGTATGCTCATTGTACATGTATGTTCATTGTACATTTATCTCCATTGTACATGTATGCTCATCATACATGTATGATAATTATACACATATGAACATTGTATACATATGATCACTGTACAAGTATGACAAATGTACAAGTATGTTCAATGTACGTGTATGCTCATTGTACAAGTATCTTCCTTGCACATGTATGCTCATTGTACATGTATGCTCATTGTACATGTATGCTCATTATACATGTTTGCTCATCATACATGTATGTTCATTGTACATGTATGTTCATTGTACATGTATGCTCATTGTACATGTATGTTCATTGTACATGTATGTTCATTGTACATATATGTTCATTGTACATGTTTGCTCATTGTACATGTATGCTCATTGTACATGTATGTTCATTGCACATGCATGATCATTGTACATGTATGCTCATTGTACATGTATGCTCATTGTACATGTATGTTCATTGTACATGTATGTTCAGTGTACATGTATCTTCACTGTATATTCATGTTCATAGTACATGTATGTTCATTGTACATGTTTGTTCATTGTACATGTATGCTCATTGTACATGTATGCTCATTGTACATGTAAGCCCATTGTATATGTATGCTCATTCAACATGTATGTCCATTTTACATGTATGTTCAGTGTACATGTTTGTTCATTGTACATGTATGTTCATTGTACATGCATGATCATTGTATATGTATGTTTATTGTATATGTATGTTTATAGTACATGTATGTTCATTGTACATGTATGCTGATTGTACATGTATGTTCATTGTACATGTATGCTTATTGTACATGTATGCTCATTGTACATGTATGTTCATTGTACATGTATGATAATTGTACATGTATGTTCATTGTACATGTATGTTCATTGTACATGTATGCTTATTGTACATGTATGCTCATTGTACATGTATGTTCATTGTACATGTATGATAATTGTACATGTATGCTGATTGTACATGTATTTTCATTGTACATGTATGCTGATTGTACATGTATGTTCATTGTACATGTATGTTCATTGTACATGTATGCTTATTGTACATGTATGCTCATTGTACATGTATGTTCATTGTACATGTATGTTCATTGTACATGTATGCTGATTGTACATGTATGTTCATTGTACATGTAAGTTCATTGTACATGTATGCTTATTGTACATGTATGCTCATTGTACATGTATGATCATTGTACATATATGTTCATTGTACATGTATGCTCATTGTACATGTATGTTCATTGTACATGTATGATCATTGTACATGTATGATAATTGTACATGTATGATAATTGTTCATGTATGTTCATTGTACATGTAAGTTCATTGTACATGTATGCTTATTGTACATGTATGTTCATTGTACATGTAAGTTCATTGTACATGTATGCTTATTGTACATGTATGCTCATTGTACATGTATGTTCAGTGTACATGTATGATCATTGTACATGTATGATAATTGTGCATGTATGATCATTGTTCATGTATGATCATTGTACATGTATGATCATTGTACATGTATGATAATTGGACATGTTAATGGATGCTCTTCCTACATATCTCAACAGTAATTAAAGGATAACCCTTCCTATCTAACTGAACAGTAATTAAGTTCCCCTATCTGTCTATTCTAGTTAATTAATTGCCGTTCCTATCTATCTTTTCTAGTTAATTAATTGCCGTTCCTATCTGTCTATTCTAGTTAATTAATTGCCGTTCCTATCTATCTATTCTAGTTAATTAATTAATTGCCGTTCCTATCTGTCTATTTTAGTTAATTAATTGCCGTTCCTATCTGTCTATTCTAGTTAATTAATTGCCGTTCCTATCTATCAATTCTAGTTAATTAATTGCCGTTCCTATCTGTCTATTCTAGTTAATTAATTGCCGTTCCTATCTATCTATTCTAGTTAATTAATTAATTGCCGTTCCTATCTGTCTATTCTAGTTAATTAATTGCCGTTCCTATCTATCTATTCTAGTTACTTAATTGCCGTTCCTATCTATCTATTCTAGTTAATTTATTGCCGTTCCTATCTATCTATTCTAGTTAATTGATTGCCGTTCCTATCTATCTATTCTAGTTAATTAATTGCCGTTCCTATCTATCTATTCTAGTTAATTAATTGCCGTTCCTATCTATCTATTCTAGTTAATTGATTGCCGTTCCTATCTATCTATTCTAGTTAATTAATTGCCGTTCCTATCTATCTATTCTAGTTAATTAATTGCCGTTCCTATCTATCTATTCTAGTTAATTAATTGCCGTTCCTATCTATCTATTCTAGTTACTTAATTGCCGTTCCTATCTATCTTTTATAGTTAATTAATTGCCGTTCCTATCTATCTATTCTAGTTAATTCATTGCCGTTCCTATCTATCTATTCTAGTTAATTAATTGCCGTTCCTATCTATCTATTCTAGTTGCTTAATTGCCGTTCCTATCTATCTATTCTAGTTAATTTATTGCCGTTCCTATCTATCTATTCTAGTTAATTGATTGCCGTTCCTATCTATCTATTCTAGTTAATTAATTGCCGTTCCTATCTATCTATTCTAGTTAATTAATTGCCGTTCCTATCTATCTATTCTAGTTAATTAATTGCCGTTCCTATCTATCTTTTATAGTTAATTAATTGCCGTTCCTATCTATCTATTCTAGTTAATTCATTGCCGTTCCTATCTATCTATTCTAGTTAATTAATTGCCGTTCCTATCTATCAATTTTAGTTAATTAATTGCCGTTCCTATCTATCTATTCTAGTTAATTAATTGCCGTTCCTATCTGTCTATTCTAGTTAATTAATTGCCTTTCCTATCTGTCTATTCTAGTTAATTAATTGCCGTTCCTATCTATCTATTCTAGTTAATTAATTGCCGTTCCTATCTATCTATTCTAGTTAATTAATTGCCGTTCCTATCTATCTATTCTAGTTAATTAATTGCCGTTCCTATCTATCTATTCTAGTTAATTAATTGCTGTTCCTTTGACTCACTAGCATTATGTAATGTTGTTCGTCTGAACTTTCAGAATCACCCTATCGAACTGCGTAAAAAGCAAAACAAAAATGTAAAACGACTCATTTTTAACTCTAACTTTAAAATTGTATACTTACTGTGAACGGAATTATTTTGGCGCACTTAACAGTAAGAGTACAATTCTAAAGTACTTGAATTTTAGCGTATAACCGAAGTTATTCAAATAAACATAATGATAAAATGATGAACTCACAATACTAGTTGTAGGAAGCAATGTACAGAAATAATTTGTATACTTGGGAACTGTATATAGTTTCCTTAAAATAAATGATGCTAAACTATTGTAAAATAAAAGTAGAGGATCCCTCCTTGAAATATAAAGCCTGTTCTCATAACTAAATCTAGGTTTTAATCCATCAGCCTTATAGTTTAATCGTATCCCAAAACGAAATGAACTTGTTCATGACCGCATTCAAAGATATTTCTATCGTTTGTTTGGTAAAAGGGACGAAGTGAGAGTCAAACTTACAAAACATATATATCATTAAATAACATAGAAATTCAAGTTAACAGGAAGGCAAGTTTTGATTTCAAAGTAAATTTCCATATAACTGTAAAATATATGTAAAAACAAAGGGTACGAACCACTCCCACTCATATATAAACATTAACACAAGGATAAACTGTAAACAAACTTATTTTTGCGGCGATTTAAAATCGCGTTTTCATATAAAACTATTAGAACACGGCGATTTAATTTCGCGATAAATACGGTCGTAAATCATATTTAAAGTACAATACGGTACTCTTACTCTCTGCTTTAAAACTCTTTCCCGGCAATTAATTCTTGCGAATTTTTATAACTCCCGAAATACGTTAAAATTATTCGCAGGCGAAAATAAGTATGTTTATAGTAGTCTGTTTAAGCCTGATATAGTGCATAATTTATATACTGGTCAGATGTACAAGTACTACACTGTTGGTCCACAAGATACCGTGCACTATCCCGTGCTCACTAACTCCACGTCAGATGTACAACACTACACTGATGGTCCACAAGTTACCGTGTACTATCCCGTGCTCACTAACTCCACGTCAGATGTTCAAGTACTACACTGTTGGTCCAGGAGATATCGTGTACTTTCCCGTGCTCACTAACTCCACGTCAGATGTACAACACTACACTGATGGTCCACGAGATACCGTGTACTATCCCGTGCTCACTAACTCCACGTCAGATGTACAAGTACTACACTGATGGTCCACAATATACCGTGTACTATCCCGTGCTCACTAACTCCACGTCAGATGTACAAGTACTACACTGATGGTCCACAATATACCGTGTACTATCCCGTGCTCACTAACTCCACGTCAGATGTACAAGTACTACACTGATGGTCCACAAGATACCGTTTACTATCCCGTGCTCACTTACTCCACGTCAGATGTACAAACACTACACTGATGGTCCACAAGATACCGTGTACTATCCCGTGCTCACTTACTCCACGTCAGATGTTCAAGTACTACACTGTTGGTCCACGAGATACCGTGTACTATCCCGTGCTCACTTACTCCACGTCACATGTACAAACAGAACACTGATGGTCCACAAGATACCGTGTTCTATCCTGTGCTCACTTACTCCACGTCACATGTACAAACAGAACACTGATGGTCCACAAGATATCGTGTACTATCCCGTGCTCACTTACTCCACGTCAGATGTTCAAGTACTACACTGTTGGTCCACGAGATACCGTGTACTATCCCGTGCTTACTTACTCCACGTCAGATGTTCAAGTACTACACGGTTGGTCCAGGAGATACCGTGTACTATCCCGTGCTCACTAACTCCACGTCAGATGTACAAGTATACACTGATGGTCCACAAGATACCGTTTACTATCCCGTGCTCACTTACTCCACGTCAGATGTACACACACTACACTGATGGTCCACAAGATACCGTGTACTATCCCGTGCTCACTAACTCCACGTCAGATGTACAAACACTACACTGATGGTCCACAAGATACCGTTTACTATTCCGTGCTCACTAACTCCACGTCAGATGTACAAACAGAACACTGGTGGTCCACAAGATACCGTGTACTATCCTGTGCTCACTTACTCCACGTCACATGTACAAACAGAACACTGATGGTCCACAAGATATCGTGTACTATCCCGTGCTCACTAACTCTATGTCACTGTAGGGTTAGGGTTAGGTCATACCCCGAAACTTGTCTCTAATGTCAACATGTGTTATACAGGAACACAGGGGAACTATGAACTGAATTCGATCTGAAAGGTCTGCCAAATCCTGACGGAATTGAGAATATGATTCCCATTCTTTCTGACCGAAGGTGCGAGTATCATACAAATTGCCGTCTAGTTGTATTTAACGTCGTGAGTTTGGCAAGAATAGATGTGCCAGCGTATCCATCCAGTTGTTTTTATTTTGTCTTTGACGATCTAGGGATGCCCTGTTTTCAATGAGAGCACTGCTGTTGTCACCAACCATATTGTAGCAGATTTCTAGGATATTGTGTACTATCCAGTGGTGATTAACTCCCTGTTCCTCGTCATACTTTACAGCCTGAAGACGAATCAACGCCCTGTCACGTCTCCTGGTGTCCCCTAGTTCATGGTAACACAGGAAAGACAGGAACACCGCATAAGGGAGGGGTGGAATGTGGACTGTATGCATCTCAGACCCATTCTTCACTATCTGATAAACCTGAGATGGGAAGAACTGTACGATTTCTAGTTTCATTCTGATTTCACGGTGTAGTTGGGATGGGTAAAACTGTAAAGTGGTTTCACTGAGGTTAACATCTGATACACATCTCTGACATTTTTGCTGTAGGCTGTACCCACGTCCACAACAGATCCGTTCATACTTATCCCAGTCGGTTCTGTGTGCAGTATTTCCAAGATAAATGTTGGGTGAAGAGATCACGTGATCACACATTTCTAGCGTTTTCATGTAATTCCCGGTCTGGTAGTAGTAGGTTGCCAAACTAAGTAGTCCTGGACTTGTACATATAGTTGAAAATGGTCTCAGTAGGTTCCTGCATTTTCTGAGAGATTTATACTTCTCTTTATTACCTCTAGCATTGATGTGTTCGCCGAATACCTTCATCCCGGTATACGAAATCATGCTTGACATATCAAAGGTACTCAGAAATTCCTCCAAAATTGATCCTGAACGTAGTGTCAACAACCTGTCATGCCAAGATGTAAGAGCGAATATAACATCGAACAGTTCCGAGTCAGGCCCACACTCTGATTGAGCTGGTGCAGGTAGTACAAGGTCCAATACGCCATTCATCACACTACGGATACGCTCTCCTATAGTCGGTTGTATGACAGTTCCAACTGAGAGACATCCCCAGTTCATGCTATAGAGGTCAGTGAGATAACGGACAAGTTTCTGTCTATTTTGACCGCAAACTTTTCCTAAGAACATGTTGTTTTTCTTGATAAAGTAATTTGGGCAACATCCTGCATTCACAAAGTTGATCAAAGTCTTCAAACAAAACATGAAACAGAGGAACGTATGTTGTTCTTTCCAAAATGAGTCCGGCGTGGCTTCTACTGCATGGAATATAACTGTTTTTATAATATAGGACGACAGTACATCTTCTTCATCTAATATCTGTTTCAACATGCCTGATATTTGTTTGAGAAAGATTTTGAGAAGTCCATACACTAGAAACTGGACATGAGATAAAGAATAAATGAGTTTCCTTTCTGCAGTCGCAAATGAAATCCTCCACTGGAGAAAAGTGTCGGCCGACGTTTTATCCCCTACCGGGACTACATGACAACCACCTTGTATAATCTGATCTCGCAAAGCTTTGTCCGGCCAGTTATGTAAGCGGGGTCTATTTATCCACTCGTTTGCTTCATTTGGCCAGTTATAACAACGAAAAGAATTAACAGCATCCAATTCAAGTGGGTTAACTCCGGATTTAAGCTTGGTGTTAGCTGCAGGGCCATGACCCTTTACATTAAACCCTGATAAAAAAGCTATGTTATCAGTCATTTTGCGTCTGTACATTTCACTTGATATGAAACGTGCCCCACCTCCTGTGACAATAGAACGCCGAACGAGTGGACTGTGTATCTTTTCAAGATGAACGAGTTCCAGGTTTACATAACCAGGTCGACTATTCGCCTCTCTCATCATCAGAACTGATTTATTTGCAGTGTCGATATGCATACTGATGTCCTTATTTGGACACTTTACTATTATTCTTTGGTCAATAAACATATGGTCTACATCCGACTCTCTGAACTTCATTCCTTCCGCCCGACTTCCTGTGGAAAATAATTCATATGATGAATGTTCTATAGGGTTCTGTACTTGATTCTCCAAAACTCCCACCTTCCTCCTAAGGTCCACTATCTCCTGGCTCCCTATAAACTTGTCCAGGATGTGATACAGAATCCAGGACTTCTCGTACAACTCGCCCTGATCAGACATCTCAAGAGATCGTCACAGGTCCTGCAAATATCACACAGAAACAATATAGTATTATTTCAAACAAAAACAAATATTTTGCTTCTGAAATGTTTTTGATTTGCATAATTTTTCAGATAGCTTCCCTGAAAGAAAGCTTTTTGAACATCACTATAACCTTATTTTTTGTAGTAGATTTAACTTTGAAAAGATTTGGCATCTTTGCATATTATGGCATGTGTTATTAAATGCGACACTTACTATCTTTCTGATAATTATAATATTTCATAATAATCGGTTGAAAATCAATTGATATGATTCTGATGACCATGCGAGTGACCCATTCATTAAAAATAAAACACTGCAAAATGAAATACTGAAGTGAAAACAAACATTAGTATACAATTCATTGCAAAACGAAGTTCACATTGACCTCAACGACCTAGAATATCTTTACTTTATTCATTTGAACAAACTTGCATTAACGGCCCAATATACGTAACTTTGGGAAATTTTTCGGGATTCTGTAAAATTATGAAAAAAAATCCAGTTGATAACCATGCAAAAATAAGCCTAAAACGAAGTAAAACTGAGCAGTAACTAACAAGAAACTGTTGCAAAAAAATCCAAAGAATTGAAAATAGTTCAGGTGGGGCCCTCTTCAACAACAAAGCCGTAGGTAGAAGACAGTTCGAAATGGACGCGTGTTTACAAATACCGTGTTTCAACTGCTGCTTTACCGGTAACCGCGCAAGATTTCATCTTGAATATTGCTGATATCAGTTAATCTTAACTGAATCTATAAATATAATAAGTTACTATACTTGATTTTCGCTTCAAGTTTTGCCGAAAGTTACGTATATTGGGGCTTTATACGTTAATGGAAAATCATAACTGTTTAATACTTTGTGTTAGTATTATCATATGAATGGTAATACAATGGGACTTTTGATTTTGAAAGTCTGTCAAATCCTCCCCCAACAGTTAAATTCGACTCAGATCCCGATCTTTAATGTTAAAAAACGTTCGATACGCTAGATTGATTTGAAAACAAACAATGCACTACTTAATGTAGTGTTTAAAGAGAGGAGGTCGAGGCTCGGATGGCATAACAAGTTGATCTTCTGAAGATGCAATTGTCTTTATTTTATTTAACATTTATTATCACAGGTTGATATTCCGTAATTTCCTGTGTATTGCGGGCTATCTTCCGGTGCGGACTATATGTGGATTTGTTTACCAAATTATTAAAAAGAATGCGGGCTATATGTTGTTAAATGTTTCCACTTTTATCAACATGTAGATCAACGTTATTTGTAAGCAAAAAATATCATTGATAAGTTTATATATATCTTTAATTTTATACACAAACATATATATTTACAAAATAAACACAATATTTCCATCATATGTCTCTGATTTCCAACATTTAAAACAATAAATCACAAAGTCACATATAAAGTACACTCGTACTCACAAGGTATACATTCGACGTATAACCCGCGGGCAATCTACCAGTGCGGGTAATCTGGAATTTATTTTACAAAAGCCTCAAATATGCCTTAATTTACTTCCCGCGGGCTATACCCCGTTGCGGGTAATACACAGGAAATTACGGTAAACGATGTATAAATCGTGTTAATTTCTATGGAGGCGTTAGTAATGCCGTGCATATAGCGATCAGTTAAAACCGGATATACGGAGTTGAGACACCTAGCGGTAATCTCTGTTATTACTCTAAATAAGGGAGACACATTTTTAAAGTATCTGGTGCTTCGTTCAGTATATTGTGGGACATTTGGGTAAATACGGATAAATGGAACACTTCACACATAAGCTTCACATATGATTGAATCTAACTCCGTTTATGTTAAATTTTTTGAAACGAACATTATATAATCATGCAGAATGCCCATATAAAGAAGTGAAAACATATCCAATATGGCTGACGTATAAACGTTCACCTCAAACCACAGGCTTTTAAATATATATAAAGTAGCGATCGTTGAAATCTCACATCTGATTAAAACCCTTTGGCTGCTAATCGCAGCAAAAAGTTGTGTTGATAAAAATGGCCCTTACTGTTGATCGCGACAAAAGTGTAATTTTCAATCGGTAGTCCGGAAGTAAAATCTCCCGTCTGAGGCTATATACTTCCGACTGGTTCTGACGCCATGACTTTCGATCTTCTCGGGACTTTACTATAATACAGACGAACAAGCGGGGTAACTCAAGTCGAAGTGAGGTGAAACTTTCCTTCCCTAACGCCAGGAAACTGCACAGAAGTTTAGCTTTACCTTGCTCCGTCCATCAATTTACTACTTGAGATTGAACGACCAATCAAATCGTTTGTTGTCAGATTCCTTCACGGTGAAACACAGGCCGACGTGCTATTCAGTATTGTCCCTTTGATCTAAATCGTAGAAACTGGCCAATCAGAGTGGTGGCTCAAATTCGGACACAGTGAACACAGGGACCTGAGAAACAGCCAGTTTGCATTTTAAAAAATGTACCTTTAACATTTTAATCTTTTACCATGTCACAACATCCGAGTAACGCCTCCCTCAGTACTTCCAGTACTTTGATTTGGTTTTTAATATAAAAATATATACACTTTATTTATTTTACAACAATTATGAAACAAGCTATACAACTTATATTAGTCACTCTTGTTGGCCCGGATGTTAGCGCGCGAGGGGTCTTATTGTGGGAGGAAACCGGAGTACCCGGAGAAAACCCACGTGGTCGGGCAGGTGACCCCATACCTTTTCACGTCCGATCGGGGAATCGAACCCCTGCCGCCTTGGTGAAAGGCAAGTGCGCTATCCACTGCACCACCCGACCACCCTATTAATATGGTTTTTAATATGAAGTTCAGGACAAGAAATGCAGCAATTATCCTCTTTATCCAATGGATTGCCATTCCATAGCGTCATTATAGGCAAATAACTAATGATACATTTCTTTTGAAATTAAAAAGAATTATTGTATAACATAAACTATTATTTGATATTCTCTTTCGAGGCGTACCCGGTACGTTATACTGAAATAGAAACGTTTGCGGATATCCCATATTAACAAATACTAGTAAAATATATCAAATTATTTATATTTGTTCCCGGGGTTCTGTAGCCTCCATAAAATCCAAAAAATGTTTATATACGACGAACAGTTTATACAGTAAACGAAACCTCATTTGTCACCCAGACTGCGAGTACTAAATGTGTGAGAGAAGGAAATATGTCTCTTTGTTAGAACGATAAACGTAAGATACACATATTAGAATGTCTTTATCAATACAGAATACCAAACATGAATTTCCATAAAACTGTGTCGTCCTTCTAGAACTCTTCAGTGACACTATGGACCAAAAAGCTGGAAATCCAAAGGTTCTAAACTACCGAGAAGTAGAAAGAGAGGTGCATAACACTCATTATTTTAGTGATTTTCAAAAAGTTGATGAGTACGGTTCTATTTAAAATTAATGACAATAGGTTACGTGTATATATTCTGACTCATAAGATTTAATTATGGTCTTTAGAGGCACGGTGGTCTAGTGGTAGGACGCCGGGCTTGTGGTCGAAGGGTTGCAGGTTCGATTCCCGGACCCGGCACTTGTATTGTATCCTTGATCAAGATACTTTACTCTGCTTGTTCCAGTCTTCTCAGCTGTAAGTGAGTACGTTGTTGGGTAGTGCTAGAACAGGTAGAAATTGCAGCACCGGCCGTATCCTCGCCGCGGAGTTGA
Source organism: Mimachlamys varia (assembly GCA_947623455.1). Classification (NCBI taxonomy): domain Eukaryota; kingdom Metazoa; phylum Mollusca; class Bivalvia; order Pectinida; family Pectinidae; genus Mimachlamys; species Mimachlamys varia. The sequence goes on along the minus strand of OX392544.1, from coordinate 38,469,344 downwards.
GAACGATATTTGCTGGTTGCTAAGGCCCTATAACTACGTATAATAATTTGCAAACCTCTTTGAGACGGTCATCAAGGTCGTGATATATATGAGAACCTCAAATTGCTATTATTATTTAAGGTTACGACAAACACCAGTGGTTAAGTCTACCAGCAAATAGTGCATGGCATTGAGGGCATTATGGGATTTCATGGACTGGTCAGTCACCCAAAAATATGTATATGGACCGAAGCAATATTGGCTGACTTACTGGAACATCACCGATTTTCTCTGAAAGCATGTCAGTGACTGAGTTTATATAGTATTATGTATTTGATTGTTTTTCAATCACTTGGGATAAGGATGATGATTGTTTGTAGAAATGAGGTTACCAAGGATACCGCCATGATATATGAGTGCTTTTGTTTTAAGGAATATTGTCGTATTTAACAAAATACTTGACAATGTTGGACAAATTTCACTCGGGTGGGAGAGGAGTTGTACTTATATCACAATGAGTGATTATTTGTACTTATATCACAATGAGCGTTTATTTGTACTTATATCACAATGAGTGTTTATTTGTACTTATATAACAATGAGTGTTTATTTGTACTTATATCACAATGAGTGTTTATTTGTACTTATATAACAATGAGTGTTTATTTGTACTTATATCACAATGAGTGTTTATTTGTACTTATATCACAATGAGTGTTTATTTGTACTTATATCACAATGAGTGTTTATTTGTACTTATATAACAATGAGTGTTTATTTGTACTTATATCACAATGAGTGTTTATTTGTACTTATATAACAATGAGTGTTTATTTTTACTTATATCACAATGAGTGTTTATTTGTACTTATATAACAATGAGTGTTTATTTGTACTTATATAACAATGAGTGTTTATTTGTACTTATATCACAATGAGTGTTTATTTGTACTTATATCACAATGAGTGTTTATTTGTACTTATATCACAATGAGTGTTTATTTGTACTTATATCACAATGAGTGTTTATTTGTACTTATATAACAATGAGTGTTTATTTGTACTTATATCACAATGAGTGTTTATTTGTACTTATATAACAATGAGTGTTTATTTTTACTTATATCACAATGAGTGTTTATTTGTACTTATATAACAATGAGTGTTTATTTGTACTTATATAACAATGAGTGTTTCTTTGTACTTATATCACAATGAGTGTTTATTTGTACTTATATCACAATGAGTGTTTATTTGTACTTATATAACAATGAGTGTTTATTTGTACTTATATCACAATGAGTGTTTATTTGTACTTATATCACAATGAGCGTTTATTTGTATTTATATCACAACGAGTGTTTATTTGTACTTATATCATAATGAGTGTTTATTTGTATTTATATAACAACGAGTGTTTATTTGTACTTATATCATAATGAGTGTTTATTTGTACTTATATCACAATGAGTGTTTATTTGTACTTATATCACAATGAGTGTTTATTTGTACTTATATCACAATGAGTGATTATTTGTACTTATATAACAATGAGTGTTTATTTGTACTTATATAACAATGAGTGTTTCTTTGTACTTATATCACAATGAGCGTTTATTTGTACTTATATCATAATGAGTGTTTATTTATTGGCTTCAAGGGGTCGCAATACCCTAATTTACATGTTACTCACAACTCCTTCATGTATATGACCTACGATTGCCTTCTATAATGAAGTTTTAGGCCAATGGCCCCATTCCTTGGCTTCAAGGGGTCGCAATATCCTAATTTACATGTTACTCATTTTCATAAATCAGGATAAAACTTTGCCTGAAATACAAAAGAAAGCTCCAACTAAAAGTATAAATAAGTTTTTTTTTCTACCACAAATTAGTGGGTATTATTCAATTCCCAAGGCTTCAATTAATCGTTACAATAATTATTGTTCTATAAACAAACAAACAAACCTCGCGCTATATCCTCCGAAAATTCACTTTATTGATTGATTCTTTTCTCTTACAAATTATTACGATGCTGCATCAGCCAATCAAAAGCGACGTTATAAACGGCGACGTCATATTTTACGTTGTAGGCTGATAACATATTTTTTTTAAGGTGTGTTCATACTTTTGGAAACACCCATGTCATTTTTTTCTAAGTAGGCTTATTTTCTTGCATTTTTGACATAGATTCCATATGTGAAAAGAAGAAAGGGGGTTCTCGACCTACTTTTTGAGATATTTGAGCTTGAATGTAGCACATTCTGCTTAAATTGCCCCAAAAATATGAAAATACCGTGCAAGTATATTTTCTACAATATTTACAAAACTTAAGTTAACAGAAAGATGATTATCTTCAAAAAGTTACTTGGTGCAAAATCAAAAGCAAAATAAAAAAAACCAATTATATTTGTAATAGTTATGCACTTTTTGTTGATATCTGTTACCTACATAATGCCATTTTTAACAAATTTACATCGAACTAATTAATTAAAAACAAGCATAAATGCTATCAAAACCCATGTCAATTCTATAAAACGTTGACAGTAGATAGCCAAGAATATATGCTTTTCGGTAAGCATACTTGAAGTAAGAAATTCGTTCCCCTACCCCAATTTGCCCAATCCTATCGTAATCGGTAAAAGGCAAAATAATGTCGTGTTATTTATCCAAACCGGCAAAATAGATATCGTATCCCCCCCCCCATACTTGTATTTGATATCCGTTCAGATTAAGAGGCAATTCTGCTTGAAAAAGAAATAAAAATCATGATTTCGAAGGTTCCGAAATCCGGATTTCTGGACCGCTTCCGGGTCCGGTTTTATAAATGAAATTGTATTTCCGTACACAATCCTAGCATGACGTGCTCGATAGATCGATCAGTTTGTTGTGATTTTCTCCATTGCAGGTCGGCATATAAAATACCCATTGAACACCATATTTGCAATCATTATCTAGTATACTTCTAAGTATTACTGTAAATGTATGTGTATCGTAACATTAACAATCGAATTCAAAATCAGGTCAAGTGTACTCCAACAATGTTAGAGGTTTAACACGGTGAGATACTTTTTGACAGGCGCCGTGTAACCTCTAACTGTCCATAGCTGATTTCCCCGATGCTGACGATCAATTTTCCAAAGTTCGGATTTTGAAAAAAAATATAGCGTGTCACTTACTTTTAAATGATCAACAAAGTCCAAATAACATTCCTTTCCATAAATCCATTATGAAATCAGAATTTCGTGTCAAACACTCAATTTTCTACAAATAATATTTTTTTAATGTCTTAGTGAAACAGACAACATTGCCGGAAGTGAATTTAAATATCACGTTGTTTTGCGGTTAATACAAAATTGGAAATACATTCAATGTTCTACAAGCGGAATACAACCAAGTTCTGTCTCATTTCGTTCCGTTTAAATAAACCCTGTACTAATTTTTATCAACCGATGAAGCAATGTTGAAAAATAAGCCGGAGAGGTGCTTCAGCCGCTTGGTCTTGTATTTCATGTTTTACAGTCATAATGGATTTATGGAAAGTCCGTACTATTCTATATAATTGTATCTTTGACATACATAAAGGATAATAATGACATAAACTGTGAGTAGACACTGTTTTATGAACTGTCAATCACTGAAGTAGGTTTTTCAAGCCGATTTCATTTCCTTTAAATCCCCCTTGAATCTGCATCAAATAATGAGTGCTTCGGAAATAAGAGGTCGCAGTCGGCAAAATCATATCCGATAATTAAAAAGGCCGACCAGCGGCCTCTTATGTTATAGGAGTAAGGTCAAGTTATACTGTACAGACTACGAGCGCACGTCCCCGGGATAAAGTTTCCGGGACTAAAATGTGTGTCGCACTTTCTTTCGGTCATACAGAGACGTATAAAACATGTATATAACATGTGCTATATACGTTGTTATATACGTCTCTGGGTCATGTATTACTTTTTTACATTTTTTTATACAATCGATTTCTTTTTTATTGTACCTTGTTCTTATGATGGTCATTCTGAGCAATAAATGTAAATATTCCTTGTTTGACCATCAGCTACAGTAGACATACAGTACAGATTGGTAAATTTAGTCCCAGCAGTTTACAATATATTAATGTGTACATGCAATGACAGGACTGGACAGAGTAACAAACTGGAAGGAATACTTGCACCATTATTCCTAAGGTCCACCAGAGAATGAAATAAATCAACAGGAACGGATTAAGTTCAAGGACTGGTTGATTGTTATTATAGTGGCCTAATATTACAAAATGTATACAAATATCAGTTACATAGATCTCTAAAGATAGCTGTCCACAAACAGGGACCTGAGAATGTGTTACAGCTAGTTTTAGACCTAAACTATTGTTTTTGAAAGTAATTTTACACTTTAAGTGTGTTAAGATCATTTTTTTTTATAAAAAATGCCCCGTCAATGGTCATAAACCTTAGTTTAGGTCCAAAATTAAAATCACGCCATCCTAAAAATTGCAACGCGAAGAAAGCAGTACCCTGCTGTTTTTGTTATAATTTGATTTCCATGCGTATTTCTAACTGAATTTATTTGAAGTTACTACATTTTATTATTACTGGTTATAATTTGTATCATATTATTTCCATATATTTTTGAAACAGTTAATTTTTACCTATTAATTAGCCGCGTTTTACTACAGGTGATTTCGAAAACAAAAGTATTCGTGTGAATAGCGTCCCGTTTCTTTGTATGATTGACTAAATCATTTTTGTGATAAAAACCAGTTACACATTACTGTTTATAATATACAACATTTATATAGCGCTCTATATAATTTGTAAAATTACTCTAAAGCGCTTCACAACATGTAGATAATAATTTGATACTTACACTGCATAAATAAAGAAGTTATTACAATCTAAGCTAATGTGATAATATAAAAAATTGCATATAAATACGAACTACATCTACTGTAGATAAACAAATGTCAGTATATACATGACGTCTAAGTTGTCCCTAATATGCAGACGTGAAAAGATACGTCTTCAGAAGTTTCTTGAATTTGGCCAGAGTATTTGTTTTTCGGATAGCGGATGGTAATCTATTCCACAGCGTGGCCGAACTTTCCCAAAACACCGGTTTCCATAGGTCACAGTACGAGATTTTGGGACACACAACAATGATTCTGTCTTCGACCTCAGTGATCGTGACGGCTGATACAGGGTAACTAGCTCCCGTATGTACTGGGGAGCTGTTCCATCAAGTGCCTTGTATGTGTATACCAAGATTTTGTATTGTGACCTGTATGGCACAGGTAGCCAGTGCAATGAATACAGAACAGGAGTGATGTGTTATCTCTTTCTAACCCGAGAAACGAGACGTGCTGCCGTGTTCTGGACCTTCTGTAGGCGACTTGTCAATTTGTCAGATATACCACAGAGTAGGGCATTTCCATAGTCCAGCCGTGAGGTAACAAGTGAATGAACCAAAATCTTGCATGCATCGGCAGTTATAAACTGCCGTATACAGCCGATGTTCCTGATCTGGTAGTAACAGGATTTGGCGATAGCATTCACTTGTTTCTCCATGTTCAGTGAACTATCAAAGTACACCCCAAGATTTTGAACAGTTGAGACAGCCTCTACAGTACTTGTTCCGACCTTGAGCTGGAGAGCCGTTGATTGCTTACACTTTGGAGAAAAGACGATCAGTTCCGTCTTTTCCTGATTTAGTTTTAGCATGTTGGCATTCATCCAGCTTCTGATGTCTGTCAGACAAGCTTCCAGATTTTCTGATACGGTGTCCCAGCTGTCCTGTGGTCTGATGACCATGTAAATCTGTGTGTCATCAGCATAACAATGATAGCAAAGGTTATGTCTATGACAAATCTCACCGATTGGTTTTGAATACATGCAGTATTTACGGGGTCCTAACACCGACCCTTGAGGAACCCCATAATCAAACATGCTGTCACGTAAAACAGAAGATCCGATTGCAATACACTGCCGTCGATCACCTAGATAGGACTGTATCCAGCATAATGCGTCGTCAGTCACTCCATACGAATACTCCAGACATTTATGGAGTATGCTATGGTCGATGACATCAAATGCAGCTGACAAGTCTAGCATGACGAGCACCGCTTTGCACTTGTTATCCAATGCAGAAGCTATGTCGTTATGCACACGTAGGAGGGCCGTCTCTGTAGAGTGTCCCTTGCGATAGGCCGATTGCAGGTTGTCATGGAGACTGTTTGCATGGAGATGGGCCTCTAAACGCCGGGACACAACCTTCTTCAAGATCTTAGACAGAAAAGGCAAATTTGACACTGGACGGTAGTTCTTCAACTCCTCCTTATCCAATCCAGGCTTCTTCAGCAATGGTCTTACATGTGCTTTCTTGAAACACAATGGAACCTTTGACTCAACCAATGATTTGTTCATGATTGAGGTAATCAAAGGAAGCAGTGCTTCAAGACATTTTTTCAGAAGGTCTGTTGGAAGCGGGTCAAGCTCACATGATTTTGATTGCGATGTCTGAGTGATTCTGCGTAGTTCATCCGGAGTTGTTGGAGTGAGCTTTGACAATGGTTCCCCGTCAAATTGAATGTCAGCACTCATGACAGATACATCGTTGTCAGTTGTCGAATTCACTTCGTCAATGTTTCTCCTGATCGTGTTGATCTTATTCAGAAAGAAATCGCTGAACTTGTTTGAGAAGTCTTTGTCAGTTGTACAGCTTGGCAGGATGATTTCACCTTTTTGACCCATTAGCGCTTTTGTGAGTCTAAAAAGCTGCCTGGGGTCCTTACCACATTCTTCGATCTTTTCTGAATAATAAGTCTTCTTCGATTGAACGAGAAGTGAACCAACTAACCGACATTGGTCCCTATAAATCTGATGGTGAACGGCCAATTTGGTCCTTCGCCAACGTCTTTCTGCTTTTCTGCGATTCTGTTTTTCCTCGCGTAGATTTTCATTGTACCACGGGGATTTAGGTCTCATGGTGATCACCTTTGTTTGTAGAGGTGCATGTTTAACTTGTATCTGGTCAAACATGGTTGTTGTTGCAATACTTTATTTCAAATGCGTGCTTTAGCTATATATATATAGGAGTGTTTTTGAAACTTTTGAAATATAACTAACGAGAATGAAACATAATCGTTCAGAGCGGGAAATCGTGCTGCGAACTCAGAGCGGGAAATCGTGCTACGATCTTAGAGCGGGAAATCGTGCTGCGAACTCAGAGCGGGAAATCGTGCTACGAACTCAGAGCGGGAAATCGTGCTGCGAACTCAGAGCGGGAAATCGTGCTACGAACCCAGAGCGGGAAATCGTGCTGCGAACTCAGAGCGGGAAATCGTGCTGTGAACTCTGAGCGGGAAATCGTGCTGCGAACTCAAAGCGGGAAAACGTGCTGCAAACTCTATAGGCGTGGAGGGTCCTTACTAAAATATTTCACCTTGAATAAGCAATGTACATAACTTGCTCACGAAAGTGAAAGCGCTAGGGAATATGGGCTAGTTTGTTTTTTTAGATATCGTTTCTTTGATATGTAGAAATTCTTTCGTTATAAAATGTACAAATATAGACTGTTTGTTTGAAATTGATCATTTTTAAGGAAATTATTTCTATAATGATATAATGCTCAGAGATGTTTATAAACATAATTCTCATTTGCATGGGTTGGCGGATTAAGGATTTCCTTATTATTAATTAAAAACCGCATGGAAAACATCAAGTTTTGTCAAAATATCGGTATGAATAGTTCACAAGGATTACAGAACTACGATGTTGTAAAATATTTGGCGATATTATAAAAAAGGTAAGCAAACCTTACTTAATTGCCCCTTTAATGAGACCAGAAATGATCCATAATGCCAAAACAGTTTTTCATCCAGTTGATTTTTTTCTATCAATTACGTAATCACCCACCTGTGAGGAGAAACCGTGACGTAACAACCCCCCCCCCCCCCCCCCCCCGCGTACCACCCACCCCCTACCCCCTCTCACCATTAAATGCCCTATGTATATACCCAATGAATACTTCATGATTATATAATTAGCATATGTTTTAGTCTTACTAGAAGTTTTCCCGTTTAGCATTACAGTTTTTATTAGTTCCTTGTTCACATATGGGTGAGAAATATGGCGTAGTAACATACTTTATGCATTATATATCATAAACATATATTTAAATCTTACCAGGAGTGTTCTCGTCTAAGCTATCGTCTTGTTTTGATGTGGAACGTCAGGAGAACGCGTGGCTCCTGGAAGGGTCCAGAGGCTGACGAAAGAAACTTCTCATCACTGGTAATGCTGTCGGGAGGGTATGCTAGGGTATTTCAGTTCATCACATTGTTTTCCAAAGATGTTGTCGCATCTCCAGTTTTGAATTTGACACCGTATTAAATCCCCCGTGAGCGCTGTATGTTTCACGTTCTACATACAACCTTCTACATACAACCTGCTACATACAAATCAAAACAGATGAGTCTAGTAAAGCTTGAAATGTGTTACATCCGTTTTCTGTACACTCCGGTTTATAATGACTAGTCTGAAGATAGCTGGAGTCTATACACAGAACAAACCGCTACTTATGTTTTTATGGACACGTGTTCCCGATATTCGTTGTAAAGATAACTGGGCTTTTCTAGAATGTAGTGAACGTTTCTAAGAGTATGGTCTATGATGTGTTCCTATAATTTGTTTTATTTGTATTTAATATTCGTGTATACCTACACTCCCTATAATACATTTAAATACCTCCCTTCTTCAGCTTAGTAAACTCTGACTGCGTATAAATTAGCATAAACGCAATGCGAAAAAGACTAGGCGGGTTTAATTATGTTTTAAATGAGGCGCCGTTTCAGCTTCAGAAGATAAGTATCAAATGACAGTCATTGTATGGTTCCTTCAACATCTTGAAGTATGGAATACATTTGGAGTACATTTCGTCTAATTATAGAATAAATTGATGACGGTGAACGTCTTATTTCATTGATGCACATTCGAAATTTGTCAATGGTAATGTAAACAAAATGGCGGCTTCCTGTTGCGACGGTCGACCGCGTCACAACCAGATCAGTGTGTCAATGCGTGAACATAAAGCTTATTGTAAGTGCATAAGTGTGTTCGAAATGCTAGAAATATTATTTCAAAAGAAGTTCACATTTGATGAAAAGAAGTAAAGTATTGTGTTTAGCTGCGGCGTATTTTCTAAATTTACAAATATATTGATGTAGATTCACACGGGTTATATTGTCTTAGGAACCACGGCTATCGCAGTTACCATCGAAGCAACACGCCTCGAAGGTTTTTTGTTGTTTTTTCGTATAGCATTTAAACATTATTTATGGTGTAAATATAAGGATTTATGGTGTAAATATAAGGTTTAGCTTCAATGGCATTTTCGTACATCAGTCAGCCAAAGTTATTTTCTGTACTCTACCGTGCCCCCTCCCCCCTGCGCCCTGCCCCTGCCCCCTGCCCCCGGCCCCCTCCCCACCCCCCCCCCCCCCCCCCTTCTGACTGATACTCATATCATTTTCTAATTTGCAAATCGTAATAGAAATGGTCGCCGACAATTGACGATAAAATATGAAAATGTGAATTTCTCAACCCGCTTTTAAACACAACATCACATCGACGTTCTGCTTCCAGGAAAAGTGCAGCTACACAAGTGCTTCATTGTAATCACGTGGCTATTTGTTGGATCACGTGTTGTTCAATGTTCGAATGCCTTGGTGAAAATAGACGTCTCCATCGATAACCTGTCAGATTCGTTAAAACACATAAAACTTCACAACGGCCCGAGATAACTATTAATTTCTCTATATTGGCTTACCAAACATATACAGGTGTAGCTCCTTCCCTATATCTCACTCAGACTAATCCTCCAGATATGTCAAAGGTGGGTCTTTGGTACAATTCCAGTCGAAGTGTTGACAGGTCATGACCACCATTTTTTCACATGGTGATGAAGAGCGTGTGGCTACTGCTGCATCATGGTTAATATTCTGGCGCAATATACCCCATTTGAAGCATTCAATACATTCAAACTATTCTTAAGCGACCCTTGAGGCTTAAGTTTTGGGATACACTTATCTGGCGACTAAATGAGATAAATGTAGTTGTTAAAACATAAAGAATGTCTCGCATAGATGTAAGCTTCAGAGTTTAGATGCATATGTTGAGTAAATAACTTGTGTCGCGTGGCAGACAAGGTTATCATTTCATGGAATGATAATTGATATGTTTATAAATATTTATCACTTTCTTTATTATTTTCGTTATTTCACTTTCGTTATTTCACAGTAGAAATCTTACACGGCCATCTGTAGAAATATGACCCCACTCGATATTTCTGTATTTCGTCCCGTGAAAAAGTGACCCACCGTAGATTTCAACGGTAGGTAGTTTTCCACTGGGTCATTTTTTCACTTCACACCGAAACATTTGTATGAGTTGTTCCCCTTGATCGAATCGAACTCCCCCATTGCCTCCTGGCATTGGAGACTCGGCATTGTTGTCGTCTCTAGAACATGTCTACTGGGGTAAGATAGTCTTGAAGAAATGGCATCAACAGTAAATATTGATGAGAAACTACTGCAGGATTTAATATCTAATGAAGCGGGAGATAAAAATGGTTCAACTTCTCCGATCAGCTTATCTACCGTGTATGACCGAATCCGGAAATATCTACTTATGAAGCGAGGCATGTTCGCCACAAAACAACTTGACAAGTTCATCCCGTAACAGTAGAGTGTCATAGTTAACAATTCTGTAAAGTAAATTCGATGGAATAAGCAAAAATGCTTGACTAGTACCTGGCATTTGCCACTACGATTTGTTTTTTCAGGATCGTAGAAAATAGTTAACAGTCAAGATTTCGTTAGCTGTGCTCTGAAAGACTTGATATGATAAAAACTAATGATTTTTCAAACCAGTTGCTGACGTGATAATTTAATTAACGTGAAAATGTATTTTAAAGATTAGGGATTGTGTACGGGGGATAGCTTTCAATATTCAATATGCTACGTTGTAGAGCTGTTTGAATTTTGAGCTTATTTCCATGAAATGAACACTGACGTCAGGGGAGACGTTCACAAATTTCATTTCTCCTTTAAACTCATCAACAACATAACCCTACATTTGCACTAAAATAAGTGTTGGAAACTACAATCAAGCATAACATCAGCTAAAAAACAATAATGGAAATTTGTCAAGCTGTTATTGTATGATGATAATTTCAAAATTGGCCGAAATACACTAAAGTAAAGGGGGAAATGAAAGGTGCGACATCACTTATGACCAGGTACTAGGGGTATGATAAAAACTTCCAATAAGTTCTGTTTTCGACTTTACGAGCTTATTCTATGCGCTAAACTATCCGTCAGTTTTAATACCAATGTCACCCGCTTTTGTCCTTTAATGGTTGCTCAAGAAATAGAATCATAACTATCTATAAAAATTCAAACGGGATTTTGCAAACAATGACAATTTTTTGAGAAAAATTATACATGTAACATGTGCGTCATCGTTACTATAACATACACATTACGCAGGTCACTATAAGTAGGCAATATGTTAGTCTAATTAAAATGCATATCCTTATTCTCACTCCGTTATATAAGGATATGAATAAATCTCATAAGAAGTCGTGTTCTGATGACCTCTGAACCTTCTTTACTTCATATTCAATGTGAATTGTCTAATTGACGATATAATCTGCACTAAGTCATTTTGTAACAATATGTATACCAGTATTAGACCTTACCTACAATAGAATTACACAATTTTAGTCGTCCATCAGTAAGCGGTGTTCAATTGGTAAATGGACAAATTCACCAGGATGTGACCCCTTATGGAAGTTGTATGCGGAGAATAGCGGAGAGACAATTAGGATCGGTATTTCAATCAGATTGGCAATAAGTCACATGATAAACAGAAAACTCAAACTACAAAGCCATATTATATAAAGTGACGTACTCCTGTGTTTCGGAATGTCCTTTCTACAGACAATAAGTTATATCATATAAATTATATACATCATGGCATATATATCCCCCGTACAGTGAAAAACCTTTCCCCCGTAAACCTCATTCTCTTCCTTTTGCTAGCCCCTGTACACCAGCGGGAAATGTTTGATTAAATTTGACGTACTTCTAACAGTTCATTCAACAAGATATTTTGCATTCTGCCTAAGGAACTAACATAGATGAAATAACAAATAAAAAATTGGCAAGGAAGGATCAATAAAATCATATAATTCATCATAGGTACTAAGTAACACACTTGATTATCTGTTATTTAATTAAAAACGCTTACGAAGTAATCTTGTGTTTTTAGTAGTTTGATTAGTGAAGAATTACGAAGCAACTTGAAATTTGTTTGTATACACTGTAACACTGAAAAGGTCTCATATCAGGCCGAAGCGAGAGGAAAAGTATCTTTTTCCGGTTTCGGTCATACTCGCTGTTATCCCAATCAGCTGTGTACTTGACCCGATCAAGGTCACCGTGGTATAATTAAGATCTTGACACTACTCACAAATAAACAAAAGACCTAGGGTGTTTATATTTGTCTAGTTACATTCAGAGAAAATTACGTACTAAATGTTGATGACTTAGCTTTGTCAGTGTTCAAGGTAATAGAGGTAAAATATGTTTAAAACTCAAGCGATTTCTTCTGAGTAACTAAAGGGTGTAGGGTAACAATATTTGATCAGGAACATGCTAAGATGAACGGTTACCCAGAATGGTATCAATTAAGAAGTGTAGGCCCGTTGTGCCTCTTGTTTCTGTTTTGTGTCAATGGTTAGTGTTCTTTGTTGTGAGGATTAACAGAATTATTACATATACATTATTATGTATGTCTGTAGGTCAGGAGTAACAAAGGATACTGTCATAATAGATATTAGTTAAAGGCTCAATATAAGTAACTTCAGGAATTGTTTTGTGATTCTGAAAAATTCTGATAAAAATCCAGTTGATAACCATGCAAAAATCAGCCTAAAACGAAGTAAACCAGAGCTGTAACTAACAAGAAACTCTTGACAGAAAAATCCAAAGAATTGAAAATAATTCAGGTGGGGCCCACTTCAACAAACCGAAGGTAGAAGACGGTTCGAATGGACGCGTGTTTACAAATACCGAGTTTCAACTACTGCTGTACCGGTAACCGCGTCAGAATTCATTTTGAATATTGCTGATATCAGTTAATCTTAACTAAATCTATAAATATAAAAAGTTATTAGGCTTGATTTTCGCTTCAAGTTTTTGCCGAAAGTTACGTATATTGTGCCTTTAAAGGAATATAATCGTATTCAACTAGACTATATTACGGAAATTTTAATTTAGTATTAACGTGGGTGGGAAACGAGCTGTACTTATATGTTACTGAGTGTTACAAACTCGTGCTAGTTAAGATTAGTATACAAGTGTTGTTAATATCCATGACAAGTAACAGCGGGAAGTATTTGTTAGTTGGAACATATTGTACAGACAAAGTACTTAAGTATTGTATGATATCATCACTGATTCCACTTAACCTCGATTGTTCACGTTGTTTAAGGAAACAATGTAGATTAGTTTCATTTTAAAGCATTTCGATGAAAATCATAGCGATGTTTCAATCAGCTCTCTATAATCGGTATACCCCTACTTTATCTGTATACCCCGGACTTTTCTCGGTATACCCCGGACTTTATCTGTATACCCCGGACTATATCGGTGTACACGAACTTTATCTGTATACCCCTACTTTATCTGTATAACTCGAACTTTATCGGTATACCCCGGACTTTATCGGTATCCCCGGACTTTATCTGTATACCCCGGACTTTGTCGGTATACCCCGGACTTTATCTGTATACCCGGACTTTATCTGTATGCCCCGGATTATATCGGTAAACACGGACTTTATCTGTATAACCCGGACTTTATCTGTATACCCGGACTTTATCGGTATACCCCGGACTATATCGGTATACACGGACTTTATCTGTATACCCCGGACTTTATCTGTATACCCGGACTTTATCGGTATACCCCGGACCTTATCTGTATACCTCGGACTTTATCTGTATACCTCGGACTTTATCTGTATACCCCGGACTTTATCTGTATACCCCGGACTTTCTCTGTATACCCCGGACTTTATCGGTATACCCGGACTTTATCTATATACCCAGACTTTATCTGTATACCCTGAACTTTATCTGTATACCCCGGACTATATCGGTATACACGGACTTTATCTGTATACCCTGGACTTTATCTGTATACCCCGGACTGTATCGGTATACCCCGGACTTTATCTGTATACCCAGACTTTATCTGTATACCCAGACTTTATCTGTATACTCAGACTTTATCTGTATACCCCGAACTTTATCTGTATACCCCGGAATTTATCGGTATACCCAGACTTTATCTGTATACCCAGACTTTATCTGTATACCTCGAACTTTATCGGTATACCCCGGACTTTATCGGTATACCCAGACTTTATCTGTATACCCAGACTTTATCTGTATAACCCGGACTTTATCAGTATACCCCGGACTTTATCTGTATACCTGGACTCTATCGGTATACCCAGACTTTATCTGTTTACCCAGACTTTATCTGTATACCCGGACTTTATCTGTATACCCCGGAATTTATCGGTATACCCCGGACTTTATTTGTATACCCCGGACTTTATCTGTATACCCCGGACTTTATCTGTATACCCGGACTTTATCGGTATACCCCGGACTTTATCTGTATACCCGGACTTTATCTGTATACCCCGGACTTTATCTGTAACCCGGACTATATTTGTAAACCCAAGACTTTATCGGTATACCCCGGACTTTATCGGTATACCCCAGACTTTGTCTGTATACCTGGACTCTATCGGTATACCCAGACTTTATCTGTTTACCCAGACTTTATCTGTATACCCGGACTTTATCTGTATACCCCGGAATTTATCGGTATACCCCTGACTTTATTTGTATACCCCGGACTTTATCTGTATACCCCGGACTTTATCTGTATACCCGGACTTTATCGGTATACCCCGGACTTTATCTGTATACCCGGACTTTATCTGTATACCCCGGACTTTATCTGTATACCCGGACTATATTTGTAAACCCACGACTTTATCGGTATACCCCGGACTTTATCGGTATACCCCAGACTTTATCTGTATACCTCGGACTTTATCTGTATACCCCGGACTTTATCGGTATACCCGGACTTCATCGGTATACCCGGACTTTATCTGTATACCCGGACATTATCGGTATACCCGTACTTTATCTGTATACCCCGGACTTTATCGGTATACCCAGACTTAATCTGTATACCCCGGACTTTATCTGTATACCCCGGAAATATATCTGTATACCCCGGACTTTATCTGTATACACCGGACTTTATCTGTAAACCCCAGACTATATCGGCATACCCCAGACTTTATCTGTATACCCCGGATTTTATCAGCATACCCCGGACTTTATCGGTATACCCCAGACTTTATCGGTATACCCCGGACTTTATCGGTATACCCCGGACTTTATCAGTATACCCGGACTTTATCTGTATACCCGGACTTTATCGGTATACCCGGACTTTATCTGTATTTTGCGGACTTTATCTGTATACCACGGGAATTTATCTGTATACCCCGGACTTTATCTGTATACCTCGGACTTTATCTGTCAACCCCAGACTATATCGGTATACCCAGGACTTCATTGGTATACCCGGACTTTATCTGTATACCCGGACTTTATCTGTTATACCCCGGACTTTATCTGTATACCCCGGACTGTATCGGTATACCCCGGACTTTATCTGTATACCCGGATTTTATCGGTATATCCCGGACTTTATCTGTACACCCGGACTTTATCTGTATACCCCGGACTTTATCTGTATACCCGGACTTAATCTGTATACCCCGGACTTTATCTGTATACCCGGAATTTATCTGTATACCCCGGACTTTATCTGTTTACCCGGACTATATCGGTATATCCCGGACTTTATCTGTATAACCCGGACTTTATCGATATACCCAGACTTTATCTGTGTACCCGGACTTTATCTGTATAACCCGGACTTTATCGGTATACCCCGGACTTTATCTGTATACCCGGACTCTATCGGTATACCCAGACTTTATCTGTTTACCCAGACTTTATCTGTATACCCGGACTTTATCTGTATACCTCGGAATTTATCGGTATACCCCGGACTTTATTTGTATACCCCGGACTTTATCTGTATACCCCGGACTTTATCGGTATACCCGGACTTTATCGGTATACCCCGGACTTTATCTGTATACCCGGACTTTATCTGTATACCCCGGATTTTATCTGTATACCCGGACTATATTTGTAAACCCACGACTTTATCGGTATACCCCGGACTTTTTCGGTATACCCCAGACTTTATCTGTATACCTCGGACTTTATCTGTATACCCCGGACTTTATCGGTATAACCGGACTTTATCGGTATACCCGGACTTTATCTGTATACCCGGACATTATCGGTATACCCGTACTTTATCTGTATACCCCGGACTTTATCGGTATACCCGGACTTAATCTGTTTACCCCGGACTTTATCTGTATACCCCGGACTTTATCTGTATACCCCGGGAATTTATCTGTATAACCAGACTTTATCTGTATACCCCGGGAATTTATCTGTATACCCCGGACTTTATATGCATACCCCAGACTTTATCTGTATAACCCGGACTTTATCTGTATACCCCGGACTTTATCTGTATACCCCGGAAATTTATCTGTATACCCCGGACTTTATCTGTATACACCGGACTTTATCTGTAAACCCCAGACTATATCGGTATACCAAGGACTTTATTGATATACACGGACTTTATCTGTAAACCCCAGACTATATCGGCATACCCCGGACTTTATCTGTATACCCCGGATTTTATCAGCATACCCCGGACTTTATCGGTATACCCCAGACTTTATCGGTATACCCCGGACTTTATCGGTATACCCCGGACTTTATCAGTATACCCGGACTTTATCTGTATACCCGGACTTTATCGGTATACCCGGACTTTATCTGTATATTGCGGACTTTATCTGTATACCCCGGGAATTTATCTGTATACCCCGGACTTTATCTGTATACCTCGGACTTTATCTGTCAACCCCAGACTATATCGGTATACCCAGGACTTCATTGGTATACCCGGAGTTTATCTGTATACCCGGACTTTATCTGTTATAACCCGGACTTTATCTGTATACCCCGGACTGTATCGGTATACCCCGGACTTTATCTGTATACCCGGACTTTATCGGTATATCCCGGACTTTATCTGTACACCCGGACTTTATCTGTATACCCCGGACTTTATCTGTATACCCGGACTTAATCTGTTTACCCGGACTATATCGGTATACCCCGGACTTTATCCGTATAACCCGGACTTTATCGATATACCCAGACTTTATCTATATACCCGGACTTTATCTGTATACCCCGGACTTTATCTGTAGTTCCCTTCTTTATCGGTATACCCCGGACTTTATCTGTATACCCGGACTTTATCTGTATACCCAGGACTTTATCGGTATACCATGGACTTTATCGGTATACCCCGGACTATATCGGTATACACGGACTTTATCTGAATAACCCTACTTTATCTGTATACCCGGACTTTATCTGTATACCCCGGACTTTATCTGTATACCCGGACTTTATCTGTATACCCCAGACTTTATCGGTATATCCCGGACTTTATCTGTAAACCCCAGACTATATCAGTATATCATGGACTTTATCTGTATACCCGGACTTTATCTGTATACCCGGACTTTATCTGTATACCCCGGACTTTATCTGTATACCCGAACTTTATCTGTATACCCGGACTTTATCTGTATACCCGGACTTTATCGGTATACCCCGGACTATATCTGTATACCCGGACTTTATTTGTATACCCCGGACTTTATCTGTATACCCGTACTTTATCTGTATATCCCGGACTTTATCGGTATATCCCGGACTTTATCTGTATACCCGGACTTTATCTGTATTCCCCGGACTTTATCTGTATACCCGGACTTTATCTGTATTCCCCGGACTTTATCTGTATACCCGGACTTTATCTGTATACCCGAACTTTATCTGTATTCCCCAGACTTTATCTGTATACCCGGACTTTATCTGTATTAACCGGACTTTATCTGTATACCCGGACTTTATCTGTATACCCGAACTTTATCTGTATTCCCGGACTTTATCTGTATACCCGGACTTTATCGGTATACCCGGACTTTATCTGTATACCCCGGGACTTTAGCTGTATACCCGGACTTTATCTGTATACCCGGACTTTATCGGTATACCCCGGACTTTATCTGTATACCCCGGACTTCATCGGTATACCCGGACATTACCGGTATACCCAGACTTTATCGGTATACCCGGACTTTATCGGTATACCCCGGACTTCATCTGTATACCCCGGACTTTATCGGTATACCCGGACTTTATCTGTATACCCCGGACTTTATCTGTATACCCGGACTTTATCGATATACCGCGGACTTTATTTGTATACCTGGACTATATTTGAAAACCCACGACTTTATCGGTATACCCCGGACTTTATCGGTATACCCCGGACTTTATCTGTATACCTCGGACTTTATCTGTATACCCCGGACTTTATCGGTATACCCGGACTTTATCGGTATACCCGGACTTTATCGGTATAACCGGACATTATCGGTATACCCAAACTTTATCTGTATACCCCGGACTTCATCGGTATACCCGGACATTACCGGTATACCCAGACTTTATCGGTATACCCGGACTTTATCGGTATACCCCGGACTTCATCTGTATACCCCGGACTTTATCGGTATACCCGGACTTTATCTGTATACCCCGGACTTTATCTGTATACCCGGACTTTATCGATATACCGCGGACTTTATCTGTATACCTGGACTATATTTGAAAACCCACGACTTTATCGGTATACCCCGGACTTTATCTGTATACCCCGGACTTTATCTGCATGCCCGGACTTTATCGGTATACCCGGACTTTATCGGTATACCCCGGACTTTATCTGCATGCCCGGACTTTATCGGTATACCCGGACTTTATCGGTATACCCCGGACTTTATCGGTATACCCCAGACTTTATCGGTATACCCCGGACTTTATCGGTATACCCCGAGACTTTATCTGTATACCCGGACTTTATCTGTATACCCCGGACTTCATCGGTATACCCCGGGACTTTATCTGTATACCCAGACTTTATCTGTATACCCCAGACTTTATCGGTATACCCCGGACTTTATCGGTATACCCGGACTTTATCTGTATACCCGGACTTTATCTGTATACCCCGGACTTTATCGGTATACCCAGGACTTTATCGGTATACCCAGACTTTATCTGTATACCCCGGACTTTATCTGTATACTCCTACTTTATCTATATACCCGGACTTTATCTGTATACCCCGGACTTTATCTGTATACCCGGACTTTATCTGTATACCCCGGACTTTATATGTATACCCCGGACTTTATCTGTATACCCAGACTTTATCTGTATACCCCGGACTTTATCTGTATACTCCGGACTTTATCTGTATATCCGGACTTTATCTGTATACCCCGGACTTTATCTGTATACCCGGACTTTATCTGTATACCCGGACTTTATCTGTATACCCCGGACTTTATCGGTATACCCAGGACTTTATCGGTATACCCAGACTTTATCTGTATACCCCGGACTTTATCGGTTTACCCCGGACTTTATCTGTATACCCCAGACTTTATCGGTATACCCCGGACTGTATCGGTATATAAAGCAATGCACCGCCCATGACACATCTCTTACTTCTAAAGTTAAAGTTAAGGTTCGATATGTATGTAGTGGAAAGTAGCTTGGAACCACAGTGTGACGCAAATTTCATCTTGTCCTTTCCTTATTGAACTCGGGCAGAGACGTTTGGTCTCATACAGTCAAAGACATGTCCGTAAATGTGGTCCGTATAACGTTGTGGCAGGGATGTCATTCGTAGGCGAGTGAGGGGAGGATCTGTACTTAAAAAAGAAAAACGCTGATTTTAGGTTAAAGTGAGAGATCATCCTTCTTTGCTTGTTTCATGGCCTGCTTGAACGACTGTGCAAAACGTTCCGCTAATCCGTTGGTGCGCTCGCCATTTGCTATGTGCATCTACTATAATAGAAACATGGAATTTAAGAATGGTCCCGAAAAATCAATGTGCAGTCTTTTTCATGGAATGGACGACCATTCCCAGGGATGAACTGGAGCAGCCCTTGACACATCACTGGTATATTGGCATCCATAGCAGGATTTACACATGTTCTCAATATCTGAATCAATGTCAGGCCACCACACGTTATTTAGAGCAAAGGATTTCATCCTGACCATACCTACGTGTCCGTCGTGAATATTTCCTGTAACATTTTTGTCTATAGTGTGCCAGGAACGATCACTCTGTTGCCCCATAACAAGATGTTTTGATGCACGTTAATTCTGTACTTACGAAATGGACGATAACTTTCCTCAATGGGAAGTTCTGTAGTTACTTGTAGAACAGAGTCCAACACCTTGGATAGAATTGGGTCTCGCAGAGTTTCCTTGCGAATCTGAGTGTCAGAAATGGGTATTTGGTCCACTTGAGATGTGTAAAACAATGACGCTGTATCCGTGTATTCACCCTGTATTTCCAACGGAAATCTCCTTAGTTCATCAGCATGCGCATGCTTATGCGTGTTTCTATACTCAATAGGTATGTAACCGAAAAGAAATATTGCATATCTCTGTAACCTGGCTGCCGTCATTGCAGGTATAGACGGACGTGAATGACGAATACTAAACGGAGGCTTATCGCCAAAAGAGCTCTGTATAAACCTTAGTTAGGTGGTAAACAGCTCTGTACAAACCTTAGTTAGGTGGTAAACAGCTCTGTACAAACCTTGGTTAGGTGGTAAACAGTTCTGTACAAACCTTAGTTAGGTGATAAACAGTTCTGTTGAAACCTTAGTTAGGTTGTAAACAGCTCTGTACAAACATTAGTTAGGTGATAAACAGCTCTGTACAAACCTTAGTTAGTTGGTAAACAGCTCTGTACAAACCTTAGTTAGGTGGTAAACAGCTCTGTACAAACATTAGTTAGGTGGGAAACAGCTCTGTACAAACCTTAGTTAGGTGATAAACACCTCTGTACAAACCTTAGTTAGGTGATAAACAGCTCTGTACAAACCTTAGTTAGGTGGTAAACAGCTCTGTACAAACCTTGGTTAGGTGGTAAACAGTTCTGTACAAACCTTAGTTAGGTGATAAACAGTTCTGTTGAAACCTTAGTTAGGTTGTAAACAGCTCTGTACAAACATTAGTTAGGTGATAAACAGCTCTGTACAAACCTTAGTTAGTTAGTAAACAGCTCTGTACAAACCTTAGTTAGGTGGTAAACAGCTCTGTACAAACATTAGTTAGGTGGAAAACAGCTCTGTACAAACCTTAGTTAGGTGATAAACAGCTCTGTACAAACCTTAGTTAGGTGGTAAACAGCTCTGTACAAACCTTAGTTAGGTGGTAAACAGCTCTGTACAAACCTTAGTTAGGTGGTAAACAGCTCTGTACAAACCTTAGTTAGGTGATAAACAGCTCTGTACAAACCTTGGTTAGGTGGTAAACAGTTCTGTACAAACCTTAGTTAGGTGATAAACAGTTCTGTACAAACCTTCGTTAGGTGGTAAACAGCTATGTATAAACCTTAGTTAGGTGGTAAATAACTCTGTACAAACCTTAATTAGGTGGTAAACAGCTCTGTACAAACCTTAATTAGGTGGTAAACAACTTTGTACAAACCTTAGTTAGGTGGTAAACAGCTTTGTACAAACATTAGTTAGGTGGTAAACAGTTCTGTACAAACCTTAGTTAGGTGGTAAACAGTTCTGTACAAACCTTAGTTAGGTGGTAAACAGCTCTGTAAAACATTAGTTAGGTGGTAAACAGTTCTGTACAAACCTTAATTAGGTGGTAAACAGCTCTGTACAAACATTAGTTAGGTGGTAAACAGTTCTGTACAAACCTTAGTTAGGTGGTAAACAGTTCTGTACAAACCTTAGTTAGGTGGTAAACAGCTCTGTACAAACCTTAGTTAGGTGGTAAACAGCTCTGAACAAACCTTAGTTAGGTGGTAAACAGCTCTGTACAAACCTTGGTTAGGTGATAAACAGCTCTGTACAAACCTTAGTTAGGTGGTAAACAGCTCTGTACAAACATTAGTTAGGTGGTAAACAGCTCTGTACAAACATTAGTTAGGTGGTAAACAGCTCTGTACAAACCTTAGTTAGGTGATAAAGAGCTCCGTAAAAACCTTAGTTAGGTGGTAAACAGCTCTGTACAAACATTAGTTAGGTGATAAACAGCTCTGTACAAACTTGAGTTAGGTGATAAACAGCTCTGTACAAACCTTTATAGGTGGTAAATAGCTCTGTATAAACCTTAGTTAGGTGGTAAACAGCTCTGTACAAACATTAGTTAGGTGGTCAACAGCTCTGTACAAACCTGAGTTAGGTGGTAAACAGTTCTGTACAAACCTTAGTTAGGTGATAAACAGCTATGTACAAACCTTAGTTAGGTGGTAAACAGCTCTGTACAAACCTTAGTTAGGTGATAAAAAGCTATGTACAACCATTAGTTAGGTGATAAACAGCTCTGTACAAACCTTAGTTAGGTGGTAAACAGCTCTGTACAAACCTTAGTTAGGTGGTAAACAGCTCTGTACAAACCTTAGTTAGGTGGTTAACAGCTCTGTACAAACCTTAGTTAGGTATTAAACAGCTCTGTACAAACCTTAGTTAGGTGGTAAACAGCTCTGTACAAACCTTGGTTAGGTGATAAACAGCTATGTACAAACCTTGGTTAGGTGGTAAACAGCTCTGTACAAACCTGAGTTAGGTGGTAAACAGCTCTGTACAAACCTTGGTTAGGTGATAAACAGCTCTGTACAAACATTAGTAAGGTGGTAAACAGCTCTGTACAACATTAGTTAGGTGGTAAACAGCTCTGTACAAACATTAGTTAGGTGATAAACAGCTCTGTACAAACCTTGGTTAGGTGGTAAACAGCTCTGTACAAACCTAAGTTAGGTGGTAAACAGCTCTGTACAAACCTTAGTTAGGTGGTAAACAGTTCTGTACAAACCTTAGTTAGGTGGTAAACAGCTCTGTACAAACCTTAGTTAGGTGGTAAACAGCTCTGTACAAACCTAAGTTAGGTGGTAAACAGCTCTGTACAAACATTAGTAAGGTGGTAAACAGCTCTGTACAAACCTTAGTTAAGTGGTAAACAACTCTGTATAAACCTTAGTTAGGTGGTAAACAGCTCTGTACAAACCTTAGTTAGGTGGTAAACAGTTCTGTACAAACCTGAGTTAGGTGGTAAACACCTCTGTACAAACCTTAGTTAGGTGGTAAACAGCTCTGTACAAACCTTAGTTAAGTGGTAAACAACTCTGTATAAACCTTAGTTAGGTGGTAAACAGCTCTGTACAAACCTTAGTTAGGTGGTAAACAGCTCTGTACAAACCTTAGTTAGGTGGTAAACAGCTCTGTATAAACCTTAGTTAGGTGGTAAACAGCTCTATACAAACCTTAGTTAGGTGGTAAACAGCTATGTAAAAACCTTAGTCAGGTGGTAAACAGCTCTGTACAAACCTTAGTTAGGTGATAAACAGCTATGTACAAACCTTAGTTAGGTGGTAAACAGCTCTGTACAAACCTTAGTTAGGTGATAAACAGCTCTGTACAAACATTAGTTAGGTGGTAAACAGCTCTGTACAAACCTTAGTTAGGTGATAAACAGCTCTGTACAAACATTAGTTAGGTGGTAAACAGCTCTGTACAAACCTTAGTTAGGTGGTTAAAAGCTATGTATAAACCTTAGTTAGGTGGTAAACAGTTCTGTATAAACCTTAGTTAGGTGGTAAACAGCTCTGTACAAACCTTAGTTAGGTGGTAAACAGCTATGTACAAACCTTAGTTAGGTGGTAAACAGCTCCGTACAAACCTTAGTTAGGTGGTAACCAGCTCTGTACAAACCTTAGTTAGGTGGTAAACAGCTCTGTACAAACCTTGGTTAGGTGGTAAACAGCTCTGTACAAACCTTAGTTAAGTGGTAAACAGCTCTGTACAAACCTTGGTTAGGTGGTAAACAGCTCTGTACAAACCTTAGTTAGGTGGTAAACAGCTCTGTACAAACCTTGGTTAGGTGGTAAACAACTCTGTACAAACCTTAGTTAGGTGGTAAACAGCTCTGTACAAACCTTAGTTAGGTGGTAAACAGCTATGTACAAACCTTAGTTAGGTGATAAACAGCTCTGTACAAACCTTAGTTAGGTGGTAAACAGCTCTGTACAAACCTTAGTTAAGTGGTAAACAGCTCTGTACAAACCTTGGTTAGGTGGTAAACAGCTCTGTACAAACCTTAGTTAGGTGGTAAACAGCTCTGTACAAACCTTTGGTTAGGTGGTAAACAACTCTGTACAAACCTTAGTTAGGTGGTAATCAGCTCTGTACAAACCTTAGTTAGGTGGTAAACAGCTATGTACAAACCTTAGTTAGGTGATAAACAGCTCTGTACAAACCTTAGTTAGGTGGTAAACAGTTCTGTACAAACCTTAGTTAGGTGGTAAACAGCTCTGTACAAACCTTAGTTAGGTGATAAACAGCTCTGTAAAACCTTAGTTAGGTGGTAAACAGCTCTGTACAAACCTTAGTTAGGTGATAAACAGCTCTGTACAAACATTAGTAAGGTGGTAAACAGCTCTGTACAAACCTTAGTTAAGTGGTAAACAACTCTGTATAAACCTTAGTTAGGTGGTAAACAGCTCTGTACAAACCTTAGTTAGGTGGTAAACAGTTCTGTACAAACCTGAGTTAGGTGGTAAACACCTCTGTACAAACCTTAGTTAAGTGGTAAACAGCTCTGTACAAACCTTGGTTAGGTGGTAAACAGCTCTGTACAAACCTTAGTTAGGTGGTAAACAGCTCTGTACAAACCTTGGTTGGGTGGTAAACAACTCTGTACAAACCTTAGTTAGGTGGTAAACAGCTCTGTACAAACCTTAGTTAGGTGGTAAACAGCTATGTACAAACCTTAGTTAGGTGATAAACAGCTCTGTACAAACCTTAGTTAGGTGGTAAACAGCTCTGTACAAACCTTAGTTAGGTGGTAAACAGCTCTGTACAAACCTTAGTTAAGTGGTAAACAACTCTGTATAAACCTTAGTTAGGTGGTAAACAGCTCTGTACAAACCTTAGTTAGGTGGTAAACAGCTCTGTACAAACCTTAGTTAGGTGGTAAACAGCTCTGTATAAACCTTAGTTAGGTGGTAAACAGCTCTATACAAACCTTAGTTAGGTGGTAAACAGCTATGTAAAAACCTTAGTCAGGTGGTAAACAGCTCTGTACAAACCTTAGTTAGGTGATAAACAGCTATGTACAAACCTTAGTTAGGTGGTAAACAGCTCTGTACAAACCTTAGTTAGGTGATAAACAGCTCTGTACAAACATTAGTTAGGTGGTAAACAGCTCTGTACAAACCTTAGTTAGGTGATAAACAGCTCTGTACAAACATTAGTTAGGTGGTAAACAGCTCTGTACAAACCTTAGTTAGGTGGTTAAAAGCTATGTATAAACCTTAGTTAGGTGGTAAACAGTTCTGTATAAACCTTAGTTAGGTGGTAAACAGCTCTGTACAAACCTTAGTTAGGTGGTAAACAGCTATGTACAAACCTTAGTTAGGTGGTAAACAGCTCCGTACAAACCTTAGTTAGGTGGTAACCAGCTCTGTACAAACCTTAGTTAGGTGGTAAACAGCTCTGTACAAACCTTGGTTAGGTGGTAAACAGCTCTGTACAAACCTTAGTTAAGTGGTAAACAGCTCTGTACAAACCTTGGTTAGGTGGTAAACAGCTCTGTACAAACCTTAGTTAGGTGATAAACAGCTCTGTACAAACCTTGGTTAGGTGGTAAACAACTCTGTACAAACCTTAGTTAGGTGGTAAACAGCTCTGTACAAACCTTAGTTAGGTGGTAAACAGCTATGTACAAACCTTAGTTAGGTGATAAACAGCTCTGTACAAACCTTAGTTAGGTGGTAAACAGCTCTGTACAAACCTTAGTTAAGTGGTAAACAGCTCTGTACAAACCTTGGTTAGGTGGTAAACAGCTCTGTACAAACCTTAGTTAGGTGGTAAACAGCTCTGTACAAACCTTGGTTAGGTGGTAAACAACTCTGTACAAACCTTAGTTAGGTGGTAATCAGCTCTGTACAAACCTTAGTTAGGTGGTAAACAGCTATGTACAAACCTTAGTTAGGTGATAAACAGCTCTGTACAAACCTTAGTTAGGTGGTAAACAGTTCTGTACAAACCTTAGTTAGGTGGTAAACAGCTCTGTACAAACCTTAGTTAGGTGATAAACAGCTCTGTAAAACCTTAGTTAGGTGGTAAACAGCTCTGTACAAACCTTAGTTAGGTGATAAACAGCTCTGTACAAACATTAGTAAGGTGGTAAACAGCTCTGTACAAACCTTAGTTAAGTGGTAAACAACTCTGTATAAACCTTAGTTAGGTGGTAAACAGCTCTGTACAAACCTTAGTTAGGTGGTAAACAGTTCTGTACAAACCTGAGTTAGGTGGTAAACACCTCTGTACAAACCTTAGTTAAGTGGTAAACAGCTCTGTACAAACCTTGGTTAGGTGGTAAACAGCTCTGTACAAACCTTAGTTAGGTGGTAAACAGCTCTGTACAAACCTTGGTTGGGTGGTAAACAACTCTGTACAAACCTTAGTTAGGTGGTAAACAGCTCTGTACAAACCTTAGTTAGGTGGTAAACAGCTATGTACAAACCTTAGTTAGGTGATAAACAGCTCTGTACAAACCTTAGTTAGGTGGTAAACAGCTCTGTACAAACCTTAGTTAAGTGGTAAACAGCTCTGTACAAACCTTGGTTAGGTGGTAAACAGCTCTGTACAAACCTTAGTTAGGTGGTAAACAGCTCTGTACAAACCTTGGTTAGGTGGTAAACAACTCTGTACAAACCTTAGTTAGGTGGTAAACAGCTCTGTACAAACATTAGTTAGGTGGTAAACAGCTATGTACAAACCTTAGTTAGGTGATAAACAGCTCTGTACAAACCTTAGTTAGGTGGTAAACAGCTCTGTACAAACCTTAGTTAGGTGGTAAACAGCTCTGTACAAACCTTAGTTAGGTGATAAACAGCTCTGTAAAACCTTAGTTAGGTGGTAAACAGCTCTGTACAAACATTAGTTAGGTGGTAAACAGCTCTGTACAAACATTAGTTAGGTGGTAAACAGCTCTGTACAAACCTTAGTTAGGTGATAAAGAGCTCCGTAAAAACCTTAGTTAGGTGGTAAACAGCTCTGTACAAACATTAGTTAGGTGATAAACAGCTCTGTACAAACTTGAGTTAGGTGATAAACAGCTCTGTACAAACCTTTATAGGTGGTAAATAGCTCTGTATAAACCTTAGTTAGGTGGTAAACAGCTCTGTACAAACATTAGTTAGGTGGTCAACAGCTCTGTACAAACCTGAGTTAGGTGGTAAACAGTTCTGTACAAACCTTAGTTAGGTGATAAACAGCTATGTACAAACCTTAGTTAGGTGGTAAACAGCTCTGTACAAACCTTAGTTAGGTGATAAACAGCTATGTACAACCATTAGTTAGGTGATAAACAGCTCTGTACAAACCTTAGTTAGGTGGTAAACAGCTCTGTACAAACCTTAGTTAGGTGGTAAACAGCTCTGTACAAACCTTAGTTAGGTGGTTAACAGCTCTGTACAAACCTTAGTTAGGTATTAAACAGCTCTGTACAAACCTTAGTTAGGTGGTAAACAGCTCTGTACAAACCTTGGTTAGGTGATAAACAGCTATGTACAAACCTTGGTTAGGTGGTAAACAGCTCTGTACAAACCTGAGTTAGGTGGTAAACAGCTCTGTACAAACCTTGGTTAGGTGATAAACAGCTCTGTACAAACATTAGTAAGGTGGTAAACAGCTCTGTACAACATTAGTTAGGTGGTAAACAGCTCTGTACAAACATTAGTTAGGTGATAAACAGCTCTGTACAAACCTTGGTTAGGTGGTAAACAGCTCTGTACAAACCTAAGTTAGGTGGTAAACAGCTCTGTACAAACCTTAGTTAGGTGGTAAACAGTTCTGTACAAACCTTAGTTAGGTGGTAAACAGCTCTGTACAAACCTTAGTTAGGTGGTAAACAGCTCTGTACAAACCTAAGTTAGGTGGTAAACAGCTCTGTACAAACATTAGTAAGGTGGTAAACAGCTCTGTACAAACCTTAGTTAAGTGGTAAACAACTCTGTATAAACCTTAGTTAGGTGGTAAACAGCTCTGTACAAACCTTAGTTAGGTGGTAAACAGTTCTGTACAAACCTGAGTTAGGTGGTAAACACCTCTGTACAAACCTTAGTTAGGTGGTAAACAGCTCTGTACAAACCTTAGTTAAGTGGTAAACAACTCTGTATAAACCTTAGTTAGGTGGTAAACAGCTTTGTACAAACCTTAGTTAGGTGGTAAACAGCTCTGTACAAACCTTAGTTAGGTGGTAAACAGCTCTGTATAAACCTTAGTTAGGTGGTAAACAGCTCTATACAAACCTTAGTTAGGTGGTAAACAGCTATGTAAAAACCTTAGTCAGGTGGTAAACAGCTCTGTACAAACCTTAGTTAGGTGATAAACAGCTATGTACAAACCTTAGTTAGGTGGTAAACAGCTCTGTACAAACCTTAGTTAGGTGATAAACAGCTCTGTACAAACATTAGTTAGGTGGTAAACAGCTCTGTACAAACCTTAGTTAGGTGATAAACAGCTCTGTACAAACATTAGTTAGGTGGTAAACAGCTCTGTACAAACCTTAGTTAGGTGGTTAACAGCTATGTATAAACCTTAGTTAGGTGGTAAACAGTTCTGTATAAACCTTAGTTAGGTGGTAAACAGCTCTGTACAAACCTTAGTTAGGTGGTAAACAGCTATGTACAAACCTTAGTTAGGTGGTAAACAGCTCCGTACAAACCTTAGTTAGGTGGTAACCAGCTCTGTACAAACCTTAGTTAGGTGGTAAACAGCTCTGTACAAACCTTGGTTAGGTGGTAAACAGCTCTGTACAAACCTTAGTTAAGTGGTAAACAGCTCTGTACAAACCTTGGTTAGGTGGTAAACAGCTCTGTACAAACCTTAGTTAGGTGGTAAACAGCTCTGTACAAACCTTGGTTAGGTGGTAAACAACTCTGTACAAACCTTAGTTAGGTGGTAAACAGCTCTGTACAAACCTTAGTTAGGTGGTAAACAGCTCTGTACAAACCTTAGTTAGGTGATAAACAGCTCTGTACAAACCTTAGTTAGGTGGTAAACAGCTCTGTACAAACCTTAGTTAAGTGGTAAACAGCTCTGTACAAACCTTGGTTAGGTGGTAAACAGCTCTGTACAAACCTTAGTTAGGTGGTAAACAGCTCTGTACAAACCTTGGTTAGGTGGTAAACAACTCTGTACAAACCTTAGTTAGGTGGTAAACAGCTCTGTACAAACCTTAGTTAGGTGGTAAACAGCTATGTACAAACCTTAGTTAGGTGATAAACAGCTCTGTACAAACCTTAGTTAGGTGGTAAACAGCTCTGTACAAACCTTAGTTAGGTGGTAAACAGCTCTGTACAAACCTTAGTTAGGTGATAAACAGCTCTGTAAAACCTTAGTTAGGTGGTAAACAGCTCTGTACAAACCTTAGTTAGGTGATAAACAGCTCTGTACAAACATTAGTAAGGTGGTAAACAGCTCTGTACAAACCTTAGTTAAGTGGTAAACAACTCTGTATAAACCTTAGTTAGGTGGTAAACAGCTCTGTACAAACCTTAGTTAGGTGGTAAACAGTTCTGTACAAACCTGAGTTAGGTGGTAAACACCTCTGTACAAACCTTAGTTAGGTGGTAAACAGCTCTGTACAAACCTTAGTTAAGTGGTAAACAACTCTGTATAAACCTTAGTTAGGTGGTAAACAGCTCTGTACAAACCTTAGTTAGGTGGTAAACAGCTCTGTACAAACCTTAGTTAGGTGGTAAACAGCTCTGTATAAACCTTAGTTAGGTGGTAAACAGCTCTATACAAACCTTAGTTAGGTGGTAAACAGCTATGTAAAAACCTTAGTCAGGTGGTAAACAGCTCTGTATAAACCTTAGTTAGGTGGTAAACAGTTCTGTACAAACCTGAGTTAGGTGGTAAACAGTTCTGTACAAACATTAGTTAGGTGGTAAACAGCTCTGTATAAACCTTAGTTAGGTGGTAAACAGCTCTGTACAAACCTTAGTTAGGTGGTAAACAGCTCTGTATAAACCTTAGTTAGGTGATAAACAGCTCTGTACAAACCTTAGTTAGGTGGTAAACAGTTCTGTATAACCCTTAGTTAGGTGGTAAACAGCTCTGTATAAACCTTAGTTAGGTGGTAAACAGTTCTGTATAAACCTTAGTTAGGTGGTAAACAGCTCTGTACAAACCTTAGTTAGGTGGTAAACAGCTCTGTACAAACCTTAGTTAGGTGGTAAACAGCTCTGTACAAACCTCAGTAAGGTGGTAAACAGTTCTGTATAAACCTTAGTTAGGTGATAAACAGCTCTGTACAAACCTTATTTAGGTGGTAAACAGCTATGTACAGCCATTAGTTAGGTGATAAACAGCTCTGTACAAACATTAGTTAGGTGGTAAACAGCTCTGTACAAACCTTAGTTAGGTGATAAACAGCTCTGTACAAACATTAGTTAGGTGGTAAACAGCTCTGTACAAACCTTAGTTAGGTGGTTAACAGCTATGTATAAACCTTAGTTAGGTGGTAAACAGTTCTGTATAAACCTTAGTTAGGTGGTAAACAGCTCTGTACAAACCTTAGTTAGGTGGTAAACAGCTATGTACAAACCTTAGTTAGGTGGTAAACAGCTCCGTACAAACCTTAGTTAGGTGGTAACCAGCTCTGTACAAACCTTAGTTAGGTGGTAAACAGCTCTGTACAAACCTTGGTTAGGTGGTAAACAGCTCTGTACAAACCTTAGTTAAGTGGTAAACAGCTCTGTACAAACCTTGGTTAGGTGGTAAACAGCTCTGTACAAACCTTAGTTAGGTGGTAAACAGCTCTGTACAAACCTTGGTTGGGTGGTAAACAACTCTGTACAAACCTTAGTTAGGTGGTAAACAGCTCTGTACAAACCTTAGTTAGGTGGTAAACAGCTATGTACAAACCTTAGTTAGGTGATAAACAGCTCTGTACAAACCTTAGTTAGGTGGTAAACAGCTCTGTACAAACCTTAGTTAAGTGGTAAACAGCTCTGTACAAACCTTGGTTAGGTGGTAAACAGCTCTGTACAAACCTTAGTTAGGTGGTAAACAGCTCTGTACAAACCTTGGTTAGGTGGTAAACAACTCTGTACAAACCTTAGTTAGGTGGTAAACAGCTCTGTACAAACATTAGTTAGGTGGTAAACAGCTATGTACAAACCTTAGTTAGGTGATAAACAGCTCTGTACAAACCTTAGTTAGGTGGTAAACAGCTCTGTACAAACCTTAGTTAGGTGGTAAACAGCTCTGTACAAACCTTAGTTAGGTGATAAACAGCTCTGTAAAACCTTAGTTAGGTGGTAAACAGCTCTGTACAAACCTTAGTTAGGTGATAAACAGCTCTGTACAAACCTTAGTTAGGTGGTAAACAGCTCTGTACAAACCTTAGTTAGGTGGTAAACAGTTCTGTACAAACCTTAGTTAGGTGGTAAACAGTTCTGTACAAACCTTAGTTAGGTGGTAAACAACTCTGTACAAACCTTAGTTAGGTGATAAACAGTTCTGTACAAACCTTAGTTAGGTGGTAAACAGTTCTGTATAAACCTTAGTTAGGTGGTAAACAGCTCTGTACAAACCTTAGTTAGGTGGTAAACAGCTCTGTACAAACCTTAGTTAGGTGATAAACAGTTCTGTACAAACCTTAGTTAGGTGGTAAACAACTCTGTACAAACCTTAGTTAGGTGGTAAACAGTTCTGTATAAACCTTAGTTAGGTGGTAAACAACTCTGTACAAACCTTAGTAAGGTGATAAACAGCTCTGTACAAACCTTAGTTAGGTGGTAAACAGCTCTGTACAAACATTAGTTAGGTGGTAAACAGCTCTGTACAAACCTTAGTTAGGTGGTAAACAGCTCTGTATAAACCTTAGTTAGGTGATAAACAGCTCTGTATAAACCTTAGTTAGGTGATAAACAGATCTGTACTTAAAAAGGAAAAACGCTGATTTTAGGTTAAAGTGAGAGATCATCCTTCTTTGCTTGTTTCATGGCCTGCTTGAACGACTGTGCAAAACGTTCCGCTAATCCGTTGGTGCGCTCGCCATTTGCTATGGGCATCTACTATAATAGAAACATGGAATTTAAGAATGGTCCCGAAAAATCAATGTGCAGTCTTTTTCATGGAATGGGCGACCATTCCCAGTCATGAACTGGTGCAGCCCTTGACACATTACTGGTATATTGGCATCCTGAGCACGATTTACACATGTTCTCAATATCTGAATCAATGTTAGGCCACCACACGTTATTGAGAGCAAAGGATTTCATCCTGACCATACCTACGTGTCCGTCGTGAATATTTCCTGTAACATTTTTGTCTATAGTGTGCCAGGAACGATCACTCTGTTGCCCCATAACAAGATGTTTTGATGCACGTTAATTCTGTACTTACGAAATGGACGATAACTTTCCTCAATGGGAAGTTCTGTAGTTACTTGTAGAACAGAGTCCAACACTTTGGATAGAATTGGGTCTCGCAGAGTTTCCTTGCGAATCTGAGTGTCAGAAATGGGTATTTAGTCCACTTGAGATGTGTAAAACAATGACGCTGTATCCGTGTATTCACCCTGTATTTCCAACGGAAGCCTCCTTAGTTCATCAGCATGCGCATGCTTATGCGTGTTTCTATACTCAATAGGTATGTAACCGAAAAGAAATATTGCATATCTCTGTAACCTGGCTGCCGTCATTGCAGGTATAGACGGACGTGAATGACGAATACTAAACGGAGGCTTATCGCCAAAAGAGCTCTGTATAAACCTTAGTTAGTTGGTAAACAGTAAAGTACAGCTCTGTACAAACCTTAGTTGTTAAACAGGATAGAA
Organism: Mimachlamys varia; assembly: GCA_947623455.1. Taxonomy (NCBI): domain Eukaryota; kingdom Metazoa; phylum Mollusca; class Bivalvia; order Pectinida; family Pectinidae; genus Mimachlamys; species Mimachlamys varia. The sequence goes on along the minus strand of OX392544.1, from coordinate 38,436,078 downwards.
CAGCTCTGTACAAACCTTAGTTAGTTGGTAAACAGTAAAGTACAGCTCTGTACAAACCTAAGTTAGTTGTTAAACAGGATAGAACAGCTCTGTACAAACCTTAGTTAGTTGTTAAACAGGATAGAACAGCTCTGTACAAACCTTAGTTAGTTGGTAAACAGGAAAGTACAGCTCTGTACAAACATTAGTGTGTTGTTAAACAGGATAGAACAGCTCTGTACAAACCTTAGTTAGTTGTTAAACCGGATAGAACAACTCTGTACAAACCTTAGTTAGTTGTTAAACAGGATAGAAAAGATTTGTACAAACCTTAATTAGTTGGTAGACATGACAGAACAGCTCTGTACAAACCTCAGTTAGTTGGTAAAAAGGAAAAAACAGCTCTGTACAAACCTTAGTAAGTTCGTAAACAGGACAGTATAGATCTGTACAAACCTAAGTTAAATGGTAAACAGCTCTGTACAAACATTAGTTAGGTGATAAAGAGCTCCGTAAAAACCTTAGTTAGGTGGTAAACAGCTCTGTACAAACCTTAGTTAGGTTATAAAGAGCTCCGTACAAACCTTAGTTAGGTGATAAACAGCTCTGTACAAAGCTGAGTTAGGTGGTAACCAGCTCTGTACAAACCTTAGTTAGGTGGTAAACAGCTCTGTACAAAGCTGAGTTAGGTGGTAAACAGCTCTGTACAAACCTTAGTTAGGTGGTAAACAGCTCTGTACAAACCTGAGTAAGGTGATAAACAGCTCTGTACAAACACTATTTAGGTGGTAAACAGCTCTGTACAACCATTAGTTAGGTGATAAACAGTTCTATACAAACCTTGGTTAGATGGTAAACAGCTCTGTACAAACATTAGTTAGGTGGTAAACAGCTCTGTACAAACCTTAGTTAGGTGGTAAACAGCTCTGTACAAACCTGAGTTAGGTGATAAACAGCTCTGTACAAACATTAGTTAGGTGGTAAACAGCTCTGTACAAACCTTAGTTAGGTGGTAAACAGCTCTGTACAAACCTTAGTTAGGTGGTAAACAGCTCTGTACAAACATTAGTTAGGTGGTAAACAGCTCTGTACAAACCTTAGTTAGGTGGTAAACAGCTCTGTACAAACCTGAGTTAGGTGATAAACAGCTCTGTACAAACCTTAGTTAGGTGGTTAACAGCTCCGTACAAACCTTAGTTGGGCGATAAACAGCTCTGTACAAACTTGAGTTAGGTGGTAAACAGCTCTGTACAAACCTTAGTTAGGTGATAAACAGCTCTGTAAAAACCTTAGTTAGGTGATAAAGAGCTCCGTAAAAACCTGAGTTAGGTGGTAAACAGCTCTGTACAAAGTTAGTTAGGTGGTAAACAGCTCTGTACAAACCTTAGTTAGGTGGTAAACAGCTCTGTACAAACATAAGTTAGGTGGTAAACAGCTCTGTACAAACATTAGTTAGGTGATAAACAGCTCTGTAAAACCATTAGTTAGGTGGTAAACAGCTCTGTACAAACCTTAGTTAGGTGGTAAACAGCTCTGTACAAACATTAGTTAGGTGGTAAACAGCTATGTACAACCATTAGTTAGGTGGTAAACAGCTCTGTACAAACCTTAGTTAGGTGGTAAACAGCTCTGTACAAACATTAGTTAGGTGTTAAACAACTCTGTACAAACCTTAGTTAGGTGGTAAACAGCTCTGTACAAACCTAAGTTAGGTGGTAAACAGCTCTGTACAAACCTTCGTTAGGTGATAAAGAGCTCCGTAAAAACCTTAGTTAGGTGGTAAACAGCTCTGTACAAACCTTAGTTAGGTGGTTAACAGCTCTGTACAAACCTTAGTTAGGTGGTAAACAGCTCTGTACAAACATTAGTTAGGTGGTAAACAGCTCTGTACAAACCTTAGTTAGGTGGTAAACAGCTCTGTACAAACCTTAGTTAGGTGATAAACAGCTCTGTACAAACCTTAGTTAGGTGGTAAACAGCTCTGTACAAACCTTAGTTAGGTGGTAAACAGCTATGTACAAACCTTAGTTAGGTGGTAAACAGCTCTGTACAAACCTTAGTTAGGTGATAAACAGCTATGTACAAACCTTAGTTAGGTGGTAAACAGCTCTGTACCAACATTAGTTAGGTGGTAAACAGCTCTGTACAAACATTAGTTAGGTGGTAAACAGCTCTGTATAAACCTTAGTTAGGTGGTAAACAGCTCTGTATAAACCTTAGTTAGGTGGTAAACAGCTATGTACAACCATTAGTTAGGTGATAAACAGCTCTGTATAAACCTTAGTTAGGTGATAAACAGCTCTGTACAAACCTGAGTTAGGTGGTAAACAGCTCTGTACAAACCTTAGTTAGGTGGTAAACAGCTCTGTACAAACCTTATTTAGGTGGTAAACAGCTATGTACAGCCATTAGTTAGGTGATAAACAGCTCTGTACAAACCTTAGTTGGGTGATAAACATCTCTGTACAAACCTTAGTTAGGTGGTAAACAGCTCTGTACAAACCTTAGTTAGGTGGTAAACAGCTCTGTACAAACCTTAGTTAGGTGGTAAACAGCTCTGTACAAACCTTAGTTAGGTGGTAAACAGCTCTGTACAAACCTTAGTTAGGTGGTAAACAGCTCTGTACAAACCTTAGTTAGGTGGTAAACAGCTATGTACAAACCTTAGTTAGGTGGTAAACAGCTCTGTACAAACCTTAGTTAGGTGATAAACAGCTCTGTACAACCTTTAGTTAGGTGGTAAACAGCTATGTACAAACCTTAGTTAGGTGGTAAACAGCTCTGTACAAACCTTAGTTAGGTGGTAAACAGCTCTGTACAAACCTTAGTTAGGTGATAAACAGCTCTGTACAACCATTAGTTAGGTGGTAAACAGCTATGTAAAAACCTTAGTTAGGTGGTAAACAGCTCTGTACAAACTTTAATTAGGTGGTAAACAGCTCTGTACAAACATTAGTTAGGTGGTAAACAGCTCTGTACAAACATTAGTTAGGTGGTAAACAGCTCTGTACAAACCTTAGTTAGGTGGTAAACAGCTCTGTATAAACCTTAGATAGGTGATAAACAGCTCTGTATAAACCTTAGTTAGGTGATAAACAGATCTGTACCTAAAAAGGAAAAACGCTGATTTTAGGTTAAAGTGAGAGATCATCCTTCTTTGCTTGTTTCATGGCCTGCTTGAACGACTGTGCAAAACGTTCCGCTAATCCGTTGGTGCGCTCGCCATTTGCTATGGGCATCTACTATAATAGAAACATGGAATTTAAGAATGGTCCCGAAAAATCAATGTGCAGTCTTTTTCATGGAATGGACGACCATTCCCAGGGATGAACTGGAGCAGCCCTTGACACATCACTGGTATATTGGCATCCTTAGCACGATTTACACATGTTCTCAATATCTGAATCAATGTTAGGCCACCACACGTTATTGAGAGCAAATGATTTCATCCTGACCATACCTACGTGTCCGTCGTGAATATTTCCTGTAACATTTTTGTCTATAGTGTGCCAGGAACGATCACTCTGTTGCCCCATAACAAGATGTTTTGATGCACGTTAATTCTGTACTTACGAAATGGACGATAACTTTCCTCAATGGGAAGTTCTGTAGTTACTTGTAGAACAGAGTCCAACACCTTGGATAGCATTGGGTCTCGCAGAGTTTCCTTGCGAATCTGAGTGTCAGAAATGGGTATTTGGTCCACTTGAGATGTGTAAAACAATGACGCTGTATCCGTGTATTCACCCTGTATTTCCAACGGAAGCCTCCTTAGTTCATCAGCATGCGCATGCTTATGCGTGTTTCTATACTCAATAGGTATATAACCGAAAAGAAATATTGCATATCTCTGTAACCTGGCTGCCGTCATTGCAGGTATAGACGGACGTGAATGACGAATACTAAACGGAGGCTTATCGCCAAAAGAGCTCTGTATAAACCTTAGTTAGTTGGTAAACAGTAAAGTACAGCTCTGTACAAACCTTAGTTAGTTGTTAAACAGGATAGAACAGCTCTGTACAAACCTTAGTTAGTTGGTAAACAGGAAAGTACAGCTCTGTACAAACATTAGTGTGTTCTTAAACAGAAGAACAGCTCTGTACAAACCTTAGTTAGTTGTTAAACCGGATAGAACAACTCTGTACAAACCTTAGTTAGTTGTTAAACAGGATAGAAAAGATTTGTACAAACCTTAATTAGTTGGTAGACATGACAGAACAGCTCTGTACAAACCTCAGTTAGTTGGTAAAAAGGAAAAAACAGCTCAGTACAAACCTTAGTAAGTTCGTAAACAGGACAGTATAGATCTGTACAAACCTAAGTTAAATGGTAAACAGCTTTGTACAAACATTAGTTAGGTGATAAAGAGCTCCGTAAAAACTTTAGTAAATTCGTAAACAGCTCCGTAAAAACCTTAGTTAGGTGGTAAACAGCTCTGTACAAACCTTAGTTAGGTGGTAAACAGCTCTGTACAAACCTTAGTTAGGTGGTAAACAGTTCTGTATAAACCTTAGTTAAGTGGTAAATAGCTCCGTACAAACCTTAGTTAGGTGGTTAACAGTTCTGTACAAACCTTAGTTAGGTGATAAACAGCTCTGTACAAACCTTAGTTAGGTGGTAAACAGCTCTGTACAAACCAGAGTTAGGTGGTAAACAGCTCTGTACAAACCTTGGTTAGGTGGTAAACAGCTCTGTACAAACCTTAATTAGGTAGTAAACAGCTCTGTACAAACCTTAGTTAGGTGGTTAACAGTTCTGTATAAACCTTAGTTAGGTGGTAAACAGCTCTGTACAAACCTGAGTTAGGTGGTAAACAGCTCCGTACAAACCTTAGTTAGGTGGAAAACAGCTCTGTACAAACCTTGGTTAGGTGGTAAACAGCTCTGTACAAACCTTAGTTAAGTGGTAAACAGCTCTGTACAAACCTTAGTTAGGTGGTCAACAGCTCTGTACAAACCTGAGTTAGGTGGTAAACAGCTCTGTACAAACCTTAGTTAGGTGGTAAACAGCTCAGTACAAACCTTAGTTAGGTGGTAAACAGCTCTGTACAAACCTTAGTTAAGTGATAAACAGTTCTGTACAAACCTTAGTTAGGTGGTAAACAGTTCTGTACAAACCTTCGTTAGGTGGTAAACAGTTCTGTACAAACCTTAGTTAGGTGGTAAACAGTTCTGTACAAACCTTAGTTAGGTGGTAAACAGCTCTGTACAAACCTTAGTTAAGTGATAAACAGTTCTGTACAAACCTTAGTTAGGTGGTAAACAGTTCTGTACAAACCTTCGTTAGGTGGTAAACAGTTCTGTACAAACCTTCGTTAGGTGGTAAACAGTTCTGTACAAACCTTAGTTAGGTGGTAAACAGTTCTGTACAAACCTTAGTTAGGTGGTAAACAGTTCTGTACAAACCTTAGTTAGGTGTTAAACAGCTCTGTACAAACCTTAGTTAGGTGTTAAACAGCTCTGTACAAACCTTAGTTAGGTGGTAAACAGCTCTGTACAAACCTTAGTTAGGTGGTAAACAGCTCTGTACAAACCTTAGTTAGGTGGTAAACAGTTCTGTACAAACCTTAGTTAGGTGGTAAACAGCTCTGTACAAACCTTAGTTAGGTGGTAAACAGCTCTGTACAAACCTTAGTTAGGTGATAAACAGCTCTGTACAAACCTTAGTTAGGTGGTGAACAGCTCTGTACAAACCTTAGTTAGGTGGTTAACAGTTCTGTACAAACCTTAGTTAGGTGGTAAACAGCTCTGTACAAACCTTGGTTAGGTGGTAAACAGCTCTGTACAAACCTTAGTTAGGTGGTTAACAGCTCTGTACAAACCTTAGTTAGGTGGTAAACAGTTCTGTACAAACCTTAGTTAGGTGATAAACAGCTCTGTATAAACCTTAGTTAGGTGGTAAACAGTTCTGTACAAACCTTAGTTAGGTGGTAAACAGCTCTGTACAAACCTTAGTTAGGTGATAAACAGCTCTGTACAAACCTTAGTTAGGTGATAAACAGCCGTGTATAAACCTTAGTTAGGTGGTAAACAGTTCTGTACAAACCTTGGTTAGATGGTAAACAGCTCTGTACAAACATTAGTTAGGTGGTAAACAGCTCTGTACAAACCTTAGTTAGGTGGTAAACAGCTCTGTACAAACCTGAGTTAGGTGATAAACAGCTCTGTTCAAACATTAGTTAGGTGGTAAACAGCTCTGTACAAACCTTAGTTAGGTGGTAAACAGCTCTGTACAAACCTTAGTTAGGTGGTAAACAGCTCTGTACAAACATTAGTTAGGTGGTAAACAGCTCTGTACAAACCTTAGTTAGGTGGTAAACAGCTCTGTACAAACCTGAGTTAGGTGATAAACAGCTCTGTACAAACCTTAGTTAGGTGGTAAACAGCTCCGTACAAACCTTAGTTGGGTGATAAACAGCTCTGTACAAACTTGAGTTAGGTGGTAAACAGCTCTGTACAAACCTTAGTTAGGTGATAAACAGCTCTGTAAAAACCTTAGTTAGGTGATAAAGAGCTCCGTAAAAACCTGAGTTAGGTGGTAAACAGCTCTGTACAAAGTTAGTTAGGTGGTAAACAGCTCTGTACAAACCTTAGTTAGGTGGTAAACAGCTCTGTACAAACCTAAGTTAGGTGGTAAACAGCTCTGTACAAACATTAGTTAGGTGATAAACAGCTCTGTAAAACCATTAGTTAGGTGGTAAACAGCTCTGTACAAACCTTAGTTAGGTGGTAAACAGCTCTGTACAAACATTAGTTAGGTGGTAAACAGCTATGTACAACCATTGGTTAGGTGGTAAACAGCTCTGTACAAACCTTAGTTAGGTGGTAAACAGCTCTGTACAAACATTAGTTAGGTGGTAAACAGCTATGTACAACCATTGGTTAGGTGGTAAACAGCTCTGTACAAACCTTAGTTAGGTGGTAAACAGCTATGTACAAACCTTAGTTAGGTGGTAAACAGCTCTGTACAAACCTTAGTTAGGTGATAAACAGCTATGTACAAACCTTAGTTAGGTGGTAAACAGCTCTGTACCAACATTAGTTAGGTGGTAAACAGCTCTGTACAAACCTTAATTAGGTAGTAAACAGCTCTGTATAAACCTTAGTTAGGTGGTAAACAGCTCTGTATAAACCTTAGTTAGGTGGTAAACAGCTATGTACAACCATTAGTTAGGTGATAAACAGCTCTGTATAAACCTTAGTTAGGTGATAAACAGCTCTGTACAAACCTGAGTTAAGTGGTAAACAGCTCTGTACAAACCTTAGTTAGGTGGTAAACAGCTCTGTACAAACCTGAGTTAGGTGGTAAACAGCTATGTACAGCCATTAGTTAGGTGATAAACAGCTCTGTACAAACCTTAGTTGGGTGATAAACATCTCTGTACAAACCTTAGTCAGGTGGTAAACAGCTCTGTACAAACCTTAGTTAGGTGGTAAACAGCTCTGTACAAACCTTAGTTAGGTGGTAAACAGCTCTGTACAAACATTAGTTAGGTGGTAAACAGCTCTGTACAAACCTTAGTTAGGTGGTAAACAGCTCTGTACAAACCTTAGTTAGGTGGTAAACAGCTATGTACAAACCTTAGTTAGGTGGTAAACAGCTCTGTACAAACCTTAGTTAGGTGATAAACAGCTCTGTACAACCTTTAGTTAGGTGGTAAACAGCTATGTACAAACCTTAGTTAGGTGGTAAACAGCTCTGTACAAACCTTAGTTAGGTGGTAAACAGCTCTGTACAAACTTTAGTTAGGTGGTAAACAGCTATGTACAAACCTTAGTTAGGTGGTAAATAGCTCTGTACAAACCTTAGTTAGGTGATAAACAGCTCTGTACAACCATTAGTTAGGTGGTAAACAGCTATGTAAAAACCTTAGTTAGGTGGTAAACAGCTCTGTACAAACTTTAATTAGGTGGTAAACAGCTCTGTTCAAACATTAGTTAGGTGGTAAACAGCTGTGTACAAACCTTAGTTAGGTGGTAAACAGCTCTGTAAAAACCTTAGTTAGGTGGTAAACAGCTCTGTACAAACCTTAGTTAGGTGGTAAACAGCTCAGTACAAACCTTAGTTAGGTGATAAACAGCTCTGTACAAACCTTAGTTAGGTGGTAAACAGCTCTGTACAAACATTAGTTAGGTGGTAAACAGCTCTGTACAAACCTTAGTTAGGTGGTAAACAGCTCTGTATAAACCTTAGTTAGGTGATAAACAGCTCTGTATAAACCTTAGTTAGGTGATAAACAGATCTGTACCTAAAAAGGAAAAACGCTGATTTTAGGTTAAAGTGAGAGATCATCCTTCTTTGCTTGTTTCATGGCCTGCTTGAACGACTGTGCAAAACGTTCCGCTAATCCGTTGGTGCGCTCGCCATTTGCTATGGGCATCTACTATAATAGAAACATGGAATTTAAGAATGGTCCCGAAAAATCAATGTGCAGTCTTTTTCATGGAATGGACGACCATTCCCAGGGATGAACTGGAGCAGCCCTTGACACATCACTGGTATATTGGCATCCTTAGCACGATTTACACATGTTCTCAATATCTGAATCAATGTTAGGCCACCACACGTTATTGAGAGCAAATGATTTCATCCTGACCATACCTACGTGTCCGTCGTGAATATTTCCTGTAACATTTTTGTCTATAGTGTGCCAGGAACGATCACTCTGTTGCCCCATAACAAGATGTTTTGATGCACGTTAATTCTGTACTTACGAAATGGACGATAACTTTCCTCAATGGGAAGTTCTGTAGTTACTTGTAGAACAGAGTCCAACACCTTGGATAGCATTGGGTCTCGCAGAGTTTCCTTGCGAATCTGAGTGTCAGAAATGGGTATTTGGTCCACTTGAGATGTGTAAAACAATGACGCTGTATCCGTGTATTCACCCTGTATTTCCAACGGAAGCCTCCTTAGTTCATCAGCATGCGCATGCTTATGCGTGTTTCTATACTCAATAGGTATATAACCGAAAAGAAATATTGCATATCTCTGTAACCTGGCTGCCGTCATTGCAGGTATAGACGGACGTGAATGACGAATACTAAACGGAGGCTTATCGCCAAAAGAGCTCTGTATAAACCTTAGTTAGTTGGTAAACAGTAAAGTACAGCTCTGTACAAACCTTAGTTAGTTGTTAAACAGGATAGAACAGCTCTGTACAAACCTTAGTTAGTTGGTAAACAGGAAAGTACAGCTCTGTACAAACATTAGTGTGTTCTTAAACAGAAGAACAGCTCTGTACAAACCTTAGTTAGTTGTTAAACCGGATAGAACAACTCTGTACAAACCTTAGTTAGTTGTTAAACAGGATAGAAAAGATTTGTACAAACCTTAATTAGTTGGTAGACATGACAGAACAGCTCTGTACAAACCTCAGTTAGTTGGTAAAAAGGAAAAAACAGCTCAGTACAAACCTTAGTAAGTTCGTAAACAGGACAGTATAGATCTGTACAAACCTAAGTTAAATGGTAAACAGCTTTGTACAAACATTAGTTAGGTGATAAAGAGCTCCGTAAAAACTTTAGTAAATTCGTAAACAGCTCCGTAAAAACCTTAGTTAGGTGGTAAACAGCTCTGTACAAACCTTAGTTAGGTGGTAAACAGCTCTGTACAAACCTTAGTTAGGTGGTAAACAGTTCTGTATAAACCTTAGTTAAGTGGTAAATAGCTCCGTACAAACCTTAGTTAGGTGGTTAACAGTTCTGTACAAACCTTAGTTAGGTGATAAACAGCTCTGTACAAACCTTAGTTAGGTGGTAAACAGCTCTGTACAAACCTGAGTTAGGTGGTAAACAGCTCTGTACAAACCTTGGTTAGGTGGTAAACAGCTCTGTACAAACCTTAGTTAGGTAGTAAACAGCTCTGTACAAACCTTAGTTAGGTGGTTAACAGTTCTGTATAAACCTTAGTTAGGTGGTAAACAGATCTGTACAAACCTTAGTTAGGTGGTAAACAGCTCCGTACAAACCTTAGTTAGGTGGTAAACAGCTCTGTACAAACCTTGGTTAGGTGGTAAACAGCTCTGTACAAACCTTAGTTAAGTGGTAAACAGCTCTGTACAAACCTTAGTTAGGTGGTCAACAGCTCTGTACAAACCTTAGTTAGGTGGTAAACAGCTCTGTACAAATCTTAGTAAGGTGGTAAACAGCTCCGTATCAACCTTAGTTAGGTGGTAAACAGCTCTGTACAAACCTTAGTTAGGTGGTAAACAGCTCTGTACAAACCTTAGTTAGGTGGTAAACAGCTCTGTACAAACCTTAGTTAGGTGGTAAACAGTTCTGTACAAACCTTCGTTAGGTGGTAAACAGTTCTGTACAAACCTTAGTTAGGTGGTAAACAGTTCTGTACAAACCTTAGTTAGGTGGTTAACAGCTCTGTACAAACCTTAGTTAGGTGGTAAACAGCTCTGTACAAACCTTAGTTAGGTGGTAAACAGCTCTGTACAAACCTTAGTTAGGTGGTAAACAGCTCTGTACAAACCTTAGTTAGGTGGTAAACAGTTCTGTACAAACCTTGGTTAGGTGGTAAACAGCTCTGTAAAACATTAGTTAGGTGGTAAACAGTTCTGTACAAACCTTAGTTAGGTGGTAAACAGCTCTGTAAAACCTTAGTTAGGTGGTAAACAGTTCTGTACAAACCTTAGTTAGGTGGTAAACAGCTCTGTACAAACCTTAGTTAGGTGGTAAACAGCTCTGTACAAACCTTAGTTAGGTGATAAACAGCTCTGTACAAACCTTAGTTAGGTGGTAAACAGCTCTGTACAAACCTTAGTTAGGTGGTAAACAGCTCTGTACAAACCTTAGTTAGGTGGTAAACAGCTCTGTACAAACCTTGGTTAGGTGGTAAACAGCTCTGTACAAACCTTAGTTAGGTGGTTAACAGCTCTGTACAAACCTTAGTTAGGTGGTAAACAGTTCTGTTCAAACCTTAGTTAGGTGATAAACAGCTCTGTATAAACCTTAGTTAGGTGGTAAACAGTTCTGTACAAACCTTAGTTAGGTGGTAAACAGCTCTTTACAAACCTTAGTTAGGTGATAAACAGCCGTGTATAAACCTTAGTTAGGTGGTAAACAGCTCTGTATAAACCTTAGTTAGGTGATAAACAGCTCTGTATAAAACTTAGTTAGGTGGTAAACAGCTCTGTATAAACCTTAGTTAGGTGGTAAACAGCTCTGTACAAACCTTAGTTAGGTGGTAAACAGCTCTGTATAAACCTTAGTTAGGTGGTAAACAGCTCTGTACAAACCTTAGTTAGGTGGTAAACAGCTCTGTAAAACCTTAGTTAGGTGGTAAACAGCTCTGTAAAACCTTATTTAAGTGGTTAACAGCTCTGTACAAACCTTAGTTAGGTGGTAAACAGCTCTGTACAAACCTTAGTTAGGTGGTAAACAGCTCTGTAAAACCTTAGTTAGGTGGTAAACAGCTCTGTAAAACCTTAGTTAGGTGGTAAACAGTTCTGTACAAACCTTAGTTAGTTGGTAAACAGTTCTGTACAAACCTCAGTTAGGTGATAAACAGCTCTGTACAAACCTTAGTTAGGTGGTAAACAGCTCTGTACAAACCTTAGTTAGGTGGTAAACAGTTCTGTACAAACCTTAGTTAGGTGGTAAACAGTTCTGTACAAACCTTAGTTAGGTGGTAAACAGTTCTGTACAAACCTTAGTTAGGTGGTAAACAGTTCAGTACAAACCTTAGTTAGGTGGTAAACAGCTCTGTACAAACCTTAGTTAGGTGATAAACAGCTCTGTATAAACCTTAGTTAGGTGGTAAACAGCTCTGTTTAAACCTTAGTTAGGTGGTAAACAGCTCTGTACAAACCTCAGTTAGATGATAAACAGCTCTGTATAAACCTTAGTTAGGTGGTAAACAGCTCTGTATAAACCTTAGTTAGGTGATAAACAGCTCTGTATAAAACTTAGTTAGGTGGTAAACAGCTCTGTACAAACCTCAGTTAGGTGGTAAACAGCTCTGTACAAACCTTAGTTAGGTGGTAAACAGCTCTGTATAAACCTTAGTTAGATGATAAACAGCTCTGTATAAACCTCAGTTAGGTGGTAAACAGCTCTGTACAAACCTTAGTTAGGTGATAAACAGCTCTGTACAAACCTTAGTTAGGTGGTTGACAGTTCTGTACAAACCTTAGTTAGGTGGTAAACAGCTCTGTACAAACCTTAGTTAGGTGGTAAACAGCTCTGTATAAACCTTAGTTAGGTGGTAAACAGCTCTGTAAAACCTTAGTTAGGTGGTAAACAGCTCTGTAAAACCTTAGTTAGGTGATAAACAGCTCTGTACAAACCTTAGTTAGGTGGTAAACAGCTCTGTACAAACCTTAGTTAGGTGGTAAACAGCTCTGTATAAACCTTAGTTAGGTGGTAAACAGCTCTTTACAAACCTTAGTTAGGTGGTAAACAGCTCTGTATAAACCTTAGTTAGGTGGTAAACAGTTCTGTACAAATCTTAGTTAGGTGGTAAACAGCTCTGTACAAACCTTAGTTAGGTGGTAAACAGCTCTGTACAAATCTTAGTTAGGTGGTAAACAGCTCTGTACAAACCTTAGTTAGGTGGTAAACAGCTCTGTACAAACTTAGTTAGGTGGTAAACAGCTCTGTACAAACCTTCGTTATGTGGTAAACAGCTCTGTATAAACCTTAGTTAGGTGTTAAACAGCTCTGTACAAACCTTAGTTAGGTGGTAAACAGTTCTGTACAAACCTTAGTTAGGTGGTAAACAGCTCTGTATAAACCTTAGTTAGGTGATAAACAGCTCTGTACAAACCTTAGTTAGGTGGTAAACAGTTCTGTATAAAACTTAGTTAGGTGGTAAACAGCTCTGTACAAACCTCAGTTAGGTGGTAAACAGCTCTGTACAAACCTTAATTAGGTGGTAAACAGCTCTGTATAAAACTTAGTTAGATGATAAACAGCTCTGTATAAACCTCAGTTAGGTGGTAAACAGCTCTGTACAAACCTGAGTTAGGTGGTAAACAGTTCTGTACAAACCTTAGTTAGGTGGTAAACAGTTCTGTACAAACCTTAGTTAGGTGGTAAACAGCTCTGTATAAACCTTAGTTAGGTGGTAAACAGCTCTGTACAAACCTTAGTTAGATGATAAACAGCTCTGTATAAACCTTAGTTAGGTGATAAACAGCTCTGTACAAACCTTAGTTAGCTGGTAAACAGCTCTGTACAAACCTTAGTTAGGTGGTAAACAGCTCTGTATAAACCTTAGTTAGGTGGTAAACAGCTCTGTACAAACCTTAGTTAGGTGGTAAACAGCTCTGTACAAACCTTAGTTAGGTGATAAAAAGCTCTGTACAAACATTAGTTAGGTGATAAACAGCTCTGTACAAACCTAAGTTAAGTGATAAACAGTTCTGTACAAACCTTCGTTAGGTGATAAACAGTTCTGTACAAACCTTCGTTAGGTGGTAAACAGTTCTGTACAAACCTTAGTTAGGTGGTAAACAGCTATGTACAAACCTTAGTTAGGTGGTAAACAGTTCTGTACAAACCTTAGTTAGGTGATAAACAGCTCTGTACAAACCTTAGTTAGGTGATAAACAGCTCTGTACAACCATTAGTTAGGTGATAAACAGCTCTGTATAAACCTTAGTTAGGTGATAAACAGCTCTGTACAAACCTGAGTTAGGTGGTAAACAGCTCTGTACAAACCTTAGTTAGGTGGTAAACAGCTCTGTACAAACCTGAGTTAGGTGGTAAACAGCTATGTACAGCCATTAGTTAGGTGATAAACAGCTCTGTACAAACCTTAGTTGGGTGATAAACATCTCTGTACAAACCTTAGTTAGGTGGTAAACAGCTCTGTACAAACCTTAGTTAGGTGGTAAACAGCTCTGTACAAACCTTAGTTAGGTGGTAAACAGCTCTGTACAAACATTAGTTAGGTGGTAAACAGCTCTGTACAAACCTTAGTTAGGTGGTAAACAGCTCTGTACAAACCTTAGTTAGGTGGTAAACAGCTCTGTACAAACCTTAGTTAGGTGATAAACAGCTCTGTACAACCTTTAGTTAGGTGGTAAACAGCTATGTACAAACCTTAGTTAGGTGGTAAACAGCTCTGTACAAACCTTAGTTAGGTGGTAAACAGCTCTGTACAAACCTTAGTTAGGTGGTAAACAGCTATGTACAAACCTTAGTTAGGTGGTAAACAGCTCTGTACAAACCTTAGTTAGGTGATAAACAGCTCTGTACAACCATTAGTTAGGTGGTAAACAGCTATGTAAAAACCTTAGTTAGGTGGTAAACAGCTCTGTACAAACTTTAATTAGGTGGTAAACAGCTCTGTACAAACATTAGTTAGGTGGTAAACAGCTGTGTACAAACCTTAGTTAGGTGGTAAACAGCTCTGTAAAAACCTTAGTTAGGTGGTAAACAGCTCTGTACAAACCTTAGTTAGGTGGTAAACAGCTCAGTACAAACCTTAGTTAGGTGATAAACAGCTCTGTACAAACCTTAGTTAGGTGGTAAACAGCTCTGTACAAACCTTAGTTAGGTGGTAAACAGCTCTGTATAAACCTTAGTTAGGTGATAAACAGCTCTGTACAAACCTTAGTTAGGTGGTAAACAGCTCTGTAAAAACCTTTGTTAGGTGGTAAACAGCTCTGTACAAACCTTAGTTAGGTGGTAAACAGCTCTGTACAAACCTTAGTTAGGTGGTAAACAGCTCAGTACAAACCTTAGTTAGGTGATAAACAGCTCTGTACAAACCTTAGTTAGGTGGTAAACAGCTCTGTACAAACCTTAGTTAGGTGGTAAACAGCTCTGTACAAACCTTAGTTAGGTGGTAAACAGCTATGTACAAACCTTAGTTAGGTGGTAAACAGCTCTGTACAAACCTTAGTTAGGTGATAAACAGCTCTGTACAACCATTAGTTAGGTGGTAAACAGCTATGTAAAAACCTTAGTTAGGTGGTAAACAGCTCTGTACAAACTTTAATTAGGTGGTAAACAGCTCTGTACAAACATTAGTTAGGTGGTAAACAGCTGTGTACAAACCTTAGTTAGGTGGTAAACAGCTCTGTAAAAACCTTAGTTAGGTGGTAAACAGCTCAGTACAAACCTTAGTTAGGTATTAAACAGCTCTGTACAAACCTTAGTTAGGTGGTAAACAGCTCTGTATAAACCTTAGTTAGGTGATAAACAGCTCTGTATAAACCTTAGTTAGGTGATAAACAGATCTGTACCTAAAAAGGAAAAACGCTGATTTTAGGTTAAAGTGAGAGATCATCCTTCTTTGCTTGTTTCATGGCCTGCTTGAACGACTGTGCAAAACGTTCCGCTAATCCGTTGGTGCGCTCGCCATTTGCTATGGGCATCTACTATAATAGAAACATGGAATTTAAGAATGGTCCCGAAAAATCAATGTGCAGTCTTTTTCATGGAATGGACGACCATTCCCAGGGATGAACTGGAGCAGCCCTTGACACATCACTGGTATATTGGCATCCTTAGCACGATTTACACATGTTCTCAATATCTGAATCAATGTTAGGCCACCACACGTTATTGAGAGCAAATGATTTCATCCTGACCATACCTACGTGTCCGTCGTGAATATTTCCTGTAACATTTTTGTCTATAGTGTGCCAGGAACGATCACTCTGTTGCCCCATAACAAGATGTTTTGATGCACGCTAATTCTGTACTTACGAAATGGACGATAACTTTCCTCAATGGGAAGTTCTGTAGTTACTTGTAGAACAGAGTCCAACACCTTGGATAGCATTGGGTCTCGCAGAGTTTCCTTGCGAATCTGAGTGTCAGAAATGGGTATTTGGTCCACTTGAGATGTGTAAAACAATGACGCTGTATCCGTGTATTCACCCTGTATTTCCAACGGAAGCCTCCTTAGTTCATCAGCATGCGCATGCTTATGCGTGTTTCTATACTCAATAGGTATATAACCGAAAAGAAATATTGCATATCTCTGTAACCTGGCTGCCGTCATTGCAGGTATAGACGGACGTGAATGACGAATACTAAACGGAGGCTTATCGCCAAAAGAGCTCTGTATAAACCTTAGTTAGTTGGTAAACAGTAAAGTACAGCTCTGTACAAACCTTAGTTAGTTGTTAAACAGGATAGAACAGCTCTGTACAAACCTTAGTTAGTTGGTAAACAGGAAAGTACAGCTCTGTACAAACATTAGTGTGTTCTTAAACAGAAGAACAGCTCTGTACAAACCTTAGTTAGTTGTTAAACCGGATAGAACAACTCTGTACAAACCTTAGTTAGTTGTTAAACAGGATAGAAAAGATTTGTACAAACCTTAATTAGTTGGTAGACATGACAGAACAGCTCTGTACAAACCTCAGTTAGTTGGTAAAAAGGAAAAAACAGCTCAGTACAAACCTTAGTAAGTTCGTAAACAGGACAGTATAGATCTGTACAAACCTAAGTTAAATGGTAAACAGCTTTGTACAAACATTAGTTAGGTGATAAAGAGCTCCGTAAAAACTTTAGTAAATTCGTAAACAGCTCCGTAAAAACCTTAGTTAGGTGGTAAACAGCTCTGTACAAACCTTAGTTAGGTGGTAAACAGCTCTGTACAAACCTTAGTTAGGTGGTAAACAGCTCTGTAAAACCTTATTTAAGTGGTTAACAGCTCTGTACAAACCTTAGTTAGGTGGTAAACAGCTCTGTAAAACCTTAGTTAGGTGGTAAACAGCTCTGTAAAACCTTAGTTAGGTGGTAAACAGTTCTGTACAAACCTTAGTTAGTTGGTAAACAGTTCTGTACAAACCTCAGTTAGGTGATAAACAGCTCTGTACAAACCTCAGTTAGGTGGTAAACAGCTCTGTACAAACCTTAGTTAGGTGGTAAACAGTTCTGTACAAACCTTAGTTAGGTGGTAAACAGTTCTGTACAAACCTTAGTTAGGTGGTAAACAGTTCTGTACAAACCTTAGTTAGGTGGTAAACAGTTCAGTACAAACCTTAGTTAGGTGGTAAACAGCTCTGTACAAACCTTAGTTAGGTGATAAACAGCTCTGTATAAACCTTAGTTAGGTGGTAAACAGCTCTGTTTAAACCTTAGTTAGGTGGTAAACAGTTCTGTACAAACCTCAGTTAGATGATAAACAGCTCTGTATAAACCTTAGTTAGGTGGTAAACAGCTCTGTATAAACCTTAGTTAGGTGATAAACAGCTCTGTATAAAACTTAGTTAGGTGGTAAACAGCTCTGTACAAACCTTAGTTAGGTGATAAACAGCTCTGTACAAACCTTAGTTAGGTGGTTGACAGTTCTGTACAAACCTTAGTTAGGTGGTAAACAGCTCTGTACAAACCTTAGTTAGGTGGTAAACAGCTCTGTACAAACCTTAGTTAGGTGGTAAACAGATCTGTAAAACCTTAGTTAGGTGGTAAACAGCTCTGTAAAACCTTAGTTAGGTGATAAACAGCTCTGTACAAACCTTAGTTCGGTGGTAAACAGCTCTGTACAAACCTTAGTTAGGTGGTAAACAGCTCTGTATAAACCTTAGTTAGGTGGTAAACAGCTCTTTACAAACCTTAGTTAGGTGGTAAACAGCTCTGTATAAACCTTAGTTAGGTGGTAAACAGTTCTGTACAAATCTTAGTTAGGTGGTAAACAGCTCTGTACAAACCTTAGTTAGGTGGTAAACAGTTCTGTACAAACCTTAGTTAGGTGATAAACAGCTCTGTATAAACCTTAGTTAGGTGGTAAACAGCTCTGTACAAACCTTAGTTAGATGATAAACAGCTCTGTATAAACCTTAGTTAGGTGGTAAACAGCTCTGTATAAACCTTAGTTAGGTGATAAACAGCTCTGTATAAAACTTAGTTAGGTGGTAAACAGCTCTGTACAAACCTCAGTTAGGTGGTAAACAGCTCTGTACAAACCTTAATTAGGTGGTAAACAGCTCTGTATAAACCTTAGTTAGATGATAAACAGCTCTGTATAAACCTCAGTTAGGTGGTAAACAGCTCTGTACAAACCTGAGTTAGGTGGTAAACAGTTCTGTACAAACCTTAGTTAGGTGGTAAACAGTTCTGTACAAACCTTAGTTAGGTGGTAAACAGCTCTGTATAAACCTTAGTTAGGTGGTAAACAGCTCTGTACAAACCTTAGTTAGATGATATTCAGCTCTGTATAAACCTTAGTTAGGTGATAAACAGCTCTGTACAAACCTTAGTTAGGTGGTAAACAGCTCTGTACAAACCTTAGTTAGGTGGTAAACAGCTCTGTATAAACCTTAGTTAGGTGGTAAACAGCTCTGTACAAACCTTAGTTATGTGGTAAACAGCTCTGTATAAACCTTAGTTAGGTGGTAAACAGCTCCGTACAAACCTTAGTTAGGTGGTAAACAGCTCTGTACAAACCTTAGTTAGGTGGTAAACAGCTCTGTACAAACCTTAGTTAGGTGGTAAACAGTTCTGTACAAACCTTAGTTAGGTGGTAAACAGCTCTGTATAAACCTTAGTTAGGTGGTTAACAGCTCTGTACAAACCTTAGTTAGTTGTTAAACAGGATAGAAAAGATTTGTACAAACCTTAATTAGTTGGTAGACATGACAGAACAGCTCTGTACAAACCTCAGTTAGTTGGTAAAAAGGAAAAAACAGCTCAGTACAAACCTTAGTAAGTTCGTAAACAGGACAGTATAGATCTGTACAAACCTAAGTTAAATGGTAAACAGCTTTGTACAAACATTAGTTAGGTGATAAAGAGAGCTCCGTAAAAACTTTAGTAAATTCGTAAACAGCTCCGTAAAAACCTTAGTTAGGTGGTAAACAGCTCTGTACAAACCTTAGTTAGGTGGTAAACAGCTCTGTACAAACCTTAGTTAGGTGGTAAACAGCTCTGTAAAACCTTATTTAAGTGGTTAACAGCTCTGTACAAACCTTAGTTAGGTGGTAAACAGCTCTGTACAAACCTTAGTTAGGTGGTAAACAGCTCTGTAAAACCTTAGTTAGGTGGTAAACAGCTCTGTAAAACCTTAGTTAGGTGGTAAACAGTTCTGTACAAACCTTAGTTAGTTGGTAAACAGTTCTGTACAAACCTCAGTTAGGTGATAAACAGCTCTGTACAAACCTCAGTTAGGTGGTAAACAGCTCTGTACAAACCTTAGTTAGGTGGTAAACAGTTCTGTACAAACCTTAGTTAGGTGGTAAACAGTTCTGTACAAACCTTAGTTAGGTGGTAAACAGTTCTGTACAAACCTTAGTTAGGTGGTAAACAGTTCAGTACAAACCTTAGTTAGGTGGTAAACAGCTCTGTACAAACCTTAGTTAGGTGATAAACAGCTCTGTATAAACCTTAGTTAGGTGGTAAACAGCTCTGTTTAAACCTTAGTTAGGTGGTAAACAGTTCTGTACAAACCTCAGTTAGATGATAAACAGCTCTGTATAAACCTTAGTTAGGTGGTAAACAGCTCTGTATAAACCTTAGTTAGGTGATAAACAGCTCTGTATAAAACTTAGTTAGGTGGTAAACAGCTCTGTACAAACCTCAGTTAGGTGGTAAACAGCTCTGTAAAAAACCTTAGTTAGGTGGTAAACAGCTCTGTATAAACCTTAGTTAGATGATAAACAGCTCTGTATAAACCTCAGTTAGGTGGTAAACAGCTCTGTACAAACCTTAGTTAGGTGATAAACAGCTCTGTACAAACCTTAGTTAGGTGGTTGACAGTTCTGTACAAACCTTAGTTAGGTGGTAAACAGCTCTGTACAAACCTTAGTTAGGTGGTAAACAGCTCTGTACAAACCTTAGTTAGGTGGTAAACAGCTCTGTAAAACCTTAGTTAGGTGGTAAACAGCTCTGTAAAACCTTAGTTAGGTGATAAACAGCTCTGTACAAACCTTAGTTAGGTGGTAAACAGCTCTGTACAAACCTTAGTTAGGTGGTAAACAGCTCTGTACAAACCTTAGTTAGGTGGTAAACAGATCTGTAAAACCTTAGTTAGGTGGTAAACAGCTCTGTAAAACCTTAGTTAGGTGATAAACAGCTCTGTACAAACCTTAGTTCGGTGGTAAACAGCTCTGTACAAACCTTAGTTAGGTGGTAAACAGCTCTGTATAAACCTTAGTTAGGTGGTAAACAGCTCTTTACAAACCTTAGTTAGGTGGTAAACAGCTCTGTATAAACCTTAGTTAGGTGGTAAACAGTTCTGTACAAATCTTAGTTAGGTGGTAAACAGCTCTGTACAAACCTTAGTTAGGTGGTAAACAGTTCTGTACAAACCTTAGTTAGGTGATAAACAGCTCTGTATAAACCTTAGTTAGGTGGTAAACAGCTCTGTACAAACCTTAGTTAGATGATAAACAGCTCTGTATAAACCTTAGTTAGGTGGTAAACAGCTCTGTATAAACCTTAGTTAGGTGATAAACAGCTCTGTATAAAACTTAGTTAGGTGGTAAACAGCTCTGTACAAACCTCAGTTAGGTGGTAAACAGCTCTGTACAAACCTTAATTAGGTGGTAAACAGCTCTGTATAAACCTTAGTTAGATGATAAACAGCTCTGTATAAACCTCAGTTAGGTGGTAAACAGCTCTGTACAAACCTGAGTTAGGTGGTAAACAGTTCTGTACAAACCTTAGTTAGGTGGTAAACAGTTCTGTACAAACCTTAGTTAGGTGGTAAACAGCTCTGTATAAACCTTAGTTAGGTGGTAAACAGCTCTGTACAAACCTTAGTTAGATGATAAACAGCTCTGTATAAACCTTAGTTAGGTGATAAACAGCTCTGTACAAACCTTAGTTAGGTGGTAAACAGCTCTGTACAAACCTTAGTTAGGTGGTAAACAGCTCTGTATAAACCTTAGTTAGGTGGTAAACAGCTCTGTACAAACCTTAGTTATGTGGTAAACAGCTCTGTATAAACCTTAGTTAGGTGGTAAACAGCTCCGTACAAACCTTAGTTAGGTGGTAAACAGCTCTGTACAAACCTTAGTTAGGTGGTAAACAGCTCTGTACAAACCTTAGTTAGGTGGTAAACAGTTCTGTACAAACCTTAGTTAGGTGGTAAACAGCTCTGTATAAACCTTAGTTAGGTGGTTAACAGCTCTGTACAAACCTTAGTTAGGTGGTAAACAGCTCTGTACAAACCTTAGTTAGGTGGTAAACAGCTCTGTACAAACCTTAGTTAGGTGGTAAACAGCTCTGTACAAACCTTAGTTAGGTGGTAAACAGCTCTGTACAAACCTTAGTTAGGTGATAAACAGCTCTGTACAAACCTTAGTTAGGTGATAAACAGGTCTGTACAAACATTAGTTAGGTGGTAAACAGCTCTGTACAAACCTAAGTTAAGTGATAAACAGTTCTGTACAAACCTTCGTTAGGTGATAAACAGTTCTGTACAAACCTTCGTTAGGTGGTAAACAGTTCTGTACAAACCTCAGTTAGGTGATAAACAGCTCTGTACAAACCTTAGTTAGGTGGTAAACAGCTCTGTACAAACATTAGTTAGGTGGTAAACAGCTCTGTACAAACCTTAGTTTGGTGATAAACAGCTCTGTACAAACCTTAGTTAGGTGATAAAAAGCTCTGTACAAACATTAGTTAGGTGGTAAACAGCTCTGTACAAACCTAAGTTAAGTGATAAACAGTTCTGTACAAACCTTCGTTAGGTGATAAACAGTTCTGTACAAACCTTCGTTAGGTGGTAAACAGTTCTGTACAAACCTTAGTTAGGTGGTACACAGCTATGTACAAACCTTAGTTAGGTGGTAAACAGTTCTGTACAAACCTTAGTTAGGTGGTAAACAGCTCTGTATAAACCTTAGTTAGGTGATAAACAGCTCTGTACAAACCTTAGTTAGGTGGTAAACAGCTCTGTATAAACCTTAGTTAGGTGATAAACAGCTCTGTACAAACCTTAGTTAGGTGGTAAACAGCTCTGTAAAAACCTTAGTTAGGTGGTAAACAGCTCTGTACAAACCTTAGTTAGGTGGTAAACAGCTCTGTACAAACCTTAGTTAGGTGGTAAACAGCTCAGTACAAACCTTAGTTAGGTGATAAACAGCTCTGTACAAACCTTAGTTAGGTGGTAAACAGCTCTGTACAAACCTTAGTTAGGTGGTAAACAGCTCTGTACAAACCTTAGTTAGGTGGTAAACAGCTATGTACAAACCTTAGTTAGGTGGTAAACAGCTCTGTACAAACCTTAGTTAGGTGATAAACAGCTCTGTACAACCATTAGTTAGGTGGTAAACAGCTATGTAAAAACCTTAGTTAGGTGGTAAACAGCTCTGTACAAACTTTAATTAGGTGGTAAACAGCTCTGTACAAACATTAGTTAGGTGGTAAACAGCTGTGTACAAACCTTAGTTAGGTGGTAAACAGCTCTGTAAAAACCTTAGTTAGGTGGTAAACAGCTCTGTACAAACCTTAGTTAGGTGGTAAACAGCTCAGTACAAACCTTAGTTAGGTATTAAACAGCTCTGTACAAACCTTAGTTAGGTGGTAAACAGCTCTGTATAAACCTTAGTTAGGTGATAAACAGCTCTGTATAAACCTTAGTTAGGTGATAAACAGATCTGTACCTAAAAAGGAAAAACGCTGATTTTAGGTTAAAGTGAGAGATCATCCTTCTTTGCTTGTTTCATGGCCTGCTTGAACGACTGTGCAAAACGTTCCGCTAATCCGTTGGTGCGCTCGCCATTTGCTATGGGCATCTACTATAATAGAAACATGGAATTTAAGAATGGTCCCGAAAAATCAATGTGCAGTCTTTTTCATGGAATGGACGACCATTCCCAGGGATGAACTGGAGCAGCCCTTGACACATCACTGGTATATTGGCATCCTTAGCACGATTTACACATGTTCTCAATATCTGAATCAATGTTAGGCCACCACACGTTATTGAGAGCAAATGATTTCATCCTGACCATACCTACGTGTCCGTCGTGAATATTTCCTGTAACATTTTTGTCTATAGTGTGCCAGGAACGATCACTCTGTTGCCCCATAACAAGATGTTTTGATGCACGTTAATTCTGTACTTACGAAATGGACGATAACTTTCCTCAATGGGAAGTTCTGTAGTTACTTGTAGAACAGAGTCCAACACCTTGGATAGCATTGGGTCTCGCAGAGTTTCCTTGCGAATCTGAGTGTCAGAAATGGGTATTTGGTCCACTTGAGATGTGTAAAACAATGACGCTGTATCCGTGTATTCACCCTGTATTTCCAACGGAAGCCTCCTTAGTTCATCAGCATGCGCATGCTTATGCGTGTTTCTATACTCAATAGGTATATAACCGAAAAGAAATATTGCATATCTCTGTAACCTGGCTGCCGTCATTGCAGGTATAGACGGACGTGAATGACGAATACTAAACGGAGGCTTATCGCCAAAAGAGCTCTGTATAAACCTTAGTTAGTTGGTAAACAGTAAAGTACAGCTCTGTACAAACCTTAGTTAGTTGTTAAACAGGATAGAACAGCTCTGTACAAACCTTAGTTAGTTGGTAAACAGGAAAGTACAGCTCTGTACAAACATTAGTGTGTTCTTAAACAGAAGAACAGCTCTGTACAAACCTTAGTTAGTTGTTAAACCGGATAGAACAACTCTGTACAAACCTTAGTTAGTTGTTAAACAGGATAGAAAAGATTTGTACAAACCTTAATTAGTTGGTAGACATGACAGAACAGCTCTGTACAAACCTCAGTTAGTTGGTAAAAAGGAAAAAACAGCTCAGTACAAACCTTAGTAAGTTCGTAAACAGGACAGTATAGATCTGTACAAACCTAAGTTAAATGGTAAACAGCTTTGTACAAACATTAGTTAGGTGATAAAGAGCTCCGTAAAAACTTTAGTAAATTCGTAAACAGCTCCGTAAAAACCTTAGTTAGGTGGTAAACAGCTCTGTACAAACCTTAGTTAGGTGGTAAACAGCTCTGTACAAACCTTAGTTAGGTGGTAAACAGTTCTGTATAAACCTTAGTTAAGTGGTAAATAGCTCCGTACAAACCTTAGTTAGGTGGTTAACAGTTCTGTACAAACCTTAGTTAGGTGATAAACAGCTCTGTACAAACCTTAGTTAGGTGGTAAACAGCTCTGTACAAACCTGAGTTAGGTGGTAAACAGCTCTGTACAAACCTTGGTTAGGTGGTAAACAGCTCTGTACAAACCTTAGTTAGGTAGTAAACAGCTCTGTACAAACCTTAGTTAGGTGGTTAACAGTTCTGTATAAACCTTAGTTAGGTGGTAAACAGATCTGTACAAACCTTAGTTAGGTGGTAAACAGCTCCGTACAAACCTTAGTTAGGTGGAAAACAGCTCTGTACAAACCTTGGTTAGGTGGTAAACAGCTCTGTACAAACCTTAGTTAAGTGGTAAACAGCTCTGTACAAACCTTAGTTAGGTGGTCAACAGCTCTGTACAAACCTTAGTTAGGTGGTAAACAGCTCTGTACAAATCTTAGTAAGGTGGTAAACAGCTCCGTATCAACCTTAGTTAGGTGGTAAACAGCTCTGTACAAACCTTAGTTAGGTGGTAAACAGCTCTGTACAAACCTTAGTTAGGTGGTAAACAGCTCTGTACAAACCTTAGTTAGGTGGTAAACAGTTCTGTACAAACCTTCGTTAGGTGGTAAACAGTTCTGTACAAACCTTAGTTAGGTGGTAAACAGTTCTGTACAAACCTTAGTTAGGTGGTTAACAGCTCTGTACAAACCTTAGTTAGGTGGTAAACAGCTCTGTACAAACCTTAGTTAGGTGGTAAACAGCTCTGTACAAACCTTAGTTAGGTGGTAAACAGCTCTGTACAAACCTTAGTTAGGTGGTAAACAGTTCTGTACAAACCTTGGTTAGGTGGTAAACAGCTCTGTAAAACCTTAGTTAGGTGGTAAACAGTTCTGTACAAACCTTAGTTAGGTGGTAAACAGCTCTGTACAAACCTTAGTTAGGTGGTAAACAGCTCTGTACAAACCTTAGTTAGGTGATAAACAGCTCTGTACAAACCTTAGTTAGGTGGTAAACAGCTCTGTACAAACCTTAGTTAGGTGGTAAACAGCTCTGTACAAACCTTAGTTAGGTGGTAAACAGCTCTGTACAAACCTTGGTTAGGTGGTAAACAGCTCTGTACAAACCTTAGTTAGGTGGTTAACAGCTCTGTACAAACCTTAGTTAGGTGGTAAACAGTTCTGTTCAAACCTTAGTTAGGTGATAAACAGCTCTGTATAAACCTTAGTTAGGTGGTAAACAGTTCTGTACAAACCTTAGTTAGGTGGTGAACAGCTCTGTACAAACCTTAGTTAGGTGATAAACAGCCGTGTATAAACCTTAGTTAGGTGGTAAACAGCTCTGTATAAACCTTAGTTAGGTGATAAACAGCTCTGTATAAAACTTAGTTAGGTGGTAAACAGCTCTGTATAAACCTTAGTTAGGTGGTAAACAGCTCTGTACAAACCTTAGTTAGGTGGTAAACAGCTCTGTATAAACCTTAGTTAGGTGGTAAACAGCTCTGTACAAACCTTAGTTAGGTGGTAAACAGCTCTGTAAAACCTTAGTTAGGTGGTAAACAGCTCTGTAAAACCTTATTTAAGTGGTTAACAGCTCTGTACAAACCTTAGTTAGGTGGTAAACAGCTCTGTACAAACCTTAGTTAGGTGGTAAACAGCTCTGTAAAACCTTAGTTAGGTGGTAAACAGCTCTGTAAAACCTTAGTTAGGTGGTAAACAGTTCTGTACAAACCTTAGTTAGTTGGTAAACAGTTCTGTACAAACCTCAGTTAGGTGATAAACAGCTCTGTACAAACCTCAGTTAGGTGGTAAACAGCGCTGTACAAACCTTAGTTAGGTGGTAAACAGTTCTGTACAAACCTTAGTTAGGTGGTAAACAGTTCTGTACAAACCTTAGTTAGGTGGTAAACAGTTCTGTACAAACCTTAGTTAGGTGGTAAACAGTTCAGTACAAACCTTAGTTAGGTGGTAAACAGCTCTGTACAAACCTTAGTTAGGTGATAAACAGCTCTGTATAAACCTTAGTTAGGTGGTAAACAGCTCTGTTTAAACCTTAGTTAGGTGGTAAACAGTTCTGTACAAACCTCAGTTAGATGATAAACAGCTCTGTATAAACCTTAGTTAGGTGGTAAACAGCTCTGTATAAACCTTAGTTAGGTGATAAACAGCTCTGTATAAAACTTAGTTAGGTGGTAAACAGCTCTGTACAAACCTCAGTTAGGTGGTAAACAGCTCTGTAAAAAACCTTAGTTAGGTGGTAAACAGCTCTGTATAAACCTTAGTTAGGTGGTAAACAGCTCTGTATAAACCTCAGTTAGGTGGTAAACAGCTCTGTACAAACCTTAGTTAGGTGATAAACAGCTCTGTACAAACCTTAGTTATGTGGTTGACAGTTCTGTACAAACCTTAGTTAGGTTGTAAACAGCTCTGTACAAACCTTAGTTAGGTGGTAAACAGCTCTGTATAAACCTTAGTTAGGTGGTAAACAGCTCTGTAAAACCTTAGTTAGGTGGTAAACAGCTCTGTAAAACCTTAGTTAGGTGATAAACAGCTCTGTACAAACCTTAGTTAGGTGGTAAACAGCTCTGTACAAACCTTAGTTAGGTGGTAAACAGCTCTGTATAAACCTTAGTTAGGTGGTAAACAGCTCTTTACAAACCTTAGTTAGGTGGTAAACAGCTCTGTATAAACCTTAGTTAGGTGGTAAACAGTTCTGTACAAATCTTAGTTAGGTGGTAAACAGCTCTGTACAAACCTTAGTTAGGTGGTAAACAGCTCTGTACAAACCTTAGTTAGGTGATAAACAGCTCTGTATAAACCTTAGTTAGGTGGTAAACAGCTCTGTACAAACCTTAGTTAGATGATAAACAGCTCTGTATAAACCTTAGTTAGGTGGTAAACAGCTCTGTATAAACCTTAGTTAGGTGATAAACAGCTCTGTATAAAACTTAGTTAGGTGGTAAACAGCTCTGTACAAACCTCAGTTAGGTGGTAAACAGCTCTGTACAAACCTTAATTAGGTGGTAAACAGCTCTGTATAAACCTTAGTTAGATGATAAACAGCTCTGTATAAACCTCAGTTAGGTGGTAAACAGCTCTGTACAAACCTGAGTTAGGTGGTAAACAGTTTTGTACAAACCTTAGTTAGGTGGTAAACAGTTCTGTACAAACCTTAGTTAGGTGGTAAACAGCTCTGTATAAACCTTAGTTAGGTGGTAAACAGCTCTGTACAAACCTTAGTTAGATGATAAACAGCTCTGTATAAACCTTAGTTAGGTGATAAACAGCTCTGTACAAACCTTAGTTAGGTGGTAAACAGCTCTGTACAAACCTTAGTTAGGTGGTAAACAGCTCTGTATAAACCTTAGTTAGGTGGTAAACAGCTCTGTACAAACCTTAGTTAGGTGGTAAACAGCTCTGTATAAACCTTAGTTAGGTGGTAAACAGCTCCGTACAAACCTTAGTTAGGTGGTAAACAGCTCTGTACAAACCTTAGTTAGGTGGTAAACAGCTCTGTACAAACCTTAGTTAGGTGGTAAACAGTTCTGTACAAACCTTAGTTAGGTGGTAAACAGCTCTGTACAAACCTTAGTTAGGTGGTAAACAGCTCTGTACAAACCTTAGTTAGGTGGTAAACAGCTCTGTACAAACCTTAGTTAGGTGGTAAACAGCTCTGTACAAACCTTAGTTAGGTGATAAACAGCTCTGTACAAACCTTAGTTAGGTGATAAACAGGTCTGTACAAACATTAGTTAGGTGGTAAACAGCTCTGTACAAACCTTCGTTAGGTGGTAAACAGTTCTGTACAAACCTCAGTTAGGTGATAAACAGCTCTGTACAAACCTTAGTTAGGTGGTAAACAGCTCTGTACAAACATTAGTTAGGTGGTAAACAGCTCTGTACAAACCTTAGTTAGGTGATAAACAGCTCTGTACAAACCTTAGTTAGGTGATAAAAAGCTCTGTACAAACATTAGTTAGGTGGTAAACAGCTCTGTACAAACCTAAGTTAAGTGATAAACAGTTCTGTACAAACCTTCGTTAGGTGATAAACAGTTCTGTACAAACCTTCGTTAGGTGGTAAACAGTTCTGTACAAACCTTAGTTAGGTGGTACACAGCTAAGTACAAACCTTAGTTAGGTGGTAAACAGTTCTGTACAAACCTTAGTTAGGTGGTAAACAGCTCTGTACAAACCTTAGTTAGGTGATAAACAGCTCTGTACAAACCTTAGTTAGGTGATAAACAGCTCTGTACAAACATTAGTTAGGTGGTAAACAGCTCTGTACAAACCTAAGTTAAGTGATAAACAGTTCTGTACAAACCTTCGTTAGGTGATAAACAGTTCTGTACAAACCTTTGTTAGGTGGTAAACAGTTCTGTACAAACCTTGGTTAGGTGGTAAACAGCTCTGTACAAACCTTAGTTAGGTGGTAAACAGCTCTGTACAAACCTTAGTTAGATGATAAACAGCTCTGTATAAACCTTAGTTAGGTGATAAACAGCTCTGTACAAACCTTAGTTAGGTGGTAAACAGCTCTGTATAAACCTTAGTTAGGTGGTAAACAGCTCAGTACAAACCTTAGTTAGGTGGTAAACAGCTCTGTATAAACCTTAGTTAGGTGGTAAACAGCTCCGTACAAACCTTAGTTAGGTGGTAAACAGCTCTGTACAAACCTTAGTTAGGTGGTAAACAGCTCTGTACAAACCTTAGTTAGGTGGTAAACAGTTCTGTACAAACCTTAGTTAGGTGGTAAACAGCTCTGTATAAACCTTAGTTAGGTGGTTAACAGCTCTGTACAAACCTTAGTTAGGTGGTAAACAGCTCTGTACAAACCTTAGTTAGGTGGTAAACAGCTCTGTACAAACCTTAGTTAGGTGGTAAACAGCTCTGTACAAACCTTAGTTAGGTGGTAAACAGCTCTGTACAAACCTTAGTTAGGTGATAAACAGCTCTGTACAAACCTTAGTTAGGTGATAAACAGGTCTGTACAAACATTAGTTAGGTGGTAAACAGCTCTGTACAAACCTAAGTTAAGTGATAAACAGTTCTGTACAAACCTTCGTTAGGTGATAAACAGTTCTGTACAAACCTTAGTTAGGTGATAAACAGCTCTGTACAAACCTCAGTTAGGTGATAAACAGCTCTGTACAAACCTTAGTTAGGTGGTAAACAGCTATGTACAAACCTTAGTTAGGTGGTAAACAGTTCTGTACAAACCTTAGTTAGGTGGTAAACAGCTCTGTACAAACCTTAGTTAGGTGATAAACAGCTCTGTACAAACCTTAGTTAGGTGATAAACAGCTCTGTACAAACATTAGTTAGGTGGTAAACAGCTCTGTACAAACCTAAGTTAAGTGATAAACAGTTCTGTACAAACCTTCGTTAGGTGATAAACAGTTCTGTACAAACCTTCGTTAGGTGGTAAACAGTTCTGTACAAACCTTAGTTAGGTGGTAAACAGCTATGTACAAACCTTAGTTAGGTGGTAAACAGTTCTGTACAAACCTTAGTTAGGTGGTAAACAGCTTTGTACAAACCTTATTTAGGTGGTAAACAGCTCTGTACAAACCTTAGTTAGGTGGTAAACAGCTATGTACAAACCTTAGTTAGGTGGTAAACAGCTATGTACAAACCTTCGTTAGATGGTAAACAGTTCTGTACAAGCCTTAGTTAGGTGGTAAACAGTTCTGTACAAACCTTAGTTAGGTGGTAAACAGCTCTGTACAAACCTGAGTTAGGTGGTAAACAGCTCTGTACAAACCTTAGTTAGGTGGTAAACAGCTCTGTACAAACCTTAGTTAGGTGGTAAACAGCTCTGTACAAACCTTAGTTAGGTGGTAAACAGCTCTGTACAAACCTTAGTTAGGTGATAAACAGCTCTGTACAAACCTTAGTTAGGTGATAAACAGGTCTGTACAAACATTAGTTAGGTGGTAAACAGCTCTGTACAAACCTAAGTTAAGTGATAAACAGTTCTGTACAAACCTTCGTTAGGTGATAAACAGTTCTGTACAAACCTTCGTTAGGTGGTAAACAGTTCTGTACAAACCTCAGTTAGGTGATAAACAGCTCTGTACAAACCTTAGTTAGGTGGTAAACAGCTCTGTACAAACATTAGTTAGGTGGTAAACAGCTCTGTACAAACCTTAGTTAGGTGATAAACAGCTCTGTACAAACCTTAGTTAGGTGATAAACAGCTCTGTACAAACATTAGTTAGCTGGTAAACAGCTCTGTACAAACCTAAGTTAAGTGATAAACAGTTCTGTACAAACCTTCGTTAGGTGATAAACAGTTCTGTACAAACCTTCGTTAGGTGGTAAACAGTTCTGTACAAACCTTAGTTAGGTGGTAAACAGCTATGTACAAACCTTAGTTAGGTGGTAAACAGTTCTGTACAAACCTTAGTTAGGTGGTAAACAGCTCTGTACAAACCTTAGTTAGGTGATAAACAGCTCTGTACAAACCTTAGTTAGGTGATAAACAGCTCTGTACAAACATTAGTTAGGTGGTAAACAGCTCTGTACAAACCTAAGTTAAGTGATAAACAGTTCTGTACAAACCTTCGTTAGGTGATAAACAGTTCTGTACAAACCTTCGTTAGGTGGTAAACAGTTCTGTACAAACCTTAGTTAGGTGGTAAACAGCTATGTACAAACCTTAGTTAGGTGGTAAACAGTTCTGTACAAACCTTAGGTAGGTGGTAAACAGCTCTGTACAAACCTTATTTAGGTGGTAAACAGCTCTGTACAAACCTTAGTTAGGTGGTAAACAGCTATGTACAAACCTTAGTTAGGTGGTAAACAGCTATGTACAAACCTTCGTTAGATGGTAAACAGTTCTGTACAAGCCTTAGTTAGGTGGTAAACAGTTCTGTACAAACCTTAGTTAGGTGGTAAACAGCTCTGTACAAACCTGAGTTAGGTGGTAAACAGTTCTGTACAAACCTTAGTTAGGTGGTAAACAGTTCTGTACAAACCTTAGTTAGGTGGTAAACAGTTCTGTACAAACCTTAGTTAGGTGGTAAACAGCTTTGTACAAACCTTAGTTAGGTGGTAAACAGCTCTGTACAAACCTTAGTTAGGTGGTAAACAGCTCTGTACAAACCTTAGTTAGGTGGTAAACAGCTTTGTACAAACCTTAGTTAATTGGTAAACAGTTCTGTACAAACCTTCGTTAGGTGGTAAACAGCTCTGTACAAACCTTAGTTAGGTGGTAAACAGTTCTGTATAAACCTTAATTAAGTGGTAAATAGCTCCGTACAAACCTTAGTTAGGTGGTTAACAGTTCTGTACAAACCTTAGTTAGGTGATAAACAGCTCTGTACAAACCTTAGTTAGGTGGTAAACAGCTCTGTACAAACCTGAGTTAGGTGGTAAACAGCTCTGTACAAACCTTGGTTAGGTGGTAAACAGCTCTGTACAAACCTTAGTTAGGTAGTAAACAGCTCTGTACAAACCTTAGTTAGGTGGTTAACAGTTCTGTATAAACCTTAGTTAGGTGGTAAACAGATCTGTACAAACCTTAGTTAGGTGGTAAACAGCTCCGTACAAACCTTAGTTAGGTGGAAAACAGCTCTGTACAAACCTTGGTTAGGTGGTAAACAGCTCTGTACAAACCTTAGTTAAGTGGTAAACAGCTCTGTACAAACCTTAGTTAGGTGGTCAACAGCTCTGTACAAACCTTAGTTAGGTGGTAAACAGCTCTGTACAAATCTTAGTAAGGTGGTAAACAGCTCCGTATCAACCTTAGTTAGGTGGTAAACAGCTCTGTACAAACCTTAGTTAGGTGGTAAACAGCTCTGTACAAACCTTAGTTAGGTGGTAAACAGCTCTGTACAAACCTTAGTTAGGTGGTAAACAGTTCTGTACAAACCTTCGTTAGGTGGTAAACAGTTCTGTACAAACCTTAGTTAGGTGGTAAACAGTTCTGTACAAACCTTAGTTAGGTGGTTAACAGCTCTGTACAAACCTTAGTTAGGTGGTAAACAGCTCTGTACAAACCTTAGTTAGGTGGTAAACAGCTCTGTACAAACCTTAGTTAGGTGGTAAACAGCTCTGTACAAACCTTAGTTAGGTGGTAAACAGTTCTGTACAAACCTTGGTTAGGTGGTAAAGAGCTCTGTAAAACCATAGTTAGGTGGTAAACAGTTCTGTACAAACCTTAGTTAGGTGGTAAACAGCTCTGTACAAACCTTAGTTAGGTGGTAAACAGCTCTGTACAAACCTTAGTTAGGTGATAAACAGCTCTGTACAAACCTTAGTTAGGTGGTAAACAGCTCTGTACAAACCTTAGTTAGGTGGTAAACAGCTCTGTACAAACCTTAGTTAGGTGGTAAACAGCTCTGTACAAACCTTGGTTAGGTGGTAAACAGCTCTGTACAAACCTTAGTTAGGTGGTTAACAGCTCTGTACAAACCTTAGTTAGGTGGTAAACAGTTCTGTTCAAACCTTAGTTAGGTGATAAACAGCTCTGTATAAACCTTAGTTAGGTGGTAAACAGTTCTGTACAAACCTTAGTTAGGTGGTGAACAGCTCTGTACAAACCTTAGTTAGGTGATAAACAGCCGTGTATAAACCTTAGTTAGGTGGTAAACAGCTCTGTATAAACCTTAGTTAGGTGATAAACAGCTCTGTATAAAACTTAGTTAGGTGGTAAACAGCTCTGTATAAACCTTAGTTAGGTGGTAAACAGCTCTGTACAAACCTTAGTTAGGTGGTAAAGAGCTCTGTATAAACCTTAGTTAGGTGGTAAACAGCTCTGTACAAACCTTAGTTAGGTGGTAAACAGCTCTGTAAAACCTTAGTTAGGTGGTAAACAGCTCTGTAAAACCTTATTTAAGTGGTTAACAGCTCTGTACAAACCTTAGTTAGGTGGTAAACAGCTCTGTACAAACCTTAGTTAGGTGGTAGACAGCTCTGTAAAACCTTAGTTAGGTGGTAAACAGCTCTGTAAAACCTTAGTTAGGTGGTAAACAGTTCTGTACAAACCTTAGTTAGTTGGTAAACAGTTCTGTACAAACCTCAGTTAGGTGATAAACAGCTCTGTACAAACCTCAGTTAGGTGGTAAACAGCTCTGTACAAACCTTAGTTAGGTGGTAAACAGTTCTGTACAAACCTTAGTTAGGTGGTAAACAGTTCTGTACAAACCTTAGTTAGGTGGTAAACAGTTCTGTACAAACCTTAGTTAGGTGGTAAACAGTTCAGTACAAACCTTAGTTAGGTGGTAAACAGCTCTGTACAAACCTTAGTTAGGTGATAAACAGCTCTGTATAAACCTTAGTTAGGTGGTAAACAGCTCTGTTTAAACCTTAGTTAGGTGGTAAACAGTTCTGTACAAACCTCAGTTAGATGATAAACAGCTCTGTATAAACCTTAGTTAGGTGGTAAACAGCTCTGTATAAACCTTAGTTAGGTGATAAACAGCTCTGTATAAAACTTAGTTAGGTGGTAAACAGCTCTGTACAAACCTCAGTTAGGTGGTAAACAGCTCTGTAAAAAACCTTAGTTAGGTGGTAAACAGCTCTGTATAAACCTTAGTTAGATGATAAACAGCTCTGTATAAACCTCAGTTAGGTGGTAAACAGCTCTGTACAAACCTTAGTTAGGTGATAAACAGCTCTGTACAAACCTTAGTTATGTGGTTGACAGTTCTGTACAAACCTTAGTTAGGTTGTAAACAGCTCTGTACAAACCTTAGTTAGGTGGTAAACAGCTCTGTATAAACCTTAGTTAGGTGGTAAACAGCTCTGTAAAACCTTAGTTAGGTGGTAAACAGCTCTGTAAAACCTTAGTTAGGTGATAAACAGCTCTGTACAAACCTTAGTTAGGTGGTAAACAGCTCTGTACAAACCTTAGTTAGGTGGTAAACAGCTCTGTATAAACCTTAGTTAGGTGGTAAACAGCTCTTTACAAACCTTAGTTAGGTGGTAAACAGCTCTGTATAAACCTTAGTTAGGTGGTAAACAGTTCTGTACAAATCTTAGTTAGGTGGTAAACAGCTCTGTACAAACCTTAGTTAGGTGGTAAACAGCTCTGTACAAACCTTAGTTAGGTGATAAACAGCTCTGTATAAACCTTAGTTAGGTGGTAAACAGCTCTGTACAAACCTTAGTTAGATGATAAACAGCTCTGTATAAACCTTAGTTAGGTGGTAAACAGCTCTGTATAAACCTTAGTTAGGTGATAAACAGCTCTGTATAAAACTTAGTTAGGTGGTAAACAGCTCTGTACAAACCTCAGTTAGGTGGTAAACAGCTCTGTACAAACCTTAATTAGGTGGTAAACAGCTCTGTATAAACCTTAGTTAGATGATAAACAGCTCTGTATAAACCTGAGTTAGGTGGTAAACAGCTCTGTACAAACCTGAGTTAGGTGGTAAACAGTTCTGTACAAACCTTAGTTAGGTGGTAAACAGTTCTGTACAAACCTTAGTTAGGTGGTAAACAGCTCTGTATAAACCTTAGTTAGGTGGTAAACAGCTCTGTACAAACCTTAGTTAGATGATAAACAGCTCTGTATAAACCTTAGTTAGGTGATAAACAGCTCTGTACAAACCTTAGTTAGGTGGTAAACAGCTCTGTACAAACCTTAGTTAGGTGGTAAACAGCTCTGTATAAACCTTAGTTAGGTGGTAAACAGCTCTGTACAAACCTTAGTTAGGTGGTAAACAGCTCTGTATAAACCTTAGTTAGGTGGTAAACAGCTCCGTACAAACCTTAGTTAGGTGGTAAACAGCTCTGTACAAACCTTAGTTAGGTGGTAAACAGCTCTGTATAAACCTTAGTTAGGTGGTAAACAGTTCTGTACAAACCTTAGTTAGGTGGTAAACAGCTCTGTATAAACCTTAGTTAGGTGGTTAACAGCTCTGTACAAACCTTAGTTAGGTGGTAAACAGCTCTGTACAAACCTTAGTTAGGTGGTAAACAGCTCTGTACAAACCTTAGTTAGGTGGTAAACAGCTCTGTACAAACCTTAGTTAGGTGGTAAACAGCTCTGTACAAACCTTAGTTAGGTGATAAACAGCTCTGTACAAACCTTAGTTAGGTGATAAACAGGTCTGTACAAACATTAGTTAGGTGGTAAACAGCTCTGTACAAACCTAAGTTAAGTGATAAACAGTTCTGTACAAACCTTCGTTAGGTGATAAACAGTTCTGTACAAACCTTCGTTAGGTGGTAAACAGTTCTGTACAAACCTCAGTTAGGTGATAAACAGCTCTGTACAAACCTTAGTTAGGTGGTAAACAGCTCTGTACAAACATTAGTTAGGTGGTAAACAGCTCTGTACAAACCTTAGTTAGGTGATAAACAGCTCTGTACAAACCTTAGTTAGGTGATAAAAAGCTCTGTACAAACATTAGTTAGGTGGTAAACAGCTCTGTACAAACCTAAGTTAAGTGATAAACAGTTCTGTACAAACCTTCGTTAGGTGATAAACAGTTCTGTACAAACCTTCGTTAGGTGGTAAACAGTTCTGTACAAACCTTAGTTAGGTGGTACACAGCTATGTACAAACCTTAGTTAGGTGGTAAACAGTTCTGTACAAACCTTAGTTAGGTGGTAAACAGCTCTGTACAAACCTTAGTTAGGTGATAAACAGCTCTGTACAAACCTTAGTTAGGTGATAAACAGCTCTGTACAAACATTAGTTAGGTGGTAAACAGCTCTGTACAAACCTAAGTTAAGTGATAAACAGTTCTGTACAAACCTTCGTTAGGTGATAAACAGTTCTGTACAAACCTTCGTTAGGTGGTAAACAGTTCTGTACAAACCTTAGTTAGGTGGTAAACAGCTCTGTACAAACCTTAGTTAGGTGGTAAACAGCTCTGTACAAACCTTAGTTAGATGATAAACAGCTCTGTATAAACCTTAGTTAGGTGATAAACAGCTCTGTACAAACCTTAGTTAGGTGGTAAACAGCTCTGTATAAACCTTAGTTAGGTGGTAAACAGCTCAGTACAAACCTTAGTTAGGTGGTAAACAGCTCTGTATAAACCTTAGTTAGGTGGTAAACAGCTCCGTACAAACCTTAGTTAGGTGGTAAACAGCTCTGTACAAACCTTAGTTAGGTGGTAAACAGCTCTGTACAAACCTTAGTTAGGTGGTAAACAGTTCTGTACAAACCTTAGTTAGGTGGTAAACAGCTCTGTATAAACCTTAGTTAGGTGGTTAACAGCTCTGTACAAACCTTAGTTAGGTGGTAAACAGCTCTGTACAAACCTTAGTTAGGTGGTAAACAGCTCTGTACAAACCTTAGTTAGGTGGTAAACAGCTCTGTACAAACCTTAGTTAGGTGGTAAACAGCTCTGTACAAACCTTAGTTAGGTGATAAACAGCTCTGTACAAACCTTAGTTAGGTGATAAACAGGTCTGTACAAACATTAGTTAGGTGGTAAACAGCTCTGTACAAACCTAAGTTAAGTGATAAACAGTTCTGTACAAACCTTCGTTAGGTGATAAACAGTTCTGTACAAACCTTAGTTAGGTGATAAACAGCTCTGTACAAACCTCAGTTAGGTGATAAACAGCTCTGTACAAACCTTAGTTAGGTGGTAAACAGCTATGTACAAACCTTAGTTAGGTGGTAAACAGTTCTGTACAAACCTTAGTTAGGTGGTAAACAGCTCTGTACAAACCTTAGTTAGGTGATAAACAGCTCTGTACAAACCTTAGTTAGGTGATAAACAGCTCTGTACAAACATTAGTTAGGTGGTAAACAGCTCTGTACAAACCTAAGTTAAGTGATAAACAGTTCTGTACAAACCTTCGTTAGGTGATAAACAGTTCTGTACAAACCTTCGTTAGGTGGTAAACAGTTTTGTACAAACCTTAGTTAGGTGGTAAACAGCTATGTACAAACCTTAGTTAGGTGGTAAACAGTTCTGTACAAACCTTAGTTAGGTGGTAAACAGCTCTGTACAAACCTTATTTAGGTGGTAAACAGCTCTGTACAAACCTTAGTTAGGTGGTAAACAGCTATGTACAAACCTTAGTTAGGTGGTAAACAGCTATGTACAAACCTTCGTTAGATGGTAAACAGTTCTGTACAAGCCTTAGTTAGGTGGTAAACAGTTCTGTACAAACCTTAGTTAGGTGGTAAACAGCTCTGTACAAACCTGAGTTAGGTGGTAAACAGCTCTGTACAAACCTTAGTTAGGTGGTAAACAGCTCTGTACAAACCTTAGTTAGGTGGTAAACAGCTCTGTACAAACCTTAGTTAGGTGGTAAACAGCTCTGTACAAACCTTAGTTAGGTGATAAACAGCTCTGTACAAACCTTAGTTAGGTGATAAACAGGTCTGTACAAACATTAGTTAGGTGGTAAACAGCTCTGTACAAACCTAAGTTAAGTGATAAACAGTTCTGTACAAACCTTCGTTAGGTGATAAACAGTTCTGTACAAACCTTCGTTAGGTGGTAAACAGTTCTGTACAAACCTCAGTTAGGTGATAAACAGCTCTGTACAAACCTTAGTTAGGTGGTAAACAGCTCTGTACAAACATTAGTTAGGTGGTAAACAGCTCTGTACAAACCTTAGTTAGGTGATAAACAGCTCTGTACAAACCTTAGTTAGGTGATAAACAGCTCTGTACAAACATTAGTTAGGTGGTAAACAGCTCTGTACAAACCTAAGTTAAGTGATAAACAGTTCTGTACAAACCTTCGTTAGGTGATAAACAGTTCTGTACAAACCTTCGTTAGGTGGTAAACAGTTCTGTACAAACCTTAGTTAGGTGGTAAACAGCTATGTACAAACCTTAGTTAGGTGGTAAACAGTTCTGTACAAACCTTAGTTAGGTGGTAAACAGCTCTGTACAAACCTTAGTTAGGTGATAAACAGCTCTGTACAAACCTTAGTTAGGTGATAAACAGCTCTGTACAAACATTAGTTAGGTGGTAAACAGCTCTGTACAAACCTAAGTTAAGTGATAAACAGTTCTGTACAAACCTTCGTTAGGTGATAAACAGTTCTGTACAAACCTTCGTTAGGTGGTAAACAGTTCTGTACAAACCTTAGTTAGGTGGTAAACAGCTATGTACAAACCTTAGTTAGGTGGTAAACAGTTCTGTACAAACCTTAGGTAGGTGGTAAACAGCTCTGTACAAACCTTATTTAGGTGGTAAACAGCTCTGTACAAACCTTAGTTAGGTGGTAAACAGCTATGTACAAACCTTAGTTAGGTGGTAAACAGTTCTGTACAAACCTTCGTTAGGTGGTAAACAGCTCTGTACAAACCTTAGTTAGGTGGTAAACAGCTCTGTACAAACATTAGTTAGGTGGTAAACAGCTCTGTACAAACCTTAGTTAGGTGATAAACAGCTCTGTACAAACCTTAGTTAGGTGATAAACAGCTCTGTACAAACATTAGTTAGGTGGTAAACAGCTCTGTACAAACCTAAGTTAAGTGATAAACAGTTCTGTACAAACCTTCGTTAGGTGATAAACAGTTCTGTACAAACCTTCGTTAGGTGGTAAACAGTTCTGTACAAACCTTAGTTAGGTGGTAAACAGCTATGTACAAACCTTAGTTAGGTGGTAAACAGTTCTGTACAAACCTTAGTTAGGTGGTAAACAGCTCTGTACAAACCTTATTTAGGTGGTAAACAGCTCTGTACAAACCTTAGTTAGGTGGTAAACAGCTATGTACAAACCTTAGTTAGGTGGTAAACAGCTATGTACAAACCTTCGTTAGATGGTAAACAGTTCTGTACAAGCCTTAGTTAGGTGGTAAACAGTTCTGTACAAACCTTCGTTAGGTGGTAAACAGTTCTGTACAAACCTTAGTTAGGTGGTAAACAGCTATGTACAAACCTTAGTTAGGTGGTAAACAGTTCTGTACAAACCTTAGTTAGGTGGTAAACAGCTCTGTACAAACCTTATTTAGGTGGTAAACAGCTCTGTACAAACCTTAGTAAGTTGGTAAACAGCTATGTACAAACCTTAGTTAGGTGGTAAACAGCTATGTACAAACCTTCGTTAGATGGTAAACAGTTCTGTACAAGCCTTAGTTAGGTGGTAAACAGTTCTGTACAAACCTTAGTTAGGTGGTAAACAGCTCTGTACAAACCTGAGTTAGGTGGTAAACAGTTCTGTACAAACCTTAGTTAGGTGGTAAACAGTTCTGTACAAACCTTAGTTAGGTGGTAAACAGTTCTGTACAAACCTTAGTTAGGTGGTAAACAGCTTTGTACAAACCTTAGTTAGGTGGTAAACAGCTCTGTACAAACCTTAGTTAGGTGGTAAACAGCTCTGTACAAACCTTAGTTAGGTGGTAAACAGCTTTGTACAAACCTTAGTTAATTGGTAAACAGTTCTGTACAAACCTTCGTTAGGTGGTAAACAGCTCTGTACAAACCTTAGTTAGGTGGTAAACAGCTCTGTACAAACATTAGTTAGGTGGTAAACAGCTCTGTACAAACCTTAGTTAGGTGATAAACAGCTCTGTACAAACCTTAGTTAGGTGATAAACAGCTCTGTACAAACATTAGTTAGGTGGTAAACAGCTCTGTACAAACCTAAGTTAAGTGATAAACAGTTCTGTACAAACCTTCGTTAGGTGATAAACAGTTCTGTACAAACCTTCGTTAGGTGGTAAACAGTTCTGTACAAACCTTAGTTAGGTGGTAAACAGCTATGTACAAACCTTAGTTAGGTGGTAAACAGTTCTGTACAAACCTTAGTTAGGTGGTAAACAGCTCTGTACAAACCTTATTTAGGTGGTAAACAGCTCTGTACAAACCTTAGTTAGGTGGTAAACAGCTATGTACAAACCTTAGTTAGGTGGTAAACAGCTATGTACAAACCTTCGTTAGATGGTAAACAGTTCTGTACAAGCCTTAGTTAGGTGGTAAACAGTTCTGTACAAACCTTAGTTAGGTGGTAAACAGCTCTGTACAAACCTGAGTTAGGTGGTAAACAGCTCTGTACAAACCTTAGTTAGGTGGTAAACAGCTCTGTACAAACCTTAGTTAGGTGGTAAACAGCTCTGTACAAACCTTAGTTAGGTGGTAAACAGCTCTGTACAAACCTTAGTTAGGTGATAAACAGCTCTGTACAAACCTTAGTTAGGTGATAAACAGGTCTGTACAAACATTAGTTAGGTGGTAAAGAGCTCTGTACAAACCTAAGTTAAGTGATAAACAGTTCTGTACAAACCTTCGTTAGGTGATAAACAGTTCTGTACAAACCTTCGTTAGGTGGTAAACAGTTCTGTACAAACCTCAGTTAGGTGATAAACAGCTCTGTACAAACCTTAGTTAGGTGGTAAACAGCTCTGTACAAACATTAGTTAGGTGGTAAACAGCTCTGTACAAACCTTAGTTAGGTGATAAACAGCTCTGTACAAACCTTAGTTAGGTGATAAACAGCTCTGTACAAACATTAGTTAGGTGGTAAACAGCTCTGTACAAACCTAAGTTAAGTGATAAACAGTTCTGTACAAACCTTCGTTAGGTGATAAACAGTTCTGTACAAACCTTCGTTAGGTGGTAAACAGTTCTGTACAAACCTTAGTTAGGTGGTAAACAGCTATGTACAAACCTTAGTTAGGTGGTAAACAGTTCTGTACAAACCTTAGTTAGGTGGTAAACAGCTCTGTACAAACCTTAGTTAGGTGATAAACAGCTCTGTACAAACCTTAGTTAGGTGATAAACAGCTCTGTACAAACATTAGTTAGGTGGTAAACAGCTCTGTACAAACCTAAGTTAAGTGATAAACAGTTCTGTACAAACCTTCGTTAGGTGATAAACAGTTCTGTACAAACCTTCGTTAGGTGGTAAACAGTTCTGTACAAACCTTAGTTAGGTGGTAAACAGCTATGTACAAACCTTAGTTAGGTGGTAAACAGTTCTGTACAAACCTTAGTTAGGTGGTAAACAGCTCTGTACAAACCTTATTTAGGTGGTAAACAGCTCTGTACAAACCTTAGTTAGGTGGTAAACAGTTCTGTACAAACCTTAGTTAGGTGGTAAACAGCTTTGTACAAACCTTAGTTAGGTGGTAAACAGCTCTGTACAAACCTTAGTTAGGTGGTAAACAGCTCTGTACAAACCTTAGTTAGGTGGTAAACAGCTTTGTACAAACCTTAGTTAATTGGTAAACAGTTCTGTACAAACCTTCGTTAGGTGGTAAACAGCTCTGTACAAACCTTAGTTAGGTGGTAAACAGCTCTGTACAAACATTAGTTAGGTGGTAAACAGCTCTGTACAAACCTTAGTTAGGTGATAAACAGCTCTGTACAAACCTTAGTTAGGTGATAAACAGCTCTGTACAAACATTAGTTAGGTGGTAAACAGCTCTGTACAAACCTAAGTTAAGTGATAAACAGTTCTGTACAAACCTTCGTTAGGTGATAAACAGTTCTGTACAAACCTTCGTTAGGTGGTAAACAGTTCTGTACAAACCTTAGTTAGGTGGTAAACAGCTATGTACAAACCTTAGTTAGGTGGTAAACAGTTCTGTACAAACCTTAGTTAGGTGGTAAACAGCTCTGTACAAACCTTATTTAGGTGGTAAACAGCTCTGTACAAACCTTAGTTAGGTGGTAAACAGCTATGTACAAACCTTAGTTAGGTGGTAAACAGCTATGTACAAACCTTCGTTAGATGGTAAACAGTTCTGTACAAGCCTTAGTTAGGTGGTAAACAGTTCTGTACAAACCTTAGTTAGGTGGTAAACAGCTCTGTACAAACCTGAGTTAGGTGGTAAACAGTTCTGTACAAACCTTAGTTAGGTGGTAAACAGTTCTGTACAAACCTTAGTTAGGTGGTAAACAGCTCTGTACAAACCTTATTTAGGTGGTAAACAGCTCTGTACAAACCTTAGTTAGGTGGTAAACAGCTATGTACAAACCTTAGTTAGGTGGTAAACAGCTATGTACAAACCTTCGTTAGATGGTAAACAGTTCTGTACAAGCCTTAGTTAGGTGGTAAACAGTTCTGTACAAACCTTAGTTAGGTGGTAAACAGCTCTGTACAAACCTGAGTTAGGTGGTAAACAGTTCTGTACAAACCTTAGTTAGGTGGTAAACAGTTCTGTACAAACCTTAGTTAGGTGGTAAACAGTTCTGTACAAACCTTAGTTAGGTGGTAAACAGCTTTGTACAAACCTTAGTTAGGTGGTAAACAGCTCTGTACAAACCTTAGTTAGGTGGTAAACAGCTCTGTACAAACCTTAGTTAGGTGGTAAACAGTTCTGTACAAACCTTCGTTAGGTGGTAAACAGCTCTGTACAAACCTTAGTTAGGTGGTAAACAGCTCTGTACAAACCTTAGTTAATTGGTAAACAGTTCTGTACAAACCTTCGTTAGGTGGTAAACAGCTCTGTACAAACCTTAGTTAGGTGGTAAACAGCTCTGTACAAACATTAGTTAGGTGGTAAACAGCTCTGTACAAACCTTAGTTAGGTGATAAACAGCTCTGTACAAACCTTAGTTAGGTGATAAACAGCTCTGTACAAACATTAGTTAGGTGGTAAACAGCTCTGTACAAACCTAAGTTAAGTGATAAACAGTTCTGTACAAACCTTCGTTAGGTGATAAACAGTTCTGTACAAACCTTCGTTAGGTGGTAAACAGTTCTGTACAAACCTTAGTTAGGTGGTAAACAGCTATGTACAAACCTTAGTTAGGTGGTAAACAGTTCTGTACAAACCTTAGTTAGGTGGTAAACAGCTCTGTACAAACCTTATTTAGGTGGTAAACAGCTCTGTACAAACCTTAGTTAGGTGGTAAACAGCTTTGTACAAACCTTAGTTAGGTGGTAAACAGCTATGTACAAACCTTCGTTAGATGGTAAACAGTTCTGTACAAGCCTTAGTTAGGTGGTAAACAGTTCTGTACAAACCTTAGTTAGGTGGTAAACAGCTCTGTACAAACCTGAGTTAGGTGGTAAACAGTTCTGTACAAACCTTATTTAGGTGGTAAACAGCTCTGTACAAACCTTAGTTAGGTGGTAAACAGCTATGTACAAACCTTAGTTAGGTGGTAAACAGCTCTGTACAAACCTTAGTTAGGTGGTAAACAGCTCTGTACAAACCTTAGTTAGGTGATAAACAGCTCTGTACAAACCTTAGTTAGGTGATAAACAGGTCTGTACAAACATTAGTTAGGTGGTAAACAGCTCTGTACAAACCTAAGTTAAGTGATAAACAGTTCTGTACAAACCTTCGTTAGGTGATAAACAGTTCTGTACAAACCTTCGTTAGGTGGTAAACAGTTCTGTACAAACCTCAGTTAGGTGATAAACAGCTCTGTACAAACCTTAGTTAGGTGGTAAACAGCTCTGTACAAACATTAGTTAGGTGGTAAACAGCTCTGTACAAACCTTAGTTAGGTGATAAACAGCTCTGTACAAACCTTAGTTAGGTGATAAACAGCTCTGTACAAACATTAGTTAGGTGGTAAACAGCTCTGTACAAACCTAAGTTAAGTGATAAACAGTTCTGTACAAACCTTAGTTAGCTGATAAACAGTTCTGTACAAACCTTCGTTAGGTGG
This sequence comes from Mimachlamys varia, assembly GCA_947623455.1. Classification (NCBI taxonomy): domain Eukaryota; kingdom Metazoa; phylum Mollusca; class Bivalvia; order Pectinida; family Pectinidae; genus Mimachlamys; species Mimachlamys varia. Next base: position 38,392,654 of record OX392544.1, on the reverse strand, counting down.
TAAACAGTTCTGTACAAACCTTAGTTAGGTGGTAAACAGCTATGTACAAACCTTAGTTAGGTGGTAAACAGTTCTGTACAAACCTTAGTTAGGTGGTAAACAGCTCTGTACAAACCATAGTTAGGTGATAAACAGCTCTGTACAAACCTTAGTGAGGTGATAAACAGCTCTGTACAAACATTAGTTAGGTGGTAAACAGCTCTGTACAAACCTAAGTTAAGTGATAAACAGTTCTGTACAAACCTTCGTTAGGTGATAAACAGTTCTGTACAAACCTTCGTTAGGTGGTAAACAGTTCTGTACAAACCTTAGTTAGGTGGTAAACAGCTATGTACAAACCTTAGTTAGGTGGTAAACAGTTCTGTACAAACCTTAGTTAGGTGGTAAACAGCTCTGTACAAACCTTATTTAGGTGGTAAACAGCTCTGTACAAACCTTAGTTAGGTGGTAAACAGCTATGTACAAACCTTAGTTAGGTGGTAAACAGCTATGTACAAACCTTCGTTAGATGGTAAACAGTTCTGTACAAGCCTTAGTTAGGTGGTAAACAGTTCTGTACAAACCTTAGTTAGGTGGTAAACAGCTCTGTACAAACCTGAGTTAGGTGGTAAACAGTTCTGTACAAACCTTAGTTAGGTGGTAAACAGTTCTGTACAAACCTTAGTTAGGTGGTAAACAGTTCTGTACAAACCTTAGTAAGGTGGTAAACAGCTTTGTACAAACCTTAGTTAGGTGGTAAACAGCTCTGTACAAACCTTAGTTAGGTGGTAAACAGCTCTGTACAAACCTTAGTTAGGTGGTAAACAGCTTTGTACAAACCTTAGTTAATTGGGAACAGTTCTGTACAAACCTTAGTTAGGTGGTAAACAGCTCTGTACAAACCTTAGTTAGGTGGTAAACAGCTCTGTACAAACATTAGTTAGGTGGTAAACAGCTCTGTACAAACCTTAGTTAGGTGATAAACAGCTCTGTACAAACCTTAGTTAGGTGATAAACAGCTCTGTACAAACATTAGTTAGGTGGTAAACAGCTCTGTACAAACCTAAGTTAAGTGATAAACAGTTCTGTACAAGCCTTCGTTAGGTGATAAACAGTTCTGTACAAACCTTCGTTAGGTGGTAAACAGTTCTGTACAAACCTTAGTTAGGTGGTAAACAGCTATGTACAAACCTTAGTTAGGTGGTAAACAGTTCTGTACAAACCTTAGTTAGGTGGTAAACAGCTCTGTACAAACCTTATTTAGGTGGTAAACAGCTCTGTACAAACCTTAGTTAGGTGGTAAACAGCTATGTACAAACCTTAGTTAGGTGGTAAACAGCTATGTACAAACCTTCGTTAGATGGTAAACAGTTCTGTACAAGCCTTAGTTAGGTGGTAAACAGTTCTGTACAAACCTTAGTTAGGTGGTAAACAGCTCTGTACAAACCTGAGTAAGGTGGTAAACAGTTCTGTACAAACCTTAGTTAGGTGGTAAACAGTTCTGTACAAACCTTAGTTAGGTGGTAAACAGTTCTGTACAAACCTTAGTAAGGTGGTAAACAGCTTTGTACAAACCTTAGTTAGGTGGTAAACAGCTCTGTACAAACCTTAGTTAGGTGGTAAACAGCTCTGTACAAACCTTAGTTAGGTGATAAACAGCTCTGTACAAACCTTAGTTAGGTGATAAACAGGTCTGTACAAACATTAGTTAGGTGGTAAACAGCTCTGTACAAACCTAAGTTAAGTGATAAACAGTTCTGTACAAACCTTCGTTAGGTGATAAACAGTTCTGTACAAACCTTCGTTAGGTGGTAAACAGTTCTGTACAAACCTCAGTTAGGTGATAAACAGCTCTGTACAAACCTTAGTTAGGTGGTAAACAGCTCTGTACAAACATTAGTTAGGTGGTAAACAGCTCTGTACAAACCTTAGTTAGGTGATAAACAGCTCTGTACAAACCTTAGTTAGGTGATAAACAGCTCTGTACAAACATTAGTTAGGTGGTAAACAGCTCTGTACAAACCTAAGTTAAGTGATAAACAGTTCTGTACAAACCTTCGTTAGCTGATAAACAGTTCTGTACAAACCTTCGTTAGGTGGTAAACAGTTCTGTACAAACCTTAGTTAGGTGGTAAACAGCTATGTACAAACCTTAGTTAGGTGGTAAACAGTTCTGTACAAACCTTAGTTAGGTGGTAAACAGCTCTGTACAAACCATAGTTAGGTGATAAACAGCTCTGTACAAACCTTAGTGAGGTGATAAACAGCTCTGTACAAACATTAGTTAGGTGGTAAACAGCTCTGTACAAACCTAAGTTAAGTGATAAACAGTTCTGTACAAACCTTCGTTAGGTGATAAACAGTTCTGTACAAACCTTCGTTAGGTGGTAAACAGTTCTGTACAAACCTTAGTTAGGTGGTAAACAGCTATGTACAAACCTTAGTTAGGTGGTAAACAGTTCTGTACAAACCTTAGTTAGGTGGTAAACAGCTCTGTACAAACCTTATTTAGGTGGTAAACAGCTCTGTACAAACCTTAGTTAGGTGGTAAACAGCTTTGTACAAACCTTAGTTAGGTGGTAAACAGCTATGTACAAACCTTCGTTAGATGGTAAACAGTTCTGTACAAGCCTTAGTTAGGTGGTAAACAGTTCTGTACAAACCTTAGTTAGGTGGTAAACAGCTCTGTACAAACCTGAGTTAGGTGGTAAACAGTTCTGTACAAACCTTATTTAGGTGGTAAACAGCTCTGTACAAACCTTAGTTAGGTGGTAAACAGCTATGTACAAACCTTAGTTAGGTGGTAAACAGCTCTGTACAAACCTTAGTTAGGTGGTAAACAGCTCTGTACAAACCTTAGTTAGGTGATAAACAGCTCTGTACAAACCTTAGTTAGGTGATAAACAGGTCTGTACAAACATTAGTTAGGTGGTAAACAGCTCTGTACAAACCTAAGTTAAGTGATAAACAGTTCTGTACAAACCTTCGTTAGGTGATAAACAGTTCTGTACAAACCTTCGTTAGGTGGTAAACAGTTCTGTACAAACCTCAGTTAGGTGATAAACAGCTCTGTACAAACCTTAGTTAGGTGGTAAACAGCTCTGTACAAACATTAGTTAGGTGGTAAACAGCTCTGTACAAACCTTAGTTAGGTGATAAACAGCTCTGTACAAACCTTAGTTAGGTGATAAACAGCTCTGTACAAACATTAGTTAGGTGGTAAACAGCTCTGTACAAACCTAAGTTAAGTGATAAACAGTTCTGTACAAACCTTAGTTAGCTGATAAACAGTTCTGTACAAACCTTCGTTAGGTGGTAAACAGTTCTGTACAAACCTTAGTTAGGTGGTAAACAGCTATGTACAAACCTTAGTTAGGTGGTAAACAGTTCTGTACAAACCTTAGTTAGGTGGTAAACAGCTCTGTACAAACCATAGTTAGGTGATAAACAGCTCTGTACAAACCTTAGTGAGGTGATAAACAGCTCTGTACAAACATTAGTTAGGTGGTAAACAGCTCTGTACAAACCTAAGTTAAGTGATAAACAGTTCTGTACAAACCTTCGTTAGGTGATAAACAGTTCTGTACAAACCTTCGTTAGGTGGTAAACAGTTCTGTACAAACCTTAGTTAGGTGGTAAACAGCTATGTACAAACCTTAGTTAGGTGGTAAACAGTTCTGTACAAACCTTAGTTAGGTGGTAAACAGCTCTGTACAAACCTTATTTAGGTGGTAAACAGCTCTGTACAAACCTTAGTTAGGTGGTAAACAGCTATGTACAAACCTTAGTTAGGTGGTAAACAGCTATGTACAAACCTTCGTTAGATGGTAAACAGTTCTGTACAAGCCTTAGTTAGGTGGTAAACAGTTCTGTACAAACCTTAGTTAGGTGGTAAACAGCTCTGTACAAACCTGAGTTAGGTGGTAAACAGTTCTGTACAAACCTTAGTTAGGTGGTAAACAGTTCTGTACAAACCTTAGTTAGGTGGTAAACAGTTCTGTACAAACCTTAGTAAGGTGGTAAACAGCTTTGTACAAACCTTAGTTAGGTGGTAAACAGCTCTGTACAAACCTTAGTTAGGTGGTAAACAGCTCTGTACAAACCTTAGTTAGGTGGTAAACAGCTTTGTACAAACCTTAGTTAATTGGGAACAGTTCTGTACAAACCTTAGTTAGGTGGTAAACAGCTCTGTACAAACCTTAGTTAGGTGGTAAACAGCTCTGTACAAACATTAGTTAGGTGGTAAACAGCTCTGTACAAACCTTAGTTAGGTGATAAACAGCTCTGTACAAACCTTAGTTAGGTGATAAACAGCTCTGTACAAACATTAGTTAGGTGGTAAACAGCTCTGTACAAACCTAAGTTAAGTGATAAACAGTTCTGTACAAGCCTTCGTTAGGTGATAAACAGTTCTGTACAAACCTTCGTTAGGTGGTAAACAGTTCTGTACAAACCTTAGTTAGGTGGTAAACAGCTATGTACAAACCTTAGTTAGGTGGTAAACAGTTCTGTACAAACCTTAGTTAGGTGGTAAACAGCTCTGTACAAACCTTATTTAGGTGGTAAACAGCTCTGTACAAACCTTAGTTAGGTGGTAAACAGCTATGTACAAACCTTAGTTAGGTGGTAAACAGCTATGTACAAACCTTCGTTAGATGGTAAACAGTTCTGTACAAGCCTTAGTTAGGTGGTAAACAGTTCTGTACAAACCTTAGTTAGGTGGTAAACAGCTCTGTACAAACCTGAGTAAGGTGGTAAACAGTTCTGTACAAACCTTAGTTAGGTGGTAAACAGTTCTGTACAAACCTTAGTTAGGTGGTAAACAGTTCTGTACAAACCTTAGTAAGGTGGTAAACAGCTTTGTACAAACCTTAGTTAGGTGGTAAACAGCTCTGTACAAACCTTAGTTAGGTGGTAAACAGCTCTGTACAAACCTTAGTTAGGTGATAAACAGCTCTGTACAAACCTTAGTTAGGTGATAAACAGGTCTGTACAAACATTAGTTAGGTGGTAAACAGCTCTGTACAAACCTAAGTTAAGTGATAAACAGTTCTGTACAAACCTTCGTTAGGTGATAAACAGTTCTGTACAAACCTTCGTTAGGTGGTAAACAGTTCTGTACAAACCTCAGTTAGGTGATAAACAGCTCTGTACAAACCTTAGTTAGGTGGTAAACAGCTCTGTACAAACATTAGTTAGGTGGTAAACAGCTCTGTACAAACCTTAGTTAGGTGATAAACAGCTCTGTACAAACCTTAGTTAGGTGATAAACAGCTCTGTACAAACATTAGTTAGGTGGTAAACAGCTCTGTACAAACCTAAGTTAAGTGATAAACAGTTCTGTACAAACCTTCGTTAGCTGATAAACAGTTCTGTACAAACCTTCGTTAGGTGGTAAACAGTTCTGTACAAACCTTAGTTAGGTGGTAAACAGCTATGTACAAACCTTAGTTAGGTGGTAAACAGTTCTGTACAAACCTTAGTTAGGTGGTAAACAGCTCTGTACAAACCATAGTTAGGTGATAAACAGCTCTGTACAAACCTTAGTGAGGTGATAAACAGCTCTGTACAAACATTAGTTAGGTGGTAAACAGCTCTGTACAAACCTAAGTTAAGTGATAAACAGTTCTGTACAAACCTTCGTTAGGTGATAAACAGTTCTGTACAAACCTTCGTTAGGTGGTAAACAGTTCTGTACAAACCTTAGTTAGGTGGTAAACAGCTATGTACAAACCTTAGTTAGGTGGTAAACAGTTCTGTACAAACCTTAGTTAGGTGGTAAACAGCTCTGTACAAACCTTATTTAGGTGGTAAACAGCTCTGTACAAACCTTAGTTAGGTGGTAAACAGCTATGTACAAACCTTAGTTAGGTGGTAAACAGCTATGTACAAACCTTCGTTAGATGGTAAACAGTTCTGTACAAGCCTTAGTTAGGTGGTAAACAGTTCTGTACAAACCTTAGTTAGGTGGTAAACAGCTCTGTACAAACCTGAGTTAGGTGGTAAACAGTTCTGTACAAACCTTAGTTAGGTGGTAAACAGTTCTGTACAAACCTTAGTTAGGTGGTAAACAGTTCTGTACAAACCTTAGTAAGGTGGTAAACAGCTTTGTACAAACCTTAGTTAGGTGGTAAACAGCTCTGTACAAACCTTAGTTAGGTGGTAAACAGCTCTGTACAAACCTTAGTTAGGTGGTAAACAGCTTTGTACAAACCTTAGTTAATTGGGAACAGTTCTGTACAAACCTTAGTTAGGTGGTAAACAGCTCTGTACAAACCTTAGTTAGGTGGTAAACAGCTCTGTACAAACATTAGTTAGGTGGTAAACAGCTCTGTACAAACCTTAGTTAGGTGATAAACAGCTCTGTACAAACCTTAGTTAGGTGATAAACAGCTCTGTACAAACATTAGTTAGGTGGTAAACAGCTCTGTACAAACCTAAGTTAAGTGATAAACAGTTCTGTACAAACCTTCGTTAGGTGATAAACAGTTCTGTACAAACCTTCGTTAGGTGGTAAACAGTTCTGTACAAACCTTAGTTAGGTGGTAAACAGCTATGTACAAACCTTAGTTAGGTGGTAAATAGTTCTGTACAAACCTTAGTTAGGTGGTAAACAGCTCTGTACAAACCTTATTTAGGTGGTAAACAGCTCTGTACAAACCTTAGTTAGGTGGTAAACAGCTATGTACAAACCTTAGTTAGGTGGTAAACAGCTATGTACAAACCTTCGTTAGATGGTAAACATTCTGTACAAGCCTTAGTTAGGTGGTAAACAGTTCTGTACAAACCTTAGTTAGGTGGTAAACAGCTCTGTACAAACCTGAGTTAGGTGGTAAACAGTTCTGTACAAACCTTAGTTAGGTGGTAAACAGTTCTGTACAAACCTTAGTTAGGTGGTAAACAGTTCTGTACAAACCTTAGTAAGGTGGTAAACAGCTTTGTACAAACCTTAGTTAGGTGGTAAACAGCTCTGTACAAACCTTAGTTAGGTGGTAAACAGCTCTGTACAAACCTTAGTTAGGTGGTAAACAGCTTTGTACAAACCTTAGTTAATTGGTAAACAGTTCTGTACAAACATTAGTTAGGTGGTAAACAGCTCTGTACAAACCTTAGTAAGGTGGTAAACAGCTCTGTACAAACCTTAGTTAGGTGATAAACAGCTCTGTACAAACATTAGTTAGGTGGTAAACAGTTCTGTACAAACCTTAGTTAGGTGGTAAACAGCTCTGTACAAACCTTAGTTAGGTGGTAAACAGCTCCGTACAAACCTTAGTTAGGTAGTAAATAGCTCCGTACAAACCTTAGTTAGTTGGTAAACAGCTCTGTACAAACCTTAGTTAGGTGGTAAACAGCTCTGTACAAACCTTGGTTAGGTGGTAAACAGCTCTGTACAAACCTTAGTTAGGTGGTAAACAGCTCTGTACAAACCTTAGTTAGGTGGTTAACAGTTCTGTACAAACCTGAGTTAGGTGATAAACAGCTCTGTACAAACCTTAGTTAGGTGATAAACAGCTCTGTACAAACCTTAGTTAGGTGGTAAACAGCTCTGTACAAACCTTAGTTAGGTGGTAAACAGCTCTGTACAACCTTAGTTAGGTGGTAAACAGCTCTGTACAAACCTTAGTTAGGTGGTAAACAGCTCTGTACAAACCTTAGTTAGGTGGTAAACAGCTCTGTACAAACCTTAGTTAGGTGGTAAACAGCTTTGTCATGTTGACGATTTCTCGAAAATAGATACAAACATATATCAACCATCACAGATGATTTAAAAAGATAAAAAGGCATTCAGGGCCTGCATTCCTGAAACTGTTCTCATGCTCAAGCCTTGATTCCGTGCTCAAGCCAGCTTTCTAAAAAATCACCTAAATCATATCAATGATTGAAACTTAAATAATAAATATTAAAAACGGTTTCAAGTCTACGGGCCCAGAACTTGTATCGCTATCTGACTCGGCCCAAGGGTCCAGGGCCCGTATTCATGAAACCGTTCTCATGCTCAAGCATGGATTTTGTGCTAAAACCTCATTTCTTATAACGGCCATAGTTTATTTAAAAATTCTGATTTTGTCAAAGTTTTGGTAAAAAGTGAGGGTCTATGAAGCCAAACACAGATTCCATGCTTGAGCTCGAGACCGGTTTCATGATTACGAGCCAAGATCTTGTATCGCTATCTGACTCGGCCCACGGGCCCAAATCTTGTATCGCTATCTGACTCGGCCCACGGGCCCATATCTTGTATCGCTATCTGACTCGGCCCACGGGCCCAAATCTTGTATCGCTATCTGACTCGGCCCACGGGCCCAAATCTTGTATCGCTATCTGACTTGGCCCACGGGCCCAAATCTTGTATCGCTATCTGACTTGGCCCACGGGCCCAAATCTTGTATTGCTATCTGACTCGGCCCACGGGCCCAGATCTACGTATCGCTATCTGACTCGGCCCATTTTCAAATTTACATCGGGAACAGATCTCCAATTCTGTAAAATAAAACCCAATCACACCAAATAATGTGAACAGTACACTTTTATTTATAAGATGATCAATTTGCTGGACAGTTCCATAAGCTGGAAATATAATGGCAAAAGTATTTATGATAACACGTCATAATTATGATGTCATTCAGGACTGCACGGGGAGTCTGGTATCCTTCCCATTCGCAATTGAAGAAGAGGATTGTTGGTTTGAAGTTAGCCAGTTTGATGCCGTTTGGCTTCGGTTTGAGTCCTACCTGACATTTTATCAAACACGATTACATTGTATCAGTCCTACTAAATCAAAATTCTTTTTGAACTCAAAACAAACAAAACATTAAAAATGATATATTTGTTTTTGATGTAGACTACACTAAACCATGGACTCCTTCCGCAGGGGAATCTTTGACTTTGCTTCATACATAGAAAATAAGAAAATGTATATGTATTACTCTTTCAAGATAATCATTTCGTACCTTTGGCATTATGGAACTATAGTTTATTATTTTTTTAAAGATTCACATATTCGACTTAAACAAAGTGTAACAGATTGCTGACGAGAGCAAAGTTAACACTATATGAGTTTCACATAGAATAGTGATTTACCTGTTTCCAGGTTTGTATTGCAACAGTTGGTGATATTGAGAGAACATGTACAAAAAAAATACAACATATTGTTCATCTATTGAGAAATTGAAACAAAACAATTCTTAAAGGTAAGAAAAATATTAATACATTTGATTGTGTTTTAGTACGATTTACTACAAAACTTATTTAAAGCTCAATAAGCAAAAAAGAAATGTTAACAAGAATTGCAATGTTAGTTGCTATGCGATGGTTTCACAATAAATTATTTTTTTAATTGGTTCAATTCTGTGTTGTATTATTATCAAAAATATTTATATATTTGATAACAAATACGTGTAAATATTTCTTTTGTTCATATTTTTCACGAAGTATAGTTGATTTAGAGTCCAGATTACGGTTTTGCTGACGCTTCAATATTATCTGAACTTTTCACGATCACGCTTACTGGCCTGTTTTGCAATCATAGGGTAAGACCATAATTTCTGTAGTGACGTCATTGACGGACTATCGTCACACAATGGTCACAGTGATGACCGAACAAATGTCCGTGTGAGCGCCTGAACGTTGTATGGCCAAGTCAAGTTGCTTCCCAAACCAGCTCCAAATGTAAATGTGATGCGCTTTCTTACATTGCCATGCGTGAAACAAAACCGGACTTATCCGTAATCAAAATATATTTAGATACATTTTTCTGCTCCGTATATAACATGGGGCATCTGCATACCGCGACAGTTGTACTAGAAACCTACCAAAAGCCTGACTTCTACTACCCTTGAGAGACATTTAGTTGCTTAAAAAGTTACAAGTAATTGATGCAAACTAAGCCTTGTGCTTACGCTTACCAAAGGTTCGAAAATGCAAGTACGTTGATTTGTGCTTTACATGTAAATGTGGAAAATGAATCTTTGATGCTGCAAAATGGAAACCTAACACATGAGCCATTAGAATGGCGTTTCTATCTGACGATTTACGTTTTTTGGTTTTAAACGAGTTTACATGTTGACATTTCTTTTTTGTTGAGTTTATAAACACCATCCGGGCACCAATTACTATAAAAATGTAGTTAATTAAATCTATTCATAAATGTAAGAATATATTTTGACATACAACGTATACAAATACAAAAATAGCATGCTATTAACATAAAAACATAAATTGATTATAGATATAATCGATATAGACAAGATCGATATAGACAAGATCGATATAGACATGATCGATATAGACAAGATCGATATAGACAAGATCGATATAGACAAGATCGATATAGATATGATCGATATAGACAAGATCGATATAGATATGATCGATATAGACAAGATCGATATAGATATAATCGATATAGACGTGATCGATATAGACAAGATCGATATAGACGTGATCGATATAGACATGATCGATATAGACAAGATCGATATAGACATGATCGATATAGACATGATCGATATAGACAAGATCGATATAGATATGATCGATATAGACATGATCGATATAGACAAGATCGATATAGACATGACCGATATAGACATGATCGATATAGACAAGATCGATATAGATATGATCGATATAGACAAGATTGATATAGACAAGATCGATATAGACAAGATCGATATAGATATGATCGATATAGACAAGATCGATATAGACATGATCGATATAGACATGATCGATATAGACAAGATCGATATATACAAGATCGATATAGACAAGATCGATATGATCGATATAGACAAGATTGATATAGACAAGATCGATATAGACAAGATTGATATAGACAAGATCGATATAGACAAGATCGATATAGACAAGATCGATATGATCGATATAGACAAGATTGATATAGACAAGATCGATATAGACATGATCGATATAGACAAGATCGATATAGACAAGATCGATATAGATATGATCGATATAGACAAGATAGATATGATCGATATAGATATGATCGATATAGACAAGATCGATATAGACAAGATCGATATAGACATGATCGATATAGACAAGATCGATATGATCGATATAGACAAGATTGATATAGACAAGATCGATATAGACAAGATTGATATAGACAAGATCGATATAGACATGATCGATATAGATATGATCGATATAGACAAGATCGATATAGACATGATCGATATAGACATGATCGATGTAGACAAGATAGATATGATCGATATAGATATGATCGATATAAACATGATCGATATAGACATGATCGATATGATCGATATAGACAAGATCGATAAAGACATGATCGATATAGACAAGATTGATATAGACATGATCGATATAGACATGATCGATATAGACAAGATAGATATGATCGATATAGATATGATCGATATAGACATGATCGATATAGACAAGATCGATATAGACAAGATCGATATAGATATGATCGATATAGACAAGATAGATATGATCGATATAGATATGATCGATATAGACAAGATTGATATAGACAAGATCGATATAGACATGATCGATATAGACAAGATCGATATGATCGATATAGACAAGATTGATATAGACAAGATCGATATAGACAAGATTGATATAGACAAGATCGATATAGACAAGATCGATATAGACAAGATTGATATAGACAAGATCGATATAGACAAGATTGATATAGACATGATCGATATAGACAAGATCGATATAGATATGATCGATATAGACAAGATTGATATAGACAAAATCGATATAGATATGATCGATATAGACAAGATCGATATAGGCATGATCGATATAGACATGATCGATATAGACATGATCGATATGATCGATATAGACATGATCGATATAGACATGATCGATATAGACAAGATCGATATAGATATGATCGATATAGATATGATCGATTTAGACATGATCGATATAGACAAGATTGATATAGACATGATCGATATGATCGATATAGACAAGATTGATATAGACAAGATCGATATAGACATGATCGATATAGACAAGATCGATATGATCGATATAGACAAGATTGATATAGACATGATCGATATAGACAAGATTGATATAGACAAGATCAATATAGACAAGATTGATATAGACAAGATCGATATAGACTAGACAAGATCGATATAGACATGATCGATATAGACATGATCGATATAGACAAGATCGATATAGACAAGATTGATATAGACAAGATCGATATAGACAAGATTGATATAGACAAGATCGATATAGACAAGATCGATATAGATATAATCGATATAGACATGATCGATATAGACATGATCGATATAGACAAGATCGATATAGACATGATCGATATAGACAAGATCGATATAGATAAGATCGATATAGACAAGATCGATATAGACGTGATCGATATAGACATGATCGATATAGACATGATCGATATATTTACAAAGTTATTAACAAAACAAATATAGAAAATAAGCAATGTACAAAATTAAAAAAAGTCAAAAACAATTACAAAATTACATTTCCCCTTCTTCAGTTCAGTAACTCTGAATGTGCGTATGTAAACGTTTACATGAAATGAGAAGAATCCTCGGCGAATTGAAAGGTGTTTCAAATATGGAGCCGTTCACGATTCAGTGCGATAAATATTTGATGACAACTGTTGTTTGCTTCATTCAACATTTTTGAATACGAACATCTGTACACTGCTGATAACATATCTTATTTTAGACAAATGATCTAAAGCCAGGGTAAAGGTATGGAAAATATCAGGTAGCTATACGTGACGAAGATAACACTCAAACAGTTGTATAAAAATCGAAAACATGTATTCACTCAAAGGAAGGTTGTGCATTGAATAATATAGATGTGGTGTCATATAACTTAAGATAATGACATTTCACAGAGCACAAATACATAAATTGAGCTGGAGAAAACTTATTTTTCATATTACATATTTTCGTTCAGCTTCCGTATCGTGGAAGCAGTCTTTGAAGAGTTGACAAATGCAAACTTGTTCCATCTGCCTGGAAAATGAGACCGTTTCTTCCGTCGGATAAAACTTTATCGCCACGCAGTTGTTGAGGAGTATGTCTTCACTTTCTTTCTGTAAATTGCAAACATGACAACATCATAAATATACAAACCAACTTTGTCATGACATGACGTTACAAGTTGATAACAATATTAAAACAGCATGTAGTATATATGAGTAATAAGAATTTAATTCTGTTCATGAATGTTGCTCAGAGGAATTTTGCCGCTTAAATACGTTTGCAATATTTGAATCATTGACACAATCGAGACCATCATAACGAGGAAATGTATTTATCCTTCTTACTTCAAATGTCCGTGTTGAACACCTACATCTTCAAAGAGGTAAATCATAATATACAACATCCTCTATATCCAGGGGTTACGATCACCTACGCTCTCTACACCCCTGTAATCACCCTCTATATCCAGGGGTTGCGATCACCTTCGTTCTCTACACCCCTGGAATCATCCTCGATATCCAGGGGTTACGATCTCCTACGCTCTCTACAACCCCTGTAATCATCCTCGATATCCAGGGGTTGCGATCACCTACGCTCTCTACACCCCTGTAATCACCCTCTATATCCAGGGGTTGCGATCACCTTCGTTCTCTACACCCCTGGAATCATCCTCGATATCCAGGGGTTGCGATCACATTCGTTCTCTGGACTATGTCATGGCAAAACTGAAGGCTCCGTGTGCGCCACCTTGTTGGTGAGGCAAGAAGACTAGTTCGACCATTCGATGTACATCAAAAGAATCTCGTAATCACATAACGGTAAAAATTGACAGGCTTTGAAGTCGAGTACGGTTCCTTTCTTTGTAATCTTCAAAGGACAGGCATACAGCCTAGCGATTGATCCGGAAGTTTTATCAGAGCGTGCCTTCAGTTTTGCCATGACATATTTCAGAGGTGTAGAGAGCGAAGGTGATCGTAACCCCTTGATATCGAGGATGAACATACAAATGCTCGCTTACCCCTCTTAGCCCCGCTATGGCTTCCACCAAATGCGCCCCTTCCCTGATGCTCTGGATTTGTGGTGTCGTATACATGTTCCTGGCCTAAGAACATAAAACATTGCAGTACTCAGTTAAACAAGACACTCGTTCAAATGACTTTACGACGTATGGTATTCCAGCCGGTAAGCCGATGTCGGACCGATGTCAGCTGAATGATAGAATTTCTGTTACATGTGCCGTTATCTTCAGGCAGTTATTGTGCACTGACTGTGTCTTATTAAGTATATCTTTTTATTTCAAGGAGTTAAAGCAAAAATAAAAAATAGCCAAGCGCTTCTGCGATAATAATTTCTAAAAATTGAGGGTATGTGATCAGTACGCTAGATTGTTTCAATGGCCTGACCAAGTTTCGATAGGACATCAACATCACAATTTAAATAAAACTGAAGCGCCAATTCTCAAAAAGGCGAGAGTTCCTAACACAAAATAGCAGAAACCATACACACATCATTAGCCATGATAAAATTTAATGATGACGTATCACCCACATGCTGCACCTTTTAAATTTAGAAATAGATACATTATGCCAAAAAAAATGAATAAAAACTGCATCATACAGCTGTTTCCTCCTCCTAGGACTCTTCAGTGATGCTAGGGGCCGAAAGGTGGGAATCCAAAATGTCTAAACTAATGTAGAAGCAGAAGGATCAGGTGCGTAAAACCCCTTTAAGTGATGAATTTAGAAGTAAAATTTAACTAGTTCTGTATAATTTCAAATCGTGTACTACGAAAATGTGTATATTATGTACCGTACCACTACTCAATTGAGATTGATTTAAGTGGATTTAAGCAAATTCTAAAACTCAGATGTTTTTGAACTCAGGACCTGTGAAACAACATTTTCCTGTAAATTGAAGTTAGATAATATGATAAAAAAGTGACTAAGTTTTAATGCGTTCAGTTATCAATAACACTTTGAAACGCGGCGACAATACAAATATATGATAGTGAGCTATCTTGGAACATTCTTTATGAAAAACACGACAAAAGCATAGAGGAAATATACTTATATATATATAAAGTTTTAGTAAAAATGATTGAATTCCTGGTCGGCAATATCTTTGTTGATTTCTTGGGAAAGATTTTCGAGCAGACTGTTGGCATTTCAACGAGAACAAACTGTGTCCAACTCTCAGCTGTCTTTTTGGTTTCATACGAGGCTGAATTTGTGGAAGAGCAAATCAGGACAGGTAACAAAAACCTTGCCATATCTTTTAATTTCATTTTCAGATATATCGACGATGTGTTGTCTATTAACAACAAGACGTTTGCTGACCTAGTCGATCGTAAATACCCTTCACAGCTTGAAATAAAGGATACAACATACTCTTCTACATCAGCTGCTTACCTGGATCTTTACGTAAACTACGACCAACATGGACAGCTTAATACTAAGCTATACGATAAACGTGACGATCCAATCATAAACAATCCAACTTCTCAAACCTATGGTGTTTGCGTTTCGCAGTTGTCGTTATTCTAGGGCTTGCACTAAATGTCGTGATTTTTGTGATCGATGTCGACTGCTGACAAACAAACTAGCAACACAAGGATTAGAGAGATGCAGAGATCAGAAAACATGGGCAAGTTTAATGGTCGCCTTCTTTGTCTCAATGAGAAATATTCTGTATCTTTAAGTGATATGAAATAAAATAAGAGAATACCGAAGCGTCAACATAATCATAATCCAAACTCAAAATCGATTAAACCAGGGGCAAAATTTGAACAAAGGAAAGATTTACATGGAGACCCTTGCAAAAGTACAAGAGAATAAGACCAGGTGTTCCGGAAGAGTAAGCGTCTTCTGCTTCATCGACGACACCCGCCATGTAAATCTTTGTCACATCCAAGTAAACATCAAGTTCTCAAAATGAGAACCGAGTATCATTGTCAATTACAACAAGTTAACACACTAATGAGCATACTCAAAAACGTCCATCTTCATATCACTTAAAGATACAGAATATTTCTCATGATGGACGTTTTTGAGTATGCTCATTAGTGATTTTTCTTGTTGCCATTGACAATGATGACTCGGTTCTCACTTTGAGGACTTGAGGTTTACCTGGATGTGACCAAGATCTACAGGCGGGTGTCGTCGATGAAGCAAAGACTCTTTCTTTTCCGGAACACCTGGTCTTATTCTGTTGTACTTTTACAAGGGGCCTCTTTGTGGATCTTTCATTTGTTCATATTTTGCCCCTGGTTTAATCAGTTTTTAATTATCTTTTAAAAGTTACAAAAGACACGAGCTCACGCGAGTGTCTTTTGTAACTTTCAAAAAATAACAAATCGATTGAAATTATTTCCATATCCAACAGCCACTCGTTGTGTAACCTCTATATATTTGTGTCTGTTGTATTTATAAACTTAAATCCAATGCATGTAAATGATGATAAATTCATATCAGAATCTGAAATGATATATAGAAATAAAGTTAGGGGGTTCATAGGATGTCTTGCATTCCTGCTTTTTATCTGACAAGTAGTCGAGTGTGACCTTCGACCTTTTTAACCGAAATTCAGTCAGTTGGTGCACTTAATGGTGTAAAACTATCGTGTTAATATGAACTAAACATACTAAGATGTTAATGTTATATCTTATAGACAACCTCTTATTCCCGCTGTGGGCAAATGTAGCATTTGATTTTAAGATAGTCGTTTGCATATTATGACTGAGAGCACTGATAGCGCCACCTAGTGAACAAAACAAATACCTAAGGTAGAAACAGCGATAAGCTTACCTCTGGGTGGTTCTATCTTTGTATAGTTGCTTGTATCGTCTGCACTGAGAGACCCACCTAGTGTACAAAACAAACAAATATGGTAGAAACAAACAATGAAAGACAACAACGGCACCGTTAACAAATTTCCCGTGAATAATTCATCGTTAACACAATTATTCAAATCGTTCAGCGTAACTTCCTACATTCCTACATTGGCAAAGATAGAAAGCAGCATGACGTCAGGAAATAAAACGACAAAAGTACCTAGGTAACCATGGTAACCTATTTCCCCAAACGATCTCAATGACAGGGATAGACACTTCGACCAATCCTGTGGCCATACCTTAACATTAATGCTAATATCATGATTGTGTTTGTTTAGTTTTGGGGTGGAGATCTCAACTGTTTAAATATTTTGTCTCAGAAGGTGAATCATCTGCAAGGTGGTGGCAAACCCTGGGACCAAATCTTGAATAATATTTGTTAACGTCTCTTTATGCCAAACAATGGTATGCATAGTTTTGGGGTGTCAATCTCAACCGTTTAAACTCAGGTGTCATGTCTGCAAGGGCGTGTGAATATAACATAGAACTAATGTCGCTTTAACTTAGTGTATAACATAGGACTAATGTCAATATAACTTAGTGTATAACATAGAACTAATGTCCCTATAACTTAGTGTATAACATAGGACTAATGTCACTATAACTTCGTGTATAACATAGAAATAATGTCCCTATAACTTAGTATATAACATAGAACTAATGTCACTATAACTTAATGTTTAACATAGAACTAATGTCACTATAACTTAGTGTATAACATAGAACTGATGTCACTATAACTTAGTGTATAACATAGAACTAATGTCACTATAACTTAGTGTATAACATAGAACTAATGCCACTATAACTCAGTGTATAACATAAGACTAATGTCACTATAACTTAGTGTATAACATAGAACTAATGTCACTATAACTAAGTGTATAACATAGAACTAATGTCACTATAACTTAGTGTATAACATAGAAATAATGTCACTATAACTTAGTGTATAACATAGGACTAATGTCACCATAACTTAGTGTATAACATAGGACTAATGTCACTATAACTTAGTGTATAACATAGGACTAATGTCAATATAACTTAGTGTATAACATAGGACTAACGTCACTATAACTTAGTGTACAACATAGGACTAATGTCACTATAACTTAGTGTATAAAATAGAACTAATGTCACTATAACTTAGTGTATAACATAAGACTAATGTCACTATAACTTAGTGTATAACATAGGACTAATGTCACTATAACTTAGTGTATAACATAGAACTAATGTCACTATAACTTAGTGTATAACATAAGACTAATGTCACTATATCTTAGTGTATAACATAGAACTAATGTCTCTATAACTTAGTGTATAAAATAGAACTAATGTCAATATAACTTAGTGTATAACATAGAACTAATGTCACTATAACTTAGTGTATAACATATAACTAATGTCACTATAACTTAGTGTATAACATAGAACTAATGTCACTATAACTTAGTGAATAACATAGGACTAATGGCACTATAACTTAGTGTATAACATAGAACTAATGTCGCTATAAGTTAGTGTATAACATAGAACTAATGTCACTATAACTTCGTGTATAACGTGTATAACACAGAACTAATGTCACTATAACTTAGTGTATAACACAGAACTAATGTCACTATAACTTAGTGTATAATATAGAACTAATGTCACTATAACTTAGTGTATAACATAGGACTAATGTCACTATAACTTAGTGTATAACATAGGACTAATGTCACTATAACTTAGTGTATAACATAGAAATAATGTCACTATAACTTAGTGTATAAAATAGGACTAATGTCTCTATAACTTAGTGTATAACATAGAACTAATGTCACTATAACTTAGTGTATAACATAGAACATATGTCACTATAACTTAGTGTATAACATAGAACTAATGTCACTATAACTTAGTGTATAACATAGAACATATGTCACTATAACTTAGTGTATAACATAGAACTAATGTCAATATAACTTAGTGTATAACATAGGATTAATGTCACTATAACTTAGTGTATAACATAGGATTAATGTCACTATAACTTAGTGTATAACATAGGACTAATGTCACTATAACTTAGTGTATAACATAGGACTAATGTCACTATAACTTAGTGTATAACATAGAACTAATGTCACTATAACTTAGTGTATAACATAGAACTGATGTCACTATAACTTAGTGTATAACATAGGACTAATGTCACTATAACTTAGTGTATAACATAGAAATAATGTCACTATAGTTTAGTGTATAACATAGAACTAATGTCTCTATAACTTAGTGTATAAAATAGAACTAATGTCAATATAACTTAGTGTATAACATAGAACTAATGTCACTATAACTTAGTGTATAACATATAACTAATGTCACTATAACTTAGTGTATAACATAGAACTAATGTCACTATAACTTAGTGAATAACATAGGACTAATGGCACTATAACTTAGTGTATAACATAGAACTAATGTCGCTATAAGTTAGTGTATAACATAGAACTAATGTCACTATAACTTCGTGTATAACGTGTATAACACAGAACTAATGTCACTATAACTTAGTGTATAACACAGAACTAATGTCACTATAACTTAGTGTATAACATAGAACTAATGTCACTATAACTTAGTGTATAACATAGGACTAATGTCACTATAACTTAGTGTATAACATAGGACTAATGTCACTATAACTTAGTGTATAACATAGAAATAATGTCACTATAACTTAGTGTATAAAATAGGACTAATGTCTCTATAACTTAGTGTATAACATAGAACTAATGTCACTATAACTTAGTGTATAACATAGAACATATGTCACTATAACTTAGTGTATAACATAGAACTAATGTCACTATAACTTAGTGTATAACATAGAACATATGTCACTATAACTTAGTGTATAACATAGAACTAATGTCAATATAACTTAGTGTATAACATAGGATTAATGTCACTATAACTTAGTGTATAACATAGGATTAATGTCACTATAACTTAGTGTATAACATAGGACTAATGTCACTATAACTTAGTGTATAACATAGGACTAATGTCACTATAACTTAGTGTATAACATAGAAATAATGTCACTATAGTTTAGTGTATAACATAGAACTAATGTCACTATAACTTAGTGTATAACATAGAACTAATGTCACTATAACTTAGTGTATAACATAGGATTAATGTCACTATAACTTAGTGTATAACATAGGACTAATGTCACTATAACTTAGTGTATAACATAGGACTAATGTCACTATAACTTAGTGTATAACATAGAAATAATGTCACTATTGTTTAGTGTATAACATAGAACTAATGTCACTATAACTTAGTGTATAACATAGAACTAATGTCACTATAACTTAGTGTATAACATAAGACTAATGTCACTATAACTTAGTGTATAACATAGGACTAATGTCACTATAACTTAGTGTATAACATAGGACTAATGTCACTATAACTTAGTGTATAACATAGAACTAATGTCACTACAACTTAGTGTATAACATAAGACTAATGTCACTATATCTTAGTGTATAACATAGAACTAATGTCTCTATAACTTAGTGTATAAAATAGAACTAATGTCAATATAACTTAGTGTATAACATAGAACTAATGTCACTATAACTTAGTGTATAACATAGAACTAATGTCACTATAACTTAGTGTATAACATAGAACTAATGTCACTATAACTTAGTGAATAACATAGGACTAATGGCACTATAACTTAGTGTATAACATAGAACTAATGTCACTATAACTTAGTGTATAACATAAGACTAATGTCACTATAACTTAGTGTATAACATAAGACTAATGTCATTATAACTTAGCGTATAACATAGGACTAATGTCACTATAACTTAGTGTATAACATAGAACTAATGTCACTATACCTTAGTGTATAACATAGAACTAATGTCAATATAACTTAGTGTATAACATAGAACTAATGTCACTATAACTTAGTGTATAACATAGAACTAATGTCAATATAACTTAGTGTATAACATAGGACTAACGTCACTATAACTTAGTGTACAACATAGGACTAATCTCACTATAACTTAGTGTATAACATAGAACTAATGTCACTATAACTTAGTGTATAACATAAGACTAATGTCACTATAACTTAGTGTATAACATAGGATTAATGTCACTATAACTTAGTGTATAACATAGGACTAATGTCACTATACCTTAGTGTATAACATAGAACTAATGTCAATATAACTTAGTGTATAACATAGAACTAATGTCACTATAACTTAGTGTATAACATAGAACTAATGTCAATATAACTTAGTGTATAACATAGGACTAATGTCACTATAACTTAGTGTACAACATAGGACTAATGTCACTATAACTTAGTGTATAACATAGAACTAATGTCTATATAACTTAGTGTATAACATAAGACTAATGTCACTATAACTTAGTGTATAACATAAGACTAATGTCACTATAACTTAGCGTATAACATAGGACTAATGTCACTATAACTTAGTGTATAACATAGAACTAATGTCACTATACCTTAGTGTATAACATAGAACTAATGTCAATATAACTTAGTGTATAACATAGAACTAATGTCACTCTAACTTAGTGTATAACATAGAACTAATGTCAATATAACTTAGTGTATAACATAGGACTAATGTCACTATAACTTAGTGTACAACATAGGACTAATGTCACTATAACTTAGTGTATAACATAGAACTAATGTCACTATAACTTAGTGAATAACATAGAACTAATGGCACTATAACTTAGTGTATAACATAGAACTAATGTCACTATAAGTTATTGTATAACATAGAACTAATGTCACTATAACTTAGTGTATAACACAGAACTAATGTCACTATAACTTAGTGTATAACATAGAACTAATGTCACTATAACTTAGTGTATAACATAGAACTAATGTCACTTTAACTTAGTGTATAACATAGAACTAATGTCTCTATAAATTAGTGTATAACATAGAACTAATGTCACTATAACTTTGTGTATAACATAGAACTAATGTCTCTATAACTTAGTTTAAAACATATAACTAATGTCACTATAACTTAGTGTATAACATTGAACTAATGTCAATATAACTTAGTGTATAACATAGGACTAATGTCACTATAACTTAGTGTATAACACGGAACTAATGTCACTATAACTTAGTGTATAACATAGAACTAATGTCACTATAACTTAGTGTATAACATAGGTTTTATGTCACTATAACTCAGTGTATAACATAGAACTAATGTCACTATAACTTAATGTATAACATAGAACTAATGTCACTATAACTTAGTGTATAACATATAACTAATGTCACTATTACTTAGTGTATAACATAGAACTAATGTCAATATAACTTAGTGTATAACATAGGACTAATGTCTCTATAACTTAGTTTAAAACATACAACTAATGTCACTATAACTGAGTGTATAAAATAGAACTAATGTCACTATAACTTAGTGTATAACATAGGACTAATGTCACTATAACTCAGTGTATAACATAGGACTAATGTCACTATAACTTAGTGTATAACATAGAACTAATGTCACTATAACTTAGTGTATAACATAGAACTAATGTCAATATAACTAAGTGTATAACATAGGACTAATGTCAATATAACATAGTGTATAACATAGAACTAATGTCACTATAACTTAGTGTATAACATAGAACTAATGTCACTATAACTTAGTGTATAACATAGAACTAATGTCACTATAACTTAGTGTATAACATAGAACTAATGTCAATATTACTAAGTGTATAACATAGGACTAACGTCACTATAACTTAGTGTACAACATAGGACTAATGTCACTATAACTTAGTGTATAACATAGAACTAATGTCACTATAACTTAGTGTATAACATAAGACTAATGTCACTATAACTTAGTGTATAACATAAGACTAATGTCACTATAACTTAGCGTATAACATAGGACTAATGTCACTATAACTAAGTGTATAACATAGAACTAATGTCACTATAACTTAGTGTATAACATAGAACTAATGTCACTATAACTTAGTGAATAACATAGAACTAATGGCACTATAACTTAGTGTATAACATAGAACTAATGTCACTATAAGTTATTGTATAACATAGAACTAATGTCACTATAACTTAGTGTATAACACAGAACTAATGTCACTATAACTTAGTGTATAACATAGAACTAATGTCACTATAACTTAGTGTATAACATAGAACTAATGTCACTTTAACTTAGTGTATAACATAGAACTAATGTTTCTATAACTTAGTGTATAACATAGAACTAATGTCTCTATAACTTAGTTTAAAACATATAACTAATGTCACTATAACTTAGTGTATAACATTGAACTAATGTCAATATAACTTAGTGTATAACATAGGACTAATGTCACTATAACTTAGTGTATAACACGGAACTAATGTCACTATAACTTAGTGTATAACATAGAACTAATGTCACTCTAACTTAGTGTATAACATAGGTTTTATGTCACTATAACTCAGTGTATAACATAGAACTAATGTCACTATAACTTAATGTATAACATAGAACTAATGTCACTATAACTTAGTGTATAACATATAACTAATGTCACTATTACTTAGTGTATAACATAGAACTAATGTCAATATAACTTAGTGTATAACATAGGACTAATGTCTCTATAACTTAGTTTAAAACATACAACTAATGTCACTATAACTGAGTGTATAAAATAGAACTTATGTCACTATAACTTAGTGTATAACATAGAACTAATGTCACTATAACTTAGTGTATAACATAGAACTAATGTCACTATAACTTAGTGTATAACATAGAACTAATGTCAATATAACTAAGTGTATAACATAGGACTAATGTCAATATAACTTAGTGTATAACATAGAACTAATGTCACTATAACTTAGTGTATAACATAGAACTAATGTCACTATAACTTAGTGTATAACATAGAACTAATGTCACTATAACTTCGTGTATAACATAGAACTAATGTCACTATAACTTAGTTTATAACATAAGACTAATGTCACTATAACTTAGTGTATAACATAGGACTAATGTCAATATAACTTAATGTATAACATAGAACTAATGTCACTATAACTTAGTGTATAACATAGAACTAATGTCACTATAACTTAGTGTATAACATAAGACTAATGTCACTATATCTTAGTGTATAACATAGAACTAATGTCACTATAACTTAGTGTATAACATAGAACTAATGTCACTATAACTTAGTGTATAACATAGAACTAATGTCACTATAACTTAGTGTATAACATAGAACTAATGTCACTATAACTTAGTTTATAACATAAGACTAATGTCACTATAACTTAGTGTATAACATAGGACTAATGTCAATATAACTTAGTGTATAACATAGGACTAATGTCACTATAACTTAGTGTATAACATAGAACTAATGTCACTATAACTTAGTGTATAACATAAGACTAATGTCACTATATCTTAGTGTATAACATAGAACTAATGTCTCTATAACTTAGTGTATAAAATAGAACTAATGTCAATATAACTTAGTGTATAACATAGAACTAATGTCACTATAACTTAGTGAATAACATAGGACTAATGGCACTATAACTTAGTGTATAACATAGAACTAATGTCACTATAACTTAGTGTATAACATAGAACTAATGTCACTATAACTTAGTGTATAACACAGAACTAATGTCACTATAACTTAGTGTATAACACAGAATTAATGTCACTATAACTTAGTGTATAACACAGAACTAATGTCACTATAACTTAGTGTATAACATAGGACTAATGTCACTATAATTTAGTGTATAACATAGGACTAATGTCACTATAACTTAGTGTATAACATAGAAATAATGTCACTATAACTTAGTGTATAAAATAGGACTAATGTCTCTATAACTTAGTGTATAACATAGAACATATGTCAATATAACTTAGTGTATAACATAGAACTAATGTCACTATAACTTAGTGTATAACATAGGACTAATGTCACTATAACTTAGTGTATAACATAGGACTAATGTCACTATAACTTAATATATAACATAGAACTAATGTCACTATAACTTAGTGTATAACATAGAACTAATGTCAATATAACTAAGTGTATAACATAGGACTAATGTCAATATAACTTAGTGTATAACATAGAACTAATGTCACTATAACTTAGTGTATAACATAGAACTAATGTCACTATAACTTAGTGTATAACATAGAACTAATGTCAATATAACTTAGTGTATAACATAGGACTAACGTCACTATAACTTAGTGTACAACATAGGACTAATGTCACTATAACTTAGTGTATAACATAGAACTAATGTCACTATAACTTAGTGTATAACATAAGACTAATGTCACTATAACTTAGTGTATAACATAAGACTAATGTCACTATAACTTAGCGTATAACATAGAACTAATGTCAATATAACTTAGTGTATAACATAGAACTAATGTCACTATAACTTAGTGTATAAAATAGGACTAATGTCTCTATACCTTATTGTATAACATAGAACATATGTCAATATAACTTAGTGTATAACATAGAACTAATGTCACTATAACTTAGTGTATAACATAGGACTAATGTCACTATAACTTAGTGTATAACATAGGACTAATGTCACTATAACTTAATATATAACATAGAACTAATGTCAATATAACTTAGTGTATAAGATAGGATAAATGTCACTATAACTTAGTGTATAACATAGGATTAATGTCACTATAACTTAGTGTATAACATAGGACTAATGTCACTATAACTTAGTGTATAACATAGGACTAATGTCACTATAACTTAGTGTATAACATAGGACTAATGTCACTATAACTTAATGTATAACATAGAACTAATGTCAATATAACTTAGTATATAACATAGGACTAATGTCACTATAACTTAGTGTATAACATAGGACTAATGTCAATATAACTTAGTGTATAACATAGGACTAATGTCAATATAACTTAGTGTATAACATAGAACTAATGTCACTATAACTTAGTGTATAACATAGAACTAATGTCAATATAACTTAGTGTATAACATAGTACTAATGTCAATATTATTTACAAGTGTATTTTTAAGTCCTTTTTATAACATTAATGAAACATATTTACCAGGTGGTCCTATCTCCGTGTTTTGGTACGCATTGATCTCGTTCTGTGAAGCGCCACCTCATCAACAAAACAAATATATACGTTATAAACAAATAATAACATTGAACAAAATAAACAAAAACAAAAAACCTCTAAATTGACAGTCCATTGATGTTTCCAATAAAATATTTTTCTTGATGTCAAGAATCCATCAATTTGTTATACAATGTTTATCCACTAAAACAAAATAGTGAACAATTATGTTCCTGGCAATAGTAGGCAATAGTCTTCTATAGCAAATAATTAAATTTTCAATCAGAATGTTTACTCCATAATATAACGAAAATGTCTTCAAAATGTGAATATCCACTATATATTAGCTTGCTAGCAGTTTGTTCTGTTGGATTTTTTTTGTTTTTATTTTTTGTATTCTATTAATTTGTTCTTTGTTTTCTTGAGGTTTTCTTTTTGTTTTCCTTTTTTTTAGAGAGCTGAGAGCAAATAAACTTGTAAATAAACTAAACACGGTAAGTTTAGTTAAGTTATAGGCTTTACCTGTTGCTCAATCCCTTTAAATCTTTTTGATTTAATGTGAATAATGTTAACAAAATGTGACAGATATGATTTTATACATCTGTAATAAAACTGTGGTGACCTAATAAAAAATACCGTCAAGTAGAGTTTGCCTATCTTATAAAGACATGAATTTGATATTTTTTTTTTATATTTTCCTAATGTTATACGGAGCTGATTTACTCGTAAAAAATAATATTTCACTCGCCTAAAGATCGTGTGTTTAATAAATTCCATATTATATTGACACTCTTGTACGATTGCTCTATATGTCATAACTTTTCTGGATTGATTATATCTACAGTCGGTAAGTAAACGAGAGATCGGACGATTAACGTACAACAATAACAAAGGACTACTGTCACCATTATTTTGTTTTATGTAACTCTGATTATAACATGAAATATATTTACCAAGTGGTCCTATCGCTGTGTTTTGGTACTCATTGACCTCGTTTTGAGCAGCGCCCCCTGATCAACAAAGAAAATAGATAAGGAAAAGGCAACCGATAGCATTGATTTAGATCAAACATAACTGACAGAGAATGCCCTCTAAACGATCTACAGCAGAGTGGTCATTCTAGCTCGGAAAATGACATATGTGCACTCAATGACTTTGAAAAGACAGGTATATGAAATATAAAGAAACTTTATTTATTTCAAAACAATAATGAAACAAGTTATCAAACTTAAAAAGTATTTGTCCTTATTTAAAGTCCACTAAAAGAACTTGTTCAAACAATTCTGACAACCGGCCAATAATGTTATTTTTGTGACAAAACAATGAATATTTAACCAGAATTTTAATTTACGGGATTGGCATACATATTTATCGGTATACGATTAATGCTTAATAACAATGTGTCGTTTAGTAATACTGCTTTCATCTTTATATTAATAAACCATTAACATCGGCAATATCTTGAACCAAAAGTCTGTTCAGGCTTATATACCAACTTACTTTCAATATACATGTACTCCAATCATTACCTATAGTTATTCTATACCTATCGCACCGGAGCTTTTTTCAATTATAAGCAAACACTGCAACAATTGAAAAAAGATGACTTTAGAATGACCCCACCTTCATCATGTACATGGTCTTCATCTCCATATTTCTATGGTCCAGCTGGACACATAGTAACTGGTAATTTGAATATTATCCCCAAAATAAAGCTACGGGTCTCTTCATGAAAGGTCCTAAGGATCGATAGAATCCATTCATTTATTGGAATGTGAATTTCAAGATTCTTATTGGCTCGGTGGAAAATAATGCAAGGCAATGGACAAAACGTGAATATGCTGAATTGGATTCACTTCCAGAGTCGGTGTAGTCTATCAGGTGTTGTGTTCAGAAAAGAGTATGCAGTTTGCGCTACAAAATGAAACTAAACATAAGTCGATTTTTCTTGACCTCGATGTTCGAACAACACTCAACGATCTACATGAGAAGTTTGTGGTTGTGTCTGCAGACAAAGCATCTAACAACTTGATAATTGTTTGCAAACACTATTACATTTATTGCTTGATAAAGAACAAGGCCTGCTTGGTAACTAAGGTAACCCTACTTACACATTGACCGGTTTTTCGAAAGATGAAATATTATCAAACCATGCTTCAGTATTACAATCTTTCAAGATATCAGTTAATGAGCAAGGCCCTTACCTACCTCGTCTTTATTGGATACCTTAACTACACAAGGATCCTTATAAGCAACGTTTTATTGCTGGCTCGTCTCATTGCACAACCAAGCCATTATCAAAACTTCTCACTACCATTCTTAGTACTGTTAAAGCAGGGCTTCAGTCTTATTGTGACACTGTATACTGGGATGTGGATTTTAAAAAACTCAAAAGATCTTCTGATCAATCTTGAGCACACCCCTTTCCCAAAAATGCTTCGTTCATCAAAACATTTGATTTTTCCACCCTGTACACTACCATACCACATGCCAAACTGAAAGAACGTCTTCGGTCTCTCATTATGAGAGCTTTCTTTTCCAAGAAAGGTGAACGACTATACAAATACATGGTTTTGAGCTATCTTGGAGCATACTTTGTGAAAAACACAAGAAAAGCTAAGTTGAAATATACTAAGGCAGATATAGTACGAATGATTGAATTCCTGGTTGACAATATCTTTGTTGAGTTCGGAGTACAGATTTTCCAACAGACTGTTGGCAGTCCAATGGGCATTTACTGTGCACCACTTTTGGCTGACTTGTTTTCGTTTTCATACGAGACTGAATTTGTCGAGGGGCTTATCAGGACGGGTAACAAAAACCTTGCAAAATCTTTCAATTTCACTTTCAGGTATATCGACGATGTGTGGTCTATAAACAACAAAAAGTTTGCTGACCTAGTCGATCGTATATACCCTACTGAACTTGAGACTAAGGACAGAACAGTCTCTCCTACATCAGCTTCTTACCTCGATCTTTTCTTAACCTTTGACCAACACGGGCAACTTACTACTTAGCTGTATGATAAACGAGACAATTTTGATTTTCCGATCGTGAACTTTCCCTTTCTTGATAGTAACATCCCTGATTCTCAATCCTATAGTGTTTACATGTCGCAGTTGATTCGTTATTCTAGGGCTTGCTCTGAATATCGAGATTTTCGTGATAGATGTCAACTGCTGACAAACAAATTTACGGCACAAGGATTCGAGAGATGCAGATTGATCAGAACTATGAGCAAGTTTTTAGAACTATGAGCAAGTTTTATGGTCGTCATCTTTGTCTCATTGAGAAATATTCTGTATCTTTAAGTGATATGAAGATGGACGTTTTAGAGTATACTCATTAGTGTGTTTACTTTTTGTGATTGACAATGATACTCGGTTCTCATTTTGAGAACTTGATGTTTACATGGATGTGACAAAGATTTACATGGCGAATGTCGTCGATGAAGCAGAGGACGCTTACTCTTCCGGAACACCTGGTCTTATTCTCTTGTACTTTTACTAGAGTCTCCATGTAAATCTTTCCTTTGTTCATATTTTGACCCTGGTTTAATCGATTTTGAGTTTGGATTATGATTTTGTTAACGCTTCAATATTCTCTTATTTATTATAAAAATTAAGGATTTTTATTTATTTTATATTTATATTTGATTCTACCAGGTTGGTATAACACCATATTGGCCTCAGCAAAGGTCCATAATTAGTATTTATCTTCCATCTCGGAGGCTTACAAGTATACTGAAAAGCAAAATACTCACGGTCAGTTTGTAGTTTGCGGATGGTTGGAATAGCAGGTGGTTCTTCGTCAGCGCTTGCATAAGCATTTTCCTGCTCTGTGGAACAAATACAAAACTGTCAGTGCAAAAAAATATATAAAAAACATGTGTAATTTACTGTTATTGATGTGAATCTTCTAGGTAGTATTATCTTTCAGATGAGTCATTTCCTGTATAGCCTTTTCATCAAAACATAATTATCATGTTGAAAAAAAACAATGAAACTTTTTTCTGCAGAAAATCAGCAAATCATTGTACATTTTTCCTAATTATATTATATAGCATTGCCAAAAGGGTTAGATTTCCTGATCACAGATACAATCCTTCCTTTCATTTTCTGAAGATGATTAAGTACCAGGTCAGCACTCCTCTGTATCAAAATGTGTTTGACACTCATTAACAAGACAAACACAGACAAGCATTTCTCGTAATGGATTCCTTAGAATACCCTAAGAATATCTACGATCTTTGCTATTTGTTCTATTGGCAAGTTTTATGGTCACCATCTTTGTGTCATTGAGAAATATTCTGTATCTTTAAGTGATATTAAGATGGAGGTTTTTGAGTATGATCATCAGTTTGTTTACTTGTCGTGATTGACAATGATACTCGGTACTCATTAAATTCCATAGAACAGGGGAAATACAAAAGACAATTTGATCCCACCTCAAGGAATCTTTTCTGATTCAGTGATTCTCCTACATGTTACAAGGTCTTTGCAATTTTTGCTAGGTAAAAGATATAGAGGATATCTAACATTGTCTTCAGTAATACCAAATATATTTCGCGGGTGGGGTTAATATTTTGATTTTTTTTCACAAGTGCGCAGCCCTCCCATACAGGTTTTATGTTTTGATACCTGATAGAATCAAATATAAGTATGTTCAAATATACTTCTGCTTCATCTCCTATACTTGAACATTTGAACTGATCTGTTCAAAATATCAAAATATTAGCCTCACGAGTGAAATATGTGTGGTATTACTGAAGATACTGTTAGATATTCTGTTTAATACATTTTTATAGGATAGTCTGGAGTGGCAGCTTTTGATTTTCCCAAATTCGTTTGTAAGCAGCGTTCTGATTGGTCAAATCAGAAAAAGTGATATTTTTCACTAGTGAAAAATATCATAGTTCTCACTAGTGAAAAATATCACTTTCATAGAATGAATAATTTTCGATATTTCACTGGTAAAAATGTAATAAAAACCTGTCTTTTCTGAGGAAGGGAAAAGACAATTCATGTCCTTATTTAACATGAGATCATGATCAATATCACGCCATCTCTTTTTGCAGTTTAACCAGAATAACGTCAACAATTTCGTCACACATTGCATATGTCATTTGTGTTTATTCTAAGATGACGATACACACATTTATGCTACACATTTTAAAGATGACGTAACACACACATATGTTGCACTTTTTTAACATAGTAATATACAGTAGGCCGAAAACATGAATTAAACTGCACCATACAGCTGTTTCGTCCTCATAGTGACTTTTCAGTGATGCTAGGGGCCAAAAGTTGGGAATCCAAAATGTCCAAACTAAAGTAGAAGAGGACGGGTCAGATGCGTAAAAACCCTTTTATTGATTAATTTAGTAGTAGAATTCAACTAGTTCTGTACAATTTCCAATTGTGTACTACGAAAATGAGTATATTATATACCGTGCCACTACTCAAATGAGATAACTGGTAAGGTAATCACCCCCTGTACAATGCAGTCAGGAAATTCTCAACTCTCGGGAAAAGATTCACGTTTTAGCACTCAGCTAAGCACCATGTTATAATTTATACAACTTACTTTCAATTTGATATTTTTCAGTAGATTCCCTCACATACTTGATCTGATAAAATGTAGATACCCTCCCATGCTTGATCTGATCAAATGTAGAAACCCTCCAATGCTTGAAATGATCAAATGTAGATACCCTCCCATACTTGATTGATCAAATGTAGATACCCTACCATACTTGATCTGACAAAATGTAGATACTCTCCCATGCTTGATCTGTTCAAATGTTGATACCCTCCCATGCTTAAAATGATCAAATGTAGATATCCTCCCATACTTGATCCGATCAAATGTAGATACCCTTCCATGCTTGATCTGATCAAATGTAGATACCCTTCCATACTTGATCTGATCAAATGTAGATACCCTTCCATGCTTGATCTGATCAAATGTAGATACCCTTCCATACTTGATGTGATCAAATGTAGTAACCCTTCCATGCTTGATCTGATCAAATGTAGATACCCTTCCATACTTGATCTGATCAAATGTAGATACCCTTCCATGCTTGATCTGATCAAATGTAGATACCCTTCCATGCTTGATCTGATCAAATGTAGATACCCTTCCATACTTGATCTGATCAAATGTAGATACCCTTCCATGCTTGATCTGATCAAATGTAGATACCCTTCCATACTTGATCTGATCAAATGTAGATACCCTTCCATGCTTGATCTGATCAAATGTAGATACCCTCCCATACTTGATTGATCAAATGTAGATACCCTCCCATGCTTGATCCGATCAATGTAGATACCCTCCCATGCTTGATCTGATCAAATGTGGAAACCCTCCAATACTTGATCCGATTAAATATAGATACCCTTCGATACTTTATCTGTTCAAATGCAGATTCAGCTCCAGACGCATTCCTCGATTGTACTTTAATATGATCAACATGCACAGCTCAAAGGTGTTGCGTAAAACCAACAGATCGATTTCGACTTTCCTACCACATCTTTCTATTCCATCACATCAGCCATTATCTGGCCTTTGATTGGGTGAACCTTTGTTCGACTATAACGTTCTTTTTGGACATTTACATTATTTTCCGTTGTTTCAATATTCACTTAACAAGTGGATTCTCATTTGAAAAATAGAAAACAAAACACGCCTTACCTGTGGCGGCCTTACCTGTGGTGGCCTTACCTGTGGTGGCCTTACCTGTGGCGGCCTTACCTGTGTTGACCTCGTCACGTCGTCCACGGGCGTTAGATCTGCTCTGGAGTTCGAGGGTTCTGGTTTTGTCCGGGCTATTTCGGCTCACGTTAGCAGCAGCACGCTCTTGAACAAACAACGTTGTTGATAATCACAAAATTAGACAGGAGTAAATTATAATAATTGTATCTTGCTTTTCATGTGTTTTAGCTGATGGTGCATGGTGTGGATCCGTATGAATATTTGGGACCCTGCTCAATGATCCAATAAAGGTTGCTTTTCCGATATGTGTGAAATAAAATGAGTAATAATATATAGATTCAAAAATAAAAAAATAAAATACTCCCTTGAAATGAGGATTTGTAAAGGATACATGCTACGTTAATTGCTTTACATTTTGGGTAGAGTTTGTTTTAATACCGTGCCAAGTTTATGTGCAGGTACGTTTTATTTCACATAATCATGCTTCGCTTATATGAACTTATTCGAATAAGTTTTAAGCCTTATATTTCAAAATCTTATAGGGAAAAAACAAGTATGATCTGTAAGGAATGTGTTGAATGGGAAAGCTGAATTCAATACGCTCAGAAATGAAATTCTGTGACGGTCACGTGCTCTGATTGTCTTAGTTACCTTTCTGACGTCGTTTCCGTTTAATGACAAAGATGGCGATGACCACAATTAAAACCAGGTTAACCACACTTATCACTAAACCAGTCAGGTATAACTCTGCGTTAGGCTTCTGAGAAATCGCTGGAAGAAGAAAAACGTGGATACAGACTACAAGTTGGTTACATATTCTGTTGATACCTCAAATAACAGATAACTATAACAGATCGAAACCCATGCCAACGTCACGTTTAGATAATGCATATTTAATGGAGATAAACAGAAAAGACATGTTGTGAAAGGACATTACAACTTGAATTAAAAGCAAGTGCAAACTACATGTATATATGATCAACATAAATTAACCTGTAAAATTGGTATAGAGGTGTATTATGATCATATCAACAACATATCTTCTGAAGTCGTTTACTTAATTCAGTATTTCAAAAGATATTTTCTGAGGACGCTTGAAGACGCTTGTGGACGCTTTTAAGAGAGACCGCCAGAAAATGTAAACGTTGTCTCCCTTACTTACAGTAATTACGGAGATAACCGCTAGGTGAATCAAACTCCGTGTATCCGGTTTTTAACTAATCGCTATATAATAGAACTATGACCACAATTAAATGCTTCCGGGTTTAGTACCCACGAATGAAGTCCCTTAGAAATCTTGGTGTTTTAAGAAAAAACTATACTATGCCTGTTAGAACTTGGTATTTGTGTACAAGTTTGGTGTTGAAATACTCTTAAGATATCATCCTAACATTTACCATGTCCATTTTTTATATTGTGTATGTTATTTTGGCGCAGGGTTCTGTGTGACAAGTCCTGTTTTTACCCCTACCCCCTGACCCGGAAGTTTATATTTGACGTTGATGATACATGTAGACGATTATCTCAAGAAAAAGGCCAACATGCTATGCTGAAATTTTGATATTTTACTCCAAAGATGTTGTTTTTAACAGGTTAGAAAGGAAAGAGTTGGCTATCGGATTTGTGGAATTTGTTATAAAATTAAACGTTACAATGAAACATATAGTGAAATTAATTGTGGTATTAGTCCATATGCACGGAAGTTTTATGGTCGCCATCTTTGTCTCATTGAGAAATATTCTGTATCTTTAAGTGATATGAAAATGGACGTTTTTGAGTATTGTGATTGATTGTCGATGAAGCAGAAGACGCTTACTCTTCCGGAACACCTGGTCTTATTCTCTTGTACTTTTGCAAGGGTCTCCATGTGAATCTTTCCTTTGTTCATATGTTGCCCCTGGTTTAATCGATTTGGGGTTTGGATTATTATTATGTTAAACGCTTCGGTATTCTCTTATTTATTATCTTAACATAGCATCAAAACAGTAATTATATCAAATAAACAAGCAACTCAAATGTCCAAGCCGTAATCGTACAGTGAATCCTACGCTATACATAATGAAGGTGTTGACAGATGTTTGTTCCCTTCCAAGTACAAGATATTCAGCTATAGATCCATGGTACAATATTGTTACTCTTCAAATTAAACTGCGTACGATACGAACAAAAAAATAGCACAAATTTTAAGAAATTGACAACCTCATCCTAGAAATGTACTCGTTCGGTCAAACACGTTCAAGTTATAATAGCCTTTCCCAAACTAATTTTCATACCAAATTGTGTTGAATTCCACTCAAGGTTTAAGAAGGAATAACGTTTAAAAGCAAAATTTCAGTAAAATTCTCAATCCTGGGTCCCGCCTCTCTGTTCCTCGGATCTGACTAGACTCATTAACAGAAAGTTTGGTTGCGAATGATGCTTCACAACAAATTTGGTTGTATGCCAATGAAGGGTTAAGAAGGAGAAGCGTTTCAAATAAAAATTCAAGTAAAATTCTCGTTTTCGGGCCCGCCATCCCCCCCGTTCCTTATGGTTGAATAAGCTTCTTTTATTACAATTCTGATTGTCCTCCCTCAGTCTTGTTTAACACCAACTTTGGTTGAAATCCACTTTGAGTTTAAGGAGGAGTAGAGTTCCTCTTTCGGGACTCTACCTATCTGTCCTCCAAGGTGAGACCAATTGCATTCACACTAAGTTTAAATGCCTTTCCCTAATGATTTTTCATTCCAAATTCGATAGAAATTCATCTTGGCGTACAGGAGGAGTGGCGGTAAGAAGGTAAGTGTTTACACATGGCGCCGAAAAACATGGTTACATGTCATCCTACTTCTACATCATTAGAGACCGCTGGTCGGCCTTGTTTCTATCGGATATGACTTTGCCGACTGCGAATGTGAAAGGTGTTTATTTTTAAAACGCAATTGTAGATGCCAAAATAAATAGCTGTTGATTTACATACATGAACAATTATTAACTAAATCCGAAGATGCTCGACTATACATAATCAAAATATCGATAGAAAATGGTGTCAACTAATTTGTGCTTTCAAGACTTTTGAACTATTTATACAGTCGTTTCATCAGTAAAATCGATTAGAACTGTACAGCAGTATACTCTGTAAGATGATAGAAAACAGAAAAAAAGACCTTTGAATACATGTTCATAGCATAATAAGGATAGTTAGAACAGAGCCATTTAAATTGATTCTTCTTAAGTTCCCTGTCGCCAATAACCTTACTACAGTAGTTTCGCGCATAAAATACGCATTCGTGAATATTGTGCGGGTATTTTTTTGGATCTAAAAATTGAAAAAAAAAATCTGTAAAAAATGTCAAGCTGGAGTGATAGCACCAACCAGGTAGGTCCCCAATATTAGGGTTTATTATGCAAACTCATTTGAAAAAGAAACTTGGAAAACAACGCAATGCCTCGTTAATTACACTTGACGTTCATTGATACCTTGCGCGGGTTAAGGTAAAGATCTGTTGACACCAGCGAGGACACTGGCCAAATACAGGCAATTGAGACATAACGATGATTTCTCGGCAATATCCTTCATTGATTATTCAATTAAATCTTATATAAGACTTAATCTTCCATATTTTCTCCAAAATACACGACATGGGAATTTAGGGAATATAGACATCACTAGAGTTGGCGGTGTACTATTGGCTACTAGGATAAATGTACCTAAAGCAGTCACTCAAACAGGTGCAACGAGGACCGCCTTCAGCCGAATTTGGGAGACATAAAAAAAAACATAAAACCTTTGTGATTGCAACATTTCTTATTTGAAAAGAAAATATTGATATGTATTGGACTGATTTGGGTCTTTAAACGATTATTTTCCAAACGTTAGCATGTCAACTCCCATGTTTGTGACTCCGAATAAAAGTTTATTCGGATATTTCAAACAATCAGAATGGTCGGTTCGCGTGACAGTCTGTTAGATCATTTTACCTTGACCACGACCAGTATATTTTTGTAGACATGACGCTGATGCCAATCTTCGTCTAGTACTAGGACCTTATATTTTAATCACAATCGACACAATTATAACACAATCGACAGGTTTTGGTTGACAGGCGGTGCTACAAATTAAACGGAATACCCAGATGGATGTCCAGGCGAAGTGTACCGTGGGTTTCCGACGATGTGTTTACT
Organism: Mimachlamys varia; assembly: GCA_947623455.1. Classification (NCBI taxonomy): domain Eukaryota; kingdom Metazoa; phylum Mollusca; class Bivalvia; order Pectinida; family Pectinidae; genus Mimachlamys; species Mimachlamys varia. The sequence continues at coordinate 38,355,635 of OX392544.1, read as the reverse complement.
TGGATGTGACGAAGATTTAAATGACAGGTGTCGTCGATAAAGCAAAAGAGGTTTACTTTTACGAAGCATCTGGTCTTATTTTTTTGTACTCTTGCAGGGGTTTCCATGTAAAATGTAAATCCTTTGTTAATATTTTGCTCCTACTTTAATCGATTTTGATTTCGGATCATGGTTTTGTTGACACTTCGGTTTTCTCTAATTATATCTATATATATATGTATACCCTGTATTGTTAGCAATACAAACTTACCTAAAGTTCTGACCCTTATTTCCGTGGAACTTCCTTTTCCAAGTCGGTTTGACACATTCAGTCTGATGACGTAGTCGGTATCAGGCGTCAGATCCAATATTGTGTATGTCATCATCGACCCCTGTCCAGCATCGGAGATATTCAAACTAACCGGTGACCATTCCTTTCTAGCAGTCATGATGTCTATGTGGAAGAGCTGGGGACTACCACCATTATACCCAGAAGTCCACATGACTTTGGCGTAGCTGGAACTAACTTTTGAGGCATGAAAGTCCCTAGGCTTATCGGGTACACCTGAGGAAAATATAGACAGAACGTGAAAAAAGTCCATTCATTGATGTCATCACAGTGTCGAAGAGTTTAGAAAGAAAATATCAAAAAGATCCTTTCTTAGTAAATTGCAGACAACTCTCGAAACGAGAGTTTCCATTAATTCTGGATTTATATTAAATATAGAAATATTGATTATAAATCATTAGTACATCACGTGACTGAGTGCCGCCTTACCATTGGCTACACACTGGTACTATGAAGCGATAGTGCCCGCTCACCCAGGCACTATCAAATTTGGCGCGATGATCAACGTGAATATATAAAGACGTCACTATTCAGTTACGTCACTATTATGTCGTGCTACATAGCTGACTCTGGAAACGACCCAAAGCTGGCCATGATCTAGCACAATAAAACGAGTGCTTGTGTATACGTGTGTATTTAAAATTTAATGGGTGATGTACTAAACCCATTATGGCCCTGTTGAGAGGGCACTATTGCCTCATAGTATTGTCTCGTGATGCGATAGTGCCCTCGCCTTCAGCATAGGCACTATTCCATCCCTCGACAATACTATGAGGCAATAGTGCCCTCTCAACAAGGCCATAATAGATTAATAGCGCGTATCGCTCAACGTTTTAATTTATCGGTAAATCGAATGTATGTTGGTATGCAAGACAAATTTGTTATATGTTATATGTTTTATTAATTGTAGGTTCTTTCGAACCCTGACCACAATATTCTGATAATAAAATGTGTTTGACGAAAAGATTTACTGCGTCTTAGTGAAAATATTTTGCTCCTACTTTAATCGATTTTGATTTCGGATCATGGTTTTGTTGACGCTTCGGTTTTCTCTAATTATATCTATATATATATGTATACCCTGTATTGTTAGCAATACAAACTTACCTAAAGTTCTGACCCTTATTTCCGTGGAACTTCCTTTTCCAAGTCGGTTTGACACATTCAGTCTGATGACGTAGTCGGTATCAGGCGTCAGATCCAATATTGTGTATGTCATCATCGACCCCTGTCCAGCATCGGAGATATTCAAACTAACCGGTGACCATTCCTTTCCAGCAGTCATGATGTCTATGTGGAAGAGTTGGGGACTACCACCATTATACCCAGAAGTCCACATGACTTTGGCGTAGCTGGAACTAACTTTTGAGGCATGAAAGTCCTCAGGTTTATCGGGTACACCTGAGAAAAATATAGACAGAACGTGAAAAAGTCAATTAATTGATGTTGTCAAAGTGTCGAAGGGTTTAGAAAAAAAATATCAAAAAGATCTTTCTTAGCAAATTGCAGACAACTCTCAGACAACATATATGTATTTTTCCAGCTGTTAACAGTTATCGATTATTTTATCTTTTGTTTATACATTATTAGAAACGTTTTTTTCAGCTGAACAGAAAGCGGAATGTTTGGTACACCACATGGGTATTTATGATAAATATTTTACCTTCGCCTCGGATCTGGAATGAAACGGTGAGCGACCCTGGTACGGAGTTACCGATGTTGACGTGGTAGTCCCGGAAGTCTGACTGCGTGTTGATTGTGACCTGCCCACTGAAAGTGTACATGTAGGCGTTGATTGGTAGGACATTTAGTGGTCTCACACTGCCTGACCAGCGACCAATGGGCTGTGGGTTGGCGATCACAGTAACATTGAGAGGGACGGTCTGAAGTTTTCTCCCCAACACTCCAATCACACCATTTCCTCCGTCTTGTCTTCTAGGGACACCTAGAATACAACAAGTCGTTCACGTTTGTACACCGTAGTGTCTTCTAGGGACACATACAATACAACAAGTCGTTCACGTTTCTACACCGTAGTGTCTTCTAGAGACACCTACAATACAACAAGTCCTACACGTTTGTACACCGTAGTCTCTTCTAGGGACACCTACAATGCAATAAGTCGTTCACGTTTGTACACCGTAGTGTCTTCTAGGAACACCTACAATAAAACAAATCCTAAACGTTTGTACACCGTAGTCTCTTCAAGGGACACCTACAATACAACAAGTCGTTCACGTTTGTACACCGTAGTGTCTTCTAGGGACACCTACAATACAATAAGTCGTTCACGTTTGTACACCGTAGTGTCTTCTAGGGACACCTACAATACAACAAGCCGTTCACATTTGTACACTGTAGTGTCTTCTAGGGACACCTACAATACAATAAGTCCTACACGTTTGTACACCGCAGTGTCTTCTAGGGACACCTACAATACAATAAGTCCTTCACGTTTGTACACCGTAGTGTCTTCTAGGGACACCTACAATACAACAAGTCGTTCACGTTTGTACACCGTAGTGTCTTCTAGGGACACCTACAATACAAAAAGTCCTACACGTTTGTACACTGTAGTGTCTTCTAGGGACACCTACAATACAATAAGTCCTACACGTTTGTACACCGTAGTGTCTTCTAGGGACACCTACAATACAACAAGTCGTTCACGTTTGTACACCGTAGTGTCTTCTAGGGACACCTACAATACAACAAGTCGTTCACGTTTGTACACCGTAGTGTCTTCTAGGGACACCTACAATACAAAAAGTCCTACACGTTTGTACACCGTAGTGTCTTCTAGGGACACCTACAATACAACAAGTCGTTCACGTTTGTACACCGTAGTGTCTTCTAGGGACACCTACAATACAACAAGTCGTTCACGTTTCTACACTGTAGTGTCTTCTAGGGACACCTACAATACAATAAGTCGTTCACGTTTGTACACTGTAGTGTCTTCTAGGGACACCTACAATACAAAAAGTCCTACACGTTTGTACACCGTAGTCTCTTCTAGGGACACCTACAATACAACAAGTCCTACACGTTTGTACACCGTAGTCTCTTCTAGGGACACCTACAATACAACAAGTCGTTCACGTTTGTACACTGTAGTGTCTTCTAGGGACACCTACAATACAATAAGTCGTTCACGTTTGTACACCGTAGTGTCTTCTAGGGACACCTACAATACAAAAAGTCCTACACGTTTGTACACCGTAGTCTCTTCTAGGGACACATACAATACAACAAGCCGTTCACATTTGTACACTGTAGTGTCTTCTAGGGACACCTACAATACAACAAGTCGTTCACGTTTGTACACCGTAGTGTCTTCTAGGGACACCTACAATACAACAAGTCCAACACGTTGTACACCGTAGTGTCTTCTAGGGACACCTACAATACAACAAGTCCAACACGTTTGTACACCGTAGTGTCTTCTAGGGACACCTACAATACAACAAGTCCAACACGTTTGTACACCGTAGTGTCTTCTAGGGACACCTACAATACAACAAGTCGTTCTTGTTTGTACACCGTAGTGTCTTCTAGGGACACCTACAATACAACAAGTCCAACACGTTGTACACCGTAGTGTCTTCTAGGGACACCTACAATACAACAAGTCCTACACGTTTGTACACCGTAGTGTCTTCTAGGGACACCTACAATACAACAAGTCGTTCTTGTTTGTACACCTTAGTGTCTTCTAGGGACACCTACAATACAACAAGTCATTCACGTTTGTACACCGTAGTGTCTTCTAGGGACACCTACAATACAACAAGTCGTTCTAGTTTGTATACCGTAGTGTCTTCTAGGGACACCTACAATACAACAAGTCGTTCACGTTTGTACACCGTAGTGTCTTCTAGGGACACCTACAATACAACAAGTCATTCACGTTTGTACACCGTAGTGTCTTCTAGAGACACCTACAATACAACAAGTCCTACACGTTTGTATACCGTAGTGTCAGAAAATTCCCGAACTCATTCACTTCTGAAGTTTCAAGACAAAAACCGAAAAAAATAAAAAGTGTATTCAGGAATTAAAACATAAAGTTAGCGACAAACAAGATCATAAGGATGGACTGGTCAGTCTTAAGAAAAAAAAAATAATAAAAAAAAAACCGTTTACGATATATTTTATAATACTATAGGAAGCATTCATCCAGAGGAAATGATAGATTTACAAAAAACATTCTGGAAGTGTAACACAGAACAGAGAGTGTTTTCAGCAGGGATCTAACACGCAATCCCAGATTTCTTAGTCAGACACTCTAACACTGAGCTAAAGAGAAATTCAATATTCAGTACCGAGCCAAAAGTATGGAAACATGTGTTTATTTTGCTATATATTCATTGTTTTTCAACTTTTTCAAAGAATTTTCTTTACATCGTTTATGAATCAATTTTGATGAAATTTTGTATATACTTAAAGAGAACTATTTCCTGTTTCATCTAATAATATTTGCACTGTATTCCGTTTTGTATGACAGGAATTCATAATTTATTCACAACATCCATTTTTGGGGCGTAATTTTGACGTCATTCTGGTAACGTTATATAGAACAAGAATTCCACGGAAGTGGATGTGTCGCCTGCGCAGCAAGTTCGGAGATAAGTTTTTAGGAGCTAGCTATGGATATGAATTGTATCAGTTCAAAGTGGAATTTTTAAGGTTATCCAAATTGATTTATATACAACGAATTATTTTGATGATTATAATATATGTGTGTAATGACACTAGCTGGTTGTGGATTGTTTTTCTGAGGTTTTCTATTTATAGTAGCAGTGACCTTGACCTTGACCTTTGACCCTGAAAAGCAATCCCAAGCAAGCATTTTTGTTAATAAAGCATTGTATGAAGTTTGAGTTTAATTGGCCCAAGGAAACTGAAGTAACTGCACTCAAACAGATTTTCTATTTATAGCAACTGTGACCTTGACCTTCGACCCTGAAAAGCAATTCCAAGCAAGCACTTTTGGTAATGAAGCATTGTAAGAAGTTTGAGTTTAATTGGCACAAGAAAAATAAGTTATAGAGCGGAAACATATTTTCTATTTATAGAAACAGTGACATTGACCTTTGACCTTTGCCTGTGAAAACCAATCGCAAGCAAGCATTTTTGGCAAGGAAGCAATCTGTGAAGTTTGAGTTTGATTAGCCCAAGGAAACTCAAGTTATCGCACGGAAGCCGATTTTCTATTTATAGCGACAGTGACCTTGACCTTTGACTCTGAAAAGCAATCTCAAGCGAGCACTTTAGGTAAGGAAGCACTGTATGAAGTTTGAGTTTGATTGGCCTAAGGAAACTCAAGTCATCGCACGGAAACCGAATTTCTTTTTATAGCAACAGTGACCTTGACCTTTGACCTTCGACCCTGAAAAGCGATCCCAAGCGAGCACTTTAGGTAAGGAAGCACTGTATGAAGTTTGAGTTTGATTGGCCCAAGGAAACTCAAGTCATCGCACGGAAACCGAATTTCTTTTTATAGCAACAGTGACCTTGACCTTTGACCTTCGACCCTGAAAAGCGATCCCAAGCGAGCACTTTTGGTAAGGAAGCATTGTAAGAAGTTTGAGTTTAATTGGCACAAGAAAAATAAGTTATAGAGCGGAAACATATTTTCTATTTATAGAAACAGTGACATTGACCTTTGACCTTTTCCTGTGAAAACCGATCGCAAGCAAGCATTTTTGGTAAGGTGGCACTCTATGAAGTTTGAGTTTGATTAGCCCAAGGAAACTCAAGTTATCGCACGGAAACCGATTTTCTATTTATAGCGACAGTGACCTTGACTTTTGACCCTGAAAAGCAATCCCAAGCGAGCACTTTAGGGAAGGAAGCACTGTATGAAGTTTGAGTCTGATTGGCCAAAGGAAACTGAAGTTATCGCACGGAAACCGATTTTCTATTTATAGCAACAGTAACTTTGACCTTTGACCTTTGACCCTTAAAAGCAATCCCAAGCGAGCACTTTTGGTAAGGAAGCAGAGTATGAAGTTTAAGTTTGATTGGCCCAAGGAAAGTCAAGTATTCGCACGAAAAATATTGGTGCAGCCGCCGCCGCCGCCGCCGCCGCCGCCTCCACCGCCGCCGACGCCTACATAGTGATCCCTATATGTCGCCTTTTCAGGCGACACAAAAATGGCGTCACGCGGAAATTATCAGTGTCAGTGTAGATCAATCTGTGTTGCTCCATAAATACACGACGTAAAAATAAACGAATGTTATGAGAAGAAAATATGGATATATTTGTATAAAATGTCTAAATATTGTTACAATCCACCAATAAACAAAGTCAGGAGTTCATTGAAAAAAGGTTGGAAATACAAAGAATATATAATACAATAAAACATGTTTGCATACTTATGACACGGTACTGTATAATGAAGCTGTTTGCGGGCAACTATGATGTTAAATTAAAATCTGCCACAGAAATTTAAATCATCTGGTTTTAATCCAAAATTATAAGAAATAATGAAAACTCTGTTTATTACGTTTTTAAATGACAACTGAATAAGTCGAAGTCCTTGTTAAAAGCACCTTAATCAGTACGGTCGAAATTGTTTCAGACAACACACAGTTGAAGCACAACATATTTAATTAGGATACCACTTGTTTAATTTGATTTGTTCAACATATTTCATTCGTGTTATGCGTTCTGGGTACTTAAAAAAGTAGACCCAGAATTATTTTAAAAGTTAATTTTTCGAAATTTTTTATACAATAGCCTTTTGGTTCTCTAACCATACTTTGACTATTTTGCTTCACCAGGAGGTCATTTAAGCTTTCTTATCAATTGGCAAGATTTTTTATTAAAAAACTTGGTTTTTATGCATTTGTTTGATCTTAAAGGCCCAATATACGCAACTTCAGGGAAATTTTCGTGATTCTGAAAAATTCTGAAAAAAATCCAGTTGATAACCATGCAAAAATAAGCCTAAAACGAAGTAAACCTGGGCGATAACTAACAAGAAACTCTTGCCAAAAAAATCCAAAGAATTGAAAATAATTCAGGTGGGGCCACCTTCAACAACAAACCGAATGTAGAAGACGGTTAGAAATGGACGCGTGTTTGCAAATAGCGTGTTTCAACTGCTGCTGTACCGGTAACCGCGAAAGAATTCATCTTCATTATTGCTGATATCAGTTAATCTTAACTAAACATATAAATATAATAAGTTATTAGGCTTGATTTTCGCTTCATGTGTTGCCGAAAGTTACGTATATTGGGCCTTTAAACAAATTGTATTTGTTCGAGACAAAAAAGTGGAAGGGTGTTTCTCAACACCTTAGCAACCAATGACATTGAGTGAAGTGCAGACTTGGTACAGTTTAATGAAATAAAACATGTACATCTATCATAGTGTAACAGAGCCAAAGACCACCCATAGCCTGTCATGTCACACAGTTGCAGACTTACAGCTGACTTGGAGTCCAAACTGTCTACTGTGTCACTGCCCCTCCCTGAGGATAACCCTACTGTTTATATACTTACAGCTGACTTGGAGTCCAAACTGTCTACTGTATCACTGCCCCTCCCTGAGGATAACCCTACTGTTTATATACTCACAGATGACTTGGAGTCCAAACTGTCTACTGTATCACTGCCCCTCCTGAGGATAACCCTACTGTTTATATACTTACAGCTGACTTGGAGTCCAAACTGTCTTCTGTATCACTGCCCCTCCCTGAGGATAACCCTACTGTTTATATACTTACAGCTGACTTGGAGTCCAAACTGTCTACTGTATCACTGCCCCTCCCTGAGGATAACCCTACTGTTTATATACTTACAGCTGACTTGGAGTCCAAACTGTCTACTGTATCACTGTCCCTCCCTGAGGGTAACCCTACTGTTTATATACTTACAGCTGACTTGGAGTCCAAACTGTCTACTGTATCACTGCCCCTCCCTGAGGATAACCCTACTGTTTATATACTCACAGATGACTTGGAGTCCAAACTGTCTACTGTATCACCGCCCCTCCCTGAGGATAACCCCACTGTTTATATACTCACAGATGACTTGGAGTCCAAACTGTCTACTGTACCACCGCCCCTCCCTGTGGATGACCCTACTGTTAATATACTTACAGCTGACTTGGAGTCCAAACTGTCTACTGTATCACTGTCCCTCCCTGAGGATAGCCCTACTGTTTATATACTCACTGATGACTTGGAGTCCAAACTGTCTACTGTATCACTGCCCCTCCCTGAGGATAACCCTACTGTTTATATACTCACAGATGACTTGGAGTCCAAACTGTCTACTGTATCACCGCCCCTCCCTGAGGGTAACCCTACTGTTAATATACTTACAGCTGACTTGGAGTCCAAACTGTCTACTGTATCACTGTCCCTCCCTGAGGATAGCCCTACTGTTTATATACTTACAGCTGACTTGGAGTCCAAACTGTCTACTGTGTCACTGCCCCTCCCTGAGGATGACCCTACTGTTAATATACTTACAGCTGACTTGGAGTCCAAACTGTCTACTGTATCACTGCCCCTCCCTGAGGATGACCCTACTGTTTATATACTTACAGCTGACTTGGAGTCCAAACTGTCTACTGTATCACTGCCCCTCCCTGAGGATAGCCCTACTGTTTATATACTTACAGCTGACTTGGAGTCCAAACTGTCTACTGTGTCACTGCCCCTCCCTGAGGATAACCCTACTGTTTTTATACTCACAGATGACTTGGAGTCCAAACTGTCTACTGTATCACTGCCCCTCCCTGAGGATAACCCTACTGTTTATATACTTACAGCTGACTTGGAGTCCAAACTGTCTACTGTATCACTGCCCCTCCCTGAGGATAATCCTACTGTTTATATACTTACAGCTGACTTGGAGTCCAAACTGTCTACCCGAGGGGCTGATGTTACTTCTATTCCGAGTGACGTAGTTGGCCGCCCTGACCTCATACCTTCCTGTATGGTCACACTGGAGGTCGTCCAATTTGATGTCATAGTTTCCGGTTGTTGAGCCTGCGACTGTTGTCTGGTCACGTGATAATGTAACGTCAGCCGGTGGACTACTGTCAACAACAACACGGAGCTCCAAGCTGGACCCTTCTGTGTATCTGACGTCACCGCTGCCAATTCGTTTGTACGGATTATCAACCCCGTCCCTGTACCTCAGTTCCGTGATGTTGGGTGGAACTGTAGACAGAGAGAAACTATTTAGTCAAGCATTACTCAATTTACTAGTGGATCAGAACCAGGGCTGTGTTTATATTGTCTGAACTGTTGAGAAATGCGTTTGTTACAATGATTGTTTCTTTATGTTTAATTATACGTAGTAGGATGAAGAATAATTATTTAGAATTTAGCATCGTCAAATAGGACTCAAACCCGTGACCCTTGTCTTTCCAGTCCATGCTCTTCTGCTGAGCTAAAGGCAAACTCCCTACAACTGATGCTTCTATGGCAATTTCAATGGATTATCTTTCATGCTATCTTTATCCTTTTTTTCAATAACCGATCGAGGCTCTTTGACACGACCCCTGCTCCTCGCTCTCCTACAGCAAATATCAGTTTTTAGTTTTAGGATGTATTTTAGGAATGGTGATAAACCTGGGCTAGAACCTGCGACCGAGAATCTCCAGCAGGATGCTATACCGTTGAGCTGAAGGGAATTTCTACACAGCTGGCGCTTGTTAAAGGCAAGTTAGGCAATATGAAATATATGAACATGTCCTTTCATCTGATTGAACTTGAGTTTTTGTTCAGTTTAAACTTTGTTTGGTTCTGACCAAATAAACTTCATAATGCCATAACAAAATTTCAAGCAGCTAAGAAATGACAAAATTGACCTTGACCTTTACCCGGTGACCTTAAAGTTTTGTCAGTTGACCCCTTTCTTTCTGACCAACAAAGCTGCAGAATTTATAACAAAACTTCATGCTGATTATACATGTAAATAATCTTGACCTTTGACCTGACAGCCTTGAGGTTTCGTCAGTTGACACGTTTGAATCTGACCAACTCTTCTTCTACATAATGTCATGACAAAATGTTAAGATTTTCGTATCTTTAATATAACAACAGTAGTAGTTGACAATGATGTTTCGGCTATAGGTTAGCTGTCAACAGAACAACAATAAACATTGTTACATCTTAGAAACATTGGAAAATCAAATCAACTCCATTGCTTGCTGGCTCACTGTTAAACTACACACTTCCTAGATTTTTGTGTTGAGACCACGTATATACACCTGTATCCACGGCAGACTTTTGTGGTGAGACCACGTGTATACACCTGTATCCACGGCAGACTTTTGTGGCGAGACCACGTGTATACACCTGTATCCACGGCAGACTTTTGTGGTGAGACCACGTATATACACCTGTATCCACGGCAGATTTTTGTGAGGAGACCACGTGTATACACCTGTATCCACGGCAGGTTCGACTGAATGTTAACAATTTACTACTTTCTGTGACGTTGTATCTACATGTCATATTCCTGTTAATATCATGTTTTTGTCTGACAAATGCAACATGATACAATGAGGAATGCACTGTATTAGTTGGGGAACATAACATATGAAACTGTTGCATAAAGAGATGGAGCTGCTTTGTTTAACAGCCTGGGTACAGAGATGCTTTATACATGTAGTAAGTCGATTGACGCAACCTAACAAGCTGTTTAACAAAACAAATACTGTTACTCACAATGTACTTCAATGTTTAGATTCTTTTCCTTTATCGGTGCGGTAAAGCCTGCAGTTGACGGCACCCCTGCTAGACAGGTATAATTTACCTCCCTTATCCTCGGGAGTGAGTTGTCCTCCAACACCAGTGAATTATTGGAAGCAGTGTTTGACTGAATGAATGTGATGCCTTGTCTCCGCCACTCCATTGAACACGGAGGGTTACAGTCGGTTCTACAGACCACAGGACCGTAGACGTCTCCTCGGATCACGGGAGATTTACCGTCAGTGCCCTCTATCCTAACAAACTGTGGTCCGTCTACAAAAACAACAATGCAAACTTAGAATTGTGATAAGTTGGAATAACTAACGCTATCATGATCTATTAAATTCCAAAACTGTAAAAAAAAACACTATAATCAAATTAAGTATGATATTACTCATTTCATAGAAGTTTCATCAAAATTACAACAATTTATATATTTCTGTCAATTGTATATATGTAGCTAGAATATGTGTACCTACAGTGTGCTATTGGTAACAGAATGTCAGACACCTTAACCACTTGGCCACCACGTCTCAGTGGTGCAGGGCTAGTGGTAGCAGTATGTCAAATACCTTAACCACTTGGCCACCGTGGCCAGGTGATGGAGGGCCAGTGGTAACGGAATGTCATACACCTTAACGACCTGGCCACCACGACCCAGTGGTGGAGGGCTAGTGGTAGCAGAATGTCAGATACCTTAATCATTTGGCCATCATGACCCATTGGTGGAGGGCTAGTAAAAGCAGAATGTCAGATAGCTTATAATCACTTGGCCACCATAACCCAGTGTAGAGGGCTAGTGGTAGCAGAATGTCAGATACCTTAACCACTTGGCCACCGTTGTCAATTGATGGAGGGCTAGTGGCGGCAGAATGTCATAACACTTTAATTACTTGGCCACTGAAGTCCCCACAATGAATATGACGATGTTTACAATATATGGTATAATATTTAATATACATAAACTGAAACATCGGAGGTAACAGACATACCCTGAAACTATTGAGTTGATGCAGATAAACAAAAAGTCCCTGTTCTTGAAATTTACTGTAGGTAACTATACATAACTATAAGAATCTATAGATAACTAAAAGTAATACTAGAACAAGGTGGTTACAGGGAGTCCACCAGCAATGCGGAACTACAGTGGTGTGCAATACATATTCAGACATTTGATAATTTTGCTATGTATATATTTCATGCATTTTGACTAATTTTCAATGAATTTTTATGACATCGCATTTCAATGGATTTTCTTGAAATGTGATACACTAGAAAACATTTGTTAAATCTTTCAACCGATGTTTTTAAGAGCCTTTTCCAATTATTGATTTTTTTCTGAAATAGACAAATATATGCTATGTAAGCAAAGCGTGACATCTTTTTGTTCTTTATTCTTTAAGGATTAACTTGAATCTTTTTTTTATGTTATGGAAGTATAACACAAAAAACCGGAGTGTACTCTAAATAAACCGCGAAACGGTCCGTTTGTTTGTGTTATAACCCCATAACATAAAAATTAGACTCAAATTAATCCTTATAATTTAATTTATACCCTGCAAAAATTCATTTTATTTATGGACTCTTTTTTCTTACAAATTAATACGCTGCTGCATCAGCCATTCAAAAGCGACGTTATAAACGGCCACGTCATTTTTTACGTTATGGGCTGATAACATATTTTTTTAAATCAATGAAAAAGCTTGTGTCAAACAAAATTAAAATATTACGTAATAACATCATTGCTTAACTATTTTTAGAAGATTCCATTGAAAAACAAAGTCATGAAAATTCATAGAAAATGTATGCATGAAATATTAAGTAAAAATATTATTTGTCCAAATATTTATGTTGCACACCACCGTACATGTATCAGGGCTATGGTCTAGTTTCAGTATCAGTGACCTAGATCTTGACCTCCGACTGAACGGGAATAACAACGCACCTTCAGACTCTTCCATCTACGAAGAGTATTTCATAAATTCAGTTTACCTGAGTCAAAAGAAGATTGTTGACATTTTAGCTAATATGACCGATTTGACCAAATTGCCAGACTGGGTGTAAAAACAATCTTATTACCATGGCAACTGTCATCACCTGCTTGGTTATTATTCTACAAAGTTTAAATTTGAGTTATATATACACCTGAAAATGAAAAAAAATACACAAATTGTATTTTTTTCCTTTAAACCTCCTCGAGGGAACAGGATGCATGATATCCTCGGGAGGGGCATGAATTCACAATTTTGATAAAGCAGCTTAAGACCTAAGCTTCTTCCATCTATAAAGTGTTGGATTCCAATGTACGTAGGTCTGAAGAAGATTGCTGCAAGTTTAGCCAATTTGACCCCTTTAGCCCCACACATCAAGCCCATAGAGGTTAGGGCCATTATACTCCACAACTATATTGCAACTTTGGACATGGAAGATTTCATTCAAATTAAATCAAGATTTTTTGAGAAGAAGTCAAAAATGTAAATTGCTTATACGGACAGACAGAGAATGATGAAGGATGTTAGACAAAAGGCGATGGCAATAATCACTTTAGACGAAGTCAACAACTGTTAAGTACACATACTTTTAACACCTGGACTTTTTGTCTTGGTTAATTTTGCTTTGTCAGGTTAATATAACCCCATTCATCTTCACAAAAGTCAATAATAGTTAAGTATTGGTAAATAATGATACAAGTAAACGTAATTTGTACTTACAGCGTGGGGTTAGTTTGAATCCTTGACTTTCCTCTGACGATAGACTGACTCCCTGTCCAGTCTCCGTAGTCACACACGTATACACATTAAACTTGTCACGTTTCTGTACCTGGTGGATGGTGAGGCCAGTACCACTGACAGAGAATCTGGCGTGACTGATCACAGTTCCATTTAGTTTCCAAGAGGCTGTTAAAACCAGTCCATGGTTGTCAGGCTTACTTCTCGAACTTGAGGAACATCGCAATGTCACAGCTGTGTCAACAACAGGGGAGGAGTTCTCAGGAATAATGGTTGGGGGAGTGGGTGTGTCTGTAACAGAAGGATAATAGCAGGAAGTAATTTAGAAATAATAATCTTTATATACAAGTATTAGCAAATTGGTCAAAACCTTAAAGACATTGCTGTGAAACAGTAATCTGTTGTGAATCGATTTGCAATATGGACCTCCTCTCTCCCCCCATTAAGTAAAGTAATCATTAATTTTAATGGCCTTCATTCATTTTGTTGTTCTAACTTTTAATACCATTATATAAGGACATAGTCATCAACATCCCCTGCCCATTAAATACATGTATGTGTATAATCAGGTACAGAATGACCAGTATATGATACACCCATCCACGAAATCAAGGAGCACAACTACGGAAGTTGCGCTTTTGATAATGGTTTCTTGTTGGCCCGGGTGTTAGCACGCATGGGGTGTTATTGCTGTAGGAAAATTGCGTTACATGACAAAAACAACGTGGTTGGGCAGATGACCCCATACCTTTTCACGACCGATCGGGGATCGAACCCCGGTCGGCTTGGTGAAAGGCAAGAGCACTATCCAGTATCCAATTTATAGTCCCGTCCTTTATAATCAATAAACGAGACATAATCTGTTATTTGTCCTGGAGATTATCCCGTTTCGTCATCTCTATTTCTGTTTATTTTGTCAGCGGCAACGTTTCGACTTCGTTCATTTTTGGTTCAGATTTGGGAAGGATTTTCTTGAAAACAAGATCAATTTCACCAAAGTATGCTGCTTCTTAAGAAATCACTCGGAAAAAGAGAGTTTTAGCAGTTAAAAAATGCATTTGTTAATATACGACGTAGTTCAATGTCGTTTTGTGTATCATCAATATGATAAGTTAAATTCTCTGTAAAAATGAACGAAAGAGCCATTTTGTTACCATGATTTGAATAGTATACTTACATTTGCACAAGTGGTAACGTGCACTATAGACTAGAGAAAGACATCTAGGATCTATGTCAAGCATTAGTCGTATTTCATATATACATGTACTTAAAAGTACCAGATGGAAATATAGGCATAACGCTATAAAAATGCGTTGAAACAAACACGTGAATAAAACAAAACATTATGACGTCATTCGTCTATTCTATTATGACGTCAAAACTGAGGTTCAAATCAGATCGACCCTGGCGGCACTCAAGGGTATAATGACGTAAAATTCTTCCGGCATGCAAAGGGTTAAAATAGTTCTCCGGGAAAGTGACGGAGAAACCAAATGTTGACTAACAAATGAACAAACGAACGGACAGGCAGATGGACAAACCTATACCAACATCTTTATATATAAAAACACAAAACACGAAGACTTTCGCTAGCGCTTTCGCCCATCTTGGGGCGATTTGAATTCTATTGTGACGTCATAATCAAAGTACACATACTTAAGTCGTCAAAAATAATGACGTCATAAAAAGTACACATAAATACGGACGTCTAGAAATTGTGACGTCTTAAACGATTACATGAAAGTTACTGATGTTAAATGCGTCAACAAAATACATATAAAATACATGGAAAAAGAAACGGAGCATATCACAAATGCTTATGTTTTTCAAGAATGTAAGTTAAAAACATATGATAGTAAAAACTTATCACAAAGTTCAAAACCACATGTTCTCTTTTATTTCTCTTTCAATGGTATCTGATGAATGCATTTGATAAATTGGTAAAACTAAAAATTGAGCAATGAACACTGTGTTAACTATTAATGTTTGTTAACTCATTAATAACGTAAGCTATCCGTTTTGGTTTCTTGGCGATAGACTGCCATTCTTTGACGTAGTTCATTTCCAGTTTGACCTATTTAAAATATATATATACACCAACCCTTTGTTATACAGCATGTCCTGATACAACAACATGTAAATGTTACTGTGGGTCAGTGTTGTGACGTCATGTCCTGGTACAACAAACATGTAAGAGGGGGTGGGAAGGAGGGAAGTGTTGGGGTTTAGATGGATGGGAAGGGTGAAGAGGAGGTGGAGATGGGAAGGAGGGAAGTGTTGGGGTTTAGATGGATGGGAAGGGTGAAGAGGAGGTGGAGATGGGAAGGAGGGTGTTGGGGTTTAGAAGGATAGGAAGGGTGAAGAGGAGGTGGAGATGGGAAGGAGGGAGGTGTTTGGGTTTAGAAGGATGGGAAGGGTGACGAGGAGTTGGAGATTGGAAGGGGGAGGTGTTGAGGTTTAGAAGGATGGGAAGGGTGAAGAGGAGGTGGAGATGGGAAGGAGGGGGTGTTGGGGTTTAGAAGGATGGGAAGGGTGAAGAGGAGTTGGAGATTGGAAGGGGGAGGTGTTGGGGTTTAGAAGGATGGGAAGGGTGAAGAGGGGATGGAGATCGGAAGGAGGGGGTTGTTGGGGTTTAGAAGGATGGGAAGGGTGAAGAGGAGGTGGAGATGGGAAGGAGGGTTTTGGGGTTAAGAAGGATGGTAAGGGTGAAGAGGAGGTGGAGATGGGAGGAGGGTGTTGGTGTTTAGAAGGATGGGAAGGGTGAAGAGGAGCAGGAGATGGAAAGGAGGGTGTTGGGGTTTAGAAGGATGGTAAGGGTGAAGAGGAGGTGGAGATGGGAGGAGGGTGTTGGTGTTTAGAAGGATGGGAAGGGTGAAGAGGAGGTGGAGATGGGAAGGAGGGTGTTGGGGTTTAGAAGGATGGGAAGGGTGAAGAGGAGGTGGAGATGGGAAGGGTGAAGAGGAGGTGGAGATGGGAAGGAGGGAGATGTTGGGGTTTAGAAGGAGGATGGGAAGGGTGAAGAGGGGGTGGAGATGGGAAGGGTGAAGAGGGGGTGGAGATGGGAAGGAGGGAGATGTTGGGGTTTAGAAGGAGGATGGGAAGGGTGAAGAGGGGGTGGAGATGGGAAGGGTGAAGAGGGGGTGGAGATGGGAAGGAGGGGGTTGGGGTTTAGAAGGATGGGAAGGATGAAGAGGAGATGGAGATGGGAAGGAGGGTGTTGGGGTTTAGAAGGATGGGAAGGGTGAAGAGGAGGTGGAGATGGGAGGAGGGAGTTGGGGTTTAGAAGGATGGGAAGGGTGAAGAGGGGGTGGAGATGGGAAGGAGGTGGTTGAGGTTTAGAAGGATGGGAAGGATGAAGAGGAGGTGGAGATGGGAAGGTGGGGGGTGTTGGGGTTTAGAAAGATGGGAAGGGTGAAGAGGGGGTGGAGATGGGAAGGAGAGGTGTTGGCGTTTAGAAGAATGGGAAGGGTGAAGAGGGGATGGAGATTGGAAGGAGGGGGTTGGGGTTTAGAAGGATGGGAAGGGTGAAGAGAAGGTGGGGTAGGGAAGGAGGGGTGTTGGGGTTTAGAAGGATGGGAAGGGTGAAGAGGAGGTGGAGATGGGAGGAGGGGGTTGGGGTTTAGAAGGATGGGAAGGGTGAAAAGGGGGTGGAGATGGGAAGGAGGGAGTTGGTGTTTAGAAGAATGGGAAGGGTGAAGAGGAGATGGAGATGGGAAGGAGGGTGTTGGGGTTTAGATGGATAGGAAGGGTGAAGAGGGGGTGGAGATGGGAAGGAGGGGGTTGGGGTTTAGAAGGATAGGAAGGGTGAAGAGGAGGTGGAGATGGGAAGGAGGGGGTTGGGGTTTAGAAGGATGGGAAGGGTGAAGAGGGGGTGGAGATGGGAAGGAGAGGTGTTGGCGTTTAGAAGAATGGGAAGGGTGAAGAGGGGATGGAGATTGGAAGGAGGGGGTTGGGGTTTAGAAGGATGGGAAGGGTGAAGAGAAGGTGGGGTAGGGAAGGAGGGGTGTTGGGGTTTAGAAGGATGGGAAGGGTGAAGAGGAGGTGGAGATGGGAGGAGGGTGTTGGTGTTTAGAAGGATGGGAAGGGTGAAGAGGAGGTGGAGATGGGAAGGAGGGTGTTGGGGTTTAGAAGGATGGGAAGGGTGAAGAGGAGGTGGAGATGGGAAGGGTGAAGAGGAGGTGGAGATGGGAAGGAGGGAGATGTTGGGGTTTAGAAGGAGGATGGGAAGGGTGAAGAGGGGGTGGAGATGGGAAGGGTGAAGAGGGGGTGGAGATGGGAAGGAGGGAGATGTTGGGGTTTAGAAGGAGGATGGGAAGGGTGAAGAGGGGGTGGAGATGGGAAGGGTGAAGAGGGGGTGGAGATGGGAAGGAGGGGGTTGGGGTTTAGAAGGATGGGAAGGATGAAGAGGAGATGGAGATGGGAAGGAGGGTGTTGGGGTTTAGAAGGATGGGAAGGGTGAAGAGGAGGTGGAGATGGGAGGAGGGAGTTGGGGTTTAGAAGGATGGGAAGGGTGAAGAGGGGGTGGAGATGGGAAGGAGGTGGTTGAGGTTTAGAAGGATGGGAAGGATGAAGAGGAGATGGAGATGGGAAGGTGGGGGGTGTTGGGGTTTAGAAAGATGGGAAGGGTGAAAAGGGGGTGGAGATGGGAAGGAGTGAGTTGGTGTTTAGAAGAATGGGAAGGGTGAAGAGGAGATGGAGATGGGAAGGAGGGTGTTGGGGTTTAGATGGATAGGAAGGGTGAAGAGGGGGTGGAGATGGGAAGGAGGGGGTTGGGGTTTAGAAGGATGGGAAGGGTGAAGAGAAGGTGGGGTAGGGAAGGAGGGGTGTTGGGGTTTAGAAGGATGGGAAGGGTGAAGAGGAGGTGGAGATGGGAAGGAGGGAAGTGTTGGGGTTTAGATGGATGGGAAGGGTGAAGAGGAGGTGGAGATGGGAAGGAGGGAAGTGTTGGGGTTTAGATGGATGGGAAGGGTGAAGAGGAGGTGGAGATGGGAAGGAGGGTGTTGGGGTTTAGAAGGATAGGAAGGGTGAAGAGGAGGTGGAGATGGGAAGGAGGGAGGTGTTGGGGTTTAGAAGGATGGGAAGGGTGAAAAGGGGGTGGAGATGGGAAGGAGGGAGTTGGGGTTTAGAAGGATGGTAAGGGTGAAGAGGAGGTGGAGATAGGAGGAGGGTGTTGGTGTTTAGAAGGATGGTAAGGGTGAAGAGGAGGTGGAGATGGGAGGAGGGTGTTGGTGTTTAGAAGGATGGGAAGGGTGAAGAGGAGGTGGAGATGGGAAGGAGGGTGTTGGGGTTTAGAAGGATGGTAAGGGTGAAGAGGAGGTGGAGATGGGAGGAGGGTGTTGGTGTTTAGAAGGATGGGAAGGGTGAAGAGGAGGTGGAGATGGGAAGGAGGGTGTTGGGGTTTAGAAGGATGGGAAGGGTGAAGAGGAGGTGGAGATGGGAAGGGTAAAGAGGAGGTGGAGATGGGAAGGAGGGAGATGTTGGGGTTTAGAAGGAGGATGGGAAGGGTGAAGAGGGGGTGGCGATGGGAAGGGTGAAGAGGGGGTGGAGATGGGAAGGAGGGTGTTGGGGTTTAGAAGGATGGGAAGGGTGAAGAGGAGGTGGAGATGGGAAGGGTAAAGAGGGGGTAGAGATGGGAAGGAGGGAGATGTTGGGGTTTAGAAGGAGGATGGGAAGGGTGAAGAGGGGGTGGAGATGGGAAGGAGGGGGTTGGGGTTTAGAAGGATGGGAAGGATGAAGAGGAGGTGGAGATGGGAAGGAGGGTGTTGGGGTTTAGAAGGATGGGAAGGGTGAAGAGGAGGTGGAGATGGGAGGAGGGTGTTGGGGTTTAGAAGGATGGGAAGGGTGAAGAGGGGGTGGAGATGGGAAGGAGGTGGTTGAGGTTTAGTAGGATGGGAAGGGTGAACAGGAGGTGGAGATGGGAAGGAGGGGTTGGGGTTTAGAAGGATGGAAAGGATGAAGAGGAGGTGGAGATGGGAAGGTGGGGGGTGTTGGGGTTTAGAAGGATGGGAAGGGTGAAAAGGGGTGAAGATGGGAAGGAGGGGGTGTTGGGGTTTAGAAGGATGGGAAAGGTGAAAAGGGGGTGGAGATGGGAAGGAGGGAGTTGGTGTTTAGAAGGATGGGAAGGGTGAAGAGGAGATGGAGATGGGAAGGAGGGGGTTGGGGTTAAGATGGATAGGAAGGGTGAAGAGGGGGTGGATATGGGAAGGAGGGGGTTGGGGTTTAGAAGGATGGGAAGGGTGAAGAGAAGGTGGGGTAGGGAAGGAGAGGTGTTGGGGTTTAGAAGGATGGGAAGGGTGAGGAGGGGATGGAGATGGGAAGGAGGGGGGTGTTGGGGTTTAGAAGGATGAGAAGGGTGAAGAGGAGGTGGAGATAAGAAGGAGGGAGGTGTTGGGGTTTAGATGGATGGGAAGGGTGAAGAGGAGGTGGAGATGGGAAGGAGGGTGTTGGGGTTTAAAGGATAGGAAGGGTGAAGAGGGGTGGAGATGGGAAGGAGGCAGATGTTGGGGTTTAAAAAGATGGGAAGGGTGAAGAGGGGTGGAGATGGGAAGGACGGGTGTTGGGACTTAGAAGGATGGGAAGGGTGAAGAGGTGGTGGAGATGGGAAGGAGGGTGATGTTGGGGTTAAGAAGAATGGGAAGAGTGAAGAGGAGGTGGAGTTGGGAAGGAGGGAGATGTTGGGGTTAAGAAGGATGGGAAGGGTGAAGAGGGGGTGGAGATGGGAAGGAGGGGGATGTTGGGGTTAAGAAGGATGGGAAGGGTGAAGAGGAGGTGGAGATGGGAAGGAGAGGAGTTTTGGGGTTAAGAAGGATGGGAAGGGTGAAGAGGAGGTGGTGATGGGAAGGAGGAGGGTGTTGGTGTTTAGAAGGATGGGAAGGGTGAAGAGGAGGTGGAGATGGGAAGGTGGGTTGTTGGTGTTGAGAAGGATGGAAAGAGTGAAGAGGAGGTGGAGTAGGGAAGGAGGGAGATGTTGGGGTTTAGAAGGATGGGAAGGGTGAAAAGGAGGTGGAGATGGGAAGGAGGGGGTGTTGGGTTTTAAAAGGATGGGAAGAGTAAAGATGAGGTGAAGATGGGAAGGAGGGGTGTTGGGGTTTAGAAGGATGGGAAGGGTGAAGAGGAGGTGGAGATGGGAAGGAGGGAGGTGTTGGGGTTTAGAAGGATGGGAATGGTGAAGAGGAGGTGGTGATGGGAAGGAGGAGGGTGTTCGGGTTTAGAAGGAAGGGAAGGGTGAAGAGGGCGTGGAGATGGGAAGGAGGGGGGTCGGGGTTTAGAAGGATGGGAAGGGTGAAGAGGAGGTGGAGATGGGAAGGTTGGTTGTTGGGGTTGAGAAGGATGGGAAGGGTGAAGAGGAGGTGGAGATGGGAAGGTGGGTTGTTGGTGTTGAGAAGGATGGAAAGGGTGAAGAGGAGGTGGAGTAGGGAAGGAGGGAGATGTTGGGGTTTAGAAGGATGGGAAGGGTGAAAAGAAGGTGGAGATGGGAAAAAGGGGTGTTTGGGTTAAGAAGGATGGGAAGGGTGAAGAGGAGGTGGAGTAGGGAAGGAGGGAGATGTTGGGGTTTAGAAGGATGGGAAGGGTGAAAAGGAGGTGGAGATGGGATGGAGCGAGATGTGGGGTTTAGAAGGTTGGAAAGGGTGAAGAGAAGGTGGAGTAGGGAAGGAGGGGTTTGTTGGGGTTGAGAAGTATGGGAAGGGTGAAGAGGGGGTGGAGATGGGAAGGAGGGATGTTGGGAATTAGAAGGATGGTAAAGGGGAAGAGGAGGTGGAGATGGGAAGGAGGGGGTTGTTGGGGTTTAGAAGGATGGGAAGGGTGAAGAGGGGGTGGAGGTGGGAAGGAGGGATGTTGGGGTTTAGAAGGATGGGAAGGTGAAGAGGGGGTGGAGGTGGGAAGGAGGGTTGTTGGGGTTTAGAAGGATGGGAAGGGTGAAGAGGAGGTGGAGATGGGAAGGAGGGAGATGTTGGGGTTTAGAAGGATGGGAAGGGTGAAGAGGTGGTTGAGATGGGAAAGAGGGAGGTGTTGGGGTTTAGAAGGATGGGAAGAGTGAAGAGGAGGTGGAGATGGGAAGGAGGGGTGTTGGGGTTTAGAAGGATGGGAAGGGTGAAGAGGGGTTGGAGATGGGAAGGAGAGAGGTGTTGGAGTTTAAAAGGATGGGAAGGGTGAAGAGGGGGTGGAGATGGGAAGGAGGGGTGTTGGGACTTAGAAGGATGGGAAGGGTGAAGAGGTGGTGGAGATGGGAAGGAGGGTGATGTTGGGGTTAAGAAGGATGGGAAGAGTGAAGAAGAGGTGGAGTTGGGAAGGAGGGGTTTGTTGGGGTTGAGAAAGATGGGAAGGGTGAAGAGGGGGTGGAGATGGGAAGGAGGGGGGTTTTTGGGTTTAGAAGGATGGGAAGAGTGAAGAGGAGGTTGAGATGGGAAGGAGGGATGTTGGGAATTAGAAGGATGGTAAAGGGGAAGAGGAGGTGGAGATGGGAAGGAGGGGGTTGTTGGGGTTTAGAAGGATGGGAAGGGTGAAGAGGGGGTGGAGATTGGAAGGAGGGGGTTGGGGTTTAGAAGGATGGGAAGGGTGAAGAGGGGGTGGAGATGGGATGGAGGGGTGTTGGTGTTTAGAAGGATGGGAAGGGTGAAGAGGGGGTGGAGGTGGGAAGGAGGGATGTTGGGGTTTAGAAGGATGGGAAGGGTGAAGAGGGGGTGGAGGTTGGAAGAAGGGGGTTGGGGTTTAGAAGGATGGGAAGGGTGAAGAGGGGGTGGAGATGGGATTGAGGGGTGTTGGGGTTTAGAAGGATGGGAAGGGTGAAGAGGGGGTGGAGATGGGATGGAGGGGTGTTGGGGTTTAGAAAGATAGGAAGGGTGAAGAGGGGGTGGAGATGGGAAGGAGAGGTGTTAGGGTTTAGAAGGATAGGAAGGGTGAAGAGGCGGTGGAGATTGGAAAGAGGGGTGTTGGGGTTTAGAAGGATAGGAAGGGTGAAGAGGGAGTGGAGATGGGAAGGAGGGGTGTTGGGGTTTAGAAGGATGGGAAGGGTGAAGAGGAGGTGGAGATGGGAAGGAGGGGTGTTGGGGTTTAGAAGGATAGGAAGGGTGAATAGGAGGTGGAGTACGGAAGGAGGGGGGTTTTTGGGTTGAGAAGGATGGGAAGGGTGAAGAGGGGGTGGAGATGGGAAGGAGGGGGGTTTTTGGGTTTAGAAGGATGGGAAGAGTGAAGAGGAGGTTGAGATGGGAAGGAGGGTTGTTGGGGTTTAGAAGGATGGGAAGGATGAAGAGGGGATGGAGATTGGAAGGAGGGGGTTGGGGTTTAGAAGGACGGGAAGGGTGAAGAGGGGGTGGAGATGGGATGGAGGGGTTTTGGGGTTTAGAAGGATGGGAAGGGTGAAGAGGAGGTGGAGATGGGAAGGAGGGGGTTGGGGTTTAGAAGGATGGGAAGGGGAAAGAGGAGGTGGAGATGGGAAGGAGGGGGTTTGGGGTTTAGAAGGATAGGAAGGGTGAAGAGGGGGTGGAGATGGGAATAAGGGGATTGGGTTTTAGAAAGATAGGAAGGGTGAAGAGGGGGTGGAGATGGGAAGGAGAGGTGTTAGGGTTTAGAAGGATAGGAAGTGTGAAGAGGGGGTGGAGATTGGAAAGAGGGGTGTTGGGGTTTAGAAGGATAGGAAGGGTGAAGAGGGGGTGGAGATGGGAAGGAGGGGTGTTGGGGTTTAGAAGGATAGGAAGGGTGAAGAGGGATGGAGATGGGAAGGAGGGGTGTTGGGGTTTAGAATGATGGGAAGGGTAAAGAGGGGGTGGAGTATGGAAGGTAGTGTTGGGATTTAGAAGGATGGGAAGGGTGAGGAGAAGGTGGAGATGGGAACGAGGGAGTTAGGTTTTAGAAGACTTGAAAGGGTGAAGAGGAGGTGGAGAGGGGAAGGGATGATTGGAGAATGGACGGGGAGTGGTTTCGGAGGAAGTGTGCTGAAGTAGGTTGGCGGAGGAGGACGATTGGTAGGAGGAGGGTACATTTTATAAGTAAGGCTGCATGAATGCCAGCACATTGTCACTGTTTTTACTTTTTATGCCACTTTCACCCTCTGTTATAAAGGATGAGGAATAATTTACCTCCTTAGCAACCATTTAAAATATTCATTATGTAAAATTGTTATCTGATATTTGAAATCATTTAGTTTGTGATATTAATGCATACAAAGTACTATGATGTAATAATAATTTACCTGTAATTACCAACAGTTAACTTACCTTTAACCACCAACAGTTAACTTACCTGTAACTACCAACAGTTAACTTACCTGTAACTACCAACAGTTAACTTACCGGTAACAACCAACAGTTAACTTACCTGTAACAACCAACAGTTAACTTACCTGTAACAACCAACAGTTAACTTACCTGTAGCTACCAACAGTTAACTTACCTGTAACTACCAACAGTTAACTTACCTGTAACTACCAACAGTTAACGTGACTACCAACAGTTAACTTGCCTGTAACTACCAACAGTTAACTTACCCGTAATTAACACCAACAGTTAACTTACCTGTAACTACCAACAGTTAACTTACCTGTAACTACCAACAGTTAACTTACCTGTAACTACCAACAGTTAACTTACCTGTAACTACCAACAGTTTTCCTCCAAGGATTTCATTTCCACTTGACATCATGATGTAGTAGTACCCAGCATACTGTGTTGTCAGGGTAGTGATCTCTAGTTCTGTATCTGTTGACGTTACACTGACTGTTACACTTATCATAGTTGTATTGGTCTTATCCTCAATAATACCATCGTCAAGGAGAGTGAATAGTATTTGACCATTAAAGGCAATATGTGATATTCCACCTGGGGGTTTGGGAAGCTTCTGTCTTGTCCTGGTGCCTCTCTGTCTATAAGTGGTTGGTACTGAAAAACAAACAAAAAAAACAGTATAAAAATGTAACCCTTATCATAAATTATTATAAATGTACATCGCATCATACACAATCTAATTCTGTTTTGTCCTAGAAAAAACCCAGATGTATTTAAAAGATATCAACTTGCATTTGATTATCCCCGTTTTCAGCAGTAAAATGCTCGACTATCCCCGTTTTCAGCAGTAAAATGCTCGACGAATGAAACGGACGTTTATTAAAGATTCGCAAAAATAAATTAATTTTCAAATTCATCTTTGTATTTATATTATGAAATCGAGGCCATAACGATACAACTTTGTTTCCTTTATACTGTGCCTATGTTTGTAATATTTAACGTGGTAACCTTCTGTGGAGCAGATGAAGAAAAGTCACAGGATATGTGAACACATCTATATTATGTAAGAAACTTTATTTTTTTTATTTATAGTCGCATATATAAACAAAAGAAAACATAAGCACTGTAGCGTTATTTTTGCGACAAACTTTGTAAAAAACAAAACAAAACAAGGTAATTAACAAAATACATAGCCAGAAAACAAAAGCTAAAACATGCAAAAACTGTACATTATCACAAATAAGTATGAAATTATAACATATAAGTAAGATATTGGAAACATACATGAATAACACAGCAGCAAATATTTGCATATTCCAAATTACCAGAAATATGAAATAAAAGTATTTATCAATATTGAACACCTGCATATCACACGGGTGTTGTTATAAGATTATTTAAAGCACTATATAAGTCGAATTTGCATACATGCTACATGTAATATAGCAAAGAAATAAAAATTGACATAGTATACACTACTATAGTGTAAATTAAAACTGTAAATGCCTGACCCCAGGGTCAGTATACAGCACTCAACCTTCGAATCACTGATTAAACATATCAAAAGGAGTCAGAACTCAAAATACTAAAGGCAATCGGATTAAAATCATATCTTGATCTCCGTGCCGTTCCGTAAACTTCTCTCTGCTGCGTTAAGATATGAGATAATCCCATAGGGGGTCATGTCCCGATGACCTTTTGGATTAGCCAATCAAATTACTACTGTCAAAATCTTGACAGTGAAATTTTGAGGGGACAAAGCTTGCATAATATCATGTGTCCGTTTAGTCATTTCGTCACCAAAAAGTTCATATGGAATAATGTGACGAAATGACTTGCTGCAAGATGACAGGTCATCGGAAAATTATTGAAATTTGAGTGTGAAGTAAAGAGGCGACAAAGGTCATCTGAACGTGACCTCTTATGGGATGTTGTCAGATCCTTGTAAAACGGAGTGAGAACAAGGATCTGTATTTTAATCAGATTGTACTAAAGGAAGCGTTACTCGGATATTTGGGAATAGGAAAGAAATGAAATATAAAAGTTGTAATTTACAAAATGCTATTATAGATGCCAACACACAACTGTTGAATGCATAAGAAGTTAATAATGATGAAATAAAACAGATTTTTTTCACTTTTAACAAATGACAGAATTCTACTTCACTCAGCTTTCCAATCAAATCTAGTTTCTACGCTGATCCAAACACTTCTTAATGAATAAATTAAAGATCAAGGAAAAGAACAGGTGAAACTGTAACCAAAATGTATTTCCCATGTGCATGAATTTATTTATTTATGACAAGTACGATATGTTCCCTGTCAACCTCATCAGACTAAAGACTAACACTGACCAAGTCATAACCAAAGCATAGATGAATTTAGTCATTTCGGTACAATAACTTTACAATTGTACATACGCCTAACAGCGTAGACGAAATGACCGTTCAATCTGTACACCTGTTGTATGCATACGCTTTGTTGGTCATTAGTCTGATGAAGGTGACAGGGTGCATATCATACTAGTCATCGAAACATCACATAAAAACATATTTTGGTTGTAAAAAATAATCTTTACATAAATCATACTTTCCAACCTGAAGAAAATGTTTACAAAAAAAACCCCTGGTTGTCTTACATACTCTTTCAGGGAACACAACTCCTGGTTACTATACATTCTCAGACAGGTAAACAGCCCCTTATTGTTATATTATTTTAGTCAAGGGGCACAAACCCTGATTAACATACATACTCAGTCAGGGGAAACAACCCCTAGATGTCACACACAGTCAGTCAGGGGACTTAACTCCTGGATGTCTTTACACTGTCAGTGAGGGGACTTAACTCCTGGATGTCACACATAGTCAGTCAGGGGACTTAACTCCTGGATGTCTTTACACTGTCAGTGAGGGGACTTAACTCCTGGATGTCTTTACACTGTCAGTGAGGGGACTTAACCCCTGGATGTCTTTACACTGTCAGAGAGGGGGACTTAACTCCTGGATGTCACACACAGTCAGTCAGGGGACTTAACTCCTGGATGTCTTTACACTGTCAGTCAGGGGACTTAACTCCTGGATGTCACACACAGTCAGTCAGGGGACTTAACTCCTGGATGTCTTTACACTGTCAGTGAGGGGACTTAACTCCTGGATGTCTTTACACGGTCAGTCAGGGGACTTAACTCCTGGATGTCTTTACACGGTCAGTCAGGGGACTTAACTCCTGTATGTCTTTACACTGTCAGTGAGGGGAATTAACTCCTGGATGTCTTTAAACAGTCAGTCAGGGGACTTAACTCCTGGATGTGTTTACACTGTCAGTCAGGGGACTTAACTCCTGGATGTCTTTACACGGTCAGTCAGGGGACTTAACTCCTGGATGTCTTTAAACAGTCAGTCAGGGGACTTAACTCCTGGATGTCTTTACACTGTCAGTGAGGGGACTTAACTCCTGGATGTCTTTACACGGTCAGTCAGGGGACTTAACTCCTGTATGTCTTTACACTGTCAGTGAGGGGACTTAACTCCTGGATGTCACACACAGTCAGTCAGGGGACTAAACTCCTGGATGTCTTTACACAGTCAGTGAGGGGACTTAACTCCTGGATGTCACACACAGTCAGTCATGGGACTTAACTTCTGGATGTCTTTACACTGTCAGCGAGGGGACTTAACTCCTGGATGTCTTTACATTGTCAGCTATGGGATTTAACTCCTGGATGTCTTTAAACAGTCAGTCAGGGGACTTAACTCCTGTATGTCTTTACACTGTCAGTCAGGGGACTTAACTCCTGGATGTCTTTACACGGTCAGTCAGGGGACTTAACTCCTGGATGTCTTTACACGGTCAGTCAGGGGACTTAACTCCTGGATGTCTTTACACAGCCAGTGAGGGGGCTTAACTCCAGGATGTCTTTACACTATCAGTGCGGGGACATAACTCCCGGATGTCTTTACACTGTCAGTGAGGGAACTTAACTCCCGGATGTCTTTACACCGTTAGCTAAGGGATTTAACTCCTGGATGTCTTTACACGGTCAGTAAGGGGACTTAACTCCTGGATGTTAACAAACAGTTAGTCAGGGGACTTAACTCCTTGATGACTTTACATTGTCAGTCAAGGGACTTAACTCCTGGATGTCTTTACACGGTCAGTAAGGGGACTTAACTCCTGGATGTCTTTACACTGTCAGTGAGGGGATATAACTCCTGGATGTCTTTACACCGTAAGCTAAGGGATTTAACTCCTGGATGACTTTACACTGTCAGTCAGGGGACTTAACTCCTGGATGTTACAAACAGTCAGTCAGGGAACTTTACTTCTGGATGACTTTACACCGTCAGTCAGGGGACTTAACTCCTGGATGTCTTTACACGGTCAGTAAGGGGACTTAACTCCTGTATGTCTTTACACTGTCAGTGAGGGGACTTAACTCCTGGATGTCACACACAGTCAGTCAGGGGACTTAACTCCTGGATGTCTTTACACAGTCAGTGAGGGGACTTAACTCCTGGATGTCACACACAGTCAGTCAGGGGACTTAACTTCTGGATGTCTTTACACTGTCAGCGAGGGGACTTAACTCCTGGATGTCTTTACACGGTCAGTCAGGGGACTTAACTCCTGGATGTCTTTACACGGTCAGTCAGGGGACTTAACTCCTGGATGTCTTTACACAGTCAGTCAGGGGACTTAACTCCAGGATGTCTTTACACTGTCAGTCAGGGGACTTAACTCCTGGATGTCTTTACACGGTCAGTCAGGGGACTTAACTCCTGGATGTCTTTACACGGTCAGTCAGGGGACTTAACTCCTGGATGTCTTTACACAGCCAGTCAGGGGACTTAACTCCAGGATGTCTTTACACTATCAGTGCGGGGACATAACTCCCGGATGTCTTTACACTGTCAGTGAGGGAACTTAACTCCCGGATGTCTTTACACCGTTAGCTAAGGGATTTAACTCCTGGATGTCTTTACACGGTCAGTAAGGGGACTTAACTCCTGGATCTTAACAAACAGTTAGTCAGGGGACTTAACTCCTGGATGACTTTACATTGTCAGTCAGGGGACTTAACTCCTGGATGTCTTTACGCGGTCAGTAAGGGGACTTAACTCCTGGATGTCTTTACACAGTCAGTGAGGGGATATAACTCCTGGATGTCTTTACACCGTAAGCTAAGGGATTTAACTCCTGGATGACTTTACACTGTCAGTCAGGGGACTTAACTCCTGAATGTTACAAACAGTCAGTCAGGGAACTTTACTCCTGGATGTCTTTACACCGTCAGTCAGGGGACTTAACTCCTGGATGTCTTTACACGGTCAGTAAGGGGACTTAACTCCTGGATGTCTTTACACAGCCAATCAGGGGACTTAACTCCTGGATGTCTTTACACTATCAGTAAGGGGACTTAACTCCTTGATGTCTTTTCACAGCCAATCAGGGGACTTAACTCCCGGATGTCTTTACACTGTCAGTCAGGGGACTTAACTCCTGGATGTCTTTACAAGGTCAGTCAGGGGACTTAACTCCTGGATGTCTTTACACTGTCAGTCAGGGGACTTAACTCCTGGATGTCTTTACAAGGTCAGTCTGGGGACTTAACTCCTTGATGTCTTTTCACAGCCAATCAGGGGACTTAACTCCTGGATGTCTTTACACGGTCAGTAAGGGGACTTAACTCCTGGATGTCTTTACACAGCCAATCAGGGGACTTAACTCCTGGATGTCTTTACACTATCAGTAAGGGGACTTAACACCCGGATGTCTTTACACTATCAGTAAGGGGACTTAACTCCTTGATGTCTTTTCACAGCCAATCAGGGGACTTAACTCCCGGATGTCTTTATACTGTCAGTCAGGGGACTTAACTCCCGGATGTCTTTACACTGTCAGTCAGGGGACTTAACTCCTGGATGTCTTTACAAGGTCAGTCAGGGGACTTAACTCCTGGATGTCTTTACACTGTCAGTCAGGGGACTTAACTCCTGGATGTCTTTACAAGGTCAGTCTGGGGACTTAACTCCTTGATGTCTTTTCACAGCCAATCAGGGGACTTAACTCCCGGATGTCTTTACACTGTCAGTCAGGGGACTTAACTCCCGGATGTCTTTACACGGTCAGTCAGTGGACCTAACTCCTGGATGTCTTTACACTGTTAGTCAGGGGACTTAACTCCTGGATGTCTTTACAAGGTCAGTCAGGGGACTTAACTCCCGGAGGTCTTTACACTGTCAGTCAGGGGACTTAACTCCCGGATTACTTTACACTGTCAGTCAGGGGACTTAACTCCTGTATGTCTTTACACAGTCAGTCAGGGGACTTAACTCCTGGAGGTCTTTACACAGTAAGTCAGGGGACTTAACTCCTGGATGTCTTTACACGGTCAGTCAGGGGACTTAACTCCCGGATGACTTTACACTGTCAGTCAAGGGACTTAACTTCCGGAGGTCTTTACACAGTCAGTGCGGAGAAATAACTCTTGGTTGTCTCTACACTCATTTAAGGAACTAAACTCCTAGTTGTTTAATTCAAGTCCAGTCATTCAGTCATACGTTTGCTTGTATATACAATTTCACACTTAATATGCCGCAAAAAACTTAACTTTTAAGAATGACAGTGTATCTCATAATAACAACGAGTTGATGTGGACTCTAGTGTGGCAGATTTTAAGTTTACAGTTAGGTTGCCTCCTTACTTTGAGCTAGAGCGCACATCCCTTTAGCTCAGTGGTAGAGTGCCCGACTACGAACCTTACTTTGAGCTAGAGCGCACATCCCTTTAGCTCAGTCGTAGAGTGTCCGACTAAGAACCTTACTTTGAGCTAGAGAGCACATCCCCTTAGCTCAGTGGTAGAGTGCCCGACTACGAACCTTACTTTGAGCTAGAGCGCACATCCCTTTAGCTCAGTCGTAGAGTGCCCGACTAAGAACCTTACTTTGAGCTAGAGAGCACATCCCTTTAGCTCAGTGGTAGAGTGTCCGACTAAGAACCTTACTTTGAGCTAGAGAGCACATCCCTTTAGCTCAGTCGTAGAGTGCCCGACTAAGAACCTTACTTTGAGCTAGAGAGCACATCCCTTTAGCTCAGTGGTAGAGTGCCCGACTACGAACCTTACTTTGAGCTAGAGCGCACATCCCTTAAGCTCAGTGGTAGAGTGTCCGACTAAGAACCTTACTTTGAGCTAGAGCGCACATCCCTTAAGCTCAGTCGTAGAGTGTCCGACTAAGAACCTTACTTTGAGCTAGAGAGCACATCCCTTTAGCTCAGTGGTAGAGTGCCCGACTACGAACCTTACTTTGAGCTAGAGCGCACATCCCTTTAGCTCAGTCGTAGAGTGCTCGACTAAGAACTTTACTTTGAGCTAGAGAGCACATCCCTTAAGCTCAGTGTTAGAGTGTCCGACAAGAACCTTACTTTGAGCTAGAGCGCACATCCCTTTAGCTCAGTGGTAGAGTGTCCGACTAAGAACCTTACTTTGAGCTAGAGAGCACATCCCTTTAGCTCAGTGGTAGAGTGCCCGACTAAGAACCTTACTTTGAGCTAGAGAGCACATCCCTTTAGCTCAGTCGTAGAGTGCCCGACTAAGAACCTTACTTTGAGCTAGAGAGCACATCCCTTAAGCTCAGTGTTAGAGTGTCCGACAAGAACCTTACTTTGAGCTAGAGAGCACATCCCTTTAGCTCAGTGGTAGAGTGTCCGACTAAGAACCTTACTTTGAGCTAGAGCGCACATCCCTTTAGCTCAGTGGTAGAGTGCCCGACTAAGAACCTTACTTTGAGCTAGAGAGCACATCCCTTTAGCTCAGTGGTAGAGTGTCCGACTAAGAACCTTGGTAAAATGTACCCCCGGTGGAAGCACACTATTTTGTTACAGTTACAGTAGTAATAGCATACCACTTGGTGAATCCGTAATAATTCTAAATAAGGAGATGTGGGTTTTTTGTACTACAGTAAAGCACATTTGTACGAAATCTCTTGTGACCAAAGAAATTACTGCGCAACTGTTTTCACATAATTTAGGTACAACAGTACTCACATAATTAAGGCTCCACAGTACTCACATAATCTAGGTTCCACAGTACTCACATAATTTAGGCTCCACAGTACTTTCGTAATATAGGTTCCACAGTACTCACATAATTTAGGTTCAACCGTACTCACATAATTTAGGCTCCACAGTTCTTACATTATTTAGGTTCCACAGTACTCGCATAATTTAGGTTCAACCGTACTCACATAATTTAGGTTCAACAGTAATCACATAATTTAGGCTCCCCAGTACTTACATTATTTAGGTTTCACAGTACTGACACATTTTAGGTTCCACAGTACTCACATAATTAAGGCTCCACAATACTCACATAATTTAGGCTTCACATTACTTACATAATCTAGGTTCCATAGTACTCACATAATTTTGGCTCCACAGTACTCACATAATTTAGGCTCCACAGTACTCACATAATTTAGGCTCCACAGTACTCACATAATTTAGGTTCCACTGTACTCACATAATTTAGGCTCCACAGTACTCACATAATTCAGGCTCCACAGTACTCACATAATTTAGGCTCCACAGTACTCACATAATTTAGGCTCCACAGTACTCACATAATTAGGTTCACAGTACCCACATAATTTAGGCTCCACAGTACTCACATAATTAGGTTCAACAGTACTTAATTAGGCTCCACAGTACTCACATAATTAGCTTCCACAGTACCCACATAATTTAGGTTCCACAGGACTCACATAATTAGGTTCCACAGGACTCACATAATTAAGGTTCCACAGTACTCACATAATTAAGGCTCCACAGTACTCACATAATTAAGGTTCAACAGTCATCACATAATTAGGTTCCACGGTACTCACATAATTAAGGTTCCACATTACTCACATAATTTAGGCTCCACAGTACTAACATAATTAGGTTCCACGGTACTCACATAATTTTGGCTCCACAGTACTCACATAATTAGGTTCCACATTACTCACATAATTTTGGCTCCACAGTACTGACATGATTTAGGCTCCACAGTACTCACATAATTAAGGTTCCACAGTACTGATATAATTTAGGTACATGTACAACAGTACTCACATAATTAAGGTTCAACATTTACTCACATAATTTAGGCTCCACAAAGTACTGACATGAATTAGGCTCCATACCTCATACAAATTGAAGGAACGTCTCCGATCTCTTGTTATGAGAGCTTTCATTTCCAAGAAAGGCGGACGACGATACAAATATATGGTAGTAAGCTATCTTGGAGCATACTTTGTCAAAAACACGACAAAGGCTAAGAGGAAATATATACTGAAGAAGATATAGTAAGGATGATTGAATTCCTGGTCGAAAACAATATTTTTGAGTTCGGAGGAGAGATTTTCCAGCATATTGTTGGCATTTCCATGGGAACAAACTCCACAGTACTCACATAATTTTGGTTCAACGGTACTCACATAATTTATGTTCAACAATACTCACATAATTAGGTTCAATAGTACTTACATAATTTAGGCTCCACAGTACTCACATAATAAGGTTCAATAGTGCTCACATAATTAAGGCTCCACAGTACTCACATAATTAGGTTCAACAGTACTCACATAATTAGTTTCCACAATACTCACATAATTTAGGTTCCACAGTACTCACATAATTAGTTTCCACAATACTCACATAATTTAGGTTCCACAGTACTCACATAATTAGTTTCCACAATACTCACATAATTTAGGTTCCACAGTACTCACATAATTTAGGCTTCACATAACTCACATAATTTATGTTCAACTGTTATCATATAATTTAGGTTCAACGGTACTCAAATAATTAGGTTCAACAGTAGTGACATAATTAAGGTTCAACAGTAATCACATAATTTAGACTCCACAGTACTCACATAATTTAGGATCTACAGTACTCACATAATCTAGGTTTCACAGGACTCACATTATTTAGGTTCCACAGTACTCACATAATTTAGACTCCACAGTACTCACATAAGTTAGGTTCCACAGTACTCACATAATTAGGTTCAACAGAACTTCCATAATTTTGACTCAACAGTACTTAAATAATTTAGGCTCCACAGTACTTACATAATCTAGGTTCCATGGTATTCACATAATTTAGGTTCCACAGTACTCACATAATTAAGGTTCAACGGTACTCACATAATTAAGGTTCAACGGCACTCACATAATTGAGGTTCAACAGTACTCACATAATTTAGGCTCCACGGTACTCATATAATTTAGGCTCCACAGGACTCACATAATTTAGGCCCCACAGTACTCCCATAATTTATGCTCCACAGTACTCACATAATTTAGGTTCCACAGTACTTACATAATTCAGGCTCAACAGTACTCACATAATTTAGGTTCCACAGTACTTACATAATTTAGGCTCCCCAGTACTTACAAAATTCAGGCTCCACAGTACTCACATAATTAGGTTCAATAGTGCTCACATGATTTAGGCTCCACAGTACTCACATAATTTAGGCTCTATAGTACTCACATAATTAGGTTCCACAGTACTCACATAATTAGGTTCAACAGTACTCACATAACTTAGGCTCCACAGTATTCACATAATTTAGGCTCTACAGTACTCACATAATTAGGTTCAACAGTACTCACATAATTTAGGCTCTACAGTACTCACGTAATTAGGTTCCACAATACTCACATAATATAAGTTTCACAGTACTCACATACTTAAGGTTCAACAGTTCTCTCATAATTTAGGTTCAATAATACTCACATGATTTTGGTTCAACTGCACTCACATAATCTAGGTTTCACAGTACTCACACAATTTAGATTCCACAGTACTCACATCATTTAGGCTCCATAGTACTTACATAATTGGGCTCAACAGTACTAACATAATTTAGGCTCCATAGCTCCATAACACTCACTTAATTTAGGCTCCACAGTAATCACATAATTTAGGCTCCACAGTACTCACATAATTGAGGTTCAACAGTACTCACATAATTTAGGCTCCACAGTACTCACATAATTCAGGCTCCACAGTACCCACATAATTTAGGCTCTACAGTACTCACATAATTTAGGTTCCACAGTACTCACATAATTGAGGTTCCACAGGACCCACATAATTTAGGCTCCACAGTACTCACATAATTAAGGTTCCACAGTACTCACATAATTTAGGCTCCACAGTATTCACATAATTTAGGTTCCACAGTACTTACATTATTTAGGCTCCACAGTACTCACATAATTTAGGTTCCACAGTACTCACATAATTCAGGCTCCACGGTACTCACATAATTTAGGCTCCACAGTACTCACATAATTTAGGCTCCACAGTACTCACATAATTTTGGCTCCACAGTACTCACATAATTTAGGTTCAACAGTACTCATATAATTTAGGTCCCACAGTACTTACATAATTAAGGCTCCCCAGTACTTATATAATTCAGGCTCCACAGTACTCACATAATTAGGTTCAATAGTGCTCACATGATTTAGGCAACACAGTACTCACATAACTTAGGCTCTACATTACTCACATAATTAGATTCAACAGTACTCATATAATTTAGGCTCTACAGTACTCACTTAATCTAAGTTTCACAGTACTCACATAATCTAGGTTTCACAGTACTCACATAATCTAAGTTTCACAGTACTCACATACTTTAGGTTCAACAGTTCTCTCATGATTTAGGTTCAAAAGTACTCACATAATTTAGGTTCCACAGTACTCACATAATTTAGGTTCAACTGCACTCACATAATCTAGGTTTCACAGTACTCACATAATTTAGATTCCACAGTACTCACATCATTTAGGTTTCACAGTACTCACATAATTCAGGTTCAACAGTTCTCTCATAATTTAGGTTCCACAGTATTTACACACTTTAAGCTCCATGTTATTTACATAATTAGGTTCAACAACAGTCACATAATTTAGGTTCCACAGTACTCACATAATTTAGGTTCCACATTACTCACATAATTAGGTTCAACAGAACTCCCACAATTTTGACTCAACAGTACTTAAATAATTTAGGTTCCACAGTACCTACATAATCTAGGTTCCATGGTACTCACATAATATATGTTCCACAGTTCTCACATAATTAAGGTTCAAGGGCAATCACATAATTAAAGTTTAACGGTACTCACATAGTTAAGGTTCAACGGTACTCACATACTTTAGGTTCAACAGTTCTCTCATAATTTAGGTTCCACAGTACTCACATAATTTAGGTCCAACTGCACTCACATAATCTAGGTTTCACAGTACTCACATAATTTAGGCTCCACAGTACTCACATAATTTAGGCTCCACAGTACTCACATAATTTAGGTTCAGTAGTACTCACATAATTTAGGTTCAACTGTTCTCACATAATAAGGTTCAACAGTACTAACATAATTAAGGTTCAACGGTACTCACGTAATTTAGGCTCCCCAGTACTTACATAATCTAGGTTCCATGGTACTTATATAATTTCGTTCCATATTACTCACATAATTTAGGTCCAACTGCACTCACATAATTTACGCTCCACAGTACTCACATAATTTAGGCTCCACAGTATTCACATAATTTAGGCTCCACAGTATTCACATAATTTAGGCTCCACAGTACTCACATAATTTAGGCTCCACAGTACTCACATAATTTAGGCTCCACAGTACTCACATAAATTAGGCTCCACAATACTCACATAATTTATGCTCCACAGTTCTTACATAATTTAGGTTCCACAGTACTCGCATAATTTAGGCTCCACAGTACTCACATAATTTAGGCTCCACAGTATTCACATAATTTAGGCTCCACAGTACTCACATAATTTAGGCTCCACAGTACTCACATAATTTAGGCTCCACAGTACTCACATAATTTAGGCTCCACAGTACTCACATAATTTAGGCTCCATACTTCATACAAAATTGAAGGAACGTCTCTGATCTCTTGTTATGAGAGCTTTCTTTTCCAAGAAAGGCGGACGACGATACAAATATATGGTAGTAAGCTATCTTGGAGCATACTTTGTCAAAAACACGACAAAGGCTAAGAGGAAATATATACTGAAGAAGATATACAATGTAGTAAGGATGATTGAATTCTTGGTCGAAAACATTTTTATTGAGCTCGGAGGAGAGATTTTCCAGCAGACTGTTTGCATTTCCATGGGAACAAACTCCACAGTACTTACATACTTTTAGTTCAACGGTACTCATATAATTTAGGCTCCACAGTACTCACATAGTTAAGGCTCCATGGTATTTACATAATTAGGTTCAACAATACTCACATAATTTAGGCTCCACAGTACTCATATATTTTAAGCTCCATGGTATTTACATAATTAGGTTCCACAGTACTCACATAATTTAGGTTCCACAGTACTCACATAATTTAGGTTCAACGGTACTCACATAATTTAGGTTCCACAGTACTCACATAATTTAGGTTCAACGGTACTAAAATAATTTAGGTTCAACGTTACTAAAATAATTTAGGTTACACAGTACTTTCATAATACAGGTTCAACGGTACTCACATAATAAGGTTCAACAGTACTCACATAATGTAGGTTCCACAGTACTCACATAATAAGGTTCAACAGTACTCACATAATTCAGGTTCAACGGTACTCACATAATTTATGTTCCACAGTACTCACATAATAAGGTTCAAATGTACTCACATAATTTAGGTTCCACAGTACTCACATAATAAGGTTCAAATGTACTCACATAATTTAGGTTCAACGGTACTAAAATAATTTAGGTTACACAGTACTCACATAATTAAGGTTGAACAGTACTCACATAATTTAGATTCAGCGGTAATCACATAATTTAGATTCAACGTTTCTCACATAATTTAGGTTCAACGGTACTCACTTAATTTAGGCTCCATGGTACTCATATAATTTATGTTACACAGTACTTTCATATTTCAGGTTACACAGTACTTTCATATTTCAGGTTACACAGTACTTTCATATTTCAGGTTACACAGTACTTTCATATTTCAGGTTACACAGTACTTTCATAATTAGGTTTCACAGTACTCACATAATTTAGATTCAATGGTACTCACATAAGTGAGGTTCAACAGTACTCACATAATTTAGATTCAACGGTACTCACATAATTGAGGTTCAACATTACTCACATAATTGAGGTTTAACAGTTCTCACATAAATTAGGCTCCACATTACCCGCATAATTTAGTTTCAACGGTACTCACGTAATTTAGGTTCAACGGTACTCACATAATTTGGGTTCAACGGTACCCACATAATTTGGGTTCAACGGTACTTACGTGTAATGATTGTTGTACTAGATGAGCCGACGGTTCTGTCTTTGATTGTAGTCACCTTAATGGGGTACTCAGTGTTCGGTTTGGTATTGTTGTACAGATACACACGGCGATCAGCACGGACGTGGCCACCTGTGTCATTGACCATGACGTAATATGCGTCAATGTTCGTGGTTGAGGGGGAGGGAGGGTCCCAGGTTACCCTGATGGTGTCATCAGTAGCGCTGTACACAGCTCTAAGGTTGGTCGGTGGATAACGTCCGCTTTGTGCTAAGAAACAAAATTAATATTGTAATTGCCAATATATTATCATATACTGTCTATATCCTGACAATATCTCTGTCAACAAATGTCTCACGGAACTTTGATCTAATGAAATTGACCTGAGGTAGGAATTAAGGTAACGATTTTTACTCCATTATTTGGATAAAATAGACTATTTTTTCTTATTTGGTTTTCCGTCAACATTGGGTTGTCTATATACTTAAATTAATGTCTCTCTATTGGAGGGTTTATAAACATGTGTTTTACTTGTTAGCAACTTAGCTCCAATCCTTATTCGATATCTTTATTGTTTAAATACTGTTTGATAACTATGACAATGTAGACACACCCTAGTGCTGTAGCCACATTCGGGGGTCCATGTCCCTAGTGCTGTAGCCACATCCTGGGGTCCATATCCCTAGTGCTGTAGCCACACCCTCGGGTCCATGTCCCTAGTGCTGTAGCCACACCCTGGGGTCCATATCCCTAGTAACCACACCCTGGGGTCCATGTCCCTAGTGCTAAAGCCACACCCTGGGGTTCATGTTCCTAGTGCAAAAGCCACACCCTGGGGTCCATGTCCCTAGTGCTAAAGCTAGACCCGGGAGTCCATGTCCCTAGTGCTATAGCCACATCCTGGGGTCCATGTCCCTAGTGTTGAAGTCCCACCCTGGGGTCCATGTCCCTAGTGCTGTAGCCACACCCTGGGGTTCATGTCCCTAGCGCTGTAACAACACCCTCGGGTCCATGTCCCTAGTGCTGTAGCCATCCTGTGGCCAATGTCCCTAGTGCTGTAGCCACACCCTGTGGCCCATGTCCCTAGTGCTGTAGCCACACCCTGGGGTCCATGCCCCTAGTGCTTTAGCCACACCCTGGGGTCCATGTCCCTAGTGCTGTTGCCACACCCTGGGATCCATGTCCCTAGTGCTGTTGCCACACCCTGGGATCCATATCTCTAGTGCTGTAGCCACACCCTGGGGTCCATGTCCCTAGTGATGTAGCCACACCCTAGGGTTCATGTTCCTAGTGCTGTAGCCACACCCTGAGGTCCATGCCCCTAGTGCTGTAGCCACACCCTGGGGTCCATGTCCCTAGTGCTGTAGCAACACCCTGGGGTCCATGAACCTAGTGCTGTAGCCACGCCCTGGGGTCCATGTCCCTAGTGCTGTAGCCACATCCTGGGGTCTATATCCCTAGTGCTGTATCCACACCCTGGGTTCCATGTCCCTAGTGCTGTAGCCACATCCTGGGGTCTATATCCCTAGTGCTGTATCCACACCCTGGGGTACATGTCCCTAGTGCTGTAGCCACACCCTGGGGTGCATGTCCCTAGCGCTGAATCCACATCCTGGGGTCCATGTCCAAATAGCTAGTGCTGAATCCACACCCTAGGGTTCATGTTCCTAGTGCTGTAGCCACACCCTGAGGTCCATGCCCCTAGTGCTGTAGCCACACCCTGGGGTCCATGTCCCTAGTGCTGTAGCCACACCCTGGGGTCCATGAACCTAGTGCTGTAGCCACGCCCTGGGGTCCATGTCCCTAGTGCTGTAGCCACATCCTGGGGTCTATATCCCTAGTGCTGTATCCACACCCTGGGTTCCATGTCCCTAGTGCTGTAGCCACATCCTGGGGTCTATATCCCTAGTGCTGTATCCACACCCTGGGTTCCATGTCCCTAGTGCTGTAGCCACACCCTGGGGTGCATGTCCCTAGCGCTGAATCCACATCCTGGGGTCCATGTCCAAATAGCTAGTGCTGAATCCACACCCTTGGGTCCATGTCCCTAGTGCTGTAGCCACACGCTGGAGTCCATGTCCCTAGCGCTGTAGCCACACCCTGGAATCCATGTCCCTAGTGCTGAAGCCATACCCTGGGGTCCATGTCCCTAGTGCTGTAGTCACAACCTGGGGTCCATGTCCTTAGTGCTGTAGCCACACCCTGGGGTCCATGTCCTTAGTGCTGTAACCACAACATGGGGTCCATGTCCCTAATGCTGTAGCCACAACCTTGGGTCCATGTCCTTAGTGCTGAAGCCACACCCTGGGGTATATGTCGCTAGGGCTGTAGCCACACCCTTGGGTCCATGTCCGTAGTGCTGTAGCCACATCCTGGGGTCTATATCCCTAGTGCTGTATCCACACCCTGGGGTCCATACCCCTAGTGCTGTAGCCACATTTTGGGGTCCATGTCCCTAGTGCTGAAGACACCCTAGGGTCCATGCCCCTAGTTCTGTAGCCACACCCTGGAGTCCATGTCCCTAGTGCTGTAGCCACACCCTTGGGTCCATGTCCCTAGCGCTGTAGCCACACCCTGGGCTCCATGTCCCTAGCGCTGTAGCCACACCCTGGGGTTCATATCCCTAGTGTTGTTGCCACACCCTGGGGTCCATGTCCTAGTGCTGTAGCCACACCCTGGGGTCTATGCCCCTAGAGCTGAAGACACCCTAGGGTCCATGGCCCTAGTACTGTAGCCACACCCTCGGGTCCATGTCCCTAGTGCTGTAGCCACACCCTGGGTTCCATGTCCCTAGGGCTGTAGCCACACCCTTAGGTCCATGTCCCTAGTGCTGTAGCCACACCCTTGG
The DNA here is from genome assembly GCA_947623455.1 of Mimachlamys varia. NCBI lineage: Eukaryota > Metazoa > Mollusca > Bivalvia > Pectinida > Pectinidae > Mimachlamys > Mimachlamys varia. The sequence goes on along the minus strand of OX392544.1, from coordinate 38,314,440 downwards.
GTCCATGTCCCTAGTGCTGTAGAAACACCCTGGAGTCCATGTCGCTTGTGCTGTAGCCACACCCTTGGGTCCATGTCCCTAGTGCTGTAGCCACACCCTGGGGTCCATGTCCCTAGTGCTGTAGCCACATTCGGGGTCCATGTCCCTAGTGCTGTAGCCACACCCTGGGGTCCATGTCCCTAGTGCTGTAGCCACACCCTGGGGTCCATGTCCCTAGTGCTGTAGCCACACCCTGGGGTACATGTCCCTAGTGCTGTAGCCACACCCTGGGGTCCATGTCCCTAGTGCTGTAGCCACACCCTGGGGTCCATGTCCCTAGTGCTGTAGCCACATCCTTGGGTCCATTCCCTAGCGCTGTAGCCACACCCTGGGGTCCATGTCCCTAGCATTGTAACCACACCCTGGGGTCCATGTCCCTAGCATTGTAACCACATCCTTGGGTCCATTCCCTAGCGCTGTAGCCACACCCTGGGGTCCATGTCCCTAGCATTGTAACCACACCCTGGGGTCCATGTCCCTAGCATTGTAACCACACCCTGGGGTCCATGTCCCTAGCATTGTAACCACACCCTTGGGTCCATGTCCCTAGTGCTGTAGCCACACCCTTGGGTCCATGTCCCTAGTGCTGTAGAAACACCCTGGAGTCCATGTCGCTTGTGCTGTAGCCACACCCTTGGGTCCATGTCCCTAGTGCTGTAGCCACACCCTGGGGTCCATGTCCCTAGTGCTGTAGCCACATTCGGGGTCCATGTCCCTAGTGCTGTAGCCACACCCTGGGGTCCATGTCCCTAGTGCTGTAGCCACACCCTGGGGTCCATGTCCCTAGTGCTGTAGCCACACCCTGGGGTACATGTCCCTAGTGCTGTAGCCACACCCTGGGGTCCATGTCCCTAGTGCTGTAGCCACACCCTGGGGTCCATGTCCCTAGTGCTGTAACCACACCCTGGGGTACATGTCCCTAGTGCTGTAGCCACACCCTGGGGTCCATGTCCCTAGTGCTGTAACCACACCCTGGGGTCCATGTCCCTAGTGCTGTAGCCACACCCTGGGGTACATGTCCCTAGTGCTGTAGCCACACCCTGGGGTCCATGTCCCTAGTGCTGTAGCCACACCCTGGGGTACATGTCCCTAGTGCTGTAGCCACACCCTGGGGTACATGTCCCTAGTGCTGTAGCCACACCCTGGGGTCCATGTCCCTAGTGCTGTAACCACACCCTGGGGTCCATGTCCCTAGTGCTGTAACCACACCCTGGGGTCCATGTCCCTAGTGCTGTAGCCACACCCTCTGGTCCATGTCCCTAGTGCTGTAGCCACACCCTGGGGTCTATATCCCTAATGCTCTTTATCGACTTCCTTAAATTTTTATTAGACAACCCCGGAGGTCAATTAATTCATTTGTTTGATTTTGAATCCCTGACTCCCAAGAATTGCCTCAGTCAAGTATAGTTGATACCATTTGTAAAACACCGACTGTTCATCGCTTAAGGATACTTCCCACTAGATACAATTGATACCTAGTGTTTGGTTCCAGAGTGAAAATGCTTGAAGGGTACTGAGAAACCTTCGTTTCATAAACTCAGGAGTGAAAGGCAGCTGGAGCTACCAAGAGTATGGACGCCCAGGAACGGACTTAAATCTTTTCTGCCCGGATATGGAACAGTCTGCAAAATCATATGAGGAAGGTGGATAGTTACCCAGAGTTTTACAGTCAGTTTTCCTCGAATTCTCACGTCAACGGTATTTATTCTAATGCATAGCAATGTTAAGTTTTTTCATCTTCTAGTTTAATGCCTTGACTCTCTTATGTCATGCCCGTTTTTCATGTTTTATTATCATAAAAACAAGCAGCACAATTTGTTAGCTCTTCATTTCTGAACGTTCTGTCAAATTGGTTTTTTTTTTTTTTTTTGAAAGACAAACATTTACAAATAATATCCTCAAATGAGGGCTATCATTCGGCATACTTTATTGATTCACTTTCTTTTTCAGATAAAAAGTCATTCCATTCGTGCATTCATCCATTCTATATAATTTCTTACTCTCCGGATAATAGTTACGGTTTTTGTTTAAAGGCCGAATATAGGTAACATTCGGCAAAATTTGAAGCGAAAATCAAGCCTAATAATTTATTATATGTATAGATTTATTTAAGATTAACTGGTATCAGCAATATTCAAGATGAATTCTTTCGCGGTCACCGGTACAGCAGCAGTTGAAACTCGGTATTTGTAAACATGTGTCCATTTCGAACCGTCTTCAACCTTCGCTTTGTCGTTGAAGTGGGCCCCACCTGAACTATTTTCAATTCTTTGGAATTTTTTGTGAAGAGTTTCTTATAAGTTACCGTTCAGGTAAACTTCGTGTTAGGCTTATTTTTGCATGGTTATCAACTGGATTTTTTTCAGATTTTTTCAGAATCACGAAAATTTCCCTGAAGTTGCGTATATTGGGCCTTTAACTTTAACACGTTAGTGTATACTATTTCAATTTTTATTTCTTTTATAGTGCTTATTATCTTTAAAGCATCACTTGGTTGATATACAAGTGCTCAATATTAACAGATACTATTATAACACTGCTGTGTTAAATGTTTAAAGTATTTTACTTCAATTCATGATATGACTGTCTGTGATAGTGTACAGTTAATGGCATGTTTTACAATGTTTGTCGAAATAGTGCTCCAACGTTAAGTTATTGTTTATCTCAGACATTTTTTATGATCCTATATTGAAAGAAATCATGATTTCACACGACAGAACAGCTCAAAATATGTGTTTTGTTGTCCACCGGTTACACCGTTATTAACACAATCGTGATAAATTCACTCATACAAACCTACTGTCACACTTAAAACGTTGAGCCCTTCCAATTCAACGGAATAGTTCACAACCACATTTAGGGGTGAATATATACATGTTTAGCCAGGGAAGTATTATACTTCATACGATTTTTTTTAAAAACAGCAGAAAGATCAGCTTACCTTGACACGATGTCAGAAACACGAACACCAGTATAAGCAGTCCATTAAAGTCCACCATTTTGATGTAAATTTCACGAAATTAACAAATTGTGTTACAAGGAAGTATACACATGATGCTGACACTCGTGTATAAACAGGTGAAAGGTCATCCCAGACTCCCTGATCTTATCACAGGCTCATTATCAAGTGAATCTAAACACATGACATGACATATTAGGTTTTACATTCACAGATGGTAACCTCCCCTAATTAGGAGAGGGACTCCACCATTAGGAGAGAGATTCCCAAATTAGGACAAATACCTCCTCATTAGGATTGAGACTACACCATTAGGAGAGAGACTCCACCATAAGGAGAGAGACTCCACCATTAGGAGAGAGACTCCCTCATTAGGACCGAGACTCCCTCATTAGGACAGAGACCCCCTCATTAGGAGAGAGACTCCCTCATTAGGACAGAGACTCCCTCATTAGGACAGAGACACCCTCATTAGGAGAGAGACTCCCTCATTAGGACAGATACTCCCTCATTAGGAGAGAGACCCCCTCATTAGGAGAGAGACTCCCTCATTAGGACAGAGACTCCCTTATTAGTAGAGAGACTCCATCATTAGGAGAGAGACTCCCCTCATTAGGAGAGAGACTCCCCTCATTAGGAGAGAGACTCCCTCATTAGGAGAGAGACTCCATCATTAGGAGAGAGACTCCCCTCATTAGGAGAGAGACTCCCCTCATTAGGAGAGAGACTCCCTCATTAGGACAGAGACTCCCTCATTAGGACAGAGACTCCCTCATTAGGAGAGAGACCCCCTCATTAGGAGAGAGACTCCCCTCATTAGGAGAGAGACTCCCCTCATTAGGAGAGAGACTCCCTCATTAGGAGAGAGACCCCCTCATTAGGAGAGAGACTCCCTCATTAGGAGAGAGACTCCCCTCATTAGGAGAGAGACTCCCTCATTAGGAGAGAGACCCCCTCATTAGGAGAGAGACTCCCCTCATTAGGAGAGAGACTCCCTCATTAGGAGAGAGACTCCCTCATTAGGAGAGAGACTCCCCTCATTAGGAGAGAGACTCCCCTCATTAGGAGAGAGACTCCCTCATTAGGAGAGAGACCCCCTCATTAGGAGAGAGACTCCCTCATTAGGAGAGAGACTCCCCTCATTAGGAGAGAGACCCCCTCATTAGGAGAGAGACTCCCCTCATTAGGAGAGAGACTCCCCTCATTAGGAGAGAGACTCCCTCATTAGGAGAGAGACCCCCTCATTAGGAGAGAGACTCCCTCATTAGGAGAGAGACTCCCCTCATTAGGAGAGAGACTCCCTCATTAGGAGAGAGACCCCCTCATTAGGAGAGAGACTCCCCTCATTAGGAGAGAGACTCCCTCATTAGGAGAGAGACTCCCTCATTAGGAGAGAGACTCCCCTCATTAGGAGAGAGACCCCCTCATTAGGAGAGAGACTCCCTTCATTAGGAGAGAGACCCCCTCATTAGGAGAAAGACTCCCCTCATTAGGAGAGAGACCCTCTCATTAGGAGAGAGACTCCCTCATTAGGAGAGAGACTCCCCTCATTAGGAGAGAGACTCCCCTCATTAGGAGAGAGACTCCCTCATTAGGAGAGAGACCCCCTCATTAGGAGAGAGACTCCCTCATTAGGAGAGAGACTCCCCTCATTAGGAGAGAGACTCCCTCATTAGGAGAGAGACTCCCTCATTAGGAGAGAGACTCCCCTCATTAGGAGAGAGACTCCCCTCATTAGGAGAGAGACTCCCTCATTAGGAGAGAGACCCCCTCATTAGGAGAGAGACTCCCTCATTAGGACAGAGACTCCCTCATTAGGAGAGAGAATCCCTCATTAGGACAGAGACTCCCTCATTAGGATAGAGACTCCCTCATTAATACAGAGACTCCCTCATTAGGACAGAGACCCCCTCATTAGGAGAGAGACTCCCTCATTAGGAGAGAGACTCCCTCATTAGGAGAGAGACTCCCTCATTAGGACAGAAACCCCCTCATTAGGAGAGAGACTCCCTCATTAGGAGAGAGACTCCCTCATTAGGAGAGAGACTCCACCATTAGGACAGAGACTCCACCATTAGGACAGAGACTCCACCATTAGGAGAGAGACTCCCTTATTAGGACAGAGACTCCCTCATTAGGACAGAGACCCCCTCATTAGGACAGAGACTCCCTCATTAATAGAGAGACTCCCTCATTAGGACAGAGACCCCCTCATTAGGACAGAGACCCCCTCACTAGAAGAGAGACCCCCTCATTAGGACAGAGATTCCCTCATTAGGACAGAGACTCCCTCATTAGGACAGAGACTCCCTCATTAGGAGAGAGACTCCCTCATTAGGAGAGAGACTCCACAATTAGGAGAGAGACTCCCTCATTAGGAGAGAGACTCCACCATTAGGAGAGAGACCCCCTCACTAGGAGAATGACTCCCTCATTAGGAGAGAGACTCCCTCATTAGGAGAGAGACTCCCTCATTAGGACAGAGACTCCCTCATTAGGAGAGAGAATCCCTCATTAGGACAGAGACTCCCTCATTAGGATAGAGACTCCCTCATTAATACAGAGACTCCCTCATTAGGACAGAGACCCCCTCATTAGGAGAGAGACTCCCTCATTAGGAGAGAGACTCCCTCATTAGGAGAGAGACTCCCTCATTAGGAGAGAGACTCCCTCATTAGGACAGAGACCCCCTCATTAGGAGAGAGACTCCCTCATTAGGAGAGAGACTCCCTCATTAGGAGAGAGACTCCCTCATTAGGAGAGAGACTCCACCATTAGGACAGAGACTCCCTCATTAGGAGAGAGACTCCCTTATTAGGACAGAGACTCCCTCATTAGGATTGAGACTCCACCATTAGGAGAGAAACTCCCTCATCAGGAGAGAGACTCCACCATTAGGAGAGAAACTCCCTCATTAGGAGAGAGACTCCCTCATTAGGAGAGAGACCCCTTCATTAGGATTGAGACTCCACCATTAGGATTAAGACTCCACCATCAGGAGAGAGACTCCCTCATTAGGAGAGAGACTCCCTCATTAGGAGAGAGACCCCTTCATTAGGAGAGAGACTCCATTATTAGGAGAGAGACTCCACCATTAGGAGAGAAACCCCTCATTAGGAGAGAGACTCCCTAATTAGGAGAAAGACTCCCAAATTAGGAGAGAGACCCCTCATTAGGGGAGAGACCCCCTCATTAGGACAGAGACTCACACCATTAGGAGAGAGACTCCACCATTAGGAGAGAGACTCAGCCATTAGGACTGAGACTCCCTCCTTAGGAGAGAGACTCCCTCATTAGGACAGAGACTCCCTCATTAGGAGAGAGACTCCCTAATTAGGAGAAAGACTCCCCAATTAGGAGAGAGACCCCTCATTAGGGGAGAGACCCCCTCATTAGGAGAGAGACTGCACCATTAGGAGAGAGACTCCTCATTAGGACTGAAACTCCTCACTAGGAGAGAGACTCCCTCATTAGGAGAGATACCCACTCATTAGGAGAGAGACTCACACCATTAGGAGAGAGACAGCCTCATTAGGAGAGAGACTCCACCATTAGGAGAGAGACTCCCTCATTAGGAGAGAGACCCCCTCATTAGGTGAAAGACCCATCTTTAGGAGAGAGACTCCCTCATTAGGATAGAGACTCCTCATTAGGAGAGAGACTCCCTCATCAGGAAAGAGACTCCACCATTAGAAGAGAGACTCCGCCATTAGGAGAGAGACTCACCTCATTAGGAGAGAGACTTCCTCATTAGGAGAGAGACTCCCTCATTAGGTGAGAGACCCCTCATTAGGAGAGAGACTCCCCTTATTAGGATTGAGACTCCATCATTAGGATTGAGACTCCACCATCAGGAGAGAGACTCCCTCATTAGGAGAGAGACTCCATCATTAGGATTGAGACTCCCTCATAAGGAGAAGGATTTCCTCATTAGGAGAGAGACCCCCTCATTAGGAGAGAGACTCCACCATTAGGAGAGAAACTCCCTCATTAGGAGAGAGACTCCATCATTAGGAGAGAGACTCCATTATTAGGAGAGAGACTCCACCATTAGGAGAGAAACTCCCTCATTAGGAGAGAGATTCCCTCATTAGGAGAGAGACTCCACCATTAGGAGAGAGACCCCTTCATTAGGAGAGAGACTCCTCATTAGGAGAGAGACCCCCTCATTAGGAGAGAGACTCCCTCATCAGGAGAGAGACTCCCTCATTAGGTGAGAGACCCCTCATTAGGAGAGAGACTCCCCTTATTAGGATTGAGACTCCACCATTAGGATTGAGACTCCACCATCAGGAGAGAGACTCCCTCATTAGGAGAGAGACCCCCTCATTAGGAGAGAGACTCCCTCATTAGGAGAGAGACTCCCTAATTAGGAGAAAGACTCCCCAATTAGGAGAGAGACTCCCCTTATTAGGATTGAGACTCCACCATTAGGATTGAGACTCCACCATCAGGAGAGAGACTCCACCATTAGGAGAGAAACTCCCTCATCAGGAGAGAGACTCCACCATTAGGAGAGAAACTCCCACATTAGGAGAGAGACTCCCTCATTAGGAGAGAGACCCCTTCATTAGGATTGAGACTCCACCATTAGGATTAAGACTCCACCATCAGGAGAGAGACTCCCTCATTAGGAGAGAGACTCCCTCATTAGGAGAGAGACCCCTTCATTAGGAGAGAGACTCCATTATTAGGAGAGAGACTCCACCATTAGGAGAGAAACTCCCTCATTAGGAGAGAGACTCCCTCATTAGGAGAGAGACCCCTTCATTAGGAGAGAGACTCCACCATTAGGAGAGAGACCCCCTCATTATGAGAGAGACTCCACCATTAGGAGAGAGACCCCCTCATTAGGAGAGAGACTCCCTCATTAGGAGAGAGACTCCCTCATTAGGAGAGAGACCCTTTCATTAGAAGAGAGACTCCACCATTAGGAGAGAGACTTCCTCATTAGGAGAGAGACTCCCTCATTCGGAGAGAGACTCCCTCATTAGGACAGAGACTCCTCATTAGGAGAGAGACTCCCTCATTAGGAGAGGGAATCCCCCTTTAGGAAAGTTAGAAAAGAAACTCCTTCAATAAGAGAGGGATTCCTTCATTAGGAGGGGTCCTATATGTATATCTCACTAGGACAAACATTTGAGGGAGGGGTCCTATATGTATATCTCACTAGGACAAACATTGGAGGGAGGGGTCCTATATGTATATCTCACTAGGACAAACATTGGAGGGGAGGGGTCCTATATGTATATCTCACTAAGACAAACATTGGAGGGAGGGGTCCTATATGTATATTTCACTAGGAAAAACATTGGAGGGAGGGGACCTATATGTATATCTCACTAGGACAAACATTGGAGGGTAGTCCTATATGTATATCTCAATAGGACAAACATTGGAGGGAGGGGACCTATATGTATATCTCACTAAGACAAACATTGGAGGGAGGGGTCCTATATGTATATATCACTAAAACAAACATTGGAGGGAGGGAACTATATGTATATATCACTAAGACAAACATTGGAGGGCGGGTTCCTATATGTATATCTCACTAAGACAAACATTGGAGGGAGGGATCATATATGTATATCTCACTAGGACAAACATTGGAGGGAGGGGACCTATATGTATATCTCACTAGGACAAACATTGGAGGGAGGGGTCCTATATGTATATATCACTAGGACAAACATTGGAGGGAGGGGTCCTATATGTATATCTCACTAGGACAAACATTGGAGGGAGGGGTCCTATATGTATATCTCACTAGAACAAACATTGGAGGGAGGGGTCCTATATGTATATCTCACTAGGTCAAACATTGGAGGGAGGGGTCCTATATGTATATCTCACTAAGACAAACATTGGAGGGAGGGGTCCTATATGTATATCTCACTAGGTCAAACATTGGAGGGAGGGGTCCTATATGTATATCTCACTAAGACAAACATTGGAGGGAGGGGTCCTATATGTATATCTCACTAGGTCAAACATTGGAGGGAGGGGTCCTATATGTGCTTCTCACTAAAGACAAAAGTTAAATGTATTGCAGGTATATACAGTTGTTGTAACGCTAAACGCACCACAAATGCGCGCGTGCATTGTGCATACACCGATCACACACCGATCACACACCGATCACACACCGTTCACACATTGTTCACACACCGTTCACACATCGTGTACACACCGTTCACATATCGTTCACATATCGTTCAGTTATCGTTCACACACCGTTCACACATCTTTCACACACCGTTCACACACCGTTCACACATCGCTCACACATCATGCACACACCGTTCACACATCGTTCACACATCGTTCACACACCGTTCACACACCGTTCCCACATCGTTCACACATCGTTCACACACCGTTCACACATCGTTCACAAATCGTTCACACACCGTTCACACATCGTTCTCCCATAGTGAACACTACAGGGCGATGCTACAACTGATAGATAAATATTACGGAATCAAAAAAATTTACGGAACCCTTTTGTCGAAACACTATATATTTGCATCATATTAATTGGGATAATGTTAATATTACATTATATACAGTGAACTGTATTCTAGTGACTATGAGACAGTCATGAACGGGTTTAGCTCCCGGATAACAGAGCAGGTAAATAGTAAACCGGAGTTAATGACCTGTTCGGAGTCTGGCGATCCGTAACGACAATTTTTAATAAGAGTTACCGAGTGACCGTTATGAGAACTGGACGCTTATAATTGGCATAGACATAGAAAGAAATATCAGCTAAAATATGTAGCTAAAATATAGAAATATACTAAAACAACTGGCAAGAAACCGTATATATAATTAAGACATTGTCATCGCACAATGTTAATTTATCGTGCACACCCATGGGCGATAGAAAGTTTCGCCCAGGATCCCATCCATCGTTTTCACATCGTACACACGCCGTTCACACATCGTGTAACGTTGTGAGATCCCACAACTGTAAGGGGGGGGGGCATATATTTATACTCCAGTAAGTCAAACAAGAGGTCCTTTATGCGGTATATAACAATTACAGGTGTCCTACCATAAAAAAATAAACCGTACCTTCTAATACAGGTTTGATATCCATTTGAATGATTCAGGCCTTCTCGGCCTATTGTTCTTTTCCTGAAACGTGTTTTATTAGAACTAAGTGTGCAATTTGTATGTGAATCACACCAGTTACATTAGGCTTCAACAAGAAACAAAGTCACCCGGAAAATATACATGGCTCCGGAATAAGGCCGGAAAGAATGTACTTGCAACTGGGCTAGTGGCGTCATCCGTTTCATATTTTGATTCTACGAGATGGCTCTTACTGATCCCGATGGTTCTAACTGAACCATACACAGGAAACACTGCCTCAACAATGTAGGGAGGGGTCCTATATGTATATCTCACTAGGACAAACATTGGAGGGAGGGGACCTATATGTATATCTCACTAAGACAAACATTAGAGGGGGGGGGGTCCTTTATGTATATCTCACAAGGACAAATATTGGAGGGAGGGGTCCTTTATGTATATCTCACTAGGACAAACATTGGAGGGAGGGGACCTATATGTATATCTCACTAGGACAAATATTGGAGGGAGGGGTCCTTTATGTATATCTCACTAGGACAAACATTGGAGGGAGGGGACCTATATGTATATCTCACTAGGACAAACATTGGAGGGAGGGGGTCCTATATGTACATGTATATCTCACTAGGACAAACATTGGAGGGAGGGGTCCTATATGTATATCTCACTAGGACAAATATGGGAGGGAGGGGACCTATATGTATATCTCACTAAGACAAACATTGGAGGGAGGGGACCTATATGTATATCTCACTAGGACAAATATTGGAGGGAGGGGTCCTTTATGTATATCTCACTAGGACAAACATTGGAGGGAGGGGACCTATATGTATATCTCACTAGGACAAACATTGGAGGGAGGGGGTCCTATATGTACATGTATATCTCACTAGGACAAACATTGGAGGGAGGGGTCCTATATGTATATCTCACTAGGACAAATATGGGAGGGAGGGGACCTATATGTATATCTCACTAAGACAAACATTGGAGGGAGGGGACCTATATGTATATCTCACTAAGACAAACATTGGAGGGAGGGGACCTATATGTATATCTCACTAAGACAAACATTGGAGGGAGGGGACCTATATGTATATCTCACTAGGACAAACATTGGAGGGAGGGGTCCTATATGTATATCTCACTAGGACAAACATTGGAGGGAGGGACCTATATGTATATCTCACTAGGACAAACATTGGAGGGAGGGGACCTTTATGTATATCTCACTAGGACAAACATTGGAGAGAGGGACCTATATGTATATCTCACTAGGACAAACATTGGAGGGAGGGACCTATATGTATATCTCACTAGGACAAACATTGGAGGGAGGGGACCTATATGTATATCTCACTAAGACAAACATTGGAGGGAGGGGACCTTTATGTATATCTCACTAGGACAAACATTGGATGGAGGGGACCTATATGTATATCTCACTAGGACAAACATTGGAGGGAGGGGACCTATATGTATATCTCACTAGGACAAACATTGGAGGGAGGGGACCTATATGTATATCTCACTAGGACAAACATTGGAGGGAGGGGACCTTTATGTATATCTCACTAGGACAAACATTGGGTGGAGGGGTCCTATATGTATATCTCACTAGGACAAACATTGGATGGAGGGGTCCTATATGTATGTCTCACTAGGACAAACATTGGAGGGAGGGGACTTATATGTATATCTCACTAGGACAAACATTGGAGGGAGGGGACCTATATGTATATCTCACTAGGACAAACATTGGAGTGAGGGGTCCTATATGTATATCTCACTAGGACAAACATTGGAGGTAGGGTCCTATATGTATATCTCACTAGGACAAACATTGGAGGGAGGGGTCCTATATGTATATGTCACTAGGACAAACATTGGAGGGAGGGGTCCTATATGTATATCTCACTAGGACAAACATTGGATGGAGGAGTCCTATATGTATATCTCACTAAGACAAACATTGGAGGGAGGGGACCTATATGTATATCTCACTAGGACAAACATTGGAGGGAGGGGACCTATATGTATATCTCACTAGGACAAACATTGGAGGGAGGGGACCTTTATGTATATCTCACTAGGACAAACATTGGAGGGAGGGGACCTTTATGTATATCTCACTAGGACAAACATTGGAGGGAGGGGTCCTATATGTATATCTCACTAGGACAAACATTGGAGGGAGGGGACCTATATGTATATCTCACTAGGACAAATATTGGAAGGTGGGGTCCTATATGTATATCTCACTAGGACAAACATTGGAGGGAGGGGACCTTTATGTATATCTCACTAGGACAAACATTGGAGGGAGGGGTCCTATATGTATATTCACTAGGACAAACATTGGAGGGAGGGGACCTATATGTATATCTCACTAGGACAAACATTGGAGGTAGGGTCCTATATGTATATCTCACTAGGACAAACATTGGAGGGAGGGGACCTATATGTATATCTCACTAGGACAAACATTGGAGGGAGGGGTCCTATATGTATATCTCACTAAGACAAACATTGGAGGGAGGGGTCCTATATGTATATCTCACTAGGACAAACATTGGAGGGAGGGGTCCTATATGTATATCTCACTAGGTCAAACATTGGAGGGAGGGGACCTATATGTATATCTCACTAAGACAAACATTGGAGGGAGGGAACCTATATGTATATCTCACTAGGACAAACATTGGAGGGAGGGGACCTTTATGTATATCTCACTAAGACAAACATTGGAGGGAGGGGACCTTTATGTATATCTCACTAGGACAAACATTGGAGGGAGGGACCTATATGTATATCTCACTAGGACAAACATTGGAGGGAGGGACCTATATGTATATCTCACTAAGACAAACATTGGAGGGAGGGGACCTTTATGTATATCTCACTAGGACAAACATTGGATGGAGGGGTCCTATATGTATACCTCACTAGGACAAACATTGGAGTGAGGGGTCCTATATGTATATCTCACTAGGACAAACATTGGAGGTAGGGTCCTATATGTATATCTCACTAGGACAAACATTGGAGGGAGGGGTCCTATATGTATATCTCACTAGGACAAACATTGGAGTGAGGGGTCCTATATGTATATCTCACTAGGACAAACATTGGAGGTAGGGTCCTATATGTATATCTCACTAGGACAAACATTGGAGGGAGGGGTCCTATATGTATATGTCACTAGGACAAACATTGGAGGGAGGGGACCTATATGTATATCTCACTAGAACAAACATTGGAGGGAGGGGACCTATATGTATATGTCACTAGGACAAACATTGGAGGGAGGGGTCCTATATGTATATCTCACTAAGACAAACATTGGAGGGAGGGGTCCTATATGTATATCTCACTAAGACAAACATTGGAGGGGGGACCTATATGTATATCTCACTAGGACAAACATTAGAGGGAGGGGTCCTATATGTATATCTCACTAAGACAAACATTGGAGGGGGGACCTATATGTATATCTCACTAGGACAAACATTGGAGGGAGGGGACCTTTATGTATATCTCACTAGGACAAACATTGGAGGGAGGGGTCCTATATGTATATCTCACTAAGACAAACATTGGAGGGAGGGGACCTTTATGTATATCTCACTAGGACAAACATTGGAGGGAGGGGTCCTATATGTATATCTCACTAGGACAAACATTGGAGGGAGGGGACCTATATGTATATCTCACTAGGACAAACATTTGAGGGAGGGGTCCTATATGTATATCTCACTAGGACAAACATTGGAGGGAGGGGACCTATATGTATATCTCACTAGGACAAACATTTGAGGGAGGGGTCCTATATGTATATCTCACTAAGACAAACATTGGAGGGAGGGGTCCTATATGTATATCTCACTAAGACAAACATTGGAGGGAGGGGACCTTTATGTATATCTCACTAGGACAAACATTGGAGGGAGGGGTCCTATATGTATATCTCACTAAGACAAACATTGGAGGGAGGGGACCTTTATGTATATCTCACTAGGACAAACATTGGAGGGAGGGGTCCTATATGTATATCTCACTAGGACAAACATTGGAGGGAGGGGTCCTATATGTATATCTCACTAGGACAAACATTTGAGGGAGGGGTCCTATATGTATATCTCACTAGGACAAACATTGGAGGGAGGGGACCTATATGTATATCTCACTAGGACAAACATTTGAGGGAGGGGTCCTATATGTATATCTCACTAGGACAAACATTGGAGGGAGGGGACCTATATGTATATCTCACTAGGACAAACATTTGAGGGAGGGGTCCTATATGTATATCTCACTAGGACAAACATTGGAGGGAGGGGACCTATATGTATATCTCACTAGGACAAACATTTGAGGGAGGGGTCCTATATGTATATCTCACTAGGACAAACATTGGAGGGAGGGGACCTATATGTATATCTCACTAAGACAAATATTGGAGGGAGGGGACCTATATGTATATCTCACTAGGACAAACATTGGAGGGAGGGGACCTATATGTATATCTTACTAGGACAAACATTGGAGGGAAGGAGTCCTATATGTATATCTCACTAGGACAAACATTGGAGGGAGGGGACCTATATGTATATCTTACTAGGACAAACATTGGAGGGAAGGAGTCCTATATGTATATCTCACTAGGACAAACATTGGAGGGAGGGGTCCTATATGTATATCTCACTAGGACAAACATTGGAGGTAGGGTCCTATATGTATATCTCACTAGGACAAACATTGGAGGTAGGGTCCTATATGTATATCTCATTAGGACAAACATTGGAGGGAGGGGACCTCTATGTATATCTCACTAGGACAAACATTGGAGGGAGGGGACCTCTATGTATATCTCACTAGGACAAACATTGGAGGGAGGGGACCTATATGTATATCTCACTAGGACAAACATTGGAGGGAGGGGACCTCTATGTATATCTCACTAGGACAAACATTGGAGGGAGGGGACCTATATGTATACCTCACTAGGACAAACATTGGAGGGAGGGGTCCTATATGTATATCTCACTAGGACAAACATTGGAGGTAGGGTCCTATATGTATATCTCACTAGGACAAACATTGGAGGGAGGGGTCCTATATGTATATCTTACTAGGACAAACATTGGAGTGAGGGACCTATATGTATATCTCACTAGGACAAACATTGGAGGGAGGGGTCCTATATGTATATCTCACTAGGACAAACATTGGAGGGAGGGGACCTATATGTATATCTCACTAAGACAAACATTGGAGGGAGGGGACCTATAAATATATCTCACTAAGACAAACATTGGAGGGGACCTATATGTATATCTCACTAGGACAAACATTAGAGGGAGGGGACCTATATGTATATCTCACTAGGACAAACATTAGAGGAAGGGGACCTATATGTATATCTCACTAGGACAAACATTGGAGGGAGGGGACCTATATGTATATCTCACTAGGACAAACATTGGAGGGAGGGGTCCTATATGTATATCTACCTAGGACAAACATTGGAGGGAGGGAGTCCTATATGTATATCTTACTAGGACAAACATTGGAGGGAGGGAGTCCTATATGTATATCTCACTAGGACAAATGTTGGAGGGAGGGGTCCTATATGTATATCTCACTAGGACAAACATTGGAGGGAGGGGTCCTATATGTATATCTACCTAGGACAAACATTGGAGGGAGGGGTCCTATATGTATATCTCACTAAGACAAACATTGGAGGGAGGAAACATATATGTATATCTCACTAGGACAAACATTGGAGGGAGGGATCATATATGTATATCTCACTAAGACAAACATTGGAGGGAGGTGTCCTATATGTATATCTCACTAGGACAAACATTGGAGGGAGGGTTCCTATATGTATATCTACCTAGGACAAACATTGGATGGAGGGGTCCTATATGTATATCTCACTAAGACAAACATTGGAGGAAGGTGTCCTATATGTATATCTCACTAGGACAAACATTGGAGGGAGGAGTCCTATATGTATATCTCACTAGGACAAACATTGGAGGGAGGGGATTCCTATATGTATATCTTACTAGGACAAACATTGGAGGGAGGTGTCCTATATGTATATCTCACTAAGACAAACATTGGAGGGAGGGGACCTATATGTATATCTCATTAGGACAAACATTGGAGGGAGGGGACCTATATGTGTATCTCACTAAGACAAACATTGGAGGGAGGTGTCCTATATGTATATCTCACTAAGACAAACATTGGAGGGAGGGGACCTATATGTATATCTCACTAGGACAAACATTGGAGGGAGTGGACCTATATGTGTATCTCACTAAGACAAACATTGGAGGGAGGGGACCTATATGTGTATCTCACTAAGACAAACATTGGAGGGAGGGGACCTATATGTATATATCACTAGGACAAACATTGGAGGGAGGTGTCCTATATGTATATCTCACTAAGACAAACATTGGAGGGAGTGGACCTCTATGTATATCTCACTAGGACAAACATTGGAGGGAGGTGTCCTATATGTATATCTCACTAGGACAATTATTGGAGGGAGGGGACCTATATGTGTATCTCACTAAGACAAATATTGGAGGAAGGTGTCCTATATGTATATCTCACTAAGACAAACATTGGAGGGAGGTGTCCTATATGTATATCTCACTAGGACAAACATTGGAGGGAGGGGACCTATATGTATATCTCACTAAGACAAATATTGGAGGAAGGTGTCCTATATGTATATCTCAGTAAGACAAACATTGGAAGAAGGTGTCCTATATGTATATCTCACTAAGACAAACATTGGAGGAAGGTGTCCTATATGTATATCTCACTAAGACAAATATTGGAGGAAGGTGTCCTATATGTATATCTCACTAGGACAAACATTGGAGGGAGGAGTCCTATATGTATATCTCACTAGGACAAACATTGGAGGGAGGGGTCCTATATGTATATCTCACTAGGACAAACATTGGAGGGAGGGGACCTATATGTATATCTCACTAGGACAAACATTGGAGGGAGGGGACCTATATGTATATCTCACTAGGACAAACATTGGAGGGAGGTGTCCTATATGTATATCTCACTAGGACAAACATTGGAGGGAGGGGACCTATATGTGTATCTCACTAGGACAAACATTGGAGGGAGGGGACCTATATGTATATCTCACTAGGACAAACATTGGAGGGAGGGGACCTATATGTGTATCTCACTAGGACAAACATTGGAGGGAGGGGACCTATATGTATATCTCACTAGGTCAAACATTGGAGGGAGGGGACCTATATGTATATCTCACTAAGACAAATATTGGAGGGAGGGGACCTATATGTATATCTCACTAAGACAAATATTGGAGGGAGGGGACCTATATGTATATCTCACTAAGACAAATATTGGAGGGAGGGGACCTATATGTGTATCTCACTAGGACAAACATTAGAGGGAGGGGACCTATATGTGTATCTCACTAAGACAAACATTGGAGGGAGGGGACCTTTATGTATATCTCACTAGGACAAACATTGGAGGGAGGGGACCTATATGTTTATCTCACTAAGACAAATATTGGAGGGAGGTGTCCTATATGTATATCTCACTAAGACAAACATTGGAGGGAGGGGACCTATATGTATATCTCACTAAGACAAACATTGGAGGGAGGGGACCTATATGTATATCTCACTAAGACAAACATTGGAAGGAGGGGACCTATATGTATATCTCACTAGGACAAACATTAGAGGGAGGGGACCTATATGTTTATCTTACTAGGACAAACATTGGAGGGAGGGGTCCTATATGTATATCTCACTAGGACAAACATTAGAGGGAGGGGACCTATATGTTTATCTTACTAGGACAAACATTGGAGGGAGGGGTCCTATATGTATATCTCACTAAGACAAACATTGGAGGGAGGTGTCCTATATGTATATATCACTAGGACAAACATTGGAGGGAGGTGTCCTATATGTATATCTCACTAGGACAAACATTGGAGGGAGGTGTCCTATATGTATATCTCACTAGGACAAACATTGGAGGGAGGTGTCCTATATGTTTATCTTACTAGGACAAACATTGGAGGGAGGGGACCTATATGTTTATCTTACTAGGACAAACATTGGAGGGAGGGGACCTATATGTATATCTCACTAAGACAAACATTGGAGGGAGGGGACCTATATGTATATCTCACTAGGACAAACATTGGAGGGAGGGGACTTATATGTATATCTCACTAGGACAAACATTGGAGGGGGGACCTATATGTATATCTCACTAGGACAAACATTAGAGGGAGGGGACCTATATGTATATCTCACTAGGACAAACATTAGAGGGAGGGGACCTATATGTATATCTCACTAGGACAAACATTGGAGGGAGGGGACCTATATGTTTATCTTACTAGGACAAACATTGGAGGGAGGGGACCTATATGTTTATCTTACTAGGACAAACATTAGAGGGAGGGGACCTATATGTATATCTCACTAGGACAAACATTAGAGGGAGGGGACCTATATGTATATCTCACTAGGACAAATATTGGAGGGAGGGGACCTATATGTATATCTCACTAGGACAAACATTGGAGGGGGGACCTATATGTATATCTCACTAGGACAAACATTAGAGGGAGGGGACCTATATGTATATCTCACTAGGTCAAACATTGGAGGGAGGGGACCTATATGTAGATCTCACTAGGACAAACATTGGAGGGAGGGGTCCTATATGTATATCTCACTAGGACAAACATTGGAGGGAGGGGACCTATATGTATATCTCACTAGGACAAACATTGGAGGGAGGGGTGCTATATGTATATCTCACTAAGACAAACATTGGAGGGAGGGGACCTATATGTATATCTCACTAGGACAAACATTGGAGGGAGGGGTGCTATATGTATATCTCACTAAGACAAACATTGGAGGGGGGACCTATATGTATATCTCACTAGGACAAACATTAGAGGGAGGGGACCTATATGTATATCTCACTAGGTCAAACATTGGAGGGAGGGGACCTAAATGTATATCTCACTAAGACAAACATTGGAAGGAGGGGACCTATATGTATATCTCACTAAGACAAACATTGGATGGAGGTGTCCTATATGTATATATCACTAGGACAAACATTGGAGGGAGGTGTCCTATATGTATATCTCACTAGGACAAACATTGGAGGGAGGTGTCCAATATGTATATCTCACTAGGACAAACATTGGAGGGAGGTGTCCTATATGTTTATCTTACTAGGACAAACATTGGAGGGAGGGGACCTATATGTTTATCTTACTAGGACAAACATTGGAGGGAGGGGACCTATATGTATATCTCACTAAGACAAACATTGGAGGGAGGGGACCTATATGTATATCTCACTAAGACAAACATTGGAGGGAGGGGACCTATATGTATATGTCACTAGGACAAACATTGGAGGGAGGGGACTTATATGTATATCTCACTAGGACAAACATTGGAGGGGGGACCTATATGTATATCTCACTAGGACAAACATTAGAGGGAGGGGACCTATATGTATATCTCACTAGGACAAACATTAGAGGGAGGGGACCTATATGTATATCTCACTAGGACAAACATTGGAGGGAGGGGACCTATATGTTTATCTTACTAGGACAAACATTGGAGGGAGGGGACCTATATGTTTATCTTACTAGGACAAACATTGGAGGGAGGGGACCTATATGTATATCTCACTAGGACAAACATTGGAGGGGGGACCTATATGTATATCTCACTAGGACAAACATTGGAGGGGGGACCTATATGTATATCTCACTAGGACAAACATTAGAGGGAGGGGACCTATATGTATATCTCACTAGGTCAAACATTGGAGGGAGGGGACCTATATGTAGATCTCACTAGGACAAACATTGGAGGGAGGGGTCCTATATGTATATCTCACTAGGACAAACATTGGAGGGAGGGGACCTATATGTATATCTCACTAGGACAAACATTGGAGGGAGGGGTGCTATATGTATATCTCACTAAGACAAACATTGGAGGGAGGGGACCTATATGTATATCTCACTAGGACAAACATTGGAGGGAGGGGTGCTATATGTATATCTCACTAAGACAAACATTGGAGGGGGGACCTATATGTATATCTCACTAGGACAAACATTAGAGGGAGGGGACCTATATGTATATCTCACTAGGTCAAACATTGGAGGGAGGGGACCTAAATGTATATCTCACTAAGACAAACATTGGAAGGAGGGGACCTATATGTATATCTCACTAAGACAAACATTGGATGGAGGGGTCCTATATGTATGTCTCACTAGGACAAACATTGGAGGGAGGGGACCTATATGTATATCTCACTAGGACAAACATTGGAGGGAGGGGTCCTATATGTATATCTCACTAGGACAAACATTGGAGGGAGGGGACCTATATGTATATCTCACTAGGACAAACATTGGAGGGAGGGGTGCTATATGTATATCTCACTAAGACAAACATTGGAGGGAGGGGACCTATATGTATATCTCACTAGGACAAACATTGGAGGGAGGGGACCTATATGTATATCTCACTAGGACAAACATTGGAGGGACGGGACCTATATGTATATCTCACTAGAACAAACATTGGAGGGAGGGGACCTATATGTATATCTCACTAAGACAAACATTGGAGGGAGAGGACCTATATGTATATCTCACTAGAACAAACATTGGAGGGAGGGGTCCTATATGTATATCTCACTAGGACAATCATTGGAGGGAGAGGACCTATATGTATATCTCACTAGAACAAACATTGGAGGTAGGGGACCTATATGTATATCTCACTAGGACAAACATTGGAGGGAGGGACCTATATGTATATCTCACTAAGACAAACATTGGAGGTAGGGGACCTATATGTATATCTCACTAGGACAAACATTGGAGGGAGGGGTCCTATATGTATATCTCACTAGGACAAACATTAGAGGGAGAGGACCTATATGTATATCTCACTAGAACAAACATTGGAAGGAGGGGTCCTATATGTATATCTCACCAGGACAAACATTGGAGGGAGTGGTCCTATATGTATATCTCACTAGGACAAACATTGGAGGGGTCCTAATTGTGCTTCTCACTAAAGACAAAAGTTGAATGTATTGCAGGTATATACAGTTGTGGTAACGAAAAGCGCACCACAAATGCGTGCGTTCATCGTGCATACATCGTGCACATACCGTTCAAACATCGTTCACACATCGTACACACATCGTTCACACATCGTTCATACATCGTTCACACATCGTTCACACACCGTTCACACACCGACCACACATCGTTCACACATCGTTCACACACCGACCACACATCGTTCACACATCGTTCACACATCGTTCACACATCGTTCACACATCGTTCACACACCGTTCACACACCGACCACACATCGTTCACACACCGTTCACACATCGTTCACACATTATCGTTTACATTATATACATTGAACTTTATTCTAGTGACTATGAGACAGTCATGAACGGGTTTAGCTCCCGGATAACAGAGCAGGTAAATAGTAAACCGGAGTTAATTACATGTTCTGAGTCTGGGGATCCGTAACGACAACTTTTAATAAGAGTTACCGAGTGACCGTTATGAGAACTGGACGCTTATAATTGGCACAGTCATAGAAAAGAAACATCAGCTAAAATATGTAGCTAAAATATAGAAATATACTAAAACAACTGGCAAGAAACCGTACCTTCTAATACAGGTTTGAGATCCATTTGAATGATACAGGCCTTCTCAGCCTATTGTTCTTTTCCTGAAACGTGTTTTATTAGAAATTAGTGTGCAATTTATATGTGAATTACACATTAGATTAGGCTTAAACAAGAAACAAAGTCACCCGGAAAATATACATGGCTCCGGATTAAGACCGGAAAGAATCTACATGTAGCTGGGCCAGTGGCGTCATCCGTTTCATATTTTGATTCCACGAATTGGCTCTTACTGATCCCGATCATTCTAACTGAACCATACACAGGAAAAACTGCATTAACAATGTAACACAATACCCCAGGCACAGTCCCCACCGTGACAGCCTCACCAATGTAACCCAATACCCCAGGTACAGTCCCCCACCGTGACCACCTCACAAGTGTAACAGAATACTCCAGGTACAGCCCTCCACCGTGACTACCTCACCAATGTAACACAATACCCCAGGTACAGTCCCCCACCGTGACCGCCTCACCAATGTAACACAATACCCCAGGTACAGTTCCCCACCGTGACCACATCACCAATGTAACACAATACCCCAGGCACAGTCCCCCACCGTGACCACCTCACCAATGTAACACAGTACCCCAGGCACAGTCCCCCACCATGACCACATCACCAATGTAACACAATACCCCAGGCACAGTCCCCCACCGTGACCACCTCACCAATGTAACACAATACCCCAGGTACAGTCCCCCACCGTGACCGCCTCACCAATGTAACACAATACCCCAGGTACAGTCCCCCACCGTGACCGCCTCACCAATGTAACACAATAACCCAGGTACAGTTCCCCACCGTGACCACCTCAACAATGTAACACAGTACCCCAGGCACAGTCCCCCACCGTGACCACATCACCAATGTAACACAATACCCCAGGCACAGTCCCCCACCGTGACCACCTCACCAATGTAACACAATACCCCAGGTACAGTCACCCACCGTGACCGCCTCATCAATGTAGCACAATACCCCAGGCACAGTCCCCCAACGTGACCACCTCGCCAATGTAACACAATACCCCAGGTACAGTCCCCACCGTGACCACCACACCAATGTAACCCAATACCCCAGGTACAGTCCCCCACCGTGACCACCTCACCAATGTAACACAATACCCCAGGTACAGTCCCCACCGTGATCACCTCACCAATGTAACACAATACCCCAGGTACAGTCCCCCACCGTGACCACCTCACCTATGTAACACAATACCCCAGGTACAGTCCCCCACCATGACCACCTCACCAATGTAACACAATACCCCAGGCACAGTCCCCACCGTGACCACCTCACCATTGTAACACAATACCCCTGGTACAGTCCCCCACCCTGACCGCCTCACCAATGTAACATAATACCCCAGGTACAGTCCCCCACCGTGACCGCACAGTCCCCACCGTGACCACCTCACCATTGTAACACAATACCCCAGGTACAGTCCCCCACCGTGATTGCCTCACCAATGTAACACAATACCCCAGGTACAGTCCCCCACCGTGACAACCTCACCAATGTAAAGCAATACCCCAGGTACAGTCCCCCACCGTGACCGCCTCATCAATGTAGCACAATACCCCAGGCACAGTCCCCCACCGTGACCACCTCACCAATGTAACAAAATGCCCCAGGTACAGTCCCCCACCGTGACCACCTCACAAATGTAACACAATACCCCAGGTACAGTCCCCCACCGTGACCACCTCACCAATGTAACACAATACCCCAGACACAGTCCCCCACCGTGACCACCTCACCAATGTAACACAATAATCCAGGCACAGTCCCCCACCGTGACCACCTCACCAATGTAACACAATAATCCAGGCACAGTCCCCCACCGTGACCACCTCACCAATGTAACACAATACCCCAGGTACAGTCCCCCACCGTGACCACCTCATCAATGTAACACAATACCCCAGACACAGTCCCCCACCGTGACCACCTCATCAATGTAACACAATAATCGAGGCACAGTCCCCCACCGTGACCACCTCACCAATGTAACACAATACCCCAGGTACAGTCCCCCACCGTGAACACCTCACCAATGTAACACAATAATCCAGGTACAGTCCCCCACCGTGACCACCTCACAAATGTTACACAATATACCAGGTACAGTTCCCCACCGGGACCGCCTCACCAATGTAACACAATACCCCAGGTACAGTCCCCCACCGTGACCACCTCGCCAATGTAACACAATACCCCAGACACAGTCCCCCACCGTGACCACCTCACCAATGTAACACAATACCCCAGGTATAGTCCCCCACCGTTACCACCTCACTAATGTAACACAATACCCAAGGTACAGTCCCCCACCGTGACCACCTCATCAATGTAACACAATACCCCAGGTACAGTCCCCCACCGTGACCGCCTCACCAATGTAACACAATAATCCAGGCACAGTCCCCCACCGTGCCCACCTCACCAATGTAACACAATACCCCAGGTACAGTCCCCACCGTGATCACCTCACCAATATAACACAATACCCCAGGTACAGTCCCCCACCGTGACCACCTCACCTATGTAACACAATACCCCAGGTACAGTCCCCCACCATGACCACCTCACCAATGTAACACAATACCCCAGGCACAGTCCCCACCGTGACCACCTCACCATTGTAACACAATACCCCTGGTACAGTCCCCCACCGTGACCGCCTCACCAATGTAACATAATACCCCAGGTACAGTCCCCCACCGTGACCGCACAGTCCCCAGCGTGACCACCTCACCATTGTAACACAATACCCCTGGTACAGTCCCCCACCGTGACCGCCTCACCAATGTAACACAATACCCCAGGTACAGTCCCCCACCGTGACAACCTCACCAATGTAAAGCAATACCCCAGGTACAGTCCCCCACCGTGACCGCCTCATCAATGTAGCACAATACCCCAGGCACAGTCCCCCACCGTGACCACCTCGCCAATGTAACACAATACCCCAGGTATAGTCCCCCACCGTGACCACCTCACCAATGTTACACAATACCCCAGGTACAGTCCCCCACCGTGACCACCTCACCAATGTAACACAATACCCCAGACACAGTCCCCACCGTGACCACCTCTCCAATGTAACACAATACCTCAGGTACAGTCCCCCACCGTGACCGCCTCACCAACGTAACACAATACCCCAGGTACAGTCCCCCACCGTGATCGCCTCACCAATGTAACACAATACCCCAGGTACAGTCCCCCACCGTGACCGCCTCACCAATGTAACACAATACCCCAGGTACAGTCCCCCACCGTGACCGCCCCACCAATGTAACACAATACCCCAGGCACAGTCCCCAACCGTGACCACCTCACCAATGTAACACAATACCCCAGGTACAGTCCCCCACCGTGACCACCTCACCAATGTAACACAATACCTCAGATACAGTTCCCCACCGTGATCGCCTCACAAATGTAACACAATACCCCAGGTACAGTCCCCCACCGTGACCACCTCACCAATGTAACACAATACCCCAGGCACAGTCCCCAGCGGTGACCACCTCACCAATGTAACACAATAATCCAGGTACAGTTCCCCACCGGGACCGCCTCACCAATGTAACACAATACCCCAGGTACAGTCCCCCACCGTGACCACTTCACCAATGTAACACAATACCCCAGGCACAGTCCCCAGCGGTGACCACCTCACCAATGTAACACAATACCCCAGGTACAGTCCCCCACCGTGACCACCTCACCAATGTAACACAATACCTCAGATACAGTTCCCCACCGTGACCGCCTCACAAATGTAACACAATACCCCAGGTACAGTCCCCCACCGTGACCACCTCACCAATGTAACACAATACCCCAGGCACAGTCCCCAGCGGTGACCACCTCACCAATGTAACACAATAATCCAGGTACAGTCCCCCACCGTGACCACCTCACAAATGTTACACAATATACCAGGTACAGTTCCCCACCGGGACCGCCTCACCAATGTAACACAATACCCCAGGTACAGTCCCCCACCGTGACCACCTCGCCAATGTAACACAATACCCCAGGTATTGTCCCCCACCGTGACCGCCCAATCAATGTAACACAATACCCCAGGTACAGTCCCCACCGTGATCACCTCACCAATGTAACACAATACCCCAGGTACAGTCCCCCACCGTGACCGCCTCACCAATGTAGCACAAAACCTTAGGTACAGTCCCCCACCGTGACCGCCCTACCAATGTAACACAATACCTTAGGTACAGTCCCCCACCGTGACCGCCCCACCTATGTAACACAATACCCCAGGTACAGTCCCCCACCGTGACCGCCTCACCAATGTAACACAATACCCCGGACACAGTCCCCCACCGTGACTGCCTCACCAATGTAACACAATACCCAAGGTACAGTCCCCCACCGTGACCGCCTCACCAATGTAACACAATACCCCAGGTACAGTCCCCCACCGTGACCGCCTCACCAATGTAACACAATACCCCAAATACAGTCCCCCACCGTGACCACCTCACCAATGTAACACAATACCCCAGGTACAGTCCCCCACCGTGACCACCTCACCAATGTAACACAGTACCCCTGGCACAGTCCCCTACCGTGACCACATCACCAATGTAACACAATACCCCAGGCACAGTCCCCACCGTGACCCCCTCACCAATGTAACACAATACCCCAGGTACAGTCCCCCACCGTGACAACCTCACCAATGTAACACAATCCCCAGGTACAGTCCCCCACCGTGACCACCTCACCAATGTAACACAATACCCCAGGTACAGTCTCCCACCGTGACCACCTCACCAATGTAATACAATACCCCAGGTACAGTCCCCCACCGTGACCGCCTCACCAATGTAACACAGTACCCAAGGTACAGTCCCCCACCGTGACCACCTCACCAATGTAACACAGTACCCCAGGTACAGTCCCCAACCGTGACCGCCTCACCAATGTAACACAATACCCCAGGTACAGTCCCCCACCGTGACCACCTCACCAATGTAACACAATACCCCGGACACAGTCCCCCACCGTGACTGCCTCACCAATGTAACACAATACCCCAGGTACAGTCCCCCACCGTGACCACCTCACCAATGTAACACAATACCCCAAATACAGTCCCCCACCGTGACCACCTCACCAATGTAACACAATACCCCAGGTACAGTCCCCCACCGTGACCACCTCGCCAATGTAACACAGTACCCCAGGTACAGTCCCCCACCGTGACCACCTCACCTATGTAACACAAAAACCCAGGTACAGTCCCCCACCGTAACCACCTCACCAATGTAACACAATACCCCAGGTACAGTCCCCACCGTGACCACCTCACCAATGTAACACAATACCCCAGACACAGTCCTCAGCGTGACCACCTCACCAATGTAACACAATACCCCAGGTACAGTCCCCACCGTAACCACCTCACCAATGTAACACAATACCCCAGGTACAGTCCCCCACCGTGACCACCTCACCAATGTAACACAATACCCCAGGTACAGTCCCCCACCGTGACCACCTCACCAATGTAACACAATACCCCAGGTATAGTCCCCCACCGTGACCGCCCAACCAATGTAACACAATACCTTAGGTACAGTCCCCCACCGTGACCACCTCCCCAATGTAACACAATACCCCAGGAACAGTCCCCCACCGTGACCGCCCAACCAATGTAACACAATACCTTAGGTACAGTCCCCCACCGTGACCACCTCACCAATGTAACACAATACCCCAGGTACAGTCCCCCACCGTGACCACCTCACCAATGTAACACAATATTCCAAGTACAGTCCCCCACCATGACCGCCTCACCAATGTAACACAATACCCCAGGTACAGTCCCCCACCGTGACCGCCTCACCAATGTAACACAATACCCCAGGTACCGTTCCCCACCGTGACCACCTCACCAATGTAACACAGTACCCCAGGCACAGTCCCCCACCGTGACCACCTCACCAATGTAACACAGTACCCCAGGCACAGTCCCCCACCGTGACCACATCACCAATGTAACACAATACCCCAGGCACAGTCCTCCACCGTGACCACCTCACCAATGTAACACAATACCCAAGGTACAGTCCCCCACCGTGACCGCCTCACCAATGTAACACAATACCCCAGGTACAGTCCCCCACCGTGACCGCCTCACCAATGTAACACAATACCCAAGGTACAGTTCCCCACCGTGACCACCTCACCAATGTAACACAGTACCCCAGGCACAGTCCCCTACCGTGACCACATCACCAATGTAACACAATACCCCAGGCACAGTCCCCACCGTGACCCCCTCACCAATGTAACACAATACCCCAGGTACAGTCCCCCACCGTGACCACCTCACCAATGTAACACAATCCCCAGGTACAGTCCCCCACCGTGACCACCTCACCAATGTAACACAATACCCCAGGTACAGTCCCCCACCGTGACCACCTCACCAATGTAATACAATACCCCAGGTACAGTCCCCCACCGTGACCGCCTCACCAATGTAACACAGTACCCAAGGTACAGTCCCCCACCGTGACCACCTCACCAATGTAACACAATACCCCAGGTACAGTCCCCCACCGTGACCACCTCACCAATGTAATACAATACCCCGGACACAGTCCCCCACCGTGACCGCCTCACCAATGTAACACAGTACCCAAGGTACAGTCCCCCACCGTGACCACCTCACCAATGTAACACAGTACCCCAGGTACAGTCCCCAACCGTGACCGCCTCACCAATGTAACACAATCCCCCAGGTACAGTCTCCCACCGTGAGAACTTCACCAATGTAACACAATACCCCGGACACAGTCCCCCACCGTGACTGCCTCACCAATGTAACACAATACCCCAGGTACAGTCCCCCACCGTGACCACCTCACCAATGTAACACAATACCCCAAATACAGTCCCCCACCGTGACCACCTCACCAATGTAACACAATACCCCAGGTACAGTCCCCCACCGTGACCACCTCGCCAATGTAACACAGTACCCCAGGTACAGTCCCCCACCGTGACCACCTCACCTATGTAACACAAAAACCCAGGTACAGTCCCCCACCGTGACCACCTCACCAATGTAACACAATACCCCAGGTACAGTCCCCCACCGTGACCACCTCACCAATGTAACACAATATCCCAGGTACAGTCCCCCACCGTGACCGCCCCACCAATGTAACACAATACCTTAGGTACAGTCCCCCACCGTGACCACCTCACCAATGTAACACAATACCCCAGGAACAGTCCCCCACCGTGACTGCCTCACCAATAAAAAACCGATACCGGTACGTACCCCTAGCATGGATTTTTCAGTGACTGCATGTACATGTAGGTACATGCCATGAATACGCATTAACATTTGATTTACGTTATCAGAGATTTGAATCATCCACTTTGAACTAGCTATATAGTGGCAAATCAACTACAATGTTATATTCAAAAGTTAAATCTAAGAAAACAAGCATATTTTTGGGGCAGGCTGATTTTATAAGGGTGTCAGCGTGTTTCCGATTCTGTCATACATGTTGTCCAACTTCAACAAGATAGAGTTCGGTTTTGCTAACATAATAGGCCTGTAGAAGAGCTGTGTTGTGCGATAATGCATGCCACTAGCAAGCCACAGTACCGTGCAAGTACTGTACGGTACGGTAAAAGTATGGAAACATTTGTTTATTCTGACATAGTATTCTTTGTATTTCCACGGACTTATTAGATGACGACTTTTTCTAAAAATTTTCTGTCATCGTTTATGAATAGTTTTTGATGAAATTGTGTGTGTGTGGACTTACAGAGAACTGTTTCCTGCTTCACTGAATAATATTTACACCGTTTTCCGTTGGGTATGACCAAAATTAAAGGATTCATAATTTATTTACAGCATCAGGAAGATAGCCTACACGTCCCTGGTAACATTAATTTTTGGGGCGCCATTTTAACGTCATTTTGGTAACGTTATAGTCTAAATATAGAAAAATAGCGTCACATTGAAATGACCAGTGTATATTCTGTGTTGCCCCATAAATGCACAACGTGAAATTAAATGAATATTATTAGAAGAACCTATGGATATTTCTGTACAAAATGACTTAAAGGCCAAATATATACGTAACTTCAGGAATTTTTTCGTGATTCTGAAAAATTCTGACAAAAAAAACAGTTAATAACCATGCAAAAATAAGCCTAAAACGAAGTAAACCAGAGCTGTAACTAACAAGAAACTCTTGACAGAAAAATCCAAAGAACTGAAAATAATTCAGGTGTGACCCACTTCAACAACAAACCGAAGGTAGAAGACGGTTCAAAATGGACGCGTGTTTACAAATACCGAGTTTCAACTACTGCTGTACCGGTAACCGCGTAAGAATTCACCTTGAATATTGCTGATATCAGTTAATCTTAACTAAATCTATAAATATAATAAGTTATTAGGCTTGATTTTTGCTTCAAGTTTTGCCGAAAGTTACGTATATAGGGCCTTTAAAATCAACAGGGGTTATTAACTACCAGTGACTAACCAACATATGCAATATCACAACAATTAAGTAAATAGAGGATATCTTACAGTGTCTTCAATAATATCAAAATATTAGCTACACGAGTGAAATATATTTGGTAATTACTGAAGATACTGTTATATATTCTGTTTATTACATTTTTGTAGCAAAATCTACAGTAGCAGCTTTTGATTTTCCCAAATGTTGTTTGTAAGCACCGTGCTGATTGGTCAAATCAGAAAAAAGTGATATTTCTCAATAGTGAAAAATATCACTTTTATAGAATAAATAATTTTCGATATTTCACTGGTAAAAATGTAATAAATGGTTCTCTAACAATATCTTTTGTAATATATTGAACTGACAACATGTGGACAACCAAGAGAGCGACATGTGTAAATCAATGTACTGCCTCTACTTCGAGGAAGGACATACACAATATATAGAGGATATTCAATGGTTTGCCGTTTAATATCCAATATATTTCATGAAATGGTTGATTTTCTTATATTTTCACGAGTGCGTAACACGAGTGAAAATATTTTTTAAAAAATCTGCTATAGGTTCTACACATGTGAAATATATTGGATATTAAACGGCAAACTTTTGAATTTTCTTTTTATTACATTTCCAAAGAGGCCTTAAAATACTTTTATTATTTTGTTTTCTTTACTTGCCTACTGGAAAGTAGCTAGGCCTGGTCTTATCCGGTGAAATCACAACCGATCGTGCGATCGGGTACACAGAAGTTGATCGGAAAAGTTGAACCATTCTCATCTTCCGATTCATTACTTATTAAATCCTGAAGCAGTATCTCATCAATATCTACTGATGTTGCCATTTCTTCAAGATAATCGTTCCCCAATATTTAGAAAAGTTCTAGCAGACGACAACAATATCGAGCCTCCATTGCCAAGATCGATTCGATCAAGGGGAACAACTCATACAAAAGTTCTGGTGTAACATGAAAAAATGACCCGGGTTGAAAACTACCTACCGTTGAAATCTACGGTGGGTCACTTTTTCACGGGACGAATTACAGAAATATCGATTGGGGTCATTTTTCTTCAGATGGCCATGTAAGATTTCTACTGTGAAATAACGGGCCCGGGTAACTTTTTCCACGTAGAATAATGACCCTGGGTAGTTTTTTCATGTCGGGTCACTTTTTCACGTTACACTGAAAAAAACTTATATTTTTACTGCAAAATCTTATATTTTCACTGCTCATCACTGCAGTTAAAATTTAAGTTTTATCAGTTTGATAATTTTCTATATTTCACAGGCAAAAATATAATAAATAAATATATTAGATGTGGTCTGACTTTCCTCAATTTTTATTGGCTAAAATATGACCACATGGAGGTCCATATTTTATGATATCAACCTGATGTTTCTAGTTTTAGAAATACCGAGTCAATATTGCATTTGTGACGTCATGATCATTGTGACAATATAGTACCCATGCAAGATACAAGATACAAGAGACTTGCAACTGTAAATTTCATTCTTTATCAAGACAGATATAATGCAATTAAAGTCTTTTGCAAACAAGTTTCACATCTAATATAAAAATTAAGGACCTTTTATTCGGTCAATATGGTGTTATACCAACCTGGTAGAATTTTTAAAATATTGACCTCGGGCTACCACCCTCGGTTAAAACAAGGTTATAACACCAGGTGTTCCGGAAGAGTTTTCTTCCCATTCGATATTTTCGTTAGTCTTCCTAGTGTTCTACCGGATCTATTTGAATAGTACTTCAAAAGCTAATATTTTCGCTAGTGAAAGTTTTCGTTTAGTCAGCCCCAAAACTGTTCGCGATGTTGAAATGTTCGTGCTGTATTCACGCTGATTTACACTTTGTACCTCTGATACTATGCTATACTGTTGAGTTTGAAAGGTGTTCCAATATGTTCGCGTGTGGGAATATTCGTAGAGATTTAATGCCAGCGAAATAAGGAAAAATCTCATACCGCGGAAAATTCAACTTTCACAGTATTTAAGTGAGAAAGCACTAAAACGTCATATCATATCCGAACTATCACACATATGCACACCGCACGCACGCATGCATATGCTGCCCCTTAAAATTAAGTAATAGATAGAGTATGCCGAAAAAATGAATTAAACTGCATCATACAGCTGTTTCGTCCTTTATGGCCAAGAGATGGGAATCCGAAATTTCTAATGTACAAGTAGAAGGGTCAGGTGCGTAAAACCCCTTTAATCTATGATTTTAGAAGTACAATTAAACAACTTCTGTATAGTTTCACATCGTGTACTACGAACATATGTATATTATGTACATGCCACTACTCAAATGAGATAAAATGTCGCTATGGAGACTCCAGCAAACCTCGGTGACTAAACACTCCACCAGCAGAGTCTACCACCCCTTATCCTTAAAGATGATGCAACATACATGCATGATGCACCTTTCAAATATTTCAATTTGCTTTGATAGTCGTTTAGGAAAACCGTGCTCAAAATTCACTCATATTGTTTGAAAATGTATTATCATTATTATCGTTTTGTTTTTATTTTTGTGTTCAGGTACCTTTTGAATATTTATACTAATGATGCGAGTTGGAATATCATTCTTTTTGATATTAAAAAAAAATTTGTGTCAAGTTCCCTTTAATTTATCAAGCTTTCATCTCTCAAAATCAGAGATGTTTTCCCTAGAAATGTGGACGACGATAGATAATGGCTGTAGGCTATCATGGAGCATACCTTGTCAAAAATACAACCAAAACAGACGAAATATACTGATTCAGGACAAGATATAGTACGAACGATTGAATTCTTGGTTGACATTATATTAGTTGAATTTGGATCAAAAGATTTTCCAGCTGGCTGTTGGCATTCCTACGGGAGATAACTCTGTTTCGGATTTCCCAAAATGGCGATGGTGCGTACACGGGAACAACCCGTTTTTCCCCATCGTTTCTATGACCATATATGGTATTCAGCCAGTCCCAGAACCATCTCGAGATGACTAATGTACCTTCAATCTGTATTGTATATATAGGTTACACAACGAGTGGTTGTTGGATATGGAATTTATTTCACTCTCCTTAATTATTTTTTAAAAGTTACAAAAGACACGGGCATGTCATGTTGCACAAGTTAAATAAGACAGTAGATACCACAGGGGCCTGCGAATTTGTTACAACTGTATTGGCACTAAATGTTACATGTTGGGGTCACAGGGGCCTGAGAATTATTTGTTACAACTGCATTGTCACTAACTTACATATTGGGATCACAGGGACCTGAGACTTTGATACAACTGTATTAACTGTTACATATTAAGATCACAGGGACCTGGGAATTTGTTACAACTGCATTGCCACTAACTGTTACATGTTGGGATTTCAATTATACAGTAATAAAGGCTTTTGGAGCAGCTTAATTTACACTTTGGGGGGATTTAGATCAATTTTCGATTATTCGCTTTACCTCAAAAATTTCTATTCTACTCTAAAGCCCTTAGTTTAGGTAAAAGATATATCTAACATATCTTCTTGCAGGCCCCTGTGGTAGACACAACTTTAATTAGGTCTTTCAGTGTTCTTTTTTTTAATCTTTTATTTTATTTTGTTTAATTAATTTAATTTTGGTTTTCGCAATATGTTTAATAATTCTAAAATGCAAATAAATCTCATTGCAAACAAGAAATGGTAATTTTATGCATATCAGAACTTCAATCTGTTTGACTGGCCATTACTGATTGTCAATAAGCACAGTGAGCAGAGTTATTTCCCTTAGCTAAGGATGTATTCCCATGATAATTGGTAGAATTGAAAAAAAGGAACATATCAATTTTGTCAACAAACAGAAAAACTGATAGCCTCATGGTATATAAATCCAAAAGTTGCTGAAAATTAAAGTGAAAGGGTGAAAATGAAGATTATCTCCCTTTCCTACATGCATAAGATTTTTTTTCAGTTCTACCAATTAATGATCAAATTATATATTCTGCAGATCGCCTTGGATTTCAGATAGAAACTGTAAACATACCAGTACTTTATGTAAATAATACATACTGAAGTACATACATTCCAGAACCAAACGGTTGAACCAGAATATACAGTTCCGGTTCCGAAAAGTTATGCTGTAACAAAATTCATAAAATTCTATATCATGTCTTTTATATTAAGTACATGTTTACAGTTCCTTGCTGTTTAGTTAATTCTTCACATCACAACCACAATGCAAATAAATAAAGCTTCTCAAATTTATTTTTGAGCAAAAGAGAACAAAGGCTAGGAATAATGCTGGACATACATTATTACATGTTCATGACCGAGGTATACAAATATGAACAGCGAAAGTAAAAATCATTTTGAGATATAAACAATTACAAATACTAGACATAAATTAAGTTACTTAACAGCTACTATCAGTGGTGGAAACCAGAGCACCTGGGGAAAAACCACCAACTACTATCGGATGTTCCTTATTTAAGTCACTGCATAAATTCAGTGGTCATTTATGAACGATGTGATTACAATAATGACCTATTTTGAATTAGAACTGGAGAAAAAATAACAAAAAAACTGCATAAAAAGGGAGTTTTCACAATCATTTTCATATAAACCAAAAATGCACTGTACATATTTTAAAGGTTTGGACAACTATGTCCCTTTTTTATTAAAGCTGGAGAAAATCCATATATCAACAGTTTTCACAATAGCAATTTCAATATTTTGAATTAAATGTATAGAGATGGAGAAAAATAACAAAAAACTCCATAAAAAAGAAGTTTTCACATGATTTCCGTAATTCTATAACAACCACTTCACTGCATACATAACCTATTTTGAAATGTTCAGACAATTATGACCATTTGGAATTACAGATGGAGAAAAATAGCAAAAAAAACCTCCATAATGTGGCATTTTTCACAACTATTTCAATATTTGGAATTGTAGCTGGAGAAAAGTTACAAAAAACTCCATAAAGTAGCAGTTTTCACATTAAATTCCATATTTTGAATTGAAGCTGGAGGAACAATCCAAATAAAACATCTTGATGATAAAGATGCAGATTTCACAATGATTTCCATATTTGGAATTATGGCTGGAGAAAAGTTACAAAAAACTCCCTAAAGCAACAGTTTTCAATGATTTACATATTTTTGAATTATAGCAGGAGAAAAGTTACAAAAACCTCCATAAAGTATGAATTTTCACAACAATTTCCATATCTTAAATTAAAGCTGGAGAAAAAATACAAAATAAAACATCTTGATGATAAAGATGCAGATTTCACAATGATTTCCATATTTGGAATTATAGCTAATGAAAAGTTACGAAAAACTCCCTAAAGCAGCAGTTTTCAATGATTTCCATATTTGGAATTATAGCTGGAGAAAAGTTACAAAAAACTCCCTAAAGCAACAGTTTTCAATGATTTACATATTTTTGAATTATAGCGGGAGAAAAGTTACAAAAACCTCCATGAAGTATGAATTTTCACAACAATTTCCATATCTGAAATTAAAGCTGGAGAAAAAATACAAAATAAAACATCTTGATGATGAAGATGCAGTTTTTAATGATTTTCATATTTGGAATTATAGCTGGAGAAAAGTTACAAAAAACTCCCTAAAGCAGCAGTTTTCAATGATTTTCATATTTTGAATAATAGCGGGAGAAAAGTAACAAAAAACTCCATAAAGTAGCAATTTTCACAATAATTTCAATATTTTAAATTACAACAATGTAGCTGGAGAAAATTAATAAAGACACTCATAAAGAAGCAGTTTTCATTAAGGTCTCTCGGTCCGTTGATTATCGTTCTTGGCAAAAACATGGCCGCTTTGACGGATATCAAATTTCATACCTATCGTGGGTAAGAAATTCATCTTACATACGCCGATGATCATGCAATTTGCAATCCGGCAAAGACCCAAGCGTCTGCTAGAATCAATGTAAACGCTAGAAGGTTAAGTTGGTTGCGTAATTATCGACTATATCAACCTGATCTTATGTAAACGTGTTGTGTTAACAATACAGTATGGTATAGGGGAGGTAATCAGTAACTCCAATGTATTTGAGTTATTCCCATTTATCAGAAATCTGTTAATGTAAAACATACATTTTGGAGTGAATACAAGGACGTGGAACTAGTAACACGCTTTTGTGTTTTTATCTACAACGATGTCATGATTTGATTTTCATTATAAGCGAGTTCCCCACTCGCCCTCATTCATCTATATAGGCCTAAGCTTAGTAATGTAAACACCAAGACAACCTTCATGTATATGTCCACTTCAATTCTTTACAACTGCATCATTAAAATAAACACATTGCTTTATATTTATTCGATATTTAATGCAACATGTTCTGATGATATCACTATTCAATTAATGTCATAAATGCTAGTTATAAACTATATTCTGTGTAATCTGATACCAGGCGAGCGGATACATTCAAATCAGGCTAAAGCAATCGATAAACCTAGTATCTCACTACTTTCAACGCATTATGTGATATGGGAAAATCTATACCTCCTACAATTAAGTCCAGTTGCAGTGAAAGGGGAGGCAATTGAAATAAAAAAAACAATAATTCTGATTATTTTCCCCAAATTTTAAGTGAAATAATGTTTTTTGGTTCAATCTTTTCATGCTGTGTTAAATAAGGATTGTTTCTTCACAACATAACTTTAAAAAATCAGTTTTTCATCCACACAATGTTTTAATATTTGAAAATGTTGATGAAAAACATACATATAATTGTTTGTTTTGTTGAATAAAAGTTATACGAAACGTAAAATATTTGCCTTCTTTTCTATTTTATATGTATATATAAAGTTAGCATTGTAATACATCAAAAAGAAATATGTTACTTGTTGATTTCGCTCTTCTTGGTGTTTTCCCTGCAAATATCAGTTTTTCACCCCAAAAAGATATCTGCAGTTTTTCGGCCAATTACAACAAAAATACTTGTTCTTTATACACTAGTAAACATTTGAGTGAAATTTCATGAAATTCCTATGGATATTGACAAAGGAACCGAGTGACCTTAAAACAATTTCAATATTTTGAATTACAGCTGGAGAAAAGTAGTCAGCTAACATGACATATTTTAAGAAGTCCGGATAAGTTATTTGTGAAAAAAAAGGTTTTATTTAAATGAAATTCTACATCTGGAATGTATGTGTGTCACTG
This sequence comes from Mimachlamys varia, assembly GCA_947623455.1. NCBI lineage: Eukaryota > Metazoa > Mollusca > Bivalvia > Pectinida > Pectinidae > Mimachlamys > Mimachlamys varia. The sequence continues at coordinate 38,276,804 of OX392544.1, read as the reverse complement.
TTTAGCCCAAAAATATAAATGTTTTAGGGGAGACAACATAAGTATTCCAAAGCGACAATCAAAGTCAGGCCAAAGTTTTTTTAAACTTCTGACATGTTTAAATATGTGAAAATAAGAATACCAAGAAAAATCTTTAAAGGAGCATATTAGACATATCCGATATAGTTTCCATTTCAATAATACAATCAGTAGTTCTGTAAAATTAATTACTATAATAATTACACTAAATGTTTTCTGTAATGAAGGACAATACCAAAAAAGGAGAAAGAAACATTTTGATGATTTTATAAACAGTTTTATAAAATTTCATTTTAAAAGAAAAATGAAGCAGTTTAAACATCCGAGCAGAAATAAAGGAGCTTGAATTAATTACTAAAGCTAATAAGCTAATGAATTCCTAGGGGGATTGTTCTAATGAACTCCTACAGGTATTGATTTAATCAACTCTTACGTGTATTGTTCTAATAAACTCTTAAAGATATTATTTTATTCAATTTCTTCAGGTATTGTTCTAATCAATTTCTACAGGTATTGTTCTGATCAACTTCTACAGGTATTGTTTCTAGCAACTCTTACAGGTATCTCTGTTTCATCCTCCATGCTCCAGGGATACAATCGTTTTCACTCTCCGTCACATCCTCAGTGATTCAGGTCATTGAGAATGTGACATTTCACATCTTCCATGCTCCAGGGCTACATTTTTTTCACTCTCTGTCATATCGTCAATACTCCGGGGGCCACATTCAATTTCACTCTCTGTCATATCGTCAATACTCCGGGGGCCACATTCAATTTCACTCTCTGTCATATCGTCAATACTCCGGGGGCCACATTCAATTTCACTCTCTGTCATATCGTCAATACTCCGGGGGCCACATTCAATTTCACTCTCTGTCATATCGTCAATACTCCGGGGGCCACATTCAATTTCACTCTCTGTCACATTTACATTTCTGTAATATCCTCAATTATCGAGGTATTGAGGATGTGACATTTCACTATTTTCATTTCACTCTTTGTGTCAAATCCTCCGTACTCCAGGGCTACAGTCGTTTTCACTCTTTTAACATCCTACATGATCTAGAACATTGAAGATACGACATTTCAAACCGTCCATACTCGTTTACATTCTCTGTTTCATCCGCAACAATCAGGGGTTATATTCACTTTTACTCTCTGTCACAGGTCATTGAAGATGTGCCCTTTCACATTCTTCGTCTACAGTCGTTAACACTTTTTTACTTGCCCAATGATCAGGGGCTATATTCATTTTCACTCTCTGTCACATCCTCAATGATCCAGGTAATTGAAGATTTGTCATTTCACATCCTCAATGATCAGGGGCTATATTCATTTTCACTCTCGGTCACATCCTCAATGATCAAGGTAATTGAAGATGTGCCATTTCACATTCTCAATACTTCAGGACTACAGTCGTTTTCACTTTTTTTACATTCTTAATAATCCGGGGCTATATTCACTTTCACTGTCTGTAATATCTTCAATGATCTAGTTCATTGCGAATGTGACATTTCACATCTTCCATACTCCAACACTACATTTATTTCACTCTCTGTCACATCCTCAATGATCTAGGTCATTGAAGATGTGCCATTTCACATCCTACATTATAGGGGCTATATTCACTTTCACTCTCTGTCACATCCTCATTGATACAGGTCAATGGAGATGTGCCATTTCACATCCTCCAATATAGGGGCTATATTCACTTTCACTCTCTGTTACATCCTCATTGATACAGGTCAATGGAGATGTGCCATTTCACATCCTCCATTATAGGGGCTATATTCACTTTCACTCTCTGTCACATCCTCATTGATACAGGTCATTGGAGATGTGCCATTTCACATCCTCCAATATAGGGGCTATATTCACTTTCACTCTCTCTCACATCCTCATTGATACAGGTCAATGGAGATGTGCCATTTCACATCCTCCATTATAGGGGCTATATTCACTTTCACTCTCTGTCACATTCTCATTGATACAGGTCATTGGAGATGTGCCAATTCACATCCTCCATTATAGGGGCTATATTCACTTTCACTCTCTGTTACATCCTCATTGATACAGGTCAATAGAGATGTGCCATTTCATATCCTCCATTATAGGGGCTATATTCACTTTCACTCTCTGTCACATTCGCATTGATACAGGTCATTGAATATGTTCAGTTTCACTTCCTCCATATATATTCCAGGGCTTCATTCGTTTTCACTCTGCCACATTCTCAATTATCCGGGGCTATATTCACTTTCACTCTCTGTCACATCCTCCCTACTCCATGGTTGCATTCGTTTTCTCTCTCTGTTATATTCTCAATAATCAGGGACTATATTCACTTGCATGTTCTGTCACACCTTCAATGATCCCGGTGATTGCAGATGTGACATTTCACATCCTCCATACTCCATGGGTCACATCCCCAATACTCCAGGGCTACATTCGTTTTCCCTCTGTTACATCCTCAATGAACATGGGCTATATTCACTTTCACTCTGTCACATGATCAACACTCCAGGGCTTCATTCACTTTCACTCTCTGTCACATCCACAATGATCCAGGTCATTGAAGATGTGCCATTTCACATCCTCCATGATTAGGGGCAATATTCACTTTCAATCTCTGTAACATCCTCAATGATCCAGGTCATTTTTCCCTTACAATTTTATTATTAGGATTTAATAGCACTATATTCACCATATGTCTGTATTATATTACAATGTGATAGTTAATATTTATATATAATGAATATATGAAAAGAAAAAAAATATAGACGTACTGTAAATCTAAAATAGTTTACTTTTGTTACTTTAACAAAGCTGTATATTTTTCAACTAATATTATACTATTGTTGTCTTTTTCAATAAAACAACAACAGCTTCAAACCCAGGTATTGCTGTCCTTTTTTTAAGAACAGTTACTTGTTCTAATTATCTCTTACAGAAATTTGTGTACAAAAGATATCCTAACGTTTACTTATCTCTGACGATAGGATGTTTCTATAATGCCATTCATTAAATGGCAATATTTCCAGCATATCTTTTTTAAAAAAACACACACAATTAAATTGAATTTCGTCATATTAAGATAAAATGTCCTCGGGTGGCTTAAAATATTTCTGACATCATGTGTATAGTTTTACAGAAAATGCTACCATATTCCGATCGAAACATCCCTCCACAGCAGGTTCACTTTCCATATATGCCTAACCTTTTCAGCATTCTGTCGTTGTACAGGTGGAGAGATGTTGTACACACCAGAAATACAGGATTAGTTATGTTCTGTAAAACAAAATAAAAATGATTATAGAAACGAATGCTAAATATTAGCTGATAACAAGTCATTTTGTGTGCAGTACAAGGTTCACATCTGTCTGAATATTTTGTTTTCATCCCATTACATTAAACAAGTTCACTATTCATAACCTGATACAACCAAACTTTCTAATTTAAAAGTGTTAACAATACTGAGAGGTAAACATTTTTATTATTTCGTTCTTTGCTTAATCTATTCGTTATGGTACAATAAAAAAAATAATATACCAAGATGCATATTTGTATTGTTGCAATGCATTATTGAAACAAGATTCTACAAACATTTACCAAAAAGTAGTCTGGCAAGTTCCTTACAGACCTAGAGGAAATCCAGCATGTGTCTCAGTTTGGTGGCGGACAGTTCTTAGATCGATCAGGTCTCTTGCATGTTTGGATTTCCAGGCCGTCTATGATGTAATGCCGCCTGTAGTGTTACAATGGCATCCAGGCTATCAGAAATTCTACATTCAATTAAGTCGCGCCTGAAAAATACCAAATACGATATATATATAAATTTTGTATATATAATGTTGAGTTAGAAACAGATTTATTTTGTACCAGTATATTGCTATATGTACACATGTAAAGTATAAGTTGTCAAAACCGACCCTTGTTATATCGGAAACCCTGTCTATTTTGGCTTTACCGTTTGGCTTTTGAAGTATAACCTACATCTTCAACCCCGACTTCTGCGTTAACTGACCATACATTTTTGTCCCAGATATTTCTGGTTTCATTACTGTTTACTTTAGATGTGACCAGGAGGAATATCAGATTATATCAAGATACTAAACTAGACCTACTAAAAGTTTGCACTGACTGACATAAGTTTGAGCATTATCAGCAAAGTTTAGGACTGTGTATTACATGAATCAATATACCTGTTCTTTCTTTGTTACTGGATATGCATCGTGGATCCGTCACCTGTGGACCATGGCCTTGTTTTGTGCACTGCTGAATTTTGTTTGCATCCGCGGTAGTCGGTTTTGGTTGGTTGCGTGAGTGGTGTTAGTTCTATACTCTTTGGGTGGTCATTGGTGGTTGCTTTATACTTTTGGATGGTCATTTTGGGTTGTTCTCTAATCTATAAGTGGTTATTGGTGGTTGTTCTATTATCGACAAGTCGGTCGTTGGTGGTTTTTCTATACTCTTTGATCGATCTTTGGTGGTTGTTTTTAGGGAGGTTGTTTTATACTTTTTTTCGGTGATCAATGGTGTTATTCTCTACTCTTTGGATGGTCATAAAATGTTGTTTTATACTCTTTAGCCAGTGGTTGGTGGTTGTTCTATACTCTTTGGGTGGTCATTGGTGGTAGATTTATACTCTTTGGATAGTCATTGGTGGTTGTTCTATTATAGACAAGTCGGCCGTTGGTAGTTTTTCTGTACTCTCTGATCGATCATTGGTGGTTATTCTATACCCTTTTGGTCGGTTCTTGGTAGTAGTTCCTTACTCTTTGATCGATCTTTGGTGGTTGGTCTAGGGAGGTTGTTCTATACTCTTTGGTTGGTCCTTGGTGGTTGTTCTATACTCTTTGGTTGGTCATTGGTGGTTGTTTTACTCTTTGGTTGGTCATTTACTTGGGTCAGTTGATAATGTTTGGTTGATCGTTGGTGGTCGTTCAAAACTCTTGAGACAAACATTTGTGGTTTTCTATACTCTTTGGTCGGTCATTGTTGTTATACTCTTTTGCCAGTGATTGTTGGTTGTTTTATACTCTTTAGTTGGTCATTGGTGGTTGTTCTATACTCTTTGGGTGGTCACTAGTGGTTGTTCTATACTCTTTGGGTGGTCATTGGTGTTTGTTTTATACTCTTTGGGTGGTCATTGGTGTTTGTTCCATACTCTTTGGGTGGTCATTAGTGGTTGTTCTATACTCTTTGGGTGGTCATTGGTGTTTGTTTCATACTCTTTGGTTGGTCATTAGTGGTTGTTTTATACTCTTTGGTTGGTCATTGGTGGTTGTTTTATACTCTTTGGTTGGTCATTGGTGGTTGTTCTATACTCTTTGGGTGGTCTTTTGTGGTTGTTTTATACTCTTTGGGTGGTCATTGGTGGTTGTTCTATACTTTTTAGCCCGCCATTGGTGGTTGTTCTATACGTTTTGGGTGGTCATTTGTGGTTATTTTATACTTTTAAGCCGGTATTTGGTGGTTGTTTTATACTCTTTGGGTGGTCATTGGTGGTTGTTCTATACATTTTGGGTAGTCATTTTTGGTTGTTCTATACTTTTAAGCCGGTATTTGGTGGTTGTTTTATACTCTTTGGGTGGTCATTGGTGGTTGTTTTATACTTTTTAGCCCGCCATTGGTGGTTGTTCTATACGTTTTGGGTAGTCATTTTTGGTTGTTCTATACTTTTAAGCCGGTATTTGGTGGTTGTTTTATACTCTTTGGGTGGTCATTGGTGGTTGTTTTATACTCTTTAGGTTGGTATTGGTTGTTGTTCTCTACGCTTTGTGTGGTCATTGGTGGTTGTTCTCTACTCTTTGTCTGCTTCATTCTTTACTCTTTTTTGGGCGTTGTTGGTTATTCTATACTCTCTGGGTGGTTGTTGTTCTATACTTTCAGCCCATCATTGTTGGTTATTATATACTCTCTAGGTGGTCGTTGGTGGTTGTTCTATACATTTTAGCCCGTCATTGGTGGTTGTTCTATACTCTTTGGGAGGACATTTATGGTTGTTTTATACTATTTGCGTGGTCATTGGTGTTTGTTCTATACATTTTAGCCCGTCATTGGTGTTTGTTCTATACTCTTTGGGTGGTCATTGGTGGTTGTTCTATACATTTTAACCCGTCATTGGTGGTTGTTCTATACTCTTTGGGTGGTCATTGGTGGTTGTTCTATACTTTTTAACCCGTCGTTGGTGGTTTTTCTATACTCTTTGGTTGGCCATTTGTGGTTGTTCTGTACTCTGCGGGTGGGCATTAGTGGTTGTTTTATACTCTTTGGGTTGGCATTGGTGGTTGTTCTGTACTCTCTGGGTGGTCATTGGTGGTTGTTCTATACTCTTTGGCTGGTCATTGGTGATTGTTCTATACTTTTTGGCCGGTCAATGGTGGTTGTTCTATACTTTTTAGCCGGTCATTTGTGGTTGTTCTCTACTCTTTTGCCGTTTCATTCTTTACTCTTTTTGGGGCGTTGTTGGTTATTCTATACTCTCTGGGTGGTTGTTGTTCTATACTTTCAGCCCATCATTGGTGGTTGTTCTATACTCTTTAGGTGGTCATTGGTGGTTGTTCTATACTCTTTGGGTGGTCATTGGTGGTTGTTTTATACTTTTTAGCCAGTCATTGGTGTTTTTTTCTCTACTCTTTTGCCGTTTCATTCTTTACTCTTTTTGGGGCGTTGTTGGTTATTCTATACTCTCTGGGTGGTTGTTGTTCTATACTTTCAGCCCATCATTGGTGGTTGTTCTATACTCTTTAGGTGGTCATTGGTGGTTGTTCTATACTCTTTGGGTGGTCATTGGTGGTTGTTTTATACTTTTTAGCCAGTCATTGGTGTTTTTTTCTCTACTCTTTTGCCGTTTCATTCTTTACTCTTTTTGGGGCGTTGTTGGTTATTCTATACTCTCTGGGTGGTTGTTGTTCTATACTTTCAGCCCATCATTGGTGGTTGTTCTATACTCTTTAGGTGGTCATTGGTGGTTGTTCTATACTCTTTGGGTGGTCATTGGTGGTTGTTTTATACTTTTTAGCCACTCATTGGTGTTTTTTCTCTACTCTTTGGCCGTTTCATTCTTTACTCTTTTTTGGCGTTGTTGGTTATTCTATACTCTCTGGGTGGACATTGTTGGTGGTTGTTCTATACTTTTAGCCCCTTACTGTTGATTGTTCTAAACTCTTTGGGTGATCATTGGTGGTTGTTCTCTACGCTTTGTGAGGTCATTGATGGTTGTTCTATACTCTTTGGGTGGACATTTGTGGTTGTTCTATATTCTTTGGTTGGTCATTGGTGGTTGTTCTATACTCTTTGGGTGGTCATTGGTGGTTGTAATATACTTTTTAGCCGGTCATTGGTGGTTGTTCTCTACTCTTTTGCCGCTTCATTCTTTACTCTATTTAGGGCGTTGTTGGTTATTCTATACTCTCTGTGTGGTCGTTGGTGGTTGTTCTATACTTTTTAGCCCGTCATTGGTGGTTGTTCTATACTTTTTGGGTGGTCATTTGTGGTTGTTCTATACTCTTTAGCCAGTCATTTGTGTTTTTCTGTACTCTTTAGATAGGCATTAATGAAGAGCACTTGTCTATCGTTGGTGGTTGTTCAATATTCTTTAGTCCGTTATTGGTCGTTGTTCTGCACAGCATTTCTGCATTCTGTTTGATCCTGTTAGAGATAACAAATACAATGAATATTTCCGGTTATACCCAAATGCCATTAAATGTGTATATAGTCGAGCATCGTTATCTCCAAGTCAATGGAGCCATAAAGTTATCCGAGTATTCGAGTTACAAGAGTTTGAATGCTAGTGTAAAGCTTGGGATTGACCGACAAAATACGTGGAATAATACGAGTTCGAGATAACGAGGTTCCACTGCACTATACATTAACAATCAAAATTCATATACTGCATTAGGCAAAGAATTTTCTTCAGCCTTAACTAGGAAGAATCTCCGATATATTTACATAACTAAACTTGAGCAGATTTGTACCCAGTGATATAGGATGTTCTTAAAATGAGCTTATTTTAGGACTGTGATATTATTTAATGTAATATAAATTATACCTGTGTTGTAAGGAATTTTTGTTGTCAACGCTGTAGTGATATGAAATTCTGTCTGTAGTTACCGAATGTTCTGTAAATGGTTGTCATAGCAATGGTGGTCTTTCTTGTATTGATGTCCTAAAACAAATTGTTACCTCTATCAATTAACTTTTGGTCCGGCATTGACAATTGGCCCATCACCCACCATACGAGTCCTACGTAATCATATCGGTTGTACACTTTGCATCTTTTTTAATCTTGCCGAAGATATTAAACACATTTTTAATATTTAAATGCCACTAAATATCTATATATATCAACACATATCACATGTTGTTCTGATTTATTACTTCAAACGTTTTCTTTACCAGAACGAATGCCAGGTACATCTGTTGATCAGAGTCACTAAAAATACCAAAAAGTGACATATAAATTGAGGTCAAACTGCTTTTACCAACCAACAAACATTAAATACTCATTATCAGAAAAACCTAGGACTATGATAGTAATGAAATATCAATAATACCTGTTCAATAATTAATCGGCGCTGTCAACGTTGGAACTAAACTTGTGTGTTCTATTCAATGGTCGCCATGGCTTGGATGACGTTTCCTGGATAAGCGTCTTTAGGTTCATTAGCATGTGTAGTCCCTTTTTTCTGTAATTGGCTATGGTATCTCATATCAATTGCTTAGTGTGCTCAATATCGTATATCCTCTAAATATTTGTGGCGGTTAATTTCACCTTTTTAGTCTCCTGCCGGTAGTTATCTTGCGTCTGTTATTAATCTGCAGTTTGTTTCTTTGCTCCGTTGTCAGGTGGTTCTGATAATGATCATTTATGTTGTTGTTTGTGATTAGTAGACACCTCCGCTGTGCTTTTGATGCATTTCCAGTAGATCGGTCGACGAGGTCCTATCATTAAATTTTATTTGTCTTCATTGTTTCAGATACATTATGGGCTGTCACAAGCAGTGGTTCTGTCTGCCACTGTCTGTAGCTGGTGGTTGTACAATTCTCATTGTTCTGTCACTTGGTTCAATTTTCTGGTCTGTATTTGCTGTTTGATCCATTCTATTTCGTGTGTTCTACATCATAATATGATCTGGTCAGTCTTAGGTTGCGCATCTTCCTTACACTCAGCTGTAGCTATTGCTTCCATTTTTTGTTGGCATTTTAGCATTGCTGTCTCCTCCCCTGGTTTTTTAATTTGTTGTCCTGTGCTTAGGGCTGTTCTGTTTCATTATTTGCACCGTGATTTGTAAGATATTGCTTCAATCTTCTGGTCAACCAATGTTTGTATCGTACACTTTAGTTGGTCATAGGTAGTTGACCCATATTTTTAGCTAGTCATTAGTTGTATACTCTTCTGGCGACCATAGGTGCTTGCTTTGATACTCTTGGGTTGGACTTTAGTTGCCGTTTCATGCACTTTGGTTGTTTGCAACTCCATACTCTTTGGTTCATACTCTTTGGTTAGTCGAAGTTATTCTATACACTTGTCCGTCATAGATGGCTGTTTCATACTCTTTTGGCGATACATTGGTGATTGTTAGATGCTTTTTCGTCTATCACTGATGGTCGTTTTATACTCATAGGAGATCAATGATAAAACGTTGTTAATTATTCCTCAATTTTTGGGCAAACATTAGTCTTTCAATCTGTTTATTTACCTTTTTGTACTTGTTCATATGTATCCAGGTCAGCCTATTGAGGCATATCTACTCCTCCAGTACTGCCAAACAAGGAATCGGCTACGGACAGCTCCAGTACTGCCATACGAGGCCCGGTATTCCCAGGATCTGCAATGTTATTCTGACAGAGTGTAATTATTTTGAAAAAAAATTCAATGGTATCGATTAACCAAACCAATTTTTGGTAAAATCGGCGATACCTTACTGCCGCCACGTTTTAAAACGATTCCTTCAGACTAATGTCACCAGGCCGCGTACTGTTCATTGCAAAGAACTTCTGCTTGTAATAACAGTTAAAATGTTGTAGAAGAAGAAAAGGAAATGGCGAGAAACCAAATCCAAGTCGGCCTTTTCAAACACTATTATACCCCTCATGCCAACCAAATTATGAACGCTGCTGATTTCTCTCAAGTCAACCGCCCCGCATTCAACCTTTTTTTACATGTTTGCAAACAAGTAAATCCCAAAACAATCAGACACCAATGATTGTGAGGGATTTTCGTGAAGAAAACCATGCAAAGCCAGAGAGGAACACAGTTTGAAAGACCCGATCAAAGATCAACATTGTCCATTTCTACGACTGCAAGAGTGAGTAAGGTTTGGAAGCAGTCTAGTTGGAATTTGGGTCCGACGCATTATCTTTCCTTCATTCTTACAACATATTGAGAAAAAGAAAGAATATTACCGTTCTGCCGATGAAAATACCTGACTACGCAGCGGTCAAGTGCTCCACATCCAGTACAGCATTTGAGGTATGTCGGCAGCAACTCCTCTGTACCAGTACAGCCTATCGAGGTATCTCTCTTCCATCCCTGTTCCAGTACAGCCAAACTAGGAATCGGATACGGACAGCTCCAGTACTGCCACACGAGGCCCGGTATCCCCAGGATTTCCAATGTTATTCTGACAGAGTGTAATTATTTTGTAGGTTTGCAATGGTATCGATTTACCAAACCAATTTTTGGTAAAATCGGCGATACCTTACCGCCGCCACGTATAAAAACGATACCTTCAGACTATTGTCCTCAGGCCGCGTACTATTCATTACAAAGCATTTCTGCTAGTAATAACAGTAAATATGTTGTAGGAGAACAGGAAATGGTGAGAAACCAAATCCAAGTCGGCCTATCCAAACACTATCATACCCCTCATGCCAATCAAATTATGAACGCTGCTGATTTCTCTCAAGTCAACCGCCCCGCATTCAACCTTTTTTTACATGTTTGCAAACAAGAAAATCCCAAAACAATCAGACACCAATGATTGTGAGGGATTTTCGTGAAGAAAACCATGCAAAGCCAGAGAGGAACAATGTTTGAAAGACCCGATCAAATATCAACATTGTCCATTTCTTCGATTACAAGAGTGAGTAAGGTTTGGAAGCAGCCTAGTTAGAATTTAGATCCGACGCATTATCCTTCCTTCATTCTTACAACATATTGAGAAAAAGAAAGAATATTACCGTTCTGCCGATGAAAATACCTGACCGCGCAGCGGTCAAGTGCTCCACATCCAGTACAGCGTTTGAGGTATGTTGGCAGCAACCCCCCTGCACCAGTACAGCCTATCGAGGTATCTCTCCTCCATCCCTGTTCCAGTACAGCCAAACTAGGAATTGGCTACGGACAGCTCCAGTACTGCCATACGAGGCCCGGTATTCCCAGGATCTGCAATGTTATTCTGACAGAGTGTAATTATTTTGAAAGGTTTGCAATGGTATCGATTTACCAAACCAATTTTTGGTAAAATCGGCGATACCTTACCGCCGCCACGTATAAAAACGATACCTTCAGACTAATGTCATCAGGCCGCGTACTGTTCATTACAAAGCACTTTTGCTTGTAATAACAGTTTAAATGTTGTAGAAGAAGAAAAAGAAATGGTAAGAAACCAAATCCAAGTCGGCCTATTCAAACACTATTATACCCCTCATGCTAATCAAATTATGAACGCTACTGATTTCTCTCAAGTCAACCGCCCCGCATTCAACCCTTTTTTACATGTTTGCAAACAAGTAAATCCCAAAACAATCAGACACCAATGACTGTGAGGGATTTTCGCGAAGAAAACCATGCAAAGCCAGAGAGGAACACAGTTTGAAAGACCCGATCAAAGATCAACATTGTCCATTTCTTCGATTACATGAGTGAGTAAGGTTTGAAAGCAGCCTAGTTGGAATTTAGATCCGACGCATTATCCTTCCTTCATTCTTACAACATATTGAGAAAAAGAAAGAATATTACCGTTCTGCCGATGAAAATACCTGACCGCGCAGCGGTCAAGTGCTCCACATCCAGTACAGCATTTGAGGTATGTCGGCAGCAACTCCTCTGTACCAGTACAGCCTATCGAGGTATCTCTCCTCCATCCCTGTTCCAGTACAGCCAAACTAGGAATCGGCTACGGACAGCTCAAGTACTGCCATACGAGGCCCGGTATTCCCAGGATCTGCAATGTTATTCTGACAGAGTGTAATTATTTTGAAAGGTTTGCAATGGCATCGATTTACCAAACCAATTTCTGGTAAAATCGGCGATACCTTACCGCTGCCACGCATAAAAACGATACCTTCAGACTAATGTCATAATGCCGCGTACTGTTAATTACAAAGCACTTTTGCTTGTAATAACAGTTAAAATGTTGTAGAAGAAGAAAAAGAAATGGCGAGAAACCAAATCCAAGTCGGCCTATCCAAACACTATTATACCCCTCAAGTCAATCAAATTATGAACGCCGCTGACTTCTCTCAAGTCAACCGCCCCGCATTCAACTCAAGTTTTACAGATCTTCAGAGGAAGAAAATCCGGCACCATCAAATACAACATCATTCTCTCCTCATGCGCCGATCTGGCATACCAAATGTACATTTGATGCAACTTGATAAACCCACATGATTTGAGAATGCATTATTGTATTAGAATAGCAGATATTTCTTCATAAAGGTGTCTGTAATTATAGAAAGGAACACAGTTTGAAAGACCCGATCAAAGATCAACATTGTCCATTTCTACGACTGCAAGAGTGAGTAAGGTTTGGAAGCAGTCTAGTTGGAATTTGGGTCCGACGCATTATCCTTCCTTCATTCTTACAACATATTGAGAAAAAGAAAGAATATTACCGTTCTGCCGATGAAAATACCTGACCGCGCAGCGGTCAAGTGCTCCACATCCAGTACAGCATTTGAGGTATGTCGGCAGCAACTCCTCTGTACCAGTACAGCCTACCGAGGTATCTCTCCTCCATCCCTGTTCCAGTACAGCCAAACTAGGAATCGGCTACGGACAGCTCAAGTACTGCCATACGAGGCCCGGTATTCCCAGGATCTGCAATGTTATTCTGACAGAGTGTAATTATTTTGAAAGGTTTGCAATGGCATCGATTTACCAAACCATTTTTGGTAAAATCGGCGATACCTTACCGCTGCCACGCATAAAAACGATACCTTCAGACTAATGTCATCAGGCCGCGTACTGTTCATTACAAAGCACTTCTGCTTGTAATAACAGTTAAAATGTTGTAGACGAAGGACAGGAAATGGCGAGAAACCAAATCCAAGTCGGCCTATCCAAACACTATTATACCCCTCAAGTCAGTCAAATTATGAACGCCGCTGACCTCTCTCAAGTCAACCGCCCCGCATTCAACTCAAGTTTTACAGATCTTCAGCGGTAGAAAACCCGGCACCATCAAATACAACATCATTCTCGCCACATGCGGGTGTATGGCATACCAAATGTACATTTGATGCAACTTGGTATGCCCACATGATTTGAGAAGGCATTGTTGTATTTGAATAGCAGACAATTTCTTCATAAAGGTATCTGTAATAATAGAGAGGAACACAGTTTGAAAGACCCGATCAAAGATCAACATTGTCCATTTCTTCGAATGCAAGAGTGAGTAAGGTTTGGAAGCAGTCTAGTTGGAATTTGGGTCCGACGCATTATCCTTCCTTCATTCTTACAACATATTGAGAAAAAGAAAGAATATTACCATTCTGCCGATGAAAATACCTGACCGCGCAGCGGTCAAGTGCTCCACATCCAGTACAGCATTTGAGGTATGTCGGCAGCAACTCCTCTGTACCAGTACAGCCTATCGAGGTATCTCTCCTCCATCCCTGTTCCAGTACAGCCAAACTAGGAATCGGCTACGGACAGCTCAAGTACTGCCATACGAGGCCCGGTATTCCCAGGATCTGCAATGTTATTCTGACAGAGTGTAATTATTTTGAAAGGTTTGCAATGGCATCGATTTACCAAACCAATTTCTGGTAAAATCGGCGATACCTTACCGCTGCCACGCATAAAAACGATACCTTCAGACTAATGTCATAATGCCGCGTACTGTTAATTACAAAGCACTTTTGCTTGTAATAACAGTTAAAATGTTGTAGAAGAAGAAAAAGAAATGGCGAGAAACCAAATCCAAGTCGGCCTATCCAAACACTATTATACCCCTCAAGTCAATCAAATTATGAACGCCGCTGACTTCTCTCAAGTCAACCGCCCCGCATTCAACTCAAGTTTTACAGATCTTCAGAGGAAGAAAATCCGGCACCATCAAATACAACATCATTCTCTCCTCATGCGCCGATCTGGCATACCAAATGTACATTTGATGCAACTTGATAAACCCACATGATTTGAGAATGCATTATTGTATTAGAATAGCAGATATTTCTTCATAAAGGTGTCTGTAATTATAGAAAGGAACACAGTTTGAAAGACCCGATCAAAGATCAACATTGTCCATTTCTACGACTGCAAGAGTGAGTAAGGTTTGGAAGCAGTCTAGTTGGAATTTGGGTCCGACGCATTATCCTTCCTTCATTCTTACAACATATTGAGAAAAAGAAAGAATATTACCGTTCTGCCGATGAAAATACCTGACCGCGCAGCGGTCAAGTGCTCCACATCCAGTACAGCATTTGAGGTATGTCGGCAGCAACTCCTCTGTACCAGTACAGCCTACCGAGGTATCTCTCCTCCATCCCTGTTCCAGTACAGCCAAACTAGGAATCGGCTACGGACAGCTCAAGTACTGCCATACGAGGCCCGGTATTCCCAGGATCTGCAATGTTATTCTGACAGAGTGTAATTATTTTGAAAGGTTTGCAATGGCATCGATTTACCAAACCATTTTTGGTAAAATCGGCGATACCTTACCGCTGCCACGCATAAAAACGATACCTTCAGACTAATGTCATCAGGCCGCGTACTGTTCATTACAAAGCACTTCTGCTTGTAATAACAGTTAAAATGTTGTAGACGAAGGACAGGAAATGGCGAGAAACCAAATCCAAGTCGGCCTATCCAAACACTATTATACCCCTCAAGTCAGTCAAATTATGAACGCCGCTGACCTCTCTCAAGTCAACCGCCCCGCATTCAACTCAAGTTTTACAGATCTTCAGCGGTAGAAAACCCGGCACCATCAAATACAACATCATTCTCGCCACATGCGGGTGTATGGCATACCAAATGTACATTTGATGCAACTTGGTATGCCCACATGATTTGAGAAGGCATTGTTGTATTTGAATAGCAGACAATTTCTTCATAAAGGTATCTGTAATAATAGAGAGGAACACAGTTTGAAAGACCCGATCAAAGATCAACATTGTCCATTTCTTCGAATGCAAGAGTGAGTAAGGTTTGGAAGCAGTCTAGTTGGAATTTGGGTCCGACGCATTATCCTTCCTTCATTCTTACAACATATTGAGAAAAAGAAAGAATATTACCATTCTGCCGATGAAAATACCTGACCGCGCAGCGGTCAAGTGCTCCACATCCAGTACAGCATTTGAGGTATGTCGGCAGCAACTCCTCTGTACCAGTACAGCCTATCGAGGTATCTCTCCTCCATCCCTGTTCCAGTACAGCCAAACTAGGAATCGGCTACGGACAGCTCAAGTACTGCCATACGAGGCCCGGTATTCCCAGGATCTGCAATGTTATTCTGACAGAGTGTAATTATTTTGAAAAGTTTGCAATGGTATCGATTTAGCAAACCAATTTTTGGTAAAATCGGCGATACCTTACCGCCGCCACGTATAAAAACGATACCTTCAGACTTATGTCATCAGGCCGCGTACTGTTCATTACAAAGCACTTTTGCTTGTAATAACAGTTAAAATGTTGTAGAAGAAGAAAAAGAAATGGCGAGAAACCAAATCCAAGTCGGCCTATCCAAACACTATTATACCCCTCAAGTCAATCAAATTATGAACGCCGCTGACTTCTCTCAAGTCAACCGCCCCGCATTCAACTCAAGTTTTACAGATCTTCAGAGGAAGAAAATCCGGCACCATCAAATACAACATCATTCTCTCCTCATGCGCCGATCTGGCATACCAAATGTACATTTGATGCAACTTGATAAACCCACATGATTTGAGAATGCATTATTGTATTAGAATAGCAGATATTTCTTCATAAAGGTGTCTGTAATTATAGAAAGGAACACAGTTTGAAAGACCCGATCAAAGATCAACATTGTCCATTTCTACGACTGCAAGAGTGAGTAAGGTTTGGAAGCAGTCTAGTTGGAATTTGGGTCCGACGCATTATCCTTCCTTCATTCTTACAACATATTGAGAAAAAGAAAGAATATTACCGTTCTGCCGATGAAAATACCTGACCGCGCAGCGGTCAAGTGCTCCACATCCAGTACAGCATTTGAGGTATGTCGGCAGCAACTCCTCTGTACCAGTACAGCCTATCGAGGTATCTCTCTTCCATCCCTGTTCCAGTACACCCAAACTAGGAATCGGCTACGGACAGCTCCAGTACTGCCATACGAGGCCCGGTATTCCCAAGATCTGTAATGTTATTCTGGCAGTGTGATTATTTTGAAAGGTTTGCAATAGTATCGATTTACCAAACCAATTTTTGGTAAAATCGCCGATACCTTACCGCCGCCACGTATAAAAACGATACCTTCAGACTTATGTCATCAGGCCGCGAACTGTTCATTACAAAGCACTTCTGCTTGTAATAACAGTTAAAATGTTGTAGACGAAGGACAGGAAATTGCGAGAAACCAAATCCAAGTCGGCCTATCCAAACACTATTATACCCCTCAAGTCAATCAAATTATGAACGCCGCTGACTTCTCTCAAGTCAACCGCCCCGCATATAACTTAAGTTTTACAGATCTTCAGCGGTAGAAAACCCGGCACCATCAAATACAACATCATTCTCGCCACATGCGGGTGTATGGCATACCAAATGTACATTTGATGCAACTTGGTATGCCCACATGATTTGAGAAGGCATTGTTGTATTTGAATAGCAGACATTTTCTTCATAAAGGTATCTGTAATAATAGAGAGGAACACAGTTTGAAAGACCCGATCAAAGATCAACATTGTCCATTTCTTCGAATGCAAGAGTGAGTAAGGTTTGGAAGCAGTCTAGTTGGAATTTGGGTCCGACGCATTATCCTTCCTTCATTCTTACAACATATTGAGAAAAAGAAAGAATATTACCATTCTGCCGATGAAAATACCTGACCGCGCAGCGGTCAAGTGCTCCACATCCAGTACAGCATTTGAGGTATGTCGGCAGCAACTCCTCTGTACCAGTACAGCCTATCGAGGTATCTCTCCTCCATCCCTGTTCCAGTACAGCCAAACTAGGAATCGGTTACGGACAGCTCAAGTACTGCCATACGAGGCCCGGTATTCCCAGGATCTGCAATGTTATTCTGACAGAGTGTAATTATTTTGAAAAGTTTGCAATGGTATCGATTTAGCAAACCAATTTTTGGTAAAATCGGCGATACCTTACCGCCGCCACGTATAAAAACGATACCTTCAGACTTATGTCATCAGGCCGCGTACTGTTCATTACAAAGCACTTTTGCTTGTAATAACAGTTAAAATGTTGTAGAAGAAGAAAAAGAAATGGCGAGAAACCAAATCCAAGTCGGCCTATCCAAACACTATTATACCCCTCAAGTCAATCAAATTATGAACGCCGCTGACTTCTCTCAAGTCAACCGCCCCGCATTCAACTCAAGTTTTACAGATCTTCAGAGGAAGAAAATCCGGCACCATCAAATACAACATCATTCTCTCCTCATGCGCCGATCTGGCATACCAAATGTACATTTGATGCAACTTGATAAACCCACATGATTTGAGAATGCATTATTGTATTAGAATAGCAGATATTTCTTCATAAAGGTGTCTGTAATTATAGAAAGGAACACAGTTTGAAAGACCCGATCAAAGATCAACATTGTCCATTTCTACGACTGCAAGAGTGAGTAAGGTTTGGAAGCAGTCTAGTTGGAATTTGGGTCCGACGCATTATCCTTCCTTCATTCTTACAACATATTGAGAAAAAGAAAGAATATTACCGTTCTGCCGATGAAAATACCTGACCGCGCAGCGGTCAAGTGCTCCACATCCAGTACAGCATTTGAGGTATGTCGGCAGCAACTCCTCTGTACCAGTACAGCCTATCGAGGTATCTCTCCTCCATCCCTGTTCCAGTACACCCAAACTAGGAATCGGCTACGGACAGCTCCAGTACTGCCATACGAGGCCCGGTATTCCCAAGATCTGTAATGTTATTCTGGCAGTGTGATTATTTTGAAAGGTTTGCAATAGTATCGATTTACCAAACCAATTTTTGGTAAAATCGGCGATACCTTACCGCCGCCACGTATAAAAACGATACCTTCAGACTTATGTCATCAGGCCGCGAACTGTTCATTACAAAGCACTTCTGCTTGTAATAACAGTTAAAATGTTGTAGACGAAGGACAGGAAATTGCGAGAAACCAAATCCAAGTCGGCCTATCCAAACACTATTATACCCCTCAAGTCAATCAAATTATGAACGCCGCTGACTTCTCTCAAGTCAACCGCCCCGCATATAACTTAAGTTTTACAGATCTTCAGCGGTAGAAAACCCGGCACCATCAAATACAACATCATTCTCGCCACATGCGGGTGTATGGCATACCAAATGTACATTTGATGCAACTTGGTATGCCCACATGATTTGAGAAGGCATTGTTGTATTTGAATAGCAGACATTTTCTTCATAAAGGTATCTGTAATAATAGAGAGGAACACAGTTTGAAAGACCCGATCAAAGATCAACATTGTCCATTTCTTCGAATGCAAGAGTGAGTAAGGTTTGGAAGCAGTCTAGTTGGAATTTGGGTCCGACGCATTATCCTTCCTTCATTCTTACAACATATTGAGAAAAAGAAAGAATATTACCATTCTGCCGATGAAAATACCTGACCGCGCAGCGGTCAAGTGCTCCACATCCAGTACAGCATTTGAGGTATGTCGGCAGCAACTCCTCTGTACCAGTACAGCCTATCGAGGTATCTCTCCTCCATCCCTGTTCCAGTACAGCCAAACTAGGAATCGGTTACGGACAGCTCAAGTACTGCCATACGAGGCCCGGTATTCCCAGGATCTGCAATGTTATTCTGACAGAGTGTAATTATTTTGAAAAGTTTGCAATGGTATCGATTTACCAAACCAATTTTTGGTAAAATCGGCGATACCTTACCGCCGCCACGTATAAAAACGATACCTTCAGACTTATGTCATCAGGCCGCGTACTGTTCATTACAAAACACTTTTGCTTGTAATAACAGTTAAAATGTTGTAGAAGAAGAAAAAGAAATGGCGAGAAACCAAATCCAAGTCGGCCTATCCAAACACTATCATACCCCTCAAGTCAATCAAATTATGAACGCCGCTGACCTCTCTCAAGTCAACCGCCCCGCATATAACTCAAGTTTTACAGATCTTCAGCGGTAGAAAACCCGGCACCATCAAATACAACATCATTCTCGCCACATCCGGGTGTCTGGCATACCAAATGTACATTTGATGCAACTTGGTATGCCCACATGATTTGAGAAGGCATTGTTGTATTTGAATAGCAGACATTTTCTTCATAAAGGTATCTGTAATAATAGAGAGGAACACAGTTTGAAAGACCCGATCAAAGATCAACATTGTCCATTTCTACGACTGCAAGAGTGAGTAAGGTTTGGAAGCAGTCTAGTTGGAATTTGGGTCCGACGCATTATCTTTCCTTCATTCTTACAACATATTGAGAAAAAGAAAGAATATTACCATTCTGCCGATGAAAATACCTGACCGCGCAGCGGTCAAGTGCTCCACATCCAGTACAGCATTTGAGGTATGTCGGCAGCAACTCCTCTGTACCAGTACAGCCTATCGAGGTATCTCTCCTCCATCCCTGTTCCAGTACAGCCAAACTAGGAATCGGTTACGGACAGCTCAAGTACTGCCATACGAGGCCCGGTATTCCCAGGATCTGCAATGTTATTCTGACAGAGTGTAATTATTTTGAAAAGTTTGCAATGGTATCGATTTACCAAACCAATTTTTGGTAAAATCGGCGATACCTTACCGCCGCCACGTATAAAAACGATACCTTCAGACTTATGTCATCAGGCCGCGTACTGTTCATTACAAAACACTTTTGCTTGTAATAACAGTTAAAATGTTGTAGAAGAAGAAAAAGAAATGGCGAGAAACCAAATCCAAGTCGGCCTATCCAAACACTATCATACCCCTCAAGTCAATCAAATTATGAACGCCGCTGACCTCTCTCAAGTCAACCGCCCCGCATATAACTCAAGTTTTACAGATCTTCAGCGGTAGAAAACCCGGCACCATCAAATACAACATCATTCTCGCCACATCCGGGTGTCTGGCATACCAAATGTACATTTGATGCAACTTGGTATGCCCACATGATTTGAGAAGGCATTGTTGTATTTGAATAGCAGACATTTTCTTCATAAAGGTATCTGTAATAATAGAGAGGAACACAGTTTGAAAGACCCGATCAAAGATCAACATTGTCCATTTCTACGACTGCAAGAGTGAGTAAGGTTTGGAAGCAGTCTAGTTGGAATTTGGGTCCGACGCATTATCTTTCCTTCATTCTTACAACATATTGAGAAAAAGAAAGAATATTACCATTCTGCCGATGAAAATACCTGACCGCGCAGCGGTCAAGTGCTCCACATCCAGTACAGCATTTGAGGTATGTCGGCAGCAACTCCTCTGTACCAGTACAGCCTACCGAGGTATCTCTCTTCCATCCCTGTTCCAGTACAGCCAAACTAGGAATCGGCTACGGACAGCTCAAGTACTGCCATACGAGGCCCGGTATTCCCAGGATCTGCAATGTTATTCTGACAGAGTGTAATTATTTTGAAAGGTTTGCAATGGTATCGATTTAGCAAACCAATTTTTGGTAAAATCGGCGATACCTTACCGCCGCCACGTATAAAAACGATACCTTCAGACTTATGTCATCAGGCCGCGTACTGTTCATTACAAAGCACTTTTGCTTGTAATAACAGTTAAAATGTTGTAGAAGAAGAAAAAGAAATGGCGAGAAACCAAATCCAAGTCGGCCTATCCAAACACTATTATACCCCTCAAGTCAATCAAATTATGAACGCCGCTGACTTCTCTCAAGTCAACCGCCCCGCATATAACTCAAGTTTTACAGATCTTCAGCGGTAGAAAACCCGGCACCATCAAATACAACATCATTCTCGCCACATCCGGGTGTATGGCATACCAAATGTACATTTGATGCAACTTGGTATGCCCACATGATTTGAGAAGGCATTGTTGTATTTGAATAGCAGACATTTTCTTCATAAAGGTATCTGTAATAATAGAGAGGAACACAGTTTGAAAGACCCGATCAAAGATCAACATTGTCCATTTCTACGACTGCAAGAGTGAGTAAGGTTTGGAAGCAGTCTAGTTGGAATTTGGGTCCGACGCATTATCTTTCCTTCATTCTTACAACATATTGAGAAAAAGAAAGAATATTACCATTCTGCCGATGAAAATACCTGACCGCGCAGCGGTCAAGTGCTCCACATCCAGTACAGCATTTGAGGTATGTCGGCAGCAACTCCTCTGTACCAGTACAGCCTACCGAGGTATCTCTCTTCCATCCCTGTTCCAGTACAGCCAAACTAGGAATCGGCTACGGACAGCTCAAGTACTGCCATACGAGGCCCGGTATTCCCAGGATCTGCAATGTTATTCTGACAGAGTGTAATTATTTTGAAAGGTTTGCAATGGTATCGATTTAGCAAACCAATTTTTGGTAAAATCGGCGATACCTTACCGCCGCCACGTATAAAAACGATACCTTCAGACTTATGTCATCAGGCCGCGTACTGTTCATTACAAAACACTTTTGCTTGTAATAACAGTTAAAATGTTGTAGAAGAAGAAAAAGAAATGGCGAGAAACCAAATCCAAGTCGGCCTATCCAAACACTATCATACCCCTCAAGTCAATCAAATTATGAACGCCGCTGACCTCTCTCAAGTCAACCGCCCCGCATATAACTCAAGTTTTACAGATCTTCAGCGGTAGAAAACCCGGCACCATCAAATACAACATCATTCTCGCCACATCCGGGTGTATGGCATACCAAATGTACATTTGATGCAACTTGGTATGCCCACATGATTTGAGAAGGCATTGTTGTATTTGAATAGCAGACATTTTCTTCATAAAGGTATCTGTAATAATAGAGAGGAACACAGTTTGAAAGACCCGATCAATAATCAACATTGTCCATTTCTACGACTGCAAGAGTGAGTAAGGTTTGGAAGCAGTCTAGTTGGAATTTGGGTCCGACGCATTATCTTTCCTTCATTCTTACAACATATTGAGAAAAAGAAAGAATATTACCATTCTGCCGATGAAAATACCTGACCGCGCAGCGGTCAAGTGCTCCACATCCAGTACAGCATTTGAGGTATGTCGGCAGCAACTCCTCTGTACCAGTACAGCCTACCGAGGTATCTCTCTTCCATCCCTGTTCCAGTACAGCCAAACTAGGAATCGGCTACGGACAGCTCAAGTACTGCCATACGAGGCCCGGTATTCCCAGGATCTGCAATGTTATTCTGACAGAGTGTAATTATTTTGAAAGGTTTGCAATGGTATCGATTTAGCAAACCAATTTTTGGTAAAATCGGCGATACCTTACCGCCGCCACGTATAAAAACGATACCTTCAGACTTATGTCATCAGGCCGCGTACTGTTCATTACAAAGCACTTTTGCTTGTAATAACAGTTAAAATGTTGTAGAAGAAGAAAAAGAAATGGCGAGAAACCAAATCCAAGTCGGCCTATCCAAACACTATTATACCCCTCAAGTCAATCAAATTATGAACGCCGCTGACTTCTCTCAAGTCAACCGCCCCGCATATAACTCAAGTTTTACAGATCTTCAGCGGTAGAAAACCCGGCACCATCAAATACAACATCATTCTCGCCACATCCGGGTGTATGGCATACCAAATGTACATTTGATGCAACTTGGTATGCCCACATGATTTGAGAAGGCATTGTTGTATTTGAATAGCAGACATTTTCTTCATAAAGGTATCTGTAATAATAGAGAGGAACACAGTTTGAAAGACCCGATCAAAGATCAACATTGTCCATTTCTACGACTGCAAGAGTGAGTAAGATTTGGAAGCAGTCTAGTTGGAATTTGGGTCCGACGCATTATCTTTCCTTCATTCTTACAACATATTGAGAAAAAGAAAGAATATTACCGTTCTGCCGATGAAATACCTGACCGCGCAGCGGTCAAGTGCTCCACATCCAGTACAGCGTTTGTGGTATGTCGGCAGCAACTCCTCTGCACCAGTACAGCCTATCCAGGTATCTCTCTCCCCCCCCCCCCTATCCCTGTTCCAGTACAGCCAAATTAGAAATCTGCTACGGACAGCTCTAGTTCTGTCATACGAGGTCCGGTATTCCAAAAATCTGCAACATGTTTTTGACAGTGTAAACATGACTTGCTATAGTATTATTTACAAAACCAGTTTTTGCCCTGTCGACCATATTGTTTCTGACGAGTCCGAAAATTAGACAGTGCACAATAAGGGACCTATGGGAACCTACATATCAAATTTTAAAAGAATCAATCCAGCACAATAACTGTTTAAGGACGGACGGTCAGCGAACCAAAGACCACGGACACTAGAGTGATTTGAACAGATGGCAGGTTAAAAATCTAAATACTAGACAAACGCCTTTAATACATAAACAGAATATTAAGATATGAATTTGGAGTTGAAATTATATTTAACAAGAGGCCCAGAGGGCCTGTATCGCTCACCTGGGTACATTGGTATCTAAGTAATCATGATAAAATATTTTCTTTTTGGCTCGCCCCTCAGCCCCCTAGGGGGTCAGTCCCACCATTAGTACAATTTTGAATGTTGAGCAGCTACGGATGCTTCCTGCCAAATAATGCTGATCTCCAATCAATGGTTATGGAGAAGAAGTAGATTAAACCAATATAGCTAAATAACCCTTTTTGGCCCCGCCCCTCAGCTCCCTAGGGGGTTAGTCCCACCATTAGTACAATTTTGAATTCTGAGCACCTAGGGATGGTTCCTACAAAATAAGGTTGATTTCCAATCAGTGGTTATGGAGAAGAAGTCGCTTAAACCAATATAGCTAAATACCCCTTTTTAGCCCCGTCCCTCAGCCCCCTAGGGGATCAGTCCCACCATGAGTACAATTTTGAATCCTAGGCACCTAAGCATGCTTCCTGCCAAATAAGGTTGATTAACAATCAGTGGTTATGAACAAAAAGTCGACTAACCCAATATAGCTAAATAATCCTTTTTAGCCCCGCCCCTCAGCCCCCTAGGGGGTCAGTCCCACCATTAGTACAATTTTGAATCGTGAGCACCTAGGAATGGTTCCTAACAAATAAGGTTGATTTCCAATCAGTGGTTATGGAGAAGTCGTCGCTTAAACCAATATAGCTAAATAACCCTTTTTGGCCCCGTCCCTCAGCCCCCTAGGGGATCAGTCCCACCATTAGTACAATTTTGAATCTTGGGCACCTAAGCATGCTTCCTGCCAAATAAGGTTGATTACCAATCAGTGGTTATGAAGAAAAAGTCGCTTATATCCAGGGTTCTCATTAAAAGCTTGTTGCCGGCAAAAGTAGCCTGTTACTCAACAACTTTGAACCGGCTATTTTTCAGAATTTTATATATATGTCAACTTTACAGAATGTGAAAATTCAACCAGTTATTCTTTCGAAGTCAGCCAATTATTGCAAAACTTAGTGAGAACACTGATATCAATATAGCTAAATACTTTTTTATGGCCCCCACCCCTCAGCCCCCTAGGGGGTCAGTCCCACCATGCGTACAATTTTGAATCCTAAGCACCTAGGGATACTTTCTGCCAAATAAGGCTGATTTCCAATCAGTGGTTATGGAGAAGTCGCTTAAACCAATAAAGCTAAATAACCCTTTTTGGCCCCGCCCCTCAGCCCCCTATGGGGTCAGTCCCACCATTAGTACAATTTTGAATCCGGGGCACCCAAAGATGCTTCCTGCCAAATTAGGTTGATTTCCTATCAGTGGTTATGGAGGAGAAGTCGTTTAAAGAAATTGTTGACGGACGACAGACGCCACGGAATGGCATAAGCTCACCTCGGTCCTTCGGACCAGGTGAGCTAACAAGAATTACGCGTAATTATATGTGTCGCCTTTCCCGCTTTGTCAAAATCATAAGCATTTAACATGGTACTGAAGGATATATTTGAAAAGCGAAATGGAATTGAAGATCATATCTGAAAGTGCTGAATCACCAAATCGGAAAAGTAACCCTATGTGCCGCCTTTCCGACATCCGTCGGAGGCTACACAATATAGTGAAATCGGACAATATCTGAATTTTGACCAATCAGAGGACAATAAATAGCCGCCATTTCACTGCATCATGAAACAAAAATTGTGATAATGTTTGTAGAGTCATAATTCACCTATATACCAAATTTGATTGAAATCGGACAATATTGAAATTTCGACCAGTCAGTGGCAAAGAAATGGCGTCCATTTTGTTGAATCATAAAACAGAAATTGTGATAGTTTTCGTAGAGTCCTAATACACCTACATACCAAGTTTGAGTGAAATCGGACAATATCAAAATTTCGACCAATCAGTGACAAGGAAATGGCGGCCATTTTGTTGAATCATGAAACGGAAGGTGCGATAGTATTTGTTGAATCATAATACACCTACATACAAAGTGTGGTTGCTGCAGCTTTTATACTTAGTCAGAAACAGCCTATAATATGCAAGAGCTAAACGC
This sequence comes from Mimachlamys varia, assembly GCA_947623455.1. Classification (NCBI taxonomy): domain Eukaryota; kingdom Metazoa; phylum Mollusca; class Bivalvia; order Pectinida; family Pectinidae; genus Mimachlamys; species Mimachlamys varia. Next base: position 38,250,871 of record OX392544.1, on the reverse strand, counting down.
AAAACTTTTAATGTTATAATTCCAGAAATTTGAGATTCTTACCCCCCGAAAAAGCAGAAATCCATGATTTTTTTTAACCCAGTAGGCTCTTCTACCCATTCTTCATCTATGACTGAGGTTTGGTTGATGTAACTTTGTCAAAAACAGAGCTAAACGCAAAACTTTAACATTGTTGACGCCGCCGTCATGTCAGAAAAGTAACCCCTATGTGTTACCTTTCCGACATCCGTCGGAGGCGACCCAAAAAGTAACCGCAATACATTCATTTTAATGTCTATCAATTAATTACAAAATATGGGAAATTAAGAATACCAGTAATGTAAATGCTTTCAAAACTCACTATTGTCAATTTGTTATACACAAGACTTGCACGTAATTATATGTCTCGCATGCCCCGGCATGGAATGTCGAGTTGTATTCATTATATTCCATTATTCTTATAGCCACAAACCAGTTTTTGAAGATTTTAAAGCTATACCTCTTAAGATTTTGGAAAACAATAAAAACACCAACTTTGTTCACGAGATAATTTCTCATTTAGTTCCGACACAATATGCTTCATAATGTCATAAAAAAATGTTCCATCAGTGAAAAGTTACAAAATTTGACCTTGACCTTGAACTGGTGACCTTCTTGACTTTTAGTAAGTTGAATCAACATTTGATTTTGACCAACTTTGCTTCATAATGAAATAAATTGTTCATCAAAGAAAATTAAGTTACAATATTTGACCTAGTGACCTTGACATTCGGTTAGTTGAATCATTGTTTAATTCTGACCATATTGTCATAACAAAATGTATTAATTAATTAATTAACAAAGTCCTATTAAACGTAGTAAATTAACTATAAGTAGAAATCAAAATCGTAAATGTGCTGGGATGGTTATATATCAAAGTCCAGGTATGTTAAATATCTTAAATAAGTCCAATTAACAGTAAGTTTTAGGTGAAAATTTATTTATGACAGCTTATAATTAACGCGTACGTACTTTGTGAAAGCTAATATTTCTATAAGTAAAACATGTTATTGGACTTTGTTAATTGATTGGGCCATTGTTTCTGTTTAGCTCTCGCCAATCTGATTAACATATACATGCCGATCCTTACCCTAACTCCGTTACATAAGGATCTGACAACACCCCATAGGAGGTCATGTTCTGGTGACCTTTGTGGCCTCTTTACTTCACACTAGGCCTAGTATAATGTCATGTGGCTATATATATTTCCTATAATCATCAATGGTCAAACTACTCCAACAATGTTAGAGGTTTAACACGGCGAGATATTTTCTGACAGGCGCCGTGTAACCTCTAACGATTTTCCCGATGCTGACGATCACTTTTTCAAAGTTAGGATTTTGAAAAAAATATAGCGTGTCACTTACATTTAAATGATCAACATAGTCCAAATAACATTCCTTTCCATAAATCCATCATGAAATCAGGAGAATTTCGTGTCAGAAACGCAATTTTATACAAATAATGTTTTTCTTATGTCGAAGTGAAGCAGACAACATTGCCAGAAATAAATTTAAATATCACGTGATTTTGCGGTTAATACAAAAATAGAAATACATACAATGTTCTACAAGCGGAATACAACCAAGTTCTGTCTCATTTCGTTCCGTTTAAAAAACTGAATCACTGAAGCAGGTTTTTCAAGCTGATTTCATTCCCCTTAAATCGAAGGCGGATTAATCTGTATCAAAGAATTAGTGCTTCGGAAATAAGAGGTCGCAGTCGGCAAAATCATATCCGATAATAAAAAGGCCGATCAGCGGCCTCTTATGTTATAGGAGTATGGTCAAACCTGACCTTGATCTGTGGTTAATTGACCTTCACCTTAAACCTGGTGACTAGAGGTCAGCTGACTCTTCATTTAATTCTGACCAACTTTGCTTCATAATGTCATACATGTAACAAAATGAGAAAAGATACAAATGTGACCTTTGACGTTTTATTTGGTGGCCACTATTAATTAACAAAGTCCAATTAAAAGTAACAAGAGATCCCAGAGGGATCTTGTCGCCCACCATTGATGATTTTCATTCATTCTAAGAAAGATGGATCTTTTTCCTTTTTATTTTAACTTTCATATATATATTTAGTCTTGGTTTTATTAATTTCTTTTGAAAATTAAATAGTTAAAAGAGAAGGTCTCTTCACTTGTGAGGAGTTTTGTTTTTCTGATCAGTACCAAAATCGATCTTGTATTTCTTAAAAAAGAAAAACCTATTTATGAAATTTGAGGAAGATCCATCAAGAACTTTTCAAGAAATAGTGATAACAAGCTTTAAATGGTAAAATCCAAGATGGCCACCATTCAGCCATTTTTGTTTTTCCAATCAGTGATAACAAGAATTGTTTTTAGGATGGACGGACGGACGAACGATGGACCACGGACAAGGGGCGATTTGAATTGCCCACCATCATCAGACCTTTTAATTAATTAACAAGAGGCCCAGGGGCCTTAACAGTCATCTGACTATAAATTTATCACTGGAAAAGGAATATATGCAATTATGTTACAGTATGTCTACAAAGGGTTATGTGAAATTGTTGTTGCATTTAATTAACATTTCAGCCAATGTTTACATGTATCCTTATTTAAGTAGTGGACAAGATAACCTGAGGGATGTTAGGTCAGCATTTTAAAAGATTTATATTTGTCGAATGAAAAGATTTATCTGGTCTCTGCTTTTGTTATTTGAATCCACTTGATGCTTCATGTTGAATCTGAGAAGGATTTCTTGAGTACATTTAAGAGAAATAGCTATAACCAACTTCAAAAGTTTAAAATGTGTTTTCAAAATGGCGGTCATGGCGGCCATCTTGGATTTCTGACCATCCCCAATAATTAGAACACTTGGTCGGGACCATCTCAGGATCATTTCTGTCAAGTTTCAGTGCAATCCCACTGGTGAAACTTGAGAAGAAGTTTAAAATGTGTTTTCAAAATGGTGGTCATGGCAGCCATCTTGGATTTCTGACCGGCCCGAAAAATAAGAACGCTTGGTCGGGACCATCTCAGGATCATTCCTATCAAGTTTTAGTGCAATCCCACTGGTGGAACTTGAGAAGAAGTTTAAAATGTGTTTTCAAAATGGCAGTCATGGCGGCCATCTTGGATTTCTGACCGGCCCGAAAAATAAGAACACTTGGTCAAGACGATGTCAGGATCATTTCTGTCAAGTTTCAGTGCAATCCCAGTGGTGGAACTTGAGAAGAAGTTTGGAATGTGTTTTCAAAATGGCGGTCATGGCGGCCATCTTGGATTTCTGACTGGCCCAAAAAATAAGAACACTTGGTCAAGACGATGTCAGGATCATTTCTGTCAAGTTTCAGTGCAATCCCACTGGTGGAACTTGAGAAGAAGTTTAAAATGTGAAAAGTTTATGGACGGCGCACGGCGCACGACGACGGACGGAGCATGATGGCTATAGGTCATCCTGACCCTTCGGGTCAGATGACCTAATTAACAAAGTCCAATTATTTGAATTGCCCACCATCATCAGACCATTTAATTAATTAACAAAGTCCAATTAAAAGTAGTAAACTGTAAGTAAAGATCTAAATCAGAAATGTGCTGGGGTGATTATATTACACAGAAATGTGTTGGGATGGTTATATTACACAGAAATGTGTTGGGATGGTTATATTACACAGAAATGTGCTGGGATGGTTATATTACACAGAAATGTGTTGGGATGGTTTTATTACACAGAAATGAGTTTGGATGGTTATATTACACAACTTGTAATACTTAGTGCGCAATTAAGTGTTCAACAAAAACTTCAACATGGCGAAAATAATTAACGAAATCCATTAAAGGGTATTTTTTTTTAGATAATTAAACTTAACGTGGAGCTTAATGCAATTGTCAACTTTACATTAAAACCATGTACTAGGATGCTCTTGATTATATTTAACCATAAAGCAGGTTTGGTGATAATTAATTGAACAATTTCGAGTTCCTGAATGTAAAATTTGAGAAGGATCAATCCAGTACTTCAAGAAATAGCGATCACAAACCATTAACGCAAATTCCAAGATAGCCGCCTGTCGGCCAAATGTATTTTCGGATTAGCTAAAAAAGATGACAATGCACAACTAAGGACAAATGGGAACATGTATATGAAATTGGAGAAGGATCCATCCAGTACTTTCCAAGAAACAGTGATCACAAGAATTTTTAAGGATGGAAGGACGACGGACAGACTACAGACGCAGGGTGATTTGATAGTCCTCCATCTGATGATGGTGAGCTAAAAACACTGGAAAAGTAATATCTATGCCTCGCTTTGCTTGGTTACAACATAATTTCCATGTCTTAAAAAAATAAAATTTCTAAAACACTAAGTAGAACAAGAGGCCCATGGGCCTTAACGGTCACCTGATGTTTGACATGAAAGAGAAATATGGGAATGTTGAGATGAATATTTATAACAATACATTGTAGCATATCTGGGAGTGGAAAAAATGAATTTTTGAAATTATGTCAATTTGACCCTTTTAGGCCCCACCCCTCAGGCACCTGGGGGTCAGTCAGTGTCAATATGTGCATACTACTCAAAAGTCTTGTCATATTGATAATTTCAACCAAATTTGCATCATTTCTTATGGCAATTAAACAAATAATGCAAAAAAATGTTTTTTTTTCTGCCAATATACTATAGTAAACTTAACCCCCTCCACAGGGGGAGATGCAAGACCCCAGAGTCATGAAATTTACAATTTTGATAAAGAACCTTAAAACCAATCCATCTATGAAGAGTATTTGATTCCAGCACATCTGGGAGTAGAGAAGAAGATTTTTGAAATTTTTGTAAATTTTACCATTTTTGGCCCCGCCCCGCAGGCCCCTGGGGGTCAACTAGGGCCAACATGTACATACCATCAAAGTGTCATCCCATGCTGATAATTTGATACAAGTAAGAATGAATTCCAATACAAATCCAACAAACAAGAGGCCCAGAGGGCCTGTATCGCTCACTTGGATACATTGGTATCTAGGTAATCATGATAAAATATTTTCTTTTTGGCTCGCCCCTCAGCCCCCTAGGGGGTCAGTCCCACCATTAGTACAATTTCAAATCTTGAGCACCTAGGGATGCTTCCTGCCAAATAAGGCTCATTTCCAATCAATTGTTATGGAGAAGAAGTCGTTTAAACCAATATAGCTATATAACCCTTTTTGACCCCGCCCCTCAGCCCCCTAGGGGTCAGTCCCACCATGAGTACAATTTTGAATCCTGAGCACCTAGGGATGGTTCCTACCAAATAAGGTTGATTTCAAATCAGTGGTTATGGAGAAGAAGTCGTTTAAACCAATATAGCTATATAACCCTTTTTGACCCCACCCCTCAGCCCCCTAGGGGTCAGTCCCACCATGAGTACAATTTGGAATCCTGAGCACCTAGGGATAGTTCCTACCAAATATGGTTGATTTCCATTCAGTGGTTATGGAGAAGAAGTCGCTTAAACCAATATAGCTAAATAACGGTTTTTGGCCCAGCCCTTCAGCCCCCTAGGGGTCAGTCCCACCATGAGTACAATTTTGAATCCTGAGCACCTAGGGATAGTTTCTACCAAATAAGGTTGATTTCCATTCAGTGGTTATTGAGAAGAAGTCGACTAAACCAATATAGCTAAATAACCCTTTTTGGCCCCAATCCTCAGCCCCCTAGGGGATCAGTCCCACCATTAGTACAATTTTGAATCCTGGGCACCTAGGGATGCTTCCTGCCAAATAAGGTTGATTACCAATCAGTGGTTATGAAGAAGAAGTTGCTAATATCAATATAGCCAAATAATTTTTTTATGGCCCCCACCCCTCAGCCCCCTAGGGGGTCAGTCTAACCATGAGTACAATTTTGAATCCTGAGCACCCAGGGATACTTTCTGCCAAATAAGGCTGATTTCCAATCAGTGGTTATGGAGAAGAAGTCGCTTAAACCGATATAGCTAAATAACCCCTTTTGGCCCCGTCCCTCAGCCCCCTAGGGGGTCAGTCCCACCATTAGTACAATTTTGAATCCTGGGCACCCAAGGATGCTTCCTGCCAAATTAGGTTGATTTCCTATCAGTGGTTATGGAGGAGAAGTCGTTTTAAGAAATTGTTGACGGACGACGGACGGACGGAAGACGGACGGACGCCGGACGCCACGGTATGGCATAAGCTCACCTCGGTCCTTCGGACCAGGTGAGCTAATAATAGTCAAAAATGTGCTTTCCCTATATAAACTATAGTAAAGTTTACCCCCTCCCCAGGGACAAACGTGAGACCCCAGGGTCATGAAATTCACAATTTTGGTAAAGCACCTTAAGACCCTTCCATCTATGAAGAGTATTTGATTCTACCATATCTGAGAGTAGAGAAGAAGATTTTTGAAATTTTTGTCAATTTGACCCTTTTTGGCCCCGCTCTCCAGCCCCTGGAGGTCAACTAGGGCCAACATGTACATACCATCAAAGTGTCATCCCATGCTGATAATTTTATACAAGTTAGAATGAATTCCAATACAAATCCAACAAATAATAGTCAAAAATGTGATTTCCCAATATACACTATAATAAAGTTAACCCCCTCCACAGGGGCAAACATGAGACCCCAGGGTCATGAAATTCACAATTTTGGTAAAGCACCTTAAGACCCTTCCATCTATGAAGAGTATTTGATTCTACCATATCTGAGAGTAGAGAAGAAGATTTTTGAATTTTTTGTCAATTTGACTTCGTCTCAGGTGACCTAATAAAAGGGCCTGTATCGCTCACCTGGATACATTGGTATCTAGGTAATCATGATAAAATATTTTCATTTTGGCTCACCCCTCAGCCCCCTAGAGGGTCAGTCCCACCATGAGTACAATTGTGAATCCTCAACACCTCAATTTTAATAATATCTTGCTCATTTTTATTATATAACAAGAAAAGTCTGAGACATAAATGACCCCTGGCCTCCTCATAGGAGACTATAGTTCGACAAAACTTCATGAAATTTGGATGTCAACCAATCAGTGGCCATGAAATATCACCCATTTTAGTTTTTACAAAATGAATACTGCCATTGCCGGCGTATTGCCAGATAACTAAATATATACATACCAAGTGTCATTGAAATAGGACAATATTTAAATTTGACAAATCAGAAGCTTGTATTTGGCAGCCATCTTGGAATTGTTATGTCGTATTTTTTGTTAATAATGATCGAGTGCTGTCACGTTATTATCCCACCAAGTTTAATCATAATTCGTAAAGTAGAAGAAAAGTTATTACAGGATACATTTTCAGGCAATCAGAGGATGTGGTGGCCATCTTGGATGCTTCGTTTTTTCACAAAATGAATACTGCCAATGCCTTTGTATTGTTTGATTGTATGTACCAAATTTCATTTAAATCTGACAATATTCAAATTTCAACCAATCAGAGCCTTTATTTGGCGGCCATTTTGAATCGTAATGCAACAATTCTTTATTTGTATTGAGTGCCGTCATGTTATCATCTCTCCCACCAAGTTTTATCATAAAGTAGAATTTATTACAGGATAAGTTTTGAGCCAATCAGAGGCTGTGGTGTCCATCATGGAAGCTTGATTCGTTATAAAAGAGCAATTAAGGTGAACAAGACTTCATGCTTATTCATATATACATATGATATGTATGCAAAGTTTGATGACAATTGCATCAGTAGTTATTTAAATAAGCTGATTATTATTACCATGGGACTGGACAAGACGGGTCTACTCTACTATATGCCCCCTCATTTCATGGCAGGGGCATAACAAGAGATCCCAGAGGGATCTTGGCGCCCACCATCAAATGATCTAAGTTTGTTTTTTGAAAGATGGTTCTTTTCTCTTCTTTCGATTGTCTCTTAGGTGTTGATTAAGTGTGAGCAGAGACTCTGGTGGGACACAGATGCATTTTTTTGGTTTTTTTTGTGAATTACATTGTCGTTTCCTTATTCTTAGCATAGCTAGGCACCAGGAGGAACCTACATATGAAATTTGTGAAAGTTCCCTTCAGTATATTCTCAGAAATAGGGATAACAAACTTCAATTGTCAAAATCCAAGATGGCTGCCTGTCGGCCATGTTGTTTTCCGATCTGTCCAAAAATGGAATATGCACAACTAGGGACCAAGGTGAACCAACACATGAAATTTGAGAAAGATACCTTCAGTACTTTCTTAGAAATAGCGATAACAAACTTCAATTGTCAAAATCCAAGATGGCTGCCTGTCGGCCATATTGTTTTCTGATCTGTCCCAAAATGGAATATACACAACTAGGGACCAAGGTGAACCAACACATGAAATTTGAGAAAGATACCTTCAGTAATTTCTGAGAAATAGCCATAACGAACTTCAATTGTCTAAATCCGAGATGGCTGCCTGTCGGCCATGTTGTTTTTGGATTGGTCCCAAAATGCAATATGCATAACTACACACCAAGGGGAACCTACACATGAAATTTGAGAAAGATCCATTCAGTACATTCTCAGAAATAGGGATAACAAAGTTCAAATGTCAAAATCCAAGATGGCTGCCTGTCGGCCATCTTGAATTCAGATCGGTCCCAAAATGGGATATGCACAACTAGGGACCAAGGTGAACCAACACATGAAATTTGAGAAAGATCCATTCGGTACATTCTCAGAAATAGGGATAACAAAGTTCAAATGTCAATATCCAAGATGGCTGCCTGTCGGCCATCTTGAATTCAGATCGGTCCCAAAATGGAATATACACAACTACGGACCAAGGTGAACCAACACATGAAATTTAAGAAAGATACCTTCAGTACTTTCTTAGAAATAGCGATAACAAACTTCAATTGTCAAAATCCAAGATGGCTGCCTGTCGGCCATGTTGTTTTTGGATTGGTCCCAAAATGCAATATGCATAACTACACACCAAGGGGAACCTACACATGAAATTTGAGAAAGATCCATTCAGTACATTCTCAGAAATAGCGATAACAAAGTTCAACTGTCAAAATCCAAGATGGCTGCATGTCGGCCATGTTGTTTTCGGATTGGTCCAAAAATGCAATATGCATAACTAGGCACCAAGGGGAACCTACACATGAAATTTGAGAAAGATCCATTCGGTACATTCTCAGAAATAGGGATAACAAAGTTCAAATGTCAAAATCAAAGATGGCTGCCTGTCGGCCATCTTGAATTCAGATCGGTCCCAAAATGGAATATACACAACTAGGGACCAAGGTGAACCAACACATGAAATTTGAGAAAGATACCTTCAGTACTTTCTTAGAAATAGCGATAACAAACTTCAATTGTCAAAATCCAAGATGGCTGCCTGTCGGCCATGTTGTTTTCGGATTGGTCCCAAAATGCAATATGCATAACTAAGCACCAAGGGGAACCTACACATGAAATTTGAGAAAGATCCATTCAGTACATTCTCAGAAATAGGGATAACAAAGTTCAAATGTCAAAATCCAAGATGGCTGCCTGTCGGCCATCTTGAATTCAGATCGGTCCCAAAATGGGATATGCACAACTAGGGACCAAGGTGAACCAACACATGAAATTTGAGAAAGATCCATTCAGTACATTCTCAGAAATAGGGATAACAAAGTTCAAATGTCAAAATCCAAGATGGCTGCCTGTCGGCCATCTTGAATTCAGATCGGTCCCAAAATGGAATATGCACAACTAGGGACCAAGGTGAACCAACACATGAAATTTGAGAAAGATTCCTTCGGTACTTTATGAGAAATAGCGATAACAAGAATTGTTTACGGACGGACTAATGGACGGACTGACGGACGGACGGACCACGGACCACGGACGCAGGGCGATTTGAATAGCCCACCATCTGATGATGGTGGACTAAAAAGGGGAGGGGGGCAGTTCTATGCAAAGTATCGAAAATGTACTTCAGGGGCAATTTTTCATCTCCATCTTGAACTGGCTAACAATAATTTTTTAGATTCGTTGTAAACTGGGCAAATGTGCATAGCCGGATAAAATTTGTTCATTTCATCATATGAAAGGGAACAACTCTCTACAAAGGGTCGAAAAATGCAAAGTCATTTCAGTGGGCACATCTCCATATTGTAGTGTCTATTCTCACAAAATTGTTACAAAAACCAGAGGGCCTGTATCGCTCACCTGGATACACTGCCAAATAAGGTTGATTACCAATCAGTGGTTGTGGAGAAGAAGTCGACTTAGCCAATATAGCTAAATTACCCTTTTTGGCCCCGCCCCTCAGTCCCCTAGGGGATCAGTCCCACCATTAGTACAAATTTGAATCCTGGGCACCTAAGCATGCTTCCTGCTAAATAAGGTCAATTACCAATCAGTGTTTATGAAGAAGTCGTCGCTAATATCAATAAAGGTAAATAATTGTTTATGGCCCCACCTCTCGGCCCGCTAGGGGGTCAGTCCCACCATGAATACAATTTTGAATCCTGAGCACCTAGGGATACTTTCTGCCAAATAAGGCTCATTTCTAATCAGTGGTTATGGAGAAGAAGTCGCTTAAACCAATATAGCTAAATAACCCTTTTTGGCTCAGCCCCCTAGGGGGTCAGTCCCACCATGAGTTCAATTTTGAATCCTGAGCAGCTAGGGATGCTTCCTGCCAAATTACGTTGATTTCCTATCAGTGGTTATGGAGGAGAAGTTGTTTAAAGAAATTGTTGACGGACGACGGACTGACAACGGATGGACGGACGACAGACGCCACGGTATGGCATAAACTCACCTCGGTCCTTCGGACCAGGTGAGCTAAAAACTGTTGTAAAATGGGCAAATGCATAGCTGGACAAATTTGATTCATTTTTTCAAAAAAAGAAAAGGGATAACTTTGTGAAAAGGGTCGCTAATGCAAAATCACTTCAGGGGGCACATCTCCACATTGAATAGGCTTAAATAATCTAAAAAATTAAATATCTGTCGAAAACTGAACTGATGCATAGCTGGATAAAATTTTGTTCATTTTTTTTAAACAAAAGGGGATGACTCCCTGTAAAGGGAAGCAAACACAAAAAATTTCAGAGAGCACATCAAAATCCATTTTGAACTGGCAATTCCAACAATAGTTTTTTAAAGATCCATTGTAAACTGAGCAAATGAATAGCTTTACAAAACTGTGTTCATTTTTTACATAAAGGGGGATAACTCCCTGTAAAGGATGGAAAATATAAAGTTACTTCAGCAGGCACATCTCCATATTGTACTGGCTATTCCTGCAAAATTTCAAAAAGCTCTGTTAAAAATTGAGCGATTATGCATAGCCAGACAAAGTCTGTCTATGGACAGAGTCGAGACGGACAGACAGACATGCAAGCCGCAGATTCCAAAAGTTGAAAATACAGATCGTTTTTTGTTTTCATAACGGTCACACGTTGGCCTATGCAATTATCAGCGGTGGCCACTGGCGTCGCCACAGGGCAAGCAAACTCTGGTATGTTATTTATCTGTTCTGTTACCCGGGAGCTATGCCCGTTCTTGACTGTCTTATGGTCACTGTAATATAGTTTACTGTATATTGTAAAATTAACATAATCCCAATTAATATGATGCGAATTTACTTAATGTTTCGACAAGAAGGTTCTGTATTTTTTCGACATTCCGTAATATGTATTGACCACTTGTACCAAATTGTGTGCACAATTTTTAAATTGCCGAGTTGTGTGCACCATATGCGAACGAAGTGTGAACGGTATGTGCACGATTTATGCACGCAGGTTTTGGTGCATTGTGCATTACCACAACTCTATGCTAAATTCTTCGCAGTCAGAGTTGACTAAACTCACAAAGCGAGACGTATCAATTAACAAAAGGCCAAGAGGGCCTGTATCACTCACCTGGATACATAGGTATCTAATCAATAAGTAAGCATGGTAAAATATTTTCCAAAAAGATCCCATAGACAGGGACACCCCAAAGACCAACTGATGAAGCATATCAGTGTAAATCAAAAGTTTGGTTAAATGATTATTATCTCATCTGTTTTCGAGTTCAACTGAGAAACTATGGTTGTGCAGACAGCAACTTCAATGCTTATATCACAATTGTGTTCGTCTCTTAATGCCCAGCAATTGAATATATAATTTTGGGTTGGGGATCTCAACCATTTAAAAGTTAGTTATGATTCAGAAATTGATTCCGCAAGGACGGGTTCACCCTGGGACAAATCATAATTTTTTCTTTTTCTATTATATTCAACATTTGATATATAGCGCCCTATATACCTAACATGAGCCACTTTTAAGTGCTTTACAGCTAGTACATAGATCATCCTCGATATCCAGGGGTTACGATCACCTATGTTATCTACATGTACACCCCTAGAATATGTCATGGCAAAATTGAAAGCTCCCGGGTCTGCCACCAAGCGGTCGGTGTGCGTTGTGTCCCTTGGATATAGCCTAACACTTCTAAGAATTGGTCCCTTACCGTGAATGTGTCGGCGAATATTGTTCTCCTATGTTTAACCGGTAAAGGTTCATGTCACAATCGACACTGTGCCATGTTTGTTTACATTTTTTTCTGTCCCATAAGAGCGCGTGATGGAATGTAAGGTGCGCTCTGATTGGACGCAGCCAGACCTAGCTGCATCCAATGAAAATTCTTGTCGCGGGATTTACGAAATGTGGTCTATATCTGCCAAGGGTGAAGATGAGTGTGCGGATCGTAACCCTTGGCTAGCGAAGATGTACATACATAGATATACCATTCTCATACAATCAATACAATTAACACATACAGTTCTATCATATACAATTCTGAGGAGTTCGCAGGAGCTGCCTTATCAGGCGCTAACTACTTGTCCTATACCACCTGGCTAATATCTCCATATGTGTGTGTATGTATTTGTGCTTGAGAAAAAAAAATATCATGATTGTGTTAATCTCTTTATGCAAAGCAATGGTATCATATTGTCACTGGGCTCAACACTAACTTTTTAAGGCACTTTCCCCGTCAGGCAAGTGAGTGAAAATTTAACTGGCCCAAATGGTTTTTTCACCTGCCCGAACCCCCCCCCCCCCCAATATTACACTGTTTAATGGCTAATAGACTGTTGGAGTACAATCAAATGTGAACTGTATTGTAACAAGTATTAGACGCGCCTTTCCCGCTTTGCCGATAATGTTAAGTCCCAATAGTAAAATTAGTATGAGAAAATACATACAGCAAGATGATATCAGTAACTTGGCCAAATTTGACTGTTTCTATTTAATTACATATCAATAACACTATAAATAGTGGATGCTATAGTAAATTCTCTAAATTCCCATGTTTTTGCGCCAAAACAGCAAAACCTGCAAATAAATTTCCTCCGAATTTCGGTAAGCTCTACAGTATGATAACATTAGTGACTACCCTAAGTTTAATTGATTCTCCGATATCATATAATATATATGTACCACTATAAAAAGGTTGACTTTAACACAAATTCTCAAAATCCCCATGTTTTTGCCCCAAAACAGCAGTTTACCTGAAAATTGTTTAGTACGTATGATGATATCAGTAAAAACCATAAGTTTCAATTGAATCTGATATCAGGGACAATATAAAAAGTGGACTTTAACACAAATTCTCAAAATTCCCATGTTTTTGCCCCAAAACAGCAGAACCTGCAAATCAATTTCCTCCAAATTTCAGTAAGATGTTTAGTATGATGTTTAAAGTAACCAATTTAGTTTCAATTAAATCTGATATCAGTGACACTATAAAAATTGGACTTTAACGCAAATTCTCAAAATTCCCATATTTTTGCCCAAAAACACCAAACCTGTATCACGATTACTTTTAAATCGAGGTTAGGTATTAATTATGATGGTTTGAGTAATCCGAGTGGCCCCAAGGGGGTCAGAGTCACCATTTATACAAGTTTCTGACAAAATTTGGTCCAAATCCATTCAATACTTCATGACAAGTAGGGATTTAAAAGGCCTTTCCCCTATTGAACCTGGCCCCTCCAGCCCTAGGGAGAGGGGGATTTAGATTAAACCATTATACAAAATCTGTTCCCTCTTCCAAAGAATGTTTCTGACCAAATTTGGTTCAAATCTATTAAGTACTTTATGATAAGTAGCGAATTTAAGGAGGCTCGACCCTTTCGCAATTAATCGCTAGATTTCCTTAAAACTTTCATATGTTGACTATGCTACCAGGTAGAGATGATTTTGTGAAAATCTAAGCATTCCTATGACTTGTTTCATTTTTGGTAAAAAACACCAAAAAAATGATTTTTCTCAAAATTTAATGTTTTTTCTATTTTTTTTTCTTGTGAATGTTGTTGAAAATCACAAACATACAATAAAATAAAAAAAGAAATCAATAGCTACCTCAAAAATATTTTATTTGTGGAAAAATGGACAAAACGATTGTTACAAAGTGTGTTATTTTTATATCTAGCAGACAAATTTCAGTATTCACAGTCAAATTTTTTACATACCATATAGTTACATAAAGCACAAGCAAAAAATTGAATCAAATATCACAGACAAGCTTTTTATGCTACTTATTGAAAACTAAATGTAAAACTGTGTCTAGGGTAGGTTTTCTCCCTTGATGCTATTAGGAAGTTTTTATAGTGGGTAGTATTTTTACATAACATACACACTGTGAATACGTACAAGCCAAAATCATTTTAGAACATAACAACTACCGGCGTTCTGTGTTATATTTCAACAACATAATAGTGCATATATAATGACACCAGGCACAGCCGTTGTGCGAACGTTCTGCCAACACGGATAATTCTACCACTCGCCGACTCTCTCTCCAGTTTGAAAAAACATGGCCAGTTGTACCGGTATTATAGGCCTACCTTCCGATTCTGTTTCTATACTGTTGCCGTCGCTGTCAGTGTCCGACCATGTGTCAATATAGTGTACATCTATTTTTGTTGTTGTTTTGCCAAAGGAGTGGTCGTGACAATACTTTATTTGCTCGTAATCTTAAGTTGAAGACTTGAACCGTTTCCTCTCATCTCGCCATTGTTGACATCGCGACATATCACGGTGTAGAGCGAATTTGATACCCCGATTTCAAATACCAGGTACACAAATAAGAAGCTACGTCACCACAAAACGAGAATCAAAACTTGTGTATTACGTTGGGTCGAGCGTCCTTAAAGGCTTTCCCTCCATTTCTCTTATTTGGCCACGCCCCTCCGACCCCTTGGGGTTATAATACTGGATAGACATATCATATTCCTTTAAATATCGGTAAAATCAATACCCATCGGTTGCAGAGTAATATTTTTATATGTACCAAGTACTTATTTTGCATGATATGAAGAATTGTTTCCAACTTTGTCGCAAAATGTTGTGTTTGGTGTGTGTCGATATGTCAGACCAAGATGGCGGCCAATGAAATTGAACAGAAAAAATGTGAATGCATAACCCAAATTATTTATAGAGATTTGTGGGAGTAATTATGGATAGTCTTACGTCAATCACGACAAAACCGCCATGTATTAAGCAAAACCTAACAACTATGTAAACGAAATCCACTCTCATTTTGGATCTATATTACAATGCAGTTTTGCATACAGCAAATCATCTTACAGAAAACGAAATGTCTGCCTGACAATACTTATCTTTATAGGAGTATTTCAATTACCATCTTACAAAGACTTTTGGTCTAAAGGCATATTTTTAGAAAATGAAGGGATCAAATCTGTAATGACAGTAAAAAGATATGAAAAACTTATTTTTTTTGCAAATATCCATCCTATGCATCAATGTTTTGTAATAAATCTATTGAAACTTGCATATACTTCAGATTTTGAAATTTAAATATGTATCAAAATATAGTGTAGGTTCCACTGAAACAAAAAATGTATACTTATAATACCATATTTTGTTAATATTATCTGAAAAATAAGTTTTAAAAACACACATCAATTTTGAATAACAATTGAAAAAATGCCTGAGGGAATAATGGGTGCACAAATTATACACTGTTGCAGAGGTTGGAACAGAGCCAACTCTGACACCCCACCAAGTAAAATAGATACAATGTTGCAACAATGTTCGAGTGGTAAAGAGTTAAAGTGATTAAGTAACATGTGTTCTGCATCTAGCCAAGAAAGTGGGGGCTATTTTTCAAAACCATGGGCGAGCATTTTGATAACTGCATATATTTATTTCAACATTCCTTCACTCTTTGAATCTTACCAGAGTAGAAAGTACTTCTTTACTTCCCCACAAATGCATGCACAGCTGAGTACGTGTAAGGTCTGTTTATAATCAATTGCGGGATGGGAATATCGCAATATTTTGTGATTGAATGACTTATGTGAATGTCAAATAAGCTTGGGGTAGTGAAGATGGGTATGTTTTTCAGCGGTCTCATAAAATGAAAAGTAGTAATGGCTCCCTGAAAAATTATTTGTTTATTTATTAAAACTTTTCTACCATGAAAGAACTATTTTTTTTTTAAATGTCCAACAGATTTATTCATAATGATTGTGCTGTTGTACGTGTTATTGTGGGTTGAAGCTTAAAATGTTAGCAAAGTAATGCTGAAAAAGTAGTTCCCGGTCACTTTTGGGAATCATTCAATCCCAATAGAGTCGAACAAGCCAACACAAAAAAACCTGTCCATTTGGATCATCTATAGTACAAGGGAGATAATCATGCAAGTTTTGCCTGTTTATAGTACAAGGGAGGTAACATGCAAGTTTTTGTTATACAGTGGACTCAACTTAATATCATCCCTGTTAATATCACATTCCTCTTTATATCATGTTTTTCTCAATCACCATTTTTCTCTATGTATAATCTATGTAATTTTATTTGGTTAATATCATGTATTTTGTGGTGAATTACTCTTAATATCATGTTTTTTTAACCAATCACATAAAATATCTAGAAAATGATGTAATTTCCATTGATTTCAGATACAACTTGTACAAAATGTTGCATAGAAAATAAAATATAACCCCAAAAATGATTTATAATTGAAATAATGTTATCTATATATTGAAACATCTTAATATGTATATTGAATATCTTACTGTTTCTCTTAATGTCACATTCCTGTTAATATCATGTTTTTGTCTGACAAATGCAACATGATATAAAGAGGAGTGCACTGTACAAAAAACATTCCCTTTCAGACAAGAGGCCCACAGGTCTTGCACAATTCCCCAGGATACAGTTGTATCTCGGTAATCATGGCAAAATGATTCCCAAAAAGATCCCCAGCACAGAGACAGACACAAAGCCCAATCCTTAATGTAGCACTATCTGTACGAAAGGTCGGTATTATAGGGTAGGACCTCAACTGTTTTCAAGCAGTAACTCAAACTAGGTCCCAAGGGGCGTGGCTACAGTAGCATCCCAGAGTCAATGCTAAAATCATGATCGTAGCCAGCATAGGATGAGCTAGGGATCTTGACCATGGCCATTTCAAGATACTCAGGATTCAGGGATCAAGTCTGCAAGGGTGTACCTGCCCCAAGGATTAACCCTAATATTGTCTTATAAGCCTAGTATTTGTATACATATAGGGGGCTCCCCATGGGGATCAACCTTTCAATTTGTAAAGTTAATTAAAGCAAAATAAGCCAAATTACTACTTTTTGGGTGTCAGGTCAGCTTACCATTTGTACAATTATATATTCCCTACTACCTAGGTATGCTCATTGCTCAAAATCTGATATTGCTGATATCTATCTCTGGTATAGATAACAATCAAGTTTATAAAACCAGTATGGCCAAGGTAGCAGATTACAGAATACATGTGTATTACATATTTCTGCAAAACAAAGGCACATGTCCGAGATACATCAACACAGTGGCTGCAATATACAGTGCAACATATAGTGTATTAATCTATATTATTCTGCAAACAGCATTGTATTTACACCCCATAGAAAGGAATGAGAAGTGTATAAACTTATATTTTCTATGTATGTCACTTGTGTGAAAACCATGGTTATATACACCACATTAAAAAATCCTAAAAAATACCTAAAAAAAAACCCACTATTTTTTTACCCAAAATATGACTCCCCGCAAATAGGATTTTTTTCTTAAGTGCTATCTAAAACTGAAGATTCCATACTTTGTTGCAGAATTATCTGTGTCCCAACATAGGTCGTTTTAGATTTTATCGCCATTTTCCGTCATGTGCTGTTGTCAAAACTTCATTTCCTTTAAATTAAAGTTAGCTTTTCATGTGTATAGACACCCCTTTTCTGAAAGGCCGAAATTTTAATAATTTTTTTTTTCTTTTTTATAAAAATGTGATCTCCACAAATTTCACTTAATCATGCTTATGCCAGTTTTACTTTCTTTTCTTTTTTTTTAAATTTTGATAGGCATAATCTTATAGGGGTTATTCATTGTGTAAAAATATCACAAAATCCTTTTGTACACTGCTACCTTCATATTTTTGTTAATAACTTTTTGGCATGCCCCTAAGCCCCTCCATTTGATGTTTGAGTCCCCACCTCCCTTGAATGCTTCAAATTCCAACTTATATCACTGATATCTAGTGCATTGTTCTAGAAATATACAACTGTAGTCAAATTGCCCCCTTTTGGTTCCCAAACTCTTGTAATCAGCCTTTCCATTTGTATAATCTCAAGTCCTAACCTCCCTTGAATGCTTCCAACCTAATATGACCAATATCCAGTAAATAGTTCTAGAGAAGGTGTTTTAGGAATATAATCAAATTGCCCCTTTCAGCCCCTGGAGGGTCAGCCCTAATATTTGTTCAATTTTGATTGGTTTAGCTCCAGAGAAGATTTTGATCAGAGAAAATTAGCCAAATAACTGTTTTTGACCACAGGGACCTGAGAATTTGTTACAGCTAGTTTTGGACCTAAAATAGGGTGTTTAGAGTAATTTTACACATTTGGGGGATTAAGATCAATTTTCGATAAAAATGCCCCCTCAATGGTCATAAAAGCTATAGCAGACTTCTAACCATGATAAAGAATTCAAGGAAATATAGTTTATAAGGGCTAAAGTGGTATATTATTTAAATTTATATGAGGTATTGTAAGCTTTTATGGCCATTGAGGGGGCATTTTTATCGAAATTGATCTTAACCCCCCAAATATGTAAAATTACTCTAAACTACCTATTTTAGGTCCAAAACTAGCTGTAACAAATTCGCAGGTCCCTGTGTTTTTGACCACATGAACTACATGTAGCTACCAGTGTACAAAAGATTGATCTCCATTGCTTACCCTCATCATGATCAGCCCCCTTTGGGCTTGGCCCCAACATCTCTCATTTTTGAATACCCAGCACTTATATATTAATTAAGGATGATTCCAGCCAAATATGATCTCCAAGTTCAAATCAATATGCAATTATTAAGAGCAAGTCGCGATCGTTGATGAAATAGTTGACGGACGGAGAAATTGTTGACGGACGGACGGACGCTCCGGTATAGCATTAGCTCACATGAACATTAGCCTTTCAGACCTTGTGAGCTTAAATTCAAGCATACACAAACTTAATATTCACCATAGGTATACGTACAAACGCACCCCCATTAATATTCCATAAACACCTATACAAATCGTACGTACACATTTAAATACCAACTGCACGTGCGTATGAAATGAACATAATTGTAATAAACGTAGAGTCGATTTCATTATAACAGCACATGTTACAAGTTTATGTAAAGGTTAACAAATAATCACAAAAACTTATAATAGCACATAGAATATGGAAGATAAAGAAAGAGACGGAAAATAGCTACAATGTTTACCTTGTCCGGCCGATCAGACAGTTTTCTCGTAATGGCGATCGCGAGGGATCCAGACTCGCGCCAAAATGTGAAACGTGAAAATTTGGAATCAATTTCATTGGCGGACGTGATCATGTGCCTATAGGCTATATTCGTGCGCGTGATTTGTACTCATTACATATCTGAGACAAACTATTTATTATCAGAATTCATATCAAATTACTATATTTTATCATGCATGCACAAAGCTATCTGAATAAATTGTGTTCCGTTGCAATTATCATTTCAAGTGACGTGAGTTGTAACGAACATATTATTACATCTTGACATGGGAACTCTTTGGTGTCGTACAGGTGTATAGACATTGCGCTTCCGCCAAATCGCACGTGATCGTGTCGTGTACTGGCCATGGACGAGTAAAGGAATAAGCTGAATACACCAATGCAATATAATATTATATTAAACATTAATTACATGATTAATTATCACAACTTGTCATTGAATACGACTGTTTAGATGCTGTGAACGGTAACACATTAAATAAATTAGATAAAAAAATAATGTTTCAGTGTGACACAAATTCCTCCATTGAAAAAAAAAATATTTTCTGTGATTTCTTTTAAAATTGACAAGGCTCTCCAATGTCAGTATTATTTGTTTTTCTTCTTTTTAGTGTGTATGTATGTGTGTTTGTGTGTGTGTGTGAAAATCATGCAACCCTTGCTTAATCAGAACTCGACCTGCATCGTACCATCATACAACTGCATACCAAATTACAGTTCTTTAATTTCATGACGGGGACTTAGAAAAGTTACTGATAAAAAGTTTGTCATTATAGTATTAAATACATTCTTGTTTTAAATTTCATTTCTAAAACTCGCGTATCGCCTAACTCCTTGCTAATTCCGAATTTGCAGTCGATCGACGTATAACTGTTGTTTTTATTATTGAATATCCGCATTACATTTCTCTTAGCGACGTATATTGGCTTCATTTTTCCTCATGTCCCTTGAAAACTTTGAGACGTCTAGGCGGAGGTACAAAATATATCGCATAACCAATGTCTAACACCCCACCCCCCCCCCCCCCCCCCCCATTTGTTTCCCTTAAGCTAATTGAAAACTCCATGTTAACTAGATATTTTTATTTCCTTTTATCTTATACCAACGCACTGAAATACATGTACGTACAAAAAAATCACCCTATTATCTTTTAATCATCGCGCGATCTCCACAATCCTCGATATCCATGGGTTGCATGTATGTACGTTCTCTACACCACTGGAATATGTCATGGCAAATCTGAAGACACGCTCAGGTGGAAAAAAACCTGACCAATCGCTAGGTTGCATGCCTGTCCTTTGGGGATCACAAAGAAGTTTATTTAACTGACTTTAAAGCCTGTCAATTTTTACCGTTATGTCACCACGAGATTTTTTTGAGATGTACATCAAAGGGCCGAACCAGTCTTCTTGTCTCATCACACGGAGCTGTGATCAGTTTTGCCGTGACATATTCAAGGTTTGAAGAGAGCGTAGGTGATCGTAACCCCTGGATTTCGAGGATGTAGAGAGCGTAGGTGATCGTGACCCCTGGATTTCGACGATGGATCTCCACATGATCCATAATCATCAGCTTTTTCATTGCGGATCATCACCAGAAGAGAACTTAAGTGAAATTTGAAAATAACAGTGCAATGTGAAAATATAAAGTTCAAAGAAACGGAGAATGTATAGATTTACAATACATATTATATATTCAACAATATATTTATGTTTTGCTTAACAATCTATAAGGCCATTTTGTTTTTAATGTATGTCTTTTTAATGTATGTACAGATCTGTCCTTATTTCTGTTGCCAGACTGTCTGTTACATGTCTGTATCACAGTTGTTGGGGTTTCTACCAGTAAATAGAGAAAAATGTATGATAGTTAACATCTATATTAGGAGCCGCCCATTACAGGATGTCATTATATTCTATAATGCGCGGCTCCGGATCCTAATATACATTGTATAACTCCAGCAACAGTGTCTGTTTGTACACCTTATATATGTACGTCTGTTATGTATCTGTCTGTTCATATATACACTGCCATCCAAAAGTTTTGTTACAGACTTTGTGTACATATTTAGCCATTAGCCAACAAAAAATGAACACAGCTGATGCAATTTCCTAAAGATAGTCCACTTATCAGTGACAATTGCATGGCATTTTATTTCAAAAATACCTAAGTCCTGGAAGTTGCAGGGAGGGTCAAGGGAGAGGTCTATTTTTGATAATGTTCAAAAATGAATAAAAGTTGTTTTTCTATCATTTGCACTATTAAATGGACCTGATACAATGGCCCACTGTCAAAAAATATAAGAAAATAATATAGTGTTGAATTGTATGAATAAAAAACGTGAACTTGCAAAAATATTGCATTTTGAGGATTTTAATTGTATCAAAAACCATACTAACATTTAAATGAAAAATAAAAAAACATGGTAAAAAGTTAATTAATACATAAAAAATATTAATATTAATTGTTTCATTTTTATGTATATTCTGTTTATGTGATGTAACGTGTATTTTATGTATCTTGATAAAGGGGCGGATAGCCTTAAAAATTTGACAATTTATTTGTCCGTACTGTCGCTATTACTTCCACGATCACATATCTGTTTCTAATATTACGCATCAAACGAACATTTGTTTGTTAAGATCCAGTACATATAGTGGATCATACCGTCGATATTACTTACTAGACCATAAAAATATTAAAGGCCCAATATACGTAACTTTCGGCAAAAATTGAAGCGAAAATAAAGCCTAACGACTTTTTTGTATTTATAGATTTAGTTAAGATTAACTGATATCAGCAATATTCAAGATGAATTCTTACGCGGTTACCGGTACAGCAGCAGTTAAACCTCGGTATTTGTAAACACACGTCAATTTCTAACTGTCTTTTACCTTCGACTTGTTGATGAAGTGGGCCCCACCTGAGTTATTTTCAATTCTTTGGATTTTTCTGTCAAGAGTTTCTTGATAGTTAACGCTCAGGTTTACTTCGTTTTTGGCTTATTTTTGCATGGCTATCAACTGGATTTTTTTCTTAATTTTTCAGAATCACGAAAAATGTCCTGAAGTAACGTATATTGGGCCTTTAATAGTAATACAAACTTCGTGTTTTGCTCAATTTCAAAGCGTTTGCAGAAGAGATGTATCAGAACTTATGGATGGCAGTGTATGTATATGTCGTGTTTATGTCTGTTACGCACGCATATCAGTGCATTTTGTATGTGAATTTCGACGGCATTTTGTATAATCATACGTATACGTACGCGTCTACTGTACATTTGCATCGACGGTCTGTAACATGAATGCATGTCTGTAACATGTCTGTATGTCTGTTACATGTCTGTATGTCTGTAACATGTCTGTATGTCTGTTACATGTCTGTATGTCTGTTCCATGTCTGTATGTCTGTTCCATGTGTGTATGTCTGTTACATGACTGTACGTTTGTTACATGACTGTATGTCTGTTACATGTCTGTATGTCTGTAACATGTCTGTATGTCTGTTACATGTCTGTATGTCTGTTCCATGTCTGTATGTCTGTTCCATGTGTGTATGTCTGTTACATGACTGTACGTTTGTTACATGACTGTATGTCTGTTACATGACTGTACGTCTGTTACATGACTGCACGTCTGTTACATGACTGTATGTCTGTTACATGACTGTATGTCTGTTACATGACTGTACGTCTGTTACATGACTGCACGTCTGTTCCATGTCTGTATGTCTGTTACATGACTGTACGTCTTATACAAGACTGCACGTCTGTTCCATGTCTGTATGTCTGTTACATGACTGCACGCCTGTTCCATGTCTGTTACATGACTGCACGTCTGTTACATGTCTGTATGTCTGTTACATGACTGCACGTCTGTTCCATGTCTGTATATGAATGTACGTCTTATACAAGACTGCACGTCTTTTCCATGTCTGTATGTCTGTTACATGACTGCACGTCTGTTACATGTCTGTACGTCTGTTACATGTCTGTACGTCTGTTTCATGATTGAAAGTCTCTTCTGTTTTTTACATGACTGTACGTCTGTTATGTTTTTTACATGACTGTATGTCTGTTATATGTCTGTTACGTGACTGTACGTCTGTAACATGTCTGTACGTCTGTTACATGACTTTACGTCTAAATTGCATGACTGTACGACTGTTACATGTCTGTACGTCTATTTCATGACTGTACGTTTGTTACATGACTGTACGTCTGTTTCATGACTGTACGTCTGTTACATAACTGTACGTCTGTTACATGACTATACGTCTAAATTACATTCTGTACGTCTGTTACATGACGTTATGTCTGTTACATAACTGTATGTCTGTTACGTGTCTATACATATGTTACATGCCTGTACGTCTGTTACATGACTGTACGTTTGTTACATAACTGTATGTCTGTTACATGACTATACGTCTAAATTACATGACTGTACGTCTGTTACATGACTTTACGCGTACGTCTAAATTACATGACTGTACGACTGTTATAATATGTATATATGACATGTTTGTACACCTGTTACATCATCATGACTGTACGTCTGTTACATGTCTGTATGTCTATTACATGTCTATACGTCTGTTACATGTATGTATGTCTGTTACATGCATGTATGTCTTTTACATATATGTACACCTGTTACATGTCTGTACGTCTGAATTACATGACTGTACGTCTGTTAAAATATGTATATATGACATGTTTGTACACCTGTTACATGACAGTATGTCTTATGACTGTACGTCTGTTTTGTTTGTTACATGACTGTACATCTGTTATGTCTGTTAAATGACTATACATCTGTTATGTCTGTTAAATGACTGTACGTCTGTTATGTTTGTTACATGACTGTACATCTGTTATGTCTGTTAAATGACTGTAATCTGTTATGTCTGTTAAATGACTGTATGTCCATTACAATTCTCAGGTCCCTGTGCACTAATTAATCCACTAATAAACGAAGTTGGAAATACAACTGCGGCCTCTTGTGACAATTTATAATTAACACAATTACTGTTATTAAGTGCATGGATTTTAAAAACAAAATAAACTTTAAATTTAAATTTAACTACATTATTTTAAAGTTCTAATCTAATATTCCGTGCTGTATGATACGTATACACGGTTATTCCCCTTACTTGTTCCGTGAAAGGTTTACGCTCTTCAATCATATAACGACTGAAGTTGTCAGGTTACAGCTGTCATGGCGGCTTTGAAGGAACTTCGACGCCTACGAGACGAAGAAAGGACTTTGGTGAACATAGCTTCAAAAGTCAGCGACCAACTTAACCGCCTGAAGGTTTAAACCAATTTGTATTATGATAAAAATTTGTGATAAACGATATTTTGTCTTTGGTTGTTCAGTACGGGCGAGTTTCCTCTGGCCCTCTAGGCTCTAACAGGTTGCAGGCTAGGGTTAACGTTGGGCCTACGCATATATATCAGCAACAATTTTGTTACTCACATGGGTATAATAAAGTGAAATAAAAGCACACAAAGTCCTTTTAAAGTCTTGGAACAAAAAAGGGCGACATACACTTCTCATAGTCTGATAAGTAATGCAACAAGCCAACTAGTTAATTAAATGTGTAAGTTAGTTAAAAAATATTTGTTCTTTCCATTGATACCTAATTTGCATGTGAAAAAGAAGAGAAAAGGTCCTACATTTTAAGGACAAATAAAGATTAACCAGGCCATGGTGGGTGCCAAGATCCCCCTGGGATCTTGTTTTGGTTGATGAAAACCCACATCCCGTACAGAAAAACCTAACCTTTGCACATGAGAAACTCATGAGAAGCTCATGAGCAGCACACGAGAAACATGTTAGAAAAGTATGCAAATTAAGTTAAGCACATGAGCTTTAGGGTAGTTCATGTTAGCAAGGAATTAAATTCCTCACCTCAATTGCACATGTGCAAAATTTTCCTCACATGAGGAAATATATTCTTACATAAGCTCATGTTAGGAAATCTCTGCTCACGTGAGCTATTCCTACATCAACTTATCTGCCACTTCCCTCTCAAACTTTAACTGCCATTTTTTAATCTGGCAAAATGGCCGACACAAGGCTGTTGCATTGCACATGGCTCCAGGATTAAATGGAATTTATGGATAACTGTACATGTGATATCACATGATACTATTACTGTATACAAATGATTGATATTAGGTAATGTAGTTTGTTTTGCATGATTATAAAAACCAATTTCCATATATTAGCACAGATTTCAAACTAGTTGATAATTCCAATATTTAAAATGCAATATGTTCTGAAGGAATTTGACTGACAGAAACTTGGTATAGCTATAGTGTACTGCAATTGCAACTCTACATGTACATGTATTAGCAAGGTAAGTCGATCTAGCTACAATGTTTATGAAACAAGATCAATATTATAAATCAGTATGTTAAATTAAGACTTTCCAAAATCTTGACCTTCAATTTCATAGAGTGATTGAAAGTCTAACAGAAATGGCACATACAACTCTAGCTACAATTGTATGAGTTATATATATAAAGCTGTTTAGGATTCAGCTAACCTTTAATGACATGTTTATATATAAGTACATCTAATCTGTTGTTTAATCAATAAAACAGTCTGAATCACATGAAATTGTTTTCAATTTCTTAAATTTACTGAGGGTCAGGGGCTGTTTTATTTTGAATATTGCACATGTGAGCTTATTTTCCTCATGTGAGCTTTTTTCACGTGAGCTTTTTTCCTCACGTGAGCTTTTTTCCTCACGTGAGCTTTTCCTCACATGAGCTTTTTTCCTCACATGAGCTTTTTTCACGTGAGCTTTCAGCCTCATTTGCATGTTAAAATGCACATGAGAAAATGACATTAGTTCTCATGTGAGTTTCTCGTGTGCTGCTCATGTGCTTCTTGTTAGCAAATTTTGGTATGGGATGGGAAGGCTATAGCTATGCGTGCCATAAAAATTGTAGAATATCGGACATCTGATGTCTCTTTGTTCCACCACCACTGATCATCAAACCAGAATAGGAGCCCCCGGAGAGCAAGTGGTCTGATAATCACGCTTGTATACACACCGCATTACGTTACTGTAAGGAATGTGAGTGTTAACATTAAAGGCCCAATATATATATATATATACGTATAACTTTCGGCAAAACTTGAAGCGAAAATAAAGCCTAATAACTTGAATTCTTACGCGGTTACCGATAGAACAGCAGTTGAAACTCGGTATTTGTAAATATATGCGTCCATTTTGATCCGTCTTCTACCTTCTGTTTGTTGTTGAAGTGGGCCACACCTGAATTATTTTCAGTTCTTCGGATTTTTCTGTCAAGAGTTTCTTGTTAGTTACAGCTCTGGTTTACTTCGTTTTAGGATTATTTTTGCATGGTTATTAACTGGATTTTTTGTGTGTGGCATTTTTCAGAATCACAAAAAAATTCCTGAAGTTACATAAATTGGGCCTTTAATGACTATTAATTAAGACATCCTACATCTGGTTTCTCTACCTTTTCCCTGACACTGTTGAAGCTGGAAAGGCAACCAGATCAACGCACATCTTTTATTCCTTAAATATTGTAATATATATTTCACACATATACCCTTTCAAATTGTTGCCTACAGGTGGAGGAGCTAGCTCTAGTGAGTATGATCCGTCAAAGTGCAAATCAGGTGCATTCTACTGAAGAGGAGGACAATCAAACCACAGCTGTTAATCCAGTACCACAACCAGTAAGTAATTAGTCCCCTACCGGCCAAGCCGGGGGGGGGGGGGGGGGACTATTAGTTTACCTGCTGTCAGTCCGTCTGTAAGCACGTACTACATACGTCCATCATAAACTTTTATTTGTTTAGATATCTTCTCCTACAGTTTTCAACCGATTTCTTTCAAACGTTCTTGGCTTGACCACCATGACATGAAGTTGTGTTTTCCTGATCATGAACAACACTTTGCTTACTAGAGTTATGGCCCCTTGGAATTTCATATCTGATGCAGTTTCTGTTATTATGTAATGTTAGATTTTTTTTGTGTTTTCTTTAATTCCTGTAAATTTTGGTATGTTAAATTACTTCGAAAAGCTATGATATTTAACATATTTTATGGGTTTTGCTGAGATATTACAACTTTTCGCATAACAGCATTGCATAGTTAAATAAAGGCATTATGTAGAAAATGCATTTCTGTTGAAAACAGTTATTTGTCCAGAGATCTTCTAGTTTTCAACCGTTATTTTTTAAACTTATTAGGTTTTATCATTATGACATGAAGTTGTGTTTTCTTGAATCACAGTTTGATTCGACAATATTTACAAGAGTTATGGCCCTTTAGGATTTTGTATCTAAGTTGTATCTGATGATTCGGATATTATGTAGAAAGTGTCAGAACTTTTTTTTGTGTTTCCATACTATTATACTTCTGATAGGGAATGACAGGTGTATCATGCCTCCGCTTGCGGTGGTCTTGTTAAGATTATTAAGGTAGTTGAAATGAGAGAAAAATACTCTTTCATGACCAGGTGTGTAAGACATGGAAATTCCATGCTCAGGATTTTCAAACTACATACAGATGCCTAAGGTTTTACCAAATTTAAAAACCGCGCTGGTGGAATTTCTCTATCTACCTAGTCACGAAAAAGTTTTAAAATCTTTTCCAAAATAGACTAAATATTATGTAGCGCTGAACAGATGTTTTGTTTTTTAGACTCTGAAGGCGGAGAACGACACAGATGAAATGTACAAGAATAAACCCACAGAGTTACTCCCCTTGGATCTTTCAGTGAACCAGTCAGGAGTACAACAATTTGGTGAGTTTGTTGTTGACGTTTGTTACCCTGGCAACCACTTCAGCACTTTCTTAATGCCAACTTTTGATAAACAGTTACTTCAGTCTTTTAATAGAAAAGATTGTTGGATGTCAAGATAATGAAATCAGATTAACCAAAACCACGAACGATGATAAACATAAGAATATAAGAATATAAAAATATAAGAAATATACAAGGAAAATGCCAGAAATCAGAATTTGAGCTGACTTAAAAGGTTAGAATTAGAACTACAGTCAATTAACTAAGATACCCGGTATATGTTTTTGTTTAGTTATACAATATGTCTGACTAAGGTATAGTCTTTGTTTAGTTATACAATATGTCTGACTAAGGTATAGTCTTTGTTTAGTTATACAATATGTCTGACTAAGGTATAGGTCTTTGTTTAGTTATACAATATGTCTGACTAAGGTGTAGGTCTTTGTTTAGTTATACAATATGTCTGACTAAGGTGTAGGTCTTTGTTTAGTTATACAATATGTCTGACTAAGGTATAAGTCTTTGTTTAGTTATACAATATGTCTGACTAAGGTATAGTCTTTGTTTAGTTATACAATATGTCTGACTAAGGTATAGTCTTTGTTTAGTTATACAATATGTCTGACTAAGGTGTAGTCTTTGTTTAGTTATACAATATGTCTGACTAAGGTGTAGGTCTTTGTTTAGTTATACAATATGTCTGACTAAGGTATGTCTTTGTTTAGTTATACAATATGTCTAACTAAGGTGTAGTCTTTGTTTAGTTAAACAATATGTCTGACTAAGGTATAGTCTTTGTTTAGTTATACAATATGTCTGACTAAGGTATAGGTCTTTGTTTAGTTATACAATATGTCTGACTAAGGTATAGGTCTTTGTTTAGTTATACAATATGTCTGACTAAGGTGTAGTCTTTGTTTAGTTATACAATATGTCTGACTAAGGTATAGTCTTTGTTGAGTTATACAATATGTCTGACTAAGGTATAGGTCTTTGTTTAGTTATACAATATGTCTGACTAAGGTATAGGTCTTTGTTTAGTTATACAATATGTCTGACTAAGGTATAGTCTTTGTTTAGTTATACAATATGTCTGACTAAGGTATAGGTCTTTGTTTAGTTATACAATATGTCTGACTAAGGTATAGTCTTTGTTTAGTTATACAATATGTCTGACTAAGGTATAGTCTTTGTTTAGTTATACAATATGTCTGACTAAGGTATAGGTCTTTGTTTAGTTATACAATATGTCTGACTAAGATATAGGTCTTTGTTTAGTTATACAATATGTCTGACTAAGGTATAGTCTTTGTTTAGTTATACAATATGTCTGACTAAGGTATAGTCTTTGTTTAGTTATACAATATGTCTGACTAAGGTGTAGGTCTTTGTTTAGTTATACAATATGTCTGACTAAGGTATAGTCTTTGTTTAGTTATACAATATGTCTGACTAAGGTATAGTCTTTGTTTAGTTATACAATATGTCTGACTAAGGTATAGTCTTTGTTTAGTTATACAATATGTCTGACTAAGGTATAGGTCTTTGTTTAGTTATACAATATGTCTGACTAAGGTGTAGGTCTTTGTTTAGTTATACAATATGTCTGACTAAGGTGTAGGTCTTTGTTTAGTTATACAATATGTCTGACTAAGGTATAGTCTTTGTTTAGTTATACAATATGTCTGACTAAGGTATAGTCTTTGTTTAGTTATACAATATGTCTGACTAAGGTGTAGTCTTTGTTTAGTTATACAATATGTCTGACTAAGGTATAGTCTTTGTTTAGTTATACAATATGTCTAACTAAGGTGTAGGTCTTTGTTTAGTTATACAATATGTCTGACTAAGGTATAGGTCTTTGTTTAGTTATACAATATGTCTGACTAAGGTGTAGTCTTTGTTTAGTTATACAATATGTCTGACTAAGGTATAGTCTTTGTTTAGTTATACAATATGTCTGACTAAGGTATAGTCTTTGTTTAGTTATACAATATGTCTGACTAAGGTATAGGTCTTTGTTTAGTTATACAATGTGTCTGACTAAGGTGTAAAGTCTTTGTTTAGTTATACAATATGTCTGACTAAGGTATAGGTCTTTGTTTAGTTATACAATATGTCTGACTAAGGTATAGGTCTTTGTTTAGTTATACAATATGTCTGACTAAGGTATAGTCTTTGTTTAGTTATACATTATGTCTGACTAAGGTATAGGTCTTTGTTTAGTTATACAATATGTCTGAGGTATAGGTCTTTGTTTAGTTATACATTATGTCTGACTAAGGTGTAGTCTTTGTTTAGTTATACAATATGTCTGACTAAGGTATAGTCTTTGTTTAGTTATACAATATGTCTGACTAAGGTATAGGTCTTTGTTTAGTTATACAATATGTCTGACTAAGGTATAGGTCTTTGTTTAGTTATACAATATGTCTGACTAAGGTATAGGTCTTTGTTTAGTTATACAATATGTCTGACTAAGGTATAGGTCTTTGTTTAGTTAAACAATATGTCTGACTGAGGTGTAGTCTTTGTTTAGTTATACAATATGTCTGACTAAGGTATAGTCTTTGTTTAGTTAAACAATATGTCTGACTAAGGTGTAGTCTTTGTTTAGTTAAACAATATGTCTGACTAAGGTGTAGTCTTTGTTTAGTTATACAATATGTCTGACTAAGGTATAGTCTTTGTTTAGTTAAACAATATGTCTGACTAAGGTGTAGTCTTTGTTTAGTTATACAATATGTCTGACTAAGGTGTAGTCTTTGTTTAGTTATACAATATGTCTGACTAAGGTATAGTCTTTGTTTAGTTAAACAATATGTCTGACTAAGGTATAGTCTTTGTTTAGTTATACAATATGTCTAACTAAGGTGTAGGTATTTGTTTAGTTATACAATATGTCTGACTAAGGTGTAGGTCTTTGTTTAGTTATACAATATGTCTGACTAAGGTGTAGGTCTTTGTTTAGTTATACAATATGTCTGACTAAGGTATAGGTCTTTGTTTAGTTATACAATATGTCTGACTAAGGTATAGTCTTTGTTTAGTTATACAATATGTCTGACTAAGGTATAGTCTTTGTTTAGTTATACATTATGTCTAACTAAGGTGTAGGTCTTTGTTTAGTTATACAATATGTCTGACTAAGGTATAATCTTTGTTTAGTTAAACAATATGTCTGACTGAGGTGTAGTCTTTGTTTAGTTATACAATATGTCTGACTAAGGTATAGTCTTTGTTTAGTTAAACAATATGTTTGACTAAGGTGTAGTCTTTGTTTAGTTATACAATATGTCTGACTAAGGTGTAGGTCTTTGTTTAGTTATACAATATGTCTGACTAAGGTATAGTCTTTGTTTAGTTATACAATATGTCTGACTAAGGTGTAGGTCTTTGTTTAGTTATACAATATGTCTGACTAAGGTATAGTCTTTGTTTAGTTATACAATATGTCTGACTAAGGTATAGTCTTTGTTTAGTTATACAATATGTCTGACTAAGGTGTAGGTCTTTGTTTAGTTATACAATATGTCTGACTATGGTATGTCTTTGTTTAGTTATACATTATGTCTGACTAAGGTGTAGGTCTTTGTTTAGTTATACAATATGTCTGACTAAGGTATAGTCTTTGTTTAGTTATACAATATGTCTGACTAAGGTATAAGTCTTTGTTTAGTTATACAATATTTCTGACTAAGGTGTAGTCTTTGTTTAGTTATACAATATGTCTGACTAAGGTATAGGTCTTTGTTTAGTTATACAATATGTCTGACTAAGGTGTAGGTCTTTGTTTAGTTATACAATATGTCTGACTAAGGTGTAGTCTTTGTTTAGTTATACAATATGTCTGACTAAGGTATAGTCTTTGTTTAGTTATACAATATTTCTGACTAAGGTGTAGTCTTTGTTTAGTTATACAATATGTCTGACTAAGGTATAGGTCTTTGTTTAGTTATACAATATGTCTGACTAAGGTATAGTCTTTGTTAAGTTATACATTATGTCTGACTAAGATGTAGTCTTTGTTTAGTTATACAATATGTCTGACTAAGGTATAGTCTTTGTTTAGTTAAACAATATGTCTGACTAAGGTATAGTCTTTGTTTAGTTATACAATATGTCTGACTAAGGTATGTCTTTGTTTAGTTATACAATATGTCTGACTAAGGTGTATAGTCTTTGTTTAGTTATACAATATGTCTGACTAAGGTGTATAGTCTTTGTTTAGTTATACAATATGTCTGACTAAGGTATGGTCTTTGTTTAGTTATACAATATGTCTGACTAAGGTGTAGTCTTTGTTTAGTTATACAATATGTCTGACTAAGGTATAGGTCTTTATTTAGTTATACAATATGTCTGACTAAGGTATAGTCTTTGTTTAGTTATACAATATGTCTGACTAAGGTATAGTCTTTGTTTAGTTAAACAATATGTCTGACTAAGGTGTAGTCTTTGTTTAGTTATACAATATGTCTGACTAAGGTGTAGTCTTTTTTAGCTCACCTGGCCAGAAGGGCCAAGTGAGCGTATGTGATGATGCAGCGTCCGTCGTCCGTTCGTCATCTGTACGTCGTCTGTTCTACATACGTCAACTTTTTCCTTTAAACAACTTCTTCTGAAATACCGAAAGGTCTATTGACATGAAATTTGATTGGTTGCTTTCTTGGAAGAAACTGAACACAGTTTGCAAAAAAAATAACTTTGACCTACTTTCAAGGTCACGGGGTCAAAAATGTTGAAACCTTCAAACATCTTCTTCTGAAATACCGTCAGGCATAGAGAATTCATTTTTGACTGGTAGCTTCCTTGGATGAAGCCAAATATAGTTTGTGAAAAGAAACGACCTTGACCCATATTCAAGGTCACAGGGGTCAAATCTATTATAACTTAAATGACGTCTTCTAATAAACCAAAACATCTAGAAGTATGATATTTGGCTGAAAGGTTCCTTGGATGAAGCCCGACAAAGTTTGCGAAAAGAAATGACCTTGACCTATATTCAAGGTCACAAGGGTCAAATCTGTTAAAACTTCAAACGACTTCTTCTGAAATACCAAAAGCCCTAGAAGCATGATATTTGGCTGAAAGGTTCCTCGGATGAATCCCGACAAAGTTTTAGAAAAGAAATGACCTTGACCTATATTCAAGGTTGCAGGGGTCAAATCTGTTAAAACATTTAAACGACTTCTTCTGATTAACCAAAAGGCCTAGAGACATTATATTTGGCTGGTTGCTTCCTTGGATAAAGCTTGACAAAGTTTGCAAAAATAAAATGACCTTGACCTATATTCAAGGTCACAAGGGTCAAATCTGTTAAAACCTTCAAACGACTTCTTCTGAAATGCCAAAAGCCCTAGAAGCATGATATTTGGCTGAAAGGTTCCTTGGATGAAGCCCGACAAAGTTTCAGAAAAGAAACGCAAATGAAAATGACATTGTCTTACAGGGTCATAGGGGTAAAATGTGTTTAAATCTTAACAGGTTCTTCTAAATGTCTTACAGTAAAAGATTTTAGGGGACTTTAGGGTTACACTACAATATAAGTCAGAGATTGATACCAGGTGAGCGATGCTGGCCTATTGGGCCTCTTGTTTAGTTATACAGTGAGTATATGCCTGACTAGTTTGCTTTTTATGTCCTTTAGATGAAGAGGAGGAGGAAGAGGATGATTAAGAAGTCATGGATACCAAATGTTGAACTAGACCTAAGTATTGAAGAGGTCAAACAAGGAACCATTGTGTCTAGTAGGAGTCTGACCAGCATACAGGGCTGCAGTGTGAGGTCACATGACAGGACTGCAGTGTGAGGTCACATGACAGGGCTTCATTGTGACAGTGTGAGGTCACATGACAGGACTCCAGTGTGAGGTCACATGAGAGGACTCCAGTGTGAGGTCACATGACAGGACTTCAGTGTGACTGTGTGAGGTCACATGACAGGACTCCAGTGTGACTGTGAGGTCACATGACAGGACTCCAGTGTGAGGTCACATGACAGGGCTTCAGTGTGACTGTGTGAGGTCACATGACAGGACTGCAGTGTGACTGTGTGAGGTCACATGACAGGACTCCAGTGTGACTGTGTGAGGTCACATGACAGGACTCCAGTGTGACTGTGTGAGGTCACATGACAGGACTCCAGTGTGACTGTGTGAGGTCACATGACAGGACTGCAGTGTGAGGTCACATGACAGGACTCCAGTGTGAAGTCACATGACAGGACTCCAGTGTGACTGTGTGAGGTCACATGACAGGGCTTCATTGTGACTGTGTGAGGTCACATGACAGGACTGCAGTGTGACTGTGTGAGGTCACATGTCCTGGACTACAGTATGATTTGAAATATACTTTATATACTTTTGAATTCTTATTAAAATTTAAGTGTCTTTGATTCATGGATGTAGGTGCATTTTGTGTTGAACCATGAGGAGGAACAGTATTATATCAAAGATGCTGCTAACCTTTTGACAGTTATTGGTCAACATCTTACATGTTAAATTTTGATTCAGCTGCTTGAGTTACAATATAATGCATGATTTGAGAAAAATGCATTGTAGAGAATGTATATGAAAGGCATAGATTTAAAACCTGCTGCATGAAAACTATTGGACAATTGTTAAGAAAACTAAACTATTTTGTATATAATTTAGCTATTTCAATAAATTGGAACAGAAGATTTTCAGTTATAATGAGTTATGATTATAGAACTTGTCATCCTTCTGATATGTAATCTGATGACGAGAAACAGCCAAACTCATATAAGTTGTCTGACATTCTACTACCACCAGTTCTCCACCTTTGGTTCACGGTTTCCAAGTGGTTAATGTGTCCGACATTCTACTACTACTAGCGTCTCCCACCACCACCACCACATCTGGGTCATGGTGGCCAGGTGGTTAAGGTGTCTGACATTTTGCTACCAGTAGCCCTCTGCTTCTGGGTCGTGGTGGCCAAGTGGTTAAAGTGTCTGACATTCTGCTACCACTAGCCCTCCACCACTGGGTCATGGTGGCCAGGTGGTTAAGGTGTCTGACATTTTGCTACCAGTAGCCCTCCACCTCTGGGTCACGGTGGCCAAGGGGTTAAGGTGTCTGACATTTTGCTATCGCTAGCCCTCCACCTCTGGGTCACGGTGGCCAAGGGGTTAAGGTGTCTGACATTTTGCTATCACTAGCTCTCCACCACTGGGTCAGTGGCCAAGTGGTTAAGGTGTCTGACATTTTGCTATCACTAGCTCTCCACCACTGGGTCAGTGGCCAAGTGGTTAAGGTGTCCGACATTTTGCTATCACTAGCCCTCCCCCTCTGGGTCAGTGGCCAAGTGGTTAAGGTGTCCGACATTTTGCTACCACTAGCCCTCCACCTCTGGGTCACGATGGCCAAGGGGTTAAGGTGTCCGACATTCTGCTACCACTAGCCCTCTACCTCTGGTTTTATACTAGTTTTATAAACACTCCAAATTTTACAGGACAGTTCCACAGTTTTCAACCGCCTCTTTCAAACTTTGTACATTCATTTACTATGTTATGACGCTGTGTTTTCTTGAACAGATGTGACTATATTTAGAAGAGGTATTTCCCTTTATATCAAGTTTTTATTACAAGTTTTAACATATATAATGGAACAAAAGTATTTCATATTTCCATTATTTCTGTAATACAATGAAGTTTTCACTTTGGTATATGACGGGCATATAGTGTCCGTCCCGCGACACTCATGTTTTTAACCGCCACCCAATCAAATACCTTGCCACATGTCATGTGATTTGCTACACAACAATTCAAGGGGCACTGAGAGCAAAGTCAGCGTGTTTATACAACACCAGGAAATCTACAAACAAAAACAATTACACAAAAGAATAACCCAGATGTAACAACTGTTGACTAAAACGGGCTGGTTCAGATCAGTTCAGTCCATAGTGACATAGGAATGATAAAATTAAATATTGAACATAACTCATTCACCCTTAGACACTTTGAACTCTTCATTCAAAGGATGAAATAGGTCATTATGAAATTTCAGGGACGTGCTTCTCTAGGTTGTGTTGGCCAAGTGGTTAAGGTGTCTGATATTTTGCTACCACTAGCCCTCCACCTCTGGGTCTTGTTGGCTAATTAGTGGTTAAGGTGTCTGACGTTTTGCTACCACTAGCCCTTCACCTATCAGTCTTGCGAAGTGGTTAAGATGTCGGACATTCTACTACCACTAGCCCTCCAGCTCTGGTCTTGTTGGCTAATTAGTGGTTGAGGTGTCTGACGTTTTGCTACCACTAGCCCTCCACCTCTGGGTCTTGTTGGCTAATTAGTGGTTAAGGTGTCTGACGTTTTACTACCACTAGCCCTTCACCTCTCAGGCTCTGGGTCTTGTTGGCTAATTAGTGGTAAAGGTGTCTGACATCTTGCTACCACTTGCCCTCCATTTCAGGAGTGACAAGACTGAGAATGCTTCAGGCGTGTTTCCTTACCACCGGACAGAATCAAACAAAGAACACAGAGAAGGTTTAAATTATAATTTTAATGACACAACACATACTTTCCTAGTATTCTGTCTCTGACTCTGTCATACACTCCTTATTAAACAGTTCATATTACACAACATATCTCTACTACAATCACGAAGAGGTAATTCTCTTTTTCTTTTTGTCTGTTCACCAAATTTGATGGTTTTCCTGCCTTTTTTTATCATAAACCCTAGTTTGCAACAAAGTGTGACATCAAAATTTTCCAATATAATCTATAGTAGTAAAAGCCAGTGTCACCTTTTATTTTGATTTTCAATTCGAACATTTTTTCAATGATCAAGTACTAGTGAGTAAAGATGAATAAATTTTTTATCATGGTAATCAACTGAAACTTAAAATTATTCTAGTGACAATTACCCAATATAGATTTCTCATTTACGATTGTAGTGACAATAAATGAACACTTAGTAGAGCATTGCATAACGACTTTCAGCATTGACCACCTCACGAGCATCCTAACGACAGCTTCCCGTACGTAGCTATTCCATTATATCTATGATAAGCTCATACCAAATTTGAAAACCCCTCCGGGGGGGGGGGGGGAATTTCCCTATCTTTCATCTCTGGTCATGAAAGAGTCTTATAATCTTGCTCTTTTTTTTATAGACTTCACAGTCATGGGAGAAGTTTTATTTTTTGTTTAAACTTTTTTTTAAATTTAAAACCGAAGATAATTTCTTGACATATATCTTATAAACTTTCCATCAACATATTGCATGTGTTCATAAAGACCGAGAGACTAAAAAAAAAATTATCGCTAGTCAACTTTAAAATCAATGGTAGCTAGCTATATATATACAGCTGATGGGAACACTGTTTTGATCTTATTTCTTTTCAAATTTAAACCACGACAAAATGAAAATAAAACTAGTCGTTTGACATCTCCTCTATTCCCACTTTGACTATTACTGCACACGTAAAATTTGGTTGTTGTGGCACTTAGATTTAGAAAAACTGATTTAAACACAAAATTGTAATGTTGATGGAGATAGTGACAAAGTAAATTGGCCGTGAAAAGTTGGACGCCACCACCAGTGTTTGATGTATGGGTTAAGATTCATCTACAGTCCAACCTCATCGTCTCAACGAGACCTCAAAAGTAGACCGCGGCATCCAGCGTTTGATGTATGGGTTGAGATTCATCTACAGTCGAACATCGTTATCTCGAAGTCGACGAGACCTCAAAACTTTGAGTTATCAGAGTATTAAAGCTAGGTGGGATTATATACTTGGCATGAAATCTGTCCGGGGCTGAAGATATACTTCTAATTAAACGAAGTCTTTGAGTTACATAAGTTTGAGATGAAGAGGTCCTAATGTACATGTACTACCTCCTCCATAAGATGCATCTGGGCCCGTATTCATGAAACCGTTCTCATGCTTAAGTATGGATTCTGTGCTCAAGCCTTATTACTTGTTATGGCTATAAATTATTCAAACAATCTAATTTTGTCAAAGTTTTGGTAAAGAATTGAAGAGGCATGAAGTCGAAAGCTGTTTTCAACATTTACAATGACTTTTTGCCTATTCGACATGATTCAGGTGAGGTTCAAGAAAGCTGGCTTGAGCACATAATCTATGTTTGAGCAAGAGAACAGTTTCATGAATACAGGCCCTGTTGTCCCAAGTTTGACTGAGGGCTGATTAAGATGCAAAATCTCATGTTGATGTTGATGTCGCTAGCAAAGCCACACCTATGATATGGCAAGGCAAAAACCTGACATTGAAATTTTCTGAATTTACAGATGTGTCTGAGCTTATCAATGATAAAATATGATGCTGTGTACAAACTACTTGACTCATTTACAGCAAATCATTCAACCGTAACCATGTAAAATTGTATAATTGCACAATAAATAATGATAAAAGAAAGATTTTAAAAAGTTCTACCAAAAATAGTAAAACAGATATTAATGACAAGATAATATAATGCATATAACAGACTCCAACAATTACAACGACAGACCGACACACATATATTGATGTTTAAAACATTCATAATTACAAATATTTCAAAAATATGTATACCCAAAAATTAATCAACTATCAAATTTTAATTGAACTATTCATTATCAGGACCTCATATTTTGACATACATAAATTGTACCCAGGTATTAATTTCTCTCTGAAATAATTTAAACATGCAAAAAAAAAAACCCAATTCAGGATAACAATTTTACCAGTAATTGATATTTGATAATATGGCAGATGATATGAATTTCATAGCACAACCTTTGAAAAATATCAGTTTTGGTCCCATATAGATATGATGAAATGGTCATGGATGTGTTTGATGTGTCTGGGGTACCACTAATAGTCTGTGATATATAGATTTATAGGGACATTCAGCCTGTGCAATACATTGTATGTACAATTTTACCCACACACTTATACACAGATATCTAATCATTGTGGTCATATATCTCCCATCAGGGATCGATCAATATTCCTGACGAGACAAAAAACATCATCTCAAACATCTTGGTTTTGATTTTGATGAATCTTTTACAAAGTACAGACCCCAACAGCGATTATAGAACCAGGCCCTCAACATTATGGAAACATTCAACACAACACAAACAAATATCAATATTCCATATAGTACAGGGTCTGGTTTAGAAATGTTCCAGATTGTAAGGTTCTGGTATAGAAAGGTTCATATGAAAAGGTTCAAGACTGATGTGCAGGGTCTGGTTTGTACAAGGTCTGGTTTGACAAGTTTCTAGTCTGTCACAGGTCTGGTTTGTACAAAGTCTGGGTTGAAAAGTTTCTAGACTGCCCAGGGTCTGGTTTGTACAAGGTCTGGTTTGAAAAGTTTCTAGACTGCCCAGGGTCTGGTTTGTACAAGGTCTGGTTTGAAAAGTTCCTAGACTGCCCAGGGTCTGGTTTGTACAAGGTCTGGTTTAAAAAGTTTCTAAACTGTCACGGGTCTGGTTTGTACAAGGTCAGGTGTAAAATGTTTCTAGACTCACAGGTCTGGTTTGTTCAAGGTCTGGTTTGTACAAGGTCTGGTGTAAAATGTTTCTAGACTCACAGGTCTGGTTTGTTCAAGGTCTGGTTTGTACAAGGTCTTGGTTGAAAA
The DNA here is from genome assembly GCA_947623455.1 of Mimachlamys varia. Classification (NCBI taxonomy): domain Eukaryota; kingdom Metazoa; phylum Mollusca; class Bivalvia; order Pectinida; family Pectinidae; genus Mimachlamys; species Mimachlamys varia. The sequence goes on along the minus strand of OX392544.1, from coordinate 38,210,697 downwards.
GTTTCTAGACTGTCAAGGGTCTATAGTTTTAGCAGGTTTTACAGTTCACACACAGTTTTGGTACAGTGTAGCCAGCTTCTATATTCGCTAACATGTACTATTGACAAAGGTTAAACCGGTACCTAAACCCTTTCAATATACAATGCACAGTTAGGTTATTGTCCTGTAATTAACTCAACTACTATAAACGTCATTAACTTTAGCTGTAATCTTTTCTAGTGATGTTTGCATTTAATGCATTGCCCTGAAGTATGATAGCCCTAATTACAGTTTCTGTATATTGCTGTCTACATTAAATATTGAGAGTACTCCTCTTCATCATCTTTGCACTTATATCTGTTTAAATTTGGTTAGGCTCTAAAATTTGAGTTCGCTGAAATAAGAAAAACACTCATGATATCATTTGAATCAGTTGTATGTTTTGAGTGAGCCTACATAAGTATGTTTACTGTATGGAAAGTAAGCCATACAAGTTCCAAATACATATATATTACAACACCAGCAATACTTCATTATTTCAGTGGTCCTGCCATGAAATTACAAAGCTTACATGTATAAGTTTTACCACAAACATTTACTAGTATGTAAAACTTGTTACTTTTCAATTGAGGTTCAAATAAGGCTTAGCTATTTAAAAACTTTCTAAACATTTTTCAGACATTAACATTAAAGGATCAGTGGTCTATCAACAAGCTATCACGCTGGTATATTGTTTTCTAGACCAGCTAGAGCACTAACTCATTCCCCCTTAGAGACACATTTGAATTATTCAAATTCAATGGTCGGAATAGTTCATAATGCAATTCTGGGGGTGATTGAGATAAACAGGACCAGTGAACTTTTAATTCAACTTTGGGTGAGTAACTTTTTTTGTTAATTCCACCTGTTAATCTTTAAAGGCCCAATATACGTAACTTCAGGGAAATTTTCATGATTTTGAAAAATTCTAAAAAAAATCCAGTTGATAACCATACAAAAATAAGCCTAAAACGAAGTAAACCAGGGCGGAAACTAACAAGAAACTCTTGACAAAAAAATCTGAAGAATTGAAAATAATTCAGGTGGTGCCCACTTCAATAACAAACCGAAGGCAGAAGACAGTTCAAAATAGACGCCTGTTTACAAAATAGCGTGTTTCAAATACTGCTGTACTGGTAACCGCGAAAGCATTCATCTTGAATATTGCTGATATCAGTTAATCTTTACTAAATCTATAAATAAAATAAGTTATTAGGCTTGATTTTCGCTTCAAGTTTTGCCGAAAGCTACGTATATTGGGCTTTTAAATGAAATTGTAACAGTACCAGTAAAAGAGTATAACAACATAATATATCATGTCTCAATTTTGTGATGACCTATCGGTGGGGATTCAGGACTTTCTCTCTTTGTTTTCTGTCTCCTTGTCGAAAAAATGAAAAACAGAATAAAAAAGCAATGGAACAATTCTATCATAGTCTACACAGAATGGGAATCTGTCAACACCAAAGCAAAGCTTAAAAAATTTGTCAAGAAAAAAAAATCCATCGATACACTTCACCAGGAATACTCCGGTACAGTACTTTCCTTTCCAATCCAGTCTTCCAGGCATATTAGTGAAAAGTAAAATCATGAATCTTTATCATGAGAAGATTCCTTTTTCTGAAATCCAACCCTGAATCAATAAAATAAAATATGAAATGTCTATATAAGCACAGATATAATTCAACATTTTCACTCCATCCATCCAAGTTACGATGAAATAGAAACACAAATATGAAACAGACTATGGAATCTTTTCTTTTTCATAGCATCCCCTTCTTTTTTCACTGGAAATTGATACTGACTATAGCTGCCCTGGCGCAGTCATCCAAATAGCATTCTCACAATTTATATTAATGAAGATTTCTAATTTCCTTGCTTTCATTTCTTTTTCTTCTTTATCTCCTTTTCTTTCCTCTGAAGTTTCATCTTTTTCTTTTCATCTTTCTGTCGTTCTTTCTCTTTCAGACTGGAAACCAGCTTGTAAGCAAAGAAAACTGGAAGAAAATAAACAATTTAAATTAACAATTTAACTGAAGTTATATAACATAATTTGTCTGTCCCCCATGTTTTAACAACTAACTTAATTTTTTCCTAAACTAGATTAATATTCATTAAAGGCCCTTTATACATAACTTTAGGAAATTTTTCATGATTCTGAAAAAAATCCAGTTGATAGCCATGCAAAAATAAGCCTAAAACGAAGTAAACCTGAGCGGTAACTAACAAGAAACTCTTCACAGAAAAATCCAAAGATTTGAAAAAAAATTCAGGTGGGACGGATTATTTGAAAACCATTTTATTCCTCAAACTATTGATCAGGTCCACACGAGTTCGAGTAAGTGCACTGGGTTTTACTGTACTTGGAAATTACAGTTTCAACGATCAACTATATGCTAGTGTTAGCTTACAATCTCATTGGTTTCCACAACCATAAGTATATATATTAGTACTGAATGTAATTATCTACGTATGTATACTTTACAAGTATATTACATGCAGTCTCTTATTAAAACAATTAATAGGAAGATTATAAGACTCTTTCATATGCGTGTATGTAGGATAGGGATGTTCCACCCGAGGGGTCACAAAATGTGGTGAAACCCGAGGCTTACCGAGGGTTTTACAACATTTTGTGATCCCGAGGGTGGAATATCCCTATCCTACATACACACATAATGAAAGAGTCTTTTTCTGTCATAGCAACTACCCGAATAAGCTCTAAAACCATGAAAATATGTTTAAACAGGCTACCATTTTGAAATTTCAACTTTTTCCTTGAGCTTTTTTGACAAAAACGAATTACACAGCGAGTTTAAGCATACCTTATATTTGCAAACAAAGTTTGCTTAGAAAAATTAATCTCCTCTTCCTGGTGTTTATGGTTAAAATTTTGTGAAAGGTTTTAATTTTATCACACCGTCTTTTTCTCTTTCCGGCATCAGAGTTTACCGTATTCGTGATGTCATGTCATTGTGGAGTCATTGTGACATCATGTCGCGTGAAATGCTATGTAAGATAGATTTTTCTTACATAGCTTTCTTACATGGGCAACCTCAATCCAACATGGCGAGATATAAGAGAAAGGAATGTAACAGAAGGTTCTGGGCCTGTATTCATAAAATCGATCTCATATTAGCAAGGTTGTATAGGACTAGTAGTTAGCACAGGTCTGATTAGGCAGCTCCTGCAAACTCTTTAGAACCGTATATGATTTAAAAATAACTTTCTATTTTGTTTAGGGGATAACTACAATGGAAAATGGGTAAATTCAATAACCGGCAAAGAAAAATTTACCCGTTTTCCATTGTAGTTATCCACCGATAACCTAAACAAAATAGAAAGTTTATCCTTACAGTACGTTTCTGTGAAATGTTCGTAACTATTTTGTTCATTATAGTCCCATCTTTGGACACAGAATTCATTTCAAAACTAATAAATGCGAGAATGGTTCAATAAATGTAACAGCATAAAAGTTGCAAAAATCGTAGTATGCTCCACCCACATTTATTGTTGATGACGTCACACAATTGTGTTTCAAACTGGAGGATTTGCCTAGCTCCGCCCACATGTATTGTTGTCAATGTCATATAAATTTTGCACATGTTTGAGTACAGTTATGAGATGATAATGATAGACTGTGAAACAATGCATCGAGTGAATGTCAGCTACATTGTAGTGTAGATTATAAACGTATCATCATAACTACATGTTAATTGTATTGATTGCATAAGAATTACATATATCTATGTACTGAAACTTTATATGCAGTTTATATGTTAGCTAGATAGGGTGCAATATCTAATATTGTATATTTTATTTATTTATCCCTCTAATTATATCATAAACATGTGATTGAGCTATCATTGATCACGTAGAAGACACATACAGCTATATGTTTTATATACCAGATTTGGGAATCATTTTGCAAAACATTGAATCACTAAATTCTTGAAACAAAGACTGGTCTGACAGGTGCCAAATATAATGAGCAGCCAAAACAACTGAAGGTTCAAACTATGTGGACAGTGTCTGGTATTCCTATGTTTTTTCAGATGTGTTTTCCCATAGAAATACTGCCCTTAAACGACTTTAGCTGTTAAAAGAATGTAAAACAAAATTAAACCCAACCATCCCCAGAAACAATTTCTAACCCAGACTCAAAAGCCCCTTCATCTGGTAAAACAATTGAAAGGTTCTTTTGACAGTCAAAAATTTCCAAGAAGGCTCAATCTTATAAACTATTTTTTTAAACTAAGAGCAGCGATCAATTTACAATTTATTTTCATGAGTCCTTTTTGTAAATATTGCCGAAAGCTATGGGTTCCATAATGTTAAATTGAAGTTAAGTATTTCAAGAAATTCCATGAGTCCTTATAACTTTCATAATTTTATGAGTACTGGACTCAAGACTCGCACGTAGATTGATAGCTGTAAGAGGCAGCTGGTTGGCTTTTTTATTGGCTATTATTTTTACTCTCATAATTTGAATTGTCAAAGTATTCCACTGTACTAATATCCACCATCTCTCTAGCTAGTCTAACATTGTTGCAACAACACTGACCAAGTGAACAACATTGAAAATGAAATATTCTTAAGCACAAAGCTAGAAGGTCTCATGATTTGTCAACATGTATGTACGTCTGTTTCAAGTAATTAAACCAGATTTACAAATTTGATAGTTTCAAACGGCTCTAAAATTTTGAAACATACGTTACATTTGACAACTTTTCCATAAGAGAATGGAGATAAAGCAATGAGGTGTGGAATTTGTTTATCATTCCGGAAATTTACTTCAATACCATAGAAACAATACATTTATTCTGATATATATGAGGTGACTATTATGAGTTTGAGCATATGTTTAAAGACACTTGTAACACACCTCTGCTCCAAATCAGTCAGTTTTTCCTACCGAAAAACGCCGGTTCATGAAAAACTCCAAGAATATCAAACAATAGTCGAAATTTATCTAATTTGATTATTAAAAACGTCTGATTTTATGTTAGAACAATAAAGATCTCAATAAAGACTAGATATAATTGCCAACATATAGGATTATATCGTACCGACAACCAGGACAAGAGTCAAAACTGGTGGGGGGGTGGACTTACGGAACAGCGATCCTATTATTAGCCCAGGTACAATAAATACAGCATTGTCGATGCTTTCCTTGACTGGTCCTGATCCGTATTCAACCATGACGATGCTCTGTGGGGTCAACTGTCCGTTACCAACCTCACCCGGGTCACAATCTGGTAAAAACTTCTGATAATCTGGCCAGCTGGCACACCGGATGTGGACGTTGACTTACCGGAAGTAAAAACGAGTAAGTGGCTGTACTAAACAAAGCGCGAGACATAAGTGAAAGACGTTGACAGGACCACGGGCTAAGAAAGCATCTAATCTAATTCCGTGAAAAGAAATATATATATGTAGATAATAATATGGTGCCATATATATATATATGTAGATAATAAATTTACCGGGTCGTTTCGCGCTAAATCCCGTTCGCCCTAACGTTAGGTTGTTTCGCCCTAAAACCAAAATTTTAGGACGAAACCTTGTTTGTTATTGTTTTCTCCGTATAGTAGTTTAAGTCAACAATTACAGCTTTCCAGTCTTCCATGTTATTAAAATAATAAAAAGGTGCGTTTGTTTGTTGTTTTATCGGTTTTGGCAGAAGGACGTATATCATATATATACGTCCCTGATTTTGGTTAGTACATTGTAACCAAAAAAACGAATCCGGAGTGCGGTATTTTTTTCAAATCGACAAACAGTAACATGCAATATTTTTCTCGTATTTTATGAATAAGTAAACAAAATAATTGGAATAGTCTTATGAAAGAGCTTACAATTGTTTACCTGTCGCATAATTATGCAACTATATATAAAGATACTTTATCTGTTATAAGTTATATACTCCCACTTACAGTTACTATACATTTATCTATACATTTTAATTATATATACACAACTATTATAAGTATCATTTTAAGATTATAGTTCTTTCTTTGTCTTATAAACATGTATGACGGGAAATTAATTTAGATTCCAACTATACAGTTATACTACTAAAAATTAGATTAAATCTGTATCCAGGGACGTATACGTCCCTGTATGTATCTATGTACTTGTTGATATTGTTTTATTTTATTCATATTTCGTGATAATATTATAGTGATATTTCTCGGGACGTATACGTATATTATATATGTATCATATGAACTTAGTGATATTAATTGAGTATGTATTGTATATAGAGACGTACATGTATAAAGCTAGAGATTGGCAACTCTCTCTTTTTGAATTCTCTTACCGGAGCTCACACGTGTCGGGCGGACTATGCGGAATCCATCAATTTCATTGCTACGGTCAATGATATCGTTAGAGGTGTTCCGAAATGCAAAAATTACGGCTGCCATAGGCGGCATTAATATTGCAAATCATGTTATCAAAATAAAAAAAAATATATATCATATGCCTTGATTTTTCCCTAGAAGATCTTTTTCAACATATTTTGATTACTACTATTGTGATTACTTGCTGTTTTCACTTCAACTCCATAAAATAATGACTAGATCTATGCAGTTTAAATATGAAAATTTACCGTGATTTACTGTATAAAGAAAATAGGCAAGAATTTTCTTTAAACTCCTTTTTTTCTAGACGGTCAAGTTTAAATCTATTTGGTGATTTGTATTTTATCATGTTATATATCAGTCTTCTTTGGTTCAGCCAGGGACGTATATGTGAGACAGGCAAAACCGTCGTTAAATTCCTTTTTTCTAGATCTAGACGTTAAATTTTAAATCTATTCATGATTTAAATTCTATTTTTTCATAATATTCCTTCTCATATATCGATTTAAAAACATATTTAAAAAAAAAACATGTGATTTCACACTGTTTAACTTTTTATATGAGCATCCAAATGATTATTTTATTTACTTCGCCTATTTAATTTGCTAGTTGTCATTTCAACGGTAATTATATACTGGGACACACAAATAACCCCTGTGGGGATGGAGAGCCGCGGGGGTCATCACAGGTGTGCAGATGACTTACCTGTGGAGATCTTACGGGAGCCGAACAAAGGGAGGAAGGTGTGGGTAGGGACAAAAAGCCTCAAGGGATCGTTCAGTACGATTAAAAAAACAACAACATTATTTTCCACTATCGCTTCCTAGTACCCATGTGTGTAGCCAATGGGAAGGCAGTATTCAGTCACGTGATGTACTAGAAAGTGAGCGAGCACTATCAAATTTGGCGCGATGTTCAACGTGAATCTATTATGACGTCACTATTGAGTTACGTCACTATTACGTCGTGCTATCTGTTCTGCTTGGAAATGTCTGACTCTGGAAACGACCCAAAGCTGGCAATGGTATATCACAATAAAACGAGTTTTGGTATATACATATGTATTTAAATGGAAGGGTGATGTACTAAACCCATTTTGGCCCTATTGCCTCGAAGTAGGTCTCGTGATGAGATAGTGCCCTCGCCTTCGGCTCAGGCACTATCCCACCCCTCGACCATACTATGAGGCAATAGTGCCGTCTCAACAGGGCCATAATGGGTTTAGTACATCACCCTTTAATTTAGATACATAGGTATACAGCAAAATACTTTTTAATGTGAAATACCATTGGGTATTTTCATTGAGAAAATCATTCAGGGCGTTATATAACAATTTGATTAGTATATTTTGTGGTAATTTCTTCATTGTCAGTTGTTATTTCTGTTGCGACAAACTAAAAACTACAAATCAAACAGATAGTGTCTAAAAAGAACACCGCCTTGGCGCAGAGACCGCTGAACTGGGCGCCGCCATTTTTGTATACGTTCATTCGGGTTTCTCGCTTCTTTACCCTGGTTTAACGACAAGTGTAGAAAAAAAATCGAAATTCGATTTTCACTTTCAGAATCTGGTAAGCAGCGATTTGATTGGTGAATACAAAGGCCATCTGCACATGACCTTCTACTGGTCGCTGTCAGATCCTACACACGATAATATAGTGAGGATCTGTATTTTAATTAGATTGTATCAAATTTGGCGCGTTGTTCAACGTGAATCTATTATGATGTCACTATTACGTCGTTCTACCTGTTCTGATTGGAAATGTCTGACTCTGGAAACGACCCAAAGCTGTGAGGCAATAGTGCCCTCTCAACAGGCTAGGGCCATAATTAATAGGTAAATAGAATCCATATGTTTAGCCAATGAGAAGTCAGTATTCAGTCACGTGATGTACTAAATATAATTAAGGCCAGCGTTGAGAATACAGGAATTATTAGTTCTTAGTAGATTTATATACATGTAGGAACTTCAAATATGTATTCGTAGATATATCCCTTCGAATATCAGCTGTCTCATAGAGTATATATAGAGGCTCTTCGTTACTTTTATTGTCATAATTGACATAAATCAGGTACGTCCCTGCATAAATTAAATTATTAATAAGTTGATTACCGGTTAATAGTATAACAATTATTCATTCACTGGAATAGGAGATCTGCATATAGCTTGGTTAAAATTATTGCATTGTTAGATAATTTACTACTTATTACCTACTGTTTAAAGATCAGGTTCGTTGTTTGCTAAATATAACTTATATTTATCTATTGTGGATGTATTACAAGGCGTTTTCGTGGTGTTATTGTCAGTGAATAAAGTCAAAGTTCTGGAGATCGAAATGTGGTCCAAATAAAGATTTATTAAGGTAACTTTCTCTAGGTCGGTAGGCGATTTCTGGAGCATCCAAAATCACACCCGTATAGTCCGAGGCCTAGGTCCTAACTGATCTTACAAGCATAATAGTTCCATTAAGTACATTGTTACAATAGCAAAAGAGAACATACAATAAGTGAGTGACATCTGTCATTTAAGCAGTTGGCCTTTCAGACCCAAGCCGTACCCGACCAGGTGAGATAATTCTACCTCGCTGTCCTTTGTCCGAGTCCGACCTGGTAAGACCAGTTAATCATGTTACGCAAAAGTTAAAAGGTATATGGTATACGATGGACATATAGTTGATACATGAATTAATCTGACAACAATGATTCAAACGAATTACTTATAACTACTTCAAAGGAAACTTTTGTAAATAGACCTTATCTAAATTAACACGAGTTATGGAGAATTATGATACAATTTACATAAAATAATTCCATATTAGCATTGTCAGAAGGAATAAATGAAATGAAAGTTCGGAACTTTGTAGTTTAAAATACACCAAATAAGGAATTAAATTAAAGTTCAAATAAAGCACTTTTATCATAATATTTCGTTATGATAACTTCCCTCCGGCTCCGGTAAAGTCGCGTCCTGCGGCTTTGTTTAACGATAAAAACCACGTCCGTAATTTCGATTATGATATCCTCTGCCGTTGTTCCGTTGATTTACAACGGATGGTGTGTGTGGTACCGGATTTAACTGTTGTTTTAGTTCACAATTTTCAGCTTTTAGTTTGTCATTTAGGTCAAGCATTAACTTACTTTGTGCACAGAGTTCTTCAAATTTGTGACTCAAATTTCCAAGTTCACCTTTTTGTTTGATGAATTCTTGTAGGATAGTGTTCTTGAGTTCATTAGCTTCGTCCAGCTGTTTGTTGCATTCTACTAGTTTCGATTTCAAAGTTACATTTTCTGTTCTGAACAGCGTTTCTTGTTCCGTTTTTATGAGGCATGTTTCACAGTCTTTGGATTCAGATTGTATCAGATTGAAGTCACTTTGTAATTGTTTACACTTGGTTGACAAATCTGAAACTTGCTGTTTAAGTTTTACGATTAGATTTCCGTCTGTTGTAGCGGGAACACACAGTTTTGGTATTTCACTGTCTGTAATAGATGAAAACGGTAGGATATCTTGAAGATGTTTTCTCTCTTTGAATAGTGTAATTCTTACTTTGTCTCTCCTCCTTTTGGCGCGGGATTTCGACTTTCTCTTTTCACTCTGTTTCGGTGTTGTCGATGGCACTGAAAGGGTTGTGTATGAGGAATGGATAGGAACTCTGGCGTTGGTGCCGTTAGGAATCTGCGCGTATGTGCCGTTGTCGATTCTTCTAGTATTGCGTAAGGGGGTGCTCGGTGACATCAACGGTTGACGGAAGTTTCGTCTTCGGTTGTCCTTTACGAAACAGAGTCTAGAAAAGTGTCCATTTTTTCCACACTTGAAACACTGTGCTGACATTGCAGGGCACGTTTTGAGATGGCCATTGTGAAAGGTTAAGCCGCATCGTGTACAATGTCTATCACTATGCAATACCCAGCTGTTTCGTCCAGTTCCGGTATTATTCCAGAAACGTTGAGGAGTCTCATGCGATGAATGGGTAATTCTTTGTTCAAACATGATGAATAGGATCCACGAATCTTTAATTTGTTGTCGTGATGTTTGAAGATGTGAAGGAATCTCGCTTAGCTGTGACGGTTCGGGATCTTGTCCGTAACTTGACTTACACAAATTAAAGAGGCAAATTACTCCGGATAACTCCACCAATTATAACAAGGCGTTTGCGGGGTGTTGTTGTCAGTGAAGAAAGTAAAAGTTCTGGAGATCGAAATGTGGTCCAAATAAAGATTTATTAAGGTAACTTTCTCTAGGTCGGTAGGCGATTTCTGGAGCATCCAAAATTACACCCGTATAGTCCGAGGCCTAGGTCCTAACTCCTCTTACAAGAATAATAATTCCATTAAGTATATTGTTACAATAGCAAAAGAGAACATACAATTAAGTGAGTGACATCTGTCATTTAAGCAGTTGGCCTTTCAGACCCAAGCCGTACCCGACCAGGTGAGATAATTCTACCTCGCTGTCCTTTGTCCGAGTCCGACCTGGTAAGACCAGTTAATCATGTTACGCAAAAGTTAAAAGGTATATGGTATACGATGGACATATAGTTGATACATGAATTAATCTGACAACAATGATTCAAACGAATTACTTATAACTACTTCAAAGGAAACTTTTGTAAATAGACCTTATCTAAATTAACACGAGTTATGGAGAATGATGATACAATTTACATAAAATAATTCCATATTAGCATTGTTAGATGGAATAAATGAAATGAAAGTTCGGAACTTTGTAGTTTAAAATACACCAAATAAGGAATTAAATTAAAGTTCAAATAAAGCACTTTTATCATAATATTTCGTTATGATAGATGGATTGAGATTCAATGATCGTTATATATATTTTTATGTCATTTAAGAGGAATTCTTCATCTTCATATATTTACAGTCCTCCATCAATATTGATGATTAGGGACAGTGAAGGGGTTGATTGCACAGAGGCGTGATTAAAAAAGTGGATAAGGTTTTTTTGTTTGTTTTTGTTTGTGCATTGGTATATAAGATAAAGGTTGGTAAAAACAGTGTTGGTAATTAGGGTGTTGTCATGAGGGATTCAAGGACTGTGGGTGGGATGTGTGCCTTGAAGCCCTCTAGTGTTGTGCATTGTACTGCTGCTACCGGAAGGAGGTTCCATTGTACATGTGTAATTGTTTGTGAAAAAAAGGAGAATTTATATATGTGTCTTTGGTAGCAGATACATCTATGTGTCTGAATGGGTATGTAGGGGTGTGCTTGTCTGGTTCTGTGGTCAGTTGTCTGAAGGATTGTAGCAGTGTCTTTTGCAACCTGTTGGCAGGGACGTCTCACATATGTATACGTCCCTGCTGTTGGTGTATGATTTTGTAAAAAAAAGTATAAGTCTTGACCGTAGTATTCTACCACGGACTTAGATTATCTATCTAACCATAGACTATCTATCTAACTATAGATTATCTATCTAACTATAGATTATCTATCTAACTATAGACTATCTATCTAACTATAGACTATCTATCTAACTATAGATTATCTATCTAACTATAGACTATCTATCTAACTATAGATTATCTATCTAACTATAGACTATCTATCTAACTATAGACTATCTATCTAACTATAGACTATCTATCTAAGTATAGACTATCTATCTAACTATAGACTATCTATCTAACTATAGACTATCTATCTAACTATAGACTATCTAACTAAGTATAGAGTATCTATCTAAGTATAGATTATCTATCTAACTATAGATTATCTATCTAACTATAGACTATCTATCTAACTATAGAGTATCTATCTAACTATAGACTATCTATCTAACTATAGACTATCTAACTAAGTATAGAGTATCTATCTAAGTATAGATTATCTATCTAACTATAGATTATCTATCTAACTATAGACTATCTATCTAACTATAGACTATCTATCTAACTATAGACTATCTCTCTAACTATAGACTATCTATCTAACTATAGACTATCTATCTAACTATAGACTATCTATCTAAGTATAGATTATCTATCTAACTATAGATTATCTATCTAACTATAGACTATCTATCTAACTATAGACTATCTATCTAACTATAGACTATCTATCTAACTATAGACTATCTATCTAACTATAGACTATCTATCTAACTATAGACTATCTATCTAACTATAGACTATCTATCTAACTATAGACTATCTATCTAACTATAGATTATCTATCTAACTATAGACTATCTATCTAACTATAGATTATCTATCTAACTATAGACTATCTATCTAAGTATAGATTATCTATCTAACTATAGACTATCTATCTAAGTATAGAGTATCTATCTAACTATAGACTATCTATCTAACTATAGATTATCTATCTAACTATAGACTATCTATCTAACTATAGATTATCTATCTAACTATAGACTATCTATCTAACTATAGACTATCTATCTAACTATAGATTATCTATCTAACTATAGACTATCTATCTAACTATAGACTATCTATCTAACTATAGATTATCTATCTAACTATAGACTATCTATCTAACTATAGACTATCTATCTAACTATAGATTATCTATCTAACTATAGATTATCTATCTATCTATAGACTATCTATCTAACTATAGACTATCTATCTAACTATAGACTATCTATCTAACTATAGATTATCTATCTAACTATAGATTATCTATCTATCTATAGACTATCTATCTAACTATAGACTATCTATCTAACTATAGACTATCTATCTAACTATAGACTATCTATCTAACTATAGACTATCTATCTAACTATAGATTATCTATCTAACTATAGACTATCTATCTAACTATAGATTATCTATCTAACTATAGATTATCTATCTAACTATAGATTATCCATCTAACTATAGATTATCTATCTAACTATAGACTATCTATCTAACTATAGACTATCTATCTAACTATAGACTATCTATCTAACTATAGATTATCTATCTAACTATAGACTATCTATCTAACTATAGATTATCTATCTAACTATAGACTATCTATCTAACTATAGACTATCTATCTAACTATAGATTATCTATCTAACTATAGACTATCTATCTAACTATAGATTATCTATCTAACTATAGACTATCTATCTAACTATAGATTATCTATCTAACTATAGATTATCTATCTATCTATAGACTATCTATCTAACTATAGACTATCTATCTAACTATAGACTATCTATCTAACTATAGATTATCTATCTAACTATAGACTATCTATCTAACTATAGACTATCTATCTAACTATAGACTATCTATCTAACTATAGATTATCTATCTAACTATAGATTATCTATCTAACTATAGACTATCTATCTAACTATAGACTATCTATCTAACTATAGACTGTCTATCTAACTATAGACTATCTATCTAACTATAGATTATCTATCTAACTATAGACTATCTATCTAACTATAGACTATCCATCTAACTATAGACTATCCATCTAACTATAGACTATCCATCTAACTATAGATTATCTATCTAACTATAGACTATCTATCTAACTATAGACTATCTATCTAACTATAGACTATCTATCTAAGTCCGTGCTTCTACAATTGTTGAGATTGTTACTATAATAATCTGTGTAACATATGCTCCTGTAACTAAATATTTTAATTTGTCAATATAACATTTATACTTGAAAATCTGGTGTTTGTTATTCCTTTTATACTTACATCGTATAATGACTATATCGCTACTCAATCATAGAAACAGATCTAGACTAGTAATTATAATGCGACATAATTAACAAGAACCCCATTCAGGTTGAACCCGAGAAGTCGCCACAATACAGAGACGTATTATAAAGGCTTTATACGTCTAGATCTCTGCACAATACGACATATTTAATTTTTTGTATGTGACATTCCAAGTAGTCTGGGACTACTAATTTTGCTATACCGCCAAAGCTATCCTGAGCAGAGGACCGAAGGCAGAAATCGAGGCGTGAAACGTAATAACGAGTGCGTGAAACAGCACGTCAGGTACATAGATATAGGGGTGTATGATTTTCTACGGACACCGGATTAACCTCTGGCCTTTTTCGTTGTTGATAGTAATAAGACGGGTAGTCCTATAGGTATGGGTACCGGTGACACATACTGATGTCTGCTGTTTGGGTCTGCTAAAAGGTAAGTTTTCACGTGAGAATACAAGAGCTGGCATATAGCATTGATGCTTGCATCGCAAGATGTGCGACCCTGTATCATACGTATACGCGTGTACCGGCCATCACAGGCCTAAGGTACGTACGTATATACGTATATAGGCCTACGTACGTATGGTACACTGTATACGTATATAAATAAAAAAGCCGTTTCGTCGTTTTGACATATAGGCCTATATACAACTGTATGTGGTATATACTAGGCTTAGACATCTCAATTGAATATTACCATGCTTCAACCTATTTCATTGCGTCAGGACAAACTGAAGTTTTTTCTCCATTTTTTTTATCACAGAGGGCTCACATTTATACTCTTCCAATTCAAAGGTTGAAAAGGTTCATTTTGAAATGTAAGGGGTGACTGAGTTAGATATCTAAACTTCATTTTAAGAAAATAAAATGCTGGCTTGTGGCATGGTGGCCATTTGTGGTGAAGGTGTCTGACATTCTGCTGCCACTAGCCCTCTACCACTGGGCCGCAGTGGCTAAGTGGTTATGGTGTCTGACATTCTGCTACCACTAGCCCTCTACCACTGGGCCGCAGTGGCTACTTTAAGTGGTTATGGTGTCTGACATTCTGCTACCACTAGCCCTCTACCACTGGGCCGCAGTGGCTACTTTAAGTGGTTATGGTGTCTGACAATCTGCTATGTTTATGTTTTATTAACAGTCAGGGTCATTTAAGGACGACCTCCCTGTGTATTATACCACACTGAAGTAATTACTGCCATGAAGGCCCCCAGCAAAACATGTACCCCACCACCTTCACACCTGGTCAATCTGATTAAAATACAGATCCTTGTTCTCACTCCGTTTAACAAGGATCTGACAACATCCCATAAGAGGTCACGTTCAGATGACCTTTGTCGCCTCTTTACTTAACACTAAAATAATTGTCCAATGACCTGTCATCTTGCAGCAAGTCATTTCGTCACATTATTCCACATGAACTTTTTGGTGACGAAATGACTACACTGACAAATGTGATTATGCAAGCTTTGTCACCTAAAAATTTCACTATCAAGATTCTGACAGTAGTAATTATAATTTGATTAACTAATGCAAAAGGTCATCGGGACATGACCCCCTTTGGGATTTTCTCAGATCTTAATGCAGCAGAGATAGGTTTACGGAACGGTACGGAGATCAAGATATGATTTTAATCGGATTGCCCACCTGGTTACATTATACTGACAAAGGGCGAACTAGTCGTTCCACTCCCACACTGCTGAGCGTCAAGCAGGGAGTAATAACTACCATTGTTAGAGACTCTGGTATGGGGAATCGAAAGAACCCATAGCCTAACAGGGGCGAAACAGTCA
This sequence comes from Mimachlamys varia, assembly GCA_947623455.1. Taxonomy (NCBI): domain Eukaryota; kingdom Metazoa; phylum Mollusca; class Bivalvia; order Pectinida; family Pectinidae; genus Mimachlamys; species Mimachlamys varia. The sequence goes on along the minus strand of OX392544.1, from coordinate 38,194,802 downwards.
TGTTGTGTCAAGGGAAGCATTGGGAATGAGAGATATCTTGTCTAAAGTTGTTTAGAAAGAATGGAAAAGATAAGATCCCAGGTTTAGTCGCCTTCTACGATCATGTAATGGGGGCAGCAGGTACAATTCTTAGGCCCTACCTGCAGGGCAGCTACTAAAACTGACTTTCTGCTACAACTAGCCCTCAACCTTTTCTTCAAACTGGCCAAGCGGTTAAGGTGCCTGGCATTCTACTACCACTAGCCCTCCATCTCTAGGTCACAGTGGCCGAGTGGTTAAGGTGCCTGGCATTCTGCTACCACTAGCCCTCCATCTCTAGGTCACTGTGGGCAAAGTGGTTTAAATGTCTGACATTCAGCTTCAACTAGCCCTCCACCTCTAGGTCTTGGTGACCAAGTGTTTAAGGTGTCTAATGTTCTGCTACAACTACCACTCCTCTCTGGGTCACTGTGGTCAAGTGTTTAAGGTGTCTGACGTTCTGCTACAACTCAGCCCTCCACCTCTGGGTGACAGTGGTTAAGTGGTTAAGGTGTCTGACGTTCTGCTACAACTAACCCCCCCCCCCCCCCCAACTACTCTTTGGGTCACTGAGGTCAAGTGGTAAAGGTTTCTGCATTCTGCTACCACTAGACCTCCACCCTTGGATCTTATCATTGTCTGTCCTATGTCCCTTGGATCTAGTCAAGGTCTGTTCTATGTCCCTGGTATCTAGACCAGGTCTGTTCTATGTCCCTGGGATCTCCTCGAGGTCTGTCCTATGACCCTGGGATCTCCTCGAGGTCTGTCCTATGTCCCTGGGATCTCCTCGAGGTCTGTCCTATGACCCTGGGATCTCCTCGAGGTCTGTCCTATGTCCCTTGAATCTCCTTGAGGCCTGTCCTATGACCCTGGGATCTAGTCAAGGTCTTTCCTATGACCCTGGGATCTAGTCAAGGTCTTTCCTGTATGTCCCTTGGATCTCCTGTATACAGAGGAGCAACAACTGGGTTTTTTTCCTAAGTCCTCGAGATCCCTTGTCCTGTGTCGCTAGAAACTCCTTGAGAGTCTGTCCTATGTCCCTGGGATCTCCTCAGAGTCTGTCCTATGTCCCTGGGATCTCATCAGGGTCTGTCCTGTGTCTCTAGAAACTCCTTGACAGTCTGTCCTATGTCCCTGGGATCTCCTTGGAGTCTGTATTATGTCCCTTTGATCTCATCAGGGTCTGTCCTGTGTCTCTAGAAACTCCTTGACAGTCTGTCCTATGTCCCTGGGATCTCCTCGGAGTCTGTCATATGTCCCTGGGATCTCATCAGGGTCTGTCCAGTGTCTCTAGAAACTCCTTGACAGTCTGTCCTATGTCCCTGGGATCTCCTCGGAGTCTGTATTATGTCCCTTTGATCTCATCAGGGTCTGTCCTGTGTCGCTAGAAACTCCTTGAGAGTCTGTCCTATGTCCCTGGGATCTCATCAGGGTCTGTCCTATGTCCCTTGAATCTCCTTGGGGTCTGTCCTATGTCCCTAGAATCTCCTCGGGGTCTGTCCTAAGTCCTTTGGATCTGCATGAGGTCTGTCCTAAGTCTGTGGGATCCCCTTGGGGTCTGTCTTTTAGTCCAGGGATCTCCTCTGGGTCTGTCCTGAGTCCCTGGGATCTCTTCGGAGTCTGTCCTTTGTCCCTGGAATCTCATCAGGGTCTGTCCTATGTCCCTAGAGACTCCTTGAGAGTCTGTCCTATGTCCCTGGGATCTCCTCGGGGTCTGTCCTAAGTCCCTTGAATCTTATCATTGTCTGTTCTATGTCCCTTGGATCTCCTGTATAAAGAGGTGCAACAATTGGGAGGGGGGGGGGTTGTCCTAAGTCCTTGGATCTCCTTGGGGTCTGTGTTAAGACTACGTCCCTTGGTTCTCCTTGGCTTGGGGTCTGTCCTAAGTCCCTTGAATCTTATCATTGTCTGTTCTATGTCCCTTGGCTCTGATAAGATAACAACTCTGGATGACATTTATGTTTGTTCCATCTGTTCACAAATTGCTTTTTTTTCGACATTTCCGTTGATTTTATACCATATCATACGGTAATGACAAACAAATAGGTCTATAGCCCATATATTTCCTTTAAATTCTGACATCTTTATAACTGTACATTCATGTGTAAGTCTATATGGCAGAGGTGGGGGGTGAACATTCGCGCCATAATAATAATAAGGTGGATTTACTGTAGGAAGTGTTCCTAACATGCAATGTATTAATTTTATTGTATAACACAATAGGCAGTAGGAAAACTATAAAGACGTTACTGCTGTGACGACTACAGTAAACTAATTATTAGTGATTAGTATAAACATATTACGAAGTGTCAAGTAAATCACTGCACAAACATGTCGGGCCAATTTAAGTATCATCTTTCAGGCATTGTGAATCAATGGTGAGATGTTTTTAATGTCTGTGGTATGTTCACATTTGTAAGTTTCTTTTGTCTGGACATGTAGCGCTTACATGTAATACATCTCGTGAGAGTTGAATTAATCTCATGGACATAATGCCGTCAAATTTGAAGCTTTAGGTTAACGTTACCAGAATATTTAAGGAATGACCACAATTTATAAAAACAACTCCGCATTTATATGGGGCTAGCAGGGATATTTCTTCATCACAATATTTGTACAATGTATTCCTCTTTATATCATGTTGCATATGTCGGACAAAATATTGATATTAACAGGTTATGACATTAAGAGAAACATGTTTTCCCACTAAATCTAGTGCATTTCCAATCTCCAACTAAAAGTAAGCTGTAATTCAATGTACATTTTGTATATATATGAAGATGTTTAAATCTATTGATAACATTGTTTCATTAAAATATATTTTTTTGTTGTTAATTTTTAGCTCTCCTGGACCGAAGGTCCGGTGAGCTTATGCCATAGCGCAGCGTCCGTCGTCCGTCCGTCGTCTGTCAACATTTGCTTCAAATCGCTACTAGTCAAAAAGTCCTGATTGGATTTTAACCAAATTTGGTCAGAAACATCCTTGGGCGAAGGGGAACAGATTTTGCATAAATGGTGACTCTGACCCCCAAAGGGCCAGAGGGGCGGGGCCCAATAGGGAAAATAGAGGTAATTCTTTAAATCTCTTCTTGTCAAAAAGTCCTGATTGGATTTTGACCAAATTTAGTCAGAAACATCCTTTGGGGAAGGGGAACAGATTTTGCATAAATGGTGACTCGGACCCCAAAGGGGCAAGAGGGGCGGGGCCCAATAGGGGAATAGAGGTAATTCCTTTAAATCTCTTCTTGTCACAAAGTTATGAATAGATTTTGTCCAAATTTAGTCAGAAACATCATTGGGGGTAGAGGAACAGATTTTGCATAAATGGTGACTCGGACCCCAAAGGAGCCAGAGGGGCGGGGCCCAATAGGGGAAATAGAGGCAATTCCTTTAAATCTCTTCTTGTCACAAAGTTATGAATAGATTTTGTCCAAATATGGTCAGAAACATCATTGGGGGTAGAGGAACAGATTTTGCATAAATGGTGACTCTGACCCCAAAGGGGCCAGAGGGGCGGGGCCCAATAGAGGAAATTGAGATAATCCTTTAAATCTCTTCTTGTCACAAAGTTATGAATAGATTTTGTCCAAATTTGATCAGAAGCATTGTTGGGAGAAGGGGAACAGATTTTGCATAAATGGTGACACTGACTCCAAAGGGGCCAGCGGGGCTGGGCCAAAAAGGGAAAATAGAGGTAATTCCTTTAAATCTCTTCTTGTCTTAAAGTTATGAATAGATTTTGTCCAAATTTGGTCAGAAACATCGTTTGGGGTAGAGGAACAGATTTTGCATAAATGGTGACTCGGACCCCCAAAGGGCCAGAGGGGCGGGGCCCAATAGGGGAAATAGAGGTAATTCTTTAAATCTCTTCTTGTCAAAAAGTCCTGATATGATTTTGACCAAATTTAGTCAGAAACATCCTTTGGGGAAGGGGAACAGATTTTGCATAAATGGTGACTCTGACCCCAAAGGGGCCAGAGGGGCAGGGCCCAATAGGGGAAATAGAGGTAGTTCCTTTAAATCTCTTCTTGTCAAAAAGTTATGAATATATTTTGTCCAAATTTAGTCAGAAACATCGTTGGGGGTAGAGGAACAGATTTTGCATAAATGGTGACTCTGACCCCTAAGGGGCCAGAGGGGCATAGCCCAATAAGGGAAATTGAGATAATCCTTTAAATCTCTTCTTGTCACAAAGTTATGAATAGATTTTGTCCAAATTTGATCAGAAGCATTGTTGGGAGAAGGGGAACAGATTTTGCATAAATGGTGACTCGGACCCCAAAGGGGCCAGAGGGGCTTGGCCCAATAGGGGAAATAGAGGTAATTCCTTTAAATCTCTTCTTGTCATAAAGTTATGAATAGATTTTGTCCAAATTTGGTCAGAATCATTGTTGGGGGAAGGGGAACAGATTTTGAATAAATGGTGACACTGACACCCAAGGGGCCAGAGGGGCGGGGCCCATTAGGAAAAATAGAAATAATTCCTTTAAATCACTTCTTGTCAAAAAGTCCTGTTTGGATTTTGACCAAATTTGGTCAGAAACATCGTTGGGGGAAGGGGAACAGATTTTGCATAAATGGTGACACTGACTCCAAAGGGGCCAGCGGGGCTGGGCCAAAAAGGGAAAATAGAGGTAATTCCTTTAAATCTCTTCTTGTCTTAAAGTTATGAATAGATTTTGTCCAAATATGGTTAGAATCATCGTTGGGGGAAGGGGAACAGATTTTGAATAAATGGTGACACCAAAAGGGCCAGAGGGGCGGGACCCAATAGGGAAAATAGAGGTAATTCCTTTAAATCACTTCTTGTCAAAAAGTCCTGATATGATTTTGACCAAATTTGGTCAGAAACATCCTTTGGGGAAGGGGAACCGGTTTTTACATAAATGGTGACTCTGACCCCTTAAGGGGCCATTTTGGCGACTTTAGAGTTACAAGTCAGAGATTAATTCCATCCAGGTGAGCGATGCAGGCCCATTGGGCCTCTTGTTTATTTTCTGTGCAATATTTTGTACAAGTTAAATTGTATCTGATATCAATGGAAATGACATCATTTTCTGGGTATTTTTTGTGATTGGTTAAGGAAACATTATATTTAGGGGATTTGATGGGTTGGGGTGGATTAATAACATCACATGTACACTTGGACACAAAGTGAAAACCCTCCAGCATTGTAGCTAATATAAGTGTTGGTTGGTTTCAATAATAATCAAGGCCCTGTGAATGCGGTCAATAGGAGTGATTAGCATCAGTTGTAAAAAAATGTTTCATAATGCAGGGTTCACACTGGGTAATTTATAAATGGGGTCATTTTCTAAATAAATATGCGAGGTCCTTCTGCATAGTTTAAATGGGAATCCTGAAAATTAGTGTGGGTCCTTTTCAGTTTCTACGCTTGAAAAAGTTATAGGGATGGCTTCAACACAAACCCTGATACACGGCAATTCTAAAATAAATAACAAGAACAAAATTATACTAGAAATTGTTGGCTAAGAATTTGACAGGCTTTTCAAACTTTTTGCCTACTTTTGTCTTTTGGTAAAAGGGAGGTAACTCTTACATAATATACGAACTACTTCCCTTCCCCCAGTGATAGCCAATAACTTGAGCATCTTTTCAAAATTTGCTACTCAAACTATCACTTTTAACATGTGACCCCTCCTGTAAACCGGAAGTTAATTTTTCAGACAAAGTTTTTCAAAAATAATTAATAGGAAGTGCTCACAGTAAGTTTCTGATGAAATATCATCACTGTATGTTTCTTGGAAATGAAGAAAATGATGTTTAAAGGTTTTAAGATAAATGACCCCAGTGTGACCTTGAAAGTGGATCAAGGTAATTCATATTCTCAAATCTGATAATTAATGACCATAACAATTTGTATATTAAATATCAAGGCTCTAGGCCTTACAGTACGTGAGGAGAAGTTTGAGAACTGTGTAGTCACCACTGTTAGTGTCTGTAACAGTAAGTGATATATAACTGTCCCTAACTGTGTAGTCACCATTGTTAGTGTTTGTAACAGTAAATGATATATAACTGTCCCTAACTGTGTAGTCACCACTGTTAGTGTTTGTAACAGTAAGTGATATATAACTGTCTCTAACTGTGTAGTCACCACTGTTAGTGTTTGTAACAGTAAATGATATATAACTGTCCCTAACTGTGTAGTCACCACTGTTAGTGTTTGTAACAGTAAGTGATATATAACTGTCCCTAACTGTGTAGTCACCACTGTTAGTGTTTGTAACAGTAAGTGATATATAACTGTCCCTAACTGTGTAGTCACCACTGTTAGTGTTTGTAACAGTAAGTGATATATAACTGTCCCTAACTGTGTAGTCACCACTGTTAGTGTTTGTAACAGTAAGTGATATATAACTGTCCCTAACTGTGTAGTCACCACTGTTAGTGTTTGTAACAGTAAGTGATATATAACTGTCCCTAACTGTGTAGTCACCACTGTTAGTGTTTGTAACAGTAAGTGATATATAACTGTCCCTAACTGTGTAGTCACCACTGTTAGTGTCTGTAACAGTAAGTGATATATAACTGTCCCTAACTGTGTAGTCACCACTGTTAGTGTTTGTAACAGTAAGTGATATATAACTGTCCCTAACTGTGTAGTCACCACTGTTAGTGTTTGTAACAGTAAGTGATATATAACTGTCCCTAACTGTGTAGTCACCACTGTAAGTGTTTGTAACAGTAAGTGATATATAACTGTCCCTAACTGTGTAGTCACCACACCACTGTTAGTGTTTGTAACAGTAAGTGATATATAACCGTCTTTAACTGTGTAGTCACCACTGTTAGTGTTTGTAACAGTAAGTGATATATAACTGTCCCTAACTGTGTAGTCACCACTGTAAGTGTTTGTAACAGTAAGTGATATATAACTGTCCCTAACTGTGTAGTCACCACTGTTAGTGTCTGTAACAGTAAGTGATATATAACCGTCCCTAACTGTGTAGTCACCACTGTTAGTGTTTGTAACAGTAAGTGATATATAACTGTCCCTAACTGTGTAGTCACCACTGTTAGTGTCTGTAACAGTAAGTGATATATAACTGTCCCTAACTGTGTAGTCACCACTGTAAGTGTTTGTAACAGTAAGTGATATATAACTGTCCCTTACTGTGTAGTCACCACACCACTGTTAGTGTCTGTAACAGTAAGTGATATATAACTGTCCCTAACTGTGTAGTCACCACTGTTGGTGTTTGTAACAGTAAGTGATATATAACTGTCCCTAACTGTGTAGTCACCACACCACTGTTAGTGTCTGTAACAGTAAGTGATATATAACCGTCCCTAACTGTGTAGTCACCACTGTTAGTGTTTGTAACAGTAAGTGATATATAACTGTCCCTAACTGTGTAGTCACCACTGTTAGTGTTTGTAACAGTAAATGATATATAACTGTCCCTAACTGTGTAGTCACCACTGTTAGTGTCTGTAACAGTAAGTGATATATAACTGTCCCTAACTGTGTAGTCACCACTGTTAGTGTTTGTAACAGTAAGTGATATATAACCGTCCCTAACTGTGTAGTCACCACTGTTAGTGTTTGTAACAGTAAGTGATATATAACCGTCCCTAACTGTGTAGTCACCACTGTTAGTGTTTGTAACAGTAAGTGATATATAACCGTCCCTAACTGTGTAGTCACCACTGTTAGTGTTTGTAACAGTAAGTGATATATAACTGTCCCTAACTGTGTAGTCACCACTGTTAGTGTCTGTAACAGTAAGTGATATATAACTGTTCCTAACTGTGTAGTCACCACTGTTAGTGTCTGTAACAGTAAGTGATATATAACCGTCCCTAACTGTGTAGTCACCACTGTTAGTGTTTGTAACAGTAAGTGATATATAACCGTCCCTAACTGTGTAGTCACCACTGTTAGTGTTTGTAACAGTAAGTGATATATAACCGTCCCTAACTGTGTACTCACCACTGTTAGTGTTTGTAACAGTAAGTGATATATAACCGTCCCTAACTGTGTAGTCACCACTGTTAGTGTTTGTAACAGTAAGTGATATATAACCGTCCCTAACTGTGTAGTCACCACTGTTAGTGTTTGTAACAGTAAGTGATATATAACCGTCCCTAACTGTGTAGTCACCACTGTTAGTGTTTGTAACAGTAAATGATATATAACTGTCCCTAACTGTGTAGTCACCACTGTTAGTGTTTGTAACAGTAAGTGATATATACCTGTCCCTAACTGTGTAGTCACCACTGTTAGTGTTTGTAACAGTAAGTGATATATAACTGTCCCTAACTGTGTAGTCACCACTGTTAGTGTTTGTAACAGTAAATGATATATAACCGTCCCTAACTGTGTAGTCACCACTGTTAGAGTTTGTAACAGTAAGTGATATATACCTGTCCCTAACTGTGTAGTCACCACTGTTAGTGTTTGTAACAGTAAGTGATATATACCTGTCCCTAACTGTGTAGTCACCACTGTTAGTGTTTGTAACAGTAAATGATATATAACCGTCCCTAACTGTGTAGTCACCACTGTTATTGTCTGTAAGAGTAAATGATATATAACTGTCCCTAACTGTGTAGTCACCACTGTTAGTGTCTGTAACAGTAAGTGATATATAACTGTCCCTAACTGTGTATATATAGTCACCACTGTTAGTGTTTGTAACAGTAAGTGATATATAGCTGTCCCTAACTGTGTAGTCACCACTGTTAGTGTTTGTAACAGTAAGTGATATATAGCTGTCCCTAACTGTGTAGTCACCACTGTTAGTGTTTGTAACAGTAAGTGATATATAACTGTCCCTAACTGTGTAGTCACCACTGTTAGTGTTTGTAACAGTAAGTGATATATAACCGTCCCTAACTGTGTAGTCACCACTGTTAGTGTTTGTAACAGTAAATGATATATAACCGTCCCTAACTGTGTAGTCACCACTGTTAGTGTTTGTAACAGTAAGTGATATATAACTGTCCCTAACTGTGTAGTCACCACTGTTAGTGTTTGTTACAGTAAGTGATATAAAACCGTCCCTAACTGTGTAGTCACCACACCACTGTTAGTGTTTGTAACAGTAAGTGATATAAAACCGTCCCTAACTGTGTAGTCACCACTGTTAGTGTTTGTAACAGTAAGTGATATATAACCGTCCCTAACTGTGTAGTCACCACTGTTAGTGTTTGTAACAGTAAGTGATATATAACCGTCCCTAACTGTGTAGTCACCACTGTTAGTGTTTGTAACAGTAAGTGATATATAACCGTCCCTAACTGTGTAGTCACCACTGTTAGTGTTTGTAACAGTAAGTGATATATAACCGTCCCTAACTGTGTAGTCACCACTGTTAGTGTTTGTAACAGTAAGTGATATATAACCGTCCCTAACTGTGTAGTCACCACTGTTAGTGTTTGTAACAGTAAGTGATATATAACCGTCCCTAACTGTGTAGTCACCACTGTTAGTGTTTGTAACAGTAAGTGATATATAACCGTCCCTAACTGTGTAGTCACCACTGTTAGTGTTTGTAACAGTAAGTGATATATAACCGTCCCTAACTGTGTAGTCACCACTGTTAGTGTTTGTAACACTAAGGGATATATAATTGTCCCTAACTGTGTAGTCACCACTGTTAGTGTTTGTAACAGTAAGTGATATATATCTGTCCCTAACTGTGTAGTCACCACTGTTTGTGTTTGTAACAGTAAGTGATATATAACCGTCCCTAACTGTGTAGTCACCATTGTTAGTGTTTGTAACAGTAAGTGATATATAACTGTCCCTAACTGTGTAGTCACCACTGTTAGTGTTTGTAACAGTAAGTGATATATAACTGTCCCTAACTGTGTAGTCACCACTGTTAGTGTTTGTAACAGTAAATGATATATAACTGTCCCTAACTGTGTAGTCACCACTGTTAGTGTTTGTAACAGTAAGTGATATATAACTGTCCCTAACTGTGTAGTCACCACTGTTAGTGTTTGTAACAGTAAATGATATATAACTGTCCCTAACTGTGTAGTCACCACTGTTAGTGTTTGTAACAGTAAGTGATATATAACCGTCCCTAACTGTGTAGTCACCACACCACTGTTAGTGTTTGTAACAGTAAATGATATATAACTGTCCCTAACTGTGTAGTCACCACTGTTAGTGTCTGTAACAGTAAGTGATATATAACCGTCCCTAACTGTGTAGTCACCACTGTTAGTGTTTGTAACAGTAAGTGATATATAACTGTCCCTAACTGTGTAGTCACCACTATTAGTGTTTGTAACGGTAAGTGATATATAACCGTCCCTAACTGTGTAGTCACCACTGTTAGTGTTTGTAACAGTAAGTGATATATAAATGTCCCTAACTGTGTAGTCACCACTGTGAGTGTCTGTAACAGTAAGTGATATATAACTGTCCCTAACTGTGTAGTCACCACTGTTAGTGTTTGTAACAGTAAATGATATATAACTGTCCCTAACTGTGTAGTCACCACTGTGAGTGTCTGTAACAGTAAATGATATATAACTGTCCCTAACTGTGTAGTCACCACTGTTAGTGTCTGTAACAGTAAGTGATATATAACCGTCCCTAACTGTGTAGTCACCACTGTTAGTGTTTGTAACAGTAAGTGATATATAACTGTCCCTAACTGTGTAGTCACCACTGTTAGTGTCTGTAACAGTAAGTGATATATAACTGTCCCTAACTGTGTAGTCACCACTGTTAGTGTCTGTAACAGTAAGTGATATATAACCGTCCCTAACTGTGTAGTCACCACTGTTAGTGTTTGTAACAGTAAGTGATATATAACTGTCCCTAACTGTGTAGTCACCACTGTTAGTGTTTGTAACGGTAAGTGATATATAACCGTCCCTAACTGTGTAGTCACCACTGTTAGTGTTTGTAACAGTAAGTGATATATAACTGTCCCTAACTGTGTAGTCACCACTGTTAGTGTTTGTAACAGTAAGTGATATATAACCGTCCCTAACTGTGTAGTCACCACTGTTAGTGTTTGTAACGGTAAGTGATATATAACCGTCCCTAACTGTGTAGTCACCACTGTTAGTGTTTGTAACGGTAAGTGATATATAACCGTCCCTAACTGTGTAGTCACCACTGTTAGTGTTTGTAACAGTAAGTGATATATAACTGTCCCTAACTGTGTAGTCACCACTGTTAGTGTTTGTAACGGTAAGTGATATATAACTGTCCCTAACTGTGTAGTCACCACTGTTAGTGTTTGTAACAGTAAGTGATATATAACCGTCCCTAACTGTGTAGTCACCACTGTTAGTGTTTGTAACAGTTAGTGATATATAACTGTCCCTAACTGTGTAGTCACCACTGTTAGTGTTTGTAACAGTTAGTGATATATAACTGTCCCTAACTGTGTAGTCACCACTGTTAGTGTTTGTAACAGTAAGTGATATATAACTGTCCCTAACTGTGTAGTCACCACTGTTAGTGTTTGTAACAGTAAGTGATATATAACCGTCCCTAACTGTGTAGTCACCACTGTAAGTGTTTGTAACAGTAAGTGATATATAACTGTCCCTAACTGTGTAGTCACCACACCACTGTTAGTGTCTGTAACAGTAAGTGATATATAACTGTCCCTAACTGTGTAGTCACCACTGTTAGTGTTTGTAACAGTAAGTGATATATAACCGTCCCTAACTGTGTAGTCACCACTGTTAGTGTTTGTAACAGTAAGTGATATATAACTGTCCCTAACTGTGTAGTCACCACTGTTAGTGTTTGTAACAGTAAGTGATATATAACTGTCCCTAACTGTGTAGTCACCACTGTTAGTGTTTGTAACAATAAGTGATATATAACTGTCCCTAACTGTGTAGTCACCACTGTTAGTGTTTGTAACAGTAAGTGATATATAACTGTCCCTAACTGTGTAGTCACCACTGTTAGTGTTTGTAACAGTAAGTGATATATAACTGTCTCTAACTGTGTAGTCACCACACCACTGTTAGTGTTTGTAACAGTAAGTGATATATAACTGTCCCTAACTGTGTAGTCACCACTGTTAGTGTTTGTAACAGTAAGTGATTTATAACTGTCCCTAACTGTGTAGTCACCACTGTTAGTGTCTGTAACAGTAAGTGATATATAACTGTCCCTAACTGTGTAGTCACCACTGTTAGTGTTTGTAACAGTAAATGATATATAACCGTCCCTAACTGTGTAGTCACCACTGTTAGTGTTTGTAACAGTAAGTGATATATAACTGTCCCTAACTGTGTAGTCACCACTGTTAGTGTCTGTAACAGTAAGTGATATATAACCGTCCCTAACTGTGTAGTCACCACTGTTAGTGTTTGTAACAGTAAGTGATATATAACTGTCCCTAACTGTGTAGTCACCACTGTTAGTGTTTGTAACAGTAAGTGATATATAACTGTCCCTAACTGTGTAGTCACCATACCACTGTTAGTGTTTGTAACAGTAAATGATATATAACTGTCCCTAACTGTGTAGTCACCACTGTTAGTGTTTGTAACAGTAAGTGATATATAACTGTCCCTAACTGTGTAGTCACCACTGTTAGTGTCTGTAACAGTAAGTGATATATAACTTTCCCTAACTGTGTAGTCACCACTGTTAGTGTTTGTAACAGTAAGTGATATATAACTGTCCCTAACTATGTAGTCACCACTGTTAGTGTCTGTAACAGTAAGTGATATATAACTGTCCCTAACTATGTAGTCACCACTGTTAGTGTCTGTAACAGTAAGTGATATATAACTGTCCCTAACTATGTAGTCACCACTGTTAGTGTTTGTAACAGTAAGTGATATATAACTGTCCCTAACTATGTAGTCACCACTGTTAGTGTCTGTAACAGTAAGTGATATATAACTGTCCCTAACTGTGTAGTCACCACTGTTAGTGTTTGTAACAGTAAGTGATATATAACTGTCCCTAACTATGTAGTCACCACTGTTAGTGTCTGTAACAGTAAGTGATATATAACTTTCCCTAACTGTGTAGTCACCACTGTTAGTGTTTGTAACAGTAAGTGATATATAACTGTCCCTAACTGTGTAGTCACCACTGTTAGTGTCTGTAACAGTAAGTGATATATAACTGTCCCTAACTGTGTAGTCACCACTGTTAGTGTTTGTAACAGTAAGTGATATATAACTGTCCCTAACTGTGTAGTCACCACTGTTAGTGTCTGTAACAGTAAGTGATATATAACCGTCCCTAACTGTGTAGTCACCACTGTTAGTGTTGGTAACAGTAAGTGATATATAACTGTCCCTAACTGTGTAGTCACCACTGTTAGTGTTTGTAACAGTAAGTGATATATAACTGTCCCTAACTGTGTAGTCACCACTGTTAGTGTTTGTAACAGTAAGTGATATATAACTGTCCCTAACTGTGTAGTCACCACTGTTAGTGTTTGTAACAGTAAGTGATATATAACCGTCCCTAACTGTGTAGTCACCACTGTTAGTGTTTGTAACGGTAAGTGATATATAACCGTCCCTAACTGTGTAGTCACCACTGTTAGTGTTTGTAACGGTAAGTGATATATAACCGTCCCTAACTGTGTAGTCACCACTGTTAGTGTTTGTAACAGTAAGTGATATATAACTGTCCCTAACTGTGTAGTCACCACTGTTAGTGTTTGTAACGGTAAGTGATATATAACTGTCCCTAACTGTGTAGTCACCACTGTTAGTGTTTGTAACAGTAAGTGATATATAACCGTCCCTAACTGTGTAGTCACCACTGTTAGTGTTTGTAACAGTTAGTGATATATAACTGTCCCTAACTGTGTAGTCACCACTGTTAGTGTTTGTAACAGTTAGTGATATATAACTGTCCCTAACTGTGTAGTCACCACTGTTAGTGTTTGTAACAGTAAGTGATATATAACTGTCCCTAACTGTGTAGTCACCACTGTTAGTGTTTGTAACAGTAAGTGATATATAACTGTCCCTAACTGTGTAGTCACCACTGTTAGTGTTTGTAACAGTAAGTGATATATAACTGTCTCTAACTGTGTAGTCACCACACCACTGTTAGTGTTTGTAACAGTAAGTGATATATAACTGTCCCTAACTGTGTAGTCACCACTGTTAGTGTTTGTAACAGTAAGTGATTTATAACTGTCCCTAACTGTGTAGTCACCACTGTTAGTGTCTGTAACAGTAAGTGATATATAACTGTCCCTAACTGTGTAGTCACCACTGTTAGTGTTTGTAACAGTAAATGATATATAACCGTCCCTAACTGTGTAGTCACCACTGTTAGTGTTTGTAACAGTAAGTGATATATAACTGTCCCTAACTGTGTAGTCACCACTGTTAGTGTCTGTAACAGTAAGTGATATATAACCGTCCCTAACTGTGTAGTCACCACTGTTAGTGTTTGTAACAGTAAGTGATATATAACTGTCCCTAACTGTGTAGTCACCACTGTTAGTGTTTGTAACAGTAAGTGATATATAACTGTCCCTAACTGTGTAGTCACCATACCACTGTTAGTGTTTGTAACAGTAAATGATATATAACTGTCCCTAACTGTGTAGTCACCACTGTTAGTGTTTGTAACAGTAAGTGATATATAACTGTCCCTAACTGTGTAGTCACCACTGTTAGTGTCTGTAACAGTAAGTGATATATAACTTTCCCTAACTGTGTAGTCACCACTGTTAGTGTTTGTAACAGTAAGTGATATATAACTGTCCCTAACTATGTAGTCACCACTGTTAGTGTCTGTAACAGTAAGTGATATATAACTGTCCCTAACTATGTAGTCACCACTGTTAGTGTCTGTAACAGTAAGTGATATATAACTGTCCCTAACTATGTAGTCACCACTGTTAGTGTTTGTAACAGTAAGTGATATATAACTGTCCCTAACTATGTAGTCACCACTGTTAGTGTCTGTAACAGTAAGTGATATATAACTGTCCCTAACTGTGTAGTCACCACTGTTAGTGTTTGTAACAGTAAGTGATATATAACTGTCCCTAACTATGTAGTCACCACTGTTAGTGTCTGTAACAGTAAGTGATATATAACTTTCCCTAACTGTGTAGTCACCACTGTTAGTGTTTGTAACAGTAAGTGATATATAACTGTCCCTAACTGTGTAGTCACCACTGTTAGTGTCTGTAACAGTAAGTGATATATAACTGTCCCTAACTGTGTAGTCACCACTGTTAGTGTTTGTAACAGTAAGTGATATATAACTGTCCCTAACTGTGTAGTCACCACTGTTAGTGTCTGTAACAGTAAGTGATATATAACCGTCCCTAACTGTGTAGTCACCACTGTTAGTGTTGGTAACAGTAAGTGATATATAACTGTCCCTAACTGTGTAGTCACCACTGTTAGTGTTTGTAACAGTAAGTGATATATAACTGTCCCTAACTGTGTAGTCACCACTGTTAGTGTTTGTAACAGTAAGTGATATATAACTGTCCCTAACTGTGTAGTCACCACTGTTAGTGTTTGTAACAGTAAGTGATATATAACTGTCCCTAACTGTGTAGTCACCACTGTTAGTGTCTGTAACAGTAAGTGATATATAACTGTCCCTAACTGTGTAGTCACCACTGTTAGTGTCTGTAACAGTAAGTGATATATAACTGTCCCTAACTGTGTAGTCACCACTGTTAGTGTCTGTAACAGTAAGTGATATATAACTGTCCCTAACTGTGTAGTCACCACTGTTAGTGTTTGTAACAGTAAGTGATATATAACTGTCCCTAACTGTGTAGTCACCACTGTTAGTGTCTGTAACAGTAAGTGATATATAACTGTCCCTAACTGTGTAGTCACCACTGTTAGTGTTTGTAACAGTAAGTGATATATAACTGTCCCTAACTGTGTAGTCACCACTGTAAGTGTTGGTAACAGTAAGTGATATATAACTGTCCCTAACTGTGTAGTCACCACTGTTAGTGTTTGTAACAGTAAGTGATATATAACTGTCCCTAACTGTGTAGTCACCACTGTTAGTGTTTGTAACAGTAAGTGATATATAACCGTCCCTAACTGTGTAGTCACCACTGTTAGTGTCTGTAACAGTAAGTGATATATAACCGTCCCTAACTGTGTAGTCACCACTGTTAGTGTTTGTAACAGTAAGTGATATATAACTGTCCCTAACTGTGTAGTCACCACTGTTAGTGTTTGTAACAGTAAGTGATATATAACTGTCCCTAACTGTTGAACTATTTACACCCAGCTCAAGATTAGTACTTTGGCAATCTAATTCTTATCATTTTGATTATCAAGATCCGAACTTAGTTTTGAGAATTGACCTCCATTTGTTCGCCGTCGTATGTCAATTGAATTCACCGTCAACTAGACATGAAAAAAATTGATCATTATCGGGTTTTGAATGGGCCAATGTCTATAGCTTTGGTTTGTGTGTTGATTGTAATGTGAATACTATAATTTGTCGAACGTGACTTAAAACGTTCTAGTCACATAAATACACCAAAACTTACAGACCTCTGTAGGTTATGCTTGGGTTTTTTTAAGGTGGCCATTGATTATCTATCCCTCTGAGGACATAATGGTTTTATATATTTTCCCAAAAATTCTGGTTTTCTCAATAAATAATATTTTAATATCATTTTTTTAACCAATCACATAAAATATCCAGAAAATGATGTAATTTCCATTAATATCAGATACAACTTGTACAAAATGTTGCATAGAAAATTAAAAAAATAACCCCAAAAATTATTTTTAATTGAAATAATGTTATCTATATATATTTAAACATCTTCATATGTACATGGAATAGCTTACTTTTAGTTATGAAGATTGGAAAAGCCCTAGATTTAGCAGAAAAAACATGTTTCTCTAAATGTTACATTCCTGTTATCATGTTTTTGTCTGGCAAATGCAACATGATAAAAAGAGGAGTGCACTGTATAATGTTATTTGACTTAATAATGCTATGACATTCAACAATTTTCATCCAATCAATGTATAACATATACACTGTATGAAAAATTGAGTTTGTTAAGAATATATTTCAACAATATCATCCAAGTTTTATGATCCTCATGGTTAAAGGCCCAATATACGTAACTTTTGGCAAAACTTGAAGCGAAAATCAAGCCTTATAACTTATTACACCTTTATTCATAGATTTAATTAAGATTAACTGATATCAGCAATATTCAAGATGGATTCTTAAGCGGTTACTGGTACAGCAGCAGTTGAAACACGGTATTTGTAAACACGCGTCCTTTCTGAGCTGTCTTCTACCTTCGGTTTGTTGTTGAAGTGGGCCCCACCTGAATTATTTTCAATTCTTTGGATTTTTTTTTGTCAAGAGTTTCTTGTAAGCTACCGCTCAGGATTTCATTTTAGGCTTATTTTTGCATGATGATCAACTGGATTTTTTATCATAATTTTTCAGAATCCCAAAAAATTTCCTGAAGTTACGTATATTGGGCCTTTAAACTAGGCTGATGATGTTTTTGCAGTGACAATCAAATTCAACATTAAACAATTTAATGAGAGTTTCATTGTCAATTAACCCCCTTTTCCATGATGTACTTTCTATTTCAGAATGACTTTCCCGCACTGACCTTGAACTTCAGACGTTCACAATGAAACGATGGATGCCACGGAAATTGCGCACAAAACAATGTACACTTTACATAGGTGCTACTTTCGTAATAGTCCTACTCATCATACAGTGTTTCAATCACTGGGAAGTCTCCAGGTAGGTTACCTCTCCTTAAAGGGAAGTCTCCAGGTAGGTTACCTCCCCTTATAGGGAAGTCTCCAGGAAGGTTACCTCCCCTTATAGGGAAGTCTCCAGGTAGGTTACCTCCCCTTATAGGGAAGTCTCCAGGTAGGTTACCTCCCCTCATAGGGAAGTCTCCAGGTAGGTTACCTCCCCTTATAGGGAAGTCTCCAGGTAGGTAACGTCTCCTTATAGGGAAGTCTCCAGGTAGGTAACCTCCCCTTATAGGGAAGTCTCCAGGTAAGTAACCTCCCCTTATAGGGAAGTCTCCAGGTAGGTAACGTCTCCTTATAGGGAAGTCTTCAGGTAGAATACCTCCCCTGAGAGGGAAGTCTCCAGGTAGGTTACCTCCCCTTATAGGGAAGTCTCCAGGTAGGTTACCTCCCCTTATAGGGAAGTCTCAAGGTAGGTTACCTCCCCTTATAGGGAAGTCTCCAGGTAGGTAACGTCTCCTTATAGAGAAGTCTCCAGGTAGGTAACGTCTCCTTATAGGGAAGTGTCCAGGTAGGTAACCTCCCCTTATAGGGAAGTCTCCGAGTAGGTAACCTCTCTTATAGGGAAGTCTCCAGGTAGGTAACCTCCCCTTATAAGGAAGTCTCCAGGTAGGTAACCTCCCTTTATAGAGAAGTCTCCAGTTAGGTTACCCCCCCTTATAGGGAAGTCTCCAGGTAGGTTACCTCCCCTTATAGGGAAGTATCCAGGTAGGTTGTCTCCCCTTAGAGTGAAGTTTCCAGGAAGGTTATCTTCTATTACAGGAAAGTCTCATGGTAGGTGACCTCCCCTGAGAGTGAAGTCTCATGGTACAGGCTACCTCCCCTGAGAGGGAAGTGTCCAGGTAGGTAACCCCCCTTATAGGGAAGTCTCCAGGAAGGTAACCTCCCCTTATAGGGAAGTCTCCAGGTAGGTAACCTCCCCTTATAGGGAAGTCTCCAGGTAGGTTACCTCCCCTGAGAGGGAAGTCTCATTGTACAGGTTACCTCCCCTGAGAGGGTAGTCTCCAGGTAGGTTTCCTCCCCTGAGAGGGAAGTCTCCAGGTAGGTTACCTCCCCTGAGGGGTAAGTCTCCAGGTAGGTTACCTCCCCTGAGGGGGAAGTCTCCAGAAAGGTTACCTCCCCTGAGGGGGGAAGTCTCCAGGAAGGTTACCTCCCCTGAGGGGGAAGTCTCCAGGAAGGTTACCTCCCCTAAGGGGGAAGTCTCCAGGTAGGTTACCTCCCCTGAGGGGGAAGTCTCCAGGAAGGTTACCTCCCCTGAGGGGGAAGTCTCCAGGTAGGTTACCTCCCCTTATAGAGAAGTCTCTAGGAAGGTTACCTCCCCTGAGGGGTAAGTCTCCATGTAGGTTACCTTCTATGAAAGGGAAGCCTCCAGGTTGGTTACCTCCCATTCACAGGAAAGTCTCAAGGTAGGTAGGTTATCTCCCCTTAGAGCAAAGTATCCAGGTTAGTTATCTCTCCTCACATGGAAATCTCCAAGCAATTTAGTGAACCTGCGCCAAATATAGGGACATCAAAATGTAGCACGAAATAACAGTGCCTTTTGGGGCGACCACATGTATGTGTGTTGTGAACAATTGTGAACAAACCAGGAGTTTGATTTCACACATACTTCTTTCAAGGCATGTTAGATTAATGAAATGCGTTGTCAACAATTATGATTATTATTAGATCCCACGAGAAATTGTGTTTCAAACTAAACAAAAGCAGGTGTAGTCTGGTGTAGGCCTAGATCATTTGTCACAATACATCTAGGCTCTGTACAACTCACTTTATGGCAAATACTTTAATGTTGAGGTAATTATTTAAGCATAACTATTTCTTTATCTTTTTCTGATCCATATATCAGTGGTTTTTTTTGTGTTGGAAATTGCTTCAGTGATTATAAATCTGAATCAACATCATACATTATTCTTGATTTTTTTTACAATGAATTTTCTAAATTCTGGTATTGTTTCATAACTTGAATGATAGCATTCAAACATATGGACCTTAACTTTAACACATAACCGTACATTTGAACCTTATCAATTTCACAGAAGCAGGGAATGTTTCGGGGACAGACCATCACTTGACAAGAAGACCCAGGCAGCTAGGCAAGGTGAGTTTTTTTTTTATTAAAATACACTGTATACATTTTTTAACACACAATCAAGAGTTTGAATGATTGTTAATTTTGTTTATTTTATTTGAGCATTCCTATTTAAGGATTAAATCTGCCGTCATGAAGATTTACCTTTATTAGTTCAAAGTCACTGATATTGTCACACTTACCTAAATAACACGTTTAATATTTCAATAATAGCTCACCATCATATATGCAATAGTGTTGTCCCTCCGGCAGCCCATAATTTACATAACAAAAAATGAAAATAAATATCCCGTAAGAGGCCCCTTAATGCTAAGGTACGATCACACAGCGCAAGCCCAATAACTTCACTTCCGCTAATGGCAGCCATCATTTTTCCCGTTGGATTCGACTTGCTTTTGGTTTTCAGGAATTTCCTTTTATTTAATTAGATTTTCTGTTCCATTGCAGTTGCAATTTGTTCATTTAATATTTGTTGACAGGTTATTCAACTTCGTTTGAATTGTCTGTTTTGCTTCTTGTATTAAAACTTGTGCAGGAGACGGTGGTCATGTCATCCTTGAGGGGGATGATCATGACATGGTCCAACACTATGTGGGACAAGGTGCTAAGAAGGGGTGTAAGTCTGGGGCAGACAGTAGACGTCACCCTAAAGCCCAGAGTGGAGCTGTTGTCAGCCTTCCACCTGGCAGTGAGTCTATTTTACCTCATGTGATTTTGCCTCAAAGTGGTAGGTCCTCTTTGGCTACAGAGGATCCTATTCACAACCTACTTCTGTGGCAATAGGGCATTTTGGGTCTCCCTATTGTGCATCAGAAGGGCACTCACCCGGGAATTTCTTTGGAGGTCGAAGGGAACGAGTGTCCAGGTACCATCTTCGTTAGCGAAATGGCTACCGAACAGGCCAGTCATGCGACCCGGGCCCCATTTAGGGGTGCCCGCATACCCACTGACAGTCGGCAGGCTGGTACTGCCAGTTTTTAGGGTTACACTGGAGAGGCTGCACAAGGAGATGAGAGTGGTTCATTCCCTTCTCAGGCTTCCTTGCCCAGTGGTGGGTGAAGGTACCAGGATATTATACCCTTTGGTTCCTAGGTTGACCTCGCCGCTATCTGGTCCATCACTAGTTAGAGCTCCTGGCTCGGTAGATTTTACGGGTGCTCCAGGGCACCCCTCCGCTTACCCCTACCCTCAGTCTGTACCTGGGTTCGTTGGTAACTTTCAGTCTCCTGGCAATTTCGGCCATTATCAGCCTTATTTGCCAGGCAGGTCTCCAGTAGGAGGCAATTCATTTCATGGTCCTGTGGATTCAGGAATGTTGCCTCCTCCCAAGTATTCTGGCTATGGCCAATACTGGGGCCCGTCACAGTCTTTGCGATATCCATATCCTGCATATGGTCAAACCCCTTTAGGTTACTTAGGTCAACCTTGGGGTCCCTCAACCCTCTGTCATCAGCCTGGTGTTGAGTTGGGTTGCCCCCCCCCCCCCTTCTCTCTCACATCTTCACAAATCGAAGAGGGTTCAGGGTCCTTCTAAGGTTTTGGCTGAAGCTCGTAAGCCTTCACTTCCCTTGGGGCTTAGCGCAGTGTTAACTTTTCCTATCTTAGTGCTGGCCTTTCTTCTGTCTCTAAGTGTCGAAGAACAGAGTTTCCTGACCAGGCGGTGACTAGTCTCTCCTCTAGTTTGGGCCAGCTTTCTCAGTCAGATCATGATGAGGCTGGGTAAATGGATTGTGAAGTGTCGGAGGTTGAGGGTGCAGGTCAACAGACTTTACCTGATGGTCAAATCTCAACACTCTGTCTTTGGATGCTAGTTCACTCTTAGCTCCCATCACTTCCACCTAAGGGTTCTTTTCAAGAGTCTTCAGACTCTGAAGCTGACCCTCCTGACACAGAGTCATGTCTTGCCGCTTCCCAGGCTGAGAGGAATCTGGATTCCTTTCGCAGCCTTCGTTTGGAGGTTGCTTCCCTCTTGGGAGTGGAGTTTTGTCCACGTCCTTCTGCTTCAGGTCTCCCCGAAAGGACTTCTACTTTAAGTGCTTTTCTTCCTTCGGAACCTGAGGCTTGGGCATTAGGTAGGTCACTGGTTGAGGGGACTATGGTCTCCTCAGCATTGGCCTAGATTCAAAAGGTTCTGCAGGCCAAAGGTTCTGCTAACAGAAAGCAGGACCTTTCTGGCTTACTGTTGGTTTGGGTGAGCGATATCAAGGGGTTCAGTCCTGCTTGATATGCTGTTCATGATCCATCCATTGAACCAAACACGGCCAAGGTGGATCTTATTTTGGACCATCGCTGGCCTGGGAGATCAAATGCAGCGACAAGTTAAACCTAAGAAGAGTATGCAGACAGCTCAGCCTCAGACTCAGCTTCCTGTTGCCACAGCTATTCGCGGTGGGCACTCTTCCTGGGGACGTAGTGCTCAGAGTCACAGGGGGGAAGGGGAGGCAAGAAGAATCTGGGTAAGACTCACCCCACTTCAAAATGGAGACTTCTCGAGGCATTCTGGCTTCAGTAGTACCAGGCTTGTGGGCGACTTCTATCAACCTCAAAGACGCTTATTTCCATATACCAATAAAGAAATTGGTCAGGAAATACCTGAGATTCACTTCTCAGTGCAAAGTGTTCCAGTTCAAGGCCATGCCCTTTGGTCTGACTACTGCTCCCTTGGTTTTCACCAAGCTCCTGCAGGTGGTTGTGGGCTATCTACACAGTCGCGGAGTAGACATCCATATTTATTTCGACTACTCACTGATGCTGCATTTAAACCCCGACTCTCTGAGTTGCAGCACCAGCTCTGTCATGGCAACACTCTTTCGCCTAGGTTTTATCCCTTCCCGGGAGAAATCCGAGGTCATTCCCTCCCAGGATTTTGTCTTCCTGGGCAACCGTTCCCTTGCAGATCAGGGCCTCGTTCTTCCTCCCCAGTCCAAGTTCCAGAAGGCCAAGGAGTTGGTCCTTCTGCTCAACAGTTTGGACTCAATTCAGGTCAGGTGATTTTTGAGGCTTCCCAGATTCCTCAATTCCATTCGGATTATGTGCCTTCGGGTCGATTCCATATCCGACCTCTTCAAATCTTTCTCCTGTCAAATGGAATCTGGCATCCCTTCAATCGGACATTTAGATTCCGTTGGAAGCCTCCGTCAAGGCTTCGGCCATATGGTGGGCTTCAGAGAGCAATATTTTGAAGGGCGTCCCTCTTCTGAGAGCTTCCCCTACAGTAACTCTGTGCACGGACGTACAATGACAGGTTGGGGTGCCTACCTCAACAGTCTGTGTCGGTCAGGGGTCTGGAAGGGAGATCAACTCCAGGAGCACATCACATGCTGGAGATGAGAGCAATTCTACTAGCCATTCAGTCCCTGCAGCATTTGCTTCGGGGTCAGTCCATTTGTCTGGCTACAGACAATGCTACAGTTGTGGCTTATTTGGAGAATCAGGGGGGCACAAAGTCTCACAAGCTCTGTGCCCTCACAATCAAGATTCTTCTTCTGTGCTAAACTATGGGACTCAGTCCCTCACAGTGAGGCCAGAGCTTCAGCTGATTTTGCATTGACATGGGTCTTTGGGCCCATCTAGCCAAGAAAGCGGTGGCCATTTTCCTAAGCTATGGGCCAGCATTTTATGACTGTGTGCATGATAGATAAAGATATGTTCTTTAACCTTACTTGAGTTTTATAAAGAAAAATATTTTCCTTCTCTCTAAACCAAGGAAGATAGTCCTCAAATTCATGCACAGACCTTGCAAGGTCAAACTTCACCAGCTTTGACCCACTCAAACATACACATAAATTTAAAATTTCTAATAGGTCTCTGATGGAATGCTGGCCTGTTTATAATTAGTTGTGTCTATATAATTCTGAACACTACTGGATCTTTTAGTCAGCTGTGTGAGTGGGAATGATGATTGCCAAGACATCTAACTTAATTGAAAATTGGAAATTTTCTCTATGAAATTGATGGAAAATACAGAATTTTCTAATTGATATCGGCCGACAGCCTAGTGAAATAAACCATAATTAAATTCATAAGGTTTTTTTAATAAATCAACTGGCTTAAAATCATAGTATTATCTATACTGGCCGACAGGTACTGCATTTCGAGGCCCCAAAACACTGCCGATATCGGCAAAATGGCTACAATTTTCAATCGAAATAATTGTGACACAGACACTCTAACACAATTCTAATAGTGTTATATCAGTTATATATTGCTTTTGATTTGTTCACAGACTGTTCTCATTCAAAACTCAATGTAATTTACCATTTAATTCTTCACTATTTGTTACGTTGCGTGTTGGTCCTGGACACAGAACTACGAGGACAACTCATCAGTGGTTAGCCATGCCATGTGGTCTTTATTACATAATCCAAAATACATGACGTAATACTCATGTACACAATTCTAGTTATAGTCTGTATCATAAATCTACAAATCGCTATATACTGCTAGTTATAGCTAACACTACACTATTAACACCAAACGTTATGACCCATAAATCGTTATTGTCCTAACTGGGTCGATTGGTCACGAACCAAAACAAAATATTATATGAATTAATAAAAGCAAATGGGCATTCCAGTTTCTGTTTCTACATAACTGACAGTAGTATTCACACTGTCTTTCTCAACTTCAAAGTATTTACTTGCCTATTCTTCCCTTTTCTTTCTTTCCCTGTCCCCAGTTCCAGATCCAATGGCTTGGGAGGTAGATGCCCTGTCTCTGAGCTGGGAGGGATTGTTGGCATATGCCTTCCCAACCTTCAATCTCCTGGGCAGGGTGCTACAGAAGGTAAGGGAGCACGATTGCTCAGTCCTCCTGATAGCACCTCTGTGGCCCAGGCAGCTTTAGTTTCCGGCTCTTCTAGATTTGCTGGTAGATCTTCCAGAACGTCTCCACCTTCATGCATGGAGGCTATCTCCGTCTCCCTCTTGCAGGCAGGCTTTTCTGCAGAGGTTACCGATGGCATCACGCGGTCAATTCGATCTGCCTTATCTGCCATCTATGAGTCCAGATGGTCATCTTTCTGCAGTTGGTGTAACAGCAGGAAGATTGATCCACTCGGTACCTCTCTTCAATCGATAGCCAGCTTTGGTGTTTGAGACTCTAACTAAGTTTCCTTATGAACCTTGCACTTTCATCTTTTCCTTATTGTTTCAGGTGGTCCCGAGATTATTCCTTGGTTGACCCTTATCACTGATCCTTCTTTCCTGGCTAAGAATCAGGTCCCTAGTTTTTCACCAGATCCTACCGGTATTAAGATTCCTTCCTTAAAGGGTGTCTCTGGTTCAGATGATCAAGATCTGTTGCTCTGTCCTTGTAGGGCTTTGAAGTTTTATCGTGATAAAACTTAGGGGGTGGGGGGGTGGGGAGGGGAGGGGATGGGTGTCCCAGATCCTGTCTTTTCTTGCCCATTAAGTCAAGGCATATCATCTCAGACCATTTCTAGGTGGATCTGTGACATCATCAGGAAGGCCTATGAGGGGTCCAGTTCTGAGACAGGTGACAGTGTTCAGGTAAGGGCACACAAGATAAGGGCTCTTTCAGCATCTTGGGCTTTTTTCAATGGCACCTCATTTAATGAGATTATGGCATCTGCCTTTTGGAGAGGCAAGAACACTTTTGCTTATTTTTATCTTCGGTCGCTTTCTTCCCATTCTGATGGGTTGTATTCTCTGGGTCCTCTTGTCACTGCTCAGTCAGTCACCTGTCCCCCAGTCAATCTGTAGGAAGGCTCCATAGCTGCTTCAATGTTGAGGGAGTTTTTATTTTAAATATTCTTGCCCCTTAGGGTTTTTTATCAACGTTGTTGCTGCGGATTTTAGTGATTGTCTTCGGTGACTCCTCTATGGTAAGACAAATTTGCTATTGTCTATATGGTGGTGAGCTTTTATTGAAATAAACTTGAGGTTTTGAATTAAAACCAATGTTTATGATATAATACTAGTGACCACCATATATTTAAGTTCTCTCCCTCCTCCTCTTGTGTCCTCATCCAATTTGTTTGGGTGCGGAAGTGAGGTTATTGGGCTTGCGCTGTGAGTTAGTACCAAGCATTAAGGGGCCTCTTACGGGATATTTATTTTCATTTTTTGTTATGTAAATTATGGGCTGCCGGAGGGATAACGCTATTGTCTATATGGTGGTGAGTATTATATCATAAACATTGGTTTTATTTCAAAAACCACAAATTTCTCTTAATACAACATTTCTCTTAATGTCATATTTCTCTTAATATCACACTTCTTTTAATATCACATTTCTCTTAATATTACATTTCTGTAAATGTCATATTTCTCTTCATGTAATATTTTTATATGCCCGTCAAAAATGACGGGATGTATTATGGTATGGTGTTGTCCGTATGTCAAAAACTTTTTTTTCTCCTACAGTTTTCAACCGATTTCTTTCAAACTTGGTAGGCTTCACCACCATGACATGAAGTTGTGTTTTCCTGAACGACAGTTTGATTCGACAATATTCACTAGAGTTACTACTGTTTGGAATGCAATTTCGGGCATAATGAAGAAAGTGTCAGAACGTTTTTGTGTTTTTCTTCAATTCCTCTAAAATTTGGTATGGTACTTCGAAAAGCTATAATATTTGACATATATTACGGGTTTTGTTGAGTTAATTATTTCAACTTTTTGCGTACCAGCATTGCATATTTGCAACTGCAAAATATAGGCATTATGTAGAAAATGCATTTCTGTCCGTAACTGTTGTTTGTCCTCCTATCTTCTACAATTTTCCACCATTATCTTTCAGAGCTAGTATTAATCATCATAACATGAAATCGTGTATTCCTGAATGGCAGTTTGATTTGACAATATTTACTAGAGTTTTGGTCCTTGGGGACTTCATATCTGATGGAATTTCGGATATTATTTAGAAAGTGTGAAATACAACGAGCGTATCATGCCTCTGCTTGCGGTGCTCTTGTTCATCTTGTTGAACCGAATTTAATGTATTTGAAGGTTCCTCATCAAAACCTTTGCGTAACTTATGTTATCTTACTCAGCTATAACAGTAACATGTGTTGTCATGTTGACCTCATCACCAGAGACCCAAGTAATTTAAACTTGACCTTTATGCTCGAGTAATTTAGCTTGACCTTTAGGCTCGAGTAATTTAGGCTTGACCTTTAGGCTCGAGTAATTTAGGCTTGACCTTTAGGCTCGAGTAATTTAGGCTTGACCTTTAGGCTCGAGTAATTTAGGCTTGACCTTTAGGCTCGAGTAATTTAGGCTTGACCTTTAGGCTCGAGTAATTTAGGCTTGACCTTTAGGCTCGAGTAATTTAAACTTGACCTTTATGCTCGAGTAATTTAGCTTGACCTTTAGGCTCGAGTAATATAGGCTTGACCTTTAGGCTCGAGTAATTTAGGCTTGACCTTTAGGCTCGAGTAATTTAGGCTTGACCTTTAGGCTCGAGTAATTTAGGCTTGACCTTTAGGCTCGAGTAATTTAGGCTTGACCTTTAGGCTCGAGTAATTTAAACTTGACCTTTATGCTCGAGTAATTTAGCTTGACCTTTAGGCTCGAGTAATATAGGCTTGACCTTTAGGCTCGAGTAATTTAGGCTTGACCTTTAGGCTCGAGTAATTTAGGCTTGACCTTTAGGCTCGAGTAATTTAGGCTTGACCTTTAGGCTCGAGTAATTTAGGCTTGACCTTTGGACTCGACCGACCGCCTGAAGAGTTTAGAGATTGCAAGTTCATGTCTTTGTTGGCCAGTTGTGTTCTTACCTCAGTTCCACATGTTTGTATTACAGTGACCAGGTTGATTGTACCAGTAAATACAACCACACAGTCCACCACTGTGTCAACTGTGAGGACACGTAAGTCATGTCTGGTAACCACATACAGCTTCAGTATTGTAGTCCCTATACCATCCTGTATGTCTGGTTATTGTAGTCCCTATACCATCCTGTATGTCTGGTGATCACACATACAGCTTCAGTATTGTAGTCCCTATACCATCCTGTATATCTGGTGATCACACATACAGCTTCAGTATTGTAGTCCCTATACCATCCTGTATATATGGTAATCACACACACAGATTCAGTATTGTAGTCCCTATACCATCCTGTATGTCTGGTAATCACACATACAGCTTCAGTATTGTAGTCCCTATACCATCCTGTATGTCTGGTGATCACACACACAGCTTCAGTATTGTAGTCCCTATACCATCCTGTATGTCTGGTGATGACACACACAGCTTCAGTATTGTAGCCCCTATACCATCCTGTATGTCTGGTGATCACACACACAGCTTCAGTATTGTAGTCCCTATACCATCCTGTATGTCTGGTAATCACACATACAGATTCAGTATTGTAGTCCCTATACCATCCTGTATGTCTGGTGATCACACATACAGCTTCAGTATTGTAGTCCCTATACCATCCTGTATGTCTGGTGATCACACCTACAGCTTCAGTATTGTAGTCCCTATACCATCCTGTATGTCTGGTGATCACACATACAGCTTCAGTATTGTAGTCCCTATACCATCCTGTATGTCTGGTGATCACACATACAGCTTCAGTATTGTAGTCCCTATACCATCCTGTATGTCTGGTGATCACACATACAGCTTCAGTATTGTAGTCCCTACCATCCTGTATGTCTGGTGATCACACATACAGCTTCAGTATTGTAGTCCCTACCATCCTGTATGTCTGGTGATCACACATACAGCTTCAGTATTGTAGTCCCTATACCATCCTGTATGTCTGGTTATTGTAGCCCCTATACCATCCTGTATGTCTGGTAATCACACCTACAGCTTCAGTATTGTAGTCCCTATACCATCCTGTATGTCTGGTGATCACACATACAGCTTCAGTATTGTAGTCCCTATACCATCCTGTATATCTGGTAATCACACCTACAGCTTCAGTTTTGTAGTCCCTATACCATCCTGTATGTCTGGTGATCACACATACAGCTTCAGTATTGTAGTCCCTATACCATCCTGTATGTCTGGTAATCACACCTACAGCTTCAGTATTGTAGTCCCTATACCATCCTGTATGTCTGGTGATCACACATACAGCTTCAGTATTGTAGCCCCTATACCATCCTGTATGTCTGGTAATCACACCTACAGCTTCAGTTTTGTAGTCCCTATACCATCCTGTATGTCTGGTGATCACACATACAGCTTCAGTATTGTAGTCCCTATACCATCCTGTATATCTGGTGATGACACATACAGCTTCAGTATTGTAGTCCCTATACCATCCTGTATGTCTGGTGATCACACACACAGATTCAGTATTGTAGTCCCTATACCATCCTGTATATCTGGTAATCACACACACAGATTCAGTATTGTAGTCCCTATACCATCCTGTATGTCTGGTAATCACACACACAGATTCAGTATTGTAGTCCCTATACCATCCTGTATGTCTGGTAATCACACATACAGCTTCAGTATTGTAGTCCCTATACCATCCTGTATGTCTGGTAATCACACATACAGCTTCAGTATTGTAGTCCCTATACCATCCTGTATGTCTGGTTATTGTAGTCCCTATACCATCCTGTATGTCTGGTGATCACACCTACAGCTTCAGTATTGTAGTCCCCATACCATCCTGTATGTCTGGTAATCACACATACAGCTTCAGTATTGTAGTCCCTATACCATCCTGTATGTCTGGTGATCACACATACAGCTTCAGTATTGTAGTCCCTATACCATCCTGTATGTCTGGTAATCACATATACAGCTTCAGTATTGTAGTCCCTATACCATCCTGTATGTCTGGTAATCACACATACAGCTTCAGTATTGTAGTCCCTATACCATCCTGTATGTCTGGTAATCACACATACAGCTTCAGTATTGTAGTCCCTATACCATCCTGTATGTCTGGTAATCACACATACAGATTCAGTATTGTAGTCCCTATACCATCCTGTATGTCTGGTGATCACAAATACAGCTTCAGTATTGTAGTCCCTATACCATCCTGTATGTCTGGTAATCACACATACAGATTCAGTATTGTAGTCCCTATACCATCCTGTATGTCTGGTAATCACACATACAGCTTCAGTATTGTAGTCCCTATACCATCCTGTATGTCTGGTGATCACATATACAGCTTCAGTATTGTAGTCCCTATACCATCCTGTATGTCTGGTAATCACACATACAGATTCAGTATTGTAGTCCCTATACCATCCTGTATGTCTGGTAATCACACATACAGCTTCAGTATTGTAGTCCCTATACCATCCTGTATGTCTGGTAATCACACATACAGATTCAGTATTGTAGTCCCTATACCATCCTGTATGTCTGGTGATCACAAATACAGCTTCAGTATTGTAGTCCCTATACCATCCTGTATGTCTGGTTATTGTAGTCCCTATACCATCCTGTATGTCTGGTGATCACACATACAGCTTCAGTATTGTAGTCCCTATAACATCCTGTATGTCTGGTAATCACACATACAGCTTCAGTATTGTAGTCCCTATACCATCCTGTATGTCTGGTAATTGTAGTCCCTATACCATCCTGTATGTCTGGTAGTCACACATACAGCTTCAGTATTGTAGTCCCTATACCATCCTGTATGTCTGGTGATCACACATACAGCTTCAGTATTGTAGTCCCTATACCATCCTGTATGTCTGGTAATCACACATACAGCTTCAGTATTGTAGTCCCTATACCATCCAGTATTTCTGGTGATCACACATACAGCTTCAGTATTGTAGCCAATATACCATCCTGTATGTCTGGTGATCACACATACAGCTTCAGTATTGTAGCCAATATACCATCCTGTATGTCTGGTGATGACACATACAGCTTCAGTATTGTAGTCCCTATACCATCCTGTATGTCTGGTGATCACACATACAGCTTCAGTATTGTAGCCAATATACCATCCTGTATGTCTGGTGATGACACATACAGCTTCAGTATTGTAGTCCCTATACCATCCTGTATGTCTGGTGATCACACATACAGCTTCAGTATTGTAGCCAATATACCATCCTGTATGTCTGGTGATGACACATACAGCTTCAGTATTGTAGTCCCTATACCATCCTGTATATCTGGTGATCACACATACAGCTTCAGTATTGTAGTCCCTATACCATCCTGTATGTCTGGTGATCACACATACAGCTTCAGTATTGTAGTCCCTATACCATCCTGTATGTCTGGTTATTGTAGTCCCTATACCATCCTGTATGTCTGGTGATCACACATACAGCTTCAGTATTGTAGTCCCTATACCATCCTGTATGTCTGGTTATTGTAGTCCCTATACCATCCTGTATGTCTGGTGATCACACATACAGCTTCAGTATTGTAGTCCCTATACCATCCTGTATGTCTGGTTATTGTAGTCCCTATACCATCCTGTATGTCTGGTGATCACACACACAGCTTCAGTATTGTAGTCCCCATACCATCCTGTATGTCTGGTGATCACACATACAGCTTCAGTATTGTAGTCCCTATACCATCCTGTATGTCTGGTGATCACAAATACAGCTTCAGTATTGTAGTCCCTACCATCCTGTATATCTGGTGATCACACATACAGCTTCAGTATTGTAGTCCCCATACCATCCTGTATGTCTGGTGATCACAAATACAGCTTCAGTATTGTAGTCCCTACCATCCTGTATGTCTGGTGATCACAAATACAGCTTCAGTATTGTAGTCCCCATACCATCCTGTATGTCTGGTGATCACACATACAGCTTCAGTATTGTAGTCCCTGTACCATCCTGTATGTCTGGTAATCACACATACAGCTTCAGTATTGTAGTCCCTATACCATCCTGTATGTCTGGTGATCACACATACAGCTTCAGTATTGTAGTCCCTATACCATCCTGTATGTCTGGTAACCACATACAGCTTCAGTATTGTAGTCCCTATACCATCCTGTTTGTCTGGTGATCACACATACAGCTTCAGTATTGTAGTCCCTATACCATCCTGTATGTCTGGTGATCACACATACAGCTTCAGTATTGTAGTCCCTATACCATCCTGTATGTCTGGTGATCACACATACAGCTTCAGTATTGTAGTCCCTATACCATCCTGTATGTCTGGTTATTGTAGTCCCTATACCATCCTGTATGTCTGGTAATCACACATACAGCTTCAGTATTGTAGCCCCTATACCATCCTGTATGTCTGGTAATCACACATACAGCTTCAGTATTGTAGTCCCTATACCATCCTGTATGTCTGGTGATCACACATACAGCTTCAGTATTGTAGTCCCTATACCATCCTGTATGTCTGGTAACCACATACAGCTTCAGTATTGTAGTCCCTATACCATCCTGTATGTCTGGTGATCACACATACAGCTTCAGTATTGTAGTCCCTATACCATCCTGTATGTCTGGTGATCACACATACAGCTTCAGTATTGTAGTCCCTATACCATCCTGTATGTCTGGTGATCACACATACAGCTTCAGTATTGTAGTCCCTATACCATCCTGTTTGTCTGGTGATCACACATACAGCTTCAGTATTGTAGTCCCTATACCATCCTGTATATCTGGTAATCACACATACAGCTTCAGTATTGTAGTCCCTATACCATCCTGTATGTCTGGTGATCACACATACAGCTTCAGTATTGTAGTCCCCATACCATCCTGTATGTCTGGTAATCACATACAGCTTCAGTATTGTAGTCCCTATACCATCCTGTATGTCTGGTAATCACATACAGCTTCAGTATTGTAGTCCCTATACCATCCTGTATGTCTGGTGATCACACATACAGCTTCAGTATTGTAGTCCCCATACCATCCTGTATGTCTGGTTATTGTAGTCCCTATACCATCCTGTATGTCTGGTGATCACACATACAGCTTCAGTATAGTAGTCCCTATACCATCCTGTATGTCTGGTAATCACACATACTGCTTCAGTATTGTAGTCCCTATACCATCCTGTATGTCTGGTTATTGTAGTCCCTATACCATCCTGTATGTCTGGTTATTGTAGTCCCTATACCATCCTGTATGTCTGGTAATCACACATACAGCTTCAGTATTGTAGTCCCTATACCATCCTGTATGTCTGGTAATCACACATACAGCTTCAGTATTGTAGTCCCTATACCATCCTGTATGTCTGGTGATCACACATACAGCTTCAGTAGTGTAGTCCCTATACCATCCTGTATGTCTGTAATCACACATACAGCTTCAGTATTGTAGTCCCTATACCATCCCGTATGTCTGGTGATCACACATACAGCTTCAGTATTGTAGTCCCTACCATCCTGTATATCTGGTAATCACATACAGCTTCAGTATTGTAGTCCCTATACCATCCTGTATGTCTGGTTATTGTAGTCCCTATACCATCCTGTATGTCTGGTAGTCACACATACAGCTTCAGTATTGTAGCCCCTATACCATCCTGTATATCTGTTAATCACACATACAGATTCAGTATTGTAGTCCCTATACCATCCTGTATGTCTGGTAATCACACATACAGCTTCAGTATTGTAGTCCCTATACCATCCTGTATGTCTGGTAATCACACATACAGCTTCAGTATTGTAGTCCCTATACCATCCTGTATGTCTGGTAATCACATACAGCTTCAGTATTGTAGTCCCTATACCATCCTGTATGTCTGGTAATCACACATACAGCTTCAGTATTGTAGTCCCTATACCATCCTGTATATCTGGTGATCACACATACAGCTTCAGTATTGTAGTCCCTATACCATCCTGTATGTCTGGTGATCACACATACAGCTTCAGTATTGTAGTCCCTATACCATCCTGTATGTCTGGTAATCACACATACAGCTTCAGTATTGTAGTCCCTATACCATCCTGTATGTCTGGTGATCACACATACAGCTTCAGTATTGTAGTCCCTATACCATCCTGTATGTCTGGTGATCACACATACAGCTTCAGTATTGTAGTCCCCATACCATCCTGTATGTCTGGTTATTGTAGTTCCTATACCATCCTGTATGTCTGGTGATCACACATACAGCTTCAGTATTGTAGTCCATATACCATCCTGTATGTCTGGTGATCACACATACAGCTTCAGTATTGTAGTCCCCATACCATCCTGTATGTCTGGTGATCACACATACAGATTCAGTATTGTAGTCCCTATACCATCCTGTATGTCTGGTGATCACACATACAGCTTCAGTATTGTAGTCCCCATACCATCCTGTATGTCTGGTTATTGTAGTTCCTATACCATCCTGTATGTCTGGTGATCACACATACAGCTTCAGTATTGTAGTCCCTATACCATCCTGTATGTCTGGTGATCACACATACAGCTTCAGTATTGTAGTCCCTATACCATCCTGTATGTCTGGTGATCACACATACAGCTTCAGTAGTGTAGTCCCTATACCATCCTGTATGTCTGGTTATTGTAGTCCCTATACCATCCTGTATGTCTGGTAATCACACATACAGCTTCAGTATTGTAGTCCCTATACCATCCTGTATGTCTGGTGATCACACATACAGCTTCAGTATTGTAGTCCCCATACCATCCTGTATGTCTGGTTATTATAGTCCCTATACCATCCTGTATGTCTGGTGATCACACATACAGCTTCAGTATTGTAGTCCCTATACCATCCTGTATGTCTGGTGATCACATACAGCTTCAGTATTGTAGTCCCTATACCATCCTGTATGTCTGGTGATCACACATACAGCTTCAGTATTGTAGTCCCTATACCATCCTGTATGTCTGGTAATCACATACAGCTTCAGTATTGTAGTCCCTATACCATCCTGTATGTCTGGTGATCACACATACAGCTTCAGTATTGTAGTCCCTATACCATCCTGTATGTCTGGTTATTGTAGTCCCTATACCATCCTGTATGTCTGGTAGTCACACATACAGCTTCAGTATTGTAGTCCCTATACCATCCTGTATGTCTGGTAATCACATACAGCTTCAGTATTGTAGTCCCTATACCATCCTGTAGGTCTGGTGATCACACATACAGCTTCAGTATTGTAGTCCCTATACCATCCTGTATGTCTGGTTATTGTAGTCCCTATACCATCCTGTATGTCTGGTAATCACACATACAGCTTCAGTATTGTAGTCCCTATACCATCCAGTATTTCTGGTGATCACACATACAGCTTCAGTATTGTAGCCAATATACCATCCTGTATGTCTGGTGATCACACATACAGCTTCAGTATTGTAGCCAATAAACCATCCTGTATGTCTGGTGATCACACATACAGCTTCAGTATTGTAGTCCCTATACCATCCTGTATGTCTGGTGATGACACATACAGCTTCAGTATTGTAGTCCCTATACCATCCTGTATGTCTGGTAATCACACACACAGCTTCAGTATTGTAGTCCCCATACCATCCTGTATGTCTGGTTATTGTAGTCCCTATACCATCCTGTATGTCTGGTGATCACACACACAGCTTCAGTATTGTAGTCCCCATACCATCCTGTATGTCTGGTGATCACACATACAGCTTCAGTATTGTAGTCCCTATACCATCCTGTATGTCTGGTGATCACAAATACAGCTTCAGTATTGTAGTCCCTACCATCCTGTATATCTGGTGATCACACATACAGCTTCAGTATTGTAGTCCCCATACCATCCTGTATGTCTGGTGATCACAAATACAGCTTCAGTATTGTAGTCCCTACCATCCTGTATGTCTGGTGATCACAAATACAGCTTCAGTATTGTAGTCCCCATACCATCCTGTATGTCTGGTGATCACACATACAGCTTCAGTATTGTAGTCCCTGTACCATCCTGTATGTCTGGTAATCACACATACAGCTTCAGTATTGTAGTCCCTATACCATCCTGTATGTCTGGTGATCACACATACAGCTTCAGTATTGTAGTCCCTATACCATCCTGTATGTCTGGTAACCACATACAGCTTCAGTATTGTAGTCCCTATACCATCCTGTTTGTCTGGTGATCACACATACAGCTTCAGTATTGTAGTCCCTATACCATCCTGTATGTCTGGTGATCACACATACAGCTTCAGTATTGTAGTCCCTATACCATCCTGTATGTCTGGTGATCACACATACAGCTTCAGTATTGTAGTCCCTATACCATCCTGTATGTCTGGTTATTGTAGTCCCTATACCATCCTGTATGTCTGGTAATCACACATACAGCTTCAGTATTGTAGCCCCTATACCATCCTGTATGTCTGGTAATCACACATACAGCTTCAGTATTGTAGTCCCTATACCATCCTGTATGTCTGGTGATCACACATACAGCTTCAGTATTGTAGTCCCTATACCATCCTGTATGTCTGGTAACCACATACAGCTTCAGTATTGTAGTCCCTATACCATCCTGTATGTCTGGTGATCACACATACAGCTTCAGTATTGTAGTCCCTATACCATCCTGTATGTCTGGTGATCACACATACAGCTTCAGTATTGTAGTCCCTATACCATCCTGTATGTCTGGTGATCACACATACAGCTTCAGTATTGTAGTCCCTATACCATCCTGTTTGTCTGGTGATCACACATACAGCTTCAGTATTGTAGTCCCTATACCATCCTGTATATCTGGTAATCACACATACAGCTTCAGTATTGTAGTCCCTATACCATCCTGTATGTCTGGTGATCACACATACAGCTTCAGTATTGTAGTCCCCATACCATCCTGTATGTCTGGTAATCACATACAGCTTCAGTATTGTAGTCCCTATACCATCCTGTATGTCTGGTAATCACATACAGCTTCAGTATTGTAGTCCCTATACCATCCTGTATGTCTGGTGATCACACATACAGCTTCAGTATTGTAGTCCCCATACCATCCTGTATGTCTGGTTATTGTAGTCCCTATACCATCCTGTATGTCTGGTGATCACACATACAGCTTCAGTATAGTAGTCCCTATACCATCCTGTATGTCTGGTAATCACACATACTGCTTCAGTATTGTAGTCCCTATACCATCCTGTATGTCTGGTTATTGTAGTCCCTATACCATCCTGTATGTCTGGTTATTGTAGTCCCTATACCATCCTGTATGTCTGGTAATCACACATACAGCTTCAGTATTGTAGTCCCTATACCATCCTGTATGTCTGGTAATCACACATACAGCTTCAGTATTGTAGTCCCTATACCATCCTGTATGTCTGGTGATCACACATACAGCTTCAGTAGTGTAGTCCCTATACCATCCTGTATGTCTGTAATCACACATACAGCTTCAGTATTGTAGTCCCTATACCATCCCGTATGTCTGGTGATCACACATACAGCTTCAGTATTGTAGTCCCTACCATCCTGTATATCTGGTAATCACATACAGCTTCAGTATTGTAGTCCCTATACCATCCTGTATGTCTGGTTATTGTAGTCCCTATACCATCCTGTATGTCTGGTAGTCACACATACAGCTTCAGTATTGTAGCCCCTATACCATCCTGTATATCTGTTAATCACACATACAGATTCAGTATTGTAGTCCCTATACCATCCTGTATGTCTGGTAATCACACATACAGCTTCAGTATTGTAGTCCCTATACCATCCTGTATGTCTGGTAATCACACATACAGCTTCAGTATTGTAGTCCCTATACCATCCTGTATGTCTGGTAATCACATACAGCTTCAGTATTGTAGTCCCTATACCATCCTGTATGTCTGGTAATCACACATACAGCTTCAGTATTGTAGTCCCTATACCATCCTGTATATCTGGTGATCACACATACAGCTTCAGTATTGTAGTCCCTATACCATCCTGTATGTCTGGTGATCACACATACAGCTTCAGTATTGTAGTCCCTATACCATCCTGTATGTCTGGTAATCACACATACAGCTTCAGTATTGTAGTCCCTATACCATCCTGTATGTCTGGTGATCACACATACAGCTTCAGTATTGTAGTCCCTATACCATCCTGTATGTCTGGTGATCACACATACAGCTTCAGTATTGTAGTCCCCATACCATCCTGTATGTCTGGTTATTGTAGTTCCTATACCATCCTGTATGTCTGGTGATCACACATACAGCTTCAGTATTGTAGTCCATATACCATCCTGTATGTCTGGTGATCACACATACAGCTTCAGTATTGTAGTCCCCATACCATCCTGTATGTCTGGTGATCACACATACAGATTCAGTATTGTAGTCCCTATACCATCCTGTATGTCTGGTGATCACACATACAGCTTCAGTATTGTAGTCCCCATACCATCCTGTATGTCTGGTTATTGTAGTTCCTATACCATCCTGTATGTCTGGTGATCACACATACAGCTTCAGTATTGTAGTCCCTATACCATCCTGTATGTCTGGTGATCACACATACAGCTTCAGTATTGTAGTCCCTATACCATCCTGTATGTCTGGTGATCACACATACAGCTTCAGTAGTGTAGTCCCTATACCATCCTGTATGTCTGGTTATTGTAGTCCCTATACCATCCTGTATGTCTGGTAATCACACATACAGCTTCAGTATTGTAGTCCCTATACCATCCTGTATGTCTGGTGATCACACATACAGCTTCAGTATTGTAGTCCCCATACCATCCTGTATGTCTGGTTATTATAGTCCCTATACCATCCTGTATGTCTGGTGATCACACATACAGCTTCAGTATTGTAGTCCCTATACCATCCTGTATGTCTGGTGATCACATACAGCTTCAGTATTGTAGTCCCTATACCATCCTGTATGTCTGGTGATCACACATACAGCTTCAGTATTGTAGTCCCTATACCATCCTGTATGTCTGGTAATCACATACAGCTTCAGTATTGTAGTCCCTATACCATCCTGTATGTCTGGTGATCACACATACAGCTTCAGTATTGTAGTCCCTATACCATCCTGTATGTCTGGTTATTGTAGTCCCTATACCATCCTGTATGTCTGGTAGTCACACATACAGCTTCAGTATTGTAGTCCCTATACCATCCTGTATGTCTGGTAATCACATACAGCTTCAGTATTGTAGTCCCTATACCATCCTGTATGTCTGGTGATCACACATACAGCTTCAGTATTGTAGTCCCTATACCATCCTGTATGTCTGGTTATTGTAGTCCCTATACCATCCTGTATGTCTGGTAATCACACATACAGCTTCAGTATTGTAGTCCCTATACCATCCAGTAATTCTGGTGATCACACATACAGCTTCAGTATTGTAGCCAATATACCATCCTGTATGTCTGGTGATCACACATACAGCTTCAGTATTGTAGCCAATAAACCATCCTGTATGTCTGGTGATCACACATACAGCTTCAGTATTGTAGTCCCTATACCATCCTGTATGTCTGGTGATGACACATACAGCTTCAGTATTGTAGTCCCTATACCATCCTGTATGTCTGGTAATCACACACACAGCTTCAGTATTGTAGTCCCCATACCATCCTGTATGTCTGGTGATCACACATACAGCTTCAGTATTGTAGTCCCTATACCATCCTGTATGTCTGGTGATCACATACAGCTTCAGTATTGTAGTCCCTATACCATCCTGTATATCTGGTAATCACACATACAGCTTCAGTATTGTAGTCCCTATACCATCCTGTATGTCTGGTTATTGTAGTCCCTATACCATCCTGTATGTCTGGTGATCACATACAGCTTCAGTATTGTAGTCCCTATACCATCCTGTATATCTGGTAATCACACATACAGATTCAGTATTGTAGTCCCTATACCATCCTGTATATCTGGTGATCACACATACAGCTTCAGTATTGTAGTCCCTACCATCCTGTATGTCTGGTAATCACACATACAGCTTCAGTATTGTAGTCCCTATACCATCCTGTATGTCTGGTGATCACACATACAGCTTCAGTATTGTAGTCCCTTTACCATCCTGTATGTCTGGTGATCACACACACAGCTTCAGTATTGTAGTCCCCATACCATCCTGTATGTCTGGTGATCACACATACAGCTTCAGTATTGTAGTCCCTATACCATCCTGTATGTCTGGTTATTGTAGTCCCTATACCATCCTGTATATCTGGTGATCACACATACAGCTTCAGTATTGTAGTCCCTATACCATCCTGTATGTCTGGTAATCACACATACAGCTTCAGTATTGTAGTCCCTATACCATCCTGTATGTCTGGTGATCACACATACAGCTTCAGTATTGTAGCCCCTATACCATCCTGTATGTCTGGTGATGACACATACAGCTTCAGTATTGTAGTCCCTATACCATCCTGTATGTCTGGTGATCACACATACAGATTCAGTATTGTAGTCCCTATACCATCCTGTATGTCTGGTAATCACACATACAGCTTCAGTATTGTAGTCCCTATACCATCCTGTATGTCTGGTTATCACACATACAGCTTCAGTATTGTAGCCCCTATACCATCCTGTATGTCTGGTGATCACACATACAGCTTCAGTATTGTAGTCCCTATACCATCCTGTATGTCTGGTGATCACACATACAGATTCAGTATTGTAGTCCCTATACCATCCTGTATGTCTGGTAATCACACATACAGCTTCAGTATTGTAGTCCCTATACCATCCTGTATGTCTGGTGATCACACATACAGCTTCAGTATTGTAGTCCCTATACCATCCTGTATGTCTGGTAATCACACATACAGCTTCAGTATTGTAGTCCCTATACCATCCTGTATATCTCGTAATCACACATACAGCTTCAGTATTGTAGTCCCTATACCATCCTGTATGTCTGGTAATCACATACAGCTTCAGTATTGTAGTCCCTATACCATCCTGTATGTCTGGTAATCACATACAGCTTCAGTATTGTAGTCCCTATACCATCCTGTATATCTGGTGATCACACATACAGCTTCAGTATTGTAGTCCCCATACCATCCTGTATGTCTGGTGATCACACATACAGCTTCAGTATTGTAGTCCCTATACCATCCTGTATGTCTGGTGATGACACATACAGCTTCAGTACTGTAGTCCCTATACCATCCTGTATGTCTGGTGATCACACATACAGCTTCAGTATTGTAGTCCCTATACCATCCTGTATGTCTGGTAATCACACATACAGCTTCAGTATTGTAGTCCCTATACCATCCTGTATGTCTGGTGATCACACATACAGCTTCAGTATTGTAGTCCCTATACCATCCTGTATGTCTGGTGATCACACATACAGCTTCAGTATTGTAGTCCCTATACCATCCTGTATGTCTGGTGATCACACATACAGCTTCAGTATTGCAGTCCCTATACCATCCTGTATGTCTGGTAATCACACATACAGCTTCAGTATTGTAGTCCCTATACCATCCTGTATGTCTGGTGATCACACCTACAGCTTCAGTATTGTAGTCCCTATACCATCCTGTATGTCTGGTGATCACACATACAGATTCAGTATTGTAGTCCCTATACCATCCTGTATGTCTGGTGATCACACAAACAGCTTCAGTATTGTAGTCCCTATACCATCCTGTATGTCTGGTGATCACACATACAGCTTCAGTATTGTAGTCCCTATACCATCCTGTATGTCTGGTAATCACATACAGCTTCAGTATTGCAGTCCCTATACCATCCTGTATGTCTGGTGATCACACATACAGCTTCAGTATTGTAGTCCCTATACCAACCTGTATGTCTGGTGATCACACATACAGCTTCAGTATTGTAGTCCCTATACCATCCTGTATGTCTGGTGATCACACATACAGCTTCAGTATTGCAGTCCCTATACCATCCTGTATGTCTGGTGATCACACATACAGCTTCAGTATTGCAGTCCCTATACCATCCTGTATGTCTGGTGATCACAAATACAGCTTCAGTATTGTAGTCCCTATACCATCCTGTATGTCTGGTTATTGTAGTCCCTATACCATCCTGTATGTCTGGTAATCACACATATAGCTTCAGTATTGTAGTCCCTATACCATCCTGTATGTCTGGTGATCACACCTACAGCTTCAGTATTGTAGTCCCTATACCATCCT
Organism: Mimachlamys varia; assembly: GCA_947623455.1. NCBI lineage: Eukaryota > Metazoa > Mollusca > Bivalvia > Pectinida > Pectinidae > Mimachlamys > Mimachlamys varia. Next base: position 38,152,914 of record OX392544.1, on the reverse strand, counting down.
GTATATCTGGTGATCACACATACAGCTTCAGTATTGTAGTCCCTATATCATCCTGTATGTCTGGTGATCACACATACAGGCTTCAGTATTGTAGTCCCTATACCATCCTGTATGTCTGGTAATCACACATACAGCTTCAGTATTGTAGTCCCTATACCATCCTGTATGTCTGGTGATCACACATACAGCTTCAGTATTGTAGTCCCTATATCATCCTGTATGTCTGGTGATAACACATACAGGCTTCAGTATTGTAGTCCCTATACCATCCTGTATATCTGGTGATCACACATACAGGCTTCAGTATTGTAGTCCCTATACCATCCTGTATGTCTGGTGATCACACATACAGCTTCAGTATTGTAGTCCCTATATCATCCTGTATGTCTGGTGATCACAAATACAGCTTCAGTATTGTAATCCCTATACCATCCTGTATGTCTGGTGATCACACATACAGCTTCAGTATTGTAGTCCCTGTACCATCCTGTATGTCTGGTAACCACATACAGCTTCAGTATTGTAGTCCCTATATCATCCTGTATGTCTGGTGATCACAAATACAGCTTCAGTATTGTAGTCCCTATACCATCCTGTATGTCTGGTGATCACACATACAGCTTCAGTATTGTAGTCCCTATATCATCCTGTATGTCTGGTGATCACAAATACAGCTTCAGTATTGTAGTCCCTATACCATCCTGTATGTCTGGTGATCACACATACAGCTTCAGTATTGTAGTCCCTATACCATCCTGTATGTCTTGTAACCACATACAGCTTCAGTATTGTAGTCCCTATACCATCCTGTATGTCTGGTAATCACACATACAGCTTCAGTATTGTAGTCCCTATACCATCCTGTATGTCTGGTGATCACACATACAGCTTCAGTATTGCAGTCCCTATACCATCCTGTATGTCTGGTGATCACACATACAGCTTCATTATTATAGTCCCTATACCATCCTGTATGTCTGGTGATCACACATACAGCTTCAGTATTGTAGCCCCTATACCATCCTGTATGTCTGGTGATGACACATACAGCTTCAGTATTGTAGTCCCTGTACCATCCTGTATGTCTGGTGATCACACATACAGCTTCAGTATTGTAGTCCCTATACCATCCTGTATGTCTGGTGATCACACATACAGCTTCAGTATTGTAGTCCCTATACCATCCTGTATGTCTGGTGATCACAAATACAGCTTCAGTATTGTAGTCCCTATACCATCCTGTATGTCTGGTGATCACACACACAGCTTCAGTATTGTAGTCCCTATACCATCCTGTATGTCTGGTGATCACACATACAGCTTCAGTATTGTAGTCCCTATACCATCCTGTATGTCTGGTGATCATAAATACAGCTTCAGTATTGTAGTCCCTATACCATCCTGTATGTCTGGTGATCACACATACAGTTTCAGTATTGTAGTCCCTATACCATCCTGTATATCTGGTGATCACACATACAGCTTCAGTACTGTAGTCCCTATACCATCCTGTATGTCTGGTGATCACACATACAGCTTCAGTATTGTAGTCCCTATACCATCCTGTATGTCTGGTTATCACACATACAGCTTCAGTATTGTAGTCCCTATATCATCCTGTATGTCTGGTGATCACACATACAGCTTCAGTATTGTAGTCCCTATACCATCCTGTATGTCTGGTGATCACACATACAGGCTTCAGTATTGTAGTTCCTATACCATCCTGTATATCTGGTAACCACATACAGCTTCAGTATTGTAGTCCCTATACCATCCTGTATGTCTGGTGATCACACATACAGCTTCAGTATTGTAGTCCCTATACCATCCTGTATGTCTGGTTATTGTTGTCCCTATACCATCCTGTATGTCTGGTGATCACACATACAGCTTCAGTATATTGTAGTCCCTATACCATCCTGTATTTCTGGTAATCACACATACAGCTTCAGTATTGTAGTCCCTATACCATCCTGTATGTCTGGTGATCACACCTACAGCTTCAGTATTGTAGTCCCTATACCATCCTGTATGTCTGGTAATCACACATACAGCTTCAGTATTGTAGTCCCTATACCATCCTGTATGTCTGGTAATCACACATACAGCTTCAGTATTGTAGTCCCTATACCATCCTGTATATCTGGTGATCACACATACAGCTTCAGTATTGTAGTCCCTATACCATCCTGTATTTCTGGTAATCACACATACAGCTTCAGTATTGTAGTCCCTATACCATCCTGTATGTCTGGTGATCACACATACAGCTTCAGTACTGTAGTCCCTATACCATCCTGTATGTCTGGTGATCACAGAAACAGCTTCAGTATTGTAGTCCCTATATCATCCTGTATGTCTGGTGATCACACATACAGCTTCAGTATTGTAGTCCCTATACCATCCTATATGTCTGGTGATCACACATACAGCTTCATTATTGTAGTCCCTATACCATCCTGTATGTCTGGTGATCACACATACAGCTTCAGTATTGTAGTCCCTATACCATCCTGTATGTCTGGTGATCACACATACAGCTTCAGTATTGCAGTCCCTATACCATCCTGTATATCTGGTGATCACACATACAGGCTTCAGTATTGTAGTCCCTATACCATCCTGTATGTCTGGTGATCACACATACAGCTTCAGTATTGTAGTCCCTATACCATCCTGTATGTCTGGTGATCACAAATACAGCTTCAGTATTGTAGTCCCTATACCATCCTGTATGTCTGGTGATCACACATACAGCTTCAGTATTGCAGTCCCTATACCATCCTGTATGTCTGGTGATCACACATACAGCTTCAGTATTGTAGTCCCTATACCATCCTGTATGTCTGGTTATTGTAGTCCCTATACCATCCTGTATGTCTGGTAATCACACATATAGCTTCAGTATTGTAGTCCCTATACCATCCTGTATGTCTGGTAATCACACATACAGCTTCAGTATTGTAGTCCCTATACCATCCTGTATGTCTGGTGATCACAAATACAGCTTCAGTATTGTAGTCCCTATACCATCCTGTATGTCTTGTGATCACACATACAGCTTCAGTGTTGTAGTCCCTATACCATCCTGTATGTCTGGTGATCACACATACAGCTTCAGTATTGTAGTCCCTATATCTTCCTGTATGTCTGGTGATCACACATACAGCTTCAGTATTGTAGTCCCTATACCATCCTGTATGTCTGGTGATCACACATACAGCTTCATTATTGTAGTCCCTATACCATCCTGTATGTCTGGTGATCACATATACAGCTTCAGTATTGTAGTCCCTACCATCCTGTATGTCTGGTGATCACACATACAGCTTCAGTATTGTAGTCCCTATACCATCCTGTATGTCTGGTTATTGTAGTCCCTATACCATCCTGTATGTCTGGTAATCACACATACAGCTTCAGTATTGTAGCCCCTATACCATCCTGTATGTCTGGTAATCACACATACAGCTTCAGTATTGTAGTCCCTATACCATCCTGTATGTCTGGTGATCACACATACAGCTTCAGTATTGTAGTCCCTATATCATCCTGTATGTCTGGTGATCACACATACAGCTTCAGTAGTGTAGTCCCTATACCATCCTGTATATCTGGTGATCACACATACAGCTTCAGTATTGTAGTCCCTATACCATCCTGTATGTCTGGTGATCACACATACAGGCTTCAGTATTGTAGTCCCTATACCATCCTGTATGTCTGGTGATCACACATACAGCTTCAGTATTGTAGTCCCTATATCATCCTGTATGTCTGGTGATCACACATACAGGCTTCAGTATTGTAGTCCCTATACCATCTTGTATATCTGGTGATCACACATACAGGCTTCAGTATTGTAGTCCCTATACCATCCTGTATGTCTGGTGATCACACATACAGCTTCAGTATTGTAGTCCCTATACCATCCTGTATGTCTGGTAATCACACATACAGCTTCAGTATTGTAGTCCCTATACCATCCTGTATGTCTGGTGATCACACATACAGCTTCAGTATTGTAGTCCCTATACCATCCTGTATGTCTGGTGATCACACATACAGCTTCAGTATTGTAGTCCCCATACCATCCTGTATGTCTGGTTATTGTAGTTCCTATACCATCCTGTATGTCTGGTGATCACACATACAGCTTCAGTATTGTAGTCCATATACCATCCTGTATGTCTGGTGATCACACATACAGCTTCAGTATTGTAGTCCCCATACCATCCTGTATGTCTGGTTATTGTAGTCCCTATACCATCCTGTATGTCTGGTGATCACACATACAGCTTCAGTATTGTAGTCCCTATACCATCCTGTATGTCTGGTAATCACACATACAGCTTCGGTATTGTAGTCCCTATACCATCCTGTATGTCTGGTGATCACACATACAGCTTCAGTATAGTAGTCCCTATACCATCCTGTATGTCTGGTGATCACACATACAGCTTCAGTATTGTAGTCCCTATACCATCCTGTATGTCTGGTGATCACACATACAGCTTCAGTATTGTAGTCCCTATACCATCCTGTATGTCTGGTTATTGTAGTCCCTATACCATCCTGTATGTCTGGTGATCACACATACAGGCTTCAGTATTGTAGTCCCTATACCATCCTGTATGTCTGGTGATCACACATACAGCTTCAGTATTGTAGTCCCTATACCATCCTGTATGTCTGGTAATCACACATACAGCTTCAGTATTGTAGTCCCTATACCATCCTGTATGTCTGGTGATCACACATACAGCTTCAGTATTGTAGTCCCTATACCATCCTGTATGTCTGGTGATCACACATACAGCTTCAGTATTGTAGTCCCCATACCATCCTGTATGTCTGGTTATTGTAGTTCCTATACCATCCTGTATGTCTGGTGATCACACATACAGCTTCAGTATTGTAGTCCATATACCATCCTGTATGTCTGGTGATCACACATACAGCTTCAGTATTGTAGTCCCCATACCATCCTGTATGTCTGGTTATTGTAGTCCCTATACCATCCTGTATGTCTGGTGATCACACATACAGCTTCAGTATTGTAGTCCCTATACCATCCTGTATGTCTGGTAATCACACATACAGCTTCGGTATTGTAGTCCCTATACCATCCTGTATGTCTGGTGATCACACATACAGCTTCAGTATAGTAGTCCCTATACCATCCTGTATGTCTGGTGATCACACATACAGCTTCAGTATTGTAGTCCCTATACCATCCTGTATGTCTGGTGATCACACATACAGCTTCAGTATTGTAGTCCCTATACCATCCTGTATGTCTGGTTATTGTAGTCCCTATACCATCCTGTATGTCTGGTAATCACACATACAGCTTCAGTATTGTAGCCCCTATACCATCCTGTTTATCTGTATACTCTACACCTCCCTACTCCTGTATCTGTATACTCTACACCTCCCTACTCCTGTATCTGTATACTCTACACCTCCCTACTCTTGTATCTGTATACTCTACACCTCCCTACTCCTGTATCTGTATACTCTATACCTCCCTACTCCTGTATCTGTATACTCTACACCTCTCTACTCCTGTATCTGTATACTCTACACCTCTCTACTCCAGTATCTGTATACTCTACACCTCCCTACTCCTGTATCTGTATACACTACACCTCTCTTCTCCTGTATCTGTATACACTACACTTCCCTACTCCTGTATCTGTATACACTACACCTCTCTTCTCCTGTATCTGTATACACTACACCTCCCTACTCCTGTATCTGTATACTCTACACTTCCCTACTCCTGTATCTGTATACACTACACCTCCCTACTCCTGTATCTGTATACTCTATACCTCCCTACTCCTGTATCTGTATACTCTACACCTCCCTACTCCTGTATCTGTATACACTACACCTCCCTACTCCTGTATCTGTATACACTACACCTCTCTTCTCCTGTATCTGTATACTCTACACCTCCCTACTCCTGTATCTGTATACTCTACACCTCCCTACTCCTGTATCTGTATACTCTACACCTCCCTACTCCTGTATCTGTATACACTACATATCCCTACTCCTGTATCTGTATACTCTACACCTCTCTACTCCTGTATCTGTATACACTACACCTCCCTACTCCTGTATCTGTATACTCTACACCTCCCTACTACTGTATCTGTATACTCTACACCTCCCTACTCCTGTATCTGTATACTCTACACCTCTCTACTCCTGTATCTGTATACTCTACACCTCCCTACTCCTGTATCTGTATACACCACACCTCCCTACTCCTGTATCTGTATACTCTACACCTCCCTACTCCTGTATCTGTATACACTACACCTCCCTTCTCCTGTATCTGTATACTCTACACCTTCCTACTCCTGTATCTGTATACTCTACACCTCCCTACTCCTGTATCTGTATACTCTACACCTCCCTACTCCTGTATCTGTATACTCTACACCTCCCTACTCCTGTATCTGTATACTCTACACCTCCCTACTCCTGTATCTGTATACTCTACACCTCCCTACTCCTGTATCTGTATACTCTACACCTCTCTACTCCTGTATCTGTATACTCTACACCTCTCTACTCCTGTATCTGTATACTCTACACCTCCCTACTACTGTATCTGTATACTCTACACCTCCCTACTCCTGTATCTGTATACTCTACACCTCCCTACTCCTGTATCTGTATACTCTACACCTCCCTACTCCTGTATCTGTATACTCTACACCTCCCTACTCCTGTATCTGTATACACTACACCTCCCTACTCCTGTATCTGTATACTCTACACCTCCCTACTCCTGTATCTGTATACACTACACCTTCCTACTCCTGTATCTGTATACTCTACACCTCTTTACTCCTATATCTGTATACTCTACACCTCCCTACTCCAGTATCTGTATACTCTACACCTCCCTACTCCTGTATCTGTATACACTACACCTCCCTACTCCTGTATCTGTATACACTACACCTCTCTACTCCTGTATCTGTATACACTACACCTCCCTACTCCTGTATCTGTATACTCTACACCTACCTACTCCTGTATCTGTATACTCTACACCTACCTACTCCTATATCTGTATACACTACACCTCCCTACTCCTGTATCTGTATACTCTACACCTCCCTACTCCTGTGTCTGTTTACTCTACACCTCCCTACTCCTGTATCTGTATACTCTACACCTCCCTACTCCTGTATCTGTATACTCTACACCTCCCTACTCCTGTATCTGTATACTCTACACCTCCCTACTCCTGTATCTGTATACACTACACCTCCCTACTCCTGTATTGGTATACACTACACCTCCCTACTCCTGTATCTGTATACACTACACCTCCCTACTCCTGTATTGGTATACACTACACCTCCCTACTCCTGTATCTGTATACACTACACCTCCCTACTCCTGTATCTGTATACTCTACACCTCCCTACTCCTGTGTCTGTTTACTCTACACCTCCCTACTCCTGTATCTGTATACTCTACACCTCCCTACTCCTGTATCTGTATACTCTACACCTCCCTACTCCTGTATCTGTATACTCTACACCTTCCTACTCCTATATCTGTATACACTACACCTCCCTACTCCTGTATCTGTATACACTACACCTCCCTACTCCTGTATCTGTATACTCTACACCTCCCTACTCCTGTATCTGTATACTCTACACCTCCCTACTCCTGTATCTGTATACTCTACACCTCCCTACTCCTGTATCTGTATACTCTACACCTCTCTACTCCTGTATCTGTATACTCTACACCTCCCTACTCCTGTATCTGTATACTCTACACCTCCCTACTCCTGTATCTGTATACTCTACACCTCCCTACTCCTGTATCTGTATACTCTACACCTCCCTACTCCTGTGTCTGTATACTCTTCCTACTCCTGTATCTGTATACTCTACACCTCCCTACTCCTGTATCTGTATACTCTACACCTCCCTACTCGTGTATCTGTATACACTACACCTCTCTACTCCTGTATCTGTATACTCTACACCTCCCTACTCTTGTATCTGTATACTCTACACCTCCCTACTCCTGTATCTGTATACTCTACACCTCCCTACTCCTGTATCTGTATACTCTACACCTCCCTACTCCTGTATCTGTGTTACTCTACACCTCCCTACTCTTGTATCTGTATACTCTACACCTCCCTACTCCTGTATCTGTATACTCTACACCTCCCTACTCCTGTATCTGTATACTCTACACCTCCCTACTCCTGTATCTGTATACTCTACACCTCCCTACTCCTGTATCTGTATAAACTACACCTCCCTACTCCTGTATCTGTATACTCTACACCTGCCTACTTCTGTATCTGTTTACTCTACACCTCCCTACTCCTGTATCTGTATACACTACATCTCCCTACTCCTGTATCTGTATACTCTACACCTCCCTACTCCTGTATCTGTATACTCTACACCTCCCTACTCCTGTATCTGTATACTCTACACCTCCCTACTCCTGTATCTGTATACACTACACCTCCCTACTCCTGTATCTGTATACACTACACCTCCCTACTCCTGTATCTGTATACACTACACCTCTCTACTCCTGTTTCTGTATACTCTATACCTGCCTACTCCTGTATCTGTATACTCTACACCTCCCTTCTGCCGAGGAATTGCAGTGTTGTTTAGGCTTACTAGATTAGTAGTCCTGATGTTTGCAGTGTGAGCTTACTATATTAGCTAGTCGCTTTCATTAATTTCTCAATCCTGAAGAAGACTCCTGAACTGGACAAGTCTCAGCAAACCTGGATCATCAAATTTTTTTCTTGAAGACTCTCTACCACGGGACTTGGGAAATTTAAAAACCTCCTAAATACATGTCAAATGTATCCTCCTTACATGTCAAATGTATCCTCCTTACATGTCAAATGTATCCTCCCTACATGTCAAATGTATCCCCCTTCTGCAGAAAATATCTTGATTTCCTTCAAAAACACCCCAAAATTTTCGGGTCTCATAACTTTCGTAGGCTATCCTGCCACTTTTGCATAGGAAATGAGTTTTGATGTCACTGCATGCACTGGCCTTTCGCTGTCATTAGATGGCGGTCTTCCTCTAAATATAGGCATCCCATGACTCTGCCTCCCTTTTACATAATCGGCTTTTGAGTTGTTAAATCAGCAGCCTTTACTTTCATTCTGATCACTTTCCCGCCAAACTCATTTTTCATGTGGGATGTAAGGTTAATGTTGATTGGCTGGCTATAATAAGGGGGAATAACTCTAAAAGTTAATTTCATAATTGTTGTAGAACACTAATAGAACATTTGTAGAACCTGCCATGTTCTAGAACAGTTCTACAAATATTTCAGAATTTGTTGTAGAATAGTTGAAGAACAGATCAAGACTTACAAATACCAAAATTATTCTAAAAATGATCGTATATTGTTCTAGAACATTTGTAGAATATTTCTAGAACTGGTTTAGTTCTTTAATTGTTCTAAAAATGTTCTAGAAGTTTGTTCAAGAATATTTCTAGAACTTATGATGTTTTATATAATAGTTCTATATCTGAAATGATCGTTGCATCCATAACATTCCACTGTTTTTTCCTCATCCATGGAGCATGTCTTACAGCGTCCTTGTTCCTCTGTCCTTACATCGTTCAATGTTTCCTATGATTTAGAGTTGTGTTGTTTAGACAGTGATTCCAATCACTTTTCATCCGGCGTTAATTGTGCGCTGTGCGTAAACTTTTTACATTTTTGACTTCTTCTCCAGAACCAGTGGATTGAATCTTTTCAAACTTGGCCAACATGATCCTTAGTTGATGGGGATACAGATTTGTAAAATTGGGATTCCTGCTCCTACCCTAGGGGCTAGGGCGGGGCCCCAAAGGGAAAGTTATCCTAAACTTCAAAAATCTTTTTCTCCAGACTCAGAGATACTACAGCCTCTTTCTCTACATGGATAAAAAGATCATCAGGGGCTTTGTTTAATTTGTAAATTTCAGTACAATTTCAGAAGTTTTAGAATTCTTTTCCAGTAATTATATGACAAATGTTGTAATTCACCTAGTTTATATGTCGATTTCATCATTGAAATTGAGCTACCTAATAACATTACTCAGATGACCACTAAGGCCCTTGGGCCTCTTGTTTGCAAAATAGCTGACAGCAATTTAGATGTGTTTTGTTTTGAAACTTTTGGATACATTTCAGACATGCTTTTTATTACAATACTTGAAATGTACAAATAAAAAATATGAAATTTATCTCTTGTTGTAGATTGTTTCCCTGGAATAAATTTCATTTCATTATTTGCAAGTTTTGACTGAGGAATTTGCCAATATTAACAGATAATAACATATCAAATCACCTAGTAATTGAAAACTTACAGATTGATATATACATTGTATTAATGTTACATCATACAATTGAAAATGTAATTTGCAATGAGTAGCCACAAATTTGATTGACTAACAAGAAACAAGAATATTTATTATGTATAGTGTGTTTAACATTAGCTCAGTAGAGCTATATCTACGACAGACAAAGTGAACACTTAAAAGTAATATATTCAATAAATCTTTCACCTCTGAACTTTCATGAACTATTCAAATCTTTGAAATCATAAGAGTTTAAATGTGAGTTCAGTTGTAAATGAGTATAACAGTTTGATTGGTCCATGTATTTATTGAACAATTCTGATTGGTCCATGTATTTATTGAACAATTCTGATTGGTCCATGTATTTATTGAACAATTCTGAGTGGTCCATGTATTCATTGAACAATTCTGATTGGTCCATGTATTTATTGAACAATTCTGATTTGTCCATGTATTTATTGAACAATTCTGATATGTCCATGTATTTATTGAACAATTCTGATATGTCCATGTATTTATTGAACAATTCTGATTGGTCCAATCCAGGTCATGCTGTATCATTGTCGGAAGGACAAGAAACCATTGATTACATCTCGGAATACATCTCGGTTAAATTCAAAGTCCTGGAGAACAATCCACACGACTCTATCCAAGCTATAAACCTCACAAATACCGGGATAGCGGTGCTCCGGGGAGGTAACTGGCAAATTTATTTCAACCACCTCTATAAGATGATGCATGAAAACAAGGGTGTGCCACCTTCGGGTCATGTGATCGGAAATTCTGGCTTCAGATTATTTCACGTCAAAGGGAGTCTATACAGGTAGGTAAAATATATATTCACAGCTCAGAATATAACTTTCATTGATTATTGCTTTTTTTTTTTTTTTTTTTAAATCGTCTCTTTTCCGTTTTGCAACCTCAAACAATTTACTTTTCAGCTTCTTATCAAAACCTCTGTACGAATTTGAATGAAAATTGGCAGGAACGTAAAATGCACCAAAATTATGAATGGTATATGGTCTTAACTGCCTAGGGGCAAGAAGGGAGGGTACCAAGAGGGGTAAAATTGGTTAAAACTTTTTAAAATCTTCTTCTTCAGACCCAGATATGCCAGAAACAAATATTCTTCATGGAAAGGTCTAACTGTGATAGAGAGGTGCTTTGTCAAAAATTTGAATTTCATGGCAACTGGATTTCACGACTCCCCCTGTGGGGAGAGGGTGAAATTTACAACAGTTATTAACTATAACGTAAAATGACACTTTCGAGAATTAAAATTAGGGCCCCTAATGACATTTGGTCACAAGTTTCAGATCACAAAAATACCTACTGAGTTCAAAAACCAAGGTCAAAAGTAAATGTCACTAGGTGAAAGGTGATGGTCAAATTTTGTAGCTTTTAACTGGTGAACTTTATGTTATTAGGTTCTGACCACCATTGGATAGTGAAACTATACATCTATTGTACACAAAAGGAAGACGTCATAGGAATTTTTCAAACTCAACTATAATATATGAGTATGGTGTTGGGCAGTGCTAGTAATGTTGAATATTACATGTAAGCGACAAGACATACCCCCACCCTACACCCCCCATCCCCCACCCCCCAACCAACACCTCCCACCCCTAAGTTCAGAAAGATACTGGCTGGTTGAAAGGCTTTATAAACAAAGGATGATAATTATACCCCCCCGCAACGAAGTTAGGGGGGGTATACTGGAATCAGCTTGTCTGTCCGTCTGTCTGTCTGTCCGTCTGTCCGTAGAAAAATGTTGTCCGGACAACTCCTCCTAAACTACTGGATCGATTTCAATAAAACTTGGCAGTATTGTTGGGGACCATGTGTAGATGTGCATGCAGGGTTTCGTTTGTCAAAATTTTGGTTGCCATGGTAACCAGGTCACTATACACAGGTTTCCATAATAAAATGTTGTCCGGACAACTCCTCCTAAACTACTGGATCGATTTCAATAAAACTTGGCAGTATTGTTGGGGACCATGTGTAGATGTGCATGCAGAGTTTCGTTTGTCAAAATTTTGGTTGCCATGGTAACCAGGTCACTATACACAGGTTTCCGTAATAACGTGTTGTCCGGACAACTTCCTATAAACCACTGGATCGAGTTTAATGAAACTTGGCAGTATTGTTGGGGACCATGTGTAGATGTGCATGCAGAGTTTTGTTTGTCAAAATTTTGGTTGCCATGGTAACCAGGTCACTATACACAGGTTTCCATTATAATGTGTTGTCCGGACAACTCCTCCTAAACTACTGGATCAATTTCAGTGAAACTTGGCAGTATTGTTGGGGACCATGTATAGATTTGCATACAGGGTTTCGTTTGTCAAAATTTTGGTTGCCATGGTAATGAGGTGACTATACACAGGTTTCCGTAATAACATGATGTCTGGACAACTTCTTCTAAACTACTGGGTCATTTTCAATAAAACTTCACAGTAAGTAATGTTGAGGATTACTATACACAGGTTAAATTTCAGCCATGTATAAGTCTACCAACACATCGTAGAGGAGGACTGCTGGACCAAATCTACATCAACTTTCCTATGAGGGGTGTCCTGGCCGATATTCTTCCAAAGCACTACTCGGACCATTTTCTCATATCACTGGCTTTCCCATGGGCTAATTTACACCACTATTAATATAAACGTAAGATGCATTGTATTGAAACAATCAGCATCATAAATTTTCTTATTAATATGTATATCACCTTTCTTTATTCATTCAGTGAGTTTCACAAGTTGAAACATACATATGCATCCACATTGTTGATATGAAATCTACACTGTAATGTATGTAAGACCAAAGGTGCCTTCTTTGTTTTTGTTTTTTAGATATGCGGTGATACATAGTAATATAAAATAATACATTATATAATGCATGTTATATACAACTTGTACTACATCATGTTTTTTTCAAAAACATGTCAGACACCTCTAATAAGAGGTAGCGGGGGGGTATTAGTCAGCCATCGGCTTACAGTTCTAGTTTGTAAATGGCTTTGAGACGACTAACAGATGAGGTTGTGATAAAATGGTATCATCTCAAATGATTATTATTATCAATGCCGATTTTATTGTTTGGTTTTGATGTTTTTTACTTGTATAGGGTACAGCCAGAGCCGGAATCGTTTCGCCCACTCTACCCGTCCGAGACCTGTGTTCTTATTCTCCTAGGTAACTATCAACAAATCGCCAAGACAGACTCATTTCCTAACTGGTATGTGACTGCTCCAGGATTGAAACCCCAGATTCTACAAAGCACATTAGGCGAGAGTCTCGACCATGTAGATAATTACATGCAGTCACCGTGGCAATGGCGTCGCGACCCCCAGGAACAAAATGACCCCTTCACAGCCAGAGTGAGGTTCAACATGTATGCAAACATGTCCCGCGACCTTGGGCATGTCGGGGGTCTGGTGCTGCCTACCCCCGAGGAGGCTGACATTGACGTTAAGTCTTCACTGAGTATAACTCCTAAAGAATGGGTGATCGTCAGCAACACAGAGTTTATATCTGAGGCCAAATATCTAGCAGGTAAGTCATTGGCATTCAGATCAGGATTGTCCAATATTTTTTTTTTTTTTTTTTTTCAATATTTTTTTTATTTTGAAAGACACAAACATATACAAAAAATGTCCTCATATGAGGGCTATCCTTCACTATACTTTATTCATTCACTTTCTTATTCATTCAAAAAGTCATTCCATTCATGCATTCATCCATTCTATATAATATCTTACTCTCCGGATAATAGTTACATTTTTTGTTAAAAATTGAGTTATAACGGTTTTAACTTCCGGTGATGGTGTTGCTGTTCTACGCGGATACGGTAAACATATAAAGTATTATGTTTCAAATCATGTTTAGTTTTGTTTGTTACATTAAAAATTGTTGTTTAAAGGTTTCAAGACATTTGAAAATAGATCAGATACACTTTCAATAATGGTCATTTGTCCATGGTCCATGGTCTGTCCATTGTCCATGGTCTATCCATTGTCCATGGTCTGTCCATGATCCGTGGTCTGTCCATGGTCCCTGGTCTGTTCATTGTCCATGGTCTGTCCATGGTCTGTGTTCTGTCCATTGTACGTGATCAGTTGTCTGTCTTAACTCATCCACCCCTGATGTTTCATAATAAACTAGTCCAAAAAACTTTTGAACTAGAAGAGTTCAAATGAGTCCTCAGGGGCAAGTAGTTAGAAACTTCTTAATAATAATTATAGCTATTTCTAAGAGGATGCAGAAAGGGAGTAAGTTCTACTTTAATGGTTCCATGTGGTCATGCTTATCTTGAAGACTTTTAATCAGGTAACAAAATGGCCAGCTCTCTTCAATTTTGACACCATCTGCCGTGGGTAAACTAGTACTTTCCCTTTAACTCTTTCGGCGCCAAATTACCTTTTTAACATATTGGCCCAGCGCCAAATATTAATTACTAATTAAAGGAGTTTTAATTAACAATGTATGTTTTTTCTTATTTGTTGGTGCAGGGACATGCTACTTGGTGGATATAAAGTTCAGATGATGCTTTACAAAATGCACCTCATTACAGGTCATTCAAGGTCAATCAAGGTCATGTAACCTTGGCGGCCATCTTGGATTTTCATAATTTGATAAAATTGTTGATTTTACAGCTATATTTCTTTTTTTTCACTTATCTGTAGGTTTCAATCTATATTATGAGTGTCTGTATATATATCTACTGATATAATGAAGAATGTAAGTGGTGGCAGGCATATATTACAATAGGAAATAAAGTTACCAAAACATGTAATTCTGACATAATATATATATTTATTGCTAAATATAGATTTATGCTTAACACTTTATAGCATTGTTTTAGTTGGTGTAGGAACATGCTACTTGATGGATATAAAGTTCAAATGAAGCTAGCGCTGTACCTTTTGGACATTGTTCACATTCAGTCAAGGTCATGCGACCCTGGCAGCCATCTTGGATTTCCAAAATTTTATGAAAATCTTAAGATTATTGTTTTCAAAATGTCAACTATAGTCGACTTTGGCGCTCGTCCTCGCTGTCGACAAAAGTCGACTTTGGCGCTCGTCCTCGCTGTCGACAAAAGTCGACTTTGGCGCCGAAAGAGTTAAACCACATCTTCTCAATAACCAAAAGGCAAAGGGTGCTGATATTATACATGTAGCATGCTGGGATAAAGAGCTACCAAGTTTATCAAAATGAATGACATTGATATACCTTCAAGGTCACAGGGGCCTTGTATGTTAAAACATTTAAGCAGCTTTTTCTTATTAACCCAAAAGCCCAGGATTTTGATATTTCGCCTGTAGCATGCTGTAAGAAAGATGTATCAAGTTTGTTCAAATGAATGACCTTGACCCATTTTAAAGGTCACTTGTGTCAAATATGTTAAAAATCTTCAAGGAACTTCTTCTCAGTAATTAAAAGACCTAGATCGCTGATATTATGCATGAGCATGCTGGGATGAAGGGCTTCCAAGTTTGTTAAAATGAATGATATTGATTTACTTGGAAGGTCACATTGGTCTAATATATTAAAATATTCAAGAATTTTCTTCTCAATAACCGACCAGGGGACTGATATTTGGCCTGATAAGCATGCTGCGAGGAAGAGCTCCCTTGTTTGTTCAAATAAATGACCTTGACCCATTTTCAAGGTCACTCGGGTCAAATGTGTTACCCGAGTAAAAATCTTGAAAGAAATTCTGCTCAATAACCAAAAGGCCAATCAAACTCAAACTTCATACAGTGCTTCCTTACAAAAAGTGGTCGCTTTGGATTGCTTTTCAGGGTCAAAGGTCAAAGGTCAAGGTCACTGTTGCTAAAAATAGAAAATCGATTTCCGTGCAATAACTTGAGTTTCTTTGGGCAAATCAAAATCAAACTTCATACAATGCTTCCTTACCAAAAGTGCTCGCTTGGGATTGCTTTTCAGGGACAAAGGTCAAGGTCACTGTTGCTTTAAATAGAAAATCGGTTTCCGTGCAATAACTTGAGTTTCCTTTGGCCAATCAAGCTCAAACTTCATAGAGTACTTCCTTACCAAAAGCGCTCGCTTGGGATTGCTTTTCAGGGTCAAAGGTCAAGGTCACTGTTGCTATAAATAGAAAGTCACTTTTCCTGGGCCAATCAAACTCAAACTTCATACAGTGCTTCCTTACCAAAAGTGCTTGCTTGCGATTGGTTTTCACGGGCAAAGGTCAAAGGTCAAGGTCACTGTTTCTATAAATGGAAAATATGTTTCCGTTCTATAACTTAGTTTTCTTGTGCCAATTAAACTCAAACTTCTTACAATGCTTCGTTACCAAAAGTGCTTGCTTGCGATCGGTTTTCACGGTCATAGCTGAGCTCTTAAAAACTTATCTCCCAACTTGCTGCGCAGGCGACACATACACTTCCATGGAATTCTTGTTTTCAAACTTGCTAGGCTTCACCACCATGAAATTGAAATGAAGTTGTGTTTTCCTGAACAACCGTTTGATTTGACAATATTCACTAGAGTTATTGCCCTTTGGGATGCAATTTCAAGTATTATGTAGAAAATGTCAGAACTTTTTTGTATTTTCTTCAATTCCTCTTAAATTTGTTATTGTACTTCAAAAAGCTATAATATTTGACATATATTACAGGTTTTGTTGATTTAATTCATCTTTTCCCGTAACAGCATTGCATAGATAGATTATTAAAAGGCATTACATGTAGAAAATGAATTTCTGTTGTAAACCGTTATTTGTCCAGAGATCTCCTAGTTTTCAACCGATATCTTTCAAACTTGTTAGGCTTAATCATCATGACGTGAAATTCTGTTTTCCTGAATGACAGTTTGATTCGACAATATTTACAAGAGTTATGGGCCTTTGAAACTTCTTATTTGATGCAAATTCGGGCATTATGTAGAAAGTGTCAGAACTTGTTTGTGTTTTCTTCAATTCCTCTAAAATTCAGTATGGTTCTTCAAAAAGCTATAATATTTAACATATATTGCAGGTTTTGTTGATTTAATTCAACTTTTCTCGTAACAGCATTGCATATTTGCAACTGCAAAATATAGGCATTAATAATGTGGAAAATGCATTTCTGTTGTAAACTGTTGTTTTGTCCAGAGATCTTCTCCTACAGTTTTCAACCGATATCTTTCAAACTTGGTAGGCTTAATCATCATGACACGAAATTGAGTTTTCCTGAATGACAGTTTAATTTTACAAAATTTACTAGAGTTATGGCCCTTTGGAACTTTGTATCTGATGCATTTTCGGGCATTATGTAAAGAGTGTCAGAACTTTTTTGTGTTTCCATACAATTATACTTCCAATAGAATACGACGGACGTATCATGCCTCTGCTTGCGTTGCTCTTGTTTAGTTTGTCATCAGTGGAAGTGTGAGTTATAGGACCATAAACAACATGTTGTTCAGATAATTCACTACTGATCCTTGTAAATTCTGGTTTTCTTTATAGACCATTGTCCTGTACAGTTTTCCTACAACTTTCCAAAGAAGCGTTACATCTTCCTCGCGAAGGGTCCTGCTAGTCTGAACCTGAGTGCGGAGGAGTATCTTCTCACTGTGGAGCCAGCCACCGAGATTATACAAGTCTACGCCGCATACAGGGCGGGGGCCTTCTATGGAGTACAGACGATCTTAGCCCTCATACAGGTGTGTACTATTAGTTTCCTCACAGAGAGATATCAGGGTGTTTTGTCTAAACACAGAGATATCAGGGTGTTTTGTCTAAACACAGAGATATCAGGGTGTTTTTTCTTCACAGAGAGATATCAGGGTGTTTGTCTAAACACAGAGATATCAGGGTGTTTTGTCTAAACTGAGATATCATGGTGTTTTGTCTAAACAGAGAGATATCAGGGTGTTTTGTCTAAACAGAGATATCAGGATGTTTTGTCTAAACACAGAGATATCAGGGTGTTTTTTCTTCACAGAGAGATATCAGGGTGTTTGTCTAAACACAGAAATATCAGGGTGTTTTGTCTAAACTGAGATATCATGGTGGTTTGTCTAAACACAGAGATATCAGGGTGTTTTGTCTTCACAGAGATATCAGGGTGTTTTGTCTAAACAGAGATATCAGGGTGTTTTGTCTAAACAGAGATATCAGGGTGTTTTTTTGTTCACAGAGAGATGGGAAGCAGTTGGTGATACCAAAGACACAGATACGGGATAAACCAAGATTTCCTTACCGCGGAATCCAACTAGATGTCTCCCGTAACTTCCACACCAAGGAAACAGTTCTGAAGTTATTGGAATCTATGGCAACCTACAAATTGAACAAGCTCCATTTTCACTTGAGTGACGACGAAGGCTGGAGGCTTGAAATTCCAGGGTTGGAGGAACTTACTCAGGTAAAATGTTTGTGATGTCATCCTCAATACTGGAGGGGGTTACATTACATATTCCAGGGTTGGAGGAACTTACTCAGGTAAAATGTTTGTGATGTCATCCTCGATACTGGAGGGGGTTACATTACATATTCCAGGGTTGGAGGAACTTACTCAGGTAAAATGTTCTGATGTCAACCTCGATACTGGAGGGGATTACATTACATATTCCAGGGTTGGAGGAACTTACTCAGGTAAAATGTTTGTGATGTCATCCTCAATACTCGAGGGGGTTATACTCACATATTCCAGGGTTGGAGGAACTTACTCAGGTAAAATGTTCTGATGTCAACCTCGATACTGGAGGGGATTACATTACATATTCCAGGGTTGGAGGAACTTACTCAGGTAAAATGTTTGTAATGTCATCCTCAATACTCGAGGGGGTTATACTCACATATTCCAGGGTTGGAGGAACTTACTCAGGTAAAATGTTCTGATGTCAACCTCGATACTGGAGGGGGTTACATTACATATTCCAGGGTTGGAGGAACTTACTCAGGTAAAATGTTCTGATGTCAACCTCGATACTGGAGGGGGTTACATTACATATTCCAGGGTTGGAGGAACTTACTCAGGTAAAATGTTCTGATGTCAACCTCGATACTGGAGGGGGTTACATTACATATTCCAGGGTTGGAGGAACTTACTGAGGTAAAATGTTTGTGATGTCATCCTCAATACTCGAGGGGGTTACATTACATATTCCAGGGTTGGAGGAACTTACTGAGGTAAAATGTTTGTGATGTCATCCTCAATACTCGAGGGGGTTACATAACATATTCCAGGGTTGGAGGAACTTACTGAGGTAAAATGTTTGTGATGTCATCCTCGATACTGGAGGGGGTTATACTCACATATTCCAGGGTTGGAGGAACTTACTGAGGTAAAATGTTCTGATGTCATCCTCAATACTGGAGGGGGTTACACTCACATATTCCAGGGTTGGAGGAACTTACTGAGGTAAAATGTTTGTGATGTCATCCTCGATACTGGAGGGGGTTACATTACATATTCCAGGGTTGGAGGAACTCGATACTGGAGGGGGTTATACTCACATATTCCAGGGTTGGAGGAACTTACTGAGGTAAAATGTTTGTGATGTCATTCTCGATACTGGAGGGGGTTACACTCACATATTCCAGGGTTGGAGGAACTTACTGAGGTAAAATGTTTGTGATGTCATCCTCGATACTCGAGGGGGTTACATTACATATTCCAGGGTTGGAGGAACTTACTTAGGTAAAATGTTTGTGATGTCATCCTCGATACTGGAGGAACTTACTGAGGTAAAATGTTTGTGATGTCATCCTCAATACTGGAGGGGGTTACACTCACATATTCCAGGGTTGGAGGAACTTACTCAGGTAAAATGTTTGTAATGTCATCCTCGATACTGGAGGGGGTTACACTCACATATTCCAGGGTTGGAGGAACTTACTCAGGTAAAATGTTCTGATGTCATCCTCGATACTGGAGGGGGTTACATTACATATTCCAGGGTTGGAGGAACTTACTCAGGTAAAATGTTCTGATGTCATCCTCGATAATCGAGGGGGTTACATTACATATACCAGGGTTGGAGGAACTTACTGAGGTAAAATGTTTGTGATGTCATTCTGATACTCCAGGGGGTTACACTCACATATTCCAGGGTTGGTGGAACTTGATACTGGAGGGGGTTACACTCGCATATTCCAGGGTTGGTGGAACTTGATACTGGAGGGGGTTACACTCACATATTCCAGGGTTGGAGGAACTTGATACTCGAGGGGGTTACACTCACATATTCCAGGGTTGGTGGAACTTGATACTCAAGGGGGTTGCACTCACATATTCCAGGGTTGTCGGAACTTGATACTGGAGGGGGTTACACTCGCATATTCCAGGGTTGGTGGAACTTGATACTGGAGGGGGTTACACTCACATATTCCAGGGTTGGAGGAACTTGATACTGGAGGGGGTTACACTCACATATTCCAGGGTTGGTGGAACTTGATACTGGAGGGGGTTACACTCGCATATTCCAGGGTTGGTGTAACTTGATACTGGAGGGGGCTTCACTCACATATTCCAGGATTGGAGGAACTTGATACTGGAGGGGGTTAAACTCGCATATTCCAGGGTTGGAGGAACTTACTCAGGTAAAATGTTTGTGATGTCATCCTCGATACTGGAGGGGTTACATTACATATTCCAGGGTTGGAGGAACTTACTCAGGTAAAATGTTCTGATGTCATCCTCAATACTGGAGGGGGTTTCACTCACATATTCCAGGGTTGGAGGAACTCGATACTCGAGGGGGTTACACTCACATATTCCAGGGTTGGAGGAACTTACTCAGGTAAAATGTTTGTGATGTCATCCTCGATACTGGAGGGGGTTACATTACATTTTCTAGGGTTGGAGGAACTTACTGAGGTAAAATGTTTGTGATGTCATCCTCGATACTCGAGGGGGTTACATTACATATTCCAGGGTTGGAGGAACGTACTGAGGTAAAATGTTTGTGATGTCATCCTCAATACTGGAGGGGGTTACATTACATATTCCAGGGTTGGAGGAACGTACTGAGGTAAAATGTTTGTGATGTCATTCTCGATATTGGAGGGGGTTACACTCACATATTCCAGGGTTGGAGGAACTTGATACTGGAGGGGGTTACACTCGCATATTCCAGGGTTGGAGGAACTTGATACTGGAGGGGATTAAACTCGCATATTCCAGGGTTGGAGGAACTTGATACTGGAGGGGGTTAAACTCGCATATTCCAGGGTTGGAGGAACTTGATACTCGAGGGGGTTACACTCACATATTCCAGGGTTGGAGGAACTTAATACTCGAGGGGGTTACACTCACATATTCCAGGGTTGGTGGAACTTGATACTCGAGTGGGTTACACTCACATATTCCAGGGTTGGAGGAACTTGATACTGGAGGGGGTTACACTCACATATTCCAGGGTTGGAGGAACTTGATACTTGAGGGGGTTACACTCACATATTCCAGGGTTGGAGGAACTTGATACTGGAGGGGGTTACACTCACATATTCCAGGGTTTGAGGAACTTGATACTGGAGGGGGTTACACTCACATATTCCAGGGTTGGAGGAACTTGATACTGGAGGGGGTTACACTCACATATTCCAGGGTTGGAGGAACTTGATACTGGAGGGGGTTACACTCACATATTCCAGGGTTGGAGGAACTTGATACTGGAGGGGGTTACACTCACATATTCCAGGGTTGGAGGAACTTGATACTGGAGGGGGTTACACTCACATATTCCAGGGTTGGAGGAACTTAATACTCGAGGGGGTTACACTCACATCTTCCAGGGTTGCGGAGAGTGTAAGGCATCCTAACCCCTTGAGTATCAACGGTGTTGTTGTCCTGATGACTAAAATACCATGGAAACGTGAAGGTTAATGTTAGGTATCTTCTAACTAACATTTTTAGCTCGCCTATTGGAAGAACAGAACAGCTTTTGCAGACACTGCTTCGGTGTGGGTATAATCCATTTCTGTGTTAAGGTTTTTGTTTTCAGTTCACTGTGAACAAACTACTGCATTTGGTCAGGAAACCTTACATCTAGTTTGGTCAGGGGCAATGGAGGAGGATGGAGATCCCTGCGATTCATTCTAAGCACACCATCATCAGATGGTGGGCTATTCAAACCACCCTGCTTCCGTAGTCCATTGTTTGTCCCTCCTTAAACAATTCTTGTTATCGCTATTTCGTGAGAAGAACTGGATGGATTTTACTCAAATTTCATATGCAGGTTCCCCTTAGTGCCTAGTTGTGCCTTTCTGATTTTGGGCCTGATTTGAAAAACAAAATGGCTGAAAGACAGCCATCTTGGATTTTGACAATAATATTTGTTATCATTCAATCTTGTGAAGTATTCGATGGATCTTTCCCAAATTTCATATGCAGGTTCCCCTATTATTGTTAATAAATACAAAATGGATCTCTCTTAAAACCTATGGATTTCGGAACTTATCAGAAAAACAAAACACCTGATTAGACAGACACCTTCTTTGAACTTAGTTCATAGCACTAAGATAAAATACATAAATGAGAAAAAAATAGAACTAAGATTAAATACATAAATGAAAGTTCAAATAAAAGTTCAAATAAGAAGGGAAAAGATCCATCTTTCTAAGAATGAATGAAAAATCATCCATGGTGGGCGCCAAGATCCCTCTGGGATCTGTTGTTGATAGAGCTGTGTTAAGGATTAAACACCCCTGCAACGAAGAAAGGGGTGGTATACTGGAATAAGCTTGTCCGTTCATCCATCCATCTGTCTATAGACACACTTTGTCCAGCAATGCATTCACTCAGTTTTCAAAGGATCTTAAAATTTTATGGGAATAGACAATATAATATGGAGATGTGCTCCCAGAAGGTACTTTGCATTTTTGACATTTTGTATAGAGTTATCCCCCTTTCATAAATGAACTTTTGTTGTGTAGGTTGGGGCCCGTCG
Source organism: Mimachlamys varia (assembly GCA_947623455.1). Taxonomy (NCBI): domain Eukaryota; kingdom Metazoa; phylum Mollusca; class Bivalvia; order Pectinida; family Pectinidae; genus Mimachlamys; species Mimachlamys varia. The sequence continues at coordinate 38,129,624 of OX392544.1, read as the reverse complement.
CTGTCATGACCTCGGTGAGAAGTCTTGTATCCTACCTCAACTTGGCTCCGGCCCCCACACTTCCTCCTCAGGCTCAGGGTTTTACTCCCTCAAAGATTACCGTGAAATTCTAATGTACGCCAAAAAGAGACACATCCAGATCATCCCTGAGTTTGACATGCCAGGCCATTCGCGTGCGGCGGTGAAGTCGATGGAGGCCCGATATCACAAATATGCTCCCTTGGATGAAGAAAGCGGTGGGGAGTTTCTACTGACGGAGTGGGAAGATAAGTCCAAGTACAGCACAGCGCAGTCGTACGATGACGGCGTGGTGAACGTGTGTATTGAGTCTACTTACACCTTTCTACAGGTAAGTCAGAACTACTGTAGGTCTTAAACCACCTTTCTACAGGTAAGTCAGAACTACTGTAGGTCTTAAACCAGATTTGGGGCATTTCTTCAAAGCACACAATTTTGCATGATAGTGCATTTAAAGAAAAAAACTTCACCAAACCAATTTGAGCACACTTCGCAAACCCGACTTCAATTTTCAGACCACCACTAACTGTTAGATATTCAGACTAACGACCAGTGTTAGATTTTTAGAATATTGTCAGGGATTTTTCTGGTGAGTTTTCAGATGTTTCCAGGTATTGTTTAACTAAAAAAAGCTATAAAAAACTTCCTTTTCAAAATTAGATTCCTTTCCTCTGTAAATTTGAAATGATAATTTTATCAGAAAATCTTGATTTTGTTGAATTGGTATTTTAAAGTGTTTCTAACCTGCACTGGTACACTTGTGATTGTTATCAACTTGTGAGCAACTAGGGTCTGTGTGATCTACAGACTTCGGTTTGGTGAGTGTCCGTTGTAGACAGGTTTTATATAATTATCGAGCCACTAGGGCCTGTGTGATCTTCAGACTTCGGTTTGGTGAGTGTCCGCTGTAGGCAGGTTTTATATAATTATCGAGCCACTAGGGTCTGTGATCCACAGACTTTGATTTGGTAAATGTCCGTTGTAGACAGGTTTTATTAAACCTGACTTTCCGTTTCGCCTGCAGCATCTGATAGCCTCAATCAAGGATATACACCAAGACATACAACCGCTTGACGTAGTCCACATTGGAGGGGATGAGATCGCGCGCGGGGCTTGGGTGAAGTCCCCAGCGTGTCAAACTCTGATGATGGAACATAACATCACAGATTTCCGCTTCCTCTTCGTGCGCCGGTTGATAGGCCTTCTCCAGGATCAGGGATTGGCCGCCGCCGTCTGGGAGGACGGGATCATTCCGAAGGATGTTTACCCATACAATCTGGAGGACCTCCGAAATAAACAGACCGGCAGGTAGTTACACATTCATCATTTGAAATGGAAATACATATATACTGTGTTTCATGATAGAAACAGAAAACATGTGTGAACATACAGTAAAACATATGTGAACATACAGTAAAACATGTGTGAACATACAGAAAACATGTGTGAACATACAGAAAACATGTGTGAACATACAGTAAAACATGTGTGAACATACAGTAAAACATGTGTGAACATACAGTAAAACATATGTGAACATACAGTAAAACATGTGTGAACATACAGAAAACATGTGTGAACATACAGAAAACATGTGTGAACATACAGTAAAACATGTGTGAACATACAGTAAAACATGTGTGAACATACAGTAAAACATGTGTGAACATACAGAAAACATGTGTGAACATACAGTAAAACATGTGTGAACATACAGTAAAACATGTGTGAACATACAGTAAAACATGTGTGAACATACAGAAAACATGTGTGAACAACATGTGTGAACATACAGTAAAACATGTGTGAACATACAGTAAAACATGTGTGAACATACAGTAAAACATGTGTGAACATACAGAAAACATGTGTGAACATACAGAAAACATGTGTGAACATACAGAAAACATGTGTGAACATACAGTAAAACATGTGTGAACATACAGAAAACATGTGTGAACATACAGTAAAACATATGTGAACATACAGTAAAACATGTGTGAACATACAGTAAAACATGTGTGAACATACAGTAAAACATGTGTGAACAACATGTGTGAACATACAGAAAACATGTGTGAACAACATGTGTGAACATACAGAAAACATGTGTGAACAACATGTGTGAACATACAGTAAAACAAGTGTGAACATACAGTAAACATGTGTGAACATACAGTAAAACATATGTGAACATACAGTAAAACATATGTGAACATACAGTAAAACATGTGTGAACATACAGAAAACATGTGTGAACATACAGTAAAACATGTGTGAACATACAGTAAAACATGTGTGAACATACAGAAAACATGTGTGAACATACAGAAAACATGTGTGAACATACAGTAAAACATGTGTGAACATACAGAAAACATGTGTGAACATACAGTAAAACATATGTGAACAACATGTGTGAACATACAGAAAACATGTGTGAACAACATGTGTGAACATACAGAAAACATGTGTGAACAACATGTGTGAACATACAGTAAAACAAGTGTGAACATACAGTAAAACATGTGTGAACATACAGTAAAACATGTGTGAACATACAGTAAAACATGTGTGAACATACAGTAAAACATGTGTGAACATACAGTAAAACATGTGTGAACAACATGTGTGAACATACAGAAAACATGTGTGAACAACATGTGTGAACATACAGAAAACATGTGTGAACAACATGTGTGAACATACAGTAAAACAAGTGTGAACATACAGTAAACATGTGTGAACATACAGTAAAACATATGTGAACATACAGTAAAACATATGTGAACATACAGTAAAACATGTGTGAACATACAGAAAACATGTGTGAACATACAGTAAAACATGTGTGAACATACAGTAAAACATGTGTGAACATACAGAAAACATGTGTGAACATACAGAAAACATGTGTGAACATACAGAAAACATGTGTGAACAACATGTGTGAACATACAGTAAAACATGTGTGAACATACAGTAAAACATATGTGAACATACAGTAAAACATATGTGAACATACAGTAAAACATGTGTGAACATACAGAAAACATGTGTGAACATACAGTAAAACATGTGTGAACATACAGAAAACATGTGTGAACATACAGTAAAACATGTGTGAACATACAGAAAACATGTGTGAACATACAGAAAACATGTGTGAACAACATGTGTGAACATACAGTAAAACATATGTGAACATACAGTAAAACATGTGTGAACATACAGAAAACATGTGTGAACATACAGTAAAACATGTGTGAACATACAGAAAACATGTGTGAACATACAGTAAAACATGTGTGAACATACAGAAAACATGTGTGAACATACAGAAAACATGTGTGAACAACATGTGTGAACATACAGTAAAACATGTGTGAACATACAGTAAAACATATGTGAACATACAGTAAAACATATGTGAACATACAGTAAAACATGTGTGAACATACAGAAAACATGTGTGAACATACAGTAAAACATGTGTGAACATACAGTAAAACATGTGTGAACATACAGTAAAACATATGTGAACATACAGAAAACATGTGTGAACATACAGTAAAACATGTGTGAACATACAGAAAACATGTGTGAACATACAGAAAACATGTGTGAACATACAGAAAACATGTGTGAACATACAGAAAACATGTGTGAACATACAGTAAAACATGTGTGAACATACAGAAAACATGTGTGAACATACAGAAAACATGTGTGAACAACATGTGTGAACATACAGTAAAACATGTGTGAACATACAGAAAACGTGTGAACATACAGAAAACATGTGTGAACATACAGAAAACATGTGTGAACAACATGTGTGAACATACAGTAAAACATGTGTGAACATACAGTAAAACATGTGTGAACATACAGTAAAACATGTGTGAACATACAGAAAACATGTGTGAACAACATGTGTGAACATACAGTAAAACATGTGTGAACATACAGTAAAACATGTGTGAACATACAGAAAACATGTGTGAACATACAGTAAAACATGTGTGAACATACAGTAAAACATGTGTGAACATACAGAAAACATGTGTGAACATACAGTAAAACATGTGTGAACATACAGTAAAACATGTGTGAACATACAGTAAAACATGTGTGAACATACAGAAAACATGTGTGAACAACATGTGTGAACATACAGAAAACATGTGTGAACATACAGTAAAACATGTGTGAACATACAGTAAAACATGTGTGAACATACAGAAAACATGTGTGAACATACAGAAAACATGTGTGAACATACAGTAAAACATGTGTGAACATACAGTAAAACATGTGTGAACATACAGTAAAACAAGTGTGAACATACAGTAAAACATGTGTGAACATACAGAAAACATGTGTGAACATACAGTAAAACATGTGTGAACATACAGAAAACATGTGTGAACATACAGTAAAACATGTGTGAACATACAGTAAAACATGTGTGAACATACAGTAAAACATGTGTGAACATACAGAAAACATGTGTGAACATACAGTAAAACATGTGTGAACATACAGTAAAACATGTGTGAACATACAGTAAAACATGTGTGAACATACAGAAAACATGTGTGAACAACATGTGTGAACATACAGAAAACATGTGTGAACATACAGTAAAACATGTGTGAACATACAGTAAAACATGTGTGAACATACAGAAAACATGTGTGAACATACAGAAAACATGTGTGAACATACAGTAAAACATGTGTGAACATACAGTAAAACATGTGTGAACAACATGTGTGAACATACAGAAAACATGTGTGAACATACAGAAAACATATGTGAACATACAGAAAACATGTGTGAACATACAGTAAAACATGTGTGAACATACAGAAAACATGTGTGAACAACATGTGTGAACATACAGAAAACATGTGTGAACAACATGTGTGAACATACAGTAAAACATGTGTGAACAACATGTGTGAACATACAGTAAAACATGTGTGAACATACAGTAAAACATGTGTGAACATACAGAAAACATGTGTGAACAACATGTGTGAACATACAGTAAAACAAGTGTGAACATACAGTAAAACATGTGTGAACATACAGTAAAACATGTGTGAACATACAGAAAACATGTGTGAACATACAGAAAACATGTGTGAACATACAGTAAAACATGTGTGAACATACAGTAAAACATGTGTGAACATACAGTAAAACATGTGTGAACAACATATGTGAACATACAGTAAAACATGTGTGAACAACATATGTGAACATACAGTAAAACATGTGTGAACATACAGTAAAACATGTGTGAACAACATATGTGAACATACAGTAAAACATGTGTGAACATACAGTAAAACATGTGTGAACATACAGAAAACATGTGTGAACATACAGAAAACATGTGTGAACATACAGAAAACATGTGTGAACAACATGTGTGAACATACAGTAAAACATGTGTGAACATACAGAAAACATGTGTGAACATACAGAAAACATGTGTGAACATACAGAAAACATGTGTGAACAACATATGTGAACATACAGAAAACATATGTGAACATACAGTAAAACATGTGTGAACATACAGTAAAACATGTGTGAACATACAGAAAACATGTGTGAACATACAGAAAACATGTGTGAACATACAGTAAAACATGTGTGAACATACAGAAAACATGTGTGAACAACATGTGTGAACATACAGTAAAACATGTGTGAACATACAGAAAACATGTGTGAACAACATGTGTGAACATACAGTAAAACATGTGTGAACATACAGAAAACATGTGTGAACATACAGTAAAACATGTGTGAACATACAGTAAAACATGTGTGAACATACAGTAAAACATGTGTGAACATACAGAAAACATGTGTGAACATACAGAAAACATGTGTGAACATACAGAAAACATGTGTGAACATACAGAAAACATGTGTGAACATACAGAAAACATGTGTGAACATACAGAAAACATGTGTGAACATACAGTAAAACATGTGTGAACATACAGAAAACATGTGTGAACATACAGTAAAACATGTGTGAACATACAGAAAACATGTGTGAACATACAGTAAAACATGTGTGAACATACAGAAAACATGTGTGAACATACAGTAAAACATGTGTGAACATACAGTAAAACATGTGTGAACATACAGAAAACATGTGTGAACATACAGAAAACATGTGTGAACATACAGTAAAACATGTGTGAACATACAGTAAAACATGTGTGAACATACAGTAAACATGTGTGAACATACAGAAAACATGTGTGAACATACAGAAAACATGTTTATAACAAATTCATAGATGTAACATAGTGTCTTTTATTCTTCGTCATTTGCCCTATTATTTGTATGTAAAAATTTGAGTAGACATAATGAATTTCACACAATGTATTACTGTAAACCAACTTATTTACGCAGTGACTTAACTTCGCGTTTTCATATGAAATGACTATTTTGCGCCTATTTAATTATGCGATCAATATTATCATAAATCCTTTGTACAGTACAATACAGTACTCCTACAGTTGGTATAAATCTGATTGACACTGTTTCCCAGCGATTAATTTTTGCAAATTATAATCAATACAATGCACTCCTCTTTATATCATGTTGCATTTGTCAGACAAAAAACATGATATTAACAGGAATGTGACATTAAGAGAAACATGTTTTTCCACTAAATCTAGTGCATTTCCAATCTCCAAAACTTAAAGTAAGATATTCAATGTACATATGAAATGTTTCAATATATAAATGACATTATTTCAGTTAAAAATCTATTTTGGGTTATTTTTTTATTTTCTGTGCAACATTCTGTACAAGTTGTATTTGAAATCAATGAAAATGACATAATTTTCTGGATATTTTATGTGATTGATTAAAAAAAACATGATATAGAGAGGATTTCACCTCAAAATACATGATATTAACCAAATAAAATACATAGATTATATAGAGAGAAAAATGGTGCTTGGGAAAAACATGATATAAAGAGGAATGTGATATAAAGAGGAATGTGATATTAACAGGGGTGATATTAAGACTTAATATCACCCCTGTTAATATCAAGTTTGGACTGCCTCTTTCAATAGCTACTCTCAGAATGAGTATGATAGAATGTGTGATATATAGATTAATTACCTCAAAGTCTGTTAAGCTATTATATGAGTAGAAAGAAGCTGTCACTAACATCGAGTCTGACGCGGAAGTGAACTCAATTTCAATCACGGTCAAGTCAGCACTTTGCATTAACAGACGCTCGATAAGCGTCTGACTGTCCCTTGTTATTTTTGTTGTTGTTTCAAGCTTGAAGAGTTCCAAATCTTTACACAGAGTCATAGCGGATAATTGGGCTTCCACAAGCGGGAGAAAATGGGAAAATCTAATAAAATGTTGGACCTGCGCAGGTCATTAATTTCAAATTGGAGATTTTTATTTCTGTCTTAAATATTCGGTAGTCTCCCGTCCAAAGCGGGAAACTTGACAGGTATGTAAAGTGGAATCCACTGTAGCGAAATATGCGAAAATTAATCCAACAAGAGACTAAGTTGGTTTACAGTAATGCCTGTAGCGTAATAACTTCTAGGTCCACTCAGGTAAACCCTAATTACTTACCATATAAGGTAACGGCCCGGCAGTCGACACACCATTAAGTAGGTCATCTCGCCAAATGAGCAAGGTCGAGTACAATGACCTTGTCATTGTGCTTTGTCTGTCATCGTCCGGCTTGCAGCATGCGTAAACATTTCCTTCAAACAACTTCTTCTCAATAACCGAAAGGCCAAAGGTGCTGATATTTTGCATTGTTGGATGAAGGGCCCTAATGATAATTGAAATAATAACCCTTACTGAATGACCTTGAGCAACTTTCAAGGTCACAAGGGTCAAATATCTTTATAGATCTTTTATAGTCAGATGGCTGCTAAGGCCCATGGACCTCTTGTTTTATTTACTTCTGTTTTCTAACACAGAGGATTTGTCTGGTAGACAGTTATATTTAGGACACTGATGTATAGAAACTTAATAAATCTTATACATATCTTTTTGATCTTTCTCATTTAATGCACATAATATATTTACTGCATGTTCCATATACTAAAGTTCTGTTTATATACTTCAATGCATTTAAAATTAAGTGTATAGCCAAATTTAGACAAATAATCACAATGATGGGCAATTAATTTACATATAGAAACTATAATATGTACAATCATATTTAAGGCCCAATATACGCAACTTAGCAGGACATTTTCTGTGATTCTGAAAAATTCTGAAAAAAATCCAGTTGATAACCATGCAAAAATAAGGCCAAAACGAAGTTAGCCTTAGCGTTAACAACAAGAAACTCTTGACAGAAAAATCCAAAGAATTGAAAATACTTCAGGTGTGGCCTACTTCAACAACAAGCTGAAGTTAGACACATGTTTACAAATACAGAGTTTCAACTGCTGCTGTACTGGTACAGTAACTGTAAGAATTCATCTTGGATATTGCTGATATCAGTTAATCTTGACTAAGTCTGTATTTAATAAGTTATAAGGCTTGATTTTTCGCTTCAAGTATTGCCGAAGCACTAAAATTACTGGACATAAGTCTACTTCTCAAAAATGGTAGTTCATTTTTCTCAAACTTGTTGTTTATGTTGCACGTTATTTTTGTGATAACTTTACAGATTTATTTTCCTTCATCAGTACATTTACTATCTATTTATTATCTACCAGAAACTTTACAGTAGATAATTCAACACAAGAGAAAAGGTATGTCAGTCAAGAGTTATGCCCCATTATTTTTCAATACACGGTGGTGGCTAGCATGAAACTCATGTTCAATCAAGAGTTATGTCCCTTTATCTTTTGACAGGTGGTGGTTGCTAGCATGGTACTCACGTTCAGTCAAGAGTAACGCCCTTTTATCTTTTGACAGGTGGTGGTTGCTAGCACGGTACTAACATTCAATCAAGAGTAACGCCCTTTTATCTTTTGACAGGTGGTGGTTGCTAGCATGGTACTCACGTTCAGTCAAGAGTAACCCCCTTTTATCTTTTGACAGGTGGTGGTTGCTAGCACGGTACTAACATTCAGTCAAGAGTAACCCCCTTTTATCTTTTGACAGGTGGTGGTTGCTAGCATGGTACTCACGTTCAGTCAAGAGTAACGCCCTTTTATCTTTTGACAGGTGGTGGTTGCTAGCATGGTACTCACGTTCAGTCAAGAGTAACGCCCTTTTATCTTTTGACAGGTGGTGGTTGCTAGCATGGTACTCACGTTCAGTCAAGAGTAACCCCCTTTTATCTTTTGACAGGTGGTGGTTGCTAGCATGGTACTCACGTTCAGTCAAGAGTTATGCCCCATTATTTTTCAATACACGGTGGTGGCTAGCATGATACTCATGTACAATCAAGAGTTAAGTCCCTTTATCTTTTGACAGGTGGTGGTTGCTAGCTAGCATGATACTCATGTTCAGTCAAGAGTAACGCCCTTTTATCTTTTGACAGGTGGTGGTTGCTAGCACGGTACTAACATTCAATCAAGAGTAACGCCCTTTTATCTTTTGACAGGTGGTGGTTGCTAGCATGGTACTCAAGTTCAGTCAAGAGTTATGTCCCTTTTATCTTTTGACAGGTGGTGGTTGCTAGCACGGTACTAACATTCAGTCAAGAGTAACCCCCTTTTATCTTTTGACAGGTGGTGGTTGCTAGCACGGTACTAACATTCAGTCAAGAGTTATGTCCCTTTTATCTTTTGACAGGTGGTGGTTGCTAGCACGGTACTCACGTTCAGTCAAGAGTAACCCCCTTTTATCCTTTGACAGGTGGTGGTTGCTAGCACGGTACTCACGTTCAGTCAAGAGTAACGCCCTTTTATCTTTTGACAGGTGGTGGTTGCTAGCACGGTACTAACATTCAGTCAAGAGTAACGCCCTTTTATCTTTTGACAGGTGGTGGTTGCTAGCACGGTACTAACATTCAGTCAAGAGTAACCCCCTTTTATCTTTTGACAGGTGGTGGTTGCTAGCACGGTACTAACATTCACTCAAGAGTAACGCCCTTTTATCTTTTGACAGGTGGTGGTTGCTAGCACGGTACTAACATTCAGTCAAGAGTTATGCCCCTTTTATCTTTTGACAGGTGGTGGTTGCTAGCATGATACTCATGTTCAGTCAAGAGTTATGTCCCTTCATATTTTGACACTGGAGGCAAGCATGATAATCTTTTTCAATCAAGAGTTATGCCCCTTTATCTATTGACAGGTGGTGGTTGCTAGCATGATACTCATGTTCAGTCAAGAGTTATGTCCCTTCATATTTTGACACTGGAGGCTAGCATGATAATCTTTTTCAATCAAGAGTTATGCCCCTTTATCTATTGACAGGTGGTGGTTGCTAGCATGATACTCATGTTCAATCAAAAGTTATGTCCCTTTATCTTTTAATAGATATAGGTTGCTATAAGCATGGTACTCACGTTTAGTCAAGAGTTATGCCCCTTTATCTGTTGACAGATGTTGGTTGCTAGCATGATACTCATGTACAATCAAGAGTTATGTCCCTTTATCTGTTGACAGATGTTGTTTGCTAGCATGATACTCATGTACAATCAAGAGTTATGTCCCTTTATCTTTAATCATTCTTACTTGAGGATCAGAATCATCGTTGGAGGAAGATTTTATCACAGGGAAAATTTAACTATAGACTTCAAAGATCTTCTACAGACCAGTTGAGCTACTGCAGTGAATTTCTCTGAATGGATGGAAAGATCATCCGTTCCATTATATAAATTGTAAACTTGCTTCGGGAGGGGATTATTGTGATAAAGTTGACTTTAGTTGATGCATTTTGTACAGAGATATAACACATTTGGCTATATGTGGTCCATTTTCAGCAGGAGTATATTTAAACTTGGTTTGAATAATTGTGATGATATGGCAATTGGACTATATAGAATAAGGTCCGCTTTAACCTCATGGGATAAAAAAATGGAGAAAATGGTTGATGTACTAGTTTCAAGTTTTATGTATGGATGGAAATATCTGTAGGCATGTTATATCCACTGATAGTTATACCCCCCACAGCAAAGTTGGGGGGTACCCCCACAACAAAGTTAGGGATACCCCCACAACAAAGTAAGGGGGAATCCTGGAATCAGGTTGTCTGTCCGTCCGTCTGTTTTGTTGAAATCATTGGACGAGACAACACCTATTGTATTAACCAGATCATATAAATAGCTAGGTTTTGTTGAAATCATTGGACGAGACAACACCTATTGTATTAACCAGATCATATAAATAGCTAGGTTTTGTTGAAATCATTGGACGAGACAACACCTATTGTACTAACCAGATCATATTAATAGCTAGGTTTTGTTGAAATCATTGGACGAGACAACACCTATTGTATTAACCAGATCATATAAATAGCTAGGTTTTGTTGAAATCATCAGACTTAAGACAACACCTTCATGTACTAACCTGTAAACCAAAATTCAAGGAAGTTTTACATGAATGTTATGGACCATGTGAAGATATGCATGCAGATTATTTTATGCAGATGTTTGGTTGCCATGGTAACCAGGTCACTATAAACAGTTTTTTGTTGGAAAATTTGGCTGGAAAAATGTTCCTAAACCTGTGAACCAATTTCAATGAAACTACGGAGATGTTAGGAACGATGTGTAGATGTATCTGCAGATAAAAATTTGTTTGTCTTCAACATCGGCTTATAAAAGTTTTTATTGCAAATGTGTGGGTATTATTTAGCCACTGGCTTGTAATTCTAGTTCTATTACCCTTAGGTCTTCATTGTTCCACTTGTATTCCGTTTGTATAGAGAAAAAATACTTCTGACTATATTTCGTCCATTTTCATCTAATAATAATCCAAACTTAAATACCGATAGTCAAAATGAAAACAGTATCACAAAGTAAAGATCCTGACCTATGGCAGGGGTAGAAAATATTAAAGGAAAATAAATGGCTAAATCAAGATATATAGCTCACCTGCCCAAAGGACACAATGAAATAAAATGATATACAGAAAAATAATGGTTTTTGTTCATATTATCTTTGAGGTGGCACTTCATATTATTTGGCCTCCATTTTACATTTGCTCAAGAAGTAAAAATGTTTTGTTTTGATTTAGGGAAATCTATGCTCATGCCTGGAATAACATCTGGGAATATGGCCGAGCATCAAGGGCCATAACTCTGGCCAACGCTGGTTATAAGGTAATTATAAAATATGGCCGAGCATTAAGGGCCATAACTCTGGCCAACGCTGGTTATAAGGTAATTATAAAATATGGCCGAGCATCAAGGGCCATCACTCTGGCCAACGCTGGTTATAAGGTAATTATAAAATATGGCTGAGCATCAAGGACCATCACTCTGGCCAACGCTGGTTATAAGGTAATTATAAAATATCGCCGGGCATCAAGGGCCATAACTCTGACCAACACTGGTTATAAGGTAATTATAAAATATGGCCGGGCATCAAGGGCCATAACTCTGGCCAACGCTGGTCATAAGGTAATTATAAAATATGGCCAATGATCAAGGGCCATAACTCTGGCTAACGTTAGTCATAACTAAAAGTAATTATAAAATATGGCCGGGCATCAAGAACCATAACTCTGGCCAACGCTGGTTATAAGGTATAAAATAAAGTTTGTACTGTGACCTTGATAATGGTGACCTTCACTTTTCTAGGTTGTCATGGCCCTGGCCACACACTTGTATTTCGACCACCCGTATGAACCGGACCCGCTGGAGCGAGGCTTGTACTGGGCCACCCGCTACATCGACACTCGCAAAGTATTCGGATTTATACCAATGCACCTCTTCCTCAACGCAGATGTAACAGGGAGGGGAATATCTCTGGCTAACACTCCAGAGGAAAAGTTAGGTTGTCTGCATAAAGATACATGTCTACTCAAGTCACCGGAAAATATTGTGGGTATGTTCGCTCTGCTTGTTTAGCAGAAAAGTCTACTGTCATGTCCTATTTAAAAACATTGTATCCTTCATTTGATACTAATCTTTAAATTCCATTTAGCTCTTCAACCATTAACCTTTAACCTTATAGCTGTAACCTTTGACCTTCTAAACTTTTTCACCTTAGGTATGGAAGCTAATTTGTGGACGGAGACGATTCGAAACAATGACCAGTTACAAAGCATGGCCTTTCCCCGTCTACTGGCCATGGCCGAACGAGCCTGGCACAAGGCACCGTGGGAGGACATTTTAAACAAGGAGGAGCGACAAGCTAAGCTTGAAGCTGATTGGATAGCATTTTCAAATACACTGGGATACAGGGAGCTTAGGCGTTTGGATAATACGGGAGTGAAATATCGAGTTCCACCACCAGGGGCGGTGTAAGTATTGAATGCCAACACCAGAAAATGTTTCTGTACTTGCTAGTGCAGGTATTTAATATGTATGAACTTAAATGGTCCATTGTCTGTTACCAGGTTGCCTAATTCTGATTCCGGGCTTTCTTTGAAATACTTTTTCTCCTGTTACATAACGTAAAAACCCCGCTTTTGACTCAAACTTTCGGGGACCTTATCAATGGTTTGAGGAATACATGGTATTGGAGTTAGTTGGTTGATTTTGCTCAAGCTCAGTCAGTACCAAACTAACTGTTTGACGAATGAGTGGTATTCAAGTAAACCTTGAATACCCGAGTACCCTGGTTCGAGTAAGTGGGGTTTTACTGTATACAAAAATAATCAAATTTCACAATATAAATAAATCTCTGGTTTTTCTGATCATGTCTGATGTATTTTCTTCCAGGATAGAGAACAATGAGCTAAGAGTGAATACCCTCTACCCTAATCTAGAGGTCCAGTACAGCTCTGATGGAGGAAAAACTTGGACAACCGCACTTCATCCCAACACGAAAGGTGTCAGGAAGGGTGACACTAATAAACGGCAAATCAAGGTTTATACTGATCATAACGTACTGGTGCGGACAGTGTCCACTGATGGACGTCGATACAGCCGAGAGATCCCGGTCAATATAAACAAAGACATTTAGTCGTGACTGTATAAAGGGTCGCAGTGGCCGAGTTGTTAAGATGTCTCGACAATCTGCCACTAGCCATCCACCTCTGGGCTGCGGTGGCCAAGTGGTTAAGGTGTCCCGACAAACTGCCACTAGCCATCCACCTCTGGGCTGCGGTGGCCAAGTGGTTAAGGTGTGCCGACAATCTGCCACTAGCCATCCACCACTGGGTTGGGAGTTCGAAACCCACATTGGGCAGTTGCTAGGGACGGAAAGTAGGCCAGTGGGTTTTCTCCAGGTACTCCAGCTTTCCACCACTCCCAAAACCTGACATGCCTTAAATGACCCTGGCTGTTGATAGGGAGTAACACAAAACTAAGCCAAAATAAACCAAGTATGGCTGTTGATAGGGAGTAACACAAAACTAAGCCAAAATAAACCAAGTATGGCTGTTGATAGGGAGTAACACAAAACTAAGCCAAAATAAACCAAGTATGGCTGTTGATAGGGAGTAACACAAAACTAAGCCAAAATAAACCAAGTATGTTTATTCAATGCTAGTGGTGACTGACTTTATGTACAATGTATATCATCTGTCTACAGTCAGTGACAGATTGAATCTAAGCCAAAATGTTACAGCAAATGTATTATGTATGCATACATACCGTATTCGAATCAATAAGTGCCCTGGAAGCTTAAAAAAAAATTCAAAAAAGGGGGGGTGGAGGGTGTTTGGGACCATTTTTGTGTAAAATCACTACTTCTTACATTTGTTTAGAGATTATTTTCTGTTTAACAGACTTAAAAAGATAAACAGGTGATCCAAATATTGGGCATCACGTAAGGGACGGCCGGACTGTGACATTCAAACACAGGCGGTTCTTGAATCGAATACAGTAGGTTGTTGTTATTGAGAGAGAGAGAGAGAGAGAGGGAGAGAGAGATGGAGAGAGGGAGGTTTAATTATAGAGGGTCTCAATCGAAGTTCCCACTGTGTTCCATGAATTTGCCAAAATTGATTGGGGGAGGGGGGCTTCCAAACAGTTGAATATGGTAGTGTCAATATGGTTTTGTATCATCTGATTTTTATCCTGTAACACAAATCAATTCATCTATTACTTAACCCACCATAAGATGCTTTTTGACTTCATGTCTATAAGTTAAGTGTAGGTTCATAAATTGGGGAAGGGCATTAGACTGACACGAACAGAGATTGTAGGAGATAGCGGGACCGTCAATAAACCTTGATAGTTAACACACAGAGCTTCTATACTGCAACCAAATGTTTATAATCCCCTCTGTCAGTTGATAGCAAACCTCAGCAGGAATATGAAACCTCTTGAGATGTTGTCAAGTGTTGGATTTCCTACCAACATATAACCCTTTGAATGACTGTTTCATTTACTGTAACCTTAATTAAATCTGCAGGGGGCTCTGTTGTATTGTCACCAGGGGGCTCTGTTGTATTGTCACCAGGGGGCTCTGTTATATTGTCACCAGGGGGCTCTGTTATAGTGTCACCAGGGGGCTCTGTTATATTGTCACATGGGGGCTCTGTTATAGTGTCACCAGGGGGCTCTGTTATAGTGTCACCAGGGGGCTCTGTAATAGTGACACCAGGGGACTCTGTTATAGTGTCACCAGGGGGCTCTGTTATAGTGTCACCAGGGGACTCTGTTATAATGTCACCAGGGGCTCTGTTATAGTGTCACAAGGGGGCTCTGTTATATTGTCACCAGGGGACTCTGTTATAGTGTCACCAGGGGGCTCTGTTATAGTGTCAACATGGGGCTCTGTTATACTGTCACCAGGGGGCTCTGTTATATTGTCACCAGGGGGCTCTGTTATAGTGTAACCAGGGGGTTCTGTCAGTTATAGTGTCTACATGGGGGCTCTGTTATAGTGTCACCAGGGGGCTCTGTTATAGTGACTCCAGGGGGTTCTGCCAGATATAGTGTCACAGGGGGCTCTGTTATAGTGTCACCAGGGGGCTGTGTTATAATGTCACCAGGGGGCTCTGTTATAGTGTCACCATGGGGCTCTGTTATAGTGTAACTAGGGGTCTCTGTTATAGTGTCACTAGGGGCTCTGTTATATTGTCACCATGGGGCTGTATTATAGTGTCACCAGGGGCTCTGTTATAGTGTCACCATGGGGCTCTGTTATATTGTCACCATGGGGCTCTGTTGTACTGTCACCAGGGGGCTCTGTTATAGTGTCACCAGGGGGCTCTGTTATAGTGTCACCATGGGGCTCTGTTATAATGTCACCAGGGGGCTCTATTAAAGTGTCACCATGGGGCTCTGTTGTAGTGTCACCAGGTGGCTCTGTTATAGTGTCACCATGGGGCTCTGATATAGTGTGACCATGGGGCTCTGTTGTAGTGTCACCAGGGGGCTCTGTTATAGTGTCACCATGGGGCTGTATTATAGTGTCACCAGGGGCTCTGTTATAGTGTCACCATGGGGCTCTGTTATAGTTCACTAGGGGGCTCTGTTATATTGTCACCTGGGGTCTGTTATAATGTCACCAGGGGGCTCTGTTATAGTGTCACCAGGGGGCTCTGTTATATTGTCACCAGGGGTCTCTGTTATAATGTCACCAGGGTGGCTCTGTTATAGTGTCACCAGGGAGCTCTGTTATATTGTCACTAGGGGGCTCTGTTATAGTGTCACCAGGGGGCTCTGTTATAGTGTCACCAGGGGTCTCTGTTATAATGTCACCAGGGGGCTCTGTTATAGTGTCAACAGGGGGCTCTGTTATATTGTCACTAAGGGGCTCTGTTATATTGTCACCAGGGGGCTCTGTTATAGTGTCACCAGGGGGCTCTGTTATAGTGTCACTAGGGGGCTCTGTTATAGTGTCACCAGGGGGCTCTGTTATAGTGTCACTTGGGGGTTCTATTATAATGTTACCAGGGGGCTCTGTTATATTATCACCAGGGGGCTCTGTTGTAGTGTCACCAGGGGGGCTCTGTTATAGTGTCACCAGGGGGGCTCTGTTATAGTGTCACCAGGGGGCTCTGTTGTAGTGTGACCATGGGGCTCTATTATAGTGTCATCATGGGCTCTGTTGTAGTGTCACCAGGGGCCCTTTTATAGTGTTACCAGGAGGCTCTGTTATAGTGTCACCAGGGGGCTCTGTTATAGGGTCACCAGGGGGCTTTGTTATAGTGTCACCAGGGGGCTCTGTTATAGGGTCACCAGGGGGCTCTGTTGTAGTGTCACCATGGGGCTCTATTATAGTGTCACCAGGGGGCTCTGTTATAGTGTCACCATGGGGCTCTGTTATACTGTCACCAGGGGGCTCTGTTATAGTGTCACCATGGGGCTCTGTTATAGTGACACCATGGGGCTCTGTTATAGTGTCACCAGGGGGCTCTGTTATAGTGTCACCAGGGGGCTCTGTTATAGTGTCAACAGGGGGCTCTGTTATATTGTCACCAGGGGGCTCTGTTATAGTGTCACTAGGGGGCTCTGTTATATTGTCACCAGGGGGCTCTGTTATAGTGTCACTAGGGGTCTATGTTATATTGTCACCATGGGGCTCTGTTGTAGTGTCACCAGGGGGCTCTGTTATAGTGTCACTATGGGGCTCTGTTATATTGTCACCAGGGGGCTCTGTTATAGTGTCACCAGAGGGCTCTGTCATAGTGTCACCATGGGGCTCTGTTATAGTGTCACCAGGGGCTCTGTTATAGTGTCAACAGAGGGCTCTGTTATAGTGTCACCAGGGGGCTCTGTTGTAACGTCACCAGGGGGCTCTGTTATAGTATCACCATGGAGACTATGTTATAGTATCACCAGGGGGCTCTGTTATAGTGTCACTAGGGGGCTCTGTTAGAGTGTCACCAGCGGGGCTCTGTTATAGTGTCACTTGGGGGCTCTATTATAATGTTACCAGGGGGCTCTGTTATATTATCACCAGGGGGCTCTGTTATAGTGTCACCAGGGGGGCTTTGTTATAGTGTCACCAGGGGGGCTCTGTTATAGTGTCACCAGGGGGCTCTGTTGTAGTGTGACCATGGGGCTCTATTATAGTGTCATCATGGGCTCTGTTGTAGTGTCACCAGGGGCCCTTTTATAGTGTTACCAGGAGGCTCTGTTATAGTGTCACCAGGGGGCTCTGTTATAGGGTCACCAGGGGGCTTTGTTATAGTGTCACCAGGGGGCTCTGTTATAGGGTCACCAGGGGGCTCTGTTGTAGTGTCACCATGGGGCTCTATTATAGTGTCACCAGGGGGCTCTGTTATAGTGTCACCATGGGGCTCTGTTATACTGTCACCAGGGGGCTCTGTTATAGTGTCACCATGGGGCTCTGTTATAGTGACACCATGGGGCTCTGTTATAGTGTCACCAGGGGGCTCTGTTATAGTGTCACCAGGGGGCTCTGTTATAGTGTCACTAGGGGGCTATGTTATATTGTCACCAGGGGGCTCTGTTATAGTGTCACTAGGGGGCTCTGTTATATTGTCACCAGGGGGCTCTGTTATAGTGTCACTAGGGGTCTATGTTATATTGTCACCATGGGGCTCTGTTGTAGTGTCACCAGGGGGCTCTGTTATAGTGTCACTATGGGGCTCTGTTATATTGTCACCAGGGGGCTCTGTTATAGTGTCACCAGAGGGCTCTGTCATAGTGTCACCATGGGGCTCTGTTATAGTGTCACCAGGGGCTCTGTTATAGTGTCAACAGAGGGCTCTGTTATAGTGTCACCAGGGGGCTCTGTTGTAACGTCACCAGGGGGCTCTGTTATAGTATCACCATGGAGACTATGTTATAGTATCACCAGGGGGCTCTGTTATAGTGTCACTAGGGGGCTCTGTTAGAGTGTCACCAGCGGGGCTCTGTTATAGTGTCACTTGGGGGCTCTATTATAATGTTACCAGGGGGCTCTGTTATATTATCACCAGGGGGCTCTGTTATAGTGTCACCAGGGGGGCTTTGTTATAGTGTCACCAGGGGGGCTCTGTTATAGTGTCACCAGGGGGCTCTGTTGTAGTGTGACCATGGGGCTCTATTATAGTGTCATCATGGGCTCTGTTGTAGTGTCTCGGAGGGGTCTTGATATATTTTTGCTGTCATTGTTTATTAGCTCACCTGGTCCGAAGGACCAAGGTGAGCTTATGCCATACCGTGGCATCCATCCATCGTCCGTCCATCGTCTGTCCGTCCGTCTTCCGTCAACAATTGTTTAAACATCTTCTTCTCCATAACCACTGATAGGAAATCAACCTAATTTGACAGGAAGCATCTTTAGGTGCCTAGGATACAAAATTGTACTAATGGTGGGACTGACCCCCTAGGGGGCTGAGGGGCAGGGCCAAAAAGGGTTATTTAGCTATATTGGTTTAAGCGACTTTTTCTCAATAACCACTGATATAAAATCAGTCTTATTTGGTAGGAAGTATCACTAGGTGCTCAGGATTCAAAATTGTACTCATCGTGGGACTGACCCCCCAAAGGGCTGAGGGGTGGGGCCATAAAGAATTATTTAGCTATATTGATATTAGCGACTTCTTCTCCATAACCACTGATTGGAAATCAACCTTATTTGGCAGGAAGCATCCCTATGTGCTCAGGATTCAAAATTGTACTAATGGTGGGACTAGCTGACCCCCTAGGGGACTGAGGGGCGGGGCAAAAAAGGGTTATTTAGCTATATTGGTTTAAGCGACTCACTTATTGGAAATCAGCCTTATTTGATAGAAAGCATCCTTAGGTGTTCAGGATTCAAAATTGTACTAATGGTGGGACTGAGGGCAGGGGCAGCACCAGAAAGAAAATATTTTACCATGATTAACTAGATACCAATGTATCCAGTTGAGCGATACAGGCCCTCTGGGCCTCTTGTCTACAATTGGGCTGTGATCCTTAGACAGTTTTCCACATAAAATCTATGCAAATGTTCATTTAACATTTCTGTGTCGTAAACTGTTTGAGTTGATTATATATTTTTTTTCATTATATTCAATTTTTATATTTGATATATTATATTGATGCCATAACTAATCAAATTTACTGTATTTTACTTTTTGGATTTTTGTTTACTGAATGCATAATGTTTAGGTCCCTTTAGAAAATGGATGGGAATGTGTTTTAAGTTAGTGAGAAAGCTGAGCTATATGTGATCAAACAAGTTTCAGTCTAGGATGAGTCGGATGTCAATGAGTCTCTCTGATAAACATTTACAATAGTGTAAAGCAGTAAAACCCATACTTATAGGTGACATGCAAATTGTGACAAAACGAAACCCAAGCGTGCTGTGCCAATGTCTTGGGTAAGGATTTAAATGGTGTATACCATATTACTTGTCTCAAACCAGATTTGACCAGAACCGAAGAGTAAGGGACTTGAATTATACAGGGAATATTGGTTTTGACAAGTTATATGTAAAATACAAGAGATTGCCCTGGTCCTAGGGAAATGGATTACAGGGCCAAAAATTATAACTTCAAAACTTGATACGAGTAACTGAAAAAAAATGGTTGTCAGATTTCAATTCAATATGATTTGTTTTACCAAAGAAATGTCCACATTCTCAGGATTAGTTATATAGTTAGTTCCAAGTTTGTCGAAATATCTGCAAGTGCAGGTTAGGTAATTAACAGGCTCTATGGGTCTCTTGGTTGAGTTTAGAAGTTATTGAGATTTAACGCCCCCCATCACTAGCCAGTAGTGGTTTTATATAAAAACGTCAAAGGGTTAGTGAAATAAAAAGTTTTCAAATTCGATTGTTAGCCAACAGATTGTGGACGAAATGTCCATTTAATGCCTCTTAAATTTCACAGGTGTAAAATACTCAATTTTCTGTCTGGAATTTAGTTTGAGGGGTTTAAATTCACCGATCACAAATAATTGTGAAACCTTGCTTATGCAGATAGAATATACAAAATTTTAAGACATGTTTTTTTTCACAAATTTTGATGTATTCACAAAAATTGCAAAATTTAAACCATCACGAACAACTGTACAGCAACTATACATGTATCAAAGGAATCCCCAAACCATGGCATCGTCAATCCACGATGTCACCAATCTGACATCACATTCCACCTTACCAATCCATGGCATCGTCAATCCATGACGTCACCAATCTATGACATCACATTCCACCTTACCGATCCAGGGCATCGTCAATCCATGACGTCGCCAATCTATGACATCACATTTCACCTTACCGATTCATGGCATCGTCAATCCATGACGTCGCCAATCTATGACATCACATTTCACCTTACCGATTCATGGCTCTTCAATCCTCGATGTCACCAATCTATGACATCACATTTCACCTTACCGATTCATGGCTCTTCAATCCTCGATGTCACCAATCTATGACATCACATTCCACCTTACCGATTCATGGCAACATCAATCCACGACGTCACCAATCTATGACATCACATTTCACCTTACCGATCCATGGCATCGTCAATCCATGACGTCGCCAATCTATGACATAAATTCCACCTTACCGATCCATGGCATCGTCAATCCATGACGTCGCCAATCTATGACATAAATTCCACCTTACCAATCAATGGCATTGCAATCCATGACGTTGCTAATCTATGACATCACATTTCACCTTACCGATCCATGGCAACATCAATCCTCGACGTCACCAATCTATGACATCACATTTCACCTTACCGATCCATGGGATCGTCAATCCACAATTTTTCCAATTTATGACATCACATTCCACCTTACCGATCCATGCCAGAGTGACCATTGTTTCTGAAAACTGCTAAAGATCATTGTATAATTGATTTTTTTTTGGTGTTGTTGTTTTTAGGTCATCTGACCCAAAGGGTCAAGATGACCTATAGTTACCGTGCTTCGTCCGTCGTCGTCCGCCGTCCGCCGTGCGTCGTGCGCCGTCCGTAAACTTTTCACATTTCAAACTTCTTCTCAAGTTCTACCAATGGGAATAAGCTGAAACTTAGCTGAAATGATCCTGAGATGGTCCTGACCAAGTGTTGTTATTTTTCGGGTCGGTCCGAAATCCAAGATGGCCGCCATAGCCGACATCTTGAAAAACACATATTAAACTTCTTCTACAGTTCCACTGGTACCTGTGAGCTGAAAATTGGTAGGGATGTTCAGGAAGGGCAGCCCATAAAATGTTGTTATTTTTCGGGTCCGAAAAACTCTCGACATTTGTGCCATGGCGGCCATTTTGTGACATGATTGCGCAATCACTGTTTTCCTGAACAACACCTATTTTAAACTTCTTCTTAAGTTCTACCACTGGGATTAAGCTGAAACTTGGCTGAAATGATCCTGAGATAGTCCTGACCAAGTGTTGTTATTTTTCGGGTCGGTCCGAAATCCAAGATGGCCGCCAGAGCCGCCATCTTGAAAAACACATTTTCAACTTCTTCTCAAGTTCTACCAGTGGGATTAAGATGAAACTTGGCTGAAATGATCCTGAGATGGTCCTGACCAAGTGCTGTTATTTTTTCGGTTGGTCCAAAATCCAAGATGGCCGCCAGATCCGCCATCTTGAAAAACACATTTCCAAATTTCTCTCAAGTTTCACCTGTGGGATTAAGCTGAAACTTGGCTGAAATTATCCTGAGATGGTCCTGACCATGAGTTGTTACTTTTCGGTCGTTTCGAAATCCAAGATGGCCGCCATCTTACAAAACACATTTCAAACTTCTTCTCAAGTTCTACCAGTGGGATTAAGCTAAAACATGGCTGAAGTGATTCTGAGATTGTCCTGACCAAGTGTTGTTATTTTTCAGGTTGGTCGGAAATCCAAGATGGCCTTCAGAGCCGCCATCTTGAAAAACACATTTCAAACTTCTTCTCAAGTTCTACCTGTGTGATTAAGCTGAAACTTGGCTGACATGATCCTGAGATGGTCCTGATCAAGTATTGTTACTTTTTGGGTCGGTCCGAAATCCAAGATGGTTGCCAGAGCCGCAATCTTGAAAAACACGTTTCAAACTTCTTATCAAGTTCTACCACTGGGATTAAGCTGAAAATTGGCTGAAATGATCCTGAGATGGTCCTGACCAAGTGTTGTTACATTTCGGGTTGGTCCAAAATCCAAGATGGCCGCCAGATTCGCCATCTTGAAAAACAAAATTGCCGTCCGTAAACTTTTCACATTTTAAACTTCTTCTTAAGTTCTATCCGTGGGATTGAGCTGAAACTTGCTAGAAATGATCCTTAGGTGGACCTGACCAAGTGTTGTTATTTTTCAACTCCGTTGGAATTAAAAGATGGCCGCCATGGCCGCCATTTTGAAAACACATTTTAAACTTCTTCTCAAGTTTCACCAGTGCTATTGAGCTTAAACTTGCACGAAATTATCCTGAGATGATCCTAACCAAGTGTTGTTATTTTTCAGATTCCTCTGAAATCCAAGATGGCTGCAACAGCCCCCATTTTGCATCCACATCTAACACTTTCCATGATCTGAAACTTGCCTAAAATGATTCTGACCAAATGTTATTTTTCGCACTGTTCCGAAGAAATCCATGATCATCACCATCTTGAAAACCACATTTGTGTGGCATATTGTTACATGATTGTATTACTAATTCCTAGAGGAGAGGAATTTATATAAGCTATTAGCTTGTTTTCCAATCCTCACTATTTGTATAATTTCTATATATGTAATATACATGTACACTGATGGAAATAAAATATTGTTTAAACTAATTCCATAATGGTATCACAATTGGTAGTCAGATGACCGTTCAGGCCCTTGGGCCTCTTGTTTGGTGTTGTTTTTTGGTGTTGTTGTTTTTTGGTGTTGTTGTTTTGCTTACATTATTATGATATTGACAATCTTATATTGGTTCAGAACTTGTGTTGGTATATCTGCTATATCATATATATGATACTTCTGTCTTGTTAGACTTGTTCCAGTCCTTAAAGCCAGTAATACTCAATTTTACAATGGTGTGATATATAGGACAAGACGGCACTAACTGTAAACACTGCATCGTAATCCATCAGAACGACTCGCCTCAAACAAAATGTTCTAAATGGTTGACTTGTGGTTGTTTTTATTTCAAAATGAGAAGAAATACATGTGCATGTTTGAGATATATTGAATACACACATGATATTTTTAATGTATAGACACATTTAGGATTTTTCTTAGTTTTAGGTAGCGGATTTAGAATTGTCTTTCAAACCTTTTTTATTTTTACACAATTTTTTTCAGATTTTCATTTTTTTGTGAAGAAGATTATTTAGTTATGAAAATTAATGTAATTAAGATTGTTTAGTTATGTGAATTAATGTGAAGAATATTATTTAGTTATGTAAATTAATGTGAAGAAGATTGTTTAGGTATGTGAATTAAAGTGAAGATGATTGTTTAGTTATTTGAATTAATGTGAAGAAGATTGTTTAGTTTTGTGAATTAACTATACAGTAACATTTGGTAAATGTGAAGCATGTTCAACTTCCTAAAACCCAGGTCTATCTGTAAACTGATCACATCGAGACATATGATCACCTCTTGATACATTGATACTCAGGTCCATCTGTAAACTGATCACATCGAGACATACGATCACCTCTTGATACATTGATACTCAGGTCCATCTGTAAACTGATCACATCGAGACATACGATCACCTCTTGATACATTGATACTCAGGTCCATCTGTAAACTGATCACATCGAGACATATGATCACCTCTTGATACATTGATACTCAGGTCCATCTGTAAACTGATCACATCGAGACATATGATCACCTCTTGATACATTGATTCTCAGGTCCATCTGTAAACTGATCACATCGAGACATACGATCACCTCTTGATACATTGATACTCAGGTCCATCTGTAAACTGATCACATCGAGACATACGATCACCTCTTGATACATTGATACTCAGGTCCAGATTTTGTGTCTGGAATGGTCAAAATTTACTCAAAATCACATTCTGTTTATATAAACTTCATTTATTTTACAACAATTATGAAACAAGTAGCGACACACTGATATGCATTTGTAATAGGTGCCTCATCCACAGTTGTTTGAGTTTCTGTCAGTAAATAATAAATATATATGTGTGAAATGAGCCTCCCATTACAAGCTGTAATTGGCCGCGGCTCCATATATAAACATTTGTTTTTATATACTGACAGCAACTGTGCCTCATCCCATCCCCACAAAAGCTGATCATACATTAAAGGGAGATAATTGTATACAAAAATCTACAGGGAACTCCCTAGTGCTTAACACAGGTTTATTTTTTTATGAAGTTTGTTGTTTACACATGTGAAAGTTGTGTGAATTGTTTACATTTGAGTTATTGATAGAAACTTATTGTTGCTAACTAATATATATATATATATTATACAAATCAAATGAAATAAAACTGTGATGTGAAGACTAACAATGGTCAGCTTGTTAATCTGTAAAATCTGGGAATCTTTGTCGGGTTCAATACTTACAGCAACAACAGTATGTAACAGTCAGACTTGCATTTTTTTATTTGCATTTACAGCAAGACCAGTGTTTACAGACTTGCATTTTTTTATTTGCATTTACAGCAAGACCAGTGTTTACAGACTTGCATTTTTACAACCAGAACAGCATACAGTTAAAATGTTAGACATTGAGAAGTTGTTCTGAGGATTTCAATGAAATTTGACCCCTGTGACCTAAATGTGGGTCAAGGTCACTCATTTTAACAAACTTGGAAGCCTTTCAATCTACCAGGCTGTAATATCAGTACACTAGCTGGGACTTCTTGTTCTTGAGAATAAGTTGTTTTAAGATTTCAAGACACTTAACCACTGTGACCTTGAAAATGGGACAAGGTCATTCATTTTAACAAACTTGGTATCCCATTATATTAGGAAGCTCAATATCAGTATACTGGATTCTTTGGTTACTAGCTTTACCTGGCCCACAGGGCCAAGTGAGCTTATGCTGTGGTGCGGCATCCGTCTATAATCAGTCCTTCTGTCTGTCCATCTGTCTATAATCAGTCCTTCCGTCTGTCCATCTGTCTGTAATCAGTCCTTCTGTCTGTCCATCCGTCCATAATCAGTCCTTCTGTCTGTCCATCTGTCTGGCTAGTGTCAACTTTTCCATTTGAATGACTTTGACATACTTTCAATATTACCGGTAAGAAAATTGTTTAAATATTTTGTTCTTTAGAATGAGACTTAACTTAAAGGTTACAAATACAAGATTAATGCCAGGTGAGCCTCCTTACTGAAAGTTGTTTTAAGATTTTAAACAGATTTGACCCCTGAGAGTGGGTCAAGGTCATTCATTTAAACAAATTTGTTATCCCTTTGTCCCATGGTACAGGCCACAGGTGCTGGACTCATAAAAATGTTGTGTATAGTGCTATATATGGTGCCTCGATCTTGGTGAAGTCATGAAGATAAGTAATATGTTGGTACTGGATCCTCCCCTACAGACTAATCACTCTTGCTCTTCTGGTAGGTGGGCTAAATATATACAGTGTACCCTCGACCTATCGCCACCCGAATCCACCGCCACCCTCGCATACCGCCACCTAAACCTCTAGAACGTATTTCCCTTCTATATAATTCCCTTGTTAATTTCGCCACCCTCGCATATCGCCATCCGCCACACCCTTTAAAATACAAACGTCCCGAATCGCTATTCATTTCCCTCGACGATAACGCCATATTGTTCTGTTTTTGGAGATCGAGGAAATCTTTCGTGTTCCATTTGGAATGGCATGCGACAAACACAGATCAATAACTATTTTCATATATAAATTTGTGCCAATGTAGATCTATATGACAATATGATACTAAGCTTGTCTTTAATAAAATGTTGGAAAGCAATCTATTATGCAATTTAATTCATGGTAATAATTTTCATAATTCGATACTATCACCACTCTCGTTATACCGCCATAATTGCTGTGGACGAAAGGTGGCGGTATAACGAGAGTACACTGTATATCGAAAATGAGATTTGATAAATAGATTTGTCAACAAATAATTTGAAAATTTATTAAGCTTTATTATTGGAGGTATTTTATTGTTTGTTAGAGGATTTTGATTCTGTCCTGTTACCATTACAATTTATAGTTCATTTGAAGCACTATTGACAAGCTGAGTACAATTACCCAGAATCCTTTTAATAAATCATTTCCTGTGGTCTTTCCTGCAAAAGTATAGGCGGGGGAATGGTTGAATTTAAAATCAGAAGACATCCAGTCTGTAACATTAACATTTTTAAGCACTAGTCCAGATAAGCAAAATGCAGTGTTTATTATAGTAAATGGATTGGAATTCAAGTATTTCCACTAGTCTGAACCAAAATTTATTTGTCATGGGCATAGGACTAGTGGCTGAAGTCACAGACTGGACATCGACGGTTAGGTACAATTTTCTTTTCTGGTTTTTTGTCCACTTTGAACAACAACACTTAATTTTCCTTTGATTATTGATTGTGAAAACTGAACTTTTTGTGTAGGCATACTTTTCTTTTCACATAAACAAATTATAGATTAAAAGAGTAAACTTGGTTAAAAACAAAATCTTCTATGCTGTGACTTCAATCAAGTAAGGAAAAAATGGTAACAGCAGAGAAAGGTTCTATTTTGTTATTTTTTATAGAAATTAGAAATCAGCATTATCAGTAGAGTCTAGGTCTATAATGAATAAGACCGAAAATCCAAAATATTTCACGAAAATAACTGATTTCTCTACAATTTCCAATAAAGTACAACTCTCTAAGATTAGTCTCTTGAAGAATAAAAAAGATTTTTGTTTGTCTTAACATACAATGAGATACCAACAGGACTTGAATTAAACATGCACCATTTTTCCTAGTTTATATTTAAAACAAACAATTTAAAAAAGATCTTTTTTTCCACAGACTTCGATAATCTAATTCTGTGTTTTTATCAATATGTAAAAAAAAACTATTAATATTTTGTTTTGGAAATTAGAATTTTAATTTTTAATATCTTAGAAAGAAAAAAAAAATCTTATTCAAAATAAGTTACAGCACAGAAGTTATATTCAGCAGCTGATAAGTAATTTTTTCTTTCCGATTTCTTTCAAAGTTGCAATTTCTACATTAAGTAGTCGTCTGTATATGTAGTATTTATTACTGTTACATTGTACATGATATATACTTCAGTGTATACACCGTGTCCACAGATGTAATGTAACTTATTTTGATTCTAGTAGTCACTCCCTGGACATAATTATGATAGCATACAAAACCCTAAGTTGCAACTTTCACATTAAGTAGTCGTCTGTATTATGTAGTCTTTGTTACTGTTACGTTGTACGTGATATACTTCAGTGTATACACCGTGTACACAGATGTAATGTAACTTATTTTGATTCTAGTACAGTGGACTCCACTTAATATCACTCCTGTTAATATCACATTCCTCTTTATATCATGTTTTTCCAAAGCACGATTTTTCCCTCTATATAATCTAGTATATAATTTTATTTGGTTAATATCATGTATTTTGAGGTGAATTCCTCTTAATATCATGTTTTTTAAACCGATCACATAAAATATCCAGAAAATGATGTCATTTATTTTTTATTTCAGATATAACTTGTAAGAAGTATTGCATAGAAAATGAAAAAAAATAGTCCAAAACAAATATTTTTTTGATGAAATAATGTTATATATTGATTGATATGATATGTACATTGAATACCTTACTTTTAGTTGTAGAGGTTGGAAATGCATTAGATTTAGTGGAAAAAAAGTTTCTCTTAATGTAAAATTCCTGTTAATGTCATGTTTTTTTTCTGACAAATGCAACATGATATAAAGAGGAGTGTACTGTAGTCACTCCATGGACAAAATGTAATGTACTGTAACAGCCAAATACTTGTTGATAACATAAAAATGACTACAGTCAAACCTCATCAATAATCTTGGAACTTTTATTTAAATCAGAGACTACAGTTATTCAGACAATTGATGTTACACAATCCCCGCAGTAGTACAGAGATCGGTTAACCACAGGATGTAGATGTTGTGTTGTAGTGGACATAGACCAGGAAGTTTTTAGGGAGACTGATAAATTTTGGTCCTAATGAGGAAGCTTAAGTCTCCCCCCTAATGTGGGAGGGCTGACAGTATTGTATAATGAATTATACAACTCAATGAGGATAGAATTAAATCATTGTTATTTTATCCAAGATTTACTTCAGTTAAATAAGGGGCGGTATATATATAAGTCAATTTTTTGTGCACACACACTTTTGATAAATGTTTGAACATTATAATTTATATATCTCACAAACCCATGTCAGATTTGGTTAACACCATAGCATGACGTACGCTATCAAGTTCTTCATGAAGATTCACCTGATTAGATTTTGCTGGTCATCAGTAACTTCAGGTTAAAAGTCAAGGTTTATGTACAAGATATCTCATAAAACATTGACATATTTCGTTAATATTCACACCCTATCATCACACTATCAAGTTCTACACCTAATTAGATTTTGCTGGACATTTGTCAATGTTAAAGGTCAAAGGTCACCCTCACTCCGACCGCTTTTGAATAAAAAGTTTCTGTATACAAATATATCTAATATTTAGTTCATATTCACACCATAACATAACATTTATCCAGTTCTGTTCCTAATTAGATTTTGAAGGTCAAGGTCAAAGGTCAAAGATTACTTTTGATAACCGACCATCTGCTGGATCACCGGACCCGTGTCATATCATATTTGTATATGTGCTCAATCTAGCCATAAAATTTTCATTATTACCGAAACGAATTTTGCTTATTTGCTAAAAGAAAGTATGTGCCTTCAGCTATGTTTGCTAATGGAATTTGTGTTGAAGAAACTTTTCATAAACGCTGACTCCCTATAAATGTACAATAAGAATTGATCCAATTCAATGAATGGTATGTTAAATACATCAAAACTAATATATTAATACTAACACTTGAATTTTGACTCTACTAATGAGTAAAAGTTGCGAAAGGAAATTCTTATTTGCTAAGAGAGAAAAGTGGTTTTTTGTGACTTTTACTAAAACATTTTTCAGACTAGAGTGAGTACAGTACAGTATCCCCCATCAAAAAAGTATTCGGATACCTTTTTGAGGGAGGTAGGGGGTGGGTGGGGGTACAAATATGATATGACAACTGTTACCCTGTAAACCCTGTACTTAAAAACTTAAAACAGAATTCTAAGTTTAAACCCATCCCTTATATTACAAAGTCAATAATGTTTACCAATTTACTCATTTCAACTCTTCCAATTTAAAGGTTGGATTAATTTAGTCTATCATGAAAATGCAGAGGTGAATGATCACGGGTTAAGTATCAACTTCCTTTTAATATCTGACATTTTGTATAATGTGTTAGTTGTTTGCTTGTGGTTTTGAACAAATGATCGGGACCAGCCCAATTCTGGGAATTAAAACAATGACAACAGATGAGGACCCTGCCCAGCCACATCTATATCCTCTTTCCTGCCTCGTTCCGGGAATCCAGAAATTAGATTGGATGAGGTCACTGGCCTGTCCCCATGGTAATTTCAGGATATTTCTATTTCCTTGTTGAGACATAAAAGTGGTTCGGTTCACAAATCAATTGTACAGTCAGTTGATTTCATGATAAAACAAGAGGTCCAGAGGTCCTGTATTACTCAACTGGATATAATTTGCAATCATTGAAAAATATTCTCAATAAAAGTACTTTATAAAGGTATATTTTAATTCCATATACATGTAATAACAAGACACTCAATGGGTTCTGCACTGCTCACCCGGTATAAATCTCACATTTGTAATCTTAAAATGGTCTAAAACTTTGATTTAAGTAATTGGTAACAGAACACATTATAAATTTAAACATACATGACCCTGTGACATTAAAGGTAAAAGTACTTTGTTTTTTCCAAAACAGCTTTCAGCCAAATAAAGTGATTTATTCTCGCAATGTGTTCAGCTCCTCCCAAGAAGCTATATAGCGCTACCAGCCAAATATTGTATCTCTAAGCCTTTTGGTATTTCAGAAGACTTTTAACGGGTTTGACATATTTGACCCCAGTGACCTTGAAATTAGGTAAATGGGATTTGTTTTCACAATCTTTGCTCGGCTCCTTACAGGAAAGCTCCCTGCTAAATTTTGATCATATATCGAAGCCTTTCGGTATATCTGAAGAAGTTGTTTGTAGATTTTGACATATTTGACCCCTTTGACCTATGACCTTGAATGTAGGCCAAGGCCAAAGTGATTTTTTTGGCAAACTTCGTTCAGCTTCTTCCAAGAAAGCTCCAAGCTAAATGTCATGTGTCCAGGCCTTTCGGGTATTTCAGAAGGTGTCATTTAAAGGTTTTGACATATTTTGCCCCTGGGCAAATATCTACACGTATCTCAGCAGCTGCTTCTGGGATTCCATCCTATATAGTCATTGTACCAAGGGGGCTCAGTTTGTATGAATGATAGACGCGTCCCCCACAACCAGTGAGGGATGAGGCAGCCGGCCAGTATAAGGGGGTAACACCCCCCTCAGAACAACCAGTGAGGGATGAGGCAGCCGGCCAGTATAAGGGGGTAACACCCCCCCCCCCTCAGAACAACCAGTGAGGGATGAGGCAGCCCGCCAGTATAAGGGGGTAACACCCCCCTCAGAACAACCAGTGAGAGATGAGGCAGCCGGCCAGTATAAGGGGGTAACACCCCTCCTCAGAACAACCAGTGAGGGATTAGGCAGCCCTCCAGTATAAGGGGTAACACCCTCCTCAGCTTTGTCCCTGATATTTAAATAGAATGTGAAGACACACACACACCTCAGTATCCTTGGAACTCAATATTTAATAGTGGATTACAGTTAGGTTACATAGGACCCTCTCTTCCATATTTATCTTAGTGAGATAGGCATATATAGCCCCTTACCCTCCATATTTATCTAAGTGAGTTAGGCATATATAGCCCCTCACCCTCCATATTTATCTAAGTGAGTTAGACATATATAACCCCTTACCCTCCATATTTATCTTAGTGAGATAGGCATATATAGCCCCTTACCCTCCATATTTATCTAAGTGAGTTAGGCATATATAAGCCCTTCCCCTCCATATTTATCTAAGTGAGTTAGACATATATAGCCCCTTACCCTCCATATTTATCTAAGTGAGTTAGACATATATAGCCCCTTACCCTCCATATTTATCTAAGTGAGATAGGCATATATAAGCCCTTCCCCTCCATATTTATCTAAGTGAGTTAGACATATATAGCCCCTTACCCTCCATATTTATCTAAGTGAGTTAGACATATATAGCCCCTTACCCTCCATATTTATCTAAGTGAGTTAGGCATATATAAGCCCTTCCCCTCCATATTTATCTAAGTGAGTTAGACATATATAGCCCCTTACCCTCCATATTTATCTAAGTGAGTTAGACATATATAAGCCCTTCCCCTCCATATTTATCTTAGTGAGTTAGACATATATAAGCCCTTCCCCTCCATATTTATCTAAGTGAGTTAGGCATATATAGCCCCTTACCCTCCATATTTATCTTAGTGAGATAGACATATATAACCCCTTACCCTCCATATTTATCTTAGTGAGATAGGCATATATAAGCCCTTCCCCTCCATATTTATCTAAGTGAGTTAGGCATATATAAGCCCTTCCCCTCCATATTTATCTTAGTGAGTTAGACATATAAAGCCCCTTACCCTCCATATTTATCTAAGTGAGTTAGACATATATAGCCCCTTACCCTCCATATTTATCTTAGTGAGTTAGGCATATATAAGCCCTTCCCCTCCATATTTATCTTAGTGAGTTAGACATATATAAGCCCTTCCCCTCCATATTTATCTAAGTGAGTTAGACATATATAAGCCCTTCCCCTCCATATTTATCTTAGTGAGATAGACATATATAAGCCCTTCCCCTCCATATTTATCTTAGTGAGATAGACATATATAAGCCCTTCCCCTCCATATTTATCTAAGTGAGTTAGACATATATAAGCCCTTCCCCTCCATATTTATCTTAGTGAGTTAGACATATATAAGCCCTTCCCCTCCATATTTATCTTAGTGAGATAGACATATATAAGCCCTTCCCCTCCATATTTATCTAAGTGAGTTAGACATATATAAGCCCTTACCCTCCATATTTATCTTAGTGAGATAGACATATATAAGCCCTTCAACTCCATATTTATCTTAGTGAGTTAGGCATATATAAGCCCTTCCCCTCCATATTTATCTAAGTGAGTTAGGCATATATAGCCCCTTACCCTCCATATTTATCTTAGTGAGATAGACATATATAAGCCCTTCCCCTCCATATTTATCTTAGTGAGTTAGGCATATATAACCCCTTACCCTCCATATTTATCTAAGTGAGTTAGACATATATAAGCCCTTCCCCTCCATATTTATCTTAGTGAGTTAGACATATATAAGCCCTTCCCCTCCATATTTATCTAAGTGAGTTAGGCATATATAAGCCCTTCCCCTCCATATTTATCTTAGTGAGTTAGACATATATAGCCCCTTCCCCTCCATATTTATCTAAGTGAGATAGGCATATATAAGCCCTTCCCCTCCATATTTATCTTAGTGAGTTAGGCATATATAACCCCTTACCCTCCATATTTATCTAAGTGAGTTAGACATATATAAGCCCTTCCCCTCCATATTTATCTTAGTGAGTTAGACATATATAAGCCCTTCCCCTCCATATTTATCTAAGTGAGTTAGACATATATAAGCCTTTCCCCTCCATATTTATCTTAGTGAGTTAGACATATATAAGCCCTTCAACTCCATATTTATCTTAGTGAGATAGGCATATATAGCCCCTTACCCTCCATATTTATCTAAGTGAGTTAGGCATATATAAGCCCTTCAACTCCATATTTATCTTAGTGAGATAGGCATGTATAACCCCTTACCCTCCATATTTATCTTAGTGAGATAGGCATATATAACCCCTTACCCTCCATATTTATCTAAGTGAGTTAGACATATATAGCCCCTTACCCTCCATATTTATCTTAGTGAGATAGACATATATAAGCCCTTCCCCTCCATATTTATCTAAGTGAGTTAGACATATATAAGCCCTTACCCTCCATATTTATCTTAGTGAGATAGACATATATAAGCCCTTCCCCTCCATATTTATCTAAGTGAGTTAGGCATATATAGCCCCTTACCCTCCATATTTATCTAAGTGAGTTAGGCATATATAAGCCCTTCAACTCCATATTTATCTAAGTGAGTTAGGCATATATAGCCCCTTACCCTCCATATTTATCTAAGTGAGTTAGGCATATATAACCCCTTACCCTCCATATTTATCTAAGTGAGTTAGACATATATAACCCCTTACCCTCCATATTTATCTTAGTGAGTTAGACATATATAAGCCCTTACTCTCCATATTTATCTTAGTGAGATAGGCATATATAACCCCTTACCCTCCATATTTATCTTAGTGAGTTAGACATATATAACCCCTTACCCTCCATATTTATCTTAGTGAGTTAGGCATATATAAGCCCTTCAACTCCATATTTGTCTTAGTGAGTTAGACATATATAAGCCCTTCAACTCCATATTTATCTAAGTGAGTTAGGCATATATAGCCCCTTACCCTCCATATTTATCTTAGTGAGTTAGACATATATAACCCCTTACCCTCCATATTAATCTTAGTGAGTTAGGCATATATAAGCCCTTCAACTCCATATTTGTCTTAGTGAGTTAGACATATATAGCCCCTTACCCTCCATATTTATCTAAGTGAGATAGGCATATATAAGCCCTTCCCCTCCATATTTATCTTAGTGAGTTAGGCATATATAAGCCCTTCCCCTCCATATTTATCTTAGTGAGTTAGGCATATATAACCCCTTACCCTCCATATTTATCTAAGTGAGTTAGGCATATATAAGCCCTTCCCCTCCATATTTATCTAAGTGAGTTAGACATATATAACCCCTTACCCTCCATATTTATCTAAGTGAGTTAGGCATATATAAGCCTTTCCCCTCCATATTTATCTTAGTGAGTTAGGCATATATAAGCCCTTCAACTCCATATTTGTCTTAGTGAGTTAGGCATATATAAGCCCTTCCCCTCCATATTTATCTAAGTGAGTTAGGCATATATAAGCCCTTCCCCTCCATATTTATCTTAGTGAGTTAGACATATATAAGCCCTTCCCCTCCATATTTATCTTAGTGAGTTAGACATATATAACCCCTTACCCTCCATATTTATCTAAGTGAGTTAGACATATATAAGCTCTTCCCCTCCATATTTATCTTAGTGAGTTAGACATATATAACCCCTTACCCTCCATATTTATCTAAGTGAGTTAGACATATATAACCCCTTACCCTCCATATTTATCTAAGTGAGTTAGACATATATAACCCCTTACCCTCCATATTTATCTTAGTGAGTTAGACATATATAACCCCTTACCCTCCATATTTATCTAAGTGAGTTAGACATATATAAGCTCTTCCCCTCCATATTTATCTTAGTGAGTTAGACATATATAAGCCCTTCCCCTCCATATTTATCTAAGTGAGTTAGGCATATATAGCCCCTTACCCTCCATATTTATCTTAGTGAGATAGACATATATAACCCCTTACCCTCCATATTTATCTTAGTGAGATAGGCATATATAAGCCCTTCCCCTCCATATTTATCTAAGTGAGTTAGGCATATATAAGCCCTTCCCCTCCATATTTATCTTAGTGAGTTAGACATATAAAGCCCCTTACCCTCCATATTTATCTAAGTGAGTTAGACATATATAGCCCCTTACCCTCCATATTTATCTTAGTGAGTTAGGCATATATAACCCCTTACCCTCCATATTTATCTAAGTGAGTTAGGCATATATAACCCCTTACCCTCCATATTTATCTTAGTGAGTTAGGTATATATAACCCCTTACCCTCCATATTTATCTTAGTGAGTTAGGCATATATAACCCCTTACCCTCCATATTTATCTTAGTGAGATAGGCATATATAAGCCCTTCCCCTCCATATTTATCTTAGTGAGTTAGACATATATAACCCCTTACCCTCCATATTTATCTTAGTGAGTTAGGCATATATAAGCCCTTCCCCTCCATATTTATCTTAGTGAGTTAGACATATATAACCCCTTACCCTCCATATTTATCTTAGTGAGTTAGACATATATAACCCCTTACCCTCCATATTTATCTAAGTGAGTTAGGCATATATAAGCCTTTCCCCTCCATATTTATCTTAGTGAGTTAGGCATATATAAGCCCTTCAACTCCATATTTGTCTTAGTGAGTTAGGCATATATAAGCCCTTCCCCTCCATATTTATCTAAGTGAGTTAGGCATATATAAGCCCTTCCCCTCCATATTTATCTAAGTGAGTTAGACATATATAGCCCCTTACCCTCCATATTTATCTTAGTGAGTTAGACATATATAACCCCTTACCCTCCATATTTATCTAAGTGAGTTAGACATATATAAGCCCTTCCCCTCCATATTTATCTTAGTGAGTTAGACATATATAAGCCCTTCCCCTCCATATTTATCTAAGTGAGTTAGGCATATATAGCCCCTTACCCTCCATATTTATCTTAGTGAGATAGACATATATAACCCCTTACCCTCCATATTTATCTTAGTGAGATAGGCATATATAAGCCCTTCCCCTCCATATTTATCTAAGTGAGTTAGGCATATATAAGCCCTTCCCCTCCATATTTATCTTAGTGAGTTAGACATATAAAGCCCCTTACCCTCCATATTTATCTAAGTGAGTTAGACATATATAGCCCCTTACCCTCCATATTTATCTTAGTGAGTTAGGCATATATAAGCCCTTCCCCTCCATATTTATCTAAGTGAGTTAGGCATATATAAGCCCTTCCCCTCCATATTTATCTTAGTGAGTTAGACATATAAAGCCCCTTACCCTCCATATTTATCTTAGTGAGATTGACATATATAGCCCCTTACCCTCCATATTTATCTTAGTGAGATAGACATATATAACCCCTTACCCTCCATATTAATCTTAGTGAGTTAGGCATATACTACCCCTTACCCTCCATATTTATCTTAGTGAGATAGACTTATATAAGCCCTTCAACTCCATATTTATCTTAGTGAGTTAGGCATATACTACCCCTTACTCTCCATATTTATCTTAGTGAGTTAGGCATATATAAGCCCTTCCCCTCCATATTTATCTAAGTGAGATAGACATATATAACCCCTTAGCCTCCATATTTATCTTAGTGAGATAGACATATATAAGCCCTTACCCTCCATATTTATCTTAGTGAGATAGACATATATAAGCCCTTCCCCTCCATATTTATCTAAGTGAGTTAGACATATATAAGCCCTTACCCTCCATATTTATCTTAGTGAGTTAGACATATATAAGCCCTTCCCCTCCATATTTATCTTAGTGAGTTAGACATATATAAGCCCTTCCCCTCCATATTTATCTAAGTGAGTTAGACATATATAAGCCCTTCCCCTCCATATTTATCTTAGTGAGATAGACATATATAAGCCCTTCCCCTCCATATTTATCTAAGTGAGTTAGACATATATAAGCCCTTACCCTCCATATTTATCTTAGTGAGATAGACATATATAAGCCCTTCAACTCCATATTTATCTTAGTGAGTTAGGCATATATAAGCCCTTCCCCTCCATATTTATCTAAGTGAGTTAGGCATATATAGCCCCTTACCCTCCATATTTATCTTAGTGAGATAGACATATATAAGCCCTTCCCCTCCATATTTATCTTAGTGAGTTAGGCATATATAACCCCTTACCCTCCATATTTATCTAAGTGAGTTAGACATATATAAGCCCTTCCCCTCCATATTTATCTTAGTGAGTTAGACATATATAAGCCCTTCCCCTCCATATTTATCTAAGTGAGTTAGGCATATATAAGCCCTTCCCCTCCATATTTATCTTAGTGAGTTAGACATATATAGCCCCTTCCCCTCCATATTTATCTAAGTGAGATAGGCATATATAAGCCCTTCCCCTCCATATTTATCTTAGTGAGTTAGGCATATATAACCCCTTACCCTCCATATTTATCTAAGTGAGTTAGACATATATAAGCCCTTCCCCTCCATATTTATCTTAGTGAGTTAGACATATATAAGCCCTTCCCCTCCATATTTATCTTAGTGAGTTAGACATATATAAGCCTTTCCCCTCCATATTTATCTTAGTGAGTTAGACATATATAAGCCCTTCAACTCCATATTTATCTTAGTGAGATAGGCATATATAGCCCCTTACCCTCCATATTTATCTAAGTGAGTTAGGCATATATAAGCCCTTCAACTCCATATTTATCTTAGTGAGATAGGCATGTATAACCCCTTACCCTCCATATTTATCTTAGTGAGTTAGGCATATATAACCCCTTACCCTCCATATTTATCTTAGTGAGTTAGGCATATATAACCCCTTACCCTCCATATTTATCTTAGTGAGATAGGCATGTATAACCCCTTACCCTCCATATTTATCTTAGTGAGATAGGCATATATAACCCCTTACCCTCCATATTTATCTTAGTGAGTTAGGCATATATAACCCCTTACCCTCCATATTTATCTTAGTGAGATAGGCATATATAACCCCTTACCCTCCATATTTATCTAAGTGAGTTAGACATATATAGCCCCTTACCCTCCATATTTATCTTAGTGAGATAGACATATATAAGCCCTTCCCCTCCATATTTATCTAAGTGAGTTAGACATATATAAGCCCTTACCCTCCATATTTATCTTAGTGAGATAGACATATATAAGCCCTTCCCCTCCATATTTATCTAAGTGAGTTAGGCATATATAGCCCCTTACCCTCCATATTTATCTAAGTGAGTTAGGCATATATAAGCCCTTCAACTCCATATTTATCTAAGTGAGTTAGGCATATATAGCCCCTTACCCTCCATATTTATCTAAGTGAGTTAGGCATATATAACCCCTTACCCTCCATATTTATCTAAGTGAGTTAGACATATATAAGCCCTTACTCTCCATATTTATCTAAGTGAGTTAGGTATATATAACCCCTTACCCTCCATATTTATCTTAGTGAGTTAGGCATATATAAGCCCTTACTCTCCATATTTATCTTAGTGAGATAGGCATATATAACCCCTTACCCTCCATATTTATCTTAGTGAGTTAGACATATATAAGCCCTTACCCTCCATATTTATCTTAGTGAGTTAGGCATATATAAGCCCTTCAACTCCATATTTGTCTTAGTGAGTTAGACATATATAAGCCCTTCAACTCCATATTTATCTAAGTGAGTTAGGCATATATAGCCCCTTACCCTCCATATTTATCTTAGTGAGTTAGACATATATAACCCCTCACCCTCCATATTTATCTTAGTGAGTTAGACATATATAAGCCCTTCCCCTCCATATTTATCTTAGTGAGTTAGGCATATATAAGCCCTTCCCCTCCATATTTATCTTAGTGAGTTAGACATATATAACCCCTTACCCTCCATATTTATCTTAGTGAGTTAGACATATATAAGCCCTTACCCTCCATATTTATAATAGTTAATTATAAATACACAGATAAAGGACTCCCCCAGTTAGTCTTAGTTAGATTAAGACCACTGCACTTTCTTTGTCTTAGTGAAATGAACACAAAGGACACCCTTTCTTCTATATTTGTCCTTGTGAAATGTACACAAAGGACACCCTTCCTTCTATATTTGTCTTAGTGAAAGGTACACAAAGGACACTCTTCCTTCTATATTTGTCTTAGTGAAATGTACACAAAGGACACCCTTCCTTCTATATTTGTCTTAGTGAAATGTACACAAAGGACAGTACCCTTCCTTCTATATTTGTCTTAGTGAAAGGTACACAAAGGACACCCTTCCTGCTATATTTGTCTTAGTGAAAGGTACACAAAGGACACCCTTCCTTCTATATTTGTCTTAGTGAAAGGTACACAAAGGACACCCTTCCTTCTATATTTGTCTAAGTGAAATGTACACAAAGGACAGTACTCTTCCTTCTATATTTGTCTAAGTGAAAGGTACACAAAGGACACCCTTCCTTCTATATTTGTCTAAGTGAAAGGTACACAAAGGACACCCTTCCTTCTATATTTGTCTAAGTGAAAGGTACACAAAGGACACCCTTCCTTCTATATTTGTCTTAGTGAAAGGTACACAAAGGACACGAAGGACACCCTTCCTTCTATATTTGTCTTAGTGAAAGGTACACAAAGGACACCCTTCCTTCTATATTTGTCTTAGTGAAAGGTACACAAAGGACACCCTTCCTTCTATATTTTTCTAAGTGAAAGGTACACAAAGGACACCCTTCCTTCTATATTTGTCTTAGTGAAAGGTACACAAAGGACACCCTTCCTTCTATATTTGTCTTAGTGAAAGGTACACAAAGGACACCCTTCCTTCTATATTTGTCTTAGTGAAAGGTACACAAAGGACACCCTTCCTTCTATATTTTTCTAAGTGAAAGGTACACAAAGGACACCCTTCCTTCTATATTTGTCTTAGTGAAATGTACACAAAGGACACGAAGGACACCCTTCCTTCTATATTTGTCTAAGTGAAAGGTACACAAAAGACACCCTTCCTTCTATATTTGTCTTAGTGAAAGGTACACAAAGGACACCCTTCCTTCTATATTTGTCTTAGTGAAAGGTACACAAAGGACACCCTTCCTTCTATATTTGTCTTAGTGAAAGGTACACAAAAGACACCCTTCCTTCTATATTTGTCTTAGTGAAAGGTACACAAAGGACACCCTTCCTTCTATATTTGTCTAAGTGAAAGGTACACAAAAGACACCCTTCCTTCTATATTTGTCTTAGTGAAAGGTACACAAAGGACACAAAGGACACCATTCTTTCTATATTTGTCTAAGATATAAACACACAGTGTTGAACCACACTGCCCTGTGTCCAACACTTAACGAGGTACCTATAAGCATGTGTCAGTTTTTGTATTTGTATATATAGACTTACAGACTTAAGTGCTATAATTAGGTGATTCACTATATATAGCTATCTTCCTGTATGTCATAAACCAGGATGTGGAGATTATCATTGACCAGGAAAACCTCTCTCCACATCTATTTGTCACTGTTCAGTCTCCAGCTCAGATTAAGTGTTCAGTCTCCGGCTCAGCTTTGGGTAATATAGAAACTGTCATACTTTCTCATTATCACAGACATTGGGTAATATACAAACTGTCATACTTTCTCATTATCACAGACATTGGTTAATATACAAACTGTCATACTTTCTCATTATCACAGACATTGGGTGATATAGAAACTGTCATACTTTCTCATTATCACAGACATTGGGTAATATAGAAACTGTCATACTTTCTCATTATCACAGACATTGGGTAATATAGAAACTGTCATACTTTCTCATTATCACAGGCATTGGGTAATATAGAAACTGTGATACTTTCTCATTATCACAGACATTGGGTAATATAGAAACTGTCATACTTTCTCATTATCACAGACATTGGGTAATATAGAAACTGTGATACTTTCTCATTATCACAGACATTGGGTAATATAGAAACTGTGATACTTTCTCATTATCACAGACATTGGGTAAAATAGAAACTTTCATACTTTCTCATTATATTATATCACAGACATTTATTAATATAGAAACTGTAATACTTTCTCATTATCACAGACATTGGGTAATATAGAAACTGTGATACTTTCTCATTATCACAGACATTGGGTAATATAGAAACTTTCATACTTTCTCATTATATTATATCACAGACATTTATTAATATAGAAACTGTAATACTTTCTCATTATCACAGACATTGGGTAATATAGAAACTGTGATACATTCTCATTATCACAGACATTGGGTAATATATAT
Source organism: Mimachlamys varia (assembly GCA_947623455.1). Taxonomy (NCBI): domain Eukaryota; kingdom Metazoa; phylum Mollusca; class Bivalvia; order Pectinida; family Pectinidae; genus Mimachlamys; species Mimachlamys varia. The sequence goes on along the minus strand of OX392544.1, from coordinate 38,087,640 downwards.
AAAATTTCTCTTTAGATCTGAAGGTCAAATGCTAAATGTGAAGGTCACTGTTACTATAAATAGAACCTATATCTGAACAATAGTCTTGATTGCCCAAATAGTTGTCGATCATTCCATCATATGGTTGTTTCTGCTCATTTATTAACAAAAACTATTCAATTCAGATAATTAAATAGTTTCACAAAACAGCTTTGACATCAATTGAAGATCAAGCTTGGTTAAACTGTAAATGGAATTGTTTTTGAAATTTATTTCTGAAATAAAAAGAACATCTATAGATAAATGCTGTAAAAGTTGTCTCCTTATAATTCTTATTTCAGGTCTCATTCTTGATAGGTCAAATAAATTCATCATTTGGCTGAAATGTGTTATTTATAAGCAATGCAGTGTTTTCAGTTGGCATTCATTCACAATATGAATACCAACTGGACGTCCCATTGGCAATCAAATTGCACATGAATTCCAACTAAAAGCATGAAGTCTAACATACTTGCCATTTTTAGAATCTGTTCATCCCATAGATTATAGTATATGTCACTTTTTATTTCTCAAAAATGTATTTCAGATATTATTGTTCACTGACTAGAACAGCAGTGATGTAGGGACGGTCAGTGGTAACCAATGATGTAGGTATGGTCAGTGGTAACCAATGATGTAGGGATGGTCAGTGGTCACCAATGATGTAGGGACGGTCAGTGGTCACCAATGATGTAGGTACGGTCAGTGGTAACCAATGATGTAGGGACGGTCAGTGGTCACCAATGATGTAGGGACGGTCAGTGGTCACCAGTGATGTAAGGACGGTCAGTGGTAACCAATGATGTAGGGACGGTCAGTGGTCACCAGTGATGTAGGGACGGTCAGTGGTAACCAATGATGTAGGGACAATCAGTGGTCACCAATGATGTAGGGACGGTCAGTGGTAACCAATGATGTAGGCACGGTCAGTGGTAACCAATGATGTAGGGACGGTCAGTGGTAGTCAATGATGTAGGGACGGTCAGTGGTCACCAATGATGTAGGGACGGTCAGTGGTAGTCAATGATGTAGGGACGGTCAGTGGTCACCAATGATGTAGGGACGGTCAGTGGTAACCAATGATGTAGGTATGGTCAGTGGTAACCAATGATGTAGGGATGGTCAGTGGTCACCAATGATGTAGGGACGGTCAGTGGTAACCAATGATGTAGGGACGGTCAGTGGTAACCAATGATGTAGGGACGGTCAGAGGACACCAATGATGTAGGGACGGTCAGTGGTCACCAATGATGTAGGGACGGTCAGTGGACACCAGTGATGTAGGGACGGTCAGTGGTCACCAATGATGTAAGGACAGTCAGTGGTAACCAATGATGTAGGGATGGTCAGTGGTAGTCAATGATGTAGGGACGGTCAGTGGTCACCAATGATGTAAGGACGGTCAGTGGTAACCAATGATGTAGAGACGGTCAGTGGTAACCAATGATGTAGGGACGGTCAGTGGTAGTCAATGATGTAGGGACGGTCAGTGGTAACCAATGATGTAGGGATGGTCAGTGGTAACCAATGATGTAGGGACGGTCAGTGGTCACCAATGATGTAAGGACGGTCAGTGGTAACCAATGATGTAGAGACGGTCAGTGGTTACCAATGATGTAGGGACGGTCAGTGGTAACCAATGATGTAGGGATGGTCAGTGGTAACCAATGATGTAGAGACTGTCAGTGGTAACCAATGATGTAGGGACGGTCAGTGGTAACCGATGATGTAGGGACAATCAGTGGTCACCAATGACGTAGGGACGGTCAGTGGTCATTAATGATGTAGGGACGGTCAGTGGTAGTCAATGATGTAGGGACGGTCAGTGGTCACCAATGATGTAGGGACGGTCAGTGGTCACCAATGATGTAAGGACGGTCAGTGGTAACCAATGATGTAGAGACGGTCAGTGGTAACCAATGATGTAGGGACGGCCAGTGGTCACCAGTGATGTAGGGACGGTCAGTGGTCACCAGTGATGTAGGGACGGTCAGTGGTCACCAATGATGTAAGGACGGTCAGTGGTAACCAATGATGTAGGCACAGTCAGTGGTAACCAATGATGTAGGCACGGTCAGTGGTAACCAATGATGTAGGCACGGTCAGTGGTAACCAATGATGTAGGGACGGTCAGTGGTACCCAATGATGTAGGGACGGTCAGTGGTCACCAATGATGTAAGGACGGTCAGTGGTAACCAATGATGTAGGGACGGTCAGTGGTAACCAATGATGTAGGGACAGTCAGTGGTCACCAATGATGTAGGGACGGTCAGTGGTAACCAATTATGTAGGGACGGTCAGTGGTAGTCAATGATGTAGGGACGGTCAGTGGTCACCAATGATGTAAGGACGGTCAGTGGTAACCAATGATGTAGGGACGGTCAGTGGTAACCAATGATGTAGGGACGGTCAGTGGTAACCAATGATGTAGGGACGGTCAGTGGTCACCAATTATGAAGGGAAGGTCATGAGGCAATCACGGTAATTATTCGAAACTATAAAGGTGATTTGTGTTGTGTTTTGTACAATCCATTTCAGAGGGAGGAGTCTCTATGATCAATGGGGTAGCCGGGATCACTATAGGGTGTGATGTTTGGGTCCCCCTCCTTAAGGTATGGGGTCACTATAGGGTGTGATGTTTGAGTCCCCCTCCTTAAGGTATGGGGTCACTATAGGGTGTGATGTTTGGGTCCCCCTCCTTAAGGTATGGGGTCACTATAGGGTGTGATGTTTGGGTCCCCCTCCTTAAGGTATGGGGTCACTATAGGGTGTGATGTTTGGGTCCCCCTCCTTAAGGTATGGGGTCATTACAGGGTGTGATGTTTGGGTCCCCCTCCTTAAGGTATGGGGTCATTACAGGGTGTGATGTTTGGGTCCCCCTCCTTAAGGTATGGGGTCACTACAGGGTGTGATGTTTGGGTCCCCCTCCTTAAGGTATGGGGTCACTATAGGGTGTGATGTTTGGGTCCCCCTCCTTAAGGTATGGGGTCACTATAGGGTGTGATGTTTGGGTCCCCCTCCTTAAGGTATGGGGTCATTACAGGGTGTGATGTTTGGGTCCCCCTCCTTAAGGTATGGAGTCACTATAGGGTGTGATGTTTGGGTCCCCTCCTTAAGGTATGGAGTCACTATAGGGTGTGATGTTTGGGTCCCCTCCTTAAGGTATGGAGTCACTATAGGGTGTGATGTTTGGGTCCCCTCCTTAAGGTATGGAGTCACTATAGGGTGTGATGTTTGAGTCCCCTCCTTAAGGTATGGAGTCACTATAGGGTGTGATGTTTGGGTCCTCTCCTTAAGGTATGGAGTCACTATAGGGTGTGATGTTTGAGTCCCCTCCTTAAGGTATGGAGTCACTATAGGGTGTGATGTTTGAGTCCCCTCCTTAAGGTATGGAGTCACTATAGGATGTGATGTTTGAGTCCCCTCCTTAAGGTATGGAGTCACTATAGGGTGTGATGTTTGAGTCCCCTCCTTAAGGTATGGGGTCACTATAGGGTGTGATGTTTGAGTCCCCTCCTTAAGGTATGGGGTCACTATAGGATGTGATGTTTGGGTCCCCCTCCTTAAGGTATGGGGTCACTATAGGATGTGATGTTTGGGTCCCCCTCCTTAAGGTATGGGGTCACTATAGGATGTGATGTTTGGGTCCCCCTCCTTAAGGTATGGGGTCACTATAGGATGTGATGTTTGGGTCCCCCTCCTTAAGGTATGGGGTCACTATAGGATGTGATGTTTGGGTCCCCCTCCTTAAGGTATGGGGTCACTATAGGGTGTGATGTTTGGGTCCCCCTCCTTAAGGTATGGAGTCACTATAGGGTGTGATGTTTGAGTCCCCTCCTTAAGGTATGGGGTCATTACAGGGTGTGATGTTTGGGTCCCCCTCCTTAAGGTATGGGGTCACTATAGGGTGTGATGTTTGGGTCCCCCTCCTTAAGGTATGGGGTCACTATAGGGTGTGATGTTTGGGTCCCCCTCCTTAAGGTATGGGGTCACTATAGGGTGTGATGTTTGGATCCCCCTCCTTAAGGTATGGGGTCACTATAGGGTGTTATGTTTGGGTCCCCCTCCTTAAGGTATGGGGTCACTATAGGGTGTGATGTTTGGGTCCCCCTCCTTAAGGTATGGGGTCACTATAGGGTGTGATGTTTGGGTCCCCCTCCTTAAGGTATGGGGTCACTATAGGGTGTGATGTTTGGATCCCCCTCCTTAAGGTATGGGGTCACTATAGGGTGTGATGTTTGGATCCCCCTCCTTAAGGTATGGGGTCACTATAGGGTGTGATGTTTGGGTCCCCCTCCTTATGGTATGGGGTCATTACAGGGTGTGATGTTTGGATCCCCCTCCTTAAGGTATGGGGTCACTATAGGGTGTGATGTTTGGGTCCCCCTCCTTAAGGTATGGGGTCATTACAGGGTGTGATGTTTGGGTCCCCCTCCTTAAGGTATGGGGTCACTATAGGATGTGATGTTTGGGTCCCCCTCCTTAAGGTATGGGGTCACTATAGGATGTGATGTTTGGGTCCCCCTCCTTAAGGTATGGGGTCACTATAGGGTGTGATGTTTGGGTCCCCCTCCTTAAGGTATGGAGTCACTATAGGGTGTGATGTTTGAGTCCCCTCCTTATTAAGGTATGGGGTCATTACAGGGTGTGATGTTTGGGTCCCCCTCCTTAAGGTATGGAGTCCCTATAGGGTGTGATGTTTGGGTCCCCCTCCTTAAGATATGGAGTCACTATAGGGTGTGATGTTTGGGTCCACCTCCTTAAGGTATGGGGTCACTATAGGGTGTGATGTTTGGGCCCCCCTCCTTAAGGTATGGGGTCACTATAGGGTGTGATGTTTGGGTCCCCCTCCTTAAGGTATGGGGTCATTACAGGGTGTGATGTTTGGGTCCCCCTCCTTAAGGTATGGGGTCACTATAGGGTGTGATGTTTGGGTCCCCTTCCTTAAGGTATGGGGTCATTACAGGGTGTGATGTTTGGGTCCCCCTCTTTAAGGTATGGGGTCACTATAGGGTGTTATGTTTGGGTCCCCCTCCTTAAGGTATGGGGTCACTATAGGGTGTGATGTTTGGGTCCCCCTCCTTAAGGTATGGGGTCACTATAGGGTGTGATGTTTGGGTCCCCCTCCTTAAGGTATGGGGTCACTATAGGGTGTGATGTTTGGATCCCCCTCCTTAAGGTATGGGGTCACTATAGGGTGTGATGTTTGGATCCCCCTCCTTAAGGTATGGGGTCACTATAGGGTGTGATGTTTGGGTCCCCCTCCTTATGGTATGGGGTCATTACAGGGTGTGATGTTTGGATCCCCCTCCTTAAGGTATGGAGTCACTATAGGGTGTGATGTTTGGGTCCCCCTCCTTAAGGTATGGGGTCATTACAGGGTGTGATGTTTGGGTCCCCCTCCTTATGGTATGGGGTCACTATAGGGTGTGATGTTTGGATCCCCCTCCTTAAGGTATGGGGTCACTATAGGGTGTGATGTTTGGGTCCCCCTCCTTAAGGTATGGAGTCACTATAGGGTGTGATGTTTGGATCCCCCTCCTTAAGGTATGGGGTCACTATAGGGTGTGATGTTTGGGTCCCCCTCCTTAAGGTATGGGGTCACTATAGGGTGTGATGTTTGGATCCCCCTCCTTAAGGTATGGGGTCACTATAGGGTGTGATGTTTGGATCCCCCTCCTTAAGGTATGGGGTCACTATAGGGTGTGATGTTTGGGTCCCCCTCCTTAAGGTATGGAGTCACTATAGGGTGTGATGTTTGGGTCCCCCTTCTTAAGGTATGGGGTCACTATAGGGTGTGATGTTTGGGTCCCCCTCCTTAAGGTATGGGGTCACTATAGGGTGTGATGTTTGGATCCCCCTCCTTTAGGTATGGGGTCACTATAGGGTGTGATGTTTGGTTCCCCCTCCTTAAGGTATGTGGTCATTAGAGGGTGTGATGTTTGGGTCCCCTCCTTAAGGTATGGGGTCACTATAGGGTGTGATGTTTGGGTCCCCCTCCTTATGGTATGGGGTCACTATAGGGTGTGATGTTTGGATCCCCCTCCTTAAGGTATGGGGTCACTATAGGGTGTGATGTTTGGGTCCCCCTCCTTAAGGTATGGGGTCACTATAGGGTGTGATGTTTGGATCCCCCTCCTTAAGGTATGGGGTCACTATAGGGTGTGATGTTTGGGTCCCCCTCCTTAAAGTATGGAGTCAATATAGGGTGTGATGTTTGGGTCCCCCTTCTTAAGGTATGGGGTCACTATAGGGTGTGATGTTTGGGTCCCCCTCCTTAAGGTATGGGGTCACTATAGGGTGTGATGTTTGGATCCCCCTCCTTTAGGTATGGGGTCACTATAGGGTGTGATGTTTGGGTCCCCCTCCTTAAGGCATGTGGTCATTAGAGGGTGTGATGTTTGGATCCCCCTCCTTTAGGTATGGGGTCACTATAGGGTGTGATGTTTGGGTCCCCCTCCTTAAGGTATGTGGTCATTAGAGGGTGTGATGTTTGGGTCTCCCTCCTTAAGGTATGGAGTCACTATAGGGTGTGATGTTTGGGTCCCCCTCCTTAAGGTATGGGGTCACTATAGGGTGTGATGTTTGGGTCCCCCTCCTTAAGGTATGGGGTCATTATAGGGTGTGATGTTTGGGTCCCCTCCTTAAGGTATGGGGTCACTATAGGGTGTGATGTTTGGTTCCCCCTCCTTAAGGTATGTGGTCATTAGAGGGTGTGATGTTTGGGTCCCCTCCTTAAGGTATGGGGTCACTATAGGGTGTGATGTTTGGGTCCCCCTCCTTAAGGTATGGGGTCACTATAGGGTGTGATGTTTGGATCCCCCTCCTTTAGGTATGGGGTCACTATAGGGTGTGATGTTTGGGTCCCCCTCCTTAAGGTATGTGGTCATTAGAGGGTGTGATGTTTGGGTCCCCCTCCTTAAGGTATGGAGTCACTATAGGGTGTGATGTTTGGGTCCCCCTCCTTAAGGTATGGGGTCACTATAGGGTGTGATGTTTGGGTCCCCCTCCTTAAGGTATGGGGCCATTACAGGGTGTGATGTTTGGGTCCCCTCCTTAAGGTATGGGGTCACTATAGGGTGTGATGTTTGGGTCCCCCTCCTTATGGTATGGGGTCACTATAGGGTGTGATGTTTGGGTCCCCCTCCTTAAGGTATGTGGTCATTACAGGGTGTGATGTTTGGGTCCCCCTCCTTAAGGTATGGAGTAACTATAGGGTGTGATGTTTGGGTCCCCCTCCTTAAGGTATGGGGTCACTATAGGGTGTGATGTTTGGGTCCCCCTCCTTAAGGTATGGGGTCATTATAGGGTGTGATGTTTGGGTCCCCTCCTTAAGGTATGGGGTCACTATAGGGTGTGATGTTTGGGTCCCCCTCATTAAGGTATGGGGTCACTATAGGGTGTGATGTTTGGGTCCCCCTCCTTAAGGTATGGAGTCACTGTTTGGGTCCTCTCCTTAAGGTATGTGGTCACTATATGGTGTGATGTTTGGGTCCCCCTCCTTAAGGTATGGAGTCACTATAGGGTGTGATGTTTGGGTCCCCCTCCTTATGGTATGGGGTCACTATAGGGTGTGATGTTTGGGTCCTCTCCTTAAGGTATGGGGTCACTATAGGGTGTGATGTTTGGGTCCCCTCCTTAAGGTATGGGGTCACTATAGGGTGTTATGTTTGGGCGCCCCTCCTTAAGGTATGGGGTCATTACAGGGTGTGATGTTTGGGTCCCCCTCCTTAAGGTATGGGGTCACTATAGGGTGTGATGTTTTGGTCCCCCTCCTTAAGGTATGGGGTCATTACAGGGTGTGATGTTTGGGTCCCCCTCCTTAAGGTATGGGGTCATTACAGGGTGTGATGTTTGGGTCCCCCTCCTTAAGGTATGGGGTCATTACAGGATGTGATGTTTGGTTCCCCCTCCTTAAGGTATGGGGTCACTATAGGGTGTGATGTTTGGGTCCCTCTCCTTAAGGTATGGGGTCATTACAGGGTGTGATGTTTGGGTCCCTCTCCTTAAGGTATGGGGTCATTACAGGGTGTGATGTTCCCCTCCTTAAGGTATGGGGTATTAGAGGATGTGATATTTGGGTCCCCCTCCTCAAAGGGTTGATAATGCGATAATGACATTAACCCGATGTCAATGTCCTGTGTCATTTTCATAGTACGCCTGTGATAAGATCAGGGAGTCTGGAAGTGAACTTTGACCTGTTTATACACGACTGTCATCATCATGTTTATACTTCCTTGTAACACAATTTGTTAATTTTGTGAAATTTACATCAAAATGGTGGACTTTAACAGACTGCTTATACTGGTGTTCGTGTTTCTGACATCGTGTCAAGGTAAGATGGACTTTCTGCTGATGTTGGAGTATGTGTATAAAATAATTCTTTGGCTACTCATCTAATTAGTCAGTGATCCTGTATGTGTGTCAGCAGTGTATCATTTTGGCTGTATACAAATTTTCCGTTATGTATATGGAGCTACACTGCTGATTTCCATGTGACGCCATTTCTCTATATAACGTTACCAAAATGACGTCAAAATGGCGTCTGGAAAATTGAATGTTGTAAAAAAACTATTTCTCTAGTTATACATAACAGAAAACAGTGAAAATAACATGAGATGAAACAGGAAACAATTCTCTACAAGTACAATAAAAGTGATCCATAAACAAAGCAGGAAAATTTATAGAAAAAAAGTTGGAAATACAAAGAATATATAGCAAAATTAAAAAAAAATGAAAGACTTTTGGCACGTCTCTGTATATATACACACATGTATCGGGATTGCAATGATAATAATTCTGCTATTTATTTAGTCATTTATTGTTCTTATTCATCTTTGAACATTTAAAAAAAAAACTTTTGTTGATACACTGTACCTCAAAACTTTTGAAACAATGGCATACAATGATGATATGGATGAATACAACATTACGAACACAAAATAGTGTCCATCATCATCAATATTGATGGAGGATTGTATATTTACGAAGATGAAGAATAAACACTTTCGTACGGAGAGGGAAAATGTAGATGTTTTAAATGATTTTGTTTCATCATAATCAACATACGTACATGAAATTATATAACTGTTTGGTATTTTCTGTAGGGGAGATTCTCAATAAGACGATACATTTCTTCTAGCTGAAATAATTAGATCTTATAATCTAGGAATAGTTAACAAATTTATGTTCTGATCATACTAAATCTTAGGGTCTAAAATTAAAAGTAATCTCCCTTTTTTTGACAGATCCATCTAGTCCATCTTTATATTAATATCACCTTAGATAGCTACACTCTCTACACCCCATGAATATGTCATGGCAAAACTGAAAGTATACACTGTCTGTTGTCTGAAAACTAAATGCAAGAGACAGTCTGTTTTGTCCAATTAATGGAGATGAAAAAAAAGAATAAAAATAATAAATTTAAAAGAATATCACATTTAGCTAATCATGATAAGGTTTCTACATTTTTATCTGGTAAATATGTTTCGATCAAAGTTCCGTGAGACATTTGTTGACAGAAATATTGTCAGGATATAGACAGTATATAATAATATATTGGCCATTACAATATTGATTTTGTTTCTCAGCACAAAGCGGACGTCATCCACCGACCAACCTTAGAGCTGTGTACAGCGCTACTAATGGCACCATCAGGGTAACCTGGGACCCTCCCTCCCCCTCAACCACGAACATTGACACATATTACGTCATGGTCAATGACACAGGTGGCCACGTCCCAGCTGATCTCCGTGTGTATCTGTACAACAATGCCAAACCGAACACTGAGTACCCCATTAAGGTGATTACAAACAAAGACAGAGTCGTCAGCTCATCTAATACAACAATCATCACACGTAAGTACACTGACACTTAGATTCATATGTGTTATATGTAATTATGTATACACAACAAAGAATTTATTTCACGATTTTCATGATTAACTATCCAGACATAAATTCAAACAATACGAAATCTTATAAGTACCACAAGAATACGAAAGCTGATAAGTAAGAAACGAAGAAACAAGTAAAAAAGACATCTCCTTAATTAAATACTGTACATGTACATGTATCCAGGAGTTAAGTCCCCTGTCAGACCATGGAAAGACATCCAGGAGTTAAGTCCCCTGACTGACTGTGTAAAGACATCCAGAAGTTAAGTCCCCTGACTGACCGTGTAAAGACATCCAGGAGTTAAGTCCCCTCACTGACCGTGTAAAGACATCCAGGAGTTAAGTCCCCTCACTGACCGTGTAAAGACATCCAGGAGTTAAGTCTCCCGACTGACCATGAAAAGACATCGAGGAGTTAAGTCCCCTGACAGACCATGAAAAGACATCGAGGAGTTAAGTCCCCTGACTGACCGTGTAAAGACATCCAGGAGTTAAGTCCCCTCACTGACCGTGTAAAGACATCCAGGAGTTAAGTCCCCTGACTGACCGTGTAAAGACATCCAGGAGTTAAGTCCCCTGATTGACCGTGTAAAGACATCCAGGAGTTAAGTCCCCTGACTGACCATGTAAATACATCCAGGAGTTAAGTCCCCTCACTGACTGTGTAAAGACATCCAAGAGTTAAGTCCCCTGATTGACCGTGTAAAGACATCCAGGAGTTAAGTCCCCTGATTGACAGTGTAAAGACATCCAGGAGTTAAGTCCCCCGATTGACAGTGTAAAGACATCCAGGAGTTAAGTCACCTGATTGACCGTGTAAAGACATCCAGGAGTTAAGTCCCCTGTTTGACAGTGTAAAGACATCCAGGAGTTAAGTCCCCTGATTGACCGTGTAAAGACATCCAGGAGTTAAGTCCCCTGATTGACCGTGTAAAGACATCGAGGAGTTAAGTCCCCTGACTGACCGTGTAAAGACATCCAGGAGTTAAGTCCCCTGATTGACAGTGTAAAGACATCAAGGAGTTAAGTCCCCTGACTGACCATGTAAATACATCCAGGAGTTAAGTCCCCTGATTGACAGTGTAAAGACATCCAGGAGTTAAGTCCCCTGATTGACCGTGTAAAGATATCCAGGAGTTAAGTCCCCTGATTGACAGTGTAAAGACATCCAGGATTTAAGTCCCCTGATTGACCGTGTAAAGACATCCAGGAGTTAAGTCCCCTGATTGACCGTGTAAAGACATCGAGGAGTTAAGTCCCCTGACTGACCGTGTAAAGACATCCAGGAGTTAAGTCCCCTGATTGACAGTGTAAAGACATCCAGGAGTTAAGTCCCCTGACTGACCATGTAAATACATCCAGGAGTTAAGTCCCCTCACTGACAGTGTAAAGACATCCAGGAGTTAAGTCCCCTGATTGACAGTGTAAAGACATCCAGGAGTTAAGTCCCCTGACTGACCATGTAAATACATCCAGGAGTTAAGTCCCCCGATTGACAGTGTAAAGACATCCAGGAGTTAAGTCCCCTGATTGACCGTGTAAAGACATCAAGGAGTTAAGTCCCCTGATTGACCGTGTAAAGACATCCAGGAGTTAAGTCCCTTGATTGACCGTGTAAAGACATCGAGGAGTTAAGTCCCCTCACTGATTGTGTAAAGACATCGAGGAGTTAAGTCCCCCGATTGACCGTGTAAAGACATCCAGGAGTTAAGTCCCCTGATTGACAGTGTAAAGACATCGAGGAGTTAAGTCCCCCGATTGACCGTGTAAAGACATCCAGGAGTTAAGTCCCCTGATTGACAGTGTAAAGACATCCAGGAGTTAAGTCCCCCGATTGACCGTGTTAAGACATCCAGGAGTTAAGTCCCCTGATTGACAGTGTAAAGACATTGAGGAGTTAAGTCCCCTGATTGACCGTGTAAAGACATCCAGGAGTTAAGTCCCCTGATTGACCGTGTAAAGACATCCAGGAGTTAAGTCCCCTCACTGACCGTGTAAAGACATCGAGGAGTTAAGTCCCCTGACTGACTGTGTAAAGTCATCCAGGAGTTAAGTCCCCTCACTGACTGTGTAAAGTCATCCAGGAGTTAAGTCCCCCGATTGACCGTGTAAAGACATCCAGGAGTTAAGTCCCCTGATTGACCGTGTAAAGACATCGAGGAGTTAAGTCCCCCGATTGACCGTGTAAAGACATCCAGGAGTTAAGTCTCCTGATTGACAGTGTAAAGACATCCAGGAGTTAAGTCCCCCGATTGACCGTGTAAAGACATCCAGGAGTTAAGTCCCCTGATTGACCGTGTAAAGACATCCAGGAGTTAAGTCCCCTGACAGACCGTGTAAAGACATCCAGGAGTTAAGTCCCCTCACTGACAGTGTAAAGACATCCAGGAGTTAAGTCCCCTCACTGACCATGTAAATACATCCAGGAGTTAAGTCCCCTCACTGACTGTGTAAAGACATCCAGGAGTTAAGTTCCCTGACTGACTGTGTAAAGACATCCAGGAGTTAAGTCCCCCGATTGACCTTGTAAAGACATCCAGGAGTTAAGTCCCCTGACTGACCATGTAAATACATCCAGGAGTTAGGTCCCCTCACTGACTGTGTAAAGACATCCAGGAGTTAAGTCCCCTCACTGACAGTGTAAAGACATCCAGGAGTTAAGTCCCCTGACTGACCATGTAAATACATCCAGGAGTTAAGTCCCCCGATTGACCGTGTAAAGACATCCAGAAGTTAAGTCCCCTGATTGACCATGTAAAGACATCCAGGAGTTAAGTCCCCTGATTGACCGTGTAAAGACATCCAGGAGTTAAGTCCCCTGATTGACCATGTAAAGACATCCAGGAGTTAAGTCCCCCGATTGACCGTGTAGAGACATCCAGGAGTTAAGTCCCCTGATTGACAGTGTAAAGACATCCAGGAGTTAAGTCCCCCGATTGACCGTGTAAAGACATCCAGGAGTTAAGTCCCCTCACTGACCGTGTAAAGACATCCAGGAGTTAAGTCCCCTGATTGACCGTGTAAAGACATCCAGGAGTTAAGTCCCCTGATTGACAGTGTAAAGACATCGAGGAGTTAAGTCCCCTGATTGACAGTGTAAAGACATCCAGGAGTTAAGTCCCCTGATTGACCGTGTAAAGACATCCAGGAGTTAAGTCCCCTCACTGACCGTGTAAAGTCATCCAGGAGTTAAGTCCCCCGATTGACCATGTAAAGACATCCAGGAGTTAAGTCCCCCGATTGACCGTGTAAAGACATCGAGGAGTTAAGTTCTCTGACTGACCGTGTAAAGACATCCAGGAGTTAAGTCCACTGATTGACCGTGTAAAGACATCGAGGAGTTAAGTCCCCTGACAGACCGTGTAAAGACATCGAGGAGTTAAGTCCCCTGATTGACCTTGTAAAGACATCCAGGAGTTAAGTCCCCTGATTGAACGTGTAAAGACATCCAGGAGTTAAGTCTCCTGATTGACAGTGTAAAGACATCCAGGAGTTAAGTCCCCCGATTGACCGTGTAAAGACATCCAGGAGTTAAGTCCCCTGACTGACTGTGTAAAGTCATCCAGGAGTTAAGTCCCCTGATTGACCGTGTAAAGACATCGAGGAGTTAAGTCCCCTCACTGACCGTGTAAAGAGAGAGGTCATATTTGTCCATGCTATTTTTAGCAATTTTTAGTTCAGCTGCCAGAAGGGCAAATGAGCTTATGCCATGGTAATGTGTCCGTCTTTCCATCCGTCTTTCTCATTTCTGGCATCAAATTTTTCATTCAAACAACTTCTTCCCATTATCTGAAAGGCCCAATATAGTGTCTGTAGCATGCAGGGGTGAAGGATCAAGTTTGTTCAAATGAATGATATTGAACTTCTTTCAATGACAGGCGGTCAAAAGTTTAAAAACATTTTCAAACGACTACTTCTCATTTACTGGTTTGCCCAGGATACCAATATTAAATTGCAGCATGCTGGGATAAAGGGCTACCAAGTTTGTTCAAATTAATTACCTCGACCCACTTTCAAGGTCACAGGGGTCAAATCTGCTTAGAAAATTTAAACAACTCGCGCAACTGGTGCTGTTTCCTTTCGTCTGGCCGTCCTTTCATTCTTCCTTCTGGCATCAAATTTTTCATTCAAACAACTTCTTCTCATTGAGTTGTATCCTCTAACATCTGTATGTCTGTCTTATTGATCAGCAACGTTGGAGGAAATTATGATTAAATCATGTTGGAATCCCACTTGATCTATGTAACAATTTGTTACTTGACAACTGAAATGAATCCATGAAAGTTATAAACCACGGTACCATCACAACTTTGTACCACCCAGCTTTAGGACCAATTTCATTCTTTTTTGTTCTTATAAGGTCACAGGGGTAAAATATTTTAAGATCTTTCAAACAGCATTGCAATCACAAATGAAAATTCCAACAAGAACGACAAAGGTGTTGGTCCAGCTTTTTAACTTTTACCAATAAAAATTTTGTAAGGACAAGATGGAGCAAAATTGAAAGAAATTAAACAAAGGGTCTACTGACTAAAAGTCAAGGTCACTCGGTTAAACATCAAGGTTAAATGTTGTAGACTTTTACTGATGAACATTTTGTTATGACATCATGGAGCAAAGTTAAATGGAATCAAACAAGCAGTACACTGACCAATGGTCAAGGTCACAGGGTCAAAGAGGTCAGGGTCACTGATTCAAAGGTCAAGGAAATCATTTGTAATTTTTCACTTTTGATAAGCTAATTGAAAACAGATCAAAGTCACTGGGTTTGATCCTTGGGTTCAAGGTTTAAGGATTGAGGATTTTTGGAGATAAATTGCCTTTAAAAAGGGCCCTCGCCACCTTGTGAGTGTTCTAGTTCAAACTTGGTTTGAATTAATGATAATTTCAGTGTAATGACACCAAAACAAAAGTTATAAAAAAACACTCATGTCCCACAGGCCTTTAGTTTGGATTTACTCTGGAGTTGACCACTTCAACGCTTCACTGCTGCAAAATTATTTACAAAAATGCTTTTAATGAGAATATTATGTCATATCACTGAAACATCCAGGTGAGTGATGCAGGTCCTCAAGGCTTCTTGTTTATAATACATCTCCAGTTATATGACCTCCATTTACCTACTTTATACCAACTTGAGATTGAGGACCTCCATGTTAAACTTTTTATGTCAGTGCATGAGCATAACTATTTAAGCATTAAACAAGATTCTGTTGCGTGTTATAGTCCTATAAGACAAACCAGGATTGCAGACAGAATAAATAACGTGTGTTAGAGTGTTTAATGATTATTTGTCTGCAATCCTGTTCCCGTCATGATAACCACTCCAGTGTTATGGTCTCATAACACGGAACTGGCCTTGGTAGTGTTATATAGTGGCAATGCAGAGCAAATGTAAATATTTATTTATAACAACCGTCATTTGTTTAATAAAAGTGGCCATGATGATAACCATGTTGAAAGTGTGAAGATATTATTGTCACAAGAAGGAAGTAAGGGTGTGAGAGTATGTATGCTTGTCACAAGAAGGAAGTAAGGGTGTGAGAGTATGTATGCTTGTTTATGTTTTGTGATGTTTTTAGGAAGACTCTGAAAAAATATTAAAAAACGTGGCCATATATACAAAAGAGATCTGGTGTCACAGTTTTATTATTCATCACACTTTTAAGTCTTACAAGCCAATGCCATTGTGGTAGTCCTGTATATAATAAAGTTTATAATTTATGTTCTCACATAAACATAGCTTTAACTACATCAGTTCCACATTTAGAGCCAGAATAATACCTTGTGACTTTCAAATAATAATAATAACGCAATCTAAGGAAATGAAATAATTAAAAAAATAATTTAGTTGGAGCTTCTAGGGGTCTTACATAGAACGACCAGGAATTCACCTAAAATCGCTATATTTAATTTGAATTGAAACAAAAAATCAGTCAATCTTAATACATATAGAGGCTATTCAATAGTTTCCCATTAAATATCATATATATTTCACGAGTTAGCAGATTTTTTTATATTTTCACGAGTGCGTAGCAAGAGTGAAAACATATTTAAAATCTGACATACGAGTGAAATATATTTGATATTTATTGGGAAACCATTAAATTTTCTTTTTATTTCATTTTCGAAATTCCAAAATTTCTGATTTCATTTTTAAAATTTGCGGTTAAAACTGATCGGGACGGAGAATAGAATATTAATACGCCACAGGATGAAGTTCTATTTTTGGTTCAAAATATAGTAAAAATACAAAAACATATCAATAAAATCCTTTAGATATCTATTTTTTTCCAAAAAACTATAAAGATTTTTAATTTCCTTATTTTATATGATTTAATTCTAGAATGACGAAAAAATAGTACATAACTAGTGTGCAATGATATCAAACCAAAACTTATATCATCACTAGTGATGATATAAGCATCATGAGTGATGATATACGTTTTATCAAGCTGATATTTTCTGATATTTCACTGGTAAAAATGTAATACAACTGATTTAATTTTATCTATGACAAAAGAAATTATATTGTAACATGGCATGATGTACATTTACAATAGTTTATGATAAAGGCTAGAGGTTTATACCACTTTTCTTGTTTTACAGTACCAACCATTTATAGACAGAAAGGCACCAGGATAAGACTGAAGCTTCCCAAACCCCCAGGTGGAATATCATCTATTGCCTTTAATGGTCAAACACTGTTCTCTCTCATTGACGATGATATTATTGATGATAAGACCAATACAACTATGATAAGTGTAACAGTCAGTGTGACGTCAACAGATACAGAACTAGAGATAACTACCCTGACAACACAGTATGCTGGGTACTACTACCTCATGATGTCAAGTGGAAATGAAATCCTTGGCGGAAAACTGTTGGTAGTTACAGGTAAGTTAACTGTTGGTAGTTACAGGTAAGTTAACTGTTGGTAGTTACAGGTAAGTTGACTGTTGGTAGTTACATGTAAGTTAACTGTTGGTAGTTACAGGTAAGTTAACTGTTGGTAGTTACAGGTAAGTTAACTGTTGGTAGTCACAGGTAAGTTAACTGTTGGTAGTCACAGGTAAGTTAACTGTTGGTAGTCACAGGTAAGTTAACTGTTGGTAGTCACAGGTAAGTTAACTGTTGGTAGTCACAGGTAAGTTGACTGTTGGTAGTTACAGGTAAGTTGACTGTTGGTAGTTACATGTAAGTTAACTGTTGGTAGTTACAGGTAAGTTAACTGTTGGTAGTTACAGGTAAGTTAACTGTTGGTAGTTATAAGTAAGTTAACTGTTGGTAGTTACAGGTAAATTAACTGTTGGTGTTACGGGTAAGTTAACTGTTGGTAGTCACAGGTAAGTTAACTGTTGGTAGTTACAGGTAAGTTAACTGTTGGTAGTTACAGGTAAGTTATCATAACTTTATATTACTATAATCAGTCTACAGAATTTGTCTCGGATCAAACAAACTTATGAGTTTTAGATATAAAGGATCCATAAAACATAGGATTTATTAGACAAGTTTAATTATATAGGGCCTCCGCACGAAAGTGCAGGTGCCCTGTAGGCCTAGTAATCACCATGTTAGTCCGTCTCAATTTTTTCAGTCTGTCCACAATTTCAACTCATTGCTGATAACTTGGATACTTATTGACCGATTTCCATGAAACTTGGTCAAGATGTTACCCAAGTCCGTCCGGTCCCAACACGTCCCCAGTTGCGTCCCGTCCTGTCCTGTCCCGTCCCGTCCTGTAATGCCCTGTCCCGTCCTGTCCTGTCCCGTCCCGTCCTGTCCCATGGTAATATAACCAGCTTATTTAAATAACCACTGATCCAGTATCAAACTTCCCATACACAATAAGCATCAAGAACTAATTTCATATTGGGGGGGGGGGGCATTTATGTCTCACAAACATTTCTAGTTTTAGTTGTGATGACTTGTCATGACATTATGTAGCAAACTTAGTCGAAATTAAACAAGAAGTCAACTGACTAAATATCAAGGTCACTAAGTCAAAGGTCAAATCACTAGGCCAAAGTCAATTGTTCACTTTGACTTTTCACTGTTAAACATTTTGCTGTAACACTATGAAGTATAGTAAAACATTTAATAAAACAAAGAGTCAACTGAACAAAATTCAAAGTCAACAAGTCAAAGGTCAAGGCCAAACATTGTTTTTTTACACTGAGGAATTTTGTTTGTTATCACATTATGAAGCAAAGTTTTTCAACTGAAAAACATCAAGGTCACATTTTGTCATTTTCACTGATGAACATTTCCTTATGACATCATGAAGCAAAGTTGGTCAGACTTTGACAATGAGTAAATTGACCAAAGATCAACCTTACTGGGTTTGACCATTGGGTCCAAAGCTAAGGATTGATGATAAAGGGAGATCAACAGCCACAGGAAGGGGTCCTTGCATTACTGACCTGTCAGTGTTCTAGTTTTGTTGGGCGGGGGATATACAAATGGGTTCCGTCTGTCACCATCCGTCCGTCCCTTCGTCCTTCTGTCTTTCCATCTGTCTGGGTTGTGCAATATCTTTCGAAAGAATGATATGATTTTGATGAAGCTTGCTGGTAAACTTATTAAGTTCCATTATTGGCATATTCTGCGCATATATTTTAATGCGGCTGCTGTGAATTTATTGGCTGATTGGTTTCCGCATGATATTTTTTTTAAAGAATTGTTGGGTTTGGAATAGATTTGGTTCATAGACATTTTACCAGAACCCCTCGCTGCTAATATTGCTCATATTTGATAAGGCTGCTGTTTTTATGCATTATAGTATACCCACTTTAATGTCATATACTTAACATCTTTGTATTGGGAGGGGTATATTGACAACTGTCCTAATGTTAGATTTGAATTTCATATGAAAGGAATGAATGAATTAAACAAATTCATTCTTACATAACATGAACACAATTATTCATTATATATAACTTAATGGCCCAATATACGCAACTTTCGCCAAAACTTGAAGCGAAAATCAAGCCTAATAACTTTTGATATTTATCAATTTAGTTAAGATTAACTGATATCAGCAATATTCAAGATGAATTCTTTCGCGGTTACCTGTACAGCAGCAGTTGAAACACGCTATTTGTAAACACGCGTCCATTTCGAACCGTCTTCTACCTTCGGTTTGTTGTTGAAGTGGGCCCCACCTGAAATATTTTCAATTCTTTGGATTTTTTTTGTCAAGAGTTTCGTGTTAGTTACCGATCAGGTTACCTTAGGTTTAGGCTGATGGACATGGTTATCAACTGGATTTTTTTTCAGAATTTTTCTGAATCACGAAAATTTCCCTGAAGTTCAATGATTCTCCTCTAAAAGACTGACTGACTCGTTTTTCAATGATAAGACATTAGCATGACATCATATATAGTAATATGACTGTAGGGCATTAGCCAGCGTGTGGTGCCGGTTTAGAACATCTTTTTTAAGCTTATATGAACGTATTCCGTAATTTTGATATGTTCAGACAAACAAGGTATTGAACTTTGTGATAAGTTTTTACTATCATATGTTTTTAACGTACATTCTTGAAAAACATAAGCATTTGAGCATTTTTGATATGCTCCGTTTCTTTTTCCATGTATTTTGTTCGTTTGTTCATTGTTAGTCAACATTTGGGTTCTCCATCACTTTCCCTGAGAACTATTTTAAGAAACAAATAAGGATGACATTTTTTTTTTCATTTTAAAAGATATGGACTTCAAATTTGGTATATAATTTCAACTTAATGTGAACTTTCATATATATTATGTTTTTTTTAAACCATTATCAAAGGCGCAACTGCCGTAGATGTGCTCCTTGATTTCGTGGATGGGTGTACCATATACTGGTCATCCTGTACCTGATTATACACATACATGTATTTAATGGGCAGGGGATGTTGATGACTATGTCCTTATATAATGGTATTAAAAGTTAGAACAACAAAATGAATGAAGGCCATTAAAATTAATGATTACTTTACTTAATGGGGGGAGAGAGGAGGTCCATATTGCAAATAGATTCACAACAGATTACTGTTTCACAGCAATGTCTCTAAGTTTTTTGACCAATTTAATTTGCTAAATACTGGTATATAAAGATTATTATTTCTAAATTACTTTCTACCATTATCCTTCTGTTACAGACACACCAACTCCCCCAACCATTATTCCTGATAACTCCTCCCCTGTTGTTGACACAGCTGTGACATTGCGATGTTCCTCAAGTTCGAGAAGTAAGCCTGACAACCATGGACTGGTTTTAACAGCCTCTTGGAAACTAAATAGAACTGTGGTCAGTCATGGCAGATTCTCTGTCAATGGTACTGGCCTCACCATCAACCAGGTACGGAAACGCGATAAATATAATGTGTATACGTGTGTGACTACGGAGACTGGACAGGGAGTCAGTCTATCGTCAGGGGAAAGTCCAGGATTCAAACTCACCCCGCGCTGTAAGTACAAATTACGTTTACTTGTATCATTATATACCAATACTTAACTATTATTGATTTTTGTGAAAATGAATGTGGTTATCTTAACCTGACAAAGAAAAATTAACCAAGACAAAAAGTTCAGGTGTTAAAAGTATGTGTACTTAACAGTTGTTGACTTCGTCTAATTTAGTGATAATTGCCATCGCCTTTTGTCTAACATCCTTCATCATTCTCTGTCTGTCCGTATAAGCAATTCAATTTTTAACTTCTTCTCAAAAAATCTTGATTTGATTTGAATGAAATTTGGGCAGAAATCTTCCATGTCCAAAGTTGCAATATAGTTTTGGAGTATGATGGCCCTAACCTCTATGGGCTTGATGTGTGGGGCTAAAGGGGTCAAATTGGCTAAACTTGCAGCAATCTTCTTCAGACCCAAGTACATTGGAATCCATTAACACTTTATAAATGGAAGAAGCTTAGGTCTTAAGCTGCTTTATCAAAATTGTGAATTCATGCCCCTCCCCGATATATCATGCATCCTGTTCCCTCGAGGAGGTTTAAAGGAAAAAAATACAATTTGTGTATTTTTTTTCATTTTCAGGTGTACATATAACTCAAATTTAAACTTTGTAGAATAATAACCATGCAGGTGATGACAGTTGCCATGGTAATAAGATTGTTTTTACACCCAGTCAGGCAATTTGGTATAATGGGTCCTATTAGCTAAAATGTCAACAATCTTCTTTTGACTCAGGTAAACTGAATTTATGAAATACTCTTCGTAGATGGAAGGGTCTGAAGGTGCGTTGTTATTCACATTCTGTTACTGAGTCGGAGGTCAAGATCCGGGTCACTGAAACTGAAACTAGACCATAGCCCTGATACATGTACAGTGGTGTGCAACATAAATATTTGGACAAATAATATTTTTACTTAATATTTCTTGCATACATTTTCTCTGAATCTACTAAAAAAAAGTTTAGCAATGGTGTTATTATGTGAGAATAAAGAACAAACCGATGTCACACTTTGCTTACATAGAATATATTTGTCTATTTCAGAAAAATCAATAATTGGAAAAGTCTCTTAAAAACATCAGATGAAAGATTTAACAAATGTTTTCTAGTGTACATGTATCATATTTCAAGAAAATCCATTGAAATGCGATGTCATAAAAATTCATTGAAAATTAGTCAAAATGCATGAAATATATACATAGCAAAATTATCAAATGTCTGAATATTTATTGCACACCACTGTAGTTCCGCATTGCTGGTGGACTCCCTGTAACCACCTTGTTCTAGTATTACTTTTAGTTATCTATAGACTCTTATAGGTATGTATAGTTACCTACAGTAACTCAATAGTTTCAGGGTATGTCTGTTACCTCCGATGTTACAGTTTATGTATATTAAATATTATACCATATATTATAAACATCGTCATATTCATTGTGGGGACTTCAGTGGCCAAGTAATTAAAGTGTTATGACATTCTGCCACCAATAACTTGGCAACGGTGGCCAAGTGGTTAAGGTATCTGACATTCTGCTACCACTAGCCCTCCACCACTGGGTTATGGTGGCCAAGTGGTTATAAGGTATCTGACATTCTGTTCTACTAGCCCTCCACTAAAGGGTCGTGGTGGCCAAGTGGTTAAGGTATCTGACATTCTGCTACCACTAGCCCTCCACCACTGGGTGGTGGTGGCCAGGTCGTTAAGGTGTATGACATTCTGTTACCACTAGCCCACCACCACTGGGTCATGGTGGCCAGGTCGTTAAGGTGTATGACATTCCGTTACCACTAGCCCTCCACCACTGGGTGGTGGTGGCCAGGTCGTTAAGGTATCTGACATTCTGCTACCACTAGCCCACCACCACTGGGTCATGGTGGCCAGGTCGTTAAGGTGTATGACACATTCCGTTACCACTGGCCCTCCATCACCTGGCCACGGTGGCCAAGTGGTTAAGGTATTTGACATACTGCTACCAATGGCACACTGTAGGTACACATATTCTAGCTACACTGTACATATATACAATCGACAGAAATATATAAATTGTTGTAATTTTGATGAAACTTCTATGAAATGAATAATATCATACTTAATTTGATTATAGTGTTTTTTTACAGTTTTGGAATTTAATAGATCATGAAAGCGTTAGTTATTTCAACTTATCACAATTCTAAGTTTGCATTGTTGTTTTTGTAGACGGACCACAGTTTGTTAGGATAGAGGGCACTGACGGTAAATCTCCCGTGATCCGAGGAGACGTCTACGGTCCTGTGGTCTGTAGAACCGACTGTAATCCTCCGTGTTCAATGGAGTGGCGGAGACAAGGCATCGCATTCATTCAGTCAAACACTGCTTCCAATAATTCACTGGTGTTGGAGGACAACTCACTCCCGAGGATAAGGGAGGTAACTTATACCTGTCTAGCAGGGGTGCCGTCAACTGCAGGCTTTACGGCACCGACAAAGGAAGAGAAGCTAAACATTGAAGTACATTGTGAGTAACAGTATTTGTTTTGTTAAACAGCTTGTTAGGTTGCGTAAATCGACTTACTACGTGTATAAAGCATCTCTGTACCCAGGCTGTTAAACAAAGCAGCTCAACCTCTTTATACAACAGTTTCATATGTTATGTTCCCCAACTAATACAGTGCATTCCTCATTGTATCATGTTGCATTTGTCAGACAAACATATGATATTAACAGGAAGATGACATGTATACATATAAATTATAGATACAACGTCACAATGTTGATATTTAGTGGATACAGGTGTATACATGTGGCCTCACCACAAAAATCTGCCGTAGATACAGGTGTATACACGTGGTCTCACCACAAAAAAAATCTGTTGTGGATACAGGTGTATACACGTGGTCTCACCACAAAAATCTGCCGTAGATACAGGTGTATACATGAGGTCTCACCACAAAAATCTGCCGTAGATACAGGTGTATACACGTGGTCTCACCACAAAAAAAATCTGTTGTGGATACAGGAGTATACACGTGGTCTCACCACAAAAATCTGCCGTAGATACAGGTGTATACATGAGGTCTCACCACAAAAATCTGCCGTAGATACAGGTGTATACACGAGGTCTCACCACAAAAATCTGCCGTAGATACAGGTGTATACACGTGGTCTCACCACAAAAAAAATCTGTTGTGGATACAGGTGTATACACGTGGTCTCACCACAAAAAAAATCTGTTGTGGATACAGGTGTATACACGTGGTCTCACCACAAAAATCTGCCGTAGATACAGGTGTATACATGAGGTCTCACCACAAAAATCTGCCGTAGATACAGGTGTATACACGAGGTCTCACCACAAAAATCTGCCGTAGATACAGGTGTATACACGTGGTCTCACCACAAAAATCTGCCATAGATACAGGTGTATACACGTGGTCTCACCACAAAAATCTACCGTAGATACAGGTGTATACACGAGGTCTCACCACAAAAATCTGTTGTGGATACAGGTGTATACACGAGGTCTCACCACAAAAATCTACCGTAGATACAGGTGTATACACGTGGTCTCACCACAAAAATCTGCCGTAGATACAGGTGTATACACGTGGTCTCACCACAAAAATCTACCGTGGATACAGGTGTATACACGAGGTCTCACCACAAAAATCTACCGTAGATACAGGTGTATACACGAGGTCTCACCACAAAAATCTGCCATAGATACAGGTGTATACACGTGGTCTCACCACAAAAATCTACCGTGGATACAGGTGTATACACGAGGTCTCACCACAAAAATCTGCCGTAGATACAGGTGTATACAAGAGGTCTCACCACAAAAATCTGCCGTAGATACAGGTGTATACACGTGGTCTCACCACAAAAATCTGCCGTAGATACAGGTGTATACACGTGGTCTCACCACAAAAATCTGCCGTAGATACAGGTGTATACACGAGGTCTCACCACAAAAATCTACCGTGGATACAGGTGTATACACGTGCCTCACCACAAAAATCTGCCGTGGATACAGGTGTGTACACGTGGCCTCACCACAAAAATCTGTTGTGGATACAGGTGTATACACGTGGTCTCACCACAAAAATCTGCCGTGGATACAGGTGTGTACATGTGGCCTCACCACAAAAATCTGCCTTGGATACAGGTGTATACACGTGCCTCACCACAAAAATCTGCCGTAGATACAGGTGTATACACGTGCCTCACCACAAAAATCTGCCGTAGATACAGGTGTATACACGTGGTCTCACCACAAAAATCTGCCGTAGATACAGGTGTATACATGAGGTCTCACCACAAAAATCTGCCGTAGATACAGGTGTATACACGTGGTCTCACCACAAAAATCTGCCGTAGATACAGGTGTATACACGTGGTCTCACCACAAAAATCTAGGAAGTGTGTAGTTTAACAGTGAGCCCAACAAGCAATGGAGGTGATTTGATTTCCCAATGTTTCTAAGATGTCACAATGATTATTGTTGTTCTGTTGACAAGCCGAAACATCATTGTCAACTACTACTGTTGTTATTAAAGATACGAAAATCTTAACATTTTGTCATGACATTATGTAGAAGAAGAATTGGTCAGATTCAAACGTGTCAACTTAAGAAACCTCAAGGCTGTCAGGTCAAAGGTCAAGATCATTTACATGTATAATCAGCATGAAGTTTTATTATAAATTCTGAAGCTTAGTTGGTCAGAAAGAAAGGGGCCAACTGACAAAACTTTAAGGTCACTGGGCAAAGGTCAAGGTCAATTTTGTCATTTCATAGCTGCTTAAAATTTTGTTATGGCATTATGAAGTTTATTTGGTCAGAACCAAACAAAGTTTCAACTGAACAAAAACTCAAGTTCAGTCAGATGAAAGGACATGTTCATATATTTCATATTGCCTAACTTGCCTTTAACAAGTGCCAGCTGTGTAGAAATTCCCTTCAGCTCAACAGTATAGCATCCTGCTGGAGATTCTCGGTCGCAGATTATAGCCCAGGTTTATCACCATTCCTGAAATACATCCTAAAAACTAAAAACTGATATTTGCTGTATGAGAGCGAGGAGCAGGGGTCGAGTCAAAGAGCCTCGGTTGGTTATTGAAAAAAAAGGATAAAGATAGCATGAAAGATAATCCATTAAAATTGCCATAGAAGCATCAGCTGTAGGGAGTTTCCCTTTAGCTCAGCAGAAGAGCATGGGCTGGAAAGACAAGGGTCTCGGGTTTGAGTCCTATTTGACGATGCTTAATTCTTAATAATTATTCTTCATCCTACTACGTATAATTAAACATAAAGAAACGATCATTGTAACAAACGCATTTCTCAACAGTTCAGACAATATAAACACAGCCCTGTTTCTGATCCACTAGTAAATTGAGTAATGCTTGATACACTAAATAGTTTCTATCTGTCTACAGTTCCACCCAACATCACAGAGCTGAGGTACAGGGACGGTGTTGATAATCCGTTCAAACGAATTGGCAGCAGTGACGTCAGATACACAGAAGGGTCCAGCTTGGAGCTCCGTATTGTTGTTGACAGTAGTCCACCGGCTGACGTTACATTATCACGTAACCAGACAACAGTCGCAGGCTCAACAACCGGAAACTATGACATCAAATTGGACGACCTTCAGTGTGACCATACAGGAAGGTATGAGGTCAGGGCGACCAACTACGTCACTCGGAATAGAAGTAACATCAGCCCCTCGAGTAGACAGTTTGGACTCCAAGTCAGCTGTAAGTATTTAAACAGTAGGATTATCCTCAGGGAGGGGCAGTGATACAGTAGACAGTTTGGACTCCAAGTCAGCTGTGAGTATATAAACAGTGGGGTTATCCTCAGGGAAGGACAGTGATACAGTAGACAGTTTGGACTCCAAGTCAGCTGTGAGTATATAAACAGTAGTGTTATCCTCAGGGAGGGGCAGTGACACAGTAGACAGTTTGGACTCCAAGTCAGCTGTAAGTATATAAACAGTAGGGTCATCCTCAGGGAGGGGCAGTGATACAGTAGACAGTTTAGACTCCAAGTCAGCTGTAAGTATATAAACAGTAGAGTTATCCTCAGGGAGGGGCAGTGATACAGTAGACAGTTTGGACTCCAAGTCAGCTGTAAGTATATAAACAGTGGGGTTATCCTCAGGGAGGGGGCAGTGATACAGTAGATAGTTTGGACTCCAAGTCAGCTGTAAGTATATAAACAGTTGGGTTATCCTCAGGGAGGGGCAGTGATACAGTAGACAGTTTGGACTCCAAGTCAGCTGTAAGTATATAAACAGTAGGATTATCCTCAGGGAGGGGCAGTGACACAGTAGACAGTTTGGACTCCAAGTCAGCTGTAAGTATATAAACAGTAGGGTCATCCTCAGGGAGGGGCAGTGATACAGTAGACAGTTTGGACTCCAAGTCAGCGGTAAGTATATAAACAGTAGGGTCATCCTCAGGGAGGGGCAGTGATACAGTAGACAGTTTGGACTCCAAGTCAGCTGTAAGTATATAAACAGTAGGATTATCCTCAGGGAGGGGCAGTGATACAGTAGACAGTTTGGACTCCAAGTCAGCTGTAAGTATATAAACAGTAGGGTTATCCTCAGGGAGGGGCAGTGATACAGTAGACAGTTTGGACTCCAAGTCAGCTGTAAGTATATAAACAGTAGGGTTATCCTCAGGGAGGGGCAGTGATACAGTAGACAGTTTGAACTCCAAGACAGCTGTAAGTATATAAACAGTAGGGTTATCCTCAGGGAGGGGCAGTGATACAGTAGACAGTTTGAACTCCAAGACAGCTGTAAGTATATAAACAGTAGGGTCATCCTCAGGGAGGGGCAGTGATACAGTAGACAGTTTGGACTCCAAGTCAGCTGTAAGTATATAAACAGTAGGGTCATCCTCAGGGAGGGGCAGTGATACAGTAGACAGTTTGGACTCCAAGTCAGCTGTAAGTATATAAACAGTTGGGTTATCCTCAGGGAGGGGCAGTGATACAGTAGACA
This sequence comes from Mimachlamys varia, assembly GCA_947623455.1. NCBI lineage: Eukaryota > Metazoa > Mollusca > Bivalvia > Pectinida > Pectinidae > Mimachlamys > Mimachlamys varia. Next base: position 38,060,285 of record OX392544.1, on the reverse strand, counting down.
GTTTGGACTCCAAGTCAGCTGTCAGTATATAAACAGTAGGGTTATCCTCAGGGAGGGGCAGTGATACAGTAGACAGTTTAGACTCCAAGTCAGCGGTAAGTATATAAACAGTAGGGTTATCCTCAGGGAGGGGCAGTGATACAGTAGACAGTTTGGACTCCAAGTCAGCTGTAAGTATATAAACAGTAGGGTTATCCTCAGGGAGGGGCAGTGATACAGTAGATAGTTTGGACTCCAAGTCAGCTGTAAGTATATAAACAGTAGGGTCATCCTCAGGGAGGGGCAGTGATACAGTAGACAGTTTGGACTCCAAGTCAGCTGTAAGTATATAAACAGTTGGGTTATCCTCAGGGAGGGGCAGTGATACAGTAGACAGTTTGGACTCCAAGTCAGCTGTAAGTATATAAACAGTAGGATTATCCTCAGGGAGGGGCAGTGACACAGTAGACAGTTTGGACTCCAAGTCAGCTGTAAGTATATAAACAGTAGGGTCATCCTCAGGGAGGGGCAGTGATACAGTAGACAGTTTGGACTCCAAGTCAGCGGTAAGTATATAAACAGTAGGGTCATCCTCAGGGAGGGGCAGTGATACAGTAGACAGTTTGGACTCCAAGTCAGCTGTAAGTATATAAACAGTAGGGTTATCCTCAGGGAGGGGCAGTGATACAGTAGACAGTTTGGACTCCAAGTCAGCTGTAAGTATATAAACAGTAGGGTTATCCTCAGGGAGGGGCAGTGATACAGTAGACAGTTTGGACTCCAAGTCAGCTGTAAGTATATAAACAGTAGGGTTATCCTCAGGGAGGGGCAGTGATACAGTAGACAGTTTGAACTCCAAGACAGCTGTAAGTATATAAACAGTAGGGTTATCCTCAGGGAGGGGCAGTGATACAGTAGACAGTTTGAACTCCAAGACAGCTGTAAGTATATAAACAGTAGGGTCATCCTCAGGGAGGGGCAGTGATACAGTAGACAGTTTGGACTCCAAGTCAGCTGTAAGTATATAAACAGTAGGGTCATCCTCAGGGAGGGGCAGTGATACAGTAGACAGTTTGGACTCCAAGTCAGCTGTAAGTATATAAACAGTTGGGTTATCCTCAGGGAGGGGCAGTGATACAGTAGACAGTTTGGACTCCAAGTCAGCTGTCAGTATATAAACAGTAGGGTTATCCTCAGGGAGGGGCAGTGATACAGTAGACAGTTTAGACTCCAAGTCAGCGGTAAGTATATAAACAGTAGGGTTATCCTCAGGGAGGGGCAGTGATACAGTAGACAGTTTGGACTCCAAGTCAGCTGTAAGTATATAAACAGTAGGGTTATCCTCAGGGAGGGGCAGTGATACAGTAGATAGTTTGGACTCCAAGTCAGCTGTAAGTATATAAACAGTAGGGTCATCCTCAGGGAGGGGCAGTGATACAGTAGACAGTTTGGACTCCAAGTCAGCTGTAAGTATATAAACAGTAGGGTCATCCTCAGGGAGGGGCAGTGATACAGTAGACAGTTTGGACTCCAAGTCAGCTGTAAGTATATAAACAGTAGGGTGATCCTCAGGGAGGGGCAGTGATACAGTAGATAGTTTGGACTCCAAGTCAGCTGTCAGTATATAAACAGTAGGGTTATCCTCAGGGAGGGGCAGTGATACAGTAGATAGTTTGGACTCCAAGTCAGCTGTCAGTATATAAACAGTAGGGTTATCCTCAGGGAGGGGCAGTGATACAGTAGACAGTTTGGACTCCAAGTCAGCTGTAAGTATATAAACAGTAGGGTTATCCTCAGGGAGGGGCAGTGATACAGTAGACAGTTTGGACTCCAAGTCAGCGGTAAGTATATAAACAGTAGGGTTATCCTCAGGGAGGGGCAGTGATACAGTAGACAGTTTGGACTCCAAGTCAGCTGTAAGTATATAAACAGTAGGGTCATCCTCAGGGAGGGGCAGTGATACAGTAAACAGTTTGGACTCCAAGTCAGCGGTAAGTATATAAACAGTAGAGTTATCCTCAGGGAGGGGCAGTGATACAGTAGACAGTTTGGACTCCAAGTCAGCTGTAAGTATATAAACAGTTGGGTTATCCTCAGGGAGGGGCAGTGATACAGTAGACAGTTTGGACTCCAAGTCAGCTGTAAGTATATAAACAGTTGGGTTATCCTCAGGGAGGGGCAGTGATACTCTTGAGGGGGCGGTTATATCATCAGGGGACAGTGATACCCTCGGTGACAGTGATGCCCTCGGGTGACAGTAAATCCCTCGGATGACTGATACCCTTGGGTGACAGTGATACCCTCGGTGACAGTGATAACTTCAGGTGACAGTAATACCCTCGGATGGCTGATACCCTTGGGTGACAGTGATACCCTCGAATGACTGATACCCTCAGGTGACAGTGATACCCTCGGGTGACAGAGATGACCCTCGGGTGACAGTGATACCCTCGGTTGACAGTGATACCCTCGGGTGACAGTGATACTCTTGGGTGACAGTGATACCCTCGGGTGACAGTGATGACCCTCGGGTGACAGTGATACCCTCGGGTGACAGTGATGACCTTCGGGTGACAGGGATGACCCATTGGGTGACAGTGATACCCTCGGTTGACAGTGATACTCTTGGGTGACAGTGATACCCTTGGGTGACAGTGATGACCCTCGGGTGACAGTGATGACCCTTGGGTGACAGTGATTACCCTCGGGTGACAGTGATACCCTCGGGTGACAGTGATGACCCTCGGGGGACAGTGATGACCCTCGGGTGACAGTGATACCCTCGGGTGACAGTGATGACCCTCGGGTGACAGTGATACCCTCGAGTGACAGTGATACTCTTGGGTGACAGTGATACTCTTGGGTGACAGTGATGACCCTCGGATGACAGTGATGACCCTCGGGTGACAGTGATGACCCTCGGGTGACAGTGATGACCCTCGAGTGACAGTGATACCCTTTGGTGACAGTGATACCTTTGATGACTGATACCCTCGGATGACTGATAGTGATACCCTTGGGTGACAGTGATGCCCATTGGGTGACAGTGAGACCCTCGGTGACTGATACCTTTGGGTGACAGTGATACCCTCTGTGACAGTGATGACCTTTGGTGACAGTGATGCCCTTGTTTTCAGAGAGTTATTCCCCTTTTATGTAAATGAACACAATTTTGTACGGCTATGCATTCGCTCAATTTTCAACGGATCTTTTTAAAATTTGATGGGAATAGACAGTATAGTATGAAGATGTGCCCCTCATTTGTTGTACAAATAACTTTAAGGGGGTGGGGGATACGGGTTGGCCCCCGGACAACAGTTCTAGTTTTCAACCAAAATCTTCTTCTCCAAACTGAGAGGATGTATACAGTGCCTACAATAAACTGTAGCTCGGGCTACCTTGGGCCTCTTTCTAGACTTATGTCTTGTGTGTCCTGAACTATTGTTAGATATTTTAGCACATTTTGTTTGTACAAAGATGTAATATTATACTCTTAGATACTGAAAATACAGGGGACAAGATCATTAATGTGTAGGAATTGTTGTATTGTGGGTGTCCCTAGAAGACACTACGGTGTACAAACGTGAACGACTTGTTGTATTGTGGGTGTCCCTAGAAGATACCACGGTGTACAAACGTGAACGACTTGTTGTATTGTAGTTGTCCCTAGAAGACACTACGGTATACAAAGGTAAAGGACTTGTTGTATTGTAGGCGTCCCTAGAAGACACTATTGTGTACAAACGTGTAGGACTTGTTGTATTGTAGGTGTCCCTAGAAGACACTACGGTGTACAAATGTGAACGACTTGTTGTATTGTAGGTGTCCCTAGAAGACACTACGGTGTACAAACGTGAACGACTTGTTGTATTGTGGGTGTCCCTAGAAGACACTACGGTGTACAAACGTGAACGACTTGTTGTATTGTGGGTGTCCCTAGAAGACACTACGGTGTACAAACGTGAACGACTTGTTGTATTGTGGGTGTCCCTAGAAGACACTACGGTGTACAACGTGTAGGACTTGTTGTATTGTGGGTGTCCCTAGAAGACACTACGGTGTACAAACGTGTAGGACTTGTTGCATTGTAGGTGTCTCTAGAAGACACTACGGTGTACAAACGTGAACGACTTGTTGTATTGTAGGTGTCCCTAGAAGAGACTACGGTGTACAAACGTGAACGACTTGTTGTATTGTAGGTGTCCCTAGAAGACACTACGGTGTACAAACGTGAATGACTTGTTGTATTGTAGGTGTCCCTAGAAGACACTATGGTGTACAAACGTGAACGACTTGTTGTATTGTAGGTGTCCCTAGAAGACACTACGGTATACAAACGTGAACGACTTGTTGTATTGTATGTGTCCCTAGAAGACACTACGGTATACAAACGTGAATGACTTGTTGTATTGTAGGTGTCCCTAGAAGACACTACGGTGTACAACGTGTAGGACTTGTTGTATTGTAGGTGTCCCTAGAAGACACTACGGTATACAAACGTGAATGACTTGTTGTATTGTAGGTGTCCCTAGAAGACACTACGGTATACAAACGTGAACGACTTGTTGTATTGTATGTGTCCCTAGAAGACACTACCGTGTGTAAACGTGAACGACTTGTTGTATTGTAGGTGTCCCTAGAAGACAAGACAGAGGAAATGGTGTGATTGGAGTGTTGGGGAGAAAACTTCAGACCGTCACTCTCAATGTTACTGTGATCGCCAACCCACAGCCCACTGGTCGCTGGTCAGGCAGTGTGAGACCATTACGTGCCCTACCAATCAACGCCTACATGTACACTTTCAGTGGGCAGGTCACAATCAACACGCAGTCAGACTTCCGGGACTACCACGTCAACATCAGTAACTCCGTACCAGGGTCGCTCACCGTTTCATTTAAGATCCGGGCCGAAGGTAAAATGTTTATTGAGAATTATACTAACTTTAACTTTTATTAGCCCACCATCTTCAGATTGTGGGCTATTCAAATCGCCCTGTATCCATGGTCCGTCGTCTGTCCGTCCCTTCTTAAACAATTCTTGTTATCACTATTTCTTCAGAATTAAGTACTGAATGGATCTTTCTCGCATTGCATATGTAGGTTTCCCTTGCTCCCTTGTTGTGCCCTTTTAATTTTGGGACTGATCTCACAGGCTTCCATTCTTTCATTAATAATGCATGTTCTTACGAGAAAGCCTTAAATTACATATAACTAAAATTAAATACATATAGGAGAAAAGTAGGGAAAAGATCCAACTTTTTAAGTACAAATGAAGATTGGCTATGGTGGGCACCAAAACCCCTCTGGGATCTGTAGATCATATCTTTATGATGTTTAACATTTCATCAAAGTAACGACTTCAAAATCAATTAAAGGCCCAATATAAATAACTTTCGCCAAAACTTGAAGTGAAAATTAAGCCTAATAACTTTTGATATTTATCAATTTAGTTAAGATTAACTGATATCAGCAATATTCAAGATGAATTCTTTCGCGGTTACCGGTACAGCAGCAGTTGAAACTCATTATTTGTAAACACTCGTCCATTTTGAACTGTCTTCTAACTTCAGTTTGTTGTTGAAGTGGGCCCCACCTGAATTATTTTTAATTCTTTGGATTTTTCTGTCAAGAGTTTCTTGTTAGTTACCGCTCAGGTTTACTTCGTTTTAGGCTTATTTTTGCATAGTTATCAACTGGATATTTTTTCAGAATTTTTCAGAATCACGAACAATTTCCTGAAATTACGTATATTGGGCCTTTAAAGAAAAACAGAACTACATTGTGTAACTCTTATGTCCTCAATTGGCACGTTATTTTGTTATCACATAAGATGTAGATTGTGTGACTCCCTCCCCATTTCTAAATTATACCCCAACAGATGTGCCTGATGTACCGATCGACTTCCAAGAAACAGACGTGGGCTTCGACTCCATCAAAGTCATGTGGACATCTGGATTTAATGGCGGAAATGATCAGCTGTTTCACATCGAGATTATGACGACTGGAAAGGAATGGTCACCATACATCTTGAATATTTCCGATTTAGGCCAAGGGGTGGTGATGAATCATATGCTGTCCGATCTCACTTCCTCCACAGATTATGTCATCAGACTGAATGTGTCCAACAAAATCGGACTCGGAAATTCCTCCGTGATCGAAGTTCGGACTTTGGGTAAGCCAGAGTGGTTATCTTGCATTATACTAATTTATTGTTAGGTTTCAGACAGTGTTGATATGAGTTTGTTTCTTTTCAATTTGTAATGAAAGTTAAACTTCCAATCAATTATTATTTTTACGTGTACCTCCTACAAATGTTAGTCAAGAACAATATCTTGATTTTCTTTCCATGACCTCACAGCAATGCTAGAGTGTATGTGAAGTTGTTGACCTTTACACTTGTGTTTTGATGCTGTAGTTTTTTTACGTTCATCAAACGAAGTGTTGCCCTGTCCTCAACCACCTTTGTAGGACTTTCTGAAGTCCAATGAGAATTATTCCGTTTGTGGAACATGGTAACTGAAGTCATCGTGACGTGTCCGTCCAATGTAACACTTTTCGACAAAATAAGTGTCACATGACTACAATTTCACATGGACGTCCATCCATCCATTAAAATTCCGTCTGGAGATCTCACAGTTTTCAACCGATCTCTTTCCGACATTTCTTCACCAAGATGTGAAGTTGCCTCTCCTTGAACATAATTAAATATAAAGATGAATTCACTTTATATCGCTATCTATGCGCACATATTATAATGTCGGGAGATCTATATCTTGTTCACAAATCTCCTCCAACAGTTTTCAACAATTGAGCTTAAACAAGATTACAACAAAAATAAATATGTTTACAGTATTTGAAGGAACTAGACACCACACTGATTGCCTGTAAACCTAATTTCTATTTCAGTAAATGTAGAGGTAAACTCGTCTGTGAACATGACAGAAACTAGTATGTATACATTGTTGTTTATTTACAAAAATTGATCCATGTGCGATCACTTTTTCATCAACCAAACATCTCTCTAGATATTCTGCTTTAAAGTGTTTTCCACATCCGACAGATGTTTCCTTTTCGTGTCCTTTGTCTGGTCATACTCTTTTGTATAATAAATGTTGCCTCTAAGACATTCCCTTTGTTCACTGGACTTTTCCAATTTGTCATTTATAAATTCGTTCATTTCATCGTCCCTCCATGGTAAGGTACATGAACAGATCTTTATTCTCTTCCTGTGGCTCCTCCTTCACATGTGTCTACTCCTCCTTTGGCTTCTCCCCCTTTTCCTGTGGCTCCCCCTCCTCCTGTGGCTCCTCCCCTCCCCATGTGGATACCCCTTCCTTGGCTGTAGCTACTCCCCCTCCTCCTCCTGTGGCTCCTCCCCCTTCCTGTGGCTACCCCCTCCTCCTCCTGTGGCTACTCCCCATCCTCCTGTGGCTCCTCTACCTCCTCCTGTGGCTACCCTTCCTTCTGTGGCTACTCCCCTTCCACCTGTAACTCCTCCCCCTTCTCATGTGGCTACCCCCTCCTCCTGTGGCTACCCCTCCTCCTGTGGCTCCTCCACTTTTCCTGTGGTTACCTCTTCATATGGCTCCTCCCTTCCTCCTGTGGCTAATCCCCCTCCTTCTGTGGCTACCCACTTCTCCTCCTGTGGCTACTCACTTTCTTCCTGTGGCTGTTCCCCCTCCTCCTGTGGCTCCTCCCCCTTCCTGTGGCTACCCCTCCTCATGTGGCTCATCCCCTCCTCCTGGGGCTATTACCCTCCTCCTGTGGCTACTCCCCCTTCTCCTGTGGCTCCTTCCCTTCCTGTGGCTACCCCTCCTCCTGTGGCTCCTCCCCCTCCTCATGTGGCTCATCCCCTCCTCCTGTGGCTACTCCCTCCTTCTGTGGCTACTCCCCTCCTCCTGTGGCTACTCCCTCCTTCTGTGGCTACTCCCCTCCTCCTGTGGCTCCTCCCCCTTCCTGTGGCTACTCCCCTCCTCCTGTGGCTACATGTACCCCCTCCTTCTGTGGCTACCCCCTCCTCCTGTGGCTCCTCTCCCTCCTTTTGTGGCTACCCCCTCTCCTCCTCCTCTGAGAACAATTGTTGTCTATTGTCAGGGCTGACATGATTCATTTTCTGCTTTCCTAAAAAATAAACTCTTTGAGCTAAATGTCCTTGTCTTTGGTTTCTGAAGAGAAGATATATACAATACATGTACATGTTGAAAGGGTTATGTAAAATCAAATTATGTCAGGCAGAGAAGATGTTTTATTAATATGTAGATTGATAAAGAAAATTATATTGAATTTCACACGGACGTCCATCCATGCATTAAAGTTCTGTCTGGAGATCTCACAGTTTTCAACCGATCTCTTTCCGACATTTATTCACCAAGATGTGAAGTTGCCTCTCCTTGAACATAAAGATGAATTCACTTTATATCTCTATCTATGCGCACATATTATAATGTCGGGAGATCTATATCTTGTCCACAAATCTCCTCCAACAGTTTTCAACAATTACGCTTGAATAAGATTACAGCAAAAATAAATATGTTTACAGTATTTGAAGGAACTAGACACCACACTGATTGCCTGTAAACTTAATTTCTATTTCAGTAAATGTAGAGGTAAACTCGTCTGTGAACATGACAGAAACTAGTATGTATACATTGTTGTTTATTTACAAAAATTGATCCATGTGCGATCACTTTTTCATCAACCAAACATCTCTCTAGATATTCTGCTTTAAAGTGTTTTCCACATCCGACGGATGTTTCCTTTTCGTGTCCTTTGTCTGGTCGTACTCTTTTGTATAATAAATGTTGCCTCTAAGACATTCCCTTTGTTCACTGGATTTTCCAATTTGTCATTTATAAATTTGTTCATTTCATCGTCCCTCCATGGTAAGGTACATGAACAGATCTTTATTCTCTTCCTGTGGCTCCTCCTTCACCTATGGCTGTGGCTCCTCCTTCACCTGTGTCTACTCCTCCTTTGGCTTTTCCCCCTTTTCCTGTGGCTCCCCCTCCTCATGTGACTCCTCCCCTCCCTCTTGTGGCTCCTCCCCTCCCCATGTGGATACCCCTTCCTCGGCTGTAGCTACTCCCCCTCCTCCTCCTGTGGCTCCTCCCCCTTCCTGTGGCTACCCCCTCCTCCTCCTGTGGCTACTCCCCATCCTCCTGTGGCTCCTCTACCTCCTCCTTTGGCTACCCTTCCTTCTGTGGCTACTCCCCTTCCACCTGTAGCTCCTCCCCCTTCTCATGTGGCTACCCCCTCCTCCTGTGGCTACCCCTCCTCCTGTGGCTCCTCCACTTTTCCTGTGGTTACCTCTTCATATGACTCCTCCCTTCCTCCTGTGGCTTATCCCCCTCCTTCTGTGGCTACCCACTTCTCCTCCTGTGGCTACTCACTTTTTTCCTGTGGCTGTTCCCCCTCCTCCTGTGGCTCCTCCCCCTTCCTGTGGCTACCCCTCCTCATGTGGCTCATCCCCTCCTCCTGGGGCTACTACCCTCCTCCTGTGGCTACTCCCCCTTCTCCTGTGGCTCCTCCCCTTCCTGTGGCTACCCCTCCTCCTGTGGCTCCCCCCCTTCCTGTGGCTCATCCCCTCCTCCTGTGGCTCATCCCCTCCTCCTGTGGCTACTTCCCTCCTCCTGTGGCTACTCCCCCTCCTCCTGTGGCTCCTCCCCCTTCCTGTGGCTACCCCTCCTCATGTGGCTCATCCCCTCCTCCTGTGGCTACTCCCTCCTTCTGTGGCTACTCCCCTCCTCCTGTGGCTACTCCCTCCTTCTGTGGCTACTCCCCTCCTCCTGTGGCTCCTCCCCCTTCCTGTGGCTACTCCCCCTCCTCCTGTGGCTACTCCCCTCCTCCTGTGGCTACATGTACCCCCTCCTTCTGTGGCTACCCCCTCCTCCTGTGGCTCCTCTCCCTCCTCTTGTGGCTACCCCCTCTCCTCCTCCTCTGAGGACAATTGTTGTCTATTGTCAGGGCTGACATGATTCATTTTCTGCTTTCCTAAAAAATAAACTCTTTGAGCTAAATGTCCTTGTCTTTGGTTTCTGAAGAGAAGATATATACAATACATGTACATGTTGAAAGGGTTATGTAAAATCAAATTATGTCAGGCAGAGAAGATGTTTTATTAATATGTAGATTGATAAAGAAAATTATATTGAATTTCACACGGACGTCCATCCATCCATTAAAGTTCTGCCTGGAGATCTCACAGTTTTCAACCGATCTCTTTCTGATTTATTCACCAAGATGTGAAGTTGCATTTCCCAGAACATAAAGATGAATTCACTTTATATCGCAATCTATGCGCACATATTATAATGTCGGGAGATCTATATCTTGTCCACAAATCTCCTCCAACAGTTTTCAACAATTGAGCTTAAATAAGATTACAACAAAAATAAATATGTTTACAGTATTTGAAGGAACTAGACACCACACTGATTGCCTGTAAACCCACTTTCTATTTCAGTAAATGTAGAGGTAAACTCTTCTGTGAACATGACAGAAACTAGTATGTATACATTTTTTTTTTATTTACAAAAATTGATCCATGTGCGATCACTTTTTCATCAACCAATCATCTTTTTAGATATTCTGCTTTATTGTCAACTTTAAAGTGTTTTCCACGTCCGACGGATGTTTTCTTTTCGTGTCCTTTGTCTGGTCGTACTCTTTTGTATAATAAATGTTGCCTCTAAGACATTCCCTTTGTTCACTGGACTTTTCCAATTTGTCGTTTATTAAAAAAGGGAATCACTATTTGTTGATCAAAGATTTGGACATGGAAATCTTTTGCGTCACATATGATAACACATGCATGTGCATAACAAGCATCATCGGTAAACAAAAAATGGCAATCCGTGTGACCTACATGTAACTTCCAAGCGAAAAGTGGCCGAATGGTCAAACTTTAACGTAAGGATTATATTACTGAAGCATAATGAGGGATGGGAAGTATTCAATGGAGAAATTAACAGCCCAACTGTTTGCATGTTACAGTTTTCTTCTTGGTAGCGGTGACACAGCTTTGATTTGGTTTTGGGGACTCCAATGGGATAACTCTTTCAATCCTCTGTTACATGAAATGCGTGTGTTAAACTTGAAAGTGTGTTTTGTAATATTCCCTTTCTAATATTCCAGTAAAACGACATTATTGAATTATATTGCTGAAGAGAAAAACCTTTTCATATACAAGATAAACCGTATTCGGGGGGGGGGGGGGGTCTTTATTTACGTTGTAAAACGCCGGTATAGGTGCGATTGAGGTTATAATGTATACGGCTTCAATTTGGACAAAATGTATAAATGTGTGTCATCATGTGAAGATAAAAAATGCTTGCCATACCTAATCTATAAAATACGGATATTACCGGGTTTGGACCCCGGTATTGAATTTGATATGAATCAAAATATATGCATTATATAAGCGAAGTCATTAATTTAAAAAAAAATCATTTAGGCCTATATATGCATTTCAATTGCCTGCAGTTGTGTTGAAAATGTTAACAAACCTTTAAATTTACATAAAAAAAGGAAAATGAAAATGGAGCTATCATAAGATATATAAATGTATTATGTATTGGACAATTATATGCTCGACAAGTTCCAAATTTGATATATATTATACATGTATTCTACATGTTTAGTGCGTGGTGCATCATATGAGTGCACGGACTTCTGTGATACATAATTGTAAGTGTTAAAGATTTTAGATGAATATATAGAAAGTCTGAAAAAAAATCTTCATGACATCCAGTTGCATAAAAAAAATCTAAATCATTTCATTTTATTTTTGTACTTTTCAATGCATGCACACTTTTTGTGAACTCGTTCTAAATGAGGATTCGTGAAGATAACTTTTTACAGAAATTAAGGTTTGCCCTATGGTTTTCATTGTCGGAAACCCTCATGACACTGTTAAACGTACAATGTAAGAGTGCATGCAGTGTCGTGTGGGTTTCTGACGATGCATGGTTGTATCCTGTACCCATTTGTATCGGTCTCAGTCAGGTACTGATGTCGATAAATGATGCAGAGATGCCGAAATATATTTCTTCATATGAATATCGTGTGTAATTAACGTCTGATTATTAATATAAATGTGATTCAATAAATGTATACAAGGACTTTGTGTCTGGTTCATCATCGGTCCTATACATTACGCGTCCCCTCCTTTTGGGCCCCTTCGTTGACTTGCGACAAAACAGTCACTTGAATGACGCGTGATCATCGCTATTTTTATAGGACTTTCTCGAGGAATGCAATTTTGCAAGTGGCTAATAAAGCCATTTTGAGTGGACTTTGAATGTTGAAATAACAGGAAAATGTATCTGGTTGTGCATACAGCATGTACATTCAAGAACTTCATTGTAGACTTCCCTGGAATGTCCCTTTAAGATGTAGATAGATAAAGAAAATTATATTGAAATAAAATCTGCCCATAACAATATAACAATATAACAATAACTCATGCATAATTCAGTGAATCTATATGTCCTTGGAATCACAAACAAGTACATGTAGGCCTTCTACTCAGAACCTCAGTAACCATAGTTACCAGGTAGTACAACACTAGAGCATGGAAAAAGCTGAAAGTGCCCGATTTGAAAGCTCCTAAATGATAAAACATGCATACGTAAACTGAGTTGTTTCCCCTTCACACAATGGTGTTACATATCACACAATTACGTTACGTCACACAATGATGGTACATCACACAATTACGCTACATCACACAATTACGCTACATCACACAATTACATTATGTCACACAATTACGTTACGTCACACGATGATGGTACATCACACAATAACGTTACATCACACAATTACGCTACGTCACACAATTACGTTACGTCACACAATGATGGTACATCACACAATTACGTTACGTCACACAATTACGTTACGTCACACAATTACGTTACATCGCACAATGATGGTACATCACACAATTACGTTACGTCACACAATGGTGGTATATCACACAATTATGTTACGTCACACAATTACGCTACGTCACACAATTACGTTACGTCACACAATTACGTTACGTCACACAATTACGTGACGTCACACAATTACGTTACATCACACAATTATGTTATGTCACACAATTACGTTACGTCACACAATTACGTTACCAAACACAATTACGTTACCTCACACAATTACGTTACCTCACACAATTACATTACGTCATTCAATTACATTACGTCACACAATTACGTTACGTCATTCAATTACATTACGTCACACAATTACAATACGTCACACAATTATGTTACATCACACAATTACGTTACGTCACACAATCACTTTACGTCACACAATTATGTTACGTCACACAATTACGTTAAGTCACACAATTATGTTACATCACACAATGATGGTACATCACACAATTACGTTACATCACACAATTACATTATGTCACACTTACGTTACGTCACACAATTACGTTACGTCACACAATTACGTTACGTCACACAATGATGGTACATCACACAATTACATTACGTCACACAATTACGTTACGTCACGCAATTACGTTACGTCACACAATTATGTTACATCACACAATTACGTTATGTCACACAAGTACGTTATGTCACACAATTACGTTACATCACACAATTACGTTACGTAACACAGTTACGTTAAGTCACACAATTACGTTATGTCACACAGTTACATTAAGTCACACACTTATGTTACGTCACACAATTACGTTACATCACACAATTACGTTACGTCACACAATTATGTTACATCGCACAATTATGTTACATCAAACAATTACATTACGTCACACAATTACGTTACGTCACACAATTACGTTACGTCACACAATTACGTTACGTCACACAATTACGTTACATCACACAATTATGGTACATCACACAATTACGTTACGTCACACAATTACGTTACGTCACACAATTATGTTACGTCACACAATTATGTTACGTCACACAATTACGTTACGTCACACAATTATGTTACGTCACACAATTATGTTACATCACACAATTACGTTACGTCACACAATTACGTTACGTCACACAATTACGTTACGTCACACAATTACGTTACGTCACACAATTATGTTACATCACACAATTACGTTACGTCACACAATTACGTTACGTCACACAATTATGTTACGTCACACAATTACGTTAAGTCACACAATTATGTTACATCACACAATGATGGTACATCACACAATTACGTTACATCACACAATTACGTTACGTCACACAATTACGTTACGTCACACAATGATGGGACATCACACAATTACATTACATCACACAATTACGTTATGTCACACAAGTACGTTACGTCACACAATTACGTTACATCACACAATTACGTTGCGTAACACAGTTACGTTAAGTCACACAATTACGTTATGTCACACAGTTACATTAAGTCACACAATTATATTACGTCACACAATTACGTTACATCACACAATTACGTTACGTCACACAATTATTTTACGTCGCACAATTATGTTACATCAAACAATTACATTACGTCACACAATTACGTTATGTCACACAATTACGTTATGTCACACAATTACGTTATATCGCACAATTATGGTACATCACACAATTACGTTACGTCACACAATTACGTTACGTCACACAATTACATTACATCACACAATTACGTTACATCGCACAATTATGGTACGTCACACAATTACGTTACGTCACATAATTACGTTACATCACACAATTACGTTACATCACACAATTACGTTACGTCACACAATTACGTTACATCGCACAATTATGGTACATCACACAATTACGTTACGTCACACAATTACGTTACGTCACACAATTACATTACGTCACACAATTACGTTACATTACACAATTACTTACGTCACACAATTACGTTACGTCACACAATTATGTTACAATTCTATACCTTTGTGAAATTATAATCTATGTGAATGTATTTCTTTGTTTAAAAATAACAAAAAACGTCATAAGCCCATGTAAATAATATGAAATGTATGATAAATAATTTTTCAATTTCCAGTGAAACCCAAGCCGCTGAATGAGCAGTCCAGCTCCACAACCATTATCGTAGTGGTGGTAGTGATAGTCCTCCTCCTGGTGGTGGTAGCAGCCGTACTCGGAGTCTTCATCATCAAGAGGAAAAAAGCTCAACAAGGTAACACAACCACTGATCAGCCTCAGTAACTCTATATGTCAGCTGATGGCATCAAGATGTTTGGTGAACTTATATAGTGGATTCCACTTAATATCACTCCTGTTAACATCACATTCCTCTTAATATCATGTTTTCCCCAAGCACCATATTTAAGTCACCTGAGATGGAGTCTCAAGTGACCTTCACAGTGAGTGAGTATTCTAATCGTCTTTTGTCCGTCGTGCGTCATCCATTGCTTTTTTTGTCGTCCGCCTGTAAGCAATTTTCATTTTCAACTTCTACTAAAAAAAAACCAGAACCAACTTGAATGGGCAGAAGCCTTCCCTAGACCAAGATGCACCAAAATGTGAATGATATGGTCCCAACCTCCTAGAGCCTGAGGGAGGGGCCAAAAGGGGTCAAATTAGTTAAAATTTCCAAAAGGTTTTAAGGTGCTTTATCAAAATTTAATTTTGATCGTGTAGGGAAGTCACACTTTTTATCATTTTTTGTTCATTTCCAGTTGGAAATGATTCAGACTTCATTAGAATTACAACCATGAGATGACAGTTTGATGTTCGAAGAATTTTCACTCTGGCCTTCCCCTGGGCCCAGGGCTGTGGAGAGGGCTCAAAATGGTCAAATTGGCTAAAATTTCAACAATCTTCTTCATTAGACCCAGATGTGCCCATGGGCCCCTTGTACTGATGAACATTTTGTAATGACATTGTAAAGCAAAATTGGTCAGAATCAAGCAAGGAGTCAGCTAATTGGACGTCTTGGTCAAAGGTCAAGGTCAAATTTTATGCCTTTTCACTGATGAACATTGTAATGACATTATGAAGCAAAGTTGGTTGGAATTAAACAAGACGTTAGCTGACAAATAAACAAAGTCAAAGGTCAAGGTCAAATTTTATGCATTTTCACAAATGTCAAGGTCACCGGGTCAAAGTTCAAGACCAAGTTTTTTATCTTTTCATTGATGAATATTTTGTAATGACATTATGAAGCAAAGTTGTTTAGATTAAACAAGAATTCAACTGACAAAAAAAGTTAAAGGTCACCCACTCTAATTTCAATGTCAAAGTTTAGCTCTTTACTGATGAACATTTTGTTATGACATTGTGAAGAAAGTTGATCAGAATTAAAGCAAGGAGTCAACATTTACCAAAAGTCAATGTCACATAGTTAAAAAGGCCAAGATCAACAATTCAAAGGTCAAGGTAACCGCTTGTTATTTTCTATATTTTCCATTGACCAAAAATCAAAGTCAAAGAGTTTGATCCTTGGGTTCAAAGCTCAAGGGTCGATGATTTTGGGAGATTATACAATATAGATGTATAAGCATTAGGGCCCTTTTTACCAGTCAGTTTTCTAGCTCAAACTTGGTTTAAGTTAATGCTAGTTTCAGTATAAGGACACAACAACAGAAGTTATTGGTACTAGAACATCAAAATTCAGGTGACCGTGAAGGCCTATATGGCCCTCTTGTTCTCTATATATAGTCTATCTATATATGTAATTTTATTTGGTTAAAATCGTGTATTCTGAGTTGAACTCCTTTTGAAATCATGTTTTTTCCATTGATTCTAGATGCAACTTATGAAATAATGTTATCCATATTGATTGAAACATCTTATTATGTGCATTGAATAGCTGACTTTCAGTTATGGAGATTTGAAATGCATTACTTGCATGTAGGCCTAGTCTTTAAAATGGAATACAGTGGATTCCACTTAATATCACCCCCTGTTAATATCACATTCCTTTTTATATCATGTTTTTCCCAAGCACCATTTTTCTCTCTATATTATCTATGTAATTTTATTTGGTTAATATCATGTATTTTGAGGTGAATTCCTCTTAATATCATGTTTTTTTAACCAATCACATAAAATATCTAGAAAATGATGTCATTTCATTTGATTTCAGATACAACTTGTACAAAATGTTGCAAAGAAAATAAAAAATAACGCACAAAATGATTGCTAGTTGAAATAATGTTATCTATTTACTGAAACATCTTCATATGTACATTGAATAGCTTACTTTTAGTTATGGAGATTGGAAATGCACTAGATTTAGTGGAAAACATGTTTCTCTTAATGTCACATTCCTGTTAATATCATGTTTTGTCTGACAAATACAACATGATATAAAGAGGAGTGCACTGTACTTCAATTATGGGTATAATAAAACAGTAAATTATTGTATGGGAATCTTCAGGATAGCACTTTCATTGTCCCTCCTTGACATTAACTATTTCCCTTGGTCTTTAGGGGACAATTAAAAAAAGTGTTATTTACCTCACACCCATACAACAACTGTATACTATGACAAGTGGTCATCAATTGGATAATAGGAGATGGCCAGTGATCATATTTCACAAATTTTAATTTTTGCGATTTTCATAGGGTCGCTAAATTCACAAAAATTAGACACGTGCAAAATATATCTGATATATGGCATGTGTATGTCTATCGTGTGGCCCTGGGCGCATGTAGGGCCCTGGGGGCATGTACTGCCCTGGGGGCATGTAGGGCCCTGGGGGCATGTAGGGCCTTGGGGGCATGTAGGGCCCTGGGGGCATGTACTGCCCTGGGCGCATGTACTGCCCTGGGCGCATGTAGGGCCCTGGGGGCATGTACTGCCCTGGGGGCATGTAGGGCCCTGGGCGCATGTATGGCCCTGGGGGCATGTACTGCCCTGGGGGCATGTAGGGCCCTGGGGGCATGTAGGGCCCTGGGGGCATGTAGGGCCCTGGGCGAATGTAGGGCCCTGGGGGCATGTACTGCCCTGGGCGCATGTAGGGCCCTGGGGGCATGTACTGCCCTGGGGGCATGTAGGGCCCTTGGCGCATGTAGAGCCCTGGGTCATGTACTGCCCTGGGGGCATGTAGGGCCCTGGGGGCATGTACTGCCCTGGGGGCATGTAGGGCCCTGGGGGCATGTACTGCCCTGGGCGCATGTAGGGCCCTTGGCGCATGTAGGGCCCTGGGGCATGCAGGGCCCTGGGGGCATATACGGCCCTAGGGGCATGTATGCTTGTTTTTACCTCATTCAAACACCAGAAATAGGCAAACTAATAAAGATTCAGCTGTGATATCAGGAGGTGAGTTATTGTTATACCCCCCCCCCCCCCCCCACCACCATGTAGTGATCGCTAATCAAGATTCAGCTGTGATATCAGGAGGTGAGTTGTTGTTCTACCCCCCCCCCCCCACCATGTAGTGATCACTAATAAAGATTCAGCTGTGATATCAGGAGGTGAGTTATTGTTATACCCCCCCCCCCCCCCACCACCACCACGTAGTTATCAAGATTCAGCTGTGATATGGGGAGGTGAGTTATTGTTATCCCCATCCCACCACGTAGTGATCACTAATAAAGATTCGGCTGTGATATCAGGAGGTGAGTTGTTGTTATACCCCCCACCACCATGTAGTGATCGCTAATCAAGATTCAGCTGTGATATCAGGAGGTGAGTTGTTGTTATACCCCCCCCCCCACCACCACCACCACGTAGTGATCACTAATAAAGATTCAGCTGTGATATCAGGAGGTATGTTATTGTTATACCCCCCCCCCCCACCACCACCACGTAGTGATCGCTAATAAAGATTCAGCTGTGATATCAGGAGGTGAGTTGTTGTTATACCCCCCCCTCCCCCCCCCCCGTCCCCACCACCATGTAGTGATCACTAATAAAGATTCAGCTGTGATATCAGGAGGTATGTTATTGTTATACCCCCCCCCCCCCACCACCACCACCACCACCACGTAGTGATCACTAATAAAGATTCAGCTGTGATATCAGGAGGTGATTTATTGTTATACCCCCCCCCCCCACCACGTAGTGATCACTAATAAAGATTCAGCTGTGATATCAGGAGGTGATTTATTGTTATACGCCCCCCCCCCCCCCCCCCCACTACCACTTAGTGATCGCTTATAAAGATTCAGCTGTGATATCAGGAGGTGAGTTGTTGTTATACCCCCCCCCCCCACCACCACCACGTAGTGATCACTAATAAAGATTCAGCTGTGATATCAGGAGGTGATTTATTGTTATACCCCCCCCCCCCCACCATGTAGTGATCGCTAATAAAGATTCAGCTGTGATATCAGGAGGTGATTTATTGTTATACCCCCCCCCCCCACACCACGTAGTGATCACTAATAAAGATTCAGCTGTGATATCAGGAGGTGAGTTGTTGTTATACCCCCCTCCCCAGATATACTAAAAACACAACAATGTTTAGACTACTCCTCCTAAACTACTGAGAGAATTTCAACTAAACTTGGTGGCAATAATCCTGATACATTGTAGATGTAAGTAATCTATATCATGTTGCCATGGTAACCAGGTCACTGGCTATACTTCTTTAGCGGGAGGGGGGGGGGGGAATTGTCCAGACAACTCCTCATTTACCTGTCAACTGGTAACTGGTTGCAGTGAAGCAACACAGGAATGTTAGGGACCTTGTGTTAAAGTGCATGCAGGGTATTTTTCTGAAAAAATTTTGGCTGCCATGGTAACCAGGTCAAAATACCAGAATTCTTGTTGAATACGAATTTGTCAGCACAACTCCATGTAAACTTATGAACCAATTTCAATGGAACTACACAGGAATGTAAGAGACTATGTGTAGATATGCCATGGCAATACAAACATGAAAGCTTGTGTAACTACTCACAGTGTCGAGAGGATCGAAACGGGGAAATATTACGACACCTTTTTGCATGTACAAGTAAATCTAGGCCAAATATTGTCTTTTTAAAAATCTTTTTCTGTATTAACCTCAGTAATTTGTCTTTTCCAATAGGTGGTGCTGCTCGAAACAGTGTTGTGTGGACAGATAATGATAACAATGAGTACGCTGTTGTCTGTAAACCACCAAAAGGTAAGTTAGATATCAAGTAATTACCAGGTAGATCCAGGTCTGTAAACCACCAAAAGGTAAGTTAGATATTAAGTAATTACCAGGTAGATCCTGGTCTGTAAACCACCAAAAGGTAAGTTAGATATCAAGTAATTACCAGGTAGATCCCGGTCTGTAAACCACCAAAAGGTAAGTTAGATATCAGGTATTTACCAGGTAGATCCAGGTCTGTAAACCACCAAAAGGTAAGTTAGATATCAAGTAATTACCAGGTAGATCCAGGTCTGTAGACCACCAAAAGGTAAGTTAGATATCAAGTAATTACCAGGTAGATCCAGGTCTGTAGACCACCAAAAGGTAAGTTAGATATTAAGTAATTACCGGGTAGATCCAGGTCTGTAAACCACCAAAAGGTAAGTTAGATATCAAGTAATTACCAGGTAGATCCAGGTCTGTAAACCACCAAAAGGTAAGTTAGATATCAGGTATTTACCAGGTAGATCCAGTCGTGGTCTGTAAACCACCAAAAGGTAAGTTAGATATCAAGTAACTACCAGGTAGATCCAGGTCTGTAAACCACCAAAGGTAAGTTAGATATCAAGTAATTACCAGGTAGATCCAGTCGCTGTCTGCAAACCACCAAAAGGTAAGTTAGATATCAAGTAATTACCAGGTAGATCCAGTCGTTGTCTGCAAACCACCAAAAGGTAAGTTAGATATCAAGTAATTACCAGGTAGATCCAGTCGTTGTCTGCAAACTACCAAAAGGTAAGTTAGATATCAAGTAATTACCAGGTAGATCCAGGTCTGTAAACCACCAAAAGGTAAGTTAGATATCAAGTAATTACCAGGTAGATCCAGGTCTGTAAACCACCAAAAGGTAAGTTAGATATCAAGTAATTACCAGGTAGATCCAGTCGTTGTCTGTAAACTACCAAAAGGTAAGTTAGATATCAAGTAATTACCAGGTAGATCCAGGTCTGTAAACCACCAAAAGGTAAGTTAGATATCAAGTAATTACCAGGTAGATCCAGGTCTGTAAACCACCAAAAGGTAAGTTAGATATCAAGTAATTACCAGGTAGATCCAGGTCTGTAAACCACCAAAAGGTAAGTTAGATATCAAGTAATTACCAGGTAGATCTAGGTCTGTAAACCACCAAAAGGTAAGTTAGATATCAAGTAATTACCAGGTAGATCCAGGTCTGTAAACAACCAAAAGGTAAGTTAGATATCAAGTAATTACCAGGTAGATCCAGGTCTGTAAACCACCAAAAGGTGCAAGCAGGGAATTTTTCTGCAGAAACTTTGGCTGCCATGGTAACCAGGTCAAAATACCAGAATTCTTTTTGAATACGAATTTGCCTGCACAACTCCATGTAAACATATGAACCAATTTCAATGGAACTACAAAGGAATGTGAGGGACTATGTGTAGATATGCATTGGCAATACAAACATGAAAGCTTGTGTAACTACTCACAGTGTCGAGAGGATCGAAACGGGGAAATATTACGACACGTTACTACATGTACATGTAAATCTAGGCCAAATATTGTCTTTTTAAAAATCTTTTTCTGTATTAACCTCAGTAATTTGTCTTTTCCAATAGGTGGTGCTGCTCGAAGTAGTGCTGTGCGGACGGATAATGATAACAACGAGTACGCTGTTGTCTATAAACCACCAAAAGGTAAGTTATATATCAGGTAATTATCGGGTAGATCCAGGTCTATAAACCACCAAAAGGTAAGTTAGATATCAGGTAATTACCAGGTAGATCCAGGTCTGTAAACCACCAAAAGGTAAGTTAGATATCAGGTAATTACCGGGTAGATCCAGTTGTGGTCTGTAAACTACCAAAAGGTAAGTTAGATATCAAGTAATTACCAGGTAGATCCTGGTCTGTAAACTACCAAAAGGTAAGTTATATATTAAGTAATTACCAGGTAGATCCAGGTCTGTAAACCACCAAAAGGTAAGTTAGATATCAAGTAATTACCAGGTAGATCCAGGTCTGTAAACCACCAAAAGGTAAGTTAGATATCAAGTAATTACCAGGTAGATCTAGGTCTGTAAACCACCAAAAGGTAAGTTAGATATCAAGTAATTACCAGGTAGATCCAGGTCTGTAAACCACCAAAAGGTAAGTTAGATATCAAGTAATTACCAGGTAGATCCAGGTCTGTAAACCACCAAAAGGTAAGTTAGATATCAAGTAATTACCAGGTAGATCCAGGTCTGTAAACCACCAAAAGGTAAGTTAGATATCAGGTATTTACCAGGTAGATCCAGGTCTGTAAACCACCAAAAGGTAAGTTAGATATCAAGTAATTACCAGGTACAGTGTACCCTCGACCTATCGCCAACCGAGTCTCACCGCCAACCTCGCATACTGCCACCTTAATCTCTAGAACGGATTTCCCTTCTATATAAATAATTCCCTCGTTAAGTTTGCCACCCTGGCATATCGCCATTAAGATACCCCTAGGATCTCGTGTTGGATTTAACATTAAGATACCCCTAGGATCTCGTGTTGGATTTAGCATTAAGATATCCCTAGGATCTCGTGTTGGATTTAACATTAAGATTCCCCTAGGATCTCGTGTTGGATTTAACATTAAGATTCCCCTAGGATCTCGTGTTGGATTTAACATTAAGATACCCCTAGGATCTCGTGTTAGATTTAGCATTAAGATTCCCCTAGGATCTCGTGTTGGATTTAACATTAAGATACCCCTAGGATCTCATGTTGGATTTAGCATTAAGATATCCCTAGGATCTCGTGTTGGATTTAACATTAAGATATCCCTAGGATCTCGTGTTGGATTTAACATTAAGATATCCCTAGGATCTCGTGTTGGATTTAACATTAAGATTCCCCTAGGATCTCGTGTTGGATTTAACATTAAGATACCCCTAGGATCTCGTGTTGGATTTAACATTAAGATTCCCCTAGGATCTCATGTTGGATTTAGCATTAAGATATCCCTAGGATCTCGTGTTGGATTTAGCATTAAGATTCCCCTAGGATCTCGTGTTGGGTTTAACATTAAGATTCCCCTAGGATCTCGTGTTGGATTTAGCATTAAGATTCCCCTAGGATCTCGTGTTGGATTTAACATTAAGATACCCCTAGGATCTCGTGTTGGATTTAACATTAAGATTCCCCTAGGATCTCGTGTTGGATTTAACATTAAGATACCCCTAGGATCTCGTGTTGGATTTAACATTAAGATTCCCCTAGGATCTCATGTTGGATTTAACATTAAGATATCCCTAGGATCTCGTGTTGGATTTAGAATTAAGATTCCCCTAGGATCTCGTGTTGGATTTAGCATTAAGATACCCCTAGGATCTCGTGTTGGATTTAACATTAAGATACCCCTAGGATCTCGTGTTGGATTTAGCTTTAAGATTCCCCTAGGATCTCGTGTTGGATTTAGCATTAAGATACCCCTAGGATCTCGTGTTGGATTTAGCTTTAAGATACCTCTAGGATCTCATGTTGGATTTAGCATTAAGATACCCCTAGGATCTCGTGTTGGATTTAACATTAAGATACCCCTAGGATCTCGTGTTGGATTTAACATTAAGATACCCCTAGGATCTCGTGTTGGATTTAACATTAAGATACCCCTAGGATCTCGTGTTGGATTTAACATTAAGATACCCCTAGGATCTCGTGTTGGATTTAGCATTAAGATACCCCTAGGATCTTGTGTTGGATTTAGAATTCACATCAAAATCAAACTGAAACATATATGGTAAAGCTGTCTTTTCACTGAGTTTCATGTTACTTGGATGTAAACCCTGAATGAGTTTGGGACAGCATATGCCAAGCATAAAGTTTCTTTTTTATGCCCCCGCCATGAAATGGTGGGCATATAGTGTTACCCATGTCCATCCTGTCCCCTCACATTCTGTCCTGTCACATCCTGTCCTGTCACATCCTGTCCTGTCACATCCTGTCCTGTCACGTCCTGTCCTGTCACATCCTGTCCCATCACATCCTGTCCTGTCACGTCCTGTCCTGTCACGTCCTGTCCTGTCACATCCTGTCCTGTCACATCCTGTCCCGTCACATCCTGTCCCGTCACATCCTGTCCCGTCACATCCTGTCCTGTCACATCCTGTCCTGTCACATCCTGTCCCGTCACATCCTGTCCTGTCACGTCCTGTCCTGTCACATCCTGTCCTGTCACGTCCTGTCCTGTCACGTCCTGTCCCATGGTAATGTAACCAGTTAATTTAAATAACTTCTGATCTGGTTGTTGTCAAACTTTGCATACATAGTAAGCATGCACTAATATCATATAGGGGAAGGGGGCATATATGTCTCACAGACATTTCCAATTTTTTTTAATATCCCAAATATTTGAATTGACGTGTTGACCTGCTATTGTGAATTGTTACACATATGTATTGATTAAGGCATTGCTGTTGGTACAAGAAAATGCTTGAAATCATCACATCATTACTCTGTGTTGACTACCTGAATTGGCCCCAGGGTCTGGCCCACTTCTAGGGGCTCGGTCTTGGTTCTGATCAGAAGTCATAACAAGGAAATTGCTGAGTTCATTTCCATCATTGAATAAAACATGTATTTCCTGTGAATGAAACACAGTCAATGCCACCTGTTTTGAACCAGGGACTGGGCCCACCCCAGGGGATTAAGGCTAAGTCTATTCTTCCTGAACAGATGATAATCATACTCCAAACAACTTAATTATGAAAGAATGCTAAATCCGGATCAATTCAGGGGCAATATTTTGCAAAATTTCTTTAAACAAAGAGTTATTTTTCCAATACCATGCAAATATCAAAATGAATATAAGTCCATTTGACCTGCCTTGTCATTTGCTCATTTGCAATCCTATCCAATTGTGTTGTCTACCAGGTGGTGCTGCCAAAACAGCGGCTTTGAACACAGATGATAACAACGAATATGCTGTTGTGTGCAAACCAGCGAAAGGTACGTCAGTCAGTGATTATTTAATGGATCACGCAAACAAGCGAAAGGTACACTTGTAAGTCAGTTAGTATTTTATGGATCATGCATATATATATTTACAGTCTACACTGACTTGCATTGATTACCATTGTCCAGCAAACTATAGAGTTATTTAAATATTAAGCATCATTCTGTTCCGTGTTATGGTCCTATAACACAAACTAGGATTGCAGACAAAAGGAAAAACGCGCGTTAGGGCATTATGATTATTTGTCTGCAATCCTGTTCCGTGTTATAGGACCATAACACAGAACAGAATGATGTTTAATGCTTATATTTACATTTTTTCATTGGTTTTGATAATGAATTTATATTTATATTCTACATTTGTTCTAAAAATTTAAGGTAGATTTCTTATAAATGGAACAGCGAACTGTTCGATTGCATAATTGAACATAAAAAGCCTGTGTTTTTGTTTTTGGAAAATGAACAACAAAACTATATACCCAATCATCGACGTCCAGAGTATCGCGGGTTGACGTTATATACCCAATCAACGTCCAGAGTATCGCGGGCCGACGGTATATACCCAATCAACGTCCAGAGTATCGCGGGTCGACGGTATATACCCAATCAACGTCCAGAGTATCGCGGGTCGACGGTATATACCCAATCAACGTCCAGAGTATCGCGGGTCGACGGTATATACCCAATCAACGTCCAGAGTATCGCGGGTCGACGGTATATACCCAATCAACGTCCAGAGTATCGCGGGTCCACTATATATACTCATTTTTATTTCACAATTTTCTCATTATCTGACCTCCACAATCCTGACACCTGGGTAACTGACAAAATATTTTGGTCCCGGTGACATTCGGTTTAGACAGGTGATACTGTATACAGTTTATCGTGTGTATATATATTTTGGTCCCGGTGACATTCGGTTTAGACAGGTGATACTGTATACAGTTTACAGTGTATATATCTATATATATATTTTGGTCCCGGTGACATTCGGTTTAGACAGGTGATACTGTATACAGTTTACAGTGTACATATCTATATATAATTATTTCAACCAGACTGTGAGAAAAACTATTATTTTTCTTACATATATATATGTATTAAATTACAGCATATAACTGGTACATGTCTGTAAAGAAGTCAATTAAGCTTCAATAATTGACAACAGTCACTTAATCCTTGTGGATTAAGGATTAAGTGACAGTTTTGTAACAGTCTGTTGGAACTATAATGAACTCTGACAGTATTTGATGTGATGTTTTAAAGGAAAGAAACAGAACTCTAAGGAGCCGAAGCCTGGACCCTCATCTCAGAACCCACAACCAGGGCCATCGAGGGTGAGTATATAAAATTAAAAATGTTGTGCACAATCATAATATAAAGTTAAAACATAACTTAGCTACTGGGTTGACAAATGTTTAGGTGTACTGAATATCTAAGGGACAAAGTAATTCAAATATAGCCTGCTGTTCCTTGTGATTCAACAGGGTAAAATATTTGTTGATATTGAACAGTGACAGCTAGTCCAACCGTCCGTGGACTAGTCTAACCGTCTGTGGACTAGTCTAACCGTCCATAGACTAGTCTAACCGACCATGGACTAGTCTAACCAACCATGGACTAGTCTAACTGACCATGGACTAGTCTAACCGACTAGGACTAGTCTAAACGTCCGTGGAACCATCCATGTACTAGTCTAACCATCGTTGGACTAGTCTAACCATCCGTGGACTAGTCTAACCGTCCGTGGACTAGATAATCTAACCGTCCATGGACTAGATAGTCTAACCATCCATGGACTACTAGTCTGTCTAACCATCCATGGACTAGTCTAACCATCCATGGACTAGATAGTCTAACCGTCCGTAGACTAGTCTAACTGTCCGTGGACTAGTCTAACCGTCCATGGACTAGATAGTCTAACCGTCCATGGACTAGTCTAACCGTCCATGGACTAATCTAACCATCCATGGACTAGTCTAACCATCCATGGACTAGTCTAACCATCCATGGACTAGTCTAACCGTCCATGGACTAATCTAACCATCCATGGACTAGTCTAACCATCCATGGACTAGTCTAACCATCCATGGACTAGTCTAACTGTCCGTGGACTAGTCTAACTGTCCGTGGACTAGTCTAACCGTCCATGGACTAGATAGTCTAACCATCCATGGACTAGTCTAACCATCCATGGACTAATCTAACCATCCATGGACTAGTCTAACCATCCATGGACTAGTCTAACCATCCATGGACTAATCTAACCATCCATGGACTAGTCTAACCGTCTGTGGACAGATGTCCTGTAGTTATAATGATTACATGATGTATTGGAACTATGTTATGCTGTAATACATGAGTTTGTAATGTTTTAAGTATGTTACCTTGTAGGTGTTTTTAGGTCATCTGACTCAAACGGTTAGGATGACCTATAGCCATTGTGCATCGTCTCAGCCGTCATGCGTAAACTTTTCCTTCAAATAACTACTGCTCAATAACCGAAAAAGCCTTAGGGGGCTGATATTATACATATAGCATGCTAGGATAAAGGGCTACCAAGTGACTTCTTCTCAATAACCGAAAGACCTGGAGTACTGATATTCCAACTGTAGCATGCTGAAATAAAGGGCTATCAAGTTGGTTAAAATGAATGACCTTGACCCACTTTCAAGGTCACAGGGGTCATATAACTTCAAGAAACTTCTTTTGAATTACTGAAAGGCCTAGGGTACTGATAGGTAATTCCTCTAAATCGCTACTATAGGTATGAAGTTTTGAATGGATTTTAACCAAATTTGATGAGAAACATCGTTGGGGGAAGGGGATTAGATTTTGCAATAAAGGTGACTCTGACCCCCCCAACCCCAACCCCTGGCTCCGAAGGGGCTGGGTCGAATAGGGGAAATAGAGGTAAAGTAAATCAATACTTGTTTAACTTGGATTTGCTTATGATCACCACCCTTTAACAATGTAAACCATTGCTTGGCATAAAGTGACAAACACAATCCTGATATCTTGATTGGTCCTTGGCTAAGCCACACCCTTGCAGACTTAACTCCTAAGCCATCAATTTTAAACAGTTGAGATCACCCCCTTCCTCCCCCCCCCCCAAAAAAAAAAACAACAACTGTATAATATACAATTGCTTGGCATTTAGAGATGATCATTTGATCCCAGGGTCTAGCTGCCATGCCCTTGCAGAACTCGACTCCTTCGTAACTTTTAAAAGTATGAGATCCCTATCCAAAACTACAATTGCTCAGTATAAAGATACAATCACAATCATAATATAGATTTGATCCCAGGATCTGCCATGCCCTTACAGACTTCCCACTTGTAAACTGTACAGAACTTGCTGGGCATAAAGAGATGAACACAATCATGATATTAGCATTGATGTAAGGGTCTAGCCACAGCCCTCAGGGACTTTGTTTCTCAGTTGACCTTGAAAAAGTTAAGATATTCACCCATTACCCAAACTTAGATTTATACAGATTATGCTTCAACGATTGGTCTTTGGTTATGTTTCTGTCCATGGGATCTTTTTGGAAAATGTTTTATTATGATTACCTAGATACCAATGTATCCAGGTGAGCGGTACAGGCCCTCTGGGCCTCTTGTTATGTTTATGCTATGATGGGTTTTGTAATGCTGTGATTATGCTATAAGATGTTATTATGATTATACTATATGATAGTGATTAAGTGTTTGTTAATATTGTGATGATACTATACGATAGTGATTAGGTTTTTGTTAATATTGTGATGATACTATAAGATAGTGATTAGGTTTTTAGGGCTTTTCACCATGTGGTGAAAAGACCTATTGTTTCTGTTATGTTTCTTCTTCTTCTTCTGCATTGACCGGATTCGTTCCAAAACGGTAAGAGGTATGCCAATGTACTTTTAGCATGTTATATGGCATGACCTGAAGGGGTGACAAAAACTTTTTTAAGTAGGTCAAAAAATCCAAAATGGCCACCATGACGTCATATTTAAAGTTTAAAACGGCCATAACTCGAAAAGTATTCATTATACAGAAGACATGAAATTATATTAAATGTAGATCATGTCTGGGACTAACTTTTTTCCGTTACATGTTATAAGGTCAGAGGTCAAATAAAAAAGCTCGCTGTTGGGTCAAAGGTCACCAATTTTTTCAACTTTTTAGCCCACCATCATCAGATGGTGGGCTATTCAAATCGCCCTGCGTCCGTGGTCCGTGGTCCGTCCGTCCGTCCGTCCGTTAGTCCGTCCGTTAGTCCGTCCGTTAGTCCGTCCGTTAGTCCGTTAGTCCGTCCGTAAACAATTCTTGTTATCGCTATTTCTCATAAAGTACCGAAGGAATCTTTCTCAAATTTCATGTGTTGGTTCACCTTGGTCCCTAGTTGTGCATATTCCATTTTGGGACCGATCTGAATTCAAGATGGCCGACAGGCAGCCATCTTGGATTTTGACATTTGAACTTTGTTATCCCTATTTCTGAGAAGGTACTGAATGGATCTTTCTCAAATTTCATATGTAGGTTCCCCTTGGTGCTTAGTTATGCATATTGCATTTTGGGACCAATCCGAAAACAACATGGCCGACAGGCAGCCATCTTGGATTTTGACAGTTGAACTTTGTTATCGCTATTTCTGAGAATGTACTGAATGGATCTTTCTCAAATTTCATGTGTAGGTTCCCCTTGGTGCTTAGTTATGCATATTGCATTTTTGGACCAATCCGAAAACAACATGGCCGACAGGCAGCCATCTTGGATTTTGACAGTTGAACTTTGTTATCGCTATTTCTGAAAATGTACTGAATGGATCTTTCTCAAATTTCATGTGTAGGTTCCCCTTGGAGTGTAGTTATGCATATTGCATTTTGGGACCAATCCAAAAACAACATGGCCGACAGGCAGCCATCTTGGATTTTGACAATTGAAGTTTGTTATCGCTATTTCTAAGAAAGTACTGAAGGTATCTTTCTCAAATTTCATGTGTTGGTTCATCTTGGTCCCTAGTTGTGTATATTCCATTTTGGGACCGATCTGAATTCAAGATGGCCGACAGGCAGCCATCTTGGATTTTGACATTTGAAGTTTGTACTGAATGGATCTTTCTCAAATTTCATGTGTAGGTTCCCCTTGGTGCCTAGTTATGCATATTGCATTTTTGGACCAATCCGAAAACAACATGGCCGACAGGCAGCCATCTTGGATTTTGACAGTTGAACTTTGTTATCGCTATTTCTGAGAATGTACTGAATGGATCTTTCTCAAATTTCATGTGTAGGTTCACCTTGGTACCTAGTTGTGTATATTCCATTTTGGGACAGATCAGAAAACAATATGGCCGAAAGTACTGAAGGTATCTTTCTCAAATTTCATTTGTTGGTTCACCTTGGTCCCTAGTTGTGCATATTCCATTTTTGGACAGATCGGAAAACAACATGGCCGACAGGCAGCCATCTTGGATTTTGACAATTGAAGTTTGTTATCCCTATTTCTGAGAATATACTGAAGGGAACTTTCACAAATTTCATATGTAGGTTCCTCCTGGTGCCTAGCTATGCTAAGAATAAGGAAACGACAATGTAATTCACAAAAAAAACCAAAAAAATGCATCTGTGTCCCACCAGAGTCTCTGCTCACACTTAATCAACACCTAAGAGACAATCGAAAGAAGAGAAAAGAACCATCTTTCAAAAAACAAACTTAGATCATTTGATGGTGGGCGCCAAGATCCCTCTGGGATCTCTTGTTTATTTTTCAACATTTTTCAATAATTCTTTTTGCAGATGATAGGCAATGTCATAACAATCAAAATGATGTTTTCACTTTTTCTGTAACACATGCCGTTTCCGGTATACGCCATTTAAAATTTTCCTCTATATAATCTATATAAAAAACTGTTTCACATTTTAAACTTCTTCTCAAATTCCACCAGTGAGATTCACCTCAAACTTATCTAAAATGATCGTGGGATAGTCCCGACTAAAGTTTGATATTTTAAAGTTGATCCAAAATCCATGAAGGCCGCCATGACGTCATACTTTAAAATGTTAAAATGGCTAAATCTTAAAAACTATTTCATGTACAGATATTACAAAGGTATATTCTTCTAGAATACGTCTGGGGACAACTTTTTTTCTTCTACAAGTTATTACAAAATATGTCTTGTCACAAGGGGGTCAAGGTCAAAGTAAATCTATTTTGATTTTTTTTTCATTTTTTACTATTTTAAAAAACTTCTTGCAGAGATCAATTGATTATGTCATTCCAATGATATTGATACTTTCGGTGTCTTGATAGCACTTCCGGTTAAGGTATTACGACATTTTGAAAATTTCCCTAATGTTCTATATAAGAAACCGTTTCACATTTTAAACTTCTCAAATTCCAACAGTGGGATTCAGCTCAAACTTGTCTAAAATGATCGTGAGATAGTCCCGACTAAAGTTTGATATTTTAAAGTTGATCCAAAATCCAAGAAGGCCGCCATGACGTCATACTTTAAAATGTTAAAATGGCTAAATCTTAAAAACTATTTCATGTACAGATATTACAAAGGTATGTTCTTGTAGAATACATCTGGGGACAACTGTTTTCTTCTACAAGTTATTACAAAATATGTCTTGTCAAAAAGAGGGGTCAAGGTCAAAGTTAATCTATTTTTAGAAATTTTTCATTTTTTACTATTTTAAAAAACTTTTTGCAGAGATCAATAGAGTATGTCATTCCGATGATATTGATACATTCGGTGTCTTGATAGCACTTCTGGTTAAGGTATTACGCCATTTTGAAAATTTCCCCTATATATTCATTGTACACGAATGGTTTACTGTCTATCAGTAGTAAAAGGGAAGTAGTTGTTAAAATATGTAAGAGTTACCTCCCTTTCACCAAAGACAAAATCTGGCATAGGTGTGAAAAGCCTGTCAAATTGTTCAGAAACAATTTCTAGTTGTTAATATTGTGATCATACTATACGATAGTGTTTATTGTTTAAAAAAAGGTACGGGGTCACCTGCCCGACCATGTGGGTTTTCTCCAGGTATTCTGGTTTCCTCCCACAATAAGACCCTTCGTGCGCTAACATCCGGGCCAACAAGAGTGATTAATATAAGTTGTATAGCTTGTTTCCTAATTGTTGTAAAATAAATAAAGTTTATATATAGTGTTTATGTGTTTATATACAGACGGTGAATGAGGACGGACTGATCTACATTGATGTGGACATCAAACCTCGACCGGGCGGACCAACAGGCATCATTCACGGTGACGATGACAGAACTGAGTACACTTTTGTTGACTTCTCAAAGACGGCTCCTAACCCCGATTGAAGAAGACCGTAACAAAGAGGCCCTAATCACAAAAATCTCTCCATCATTTTTCAGTGATGAAGGAGTTTAAGGTGCCCTCAAAACACCTTCACAATTAGGTTGACAAAAGATATATCCCCTAGGTATATATCAGTATTATATAGATATCAACCAATGATACATTCTTATTTATAATATTCCAAAACCATAACATCCTCCCTCATTATTTATACACCTGTATAATAAATATCTGACCTATTTATACACCTGTATAATAGATAACTGACCTATTTATACACCTGTATAATAGATATCTGACCTATTTATACACCTGTATAATAGATATCTGACCTATTTATACACCTGTAAAATAGATATCTGACCTGTTTATACACCTGTATAACAGATATCTGACCTATTTATACACCTGTATAACAGATATCTGACCTATTTATACACCTGTATAATAGATATCTGACCTATTTATACACCTGTATAATAGATATCTGACCTATTTATACACCTGTATAATAGATATCTGACCTATTTATACACCTGTATAATAAATATCTGACATATTTATACACCTGTATAATAGATATCTGACCTATTTATACACCTGTATAATAGATATCTGACCTATTTATACACCTGTATAACAGATATCTGACCTATTAATACACATGTTTAATAGATGTCTGACCTATTTATACACATGTATAATAGATATCTGACCTATCTATACACATGTATAAAGATATCTGACCTATTTATACACCTGTATAATAGATATCTGACTTATTTATACACATGTATAATAGATATCTGACCTATTTATACACCTGTATAATAGATATCTGACCTATTTATACACCTGTATAACAGATATCTGACCTATTTATACACCTGTATAATAGATATCTGACCTATTTATACACCTGTATAATAGATATCTGACCTATTTATACACCTGTATAATAGATATCTGACCTATTTATACACCTGTATAACAGATATCTGACCTATTTATACACCTGTATAATAGATATCTGACCTATCTGAATATGCTGAATCCAGGTAGACTTATTTTTTCACAAGTGATGGGTTTGGCCCCCTGGGGGTAGAACGTTGGGGCTGAATTGAGGAAACCTTAAAAGCACTTTAAAGTTCTCCTGTCAAAATTCCCCTTAATTCTATACTTCTTTCTATGGTGATTTTTAAGGAGTTTCCTACATCCATGAAACTGTTGCCTGTACATTTATATTTATGTCATGGTCATTCATTGCTCCAAGGTAATTCATTGCTCCAAGGTCATTCGCTGCTCCAAGGTCATTCACTGCCCCAAGGTCATTCATTGATCTAAGGTAATTCATTGCTTCAAGGTCATTCATTGCTCCAAGGTCATTCACTTTTCCAAGGTCATTCATTACTCCAAGGTCATTCATCATATCAATAGCATGCACCACCAAAAGTCTTTCATAAATGTAAAGTTTCTCATTGTCCAAAGAACATTTCAAAATTAGATTCACCCATGACCTCAAGGTCACTCATTAATCCAAGGTCATTCACTGCTCCAAGGTCATTCATTGCTCCAATGTCATTCACTGCTCCAAGGTCATTCATTGCTACAAGGTCATTCACTGCCCCAAGGTCATTCCTTGCTCCAAGGTCATTCATTGCTACAAGGTCATTCATTGCTCCATGGTCATTCATTGCTCTAAGGTCATTCATTGCTCCAAGGTCATTCACTGCCCCAAGATCATTAATTGCTCCAAGATCATTCATTGCTCCTAGGTCATTTATTTCTCCAGTGTAATTCACTGCTTCAAGGTCATTCATTACTCCAAGGTCATTCATCATATCAATAGCATGCACCACCAAAAGTCTTTCATAAATGTAAAGTTTCTCATTGTCCAAAGGTCATTTCAAAATTAGATTCACCCATGACCTCAAGGTCACTCATTAATCCAAAGACTTGAAGGTCATTCACCATATCAACGTCAATTATTTGAATATAAAAAAATCAGAATATATTTGTTGTACAGTTTTAATTAAGTTAATCAAAAAAGTATGATTTTATAAGTTGATGCGAGAAAGGTTCAAGCTTGTATATATAAAACACTGCTAGCTTACCGGACCTGGAGGGTCAGAGAGGACGGGCTCAATAGAGGAAACGGAGGTAAAACCTTAACAAGGGATACACTTATTTAAACTTTAGTCTGGAGCCAAATAGATTCAATTTTGTATAAATGGTGGTGCCCCCCCTCCCTCGCCACTAGATATTCTTTCTTTTTGCACAGGGATTTAGTAAAGGGAACTGAATATCTATACAAACGGTGGGTGTGGCCCTTTTTGAACACAGTAGAGGAAAATAAGAAATTAACCTTTCAAATTCTTCTCCTTCCAATGGAATTTTATCCAAATTTGGTCTGAAGCATGCTTGATATAATTTTTTGGGTTCAGAGGGGTAGGGCTCCAAATGGGATGTTTAGGTTTAAGTATTCTAAATCCTTCTTCCTTTGTTCCATTGGAGGGATCTAATTTCTTCCCTGATTGGTTTGTTTTTATTATCCAGGTGAGCGATATAGGCCCTCTGGGCCTTTTATTTTTGATAAATTAACTTTTAATGAAGAAGTGTTTATATATTTTGTACATGTCCTCCTTGATTCCATAGATTTGTTCCACTTAATTAACTTAAAGATACACCTTCTCCGGGTGGATTATATTGTGATTGAATGGAAGGCTTGTGGTTGGCTGTTTGATCTCAGGTATAAACTAGTCTATCTCTACGCTCCTACCTGTCCTTCATTGGTTACAGTAAAATGTAATACAGCCAATCGCTAGGCTCATACCTGTCCTTCATTGGCTACAGTAAAATGTAATACAGCCAATCGCTAGACCTACCTGGCCCTCATTGGCTACAGTTAAATGTAATAGAGCCAATCGCTAGGCTCATACCTGTCCTTCATTGGCTACAGTTAAATGTACAGCCAATCGCCAGGCTCCTAACTGTTCTTCATTGGCTACAGTAAAATGTTATACAGCCAATCGCTAGGCTCCTACCTGTCATTCATTGGCTACAGTAAAATGTTATACAGCCAATCGCTAGGCTCCTACCTGTTCTTCATTGGCTACAGTAAAATGTAACACAGCCAATCGCTAGGCTCCTACCTGTCCTTCATTGGCTACAGTAAAATGTAATACAGCCAATCGCTAGGCTCCTACCCGTCCTTCATTGGCTACAGTAAAATGTAGTACAGCCAATCGTTAGGCTCCTACCTGTCCTTCATTGGCTACAGTTAAATGTAATACAGCCAATCGCTAGGCTCCTACCCGTCCTTCATTGGCTACAGTAAAATGTAATACAGCGAATTGCTAGGCTCCTACCTGTCATTCATTGGCTACAGTAAAATGTCATACAGCCAATCGCTAGGCTCCTACCTGTCCTTCATTGGCTACAGTAAAATGTAATACAGCGAATCGCTAGGCTCATACCTGTCCTTCATTGGCTACAGTAAAATGTAATACAGCGAACCGCTAGGCTCCTACCTGTCCTTCATTGGCTACAGTAAAATGTAATACAGCGAATTGCTAGGCTCCTACCTGTCCTTCATTGGCTACAGTAAAATGTAATACAGCGAATCGCTAGGCTCATACCTGTCCTTCATTGGCTACAGTAAAATGTAATACAGCGAATTGCTAGGCTCCTACCTGTCCTTCATTGGCTACAGTAAAATGTAATACAGCGAACCGCTAGGCTCCTACCCGTCCTTCATTGGCTACAGTAAAATGTAATACAGCCAATCGCTAGGCTCCTACCCGTCCTTCATTGGCTACAGTAAAATGTAATACAGCCAATCGCTAGGCTCCTACCTGTCCTTCATTGGTTACAGTAAAATGTAATACAGCCAATCGCTAGGCTCCTACCTGTCCTTCATTGGCTACAGTAAAATGTACAGCCAATCGCTAGGCTCCTACAGTTGAGTGTAAGCTAACCTTTACACCCTAGTGCACTAGGAGTGCACTACGTTTAAACTAGTAGTGCACTACATTTAAACTACAGGTAAACTAGTAGTGCACTACGTCCAGCCAGGTGTGACCACAAATACCCCTACAGGTAATGGGAGTGTCCTTGCCTACCTGTGTCCTTACCTGTACAGATGTAATATGATTTACCTGTATTTTTATGTTATACTATTGAAGTTGTCTTTGAAAGTCATTAGTTTGTTACTCATACAAGTACAAGAATGAAAAATTCTGAGTTTATGCCAGATGATATTCATCATAATAACTTTAATTAATTAACTGCATGTCAAAATTTTGAAAATAATAATAACCAAAATATAGTAACTTATTCTACTTTTTTAAAGAAGTATCAATGATTCTTTTTTATTTAAATATTTTCATTCTACAATAAAATTGAAAGTTATGTGTTAAAATAAAAAATGGTATTATGTTGAAATTATCAACTAAAGTTAAGCCTACTAACAATATTAAAATGTAAACAGAAAATAAACTAAACAACAGACTGTAATATTATAAAAAATCAGATATTAGAAGAACATATTTTGTACTTAGTACAGTAGTTACAATTACAAATTACTTTAATATTTGACATTAAGAAGCTAGCTGTGCTATAATACCTACATATACCGGTGTTGGTATTTGGTTTCACTTTATATATATATACACTCATGTACAATACATACAAAGGTTATATAAACATTAAGTACTACGAAAAAATCACTTTCACAGAACATTTAAAGCCATTCCTTCTTCATATCATAATACCAATATACATCTACGCGTAACCCAAGTGACTGTGATACAATGTTATCATGTTATCATCATTATTCAAATAGGATAATTATTAAACAATTAGCAAGGCCCTCAGGCCTTAAATCAGACTTGGTCAGTGATGGTCGTGGGGGAGTGGGAGGTGAGAAATTCACACCTTGCAAACTACAGACAGCCTAGGGGTGTCCCCTATCTTGACCTCTGTGAGGTGTGGCCCTGGCAGGTCAGGTATGTAATTATGCCTGGAGGGTAAAGGATTCTACATGAAGATCTAGAGCTGTCCTTTTTAGTTCGATATTATATAAGTCATTAGGTTGATTTAAAAGTACAAGAAATGTGACTGGCATAGGCTTAACTTTGTTCATTATATTTGTTGTATACTTATAATATATAATTAATTGAAATGATTCCATTTAACCAGGGACGTATATATATGTCCTTTATTTAATTGACCTTGCTTTTTAAACAAATCTTATTACATATATGCATAAACTTTCAAGTCATATTTAATACAACCTGTAATTGCCTTCAATATTTAGGCCTAAATATGGGAAATGCATCATTTTACTATACTATTATACTGATTATTAGAAAAAAATTAAGCATAAAATTTTAGTATTTGATTATCAAACTGTTTAGAGCAACTGAGCCAGAGACAAATATATTCTCATACATATACGTCCCTGATTAACCACATACTTAGATTATCTAAGTCCCTGATTACACCTAATATAAACTAGATAATTTGTCATCATTAATTCATTTAATAAGTATATTTGTACATATTTAGAAATCAAAATGCATCATTGGATTGTATTCATTCCGGTGTCATAAGATACTTGGTATTTAATATTTAAGAAAACTGGAATCTGGTTAAAGCCTGATATAGACTTACATTGTTGTCCAAATAATCATTATTTATTTCATTGTAATATTATATACTATCAATGTATTATTGCATACTTAAATGGTTTGAATGAAACAAAACAAAATATATTAAAGTCCTAAAAATATCCACTTTTTAAAGGGAAATATCTAGATATATACTCAACGATTTTTAATTTCATATAAACATTGATCATGATAAACCAGAGTAAAAGTTAAAATATGATCCTCTTCATCTGGTTCAACAGTCATCAGCTGAGCCCTTTGACAGGTGAGAAATTCACACCTCAATTATGTCACTGACAGGCTTATATAAGCCGGTGTTCCAAGGTCAAGACTGGTCAGGTAATTGCCTGAGGCCAGGGGGTTGAATCAAAACATCTGTCCCATACTGAACAATTTGACTAAACTTTAATTTATTGTTGTATTACTTTATTTTTCAACTTCAAATTCTTATATTTATACTGTTGAATGTGTTGATATATATATATATATACATACAGATCTTAATATAGATAATTTAAAAATAAAGATTATCAAAAACTCTTTAGCGCGTTCATAAATATATAGATCTGTTGGATGAATGTATTTATTAAAAATATATATCTAGTTAAATTAAGTAAATAAAAGAATATTTATTTGTTATTTTTACAATAAGTTCTTACAATATTTAAAAATATACTTCTAAACAAATAATTATCAATAGGTATTCCTTAAATGAATATAAAAACCCCGTTAATAGTGTATATTAAATGGAATATAAGACATCAAAACTGCTAGATAAATGATAATTTTCTATTTTATTTATGTCCTGTATGCAAGAAAGTTTTGGGGAAAATTCTAACAGTAATTATCATAATTTCTAGTTTTGAAATTAAAGAAAAAATGTTGTTTGAGAAAAATAACCACATAAGATGCATATATGTGTATATACATTAAAGTAATAAATATTAACTAATGATAAGGCCAGCTACTAAGTACTAGCAGACGACAAAAGTGAGGTACAGGTAAAAATCACAGGTAGATGGATGGGACTGCCCATTTACCTGTAGGGGTATTTGACCTATATGGGGTTCAGGGTGTAGTGCACTACTAGTTTACCTGTAGTTTAAATGTAGTGCACTACTAGTTTAAACGTAGTGCACTACTAGTTTAAACGTAGTGCACTACTAGTTTAAACGTAGTGCACTACTAGTTTAAACGTAGTGCACTACTAGTGCACTAGGTGTAAAGGTTAGCTTACACTCAACTGTACCTGTCCTTCATTGGCTACAGTTAAATGTACAGCAAATCGCTAGGCTCAAACCTGTCCTTCATTGGCTACAGTAAAATGTAATACAGCCAATCGCTAGGCTCCTACCTGTCCTTCATTGGCTACAGTTAAATGTACAGCAAATCGCTAGGCTCATACCTGTGCGATTCTGTAAATACAGCTGGTATGTGACAAATAAAATATGTGATGAACCAGTACAGGCTAAGACATCCTCAAGTAAAACATGAATACTGAATTTCTTCTTTAATTCAACAATTCTTTGTGAATTTGATTTCCAACATGTTAGCTGTCTGTAGTATATTTGAATGGTCTGGTACCTATACACTGAGTGACATTTTAATCAATGTAAGATGATGTTTATCTGTCCACCTGATGTATGTTTGCTCATTACATATGCAAAATTTACAATCAACTAGATCCAAGGTTATACATATGCTTTCTCAATTCTGATTGTCTACTGGAAACTGAATGTTATTAAGGATATGTCCAACCAAAGAAGTGTCCAAGTGTTCGTTTGAGTTTGTATTTTCCTGGCAGTTGCTCCCTAACATATGAATTTTATGATACTTAATTAATTTAATGAAATTATTTTGTGGATGTTATTAAGAAATAATGAGGATTATTTTCAAAATAATTAATTTTCCATTGATTGTATGCAGAATGGGCCTTTCTGATTGGTTGAGTACAATAAGTGTCATTAAGTACAATAAGATCGAGGGTCATTAAGTACAATAAGATCAAGGGTCGTTAAGTACAATAAGATTGAGGGTTGTTCAGGTATAATAAGATCGAGGGTCTAAGAGTATGGTCACATGTTGAGTAAGACAGACAGTTGTTTAATAAAGATGATTAGATTGGAATTTACACTGGGGGAATAATTAAGGTGGTTTAAGACAGGAGGTCGCTGAATTCAGACGGTCGCTAAGGCAATTTAGACTGTATAACTTGTCTTTACTGGTCCCTGTCTAGTAACCAGAAACCCTGTCTTTTAAAAGATAAATGGTTCCTATGACTTGTAGGTTGGAAAAGTTACCAGAATATACTGTAACAAACAAAGGCCTCTCTTTGTGCCTTTTCCTCGTGAACACCTTTTATGACGCCTATCACAGTTCCTATACAAAATGATGTGCAACACTCCTGATGTCAATCAACAAAAATTATAAAAAAATTGATTTGATTTCAAGAAAATTTTCCTCTGAAGTTTCGAAGTGGTAGAATGAAAATCTTGGTGTTTTGGCCTTTTCATTTGAAAAGTATGAGGGAAGTTTCAAAAGTTCCTAAATATTCCTCATTAAATCTTCCCAAAAAATAGTCGTAGTGTTTACTTTGGTGTATAAGCATAAAAAATATTTACAATGATTTATATATAGC
This sequence comes from Mimachlamys varia, assembly GCA_947623455.1. NCBI lineage: Eukaryota > Metazoa > Mollusca > Bivalvia > Pectinida > Pectinidae > Mimachlamys > Mimachlamys varia. The sequence continues at coordinate 38,019,642 of OX392544.1, read as the reverse complement.
CAAACTACCCATACATCTGAATTATTAACAGTGAAGGTCAAATCTGCAAAATAACAACTACCTAAGGTAATAGAATATAGTTTTTGTCTTGTTTCGTTATTCAATTAAACCCACGTATCGTGGCAAGAGTTTAATGACAGTTTAATATTTCATTTAAAGCTCACCAAAAAGTTGACTCTTCCTCAAACATGTATTTCAATATGGTGTATAGAGAAGTAATTTTATGTGTATTTGTTTGATCATTAAAATGTTGTACATAATAACTGTTTCCTGTTATTTGTTCAATATAACTAGCATTTAGTTCACACCTTGGAAACAAAGTAAACATCACTGCTGGACTCCACTTAATATCACTCCTGTTAATATCACATTCCTCTTTATATCATGTTTTTCCCAAGCACCATTTCTCTCTACATTTAATCTATGTAATTTTATTTGGTTAATATCATGTACTTTGAGGTGAGTTCCTCTTAATATCATGTTTTTTTTAACCACTCGCATTAAATATTCAGAAAATTATGTCATTTCCATTGATTTCAGATACAACTTGTACAAAATGTTGCATTATAGAAAATAAAAAATAACCCCAAAAATGATTTTTAGTTGATATAATGTTAAACATTATATCTATATTAACATTATATCTATATACTGAAACATCTTCATTTGTACACTGAATATCTTACTTCTAGTTATGGAGATTGGAAATGCACTAGATTAAGTGAAAAAACATAATTATCTTAATATCACATTCCTGTTAATATCATGTTTTTGTGTGACAAATGCAACATGATATAAAGAGGAGTGTACTGTTACAGTAGTAGAAGTTTAATTCTTCCTGTTTGACTCGGTATAACCTCTATGAGGCCTCCTTATAATTCTCATTATAGTTGATAAAATGCAGAATCACAAGTGAACATTCAACAACTACCAGCTTATTTGACCTTAGTTAACCTTGAGGTCGTTCTCAGCTTCTCATCAACTCTCATTACAAAAGAGATCCCAGAGGGATCTTGGTGCCCACCATCAATGACTTCATTCGTTCATAAAAAGTTGGATCTTTTCTTTTCATTTAGATATTTATCATATTACTCGTATGATGTTTGAGAATCCTCTTAAAATAAATAATTGAAAGATGGTCGCTTGTCAGCATTTATTTTCTCAGTTCCAAAATCAAAAGAATACAACTAAGGACCAAGAGAAAGCTATACATGAAATTTGAGAAAATCCATCTTTTATTTCTCGAAAAGATAAAACTTTTCTGTTAAATCCAAGATGGCTGTCTGGTGGCCATATTGTTTATGAGACCAATCAGAAAATGGACCATGCACAACTAAGTACCTAGGGAAACTCACTTATGAAATGTGAGAAGGATCAATACTGGACAAAAATAAACCACGCACAACAAGGCACCATGGGTGTGTAACCTACATATGAAATTTTAAAATGATTCATTCGGTACTTCTCAAAAAATAACGATAACTAACAATTACTGTAAAATTCAAGATGGCCACCTGTAAGCCATATTTTTTCCGAATCTGTCTAAAAATGGACCATGCACAACTAGGCACCAAGTGAAACCAACATACCTAATTATGAAATTTGAAAATGATCCATCTAGTACTTCTCATCAATTAAAAGGTACAAAGGGGAACCCACATATGATATTTGAGAATAATCCATCCAGTAAATAAATATAAACTTCTCAAGAAATAGCAGTAACAAACTAATACTGTAAAAGAGATCCCAGAGGGATCTTGGCGCCCACCATAGACAATCTTTATTTGCTCTTAAAAAGATGTATCATACTTTTCCTTTCTTTTCTCTTTCAAGTATTTAATTTTAGTTACTGTATCTTAAATTTGCAAGTTTCTCTCAAGAAAAGGCATAAATTCAAAGATGGTAGCCTATGAGCATTATTTTTCTGGTCAGTCTAAGATACAAAATAACTCAACTATAAGGACCACAGGGACCCACATATAAAAATTTAAGGAAGATCCAGCTAGCACTTCTCAAGAAACAGCAGTAACAAATTTTCTATTTGAAAATCCAAGATGGCCACCTTTCAGCCATTTTGTTTTTCTGATCAGTCCCAAAATCAAAAGGGCACAACTAGGGACAAAGGGGAACCTACATATGCAATTTGAGAAAGGTCCATGTAGTACTTCTCAAGAAAAGCGATACCAAGATATTACTCACAAATCCAAGATAGACACCTGTCGGCCATATTGTTTATAGGAGCTGTCCTAAAATAGACCATTCACAACAAGGCACTAAGGGGAACCAATATATGAAATTTAAGAATAATCCGTCCAGTTCTTTTAATGAAATAGCTATAACTATTACTCACAAATCCAAGATGGCCGCCTGTTGGCCATATTGTATAACGGATATGTCCGAAAATGCACCATGCACAACTAGGCACCAAGGGGAACCTACATATGAAATTTGAGAATGATCCATCCAGTACTTCTCAAGAAATAGCGATAACAATCTATATTACTCACAATTATAAGATTGCCGCCTGCAGTACTTCTCAAGAATCAGCAGTAACAAGAATTGTTTAAGAAGGGATGGATGACCGACTATCTGATGGTGGTGGCGCGCTAAAAATATACGTATGTATCTTTAGAAATGAAATTATAAGGAATGACAACAATATTTTTGAGGGTTATACGGTATACACTGTATACTGAAAAAATGTGTGCACTTTCCACAAATCCGTGAAGCGGTATAACCCTCAAAAATATTGTGGTCATTCCTTATTATTTCATTTCTAAAGATACATACGTATATAAGACATAAGTCTTATAAGTAATAGTTAAACAATGATTTTGTAGTAATTATAACAAAAATCGAATGGTTTTTCAAAACACACAACCATGTGCATAAATTTCACATCAAAACAACTTCAACCAATCAGAAGTTTGATTACAAAATACCGCGCCAAACATGGCGGCATATGACATCATCACTTTTTGCGTTGTCCGAGGTTTTAGGTTACGATATAACCTGAAAAAGTTTAACATTGCGGGAATAGGCAAAATTAAAATATTATGTATTGACCTAAATCTGCCACCTTCTGCCCATCGACAACCTGGAGGGTTGTACAAAGGACCTACATGAGAATAGCACCTTTATAATGTAGAATAAGATACAGCCGAGCCAAACATGAATTTAACTGAACCATACAGCTGTTTGGTCCTTCCAGGACTTGTCAGTGATGCTACTTATGGCCTTAAAAGTGAAGTCTAGCAGCTGACAACTGGAGGAAACAAAACCGGCCAAAAGAAATGTCCAAATCCAGATAGGGAGGTGCACTAGCCATAAGATTCAATAAATTGTTGTAATCCTCAAATATTGAACGAGTCAAACAAACCTGAGAAAAAGAAGAGATGCTGAAGTTAACGGAGGCCTTTATTTAGGTATTGTACAAACATATTACACAGCGTGTCCACATCAGTGACGGGATGCATCTTTGTGTACACTATAAACTGCCGCCGATGACGCTGCAACTCCCCCAGGGTCAAAGGTCGCAGTACTGTGATCTGAAGAGAAAGGTCAAGGTGTCCACATCAAAAGGTCACAGAACTGTTGTTTTTGTTTTACAAAGTTACAAAGCGAGTTTTACAATGGCAGACACAAAATTTAGTACCCGGCATTATTAGTTTGACTTTTGATGCTAAGTGATCCATTCAATTACAGAATATATTTAACAATTTCGTATGATTGACACATTTTCTAAATATTCCGAAGTCTGTCCGCCTGCACGGGACACCAGAACCACTCATTCACCAATCCGTCTATATTTGCTATGATTAAGGAGTGTGTCAATTATTTTCATATTTTTCATGAGTATATAATATGAGTATAAAATAGAAGATAACAATTTATTTTAATAATAATTTAATATACAATTGAAATATAGCATTTATCAAGATGTAAATAAGACTCGGATAATTACATTTTTCTTTATTTAGAAATGAACATCGGAGTTTGATGCAGATATAATGAAGAATACTGTATAGCAATGTCTCGTAAGGAAATATGACGGTCAATTCAGCTCTTGTATTAATTTATGCTCGACAAGCGTCTGACTGTCACTTGTGTGTTTTTTGTTGTTTCAAGCTTGAAGAGTTCCAAATCTTTACACAGGGTAATGACGGATAGCTTGGGCCTCCGCAAAGAGAGAATTTAATAAAATGCGGGACGCGCAGGTCATTAATTTCAAACTGGAGATTTTGATTTCTGTCTTAAATAATCGGGAGTCTCCTGTCCAAAGCCGGAGACTCGACATGTATGGACGTCTCAAAGTCCATGTTTTTGTCTGTTCACATCAAACCTGAATTCAACATTTGTAAACTCTGAGGCATTTTGATGTAGGTGTATACTATTGTCAGATAACAAGTGGAAGTCCTTTAGCTTATTCAACCCTGAAATTTCATCATGAGCTGCTCCAACCTTTGAAATTGGAAGAGTTAAAACGTGTCTTCAGGGGTGAGCAAGTTAAGTGTGGGACACTCGTGTAAAATATGACAATAAAATTGAATGTTGAACACTACCTTTTCCTTCGCACCAGGTATAGAAATTTCATCCCCGGGAACGCAAGTTTTCTGGGCCGCCATAATGACCTACAGTACAGAAATTTTTGAGTAAATTAGAGACACAATTCTTAAGTAACACGAGGTGGAAATGGGTAATCCACCTTACAGAGAGGATGGCGCCCAGCTGTTCAATCAGTGATTAGCTTCATCAGTGAAATGCGCAAATGTTTTATTCTCCTGCAATTTGAAAACAAAATGTATGAATCTGTTTCAACTTTCCACATATAAACAAGAGGCCCATGGGCCTAAACGGTCATCTGACAATTGCAAACACTTATAGCAGGGACACCCCTTAGTTCAAAAGTGTTCAAACCAGCATCATTGTCATAAACTATCTGTTCAGATCTAGAGTCGGTTACGAAATTTATTTATGGTGTTGTCAAAGCAATGAACAACATATCGGCCATGCTTGTTATACACTTTGCAATGATTTGGTAATCTCCTATTTGATTGGCATTGCAAAATCAAAAGCATCTTAGCTATAGTAAATGTATACCAGCATTGTGGAATACAAGACTGTATCACAACTACTTTCACTTTCAGAAATTTATATCCTTCAGTGTATGTTAACAGGTATTTTACTAATCTTTAAAATTCAGCAAAGTTCCCCTTTTGGGTTGGATCCCCAAGGGTTGGATCAGCCTCATTTATATAAAATCTGATCGCCCTTCCCAAATGATGCTTCACATCAAATTTGGATGCAATCCATTCAAGCATTAAGGAGGAGTAGGATTTTAAAGCAAAAATTCAGCAAAGTCCCCTTTTGGAGGCCCCGCCCCTATGGCCCCAAGGGTTGGATCAGCCTCATTTATATAAAATCTGATCGCCCTCCCCAAATGATGCTTCACATCAAATTTGGATGCAATCCATTCAAGCATTAAGGAGGAGTAGGATTTTAAAGTAAAAATTCAGCAAAGTCCCCTTTTGGAGGCCCCGCCCCTATGGCCCCAGGGGTTGTATCAGCCTCATTTATATAAAATCTGATTGCCCTCCCCAAATGATGTTTCACACTAAATTTGGATGCAATCCATTCAAGTATTAAGGATGAGTAGATATTTAAAGCAAAAATTCAGCAAAGTTCCCCTTTTGGGGCCCTACCCCTCTGGCCCCAGGAGTCGGATCAGCCTCATATATATAAAATCTGATCGCCCTCCCCAAATGATGCTTCACACCAAATTTGGATGTAATCCATTCAAGTATTAAGGAGGAGTAGGAATTTAAAGCAAAAATTCAGCAAAGTTCCCCTTTTCGGGCCCCGCCCCTCTGGCCCCAGGGGTCGGATCAGCCTCATTTATATAAAATCTGATTGCCCTCCCCAAATGATGTTTCACACCAAATTTGGATGCAATCCATTCAAGTATTAAGGAGGAGTAGGAATTTAAAGCAAGAATTCTGCAAAGTTCCCCTTTTGGGGCCCTACCCCTCTGGCCCCAGGAGTCGGATCAGCCTCATATATATAAAATCTGATCGCCCTCCCCAAATGATGCTTCACACCAAATTTGGATGTAATCCATTCAAGTATTAAGGAGGAGTAGGAATTTAAAGCAAAAATTCAGCAAAGTTCCCCTTTTCGGGCCCCGCCCCTCTGGCCCCAGGGGTTCGATCAGCCTTATTTATATAAAATCTGATCGCCCTCCCCCAATGATGCTTCACATCAAATTTGGATGTAATCCATTCAAGTATTAAGGAGGAGTAGGAATTTAAAGCAAAAATTCAGCAAAGTTCCCCTTTTCGGGCCCCGCCCCTATGGCCCCAGGGGTCGGATCAGCCTCATTTATATAAAATCTGATCGCCCTCCCCCAATGATGCTTCACACCAAATTTGGTGGTGATCCATTAAGAAATGAAGGAGGAGTAGCATTTTGAAATGAAAAGTTTACTGACGGCGCACGGCGGACGACGACGGACGAAGCACGATGACTATAGGTCATCCTGACCCTTCGGGTCAGATGACCTAAAAAGTCAAGTTAATTTACATACAAAAGTCTGGGGTTGTACCTTGTTTATTGACAGAATTATCAAAGGTTGAAAAATTCCGTTATACAGTGGATTCCACTTAATATAATAATATAACCCTTTTAATATCACTTTCCTCTTTATATCATGTTTTTTCCGAAACACCATTTTCCCCTCTATATAATCAATGTAATTATATTTGGTTAATATCATGTATTTTGATGTGAATTCCTCTTAATATCATGTTTTTTCACCAATCACATAAAATATCCAGAATCGATATCATTTCCATTGATTTCACATACAATATGTACAAAATATTGCATAGGAAATAAAAAAATAACAAAACTATTTTTTGTTATGAAATGATTTTATCTACAGTTTGAAACATCTTCATATACATGTACAATGAATAGCTTACTTTCGCGGTTACCGGTACAGCAGCAGTTGAAACACGCTATTTGTAAACACGTGTTCATTTTGAACTGTCTTCTAACTTCGGTTTGTTGTTGAAGTGGGCCCCACCTGAATTATTTTCAACTCTTTGGATTTTTTTGTCAACAGTTTCTTGTTAGTTACCGCTCAGGTTTACTTCGTTTTAGGCTTATTTTTGCATGGTTATCAACTGGTTTTTATTTCAGAATTTTTCAGAATCACAAAAATTTCCCTGAAGTTACGTATATTGGGCCTATAATGTCATGTTTATGTCTGATAAATGCAACATGATAATAAGAGGAATGCACTGTATAGCGATCAAGCTTATTACCATTGGAACAACTGGCCACTGGTACTGTAGTTAGTAAAACATGACTGTTTGCAAATTTCTTTGATTTAGAAATAAATCATTTCTGAGATAGTTATGGTTAAAAAATCCATATTGAACATCTTAATTGATCTTTAAAACAAAGAAAACCTGCAAACAACTAATTCTCTGATTACTGGGTGACTTTTAACCATATCTTATACTATGATCCATTCAAATGAGAGTGATCATACTTACACCAACGGCATCCTGGGTAATTTTGTCTAATTCATACAGGAAGTTGGTAGATGACAATGGTTGCTAGAGAAATAAAACAAGTCACATATTTGTACCAACAGTTCATCATTATTATTGTCTGTACACCTAACTTAAGTTTTAAAACTATAAGTATGTATATGTAACCTGTGTATCACAAATAAATAATACAGAGCTTTCTTCAGAGGAGTTCTTTATATACAAACAAGAGGCCCAACGGGCCTTAACGGTCATCTGACTACCAATTGTAAAATCACTATGAAAATACGTGTAGTCATTAAATCAAGTTATAATATGCCTGTATAGATTGCCAAGTTCAAGATAGTGGCCTTCTTGGATTTCTGATGGGCTTGAAAAATAACAACACTTTGTTGGGACCATCTCAGGATATCATTTCTGGCAAGTTTCAGCTCAATTCCACTGGTAGAACTTGAGAAGTTTAAAATGTGTATTCAAAATTGCGGCTGTGGTGGCCATCTTGAATTTTGAACAAACCTAAAAATAACAACACTTAATCAGCATCATCTCAGAATCAAGTTTCAGCTTATTCCTAGTGAGTAAACTTGACAACAAACCCTTTTGGCCCCTGTGACCTTGAATGAATGTCAGGGTCATTTCTTTAAACAAACTTGACACACCTTTATCCCAGCATGCCACAAGCCCAATATCACATCTCTGTGCCTTTTGGTTATTCAGAAAAAGTTGTTTTAAAGATTTTGACCCTTTTGGCCCCTGTGACCTTGAATGAAGTTCAAGGTCATTTATTTGAACAAACTTGGTAGACCTTTATCCCAGCATGCCACAGGCCTAATATCAGGTCTCTGAGCCTTTTAGTTATTCAGAAGAAGTTGTTCAAAGATTATGACCGTTTTGGCCCCTGTGACCTTGAATGAAGGTCAAGGTCATTTCTTTGAACAAACTTGGTAGCCCTTTATCCCAGCATAACACAGGACCAATATCAGGTCTCTGGGCCTTTTGGTTATTCAGAAGAAGTTGTTTAAAAAGATTTTGACCTTTTTGGCCCCTGTGACCTTGAATGAAGGTCAAGGTCATTTGTTTGAACAAACTTGGTAGCCCTTTATCCCAGCATAACACAGGACCAATATCAGGTCTCTGGGCCTTTTGGTTATTCAGAAGAAGTTGTTTAAAGATTATGACGGTTTTGGTCCCTGTGACCTTGAATGAAAGTCAAGATCATTTCTTTGAACAAACTTGGTAGCCCTTTATCCCAGCATGCCACAGGCCCAATATCAGGTCTCTGGGCCTTTTGGTTATTCAGAAGAAGTCGTTTAAAGATTATGACCGTTTTGGCCCCTGTGACCTTGAATGAAAGTCAAGGTCATTTCTTTGAACAAACTTGGTAGCCCTTATCCCAGCATGCCACAGGCCCAATATTAGGTATCTGGGCCTTTTGGTTATTCAGAAGAAAATGTTTAAAGATTATGACCGTTTTGGCCCCAGTGACCTTGAATGAAAGTCAAGGTCATTTGTTTGAACAAACTTGGTAGCCCTTTATCCCAGCATGCCACAGGCCCAATATTAGATCTCTGGGCCTTTTGGTTATTCAGAAGAAAATGTTTAAAGATTATGACCGTTTTGGCCCCAGTGACCTTGAATGAAAGTCAAGGTCATTTGTTTGAACAAACTTGGTAGCCCTTTATCCCAGCATGCCACAGGCCCAATATCAGGTCTCTGGGCCTTTTGGTTATTCAGAAGAAGTTGTTTAAAGATTATGACCGTTTTGGCCCCTGTGACCTTGAATGAAAGTCAAGGTCATTTCTTTGAACAAACTTGGTAGCCCTTTATCCCAGCATGCCACAGGCCCAATATTAGGTCTCTGTGCCTTTTGGTTATTCAGAAGAAGTCGTTTAAAAATTATGACAGTTTTATCCCCTGTGACCTTGAATGAAGGTCAAGGTCATTTCTTTGAACAAACTTGGTAGCCCTTTATCTCAGCATAACACAGGACCAATATTAGATCTCTGGGCCTTTTTGTTATTCAGAAGAAATTGTTTAAAAAGATTTTGACCTTTTCGGCCCCTGTGACCTTGAATGAAGGTCAAGGTCGTTTGTTTGAACAAAATTGGTACCCCTTTATCCCAGCATAACACAGGCCCAATATCAGGTCTCTGGGCCTTTTGGTTATTCAGAAGAAGTCGTTTAAAAATTTTGACTTTTTTGGCCCCTGTGACCTTGAATGAAGGTCAAGGTCATTTGTTTGAACAAACTTGGTAGCCCTTTATCCCAGCATGCCACAGGCCCAATATTAGGTCTCTGGGCCTTTTGGTTATTCAGAAGAAGTCGTTTAAAAATTATGACCGTTTTGTCCCCTGTGACCTTGAATGAAGGTCAAGGTCATTTCTTTGAACAAACTTGGTAGCCCTTTATCTCAGCATAACACAGGCCCAATATCAGGTCTCTGGGCCTTTTGGTTATTCAGAAGAAGTTGTTTAAAAAGATTTTGACCTTTTCGGCCCCTGTGACCTTGAATGAAGGTCAAGGTCATTTGTTTGAACAAACTTGGTAGCCCTTTATCCCAGCATGCCACAGGCCCAATATCATGTCTCTGGGCCTTTTGGTTATTCAGAAGAAGTCGTTCAAAGATTTTGACCTTTTTGGCCCCTGTGACCTTGAATGAAGGTCAAGGTCATTTGTTTGAACAAACTTGGTAGCCCTTTATCCCAGCATGCCACAGGCCCAATATTGGGTCTATGGGCCTTTTGGTTTATGAGAAGAAGACGTTTAAATGGAAAAGTTTACGGACGGCGCACGGCGCACGACGCACGGCGCACGGCGCACGACGCACGACGACGGACGAAGCATGATGACTATAGGTCATCCTGACCCTTCGGGTCAGATGACCTAATAAAACCTACAACATAATATAAACATGGATGTAGCACATCGACCAGAACATACAATATATTAACAGAACTATGATACATTACGCGACCATGAATACAAATACATTTATTGATTGGATGAATATATGTACATGATGAAAGACTTACCAGGGCTAGCGAATATGCAGTTTACTCGTGAATGGCATAATGAAGAATGATCGGGAGTAGGGAAAAGGAATGAGCTGTGCAGGGAATTGGACGCAAAGTCCGTGCGACACTCTCATCCAATCAAACCTCTCACACACGATGACATTTGGCATGAGTCCTTGTGCGCATGGGACACATATGAGGCTTACACATACATGTACCGAACATCCAAGGGCTACATATATATATATAGAAACATTTTTAACAACTGGCATAGCTGCAAATCTGAACCAAGCTTTAACTAAGTAGGTATGTATATATATAGAAACAAACAGACATAGCTACAAATCTGAACCAAGCTTTACCATAAAAACTCGTGTAATCTACACACCAGTGTAATTTACGTACCCTAAATATCACCCCAAAAATGCTGGAAAAAGGTCTGTATCAATATAAATACAAATCTGAATCAAGCCTTACCTCATGGATTTATCATATTTTCTAGCACATGAAAATTTGAGGGTCCAAGTATTCAGTCACACGACATAGACAGCGAAAACATAGGATTCTAATACACATATTTAAGTAAACTAGAGTTATCTCCCATTTGGTAGGTATTATTGTCAATACCATGGCATACCCGTTAACCCTCCCTCATTTTGACCATAATTTACCAATCTCCCTCGAAATCTCCCTCATCAAAGTCTAAACTCACACAAATTCAAAATCTACATCCTGTGATCAAATGATCTCCTAGTTACTGCAGGGTGTGTGTAATGACCATACCAGGTGTGTCTGGATCAAATGAATACTTTTTGTTATTTTGATACATAAAATGGGAAAGACAAAATGATCAATGCAGTTTCAGTCGCATTTCACGCACGTTCTCCCTCATTGGAGGTTTCGGAGGTTAACACTTATGCCATGGTGACATCATCAGACTCGTAATTAAGGTGTTTCACTGAACCTGCAGTTTCCTGTATATTAACGTAGTTTTCCAAGCAATAAAGTGAGGTCCCAATGATGTACATCTACATACATACACAAACAGGATCGAGGCAAGTTTTGCTTGTGATTGCAAAACCTGTACTTCACAATATGATGACAAATTTGACTAAAATATATTTTTACCCTGCCTCAGTGCTACAAATCTAAAATAGCTAAAACATAACTCCTAGGTGGTGTATTAGATACACTGATGCTAGTACAGTTTACCCTCGTTATACCGCCACCTTTCGTCCACAGCAATTATGGCTGTATAACGAGGGTGGAGATGGCATCGAATTATGAAAATTATTACCAAGAATTAAATTGCGTAATAGATTGCATTTCCAACATCTTATTAATGACAAGCTAAGTATTATATCGTCATATAGATCTACACTGGCACAAATTAATATCTGAAAATAGTTATTGATCTGCTTTTGCCGCATGCCATTCAAAATGGAGCACTAAAGATTTCCTCGATCTCCAAAAACAGAATAATATGGCGTTACCGCCGAGAGAAATGTATAGCGATTCGGGACGTTTGTGTTTTAAAGGGTGTGGCAGATGGTAGTATGCGAGGGTGACGAACTTAACGAGGGAATTATATTGGAGAGAAATCCTTTCTAGAGGTTTAGGTGGCGGTATGCGAGGGTGGTGGTAGATTTGGGTGGCGATAGGTCGAGGGTACACTGTATAATGAACTTGGGACACTTACATTCTGTGTAGCCATGTTAGGGGGAGGAGGCTTCCGGTTGAGCAGAGCGTCCACAATCTGTTCTCCTGACAACCTGTCCCCCCTCTGGACAGTAAACAAAGGACTGTCCCACCTTTGGTTGGAGTTGGGAGGTTCAAATCTCATAATTAGGGCATCAAGTCTGTAAATTATATCACAAACTGCTACAGTCACCAAACATTCATCAACACATGATCTACAGTCACCAAACATTCATCAACACATGATCTACAGTCACCAAACATTCATCAACACATGATCTACAGTCACCAAACATTCATCAACACATGATCTACAGTCACCAAACATTCATCAACACATGATCTACACTCACCAAACATTCATCAACACATGATCTACAGTCACCACACATTCATCAACACATGATCTACACTCACCAAACATTCATCAACACATGATCTACAGTCACCACACATTCATCAACACATGATCTACAGTCACCAAACATTCATCAACACATGATCTACAGCCACCAAACATTCATCAACACATGATCTACAGTCACCAAACATTCATCAACACATGATCTACAGTCACCAAACATTCATCAACACATGATCTACAGTGTAGGACTGCTCCGGAAGCATTCCTGTTACTTCAAAGAAAGCGAATGAGCATTAAAATATTCACTGGTAGTTTAATGAAAACTCCAAAAAAGGTCTACAGTGTATATAATTCTCTTTCATTCAACATACTTTGAGATTTGAAAAGATCATGTTTTTATCATTGTCTGACTGATAATAAAAAACTTTCAGATATTTGTATTGGTAATATCTGTCACTAAGTCGATGCAGGATTTGTGTTTGAAGTACCAATTATTTCAGAAGAATGACTGCTAGATAATTACCATGTGTCTATAGCTTTCAGTTTGAAAACTCCAATGAGAGGAAAGCCTGACTAAGGACTGACAGATGCATGCTAATATGTACTACTAACGTTGTTTGTGCTGGGTCTCTGTACTTACATTTCCTGTGTGTACCGTTCCTCCGGGGGTCTCTGTACTTACATTTCCTGTGTGTACCTTTCCTCCGCGGGTCTCTGTACTTACAGTTCCTGTGTGTACCTTTCCTCCGCGGGTCTCTGTACTTACATTTCCTGTGTGTACCGTTCCTCCGGGAGTCTCTGTACTTACACTTCCTGTGTGTACCGTTCCTCCCCGGGTCTCTGTACTAACAGTTCCTGTGTGTACCATTCCTCCTCGGGTCTCTGTACTTACATTTCCAGTGTGTACCGTTCCCCCGGGGGTCTCTGTACTTACATTTCCTGTGTGTACCATTCCTCCGCGGGTCTCTGTACTTACATTTCCTGTGTGTACCATTCCTCCACGGGTCTCTGTACTTACATTTCCTGTGTGTACCGTTCCCCGGGGGTCTCTGTACTTACATTTTCAGTGTGTACTGTTCCTCTGGGGGTCTCTGTACTTACAGTTCCTGTTTGTACCGTTCCTCTGGGGGTCTCTGTACTTACACTTCCTGTGTGTACCATTCCTCCGGGGGTCTCTGTACTTACATTTCCTGTGTGTACCTTTCCTCTGGGGGTCTCTGTACTTACATTTCCTGTGTGTACCTTTCCTCCGGGGGTCTCTGTACTTACACTTCCTGTGTGTACTTTTCCTCCGGGTGTCTCTGTACTTACATTTCCTGTGTGTACCGTTCCTCCAGGGGTCTCTGTACTTACACTTCCTGTGTGTACCGTACCTCCGGGGGTCTCTGTACTTACATTTCCTGTGTGTACCTTTCCTCCGGGGGTCTCTGTACTTACATTTCCTGTGTGTACCTTTCCTCCGCAGGTCTCTGTACTTACATTTCCTGTGTGTACCGTTCCTCCGGGGGTCTCTGTACTTACATTTCCTATGTGTACCTTTCCTCTGGGGTTCTCTGTACTTACATTTCCTGTGGGCACCTTTCCTCCGGGGGTCTCTGTACTTACAGTTCCTGTGTGTACCGTTCCTCCGGGGGTCTCTATACTTACATTTCCTGTGTGTACCTTTCCTCCGGGGGTCTCTGTACTTACAGTTCCTGTGTGTACCGTTCCTCCAGGGGGGGCTCTGTACTTACAGTTCCTGTGTGTACCTTTCCTCCGGGGGTCTCTGTACTTACATTTCCTGTGTGTACCGTTCCTCCGGGGTCTCTGTACTTACAGTTCCTGTGTGTACCGTTCCTCTGCAGGTCTCTCCTGGTTCCATAACGACACTGTTTCTTTGTTATTATCACAGAACACCTAGACAGAACAATACAACATTACACGGGTGATACAATGTCATGGAAATGTGACCGATACAATAGTATAGAAATAAGCCTCATACTAGTCGATATGTGGTCAGGAATTTGGTTTGTTTGTGTTTTAAGGATGTGCCAGGTTTAAGTTGTGGGAGAGAGCTACAGTGCTCGGTAAAAAAATCACCAATCTAAGACTTGAACCTGGCAACGGCCTGACATACAACTCAAATCTGCAACCAGTGGTGGAGGGCTAGTGGTAGCAGAATGTCAGACACCTTAACCACTTGGCCACCAGGCAACAACCCAGTGGTGGAGGGCTAGTGGTAGCAGAATGTCAGACACCTTAACCACTTGGCCACCATGACCCAGTGGTGGAGGGCTAGTGGTAGCAGAATGTCAGACACCTTACCAACTTGGCCACTACAGTGTCATAAAATAGTGAGCACATGTATGTATGATTCACTAATTACCACCAAGAGTTATAAAAGACATTTTGAAAGATGACATAACACACACATATGCTGCACCTTTTAAATTTAGTAATAGATACAATATGCCGAAAAAATGTTTTAAACTGCATCATACAACTGTTTTGTCCTCCTAGGACTCTTCAGTGATGCTAGGGGCCAAACGGTGGGAATCCAAAATCTCTAAACTAATGTAGAAGCAGAAGGGTCATATGTGTAAAAGCCCTTTAATTTATGAATTTAGAAGTAAAATTAAACTAGTTCTGTATAATTTAAAATCATGGACTACGAAAATATGTATATTATTTACTGTGACACTACTCAAATGAGATTAACTGTGGCTATGGATGCTCCAGCACACCTCGGGGACTAAACCATTTTTATATGCTAAACACTGCACATATTTAAATAACAAATTACTTATTTTTGGTCAAAATGGCATAAAAACTTCAACCATACAGTCATCTGACAATCAATTTAACTTTTTGTTTGTAATTGTGAAATTGTTAAAAGATACATTGGACTCCACTTAATATCACTCCTGTTAATATCACATTCCTCCTTATATCATGTTTTTCCCAAGCACCATTTCTCTCTATATATAATCTATGTAATTTTATTTGGTTAATATCATGTATTTTGAGGTGAATTCCTCTTAATGTCACATTTTTTTAACCAATCACATAAAATATCCAAAAATTATGTCATTTCCATTGATTTCAGATACAACTTGTACAAAATGTTGCATAGAAAATAAAAAATAACCCCAAAAATGTTTTTTAATTGAAATAATGTTATCTATTTTTATTGAAACATATTCATATGTACATTGAATAGCTTACTTATAGTTATGGAGATTGGAAATGCACTAGATTTAGTGGAAAAACATGTTTCTCTTAATGTCACATTCCTGTTAATATCATGTTTTTGTCTGACAAATGCAACATGATATAAAGAGGAGTGCACTGTATTACCATATTTGACTCCTGTGACCATGTTAGAGGGTAAATGAACAAACTTGGTATTCCTTCATCTCAGCATGCTAACCAGCAAAATAGCAGTACCCTTGGACCTTGAGTTACTGATAAGAAGCATTTGACAGATGTTGGACCCCTGTAACCTTGAAAGTAGGTCAAGGTCAATCATTGGAACAAACTTGGAAGCCCAAAGCATATTGCAGGTCAAACATCAGTACCCTGGGCCTTTTGGCCGTTTAGACATTTCTTGAAGATTTTTAACACATGTTACATTTGATCCCTGTGACTTTGAAAGAGGGTCGTTGTCATTTATTCATACAAACCTGGTAGCCCTTCATTCAAGCATGCTACTGACCATATATCAGAACCCTGGGGCTTTTGGTTATTGAGAAGAGGTTGCTCGAAGATTTGAACACATTTGACCTCTGTGACCTTGAAAGAAGGTCCAGGTATTTCATTTTAACAAACCTGGTAGCCCTTCATTCAAGCATGCTACTGACCATATATCAGAACCCTGGGGCTTTTGGTTATTGAGAAGAGGTTGCTGGAAGATTTTAACACATTTGACCTCTGTGACCTTGAAAGAAGGTCCAGGTATTTCATTTTAACAAACTTGGTAGCCTTCACCCCAGCATGCTTCATGCATTAATATCAGCATTCTAGGCCTTTCATACTGTACACTACAGAAATCTCTAAGATATGTACTATACACTACAGAAATCTCTAAGATATGTACTATACACTACAGAAATCTCTAAGGTATGTACTGTACACTACAGAAATCTCTAAGATACATACTGTACACTACAGAAATCTCTAAGATACGTACTGTACACTACAGAAATCTCTAAGATACGTACTGCACACTACAGAAATCTCTAAGATACATACTGTACACTACAGAAATCTCTAAGGTATGTACTATACACTACAAAAATCTCTAAGATACGTACTGTACACTACAGAAATCTCTAAGATACGTACTGTACACTGTACAGAAATCTCTAAGATACGTACTGTACACTGTACAGAAATCTCTAAGATACGTACTGTACACTACAGAAATCTCTAAGATACATACTGTACACAGTACAGAAATCTCTCAGATACGTACTGTACACTACAGAAATCTCTAAGATACGTACTGTACACTACAGAAATCTCTAAGATACATACTGTACACTACAGAAATCTCTAAGATACGTACTGTACACTACAGAAATCTCTAAGATACATACTGTACACTTTACGAAATCTCTAAGATACACACTGTACACTGTACAGAAATCTCTAAGATACGTACTGTACACTACAGAAATCTCTAAGATACGTACTGTACACTACAGAAATCTCTAAGATATGTACTGTTCACTACAGAAATCTCTAAGATACATACTGTACACTACAGAAATCTCTAAGATACGTACTGTACACTACAGAAATCTCTAAGATACGTACTGTACACTACAGAAATCTCTAAAATACATACTGTACACTGTACAGAAATCTCTAAGATACGTACTGTACACTACAGAAATCTCTAAGATACATACTGTACACTACAGAAATCTCTAAGATACATACTGTACACTGTACAGAAATCTCTAAGATACGTACTGTACACTACAGAAATCTCTAAGATACGTACTGTTCACTGTACAGAAATCTCTAAGATATGTACTGTACACTGTACAGAAATCTCTAAGATACGTACTGTACACTGTACAGAAATCTCTAAGATACATACTGTACACTGTACAGTAATCTCTAAGATATGTACTGTACACTACAGAAATCTCTAAGATACATACTGTACACTACAAAAATCTCTAAGATACATACTGTACACTGTACAGAAATCTCTAAGATACAAATTGTACACTACAGAAATCTCTAAGGTATGTACTGTACACTACAGAAATCTCTAAGATACGTACTGTACACTACAGAAATCTCTAAGATACATACTGTACACTGTACAGAAATCTCTAAGATACAAACTGTACACTACAGAAATCTCTATGGTATGTACTGTACACTACAGAAATCTCTAAGATACATACTGTACACTGTACAGAAATCTCTAAGATATGTACTGTACACTACAGAAATCTCTAAGGTATGTACTGTACACTGTACAGAAATCTCTAAGATATGTACTGTACACTACAGAAATCTCTAAGGTATGTACTGTACACTGTACAGAAATCTCTAAGATATGTACAGTACACTACAGAAATCTCTAAGGTATGTACTGTACACTGTACAGAAATCTCTAAGATACGTACTGTACACTACAGAAATATCTAAGATACATACTGTACACTGTACAGTAATCTCTAAGATATGTACTATACACTACAAAAATCTCTAAGATACATACTGTACACTACAGAAATCTCTAAGATACATACTGTACACTGTACAGAAATCTCTAAGATACGTACTGTACACTGTACAGAAATCTCTAAGGTATGTACTGTACACTACAGAAATCTCTAAGATACGTACTGTACACTGTACAGAAATCTCTAAGGTATGTACTGTACACTGTACAGAAATCTCTAAGATACGTACTGTACACTGTACAGAAATCTCTAAGATACGTACTGTTCACTGTACAGAAATCTCTAAGATACGTACTGTACACTGTACAGAAATCTCTAAGATACGTACTGTACACTGTACAGAAATCTCTAAGATACATACTGTACACTGTACAGTAATCTCTAATATATGTACTGTACACTACAGAAATCTCTAAGATACATACTGTACACTACAGAAATCTCTAAGATACATACTGTACACTGTACAGAAATCTCTAAGATACAAATTGTACACTACAGAAACATCTAAGGTATGTACTGTACACTACAGAAATCTCTAAGATACGTACTGTTCACTGTACAGAAATCTCTAAGATACGTACTGAACACTGTACAGAAATCTCTAAGATACGTACTGTACACTGTACAGAAATCTCTAAGATACATACTGTACACTGTACAGTAATCTCTAAGATATGTACTGTACACTACAGAAATCTCTAAGATACGTACTGTACACTACAGAAATCTCTAAGATACATACTGTACACTGTACAGTAATCTCTAAGATACAAATTGTACACTACAGAAATCTCTAAGGTATGTACTGTACACTACAGAAATCTCTAAGATACGTACTGTACACTACAGAAATCTCTAAGATACAAATTGTACACTACAGAAATCTCTAAGGTATGTACTGTACACTACAGAAATCTCTAAGATACGTACTGTACACTACAGAAATCTCTAAGATACATACTGTACACTGTACAGAAATATCTAAGATACAAACTGTACACTACAGAAATCTCTATGGTATGTACTGTACACTACAGAAATCTCTAAGATACATACTGTACACTGTACAGAAATCTCTAAGGTATGTACTGTACACTGTACAGAAATCTCTAAGATACGTACTGTACACTGTACAGAAATCTCTAAGATACATACTGTACACTGTACAGTAATCTCTAAGATACATACTGTACACTGTACAGTAATCTCTAAGATACGTACTGTACATTACAGAAATCTCTAAGATACATACTGTACACTACAGAAATCTCTAAGATACATACTGTACACTGTACAGAAATCTCTAAGATACAAATTGTACACTACAGAAATCTCTAAGGTATGTACTGTACACTACAGAAATCTCTAAGATACGTACTGTACACTACAGAAATCTCTAAGATACATACTGTACACTGTACAGAAATCTCTAAGATACAAACTGTACACTACAGAAATCTCTATGGTATGTACTGTACACTACAGAAATCTCTAAGATACATACTGTACACTGTACAGAAATCTCTAAGATACAAACTGTACACTACAGAAATCTCTATGGTATGTACTGTACACTACAGAAATCTCTAAGATACATACTGTACACTGTACAGAAATCTCTAAGGTATGTACTGTACACTATACAGAAATCTCTAAGATATGTACTGTACACTACAGAAATCTCTAAGGTATGTACTGTACACTGTACAGAAATCTCTAAGATATGTACTGTACACTACAGAAATCTCTAAGGTATGTACTGTACACTGTACAGAAATCTCTAAGATACGTACTGTACACTACAGAAATCTCTAAGATATGTACTGTACATTACAGAAATCTCTAAGATACATACTGTACACTGTACAGAAATCTCTAAGATACGTACTGTACACTACAGAAATATCTAAGATACATACTGTACACTGTACAGTAATCTCTAAGATATGTACTATACACTACAAAAATCTCTAAGATACATACTGTACACTGTACAGAAATCTCTAAGATACATACTGTACACTGTACAGAAATCTCTAAGATACGTACTGTACACTGTACAGAAATCTCTAAGGTATGTACTGTACACTACAGAAATCTCTAAGATACGTACTGTACACTGTACAGAAATCTCTAAGGTATGTACTGTACACTGTACAGAAATCTCTAAGATACGTACTGCACACTACAGAAATCTCTAAGATACGTACTGTACACTACAGAAATCTCTAAGATACGTACTGTACACTACAGAAATCTCTAAGATACATACTGTACACTACAGAAATCTCTAAGTTATGTACTGTACTCTACAGAAATCTCTAAGATACATACTGTACACTGTACAGAAATCTCTAAGATACATACTGTACACTGTACAGAAATCTCTAAGGTATGTACTGTACAGAAATCTCTAAGATACGTACTGTACACTACAGAAATCTCTAAGATACATACTGTACACTGTACAGAAATCTCTAAGATACGTACTGTACACTGTACAGAAATCTCTAAGATATATACTACACTACAGAAATCTCTAAGATACGTACTGTACACTGTGGAGTTTGGCAGGCCTTTGTTATACAGTATAACTCATATCTGAAACCTGCAACATAGAAAACAAACCAGTAATGTAAGAAATCTATAACAATGAGCAGTTTAAACTAGATAGCATTGAACAGTTCAAGAAACTCAAAACATTGAACAGTTCAAGAAACTCAAAACATTGAACTGTTCAAGAAACTCAAAACATTGAACTGTTCAAGAAACTCAAAACATTGAACAGTTCAAGAAACTCAAAACATTGAACATTTCAAGAACTCTAAAATAATAAATAAACTATAACATTGAACAGTTTCAGATACCATATATTACTGAGCAGTTTAAGATACTTATAATATTGAACAGTTTATCATATCTATAACATTGAACTGTATACAGTTAATTCATGCCCTTTCAGTCAATAGTCAAAACTGTTTTCCCGAGGTGTTGGGACCAACATGGTGAACTATTTCCCAAGGCCGGAGGCCACGGTAGGTGTATAGCACCAATTTACACCGTTGGAATTATTTCTTTGCCTTATTTATAAAATTTTAAGTAATTCATATCCTATAAATATTCGTTTGTAAGGATCCAGTGTTATTTGGAAAACTACGGTTTATATTACTTCTTCGACCCATACAGTGAAACCTTGATATAATGCCCTTACTTATACAGTAAATCTTGTTATAATGTCCCTTACTTATACAGTAAAACCTTGATATAATGCCCCTTACTTATACAGTAAAACCTTGATATAATGTCCCTTACTTATACAGTAAAACCTTGATATAATGCCCTTACTTATACAGTAAATCTTGTTATAATGTCTCTTACCTACACAGTAAACTTTGATATAATGCCCCTAAGTTATACAGTAAATCTTGATATCATGCCCCTTACATGTACAGTAAAACCTTGATATAATGCCCCTTACCTATACAGTAAATCTTGATATGATGCCCCTTACTTATACAGTTAACATTGATATAATGGTCCTTACTTATACAGTAAACCTGATATAATGCCCCTTACTTATACAGTAAACCTTGATATGATGCCCCTTACTTATACAGTAAAACCTTGATATAATGCCCCTTACTTATACAGTAAAACCTTGATATGATGCCCCTTACTTATACAGTAAACCTTGATATAATTCCCCTTACTTGTACAGTAAACCTTGATATGATGCCCCTTACTTATACAGTAAAACCTTGATATGATGCCCCTTACTTATACAGTAAAACCTTGATATAATGCCCCTTACTTATACAGTAAAACCTTGATATAATGTCCCTTACTTGTACAGTAAACCTTGATATAATGCCCCTTACTTATACAGTAAAACCTTGATATAATGCCCCTTACTTATACAGTAAACCTTGATATAATGCCCCTTACTTCTACAGTAAAACCTTGATATAATGCCCCTTACTTATACAGTAAAACCTTGATATAATGCCCCTTACTTATACAGTAAACCTTGATATAATGGTCCTTACTTATACAGTAAACCTTGATATAATGCCCCTTACTTATACAGTAAAACCTTGATATAATGCCCCTTACTTATACAGTAAAACCTTGATATAATGTCCCTTACTTATACAGTAAACCTTGATACGATGCCACTTAATTATACAGTAAACCTTGATATCATGCCCCTTACTTATACAGTAAACTTTGATATAATGGTCCTTACTTATACAGTAAATCTTGATATCATGCCCCTTACTTATACAGTAAAACCTTGATATAATACCACTTACTTAAACAGTAACACCTTGATATAATGCCACTTACTTATACAGTAAACCTTGATATAATGGTCCTTACTTATACAGTAAATCTTGATATCATGCCCCTTACTTATA
Source organism: Mimachlamys varia (assembly GCA_947623455.1). Classification (NCBI taxonomy): domain Eukaryota; kingdom Metazoa; phylum Mollusca; class Bivalvia; order Pectinida; family Pectinidae; genus Mimachlamys; species Mimachlamys varia. Next base: position 37,996,902 of record OX392544.1, on the reverse strand, counting down.
CAGTAAAACCTTGATATAATGCCCCTAACTTATACAGTAAACCTTGATATAATGCCCCTTACTTATACAGTAAACCTAGACATAATGGTCCTTACTTATACAGTAAATCTTGATATCACGCCCCTAACTTATACAGTAAAACCTTGATATAATGCCACTTACTTATACAGTAAAACTTTGATATACTGCCCCTTACTTATACAGTCAAATCTTGATATAATGCCCCTTACTTATACAGTAAAACCTTGATATAATGTCCCTTACTTATACAGTAAACCTTGATACGATGCCACTTAATTATACAGTAAACCTTGATATAATGTCCCTTAATTATACAGTAAACCTTGATATAATGCCCCTTACTTATACAGTAAATCTTGATATCATGCCCCTTACTTATACAGTAAACTTTGATATAATGGTCCTTACTTATACAGTAAATCTTGATATCATGCCCCTTACTTATACAGTAAAACCTTGATATAATACCACTTACTTAAACAGTAACACCTTGATATAATGCCCCTTACTTATACAGTAAACCTTGATATAATGGTCCTTACTTATACAGTAAATCTTGATATCATGCCCCTTACTTATACAGTAAACTTTGATATAATGTCCCTTACTTATACAGTAAACCTTGATATAATACCCCTTACTTATACAGTAAACCTTGATATAATGTCCCTTACTTATACAGTAAACCTTGATATAATGTCCCTTACTTATACAGTAAAACCTTGATATGATGCCCCTTACTTATACAGTAAACCTTGATATAATGTCCCTTACTTATACAGTAAACCTTGATATAATGGTCCTTACTTATACAGTAAATCTTGATATCATGCCCCTAACTTATACAGTAAAACCTTGATATAATGCCACTTACTTATACAGTGAAACTTTGATATACTGCCCCTTACTTATACAGTCAAATCTTGATATAATGCCCCTTACTGATACAGTAAAACCTTGATATAATGCCCCTTACTTATACAGTAAACCTTGAAATAATGCCCCTTACTTATACAGTAAAACCTTGATATGATGCCCCTTACTTATACAGTAAAACCTTGATATGATGCCCCTTACTTATACAGTAAACCTTGATATGATGCCCCTTACTTATACAGTAAAACCTTGATATGATGCCCCTTACTTATACAGTAAACCTTGACATAATGCCCCTTACTTATACAGTAAAACCTTGATATAATGCCCCTTACTTATACAGTAAAACCTTGATATAATATCCCTTACTTATACAGTAAAACCTTGATATAATGCCCCTTACTTATACAGTAAAACCTTGATATGATGCCCCTTACTTATACAGTAAACCTTGACATAATGCCCCTTACTTATACAGTAAACCTTGATATAATGCCCCTTACTTATACAGTAAACCTTGACATAATGGTCCTTACTTATACAGTAAATCTTGATATCATGCCCCTAACTTATACAGTAAAACCTTGATATAATGCCACTTATTTATACAGTTAACCTTGATATGATGCCCCTTCTTTATACAGTAAAACCTTGATATAATGCCCCTTACTTATACAGTAAACTTTGATATAATGGTCCTTACTTATACAGTAAATCTTGATATCATGCCCCTTACTTATACAGTAAAACCTTGATATAATACCACTTACTTAAACAGTAACACCTTGATATAATGCCACTTACTTATACAGTAAACCTTGATATAATGGTCCTTACTTATACAGTAAATCTTGATATCATGCCCCTTACTTATACAGTAAAACCTTGATATAATGCCCCTAACTTATACAGTAAACCTTGATATAATGCCCCTTACTTATACAGTAAACCTAGACATAATGGTCCTTACTTATACAGTAAATCTTGATATCACGCCCCTAACTTATACAGTAAAACCTTGATATAATGCCACTTACTTATACAGTAAAACTTTGATATACTGCCCCTTACTTATACAGTCAAATCTTGATATAATGCCCCTTACTTATACAGTAAAACCTTGATATAATGTCCCTTACTTATACAGTAAACCTTGATACGATGCCACTTAATTATACAGTAAACCTTGATATAATGTCCCTTAATTATACAGTAAACCTTGATATAATGCCCCTTACTTATACAGTAAATCTTGATATCATGCCCCTTACTTATACAGTAAACTTTGATATAATGGTCCTTACTTATACAGTAAATCTTGATATCATGCCCCTTACTTATACAGTAAAACCTTGATATAATACCACTTACTTAAACAGTAACACCTTGATATAATGCCCCTTACTTATACAGTAAACCTTGATATAATGGTCCTTACTTATACAGTAAATCTTGATATCATGCCCCTTACTTATACAGTAAACTTTGATATAATGTCCCTTACTTATACAGTAAACCTTGATATAATACCCCTTACTTATACAGTAAACCTTGATATAATGTCCCTTACTTATACAGTAAACCTTGATATAATGTCCCTTACTTATACAGTAAAACCTTGATATGATGCCCCTTACTTATACAGTAAACCTTGATATAATGTCCCTTACTTATACAGTAAACCTTGATATAATGGTCCTTACTTATACAGTAAATCTTGATATCATGCCCCTAACTTATACAGTAAAACCTTGATATAATGCCACTTACTTATACAGTGAAACTTTGATATACTGCCCCTTACTTATACAGTCAAATCTTGATATAATGCCCCTTACTGATACAGTAAAACCTTGATATAATGCCCCTTACTTATACAGTAAACCTTGAAATAATGCCCCTTACTTATACAGTAAAACCTTGATATGATGCCCCTTACTTATACAGTAAAACCTTGATATGATGCCCCTTACTTATACAGTAAACCTTGATATGATGCCCCTTACTTATACAGTAAAACCTTGATATGATGCCCCTTACTTATACAGTAAACCTTGACATAATGCCCCTTACTTATACAGTAAAACCTTGATATAATGCCCCTTACTTATACAGTAAAACCTTGATATAATATCCCTTACTTATACAGTAAAACCTTGATATAATGCCCCTTACTTATACAGTAAAACCTTGATATGATGCCCCTTACTTATACAGTAAACCTTGACATAATGCCCCTTACTTATACAGTAAACCTTGATATAATGCCCCTTACTTATACAGTAAACCTTGACATAATGGTCCTTACTTATACAGTAAATCTTGATATCATGCCCCTAACTTATACAGTAAAACCTTGATATAATGCCACTTATTTATACAGTTAACCTTGATATGATGCCCCTTCTTTATACAGTAAAACCTTGATATAATGTCCCTTACTTATACAGTAAACCTTGATACGATGCCACTTAATTATACAGTAAAACCTTGATATGATGCCCCTTACTTATACAGTAAAACCTTGATATGATGCCCCTTACTTATACAGTAAACCTTGATATAATTCCCCTTACTTGTACAGTAAACCTTGATATGATGCCCCTTACTTATACAGTAAAACCTTGATATGATGCCCCTTACTTATACAGTAAAACCTTGATATAATGCCCCTTACTTATACAGTAAAACCTTGATATAATGTCCCTTACTTGTACAGTAAACCTTGATATAATGCCCCTTACTTATACAGTAAAACCTTGATATAATGCCCCTTACTTATACAGTAAACCTTGATATAATGCCCCTTACTTATACAGTAAAACCTTGATATAATGCCCCTTACTTATACAGTAAAACCTTGATATAATGCCCCTTACTTATACAGTAAACCTTGATATAATGGTCCTTACTTATACAGTAAACCTTGATATAATGCCCCTTACTTATACAGTAAAACCTTGATATAATGCCCCTTACTTATACAGTAAAACCTTGATATAATGTCCCTTACTTATACAGTAAACCTTGATACGATGCCACTTAATTATACAGTAAACCTTGATATAATGTCCCTTAATTATACAGTAAACCTTGATATAATGCCCCTTACTTATACAGTAAATCTTGATATCATGCCCCTTACTTATACAGTAAACTTTGATATAATGGTCCTTACTTATACAGTAAATCTTGATATCATGCCCCTTACTTATACAGTAAAACCTTGATATAATACCACTTACTTAAACAGTAACACCTTGATATAATGCCACTTACTTATACAGTAAACCTTGATATAATGGTCCTTACTTATACAGTAAATCTTGATATCATGCCCCTTACTTATACAGTAAAACCTTGATATAATGCCCCTAACTTATACAGTAAACCTTGATATAATGCCCCTTACTTATACAGTAAACCTAGACATAATGGTCCTTACTTATACAGTAAATCTTGATATCACGCCCCTAACTTATACAGTAAAACCTTGATATAATGCCACTTACTTATACAGTAAAACTTTGATATACTGCCCCTTACTTATACAGTCAAATCTTGATATAATGCCCCTTACTTATACAGTAAAACCTTGATATAATGTCCCTTACTTATACAGTAAACCTTGATACGATGCCACTTAATTATACAGTAAACCTTGATATAATGTCCCTTAATTATACAGTAAACCTTGATATAATGCCCCTTACTTATACAGTAAATCTTGATATCATGCCCCTTACTTATACAGTAAACTTTGATATAATGGTCCTTACTTATACAGTAAATCTTGATATCATGCCCCTTACTTATACAGTAAAACCTTGATATAATACCACTTACTTAAACAGTAACACCTTGATATAATGCCCCTTACTTATACAGTAAACCTTGATATAATGGTCCTTACTTATACAGTAAATCTTGATATCATGCCCCTTACTTATACAGTAAACTTTGATATAATGTCCCTTACTTATACAGTAAACCTTGATATAATACCCCTTACTTATACAGTAAACCTTGATATAATGTCCCTTACTTATACAGTAAACCTTGATATAATGTCCCTTACTTATACAGTAAAACCTTGATATGATGCCCCTTACTTATACAGTAAACCTTGATATAATGTCCCTTACTTATACAGTAAACCTTGATATAATGGTCCTTACTTATACAGTAAATCTTGATATCATGCCCCTAACTTATACAGTAAAACCTTGATATAATGCCACTTACTTATACAGTGAAACTTTGATATACTGCCCCTTACTTATACAGTCAAATCTTGATATAATGCCCCTTACTGATACAGTAAAACCTTGATATAATGCCCCTTACTTATACAGTAAACCTTGAAATAATGCCCCTTACTTATACAGTAAAACCTTGATATGATGCCCCTTACTTATACAGTAAAACCTTGATATGATGCCCCTTACTTATACAGTAAACCTTGATATGATGCCCCTTACTTATACAGTAAAACCTTGATATGATGCCCCTTACTTATACAGTAAACCTTGACATAATGCCCCTTACTTATACAGTAAAACCTTGATATAATGCCCCTTACTTATACAGTAAAACCTTGATATAATATCCCTTACTTATACAGTAAAACCTTGATATAATGCCCCTTACTTATACAGTAAAACCTTGATATGATGCCCCTTACTTATACAGTAAACCTTGACATAATGCCCCTTACTTATACAGTAAACCTTGATATAATGCCCCTTACTTATACAGTAAACCTTGACATAATGGTCCTTACTTATACAGTAAATCTTGATATCATGCCCCTAACTTATACAGTAAAACCTTGATATAATGCCACTTATTTATACAGTTAACCTTGATATGATGCCCCTTCTTTATACAGTAAAACCTTGATATAATGTCCCTTACTTATACAGTAAAACCTTGATATAATGTCCCTTACTTATACAGTAAAACCTTGATATAATGCCCCTTACTTATACAGTAAAACCTTGATATGATGCCCCTTACTTATACAGTAAACCTTGATATAATGCCCCTTACTTATACAGTAAATCTTGATATAATGCCCCTTACTTATACAGTTATCCTTGATATAATGGTCCTTACTTATACAGTAAACCTTGATATAATGCCCCTTACTTGTACAGTAAACCTTGATATGATGCCCCTTACTTATACAGTAAACCTTGATATAATGCCCCTTACTTGTACAGTAAACCTTGGTATACTGCCCCTTACTTATACAGTAAAACCTTGATATGATGTCCCTTACTTATACAGTAATACCATGATATAATGCCCCTTACTTATACAGTAAAACCTTGATATAATGCCCCTTACTTATACAGTAAAACCTTGATATAATGTCCCTTACTTATACAGTAAAACCTTGATATAATGCCCCTTACTTATACAGTAAACCTTGATATAATGCCACTTACTTATACAGTAAACCTTGATATAATGTCCCTTACTTATACAGTAAACCTTGATATAATGTCCCTTACTTATACAGTAAACCTTGATATAATGCCACTTACTTATACAGTAAACTGTGATATAATGCCCCTAAGTATTTATACATTTTTCGACATACATGTATTTCTTTTGGTGGTGACCAGACTAGATTAGTGAAGCACCAAGATTTGTTCTAAGATCAATATATATATTTCTCCCATACTTCATTGGTTCGTTCCCATTTTTGCTAGGGAAAAGATAGCTCACAAGTGCAGTTTTTCTTCAACATTCCTATCACTTAATGCTGAACATCACAAATTTCATCAAACAATTTGCATCGGCCATTGATGCTCGATGGTATGATTCACATTTCAACCTATTTTATGTTAGGAGAGTGTGGGAAAAAAATTAGCAAACTTTGGGATAAGTTTTATTAATTTCAGCAATTGGCAAAACCTCATGATAAAATTCATAAACCTTAACCTCGGGATGAGATTTCTCAGTATACATCACACAGGGGTGATAAGATTCTACAAATCTTCACCTACAAGTTTGTTTCTCATTTATTTACACTGATATGGTGTTTGAAGTATCTATAGTTCATCCTTTTACTCATCGTCGGATACCCACGGTTGATCTCGCTTCGCTAACTCACTCATCACCCGTGGACAAACTCGCCGAGAAATCCTCGTAGGTAATTAATATGTACGAAGCATATGATTGGTTCCAGTGCAGTTTCGCGATGGGATTTTAAACCAATCAGAATTAGCGTTATATAATCTATACGGAAGCATAACTTAGATAAGTAGCACTGTATTGTTCTTGACTTGTTTTGAAGTCAACGACCTGTAAGACTTGTCTCATATGATTTTTAAACAAAATTCACAAGACTTAATTGACGCCGCCATCGTTGTAAACACGTCTTCTACTCGCCGTTTACACGCTTTCTCATGGGCGCAGCCATTGTTGTGTATGGTGTACCACGAAACGGGTCTTCAAACTGGAAAGTTCCGATTTTCTGATTGGTCCGTTCTAATATACGAATTACCATATTTTACGAGGATTTCTCGGCGAGTTTGCCCACGGGTGATGAGTGAGTTAGCGAAGCGAGATCAACCGTGGGTATCCGACGATGCCTTTTACTCAGTACAGAGTATATATATATGTAGCTTTTTATAAAAAATCATTTTCATTTTCTTACCTTTAATGTAATTCAGAGAGTCCAATATCACAATATCTTCTTTGCTTATGTGTCTGGAAGAAAGACATATTGAATATGATATTTAGGATATTCAATGGTTTCCCATTAATATCAAATATATTTCATGGGTACTGGTATGCATTTTTTTATTTTTTCATTTTCATGAATATGAAGCCCGAGTGAAAATATTTCTAAAAAATCTTCTTTAAGAGCAATACTCTATTACATTCTGCAAATCTACATCTTGGATATTCTGGGGGTTGTCAACCTCTGGATATGGTGGATGATTCAAGGGTTGTAGAGTACAGATCGTAGGTGATCGTAACCCCAGGATATAGATGATGATTCCAGGGGTTAGAGAGCGTTGGTTAAATTCCCAGCCCGGCCACAACAATATACCTCACCTTTGAACAGCTGACTTCAAAGTGCCACGTGTCTCCTTTTCATGCTTCGAGTCTACAAGTCAAATAAAATTGTCACAACACAAATTTATTTTCATCTTCTTCCCTTAACAGGAGATGGCCATATATGGCTCTTGATAGAGCGTTTTAATTTTCTCATCATGACATTGTGTACAAAAGACAATTTTGAAATGAAAGAGAGAAAAAGACAAACGTGTACGCTTTTGATATTCCATTATGATATTCTAGGATATCATAATGGAATATCAAAAGCGTACACGTAAATTCATACAGATGAAATGTGCAGTAGACAAGTACCAGAATACAACGAACTGTCAAATCCGTCAAAACTGGTGACTCGACCGAATATTTGGGTACTTACCTGCGTACACTAAGTTTCTGTCTACTCCAATAGAGTGGTCGCTAATCACCGTCACGGATCTCTGGCTCTGTGTTTCTAAATATTGTTTTATCTCCTCGGTTCGCGTGCTTTTCCCGCTGCAAGGAAACCCACACACGACGATGCACGGCATGATTCAAGACGACACGATACACACGACAGTAAAATGGTAAATTCCAGAGAAATCCGAAAATACGGAAGTTCCTTCGACACACCTTTAGAATTTAGCTGTTGGAGGGGGAATTGCGCGGGAAAGAGAAATTATTTCGCGCCGTAGACGGGTATGATAGAGGTGGGTCTACTGGAAGAACAAATTGAACCGGCTGCCAAGAAGTCGAAGACAATGCCTCTTGACAACGTTATTCTCAAGTTCGCTAAAGTGACTGAAAATGCCTTAACACCGACCCGGGGTTCAAAACTCGCTGCAGGATATGATTTGTATAGGTAAACAACGTAAGACTAGCGCCAGGTTCAGACATCGATTGTTGTTGTGTGATCATAAAATGTTTGTTAAAATCAAATTTCCAAACTTCTTCTTTGGTTAAATCAATTTTCACTTGATTTTGAAAATGTGTCAGTTGGTAATGCTAATGAAATTTAGAATGTTATAAGGTACAGTAAACATAATAATTTTGGCATCTTCGAATTCCGAGTATGGATTTGTTACTAAGAATAGCTCAAATCACTTTAAACTCATCTTCATCTTTTTCTATTATTTTTTCTCTCCAAGTGGCATTCATTTATTAAAATATAAATACTATACTTATGTTTATATATTAAGACTTGTGGCTAGGAAAATAACCATATAGATCTACATACATGTAGATAATATAGCGAAATATGAATAATTAAATTTTTTTATAAAAACAAAATTTTCCCATTTTCTTTTTATGTTATTAATCATCTAAAAACATAATGAAAATAATTGCCAAAGTTCAGCTTTATTCGTCAAGCGGTTCAATTTCACCAAAAAAATCGACTGAATCGACATGTAACGTTACACTTAAAGTAAAAAAGAGAAGGTATGCAACTCAGTGGCAGAATATACCTCGACCACGTTACAAAACGGTCATAAAAACTTATATTCCGTTCATACTAGAGAAAGACGATTTTCGGTACTTTCCCGCACGCAAATAAATATAATTTTTATTAATATAGTGTTTACAAATACCGAGTTTCAACTGCTGCCGTACCGATAACCGCGTAAGAAGTCATCTTGAATATTGCTGAAATCAGTTAATCTTAACTAAATCTATAAAAATAATAAATTATTAGGCTTGATTTTCGCATCAAGTTTTGCCGAAAGTTACGTATATTGGGCCTTTAATAGAATCAGAATGGAAACATCTGCAGGTAGAACTGGCATGGATGTCTTCAGAGATTGGTCAATTTTGGGTTGAGTGAGCTTGAATGGTTTTACACTTTTGGCATCAATAACCATTTGGTTGTGGGCTGCTTTCAAGTGGGCCATCATGTTAGTAGTGTTTCCTGAAAGTAATTGAAAATAATTTATTACATTAATTACTTGGGTGCAGTACTGAAATTTCAGTAAATCAACTTTGTCGACATTCAAGCGAAAATTAAAAGTAAAATCTGGTAACTTTTAAATGTGTGTAGCTTTACTTTACTTTATGCCCATATGTTAAACACTGAACAGTTCTAAATAAAAATGAGATAGGTTTGCTTTAGCTTGTGACTTTGGATCCATTAATAAAGTTTCCATTGAACATACCAGATTAATAGAAATAAAAGAAGTCATATGAGACGCTGTTGTTATTATTGTTTATTATTTCCCATCCACAATCTGTATAATACTCAAATAAATTGGTACAGAAATCCAGTATTTGAAACATGTCACCGTAATCCAAAACTAAAGCCATTGTTGTAACATAACAGACCAGTCAGTATTTAACTTTTGGTTTCGTTTACGTTAGCATGAATATCACCGGCAAACATTGAAATTCAAATTGAAACTGAAACAAGTCACTTGATACGCCATCATACGGGAGAAAAACAATACAACTTACCTTTGTTAGCATACGACTTCCGGTAAATGCGGCAAACTGCCGCCTTCATATTAAGGTTCTGTTTATTTGGAGGCCCATCTTTTGCCTTTTCAAATCCAAAATAGTTCCGAACTATTGTGGTATTCGCACCAGGCTGAATAATTCTACCTCATTTACATGTGCTGCCGCCTCGGGTGCCTCCATTTTGTTCAAGCGTACGGGTTAAACAGACGCTTTATAACTGTATGTACACGCGAGTGCGTCAGGCGTTTTCGTGACCGGAACAGTGACTAACACAGAAACCAATGCAGGGCACTTATTCCGGAAACACCACACTTTTTACCGGAGATATTTTCAAAGGAAATTTCACTAATCGATTATGAATATAACAATCGATTGTCGCTGTATTTTGGTAATTTCGATTATAATCGATAATCGGCCCACCACTAGTATTAGGTCGATCTAACACAACCCGATAATTCTTGGTTGAGTGTCCGTCTGTAGCTGGGAAGGGTCTGGGTTTTACATTCTAGCTCTCTTTCTCCTGGTCGATCTAACACAACCAGATCTAGCTCAATTGGTTGAGTGTCCGTCTGTAGCTGGGAAGGGTCTGGGTTTTACATTCTAGCTCTCTTTCTCCTGGTCGATCTAACACAACCAGATCTAGCTCAATTGGTTGAGTGTCCGTCTGTAGCTGGGAAGGGTATTATACAAATATGCTTCAAGGATTGGTAGTGGGTATGTCCCTGCATGTCCATGGGATCATTTTGGAAAATATCAAATAGGGATATAGGCCCTCTGGGCCTCTTGTTTACTTGACTTACGTGTTTTGTTCTATATAGCTAGCTAAATGCTACATGATTGTTATTGTTTTATGTCATTTTCTGTCATTCAACAAAACCATGTTGTGTTCTAGTTTACTTTTTCACTGATCAGTGTTTTTGACACAAACGTAAGTTTGAGTCATTGGTATTACCCTGGGAGGTAGGCGACAAAATCTACGATGCCCTCTGGCGGACACTTCGTTTTGACCAATCACAACATTGCTATACAGTAACTCCGTTATTTTATGCAGTAAATATATGTTAAAACTTGTTCAACTTCATGATAGAAAAAAAAGTTCAGTAAATTTGTTCTATCAAAAAAAAATAGCTTTTAGTTCGTAGTATTTTTGAAGCGAACAGGACAACGATTGTCTTTTTTACATTTTCTCGTCTTGGCTCAAGCTACCATTGCCACTTCACAAACATATGTAATCGCAAAAGAAAATAGTTCCTTTTCTTGCTGACTGAAAAGTCACGCTTTCGTTTCGTAAATATATGACAAAGCAATAGAACATCATTTACAAATTGCATGTTCAGAGTTATGTAATTTGGAATTATTCTATCGAGGTTGCGTAACACATGTGCGCGTTGCATTTCCCGCGGAACGATATCCCCCTACCGCTTTTCTCTGGCGCCATATTGCTGTTTACCTGTGACCCGGAAGAAAAATCTACTTTCCCTCAAGCTCTTTTGCATCATCGACATCTAGAAACGTAAGTGTTGAATTTCTCGGTCTCATGTTACCAGACAGGTTATAGATTTTTTGTAAGTTTCAACAGAATGTCGTTGTTATTTTGTACATTTGAAATCACCAATCCAGCATCCTTTTGTGTCCGCCATCTTTCAGTTATGTCAACAAAATAAAAGGAAGATAAGTAACCCTAGATCTCGGACTGTCAGATGTGTCGTTCTTTAAGATATGTACTTGCATATGATTTGTGAAGTTTGTATATAAAGACCCTGGTATAAAAGTGCGTCCCGTCAATATCACGGTGACGGCATACACAGTGCAGTACGCATAACACGATTGTTGTTTGTTTACAAGTTAAAAACGTAACGACTTTAGCCCTAATTTCCCACTCTATTGAGTTTCGAAATGTCAAATGGACTGCTGTATACTTACGATAGCCTTTTAGAACTATAGATTATATGCTTTTACAGAATGCATATCGGAAGTTTTCGCTTTTACCGTGGCTGTCAGTTTTAATTTGATCCTCTTCACGGATGGTCAAAGGGCAGTAACTCTTAAACAACATTTTGCAATAGAAATGAAGGAAGTGGTATATCTATCGACTGATTGCTGAATTTAACCAAAGATATTAAAGGAAATGGAAATCATATATTCCCACTTTTACAGTGTGTTTTGAACAACTTTTTGATTCATTTTATTTTATCCAGTTGCATGACAATTTGACAAAATTATGTCCACCATTTCATTTCAGTTAAAAAGCTATGCAAAAAAAATTATAACAACAAAACACATAATGTATTGATGTAATAGGAACAACTGTAATAACATTTCTTTAATAACATATTAGTCGTAATCTCGGACAATTTTGTAATACAAAAATAAACCGAAATTGATGGCTGTTGTTTTAGTTGTGGTATCGTTCTCTGTAGGAAATCATCTGCAGCTTGAGGATAGCAAATAATAACATGTAACATATTAGGTCTAGTAACATACTTTGACAATATATAACCACTTCTAAATATCAAATACATTTGGGTTGTAATATTTAATAAGACAGTTCAATGGTGAACTTCGCCGCTGTTCTTTTAACTTTTTTTGCAAATTTTTCCCCCTGGATGATTGAGTGTCTTAGACCTGTTCAGACTGTTTTCTGTCCGCCGTTTTCTTTTAAAAAATGTACATGTTGATAGGAATGATCTCCCATTAGGTGCATTCAAATGAAAAAACAAAAGGCGTGTTCGATCAGTACTTTTTTTTACTGATGGTCAATTAAAATGAATGAAACACAATCGATTGTCGCAATCTGCAAGTGTAAATCGACTGATCAAAAAGTGATTATGACAACCCGGTTCATCGTAAATGCATTTTTCTTTTGAAGGCCCAAAATACGTAACTTTCGGCAAAACTTGAGGCGAAAATCAAGCCTAATAGTAATAACTTATTATATTTATAGATTTAGTTAAGATTAAGTAATAACTGATATCAGCAATATTCAAGATGAATTCTTATGTGGTTACTGGTACAGCAGCAGTTGAAACTCAGTATCTACATCAACCTAGATTATGTGACAGATATGTTGTATGATGTAAACCATCGTTATATTACAAACCTGGTAATCTATATGAAATTAAATGGAAACATGTCTTTTCTGTCTTGTCTTCTGTATCAATTAATAATATTTTCATTTAATTTACAGGTGACAAGTTGACAACAGCCATGGAACCACATTGAGAAAGAGCTTCGAGCTCGAGGGCGACAACAAAATGAAATACAGAAATGCCAAATGGACAGTTTAAGAAATCCACAACTGTAACTTTTCAGCAAACTTCATTATATAAAATTAATATTTACATTACTAGGAGCAATTCAGGAAAGTGTTACATAATCTGCCAATTTCATACTTGAACAAATTAATAGATAATGAAAGATGTTTGCATTCTTGAGATGATCTTGAGAAATTGACAGATTCTGACATGAAAACAAAGCTCTGATTTTAACTGTTACTTGATGTTATTTATTGCTAAATGTGAAAATAAAGTGTATGGTTCATGTATTGATGTTGTTTGTTTCTTCAAAGTTATAGCCATTCATTTGAATTTATGAATTCTAAAAATAACATCATTATATATGCATCTTAATTAAGTTGGTTTGGTTTATTTTGTTTTGCGTCCTGTTAACAGCCAGGTTCATTTAAGGACGTGCCAGGTTTTGAAGGTGGAGGAAAGCCTGAGTACCCGGAGAAAAATCACCAACCTATGGTCAGTACTAGTACTTGTACCTGGCAACTGCCCTACGTGGGATTTGAACTCGCAACCCAGAGGTGGAGGGCTAGTGGTAGAATGTCGGAACACCTTGATTAACCCCAGGGCCACCACAGCCCCTTTCTTAATTATAAATAGTGATTATGTAATCTTATAACTATTTGCTAATAAATGTTGCAATGCAGACTGAATAGCATTTGGAGGGATGACTAGTCGGGAACGACTGGAGGCAGTGAAAAGAACACTACTGTTGAAAATAATTGGCTACTGGAATCACCCAGGTTGATTTTGGTATTCTGTGATTACTTCTTAAATATTTGACTTGTGCAAGTCTATGCAGCGGAAGGTGCCAAGACGTGATGTCATCATTCACTGTGTGACGTCATCCCAATGAAATTCATAGTTGTTTTCGTATTGAAAACAACTATAAAACAGTACAACACAAACACTTATTTGATCTGAAAACTGAAACAAACCCCAGGTTGTAAACAGTTTGGAAAAAGGGACTAATTCCTTTTAGTAAAATAAGTTTTGGTAAAAATGCCTCTGCCATATTGAATTGCCCTGTACCTAGTGCTTAATTTGAATCGCCTGTCTATAAACTAGGATTCAGATCATTTTCTATAATATACTATGGACATATACTGGTCTAATTCGTTTGTGTCTTCAGTACTTTCAGTACTTTGATTTTTTATTATAATGGTGAAAAGATCTAAAAATATCAGTTGCATGTATTTTTCATTTCTGATGTCGGCTGAACTGCATTTAATGCATATGGTTACTTTTCAGTGCTTATAACCACATCATCCCAGCGAGGGCCAAGCAGGTTGTCATGACAGACATTAAGATCGCCCTGCCCGACGGTTGCTATGGTCGCGTAGGTCAGTATCAGCACAATCTTACCAAAGCCTGTTGTTCTTTTTTTGTCAAATTTTACGGGATAGTTTTTGTATGAGCTTTGGTTTTTGTTAAGATTCAAAATTTGCTGTATATCCCCGTTTTTATCTCGCCTCGACGATGGTCGAGAAAGCGAGACTTAGGTGTTACTTTTCTGGCGGCGGCGTCAACATTTGCGTTAAAGTCCACTTTTTACAGTGTTATAATTATCCAAAGGAATTGAAAGTTGGTCACAATGTTCAAACCATCATACTTAATACCTTACCTCAATTAAAATGAAATCGTGTTAAGGTTTTGGGGCAAAAACATGGGAATTTTAAGAATTTGCGCTAAAGTCCACTTTTTATATTGTTACAGATATCCGATTGAATTGAAACTTTATGTAGTTACTAACATCATCATACTGAACTTCATAGTGAAATTTGGAGGAAATTTATATACAGGTTTTGCTGTTTTGGGTGAAAAACATGGGAATTTAGAGAATTTGCGTTAAAGTCCACTATTTATAGTGTTATTGATATGTAATTAAATTCCAACTTGGCTATGTTACAGATATAATCTTGCTGTATGTATTTTGTCATACTATTTTTTACGTTGGGACTTAAATATTATCAGCAAAGCGGGAAAGGCGAGACATATAATTACGCGTAATTCTTGTGTTTATTTTCAGCCCCAAGATCTGGTCTAGCAGCCAAGCACTTCATAGATGTCGGTGGTTAGTATCACACCTACAGAGCTTTATCAGGGGGTTTTGGGAATCGGACCCCGAGATCAAATTGGGAAAAATTGATCACATAACGGCTATTTCGGAAATTTTGACAACACTATTATAACAACTAAATACATTATTTCTTTTCTAAATTATTTAGAGCACTGTCATGATCAGTACTCATGACATTTACAGCCATCTTTTTTGTTCCTTATTAAAATTAATGTCCAAAGAAACTCCTCAAGCGATGTTAAACAACCAAATTTTTTTCAAATGTCTGAATTGGGAATTTTTAAGAGGAAATTTGGGGAAAATCACACCTTTTTTCATTGGGAATGGGTCCGTTAACCGGACCTAAAAAGAGGAGTGATAAAGCCCTGACTTACAATAATGTAGATTCTCAAGGAAAACATACATCATTACCTAAAATTACCTAATTTTGAAAATTAACGATCAACAAAATCTGTCAAATTAATATACCGTAGGCTGAGGGCAATGCAACAAAATTAGATTGTGCTTCCATTCATTTGAAAGTACAGTGCACTCCTCTTTATATCATGTTGCATTTGTTGGACAAAAACATGATATTAACAGGAATGTGATGTTAAGAGAAACATTTTTCCCCCCACTAAATCTAGTGCATTGCCAATCTCTATTCTCCATAACTAAAAGTAAGCTATTCAATGTATTCAATGTATTATGAAGATGTTTCAATATATAATAACATTATTTCAATTAAAGATCATTTTAGGGGTTATTTTTTATTTTCTATTCAACATTTTGTACAAGTTGTATCTGAAATCAATGGAAATGACATCATTTTCTAGTAATTATGTGATTGGTAAAAAAAAACATGATATAAAAAGGAATTCACCTCAAAATACATGATATTCAACAAATAACATTACATAGATTATATGGAGAGAATGGTGCTTGGGGAAAACATGACATAAAGAGGAATGTAATATTAACAGGAGTAATGTTAAGTGGAGTCCACTGTATTGTGTAATTGATATGTGAAATATGAAATTAATGTAATACGTAATATTTAACAAGTGTTTTGATATACAGTCCAACTTCGTTATCTCGAAATTGACAGGACCATGATATGGGGAAAACTTCTGAGTTATACAAGTTTGAGCTTTTGAGTTAAATAACTTACAAAAAACTTCAAATTAAACAGTCTTTGAGTTGAACACTAGGTCGAGATAACGAGGTTCTACTGTATAAAAATTTGAAATGTCATTTTGTTTGAACAGCGGGTGTTATAGACCAAGATTACCGTGGCAACGTGGGCGTGGTCATGTTCAACCATGGCGAGAAAGAATTTGAAGGTTGGTAGGTCCTATCTTGACCACATAATTTGATCATTTGTTTTACATATGGGGCGGGGGCTTTAACTCTGTCTGTGGCTGGCGGTCAGCGCCGCCCAGACATTTCCTATCGTCAGCCACTGCCTTTGGAGCTCCCGCCTGGTTGATATTCTCAGAAGTACTTTGGTTTTCTAAATATTAGCATTGGTTTTCTAAATACAGTAGACTCCGCTTAATATCACTTCTCATTTGTCCGGGGAAAACATGATATTAACCGGAACATGATATTAAAAGAAAACGTATTTTCGGACATTTTTCAGCCCTCAAAACCGGAAGTGGACTTGGTTAAATGTCGTAGTGCTGTGACTCGACAGAGAAGATTGTTGAATAAAGATATTTTATCACTAACAATGTTGTTTCACTCCAGTGATAGTATATTCTTTTGTTTTTATTCTGGAATGCACTTATTTTCATATATATTGTTCGTACGTAATATTATCAGTAGGCTAGTTTCACACGAAACGTATTACGATTGTTTACTGCAGTAGGCCTAGCTACTGTACTGTAGTGATGTAGGCATGCAAGTGGCTGGTATTCTGCATCAAATTCGTGTTTTAAAATCATGACACTCCGTAAATATTTACCGTTATCTTGATATGTATACTGGTTGTTCGCTTGTGAAATCTGTTGTTTGTTTAATTTCTTTAGATATTCGCTGCAAGTGCGACATCGTTTTCACAGAGTTTGTCAGTTGTATAGCGCTACCGCGAAATGAACTTTTACCTTTGAAACGTGACGTTTCATTGGATGACCTCTATGCAAATAAAACAACCACGCGATAATATTTAGGCCTAGTCTCGGCACTTATTCACCAGCCGGCCAAGAATCACGGCATATCGGCGTCGTACTTTGGCTATTTAAAAATCAAAACAAAGACGATATCTTCGCATTTTACGTGAACATTAGCTTAAATTAATTAATTGGACATTTGTTGTTTAAAAGACACTTTTTATTTTAATTTCAATCAATATTTCGTCATGTTTACGGAAGACCATCCACTTAAGCCTTCTTCACGACAACGTGAATTCAATCTTAGACGAGGTGAAATGAAAAATAGAACTCGTGTTAGGAACACATTAAATCACACATGGCGTTAAATAAGATTACAAAAGTATGGGTTCCCTCGCCCAAAGGTGTAATCTTTGCTCCGGTATGCCAAGTCAATCTATTGTTCGACTATAGTACTGCAGTGATCAAGATCAGGTATGTGTGAAAGAGACGCAGCTGACCACGGCGTTGTGTTTACATAGCGAGTTCAGGTGTGAAACTCGGGTCCCCGGGGCATTTATATGAAATTATTTCTAACATTTACCTGTAATTTTTGTATGACAGTGGCAAAAAAAAGTGATATTAACCGAAATCCACCTGGAAACAAGTGATATTAAAAGAATGACATTACATAGATTATATAGCAGGAAAAACGGTGCATGAAGAAAACGTGATAATAACCGAAAAGTGATATTAACCGACGTGACATTAAGTGGAGTTTACTGTATTAGCATTACATCACTACCCACAATTCCTCAGCCTCATTTCCGGCAATAACAAAGATGGATTCCATGCTTTCTACAGCATGATTCTTGGTGTTTTCCTTTAGGGAATGTCAGCGGGGCTCATTTTCATCCATTTAACCAATAGTATGATATAAATTTAAATGTTATAGACTTCTGAGATAATTTTTATTGGTAGTGTGTGCATCCAGACCTTGTGTACAAGATATCTCATAAACCCCTGGACAGATTTGATTCATATTCACACCATAGCATCACAAGTTTTGCATGGGATTAGATTTTGATGGTTATTGGTCAAGGTTAAAGGTCAAAGGTAACACTTGACCACATTGTGGAAGTGGTGGGTATATCTGTTTTTATGAACTCTGAAATGATGTAAACATGTGCAGGCTACATAGTCATCAAATGTCACAGATTCATTATATTGGAGAAATAGCTACATTGTGACAAAATTCAGAGGCCATGGGGTCAAACATTGTGACAAAATTTAGAGGCCATGGGGTCAAACATAGTGGCAAAATTCAGAGGCCATGGGGTCAAAAATTGTGGCTAAATTCAGAGGTCATGGGGTCAAACATTGGCTGAATTCAGAGGTCATGGGGTCAAACATTGTGGCTAAATTCAGAGGTCATGGGGTCAAACATAGTGGCAAAATTCAGAGGCCATGGGGTCAAACATTGTGACTGAATTCAGAGGTCATGGGGTCAAACATTGTGGGTAAATTCAGAGGTCATGGGGTCAAACATTGTGGGTAAATTCAGAGGTCATGGGTCAAACATAGTGGCAGAATTCGGAGGTCATGGGGTCAAACATAGTGACAAAATTTAGAGGCCATGGGGTCAAACATTGTGACATAATCCAGAGGTCATGGAATCAAACATTGTGGCTAAATTCAGAGGTCATGGGATCAAACATTGTGGCTAAATTCAAATGTCATGGGGTCAAACATAGTGGCATAATTCAGAGGTCATAGGTTCTAAGTACAGTAACAGTAGCGGCTAAGGTCCGAAGGACCGAGGTTAGCTTATGCCATACCGTGGTGTCGTCCGTCAACAATTGTTAAAATGACTTCTTCTCCATAACCACTGATTGGAAATCAATCTTATTTGGCGGGAAGCATCCCTAGGTGCCCAGGATTCAAAATTGTACTTATGGTGGGACTGACCCGCTGGGGGGCTGAGGGGAGGGGCCAAAAAGAGTTATTTAGCTATATTGATATTAGCGACTTTTTCTCCATAACCACTGATTGGAAATCATCCTTATTTGGTAGAAAGTATCCAGGTGCCCAGGATCTATAATTGTACTAATGGTGGGACTGACCCCCTAGGGGGCTGAGGGCGGGGCCAAGAAGTGTTATTTAGCTTTATCATGGTTTAAGCAACTTCTCCATAACCACTGATTGGAAATCAGCCTTATTTAGTAGAAAGTATCCCTAGGTGCTCAGGATTCGAAATTGTACTCATGGTTGGACTGACCCCCTAGGGGGCTGAGGGTTGGGGCCGAAAAGAAAATATTTTACCATGATTACATATATACCAATGAATCCAGGTGAGCGATACAGGCCCTCTGGGCCTTTTGTTCATCAGTCAGTTCAGTTCTTGTTTATTTGGCTCTTGCAGTGACAACAAGCATCCCATAGGCGTCCGTTCTACACATTTTATTTTTAGGTCATCTGACCCGAAGGGTCAAGATGACCTATTGCCATCATGCTTCGTCCGTCGTCGTGCGCCGTCCGCCGTCCGCCGTCCGTAAACTTTTCCTTTAACAATCTTCTTCTTAGTAACCAAAAGGCTCTAGGTGCTGATATTTGGCCAGTAGGCACCTGGGATTGAGTGCTACAAAGTTTCCTCATTTCAATGACCTTGACCTGTTTTCAAGGTCACAGGGGTCAAATATGTAAAAACCTTTAACAATCTTCTTCTCAGTAACCAAAAGGTCTAGGGTAATGATATTTGGCCAGTAGGTACCTGGGATAGAGTGCTACAAAGTTTCCTCATATCGATGACCTTGACTAACTTTCAAGGTCACAGGGGTCAAATATGTAAAAAAGCGTTTGACAATCTTTTCCTCACTAACCAATAGGCTATGGGTTCTGATATTTGGCCAGTAGGTACCTGGGATAGAGTGTTCTAAAGTTTCCTCATATAAATGACCTTGACCTACTTTCAAGGTCACAGGGGTCAAATATGTTAAAAAATCTACACAACATTATCTAAAGAACTAAATGATCTAGAGCAATGATATTTTTGTATGATATGTAGACCAGCAATGCGAATCTTTTTCTAATATATTGTGTTTAGGTCAAAGGTCAACTTTGAGTGCTGGACGGGGTCAAAGGTTAACATGGGTTATAATAGGTAAAAAGCTTTAAGAATCTTCTTCTCAAGTTCCATAAGGCCCAGGGTTCTGATATTTGGCCAGTAGGAACCTGGGATAGAGTGTTCTAAAGTTTCCTCATATAAATGACCTTGACCTACTTTCAAGGTCACAGGGGTCAAATATGTTAAAAAATCTACACAACATTATCTAAAGAACTAAATGATCTAGAGCAATGATATTTTTGTATGATATGTAGACCAGCAATGCGAATCTTTTTCTAATATATTGTGTTTAGGTCAAAGGTCAACTTTGAGTGCTGGACGGGGTCAAAGGTTAACATGGGTTATAATAGGTAAAAAGCTTTAAGAATCTTCTTCTCAAGTTCCATAAGGCCCAGGGTTCTGATATTTGGCCAGTAGGTACCTGGGATAGAGTGTTCTAAAGTTTCCTCATATAAATGACCTTGACCTACTTTCAAGGTCACAGGGGTCAAATATGTTAAAAAATCTACACAACATTATCTAAAGAACTAAATGATCTAGAGCAATGATATTTTTGTATGATATGTAGACCAGCAATGCGAATCTTTTTCTAATATATTGTGTTTAGGTCAAAGGTCAACTTTGAGTGCTGGACGGGGTCAAAGGTTAACATGGGTTATAATAGGTAAAAAGCTTTAAGAATCTTCTTCTCAAGTTCCATAAGGCCCAGGGTTCTGATATTTGGCCAGTAGGTACCAGGGATGGAGTACTCTAAAGTTTTCTCATATAAATGACCTTGACCTACTTTCAAGGTCACATGGGTCAAATATGTTAAAATATCTACACAACATTATCTAATGAACCGAATGATCTAGACCGATGATACTTGCATATATTATATGTAGACTGGCAATGCAAATCTTTTTCTGATATATTGTGTTTAGGTCAAAGGTCAACTTTGAGTGCTGGACGGGGTCAAAGGTTAACATGGGTTATAATAGGTAAAAAGCTTTAAGAATCTTCTTCTCAAGTTCCATAAGGCCCAGGGTCCTGATATTTGGCCAGTAGGTACCTGGCATGGAGTGCTACAAAGTTTCCGCATATGAATGACCTTGACCTACTTTCAAGGTCACAGGGGTCAAATATGTAAAAATCTTTAACAATCTTCTTCTCAATAACCAAAAGGCCCTGGGTGCTGATATTTGGCTGGTAGGTACTTGGCATAGTGTGCTATCAAGTTTCCTCATATGAATGATCTTGACCCACTTTCAAGGTCACAGGGGTCAAATATGTAAAAATCTTTAACAATCTTTTTCTCAATAACCAAAAGGCCCTGGGTGCTGATATTTGGCTGGTAGGTACCTGGCATAGTGTGCTATCACGTTTCCTCATATGAATGATCTTGACCCACTTTCAAGGTCACAGAGGTCAAATATGTAAAATCTTTTAACAATCTTCTTCTCGCTAACCAAATCCCCCAGAGTAATATGGTATTTGGCTAGTAGGTACCTGGGATAGAGTGCTACAAACTTTCCTCATACAATGGACCTCAACCTACTTTCAAGGTCATAGGGGTCAAACATGTAAAAATACCTTTAACAATCTTCTCCTCAACAACTTAAAGGCCCTGGGTGTTGATATTTAGCCAGTAGGTACCTCTAATGGAGTGCTACAAAGTTTCCTTGTATGAATGACCTTGACCTACTTTCAAGGTCGCAAGGGTAAAACATGTAAAAATCTTTTAACAAACGTCTTCTCGCTTACCAAAAGGCCCTAGGTGCTGATATTTGGCCAATGGGTACCTGGGACAGATTGGTGCAAAGATTCCTCATATAGACCTTCACTAATACTTTCAAGGTCACAGGGGTTATAAACATGTATGTAGATATCTTTGAACAACTTGGCAAAAACAAACACAAATGATATAGATCTTTATAGTCAGATGACCGTTGAGGCCCCTGGGCCTCTTGTTGAATGTAGTAATATTCATATTTCATTGTGGAATTATACATAGACTAGATAAGCAAAAATAGCAAGATTTTTCTCCTATAAGTATATTGATTTGCGGCCAGATTAACTGGGATTCTAAAAGGCTTGCTTGTATGTTTACAGTAAAAAAAGGAGATCGGATAGCCCAGCTGATTTGTGAGAGGATATACATCCCCGAGATGGAGGAGTGCGAGGTACGTCAGCGTCTTTATTCTGTCCTAACAGTCGGAGCATGGTTTGGTTTATTAGCTCACCTGGACCGATGCCATAGCGCAGCGTCCGTCGTCCGTCCGTTGTCTGTCAACAATTGCTTCAAATCGCTACTAGTCAAAAAGTCCTGATTGGATTTTAACCAAATTTGGTCAGAAACATCCTTTGGGGAAGGGGAACAGATTTTGCATAAATGGTGACTCTGACCCCAAAGGGGCCAGAGGGGTGGGGCCCAATAGGGAAATAAAGGTAATTCCTTTAAATCTCTTCTTGTCAAAAAGTTATGAACAGATTTTGTCCAAATTTGGTCAGAAACATCGTTGGGGGAAGGGGAACAGATTTTGCATAAATGGTGACTCTGACCACTAAGGGGCCATAGGGGCGGGGCCCAATAGGGGAAATAGAGGTAATTCCTTTAAATCTCTTCTTGTCATAAAGTAATGAATAGATTTTGTCCAAATTTGGTCAGAAACATCGTTGGGGGAAGGGGAACAGATTTTGCATAAATGGTGACTCTGACACCCAAGGGGCCAGAGGGTTCAGACCCATTAGGGAAAATAGAGGTAATTCCTTTAAATCTCTTCTTGTCAAAAAGTCCTGATTGGATTTTGACCAAATTAAGTCAGAAACATCCTTTGGGGAAGGGGAACAGATTTTGCATAAATGGTGACTCTGACCCCAAAGGGGCCAGAGGGGTGGGGCCCAATAGGGAAATAGAGGTAATTCCTTTAAATCTCTTCTTGTCAAAAAGTTATGAACAGATTTTGTCCAAATTTGGTCAGAAACATCGTTGGGGGAAGGGGAACAGATTTTGCATAAATGGTGACTCAGACCCCAAAGGGGCCAGAGGGGCGGGGCCCAATATGGGAAATAGAGGTAATTCCTTTAAATCTCTTCTTGTCATAAAGTTATGAATAGATTTTGGCCAAATTTAGTCAGAAACATAGTTGGGGGAAGGGGAACAGATTTTGCATAAATGGTGACTCTGACCCCTAAGGGGCCAGAGGGGCGGGGCCCAATAGGGGAAATAGAGGTAATTCCTTTAAATCTCTTCTTGTCATAAAGTTATGAATAGATTTTGTCCAAATTTGGTCAGAAACATCGTTGGGGGAAGGGGAACAGATTTTGCATAAATGGTGACTGACACCCAAGGGGCCAGAGGGCGAGGCCCATTAGGGAAAATAGAGGTAATTCCTTTAAATCTCTTCTTGTCAAAAAGTTTTGATTGGATTTTAACCAAATTTGGTCAGAAACATCGTTGGGGGTAGAGGAACAGATTTTGCATAAATGGTGACTCTGACCATAAAGGGGCCAGAGGGGTGGGGCCCAATAGGGGAAATAGAGGTAATCCTTTAAATCTCTTCTTGTCACAATGTTATGAATAGATTTTGTCCAAATTTGGTCAGAAACATCGTTGGGGAAAGGGGAACAGATTTTGCATAAATGGTGACTCTGACCCCAATGGGGCCAGAGGGGCGGGGCCCAATATGGAAAATAGAGGTAATTCCTTTAAATCTCTTCTTGTCATAAAGTTATGAATAGATTTTGTCCAAATTTGGTCAGAATCATCGTTGGGGGAAGGGGAACAGATTTGCTTAAATGGTGACACTGACACCCAAGGGGCCAGAGGGTTCAGGCCCATTAGGGAAAATAGAGGTCATTCCTTTAAATCTCTTCTTGTCAAAAAGTCCTGTTTGGATTTTGACCAAATTTGGTCAGAAACATCGTTTGGGGAAGGGGAACAGATTTTGCATAAATGGTGACTCTGACCCCAATGGGGCCAGAGGGACGGGGCCCAATATGGAAAATAGAGGTAATTCCTTTAAATCTCTTCTTGTCATTAAGTTATGAATAGATTTTGTCCAAATTTGGTCAGAAACATCGTTGGGGGAAGGGGAACAGATTTTGCATAAATGGTGATTCGGACCCCAAAGGGGCCAGGCCAAATATGGAAAATAGAGGTAATTCCTTCAAATCTCTTCTTGTCAAAAAGTCCTGATTGGATTTTGACCAAATTTGGTCAGAAACATCGTTGGGGGTAGAGAAACAGATTTTGCATAAATGGTGACTCGGACCCCAATGGGGCCAGAGGGGCGGGTCCAATAGGGGAAATAGAGGTAATTCCTTTAAATCTCTTGTCATAAAGTTATGAATAGATTTTGTCCAAATTTGGTCAGAATCATCGTTGGGGAAGGGGAACAGCTTTTGCATAAATGGTGACTCTGACACCCAAGGGGCCAGAGGGGCGGGGCCCAATACGGAAAATAGAGGTAATTCCTTTAAATGTCTTCTTGTCAAAAGTCCTGATTGGATTTTGACCAAATTTGGTCAGAAACATCGTTGGGAGTAGAGGAACAGATTTTGCATAAATGGTGACTCGGATCCCAAGGGGCCAGAGGGGCAGGGCCCAATAGGGGAAATAGAGGTAATTCCTTTAAATCTCATGTCATAAAGTTATGAATAGATTTTGTCCAAATATGGTCAGAAACATCGAAGGGGGAAGGGGAACAGATTTTGCATAAATGGTGACTCTGACACCCAAGGGGCCAGAGGGGCGATGCCCATTAGGGAAAATAGAGGTAATTCCTTTAAATCTCTTCTTGTCAAAAAGTCCTGATTGGATTTTGACCAAATTTGGTCAGAAACATCATTGGGGGAAGGGGAACAGATTTTGCATAAATGGTGACTCAGACCCCTAAGGGGCCAGAGGGGCGGGGCCCAATATGGGAAATAGAGGTAATTCCTTTAAATCTCTTCTTGTCATAAAGTTATGAATAGATTTTGTCCAAATTTGGTCGGAAACATCCTTTGGGGAAGGGGAACAGATTTTGCATAAATGGTGACTCTGACACCCAAGGGGCCAGAGGGGCGAGGCCCAATATGGAAAATAGAGGTAATTCCTTTAAATCTCTTCTTGTCAAAAGTCCTGATATGATTTTGACCAAATTTGGTTAGAAACATCCTTGGGGGAAGGGGAACTGGTTTTTACATAAATGGTGACTCGGACCCCTAAGGGGCCATTTTGGCGACTTTAGAGTTACCAGTCAGAGATTAATTCCAGGTGAGCGATGCAGGCCCATTGGGCCTCTTGTTGGTAAACAAGAGTTGCCTTCCATTTTGGAAATATTTAGGTATATAATTACCAACAGACCATTGTAACTAGGGCTGGAACAGGTAACCAAGTACCCAGTTATAAATGTTACAGGATATAAAGAGAAGTGCACTGTACTTGATTATTTCTATTATTATCATTGAATACCACTAAATGTATCATTGAATACCACTAAATGTATCATTGAATACCACTAAATGTATCATTGAATACCACTAAATGTATCATTGAATACCACTAATGTATCATTGAATATCACTAAATGTATCATTGAATACCACTAATGTATCATTGAATACCACTAAATGTATCATTGAATATCACTAATGTATCATTGAATACCACTAAATGTATCATTGAATACCACTAATGTATCATTGAATACCACTAAATGTATCATTGAATACCACTAATGTATCATTGAATACCACTAAATGTATCATTGAATACCACTAATGTATCATTGAATACCACTAAATGTATCAGTGAATACCACTAAATGTATCATTGAATACCACTAAATGTATCATTGAATACCACTAAATGTATCAGTGAATACCACTAAATGTATCATTGAATACCACTAATGTATCATTGAATACCACTAAATGTATCATTGAATACCACTAAATGTATCATTGAATACCACTAAATGTATCATTGAATACCACTAATGTATCATTGAATACCACTAATGTATCATTGAATACCACTAAATGTATCATTGAATACCACTAAATGTATCATTGAATACCACTGAATGTATCATTGAATACCACTAAATGTATCATTGAATACCACTAAATGTATCATTGAATACCACTAAATGTATCATTGAATACCACTAAATGTATCATTGAATGAATGCACAAGACCATGAGAGTATTGATGTATTATGATTGTTGTCTAGAACTTAAAAAAAAAGTACCCAGTTTCGGTTCGGTTGCCAGTACTACCCGGGCAGCAAATCTATGTACGGGAAAACTGCCCCAAAATGTAGGTCAAAATCTATTGATGTTCTTGACAGAAATGAGCTCGCGATTGCTTTTTGACAGAGATTCAAAAATGCTCATGACCACTACACTTAAATATAGATTGCAAAATAAATTTTGTGTTTATATAATATTGACCACAAAGTAACTGTTTCACTGGTGCGTGTTCAGGCCGAAGTGATATGCGGAAAAACATGTGCGTAGTGTTGCGATAGAACTATTGGCTGGCAAAGTATTACGATACAACTATTGGCTGGTACACTATTGCGATAGAACTATTGGCTGGTACAGTTTTGCAATAGAACTATTGGCTGGCAAAGTATTACGATACAACTATTGGCTGGTACACTATTGCGATAGAACTATTGGCTGGTACAGTATTGTGATGCATCGATAGTTTAATGCCATGTTAAACCCCTACCAGACAACTCCTAATCTTGTAAAATAATTTTGATGAAACATATTAATATAACTCTCTGTAGCAAACTTTGGATGCTATGCATGGTAACTGATCACTATAATAAGGCAAGGTTTTCCAAAAAATGGCCATAACTTCTCAGTTATCGGATCAATTTTATTAAGATTATTACCATGGCAACATAAATCCTGGCCCTCGAATGGCTGAAAATTGAATACCGTCCAATTTTTACCAAATTTGGTATAGGGGTATTAGCTGGCAAGCCCAACATCACTTTATAAGTTTTGTTGCCATGACAACTATGCTGAGGTAAAAGGTGGCCAAAGATTTTTCGATCAAGAAGAAAACTAGCATGGTTTTAAAGCTTGCTGTAACACAAACAAATATTGGATTATTTACCTCCAACATTTTTAGCTCACCTGGTCCAAAGGACCAAGGTGAGCTTATGCGATACCGTGGCGTCCGTCGTCCGTCCGTCGTCCGTCCGTCAACAATTGACTTCTTCTTTATAACCACTGATCGGAATTTGACCAAATTTGGTCAGAAGCATCCCTATGGGGTGGGGACTCAAAATTGGGCTGGGCCTGGGGGGCGGGTACAAAAGGGGTCAATTTGGCTATTTGATATAAACGACTTCTTCTCTGAAACCGAGCAATGTATATTGCTCATATTTGGCTGGTAGTATTACTATAGGTTGGGGATTCAAAATTGTACAAATGGTGGGGCTGACCCCCCAGGGGCCTGGGGGGCGGGGCCAAAAGGGTAAGTTGGCTATATTGATATAAACGACTTCTTCTCTGAAACCCAGTAATATATATCGCTCATATTTGGCTGGTAGCATCACTATTGAGTGGGGATTCAAAATTGTACAAATGGTGGGGCTGACCCCCAAGGGGCCTGGGGGGCAGGGTCAAAAGGGGTCAATTTGGCTATATTGATATAAACGATTTCTTCTCTGAAACCCAGTAATGTATATCGCTTATATTTGCCTGGTAGCATTACCATGGGGTGTGGATTCAAAATTGTATAAATGGTGGGGCTGATCCCCCAGGGGCCTGAGGGGCGGGGCCGAAAGGAGTCAATTTGGCTATAATGATAAAAATGACTTCTTCTCTGAGACCAAGCAATGGATATTATTATACCCCCCCGCAACGAAGTTAGGGGGGGTATACTGGAATCAGCTTGTCTGTCTGTCCGTCTGTCCGTAGAAAAATGTTGTCCGGACAACTCCTCCTAAACTACTGGATCGATTTCAATAAAACTTGGCAGTATTGTTGGGGACCATGTGTAGATGTGCATGCAGGGTTTCGTTTGTCAAAATTTTGGTTGCCATGGTAACCAGGTCACTATACACAGGTTTCCATAATAAATGTTGTCCAGACAACTCCTCCTAAACTACTGGATCGATTTCAATAAAACTTGGCAGTATTGTTGGGGACCATGTGTAGATGTGCATGCAGAGTTTCGTTTGTCAAAATTTTGGTTGCCATGGTAACCAGGTCACTATACACAGGTTTCCGTAATAACGTGTTGTCCGGACAACTTCCTATAAACCACTGGATCGAGTTTAATGAAACTTGGCAATATTGTTGGGGACCATGTGTAGATGTGCATGCAGAGTTTTGTTTGTCAAAATTTTGGTTGCCATGGTAACCAGGTCACTATACACAGGTTTCCATTCTAATGTGTTGTCCGGACAACTCCTCCTAAACTACTTGATCAATTTCAGTGAAACTTGGCAGTATTGTTGGGGACCATGTATAGATTTGCATACAGGGTTTCGTTTGTCAAAATTTTGGTTGCCATGGTAATGAGGTGACTATACACAGGTTTCCGTAATAACATGATGTCTGGACAACTTCTTCTAAACTACTGGGTCATTTTCAATGAAACTTCGCAGTAAGTAATGTTGAGGATTACTATACACAGGTTAAATTTCAGCCATGTATAAGTCTACCAACACACCGTAGAGGAGGACTGCTGGACCAAATCTACATCAACTTTCCTATGAGGGGTGTCCTGGCCGATATTCTTCCAAAGCACTACTCGGACCATTTTCTCATATCACTGGCTTTCCCATGGGCTAATTTACACCACTATTAATATAAACGTAAGATGCATTGTATTGAAACAATCAGCATCATAAATTTTCTTATTAATATGTATATCACCTTTCTTTATTCATTCAGTGAGTTTCACAAGTTGAAACATACATATGCATCCACATTGTTGATATGAAATCTACACTGTAATGTATATAAGACCAAAGGTGCCTTCTTTGCTTTTGTTTTTTAGATATGCGGTGATACATAATAATATAAAATAATACATTATATAATGCATGTTATATACAACTTGTACTACATCATGTTTTTTTTCAAAAACATGTCAGACACCTCTAATAAGAGGTAGCGGGGGGGGGGGGGGAGGGGGGTATTAGTCAGCTATCGGCTTACAGTTCTAGTTCATATTTGCCTGGTATCATCACTATGGGATTAGGATTCAAAATTATATGATTATGATCACGGAGGGGCCTGAGGGGTGGGGCCAAAAGGGGCACATTAGACAATATTGGTATAAATGATCTCTTTCCTGAAACTAAGCAATGTATGACATCTATATTCTAGTGGTAGAATCCAAAGGTTGCTTGAATTCAAATTTATACAAATGTTTTGGTAACCTCGATCACAATCATGGATTTAGATATGACCCCAGGGTCTGCCACGCCCTTGCAACTTGACTCCTGACTCATAACTTTTAAACGGCTGAGATCCCCACCCCAAAACTATATATACAATTGCTGGGCATTAAGAGACAATCACAATTATGATTTTATATTTGACTCCAGGGTCTGCCACGCCCTTGAAACTTGACTCCTGAGTCATAACTTTTAAATGGTTGAGATCCCCACCCCAAAACTACATATACAATTACTAGGAATTAAGAGATAATCACAATCATGGTTTTTGATTTGGCCCTGGGGTCTGCCACACCCTTTTAATTTGACCCCTGAGTCATAACTTTTAAACGGTTGAGATCCACACCCCAAAACTATATATACAATTACTGGGCATTAAGAGATGATCACAATCATGGTTTTTGATTTGGCCCTGGGGTCTGCCACACCCTTTTAATTTGACCCCTGAGTCATAACTTTTAAACGGTTGAGATCCCCACCCCAAAACTATATATACAATTGCTGGGCATTATCAGATGATCACAATCATGGTTTATGTTTTGACCCCAGGGTTTGCCACGCCCTTGTAAATTGACTTCAGAGTCATAACTTTTAAACAGTTGAGATCCCCACCCCAAAACTATATATACAATTGCTCGGCATTAAGAGACAATCACAATCATGATTTCATATTTGATCCAAGGGTCTGCCACACCCTTGCAAATTGACTACTGAGTCGTAACTTTTGAATGGTCAAGATCCCCACCCCGAAACTATACATACAATTACTGGGCATTAAGAGATGATCACAATCATGGTTTTTGATTTGGCCCTGGGGTTTGCGACACACTTTTAATTAGCTCACCTGGTCCAAAGGACCAGGGTGAGCTTATGCCATACCGTGGCGTCCGTCCGTCGTCCGTCCGTCAACAATTGACTTCTTCTTAATAACCACTTGTTGGAATTCAACCAAATTTGGTCAGAAGCATTCCTATTGGGTGGGGACTCAAAACTGTACAAATGGTTGGGCTGGCCCCCCAGGGGCCTGGGGGGCGGGGTCAAAAGGGGTCAATTTGGCTATATTGATAAAAAACATCTTTTCTGAAACCGTACAATGTATATCACTCATATTTGGCTGGTAGCATCACTATGGGGTGGGGATTCAAAATTGTACAAATGGTGGGTCTGACCCCTAAGGGGCCTGGGGGGTGGGGCCAAGAGGTAAATTTGGCTATATTGATATAAACAACTTCTTTTCTGAAACTGAGCAATGTATATTGCTTATATTTGGCTGGTAGCATTACTATGGGGTGAGGATTCAAAATTGTACAAATGGTGGGTCTGACCCCCAAGGGGCCTGGTATTAAACCTGTAGCAAGCTGGGATGCAGGCCGGGGCTACCAAGTTTGTTCAAACGAATACATAGACCTTCATTCACGGGGATCAAACAGGTTAAAGGGTCGCGGCGCCAAATACGGGAACCAGAAAATTCTTTAACATCTGTTTCCAAAAAAATCAAGGATTTTGTGCATGTATACCCGGTAGCATGTTTGGAAAAATGACATCCTATTTTGTTGGACTATGTATTGGAGCCTTTTTCTTTATCTATTCTTTTATCAGATATCAACATTTTAGTTTAACTGGCAGGTCTCAAACTGAAAATGTGTACATAAAATATTTTGAACCAGGTGAGCGATACAGGCCCTCTGGGCCTCTTGTTTTTTTTACTGTGATCACTTGGATGTTTGATTACTAGTTTTTAACTAGGTGGGAGATAAGCTAGTAGTTAAATACAGATTGAGAAATTCTACTTAAAAAACTACAAGTCAGTAGCAATTCATAAAACCATTGGTAAACCAACAGCCCTGTTTTTAGTTGTGATTTTGGGGTTCTTTTTGGTTGCAGAACCTGGACAACACCGATCGTGGTTCTGGAGGGTTTGGATCAACGGGGAAAAACTAGGGAAAACACCAAGTGACGAGTGGTTTTACAAATCTAGGGATCACAACGAAATGACGTGGTTTTGCAATGCTAGGGACTACCACGAAATGATGGATGATTTTAGTGGAGATGCAAGGAGGAAATGATTAAAGGATTTAACACAATACAACGCAAGGGAGACTTTCGAACAAATGAAAAGTGAGTTACCTCGGAAAGAAAACGAGAACTGGCTGTGTAAGACGGGACAAAGCTGTGGGTGACGGGACAAAGCTGTGGGTGAAACAATTACGCAAATCCTTGTTTATTTTTCTATTGTTTGTTCGGCGTGAGTTTGATGAGGTGAACTATTCCTCCAACTGTAATTCTATACTTTGTGATATTTTGGTGCTGCCTAAATTTTATGCATTTGTCTGTGCTGTATGCTATAAAATACAAAAGGGCCTAGAAGCATGATATTTGACTGAAAGGTTCCTTAGATGAAATCTGACAAAGTTAGCGAAACAAATGACCTTGACCCATATTCAAGGTCACAGGGGTCAAATCTGTTAAAACCTAACGACGACTTCTGACTAACCAAAAGTCCTAGAACCTTGAAATTTGGCTGGTAGCTTTAGCTTCTTTGGAAGGAGCCATACTAGTTTTGCGAATGCAAATTACCTCGTCTTACATTCACATGTGGCACAAGCAAACAATATTTGAACTACTCTGGGCGACCAAACTATGAAGAAGTACTTGTTGGTTTTGTGTAGGGTAAACAGGAAGTGCTAATTTTGTTTGTCAAATCAATGCTATGGATCAATAGATCATTTTAATTGACATAGTCGGTGAGAATCTCTCTTAGACACTTGTTGCTTAGGAACAACTCTTTGAACATTAACATTTTCACTCAGCCAAAAATTACCTTGCGAAGCACAGTATTTTGTGGATTGTTGTTTGATGATATTAGGTTATTAATGTGTATTATTTTGTGTAATAACTAACATTAGTTGTTGTTTTATACTCAACTCATACTCAACATTATACGTATTGTACAGGGACCATCGTGTCTGATCGCTATATATAGTAAGTGGGGATCCCCACTTGTATATATACTAAATATAGCTGTATGGGGACTCCCATATTAAGTGTGCTAAAAAGAAACCCTAATGTGTTCATGTTTAATATTTTTTATGACCAATGACCAAACAGTTATTTTTGTGTTCAATCTTTTGGCTCGTTAAGAATTTTGTTTATCTGGTTTCTAAAATTGGTGAAGAAAATATTTCCATACATTCTCACTTCTGTCACAAGATAATTACGAGCATGTAACTTGTATGCTGCTGTCTTTGATGATGTCGCAGTTTACTGGTGTCACTTATGAGGAGATTATCAACTTTCTCAGAGATATTGCGATATCATGTTGTTTATTTGTTACAAGATTGATTACTTAATCATGAAGTAATTTATGAATATCACAATATTTAGTTTTTGTAAGAAAATAAAATACCCTTGTGTCTGGTCTTTTGTTTCCATTACTATTTCGGTCGCCAGAGTCGCGTGATACATTCGGCCAATCAAAACCGTCGTAACATGTTTTCTATACCAATCGTAAAATCGCTTCTTCACGACTGTCGGAACCACAAGGATGGCGGACGATGTCTCATAAAAGCAATAACAGAGACTACACGAAGCAAATAAAGCGCGTAAAGGCGTTAACAGGGGCCGAGGAGTTTACCGTAAGAGTTATAATATTTACACATATTATTGATTAATGCAACGTAACGTTTATGCCATATCATCTATGCTGTTACCGCTAATTATCGCGACAATGCTTTCACCGTCTCCACGTGGTCGCCTTTGTGTTTACATTAGATATAACCAATCAAAGGTAGTCTATTATCGAGGACTGAGAGCGTGTCAAAAAAGGCATTTTTTCATTGGTCAACCCGTGGGACTGTCCTAGGCCTGTACCCGTGTGATTGCGGTAGCCTAATTATACCAAGCCGTCAGAATGGGTTTTAATGAAAGTAATTATCGTCTAATTGATCAGGAGAACACTTCTAAGGTAATTACCGTTTAAACAAGATACCCTACTCAATGAGATCAGTAAAATTGTGCTTTTAATTACACCTGTCGTCGATAATTACATGTCAGCTTGACCGAGGATGGTTTTTGATCGACCAGGCATGTGTAGGGTCCGGTAGGCACAAAATACGTTTTTCTTATACTTGCTAATAATTATGCATTTTTCTAATAAATGAATAACACAAACTCATCCATGTTTTTTTTTATTTACTGGAGAAAATCGTCACCTAAAAAGAGAAAAAAGAATATTGAATGACATGAGAACGAGACAAATTAATGGTCGTCAACTTCGCGATTTTTTCGATTTTTTTTTGGTGCGTAAATTATATTGATACAGACCTTTTTCCAGCAGTTTTGGGGTGATTTTTAGGGTGCGCAAATTACACTGGTGCGTAGATTACACGAGTTTTTACGGTATATAAATGTGTTCAATACAAGTGTTTGTGATTTACTGTAAAATAAATGTTGTGTTCAACACGGGTGTTTGTGGTTTACTGTAAAATAAATGTCGTTTATATTAAGGTTTGCAGGATGTCCACGTTCTTTTCATCACTGAAAAACCTGATAATCATCATTTAAGCAATGCATGTTTTAGCAAATGTTGTTACAGTCCTATATAACACACATTGCTATTGATGACAAACTAATTAAAGCCTGGTAGGGCTTTGTGTAAGTTTGTTAGCAATGACAATGTGTGTTATAGGACTGTAACAATATTTGCGAAAGCATTCATTGCTTAAATGAAGATCATCAGGTTTTCCAGTTTCAGCCTGTCAGTCATTTTGTTTTTCCTTTGTAAGTAAATCAGAAGAGCACAACAAAGGGGAATCGACATAAACATCAATTCAACACTCCCCAGATAAATGACTGTAACATTGTCAAAATCCAAGATGGCTGTCTGTCGGCCAATTTTCTTTTTGTGATCATGATCCGCCACAATATCTAGAGGGCCAAGTTGAATCGGCATAGGAAGTGACGATCAATCCAGTAATTTTCGAGATATCACTAACAACTTTAAATGTCAAAATCCAAGATGGCCGTCTGTCAGCCATTTGTGTTGCCTAAAATCAAATGCAACATAAAAACATACCACGGGGAACATCAATACAAAATTTGGGAAAGATCCATCTATTCTAGTACTTCTGGAGATATATAATGGTTACAAGTTCTCATTGTCAAAATCAAAGGTAGCCATATTGTTCTGCCAATCAGTCCCAAAATCAATACATCACGACTAAGGACAAAGATAATAATGATTACAAAAATTGTTCAAGGACTGCTGAAGGACCACGCACACGGCAATTTAAAGAAACCACCATCTGACACGAAAATTTGTCAAGTCCATTCAAAATCGCAATACATTGTAAATAATGATGAAATCCAAAGTAACAAGCTAATTCATAGAATGAATATCCCCATGCTTTTCCCCCTTTCGTAAGAGGGAAATCATATTGTAGATAAAAATCTGACACAAGATGTATTGCTTGGAAATTGAACAAAAACTGAAGCCTTTTACACAGAAATTGGATATTTGTTGACATGATTGCACAGAAACGTTTATCAAGGGGCCATAACTCCACCGAAAGAGGCGATTGAACTTTGTCAAGCCTGTTATGAAATTGACCTTATTACAAAGTTTCAATGAAATTGGATAATATTTGTTGCTGTTATTGCACAGAAACAGCAGAAAATAACATATTTTGTCAATCAAGGGGCCATAACTCTGCAAAAAGTGGCGATCAAACTTGGCCGAGCCCTTGTAGACATTTACCTTGTAACCAAATTTCAACAAAATCGGATGAAATGTGTTGCCATTATTGCACGGAAATGAAAAAAAAAAGACATTTTTCGTTAATCAAAGGACCATAACTCCGCCAAAAGTGGCGATCGGAATTTGCCATGCAATCAGGCATTTTACCTTGTAACCATGTTTCGAGAAAATCGAATAATACTTGTTGCTGTTATAGCACAGAATGAAGTCTGACGGACAGACAGACAAACCCAAATATAATATCCCATTTCGCGAAATCAGGGGATAACTAGCTAGAACATACAAGAAAGTTCGGACACTGTGACTATATGTATAGTTTATTGACAATACACAAAGGCAAGATACATCACTGATGTACAAACACCTGAAACACTACTGGACCCCAACTCTGTATACATGACCAAGTCTTGGTTTGACAATTATCTAGTTATGATTTAAATAGGCCCTAATGCTGCACATAAACATCAAGAAGGACCCTGAAGTCCACCCTCCAAGCATGCATGTCTCGGAGAGTACAATATCCATTGTTTAAAGTGTTGTGCTTTAATTTTAGTATTTTGCAATACAATTACAAAAATTGTAGTTCTTGATAAAACATTTCACATGGTAAAAACTTAACTTATCATTGTTCGAAAATTGACTTATTGTTCGAAAACTGACTATCTCTGTATCACATTGAGTTTATAATTAAGTCTCCAATAAATATTGAAATCCGTCTTCATGCTGTAAATTCTGATCAACAGCACATCTTCTAACAGTTTCAAACTTGGAATCTGCAAATTTTCATTGTGATTTCACCAAGAATTTGCCCTTTTTTCTATAATTTTTAACATTATCCAACTAGTGTGTTAAAAAAGAACTACATTGTGAAAGTAACAAACCTTGGCCCTGACACTGTACAGCGTGACAGGATCGAACCTAGGCCCTGACACTGTATATTGTGTTGGTATCAAACCTTGGCCCTGGCCCTGTGCATTGTGTTGGTATCAAACCTTGGCCATGACACTGTACAGTGTGACAGGATCGAACCTAGGCCCTGACATTGTACATCATGTTGGTATCAAACCTTGGCCCTGACACTGTACAGTGTGACAATCAAACATTGGCCCTGACGCTGTACATTGTGTTGGTATCAAACCTTGGCCCTGACACTGTACATTGTGTTGGAATCAAACCTAGGCCCTGACACAGTACAATGTGTTGGTATCAAACCTTGGCCCTGACACTGTACAGTGTGTTGGTATCAAACCTTTGCCCTGACACTGTACATTGTGTTGGTATCAAACCTTGGCCCTGACACTGTACATTGTGTGGGTATCAAACCTTGGCCCTGACACTGTACATTGTGTGGGTATCAAACCTTGGCCCTGACACTGTACATTGTGTTGGTATCAAACCTTGGCCCTGACACTGTACAGTGTGTTGGTATCAAACCTTGGCCCTGACACAGTAGCCTGTTACACGTTTGACGGGCCATCAACAGCCCGGAGTTTGATAGTGAGATTTACCTTGGATACCATACACACCATCAGGCCTGTTACATGTTTGACGGGCCATCAATAGCCCAGAGTTTGATAGTGAGATTTACCTTGGATACCATACACAACATCAGGCCAGTTACACGTTTGACGGGCCATCAATAGCCCGGAGTTTGATAGTGAGATTTACCTTGGATACCATACACAACATCAGGCCAGTTACACATGTTTGACGGGCCATCAATAAGCCCGGAGTTTGATAGTGAGATTTACCTTGGATACCATACACAACATCAGGCCAGTTACACGTTTGACGGGCCATCAATAAGCCAGGAGTTTGAGAGTGAGATTTACCTTGGATACCCTACACAACATCAGGCCAGTTACACGTTTGACGGGCCATCAATAAGCCCGGAGTTTGAGAGTGAGATTTACCTTGTATACCATACACAACATCAGGCCAGTTACATGTTTGACGGGCAATCAATAAGCCCGGAGTTTGAGAGTGAGATTTACCTTGTATACCATACACAACATCAGGCCTGTTACATGTTTGACGGGCCATCAATAGCCCGGAGTTTGATAGTGAGATATACCTTGCCAATGTAACAACATCAGGCCTGTTACATGTTTGACGGGCCATCAATAGCCCGAAGTTTGATAACGAGATCTACCTTGGATACTGTACACACCATCAGGCCAGTTACATGTTTGACGGGCCATCAATAAGCCCGGAGTTTGATATTTAGATTTACCTTGCCAATGTAACACCAAATATAAAGCTATAAATAACAAAAATTGCCCACCACTCTCTACAATACTACTGACCACACCATCCTAGAAACCACAGCCTAAAACTTCTTCTATGGGTTGCTGTCTTCCTTATTTCTCATTAATAAACATACATCCTTTATTCAAAACCTTAATAAAAGTTATTAAAAAAAGATCATTTTTTTCTGAAAATAAATTTACTATTTTTATTACAAAAATAAAAACAGTTTTTAGAGAATAATTTGCCGAATGTTCCTCTGCTAACTAAGAAAAAAAAATAACTTGAAAAAGTTCTCCAAATTTTTTTTTGTGGTTTCAAAGTTGTTGTTTTGGTCTCTTTCAACAACCCTAATTGACCTCGCTGACAATTCTGTAGACATTTGAACTTAGTCTGACTCTTTAACATTGGTTGGAGTGAACTTTTTCAAGTTTTGTTAGCTTGCAGTTTTTTTTTCGCTGTATCTGGCAATATGCCACCTCTCAACAACCATACAAGTGTTCAAATACTATCTCAACAAAATTCTTCTCAAGAGGAAATTGGTGTGGTTATTAATGCTTAAATTTATTCTATTTAAAAAAAACCAGAGAAGTAATTTTGTTAGTTTTTAAGAGTTAACATTAAAGTGTATAAAACAAGAAGGAGTATTATTTTCCTGTGAAGCTGGGCAGGACTAAAGGTTTACACGCCTATGTCTCCTGTTCTGTATCACTATATGGAGATAGATAAAAAGCCATTCGGACAGACGCCTAGGGAAGCACAGTCCTTTAAAAAAGTTAATTCAATAAACAATTAGAAAAAAAATCCCAGAATCATACACATTAAACATCTTAAGGACTCTTATTACAAAGCTAAAACGTTCTGATGATGCAGATCACAAAGTTAAAACATTCTTGTGACAAAGACTACATGTAAAAATTTTAATGATATTAGTTCTGGAAAGCTTAATTTGGCTGCATTTCCTGCCCCTTCAACCCTAATAATATACGCATCATACCAGGCTATGGGGGAATAACACAAGTATAATCACATTTATGTATATAATATAAAGCCAACTTATTTCCATAAAAATCAATTAAAAAATTGCACAAATTCACTGAATTTCATTCAAAAGCACAACATACTTGGGAACAACTACAAGTGACTAGTAAATAAGTGAGTATATAGCGGCGGGTTAATTTGCTGCTGGCTAGAGATGGAGCATGTTCCTGGCCAGAAAGGCACCGAGATCATCCCTGGTCACTAGGACATGGTCCAGTCACTGCACCAGAGATCAACATCCCGTATATAACCACAAGGTAGGAGCAAGCTATGACACCGATAGACACCTTTGATCCCAGTGGCCCCAGTCCCGCCTCTGGCCAGGGACATGGCCATGCCTCCGTAAGATTAATACCACACGCCTCTAGGGCCACAAAACTTGACTTTCTTTCAGCCACATGACGCTTTTTCTCACACTTGTCGGCATATCACACACGTCACATTGACTCGTCCGTGGCACTATGACGATATTATTCTGGCAAACCCGTCAGTGTATATGGCCACAAAGCTCATTCTGGCACACCCACCAGCGCAGTGCCACAGAGGTTTTTGTGGCACACCAATTGGCATATGCCACAGAACCTATTGTGGCACACTTGGGTATATTGCCACTAAGCTGATTCTGGCACACTTTGAGTACAGTGCTTCACCGAGCCAGAAACAGGCTCAAAGTTTAATCTCTGTTAGTCTATTTTAGAACAAGCTGTTCTCTCGATCAAACCCACATCTGATTTACAGTAAGTATTTCCACTGACCTTGTGAGTCTGAACCAGAGAATAGGGTAACAGTATTAATTAATCCAACAGACTAACAGAGTTCTCCAGTACATACAAACTCTAAATTTAATTGTAATATTCTGCTACAAGCTTTTCCCTGAATTTCGATGTCAATGAAGTATTGTTGAAAGAAAATACATTTGCATACATATTTAAAATAGCAACACTCTGTACTGTTAAAATTTCATAAATACATTTTTTTTAAATGTAAAATTTTCCCATCACACACCACAATTTAAACTAAGCTTGGTGATGAGGTCATGTGACCCTCCCTCACTTGTCATGTGACTTATTCACTCTCACACTCAAATCATGTGACAAGGCCATGTGACCATGATTGTATATAACAAACTGTATATAATACATTAATAGCACAGTAATAGCACATAATCATATCTTACAAATCTTAAGTTAAAAGGCATAAAAATATAATAGCACACATGATTGTTGACCTCTGACCTTCAACCTTTAGTTACTGACCTCTAAACCTGTAACCTCACAACTAGGCAGATGACCACCAGCATTGCTAGAGCGACCAGCTACAGATAGTTTAGCAAAAAGGATTGCAACTTTGTACAACATTATTGTGTGATGGCCATATGAAATATTTTGTGTGAAGCAAACATTAGCAATACAAAGCTGATGACAGGCATCCTCCATATCCATAGGTTACGTACACCTACACTCTACTGCCCTGGGACCATCCTCCATATCCAGGGGTTACACTCACCTACACTCTACTGCCCTGGAATCATCCTCCATATCCAGGGGTTACACTCACCTACACTCTACTGCCCTGGAATCATCCTCCATATCTAGGGGTTACACTCACCTACACTCTACTGCCCTGGAATCATCCTCCAAATCCAGGGGTTACACTCACCTACACTCTACTGCCCTGGAATCATCCTCCAAATCCAGGGGTTACGCTCGTACCTTCCCTCTTGACACCTTGGAGTATGTCATGGTAAAACTATAGGCACGCTCAGGTAAATAAAAACCTGACCAATCACTTGGCTGCATGCCTGTCCTTTGAACATTACAAAGGAGCCGCCACCAACTTCAAAGCTTGTCATTTTTTTTCATTATCACGTGATTCTTTTGATGAACATCAAAGGATCGAACCAGTCATCTTGCCTCATCAACATGCCTTCAGCTTTGCCATGGCATATTGTAGGGCTAAAGAGAGCGTAGGTGAGCGTAACCCCCGGATATCGAGGAAGGGTGGCAGGTTGACACGCTGTTTATCCTGCTACAGATAACAGACCCTGGTAAAACCTACACTGTGGTACCACACTCCTTGCTATAACATCTCTAAGGAAGCATTGCTGTCTTCAGCTTACTAAGCACTGGGTCCAT
Organism: Mimachlamys varia; assembly: GCA_947623455.1. Taxonomy (NCBI): domain Eukaryota; kingdom Metazoa; phylum Mollusca; class Bivalvia; order Pectinida; family Pectinidae; genus Mimachlamys; species Mimachlamys varia. The sequence continues at coordinate 37,955,365 of OX392544.1, read as the reverse complement.
AGGTAAAGCTGTTCCAGTCACTGTCTGCTGGGTCACCATGACAGCTGAAGGAGGCCAGCCCCCGCGACCATAATAGTCCTGAGATAAAGAGTTGACCATTGACCTTGACCTTTGTCTATCCTGAGGTTTTACATTTGACCTTGACCACTGAACTAACCAATTAATATCAACCAGCCCTGAGTTTTTAACCTCTTGAACTTTACTCTGAAGCGCAGCTCACTGAACATTAAAGCAATACATCACATGATAGATCACATGATAGGTCACATGATAGGTCACATGATAGGTCACACGATAGGTCACATGATAGATCACATGATAGGTCACATGATAGATCACATGATAGGTCACATGATAGATCACATGATAGGTCACATGATCACTTGATCTAATTCATACAGCCTAAAAGTTCATCTGGTAGCGAGCTCCCACCAAGCTGTTACCTCACTATGCAGTATAAGGCAATGTCTGTAAAACTTCCAATCAAAGCCGACAATGATTATTAGCTTGTGAGTCGTATCAGTTCTGTGAGGAGATTTGACCTTTTGACCCGGCCTCGATGTCCACGCGACATATCGGACACTTTTTGTTGGAGGTGAGCCACTGATCCACACATTCAATGTGAAACAAGTGCATACATGGCAGGCGCCTACAAAATAGAGATGTGACACTGTTAAACATCACACTGTTAAACATCACACTGTTAAACATCACACTGTAAAACATCACACTGTAAAACATCACACTGTTAAACATCACACTGTAAAACATCACACTGTAAAACATCACACTGTAAAACATCACACTGTTAAACATCACACTGTAAAACATCACACTGTAAAACATCACACTGTAAAACATCACACTGTTAAACATCACACTGTAAAACATCACACTGTAAAACATTACACTGTAAAACATCACACTGTAAAACATCACACTGTTAAACATCACACTGTAAAACATCACACTGTAAAACATCACACTGTAAAACATCACACTGTAAAACATCACACTGTTAAACATCACACTGTAAAACATCACACTGTAAAACATCACACTGTAAAACATCACACTGTAAAACATCACACTGTAAAACATTACACTGTAAAACATCACACTGTAAAACATCACACTGTAAAACATCACACTGTAAAACATCACACTGTAAAACATCGCACTGTAAATCATCACACTGTAAAACATTACACTGTAAAACATTACACTGTAAAACATCACACTGTAAAACATCACACTGTAAAACATCACACTGTTAAACATCACACTGTAAAACATCACACTGTAAAACATCACACTGTAAAACATCACACTGTAAAACATCACACTGTAAAACATTACACTGTAAAACATCACACTGTAAAACATCACACTGTAAAACATCACACTGTAAAACATCACACTGTAAATCATCACACTGTAAAACATTACACTGTAAAACATTACACTGTAAAACATTACACTGTAAAACATCACACTGTAAAACATCACACTGTAAAACATCACACTGTTAAACATCACACTGTAAAACATCACACTGTAAAACATCACACTGTAAAACATTACACTGTAAAACATCACACTGTTAAACATCACACTGTAAAACATTACACTGTAAAACATCACACTGTTAAACATCACACTGTAAAACATCACACTGTTAAACATCACACTGTAAAACATCACACTGTAAAACATCACACTGTTAAACATCACACTGTAAATCATCACACTGTAAAACATCACACTGTAAAACATCACACTGTTAAACATCACACTGTTAAACATCACACTGTAAAACATCACACTGTTAAACATCACACTGTAAAACATCACACTGTAAAACATCACACTGTTAAACATCACACTGTAAATCATCACACTGTTAAACATCACACTGTAAAACATCACACTGTAACACACTGTTAAACATCACACTGTTAAACATCACACTGTAAAACATCACACTGTTAAACATCACACTGTAAAACATCACACTGTTAAACATCACACTGTAAAACATCACACTGTTAAACATCACACTGTAAAACATCACACTGTAAAACATCACACTGTAAAACATCACACTGTTAAACATCACACTGTAAAACATCACACTGTAAATCATCACATTGTTAAACATCACACTGTAAAACATCACACTGTAAAACATCACACTGTAAAACATCACACTGTTAAACATCACACTGTAAAACATCACACTGTAAAACATCACACTGTTAAACATCACACTGTTAAACATCACACTGTAAAACATCACACTGTAAAACATCACACTGTAAAACATCACACTGTTAAACATCACACTGTAAATCATCACATTGTTAAACATCACACTGTAAAACATCACACTGTAAAACATCACACTGTAAAACATCACACTGTAACACACTGTAAAACATCACACTGTAAAACATCACACTGTAAAACATCACACTGTAAAACATCACACTGTAAAACATCACACTGTTAAACATCACACTGTAAAACATCACACTGTAAAACATCACACTGTTAAACATCACACTGTAAAACATCACACTGTTAAACATCACACTGTAAAACATCACACTGTAAAACATCACACTGTTAAACATCACACTGTAAAACATCACACTGTTAAACATCACACTGTAAAACATCACACTGTAAATCATCACACTGTAAATCATCACACTGTTAAACATCACACTGTAAAACATCACACTGTAAAACATCACACTGTTAAACATTACACTGTAAAACATTACACTGTAAAACATCACACTGTAAATCATCACACTGTTAAACATCACACTGTAAAACATCACACTGTTAAAGATCACACTGTAAAACATCACACTGTAAAACATCACACTGTAAAACATCACACTGTAAAACATCACACTGTAAAACATCACACTGTTAAACATCACACTGTAAATCATCACACTGTAAAACATCACACTGTTAAACATCACACTGTAAAACATCACACTGTAAAACATCACACTATATCTTATACACTGTAAAACATCACACTGTTAAACATCACACTGTAAAACATCACACTGTAAAACATCACACTGTTAAACATCACACTGTAAATCATCACACTGTTAAACATCACACTGTTAAACATCACACTGTAAAACATCACACTGTAAAACATCACACTGTAAAACATCACACTGTTAAACATCACACTGTAAAACATCACACTGTAAAACATCACACTATATCTTATACACTGTAAAACATCACACTATATCTTATACACTGTAAAACATCACACTGTAAAACATCACACTGTTAAACATCACACTGTAAAACATCACACTGTAAAACATCACACTGTAAAACATCACACTGTAAAACATCACACTGTTAAACATCACACTGTAAAACATCACACTGTAAAACATCACACTATATCTTATACACTGTAAAACATCACACTATATCTTATACACTGTAAAACATCACACTATATCTTATACACTGTAAAACATCACACTGTAAAACATCACACTGTTAAACATCACACTGTAAAACATCACACTGTAAAACATCACACTGTAAAACATCACACTGTTAAACATCACACTGTAAATCATCACACTGTTAAACATCACACTGTTAAACATCACACTGTAAAACATCACACTGTAAAACATCACACTGCAAAACATCACACTGTTAAACATCACACTGTAAAACATCACACTGTAAAACATCACACTGTAAAACATCACACTGTAAAACATCACACTATATCTTATACACTGTAAAACATCACACTATATCTTATACACTGTAAAACATCACACTGTAAAACATCACACTGTTAAACATCACACTGTAAAACATCACACTGTAAAACATCACACTGTAAAACATCACACTGTTAAACATCACACTGTAAATCATCACACTGTTAAACATCACACTGTTAAACATCACACTGTAAAACATCACACTGTAAAACATCACACTGCAAAACATCACACTGTTAAACATCACACTGTAAAACATCACACTGTAAAACATCACACTGTAAAACATCACACTGTTAAACATCACACTGTAATACATCACACTGTAAAACATCACACTGTAAAACATCACACTGTAAAACATCACACTGTTAAACATCACACTGTTAAACATCACACTGTAAAACATCACACTGTAAAACATCACACTGTAAAACATCACACTGTTAAACATCACACTGTAAAACATCACAATATATCTTTACACTGTAAAACATCACACTATATCTTTACACTGTAAAACATCACACTATATCTTTACACTGTAAAACATCACTGTATCTTTACACTGTAAAACATCATACTATATCTTTACACTGTAAAACATCGCACTGTATCTTTACACTGTAAAACATCATACTATATCTTTACACTGTAAAACATAAGTTTGAGTATTACTAATTTTAACAGATAAGCACATTTAAGAATAGGTGCTCAATAGAACAGTTCACACATGTACAGGAACTTGAATTTTGCAGTCACAGTTTTGCAAGAGGTGTGAAAAGCACTAAAATTAAAAAAAACTGCTAAAATATGTATTGATTACAGTGTATATAACTCCCATTCATTTTGTAAATATGATGGCACTTTTACTAATATCCTTAGGGCGGCCACCTCCCCTACACAATTAATCAATGAATAGCTCTTACCTGACATCCTCAGTCTCCTCAAATTCACTAAGACATATGGTACATTTCTCTGGCTGTTCATCATCGCTATCTGCATCACGCTTGATCTGAAATCAGCGGAAAAAGATCAGTTAGATAGATGTTGTCAGTGTATGGCCCTGTAAATCTGTAGTCAGTGTATTACCCTGTAAATCTGTGGTCAGTGTATTACCCTGTAAGTCTGTAGTCAGTGTATTACCCTGTAAATCTGCGGTCAGTGTATTACCCTGTAAATCTGTGGTCAGTGTATTACCCTGTAAATCTGCGGTCAGTGTATTACCCTGTAAATCTGTGGCCAGTGTATTACCCTGTAAATCTGCGGTCAGTGTATTACCCTGTAAATCTGTGGTCAGTGTATTACCCTGTAAATCTGTGGCCAGTGTATTACCCTGTAAATCTGCGGTCAGTGTATTACCCTGTAAATCTGTGGTCAGTGTATTACCCTGTAAATCTGCGGTCAGTGTATTACCCTGTAAATCTGCGGTCAGTGTATTACCCTGTAAATCTGTGGTCAGTGTATTACCCTGTAAATCTGTGTCCAGTGTATTACCCTGTAAATCTGTGGTCAGTGTATTACCCTGTAAATCTGTGGTCCCAGTATTACCCTGTAAATCTGTGGTCAGTGTGTTACCCTGTAAATCTGTGGTCAGTGTATTACCCTGTAAATCTGTGGTCAGTGTGTTACCCTGTGGTCAGTTTATGACCCTGTAAATCTGTGGTCAGTGTATTACCCTGTAAATCTGCGGTCAGTGTATTACCCTGTAAATCTGTGGTCAGTATATTACCCTGTAAATCTGTGGTCAGTGTATTACCCTGTAGATCTGTGGCCAGTGTATTACCCTGTGGTCAGTTTATGACCCTGTAAATCTGTGGTCAGTTTATGACCCTGTAAATAATTCATTGCTAGTCAGTTTAACAGGTGCTAAAAAACAGAAGGTACAAAACATTTGCTTTAACATCACTCTGTATAAACTTACCCTGTGGTATTTGTGGTATAAACTTACCCTGTGGTATTAGTGGTAAAAACTTACCCTGTGGTATTTGTGGTATAAACTATCCCTGTGGTATAGACTTACCCTGTGGTATTTGTGGTATAAACTTACCCTGTGGTATTTGTGGTATAAACTTACCCTGTGGTATTTGTGAGGCAGAGTATTCTGTTCTATGACCTCCTTCGTTGCTCCACGATTTATGTTTCCTAGTCGTTCCTCCAGACTTAAAAATTCCTGTAAGAATAAATGGAAAGCATAGTTTTTTGTCTACCTGCCATTTTGTTTTTTGTTATGCGTTCATGTCTAGTCAAACTGTTTCATCATATTGTGAACATGGAAACATTAAATCATTTATTTCTTTCTGTAAACTTTCCCTTGTTTTACCATACTGTAACTTTGATTTTTCTGTGGACTGTGAACTGGACTATAAACTTCAACTCTACTTTGCTGTAATCTTTGATGTTTGCTTTAAAGTTTTACCAGGCAGTATTTTGACCTAAGTAGTGATCTCTGACCTTTGCTGAACTCTCGATTTTTGACCTTTATAGTGATCTTTTGACCTCTCTTGTAACCTTTATTGTTGCTGTGATATTTTAGTATGAGGTACTTTTGTCCATGCTTTGACCTTTTGAACCTTCTGTGAATTACCTCATACATTGGCCTGTGGTGCAACATCATTCTGCCGAGTCTCATTTGCATGTTTCTATGGAAACCAGGTATTGGTCCGGGGAAAGAGAACTGATGTATACTTGGGCCTTGTGACTGAAAATAAAATATTGTAAAAGTAAAATCCGAAATTCATAATTAGTTTGTAATATAAAATTTCTTAAGACATAATCTTGTGATAAATTACAAACAAAATGAATATGAGACAAAGGATTATACATAGGAAACTATTTTAATGTATATTTGTGTAACTCAGGTATATGTATCTATATTGGTAGTGATTGTACATATACACGTAGTGTCCTGTTTTATAAACAGTGGGTGACGTTATACAGGAGCGTTATTGTCTGGTCTTTGTGGAATGTGAAATTAAAGACAAATTCAAACACAGATTGTCCGCGTTGAATGGTCAACCGGTGACATTTGTCAGCTCTCCTTTTCTCTCAATATTTTGCCATGCACTAAAATTGACCTAACTTAAATCCATCCAACTTTGTACTCTTTACACATTTCTACAGATACTGACTACAGCCTTTCACATGGTCACACTATTTCTACAGATACTGACTGCAGCCTTTCACATAGAGTCACTCTATTTCTACAGATACTGACTACAGCCTTTCACATAGTCACTCTATTTCTACAGATACTGACTACAGCCTTTCACATAGTCACTCTATTTCTACAGATACTGACTACAGCCTTTCACATAGTCACTCTATTTCTACAGATACTGACTACAGCCTTTCACATAGTAACTCTATTTCTACAGATACTGACTACAGCCTTTCACATAGTCACTCTATTTCTACAGATACTGACTACAGCCTTTCACATCGAGTCACTCTATTTCTACAGATACTGACTACAGCCTTTCACATAGTAACTCTATTTCTACAGATAATGACTACAGCCTTTCACATAGAGTCAATCTATTTTGTTCCCTTTTTTTAAGAAATGAAAATTTCAACTTAACTTCTCCATAATCTAGATAACAGAATAAAATACATGTACTACCATCAATGTAATCAATTGAAGGCTATCCCAGTGAAAGGTATACCCAATCCCAGAACTCCAGAATAAATCGCTTCTATCTATGGCAGGTTGTCTTCAGTATTCTTATTACTTGTATGGATGGAAAGATATTTCACTGGAACAGCCCTTTAAAGTTATAGATAGATAGGATAAAGTAACCACATTCTGTTCTTCATTTTACTTGAAATGCACCTAAATTGACCATAGCTACATCATGACCTACACAACAGAATATCAACCTACCATAAGTTCTGGATGGAGTGTTGGTATGGAGAAGTGTTGTAACCGAGGGGCGGCTGGGTTACCATGGTGATAGTGATGTAGGTGGTGATGCAGGTGGTGATGCTGAGGGAAGTGGGGTGGTCCATTCATGGTGGAGAGGTGGAGGTGGCTCTGACCCCCAATACCAGGTGGGAATGGGCATGCTCCATTCATTGGCTGAGGTAAAGATCCCGGGGGCATCTGGTTCTGTGAGCTGTAACGAAACACACACAAAGTTATATTTTACATTTACCTTTAAAAAACTCCACACTACTGCCCCTTATAAAGTATGACATCACAAAGTTTTTGTAATGAAGAAGAAAAATAATACATATCAAAAGGTAAGAAGATCAGTATAATATGAAAGCCTGATGGTGCCACTAGTGATTTTTTTTATCTTCTTAATTATCTGGTGTCTGCCACTAAATTATCTGGTGTCTGCCACTAAATTATCTGGTGTCTGCCACTAAATTATCTGGTGTCTGCCACTTAATTATCTGGTGTCTGCCACTTAATCATCTGGTGCCTGCCACTTAATTATCTGGTGGCCACCACTTAAATTATGTGGAAGCCACAACTTAATTATCTGGTGCATGCTACTTAATTATCCTGTGGTCGCCAATAAATTATCTGGTGTTGGCCACTTAAATACGTCGTCTATCAGCGAGTGGTGCTCGCCAGGTTATCTAGTGGTGGCTTCCTGATCAAATCACTTCACCAGTGGCACTAACAGGCGTCCGTTTTGTATTGATTATATCAAGTTAAGAATTGGTCCTTTATCAGAAACCCGGGGAGATTAGTGTTATTGGAAGTGGTACAGTGGTATTTTCTGTACACAGATTCATTTCCTTACCAAGTGACATTACATCAACATTGCAACCCTGCGAAAATAATTCACAAAAATAACCAGGTACCAACACCTCGCTCTGTCATGAGGCCAGTTCACATACCAAGGGGTCCTGATGTCAGGACCGGCCGACGATGTCGCTCCATGGTCCTGTGTCGCGTTCTGTGGTCGCAGTCCTGGCCAAGCCATCAGGGGATTGGGCGAGTTCTGCATACAGGCTGGGTTACCAGGGTGAGTTGTGCCCTGGATACAGGCAGGGTTGCCATGGTTACTTGCCTGGAACAAGGGGGGTCCCTCTATGTGGTGAGCGGTGAGGTCGTTGAAGGTCTGAGGGGTAAATGGTTGCTGCGGTAGCAACATGGGGAGTACAGCGGGGGACATTGTGAATGGGGCTGTGTGATAGTGATGGTGGTGGATGTGGGCGCGGGGAGGGTGGGGGGTATGGGGAGGGTGGGGCTGGGGGTGAGGGGTAGGGTGGGGGGTTGGGTGGTGTACGTGGGGGTGGCCACTGCTTCCACTATGTGAACAATTGCCTGTAAATAAGACGAGTGGTTGTTAGACAGCTACACTGAATGACAGTACACATTACCACACACATTCTGGACATCAGAACACAAAACAGTTTTATCTACAGCGTAACTTCAATTAAATTTTCATATAAGATGGTATCTATCAAATTCTACAGTTGCATCAATGTTTTTTTAGAACTTCAATCAAAGCAAATAACTTTCATATTTTTAAACAAGAACTTTTTAACACTGATTTATGAGAAAATATTAAGTGTCCAAAATATTTGATAATGAGGACCCTTAGATCTGTTGATGTTCTGTAAGCACATCCCACAAGAAGAAGTGGTAGAATTGTGACAAGTAGCCAATGTATAGTACTGTAATGTTTTTTATCTAGAAGTCAAAAAATCGAATATACTTCTAATTTCTGGATTTTTTTTCCAATTGAACAGTTTTGATCACTGGGTTTACTAAATTATGTGTTTAGAACTTTTTCGTGGGTCTTTAATTTCATGAATCACAATTTCTGATTGTTTCATTTCACCTCGAAAGATTTTTGAGTGTTTGTTACAACTGGCAAGGAGCAGTGAAGTACCTTAATCATATTATATTTGATGTTTGTCAACACATTGAGGTGAAGTTACAGGTTATGCTTGGACGCTAATGGTACAGATCAAAATTAATTCACAAGGATTTTATTTTTTTGTGAAATGTATGTATTGCGAAATTAAAACTACAGTTAAACCTTGTTATCTCAAACTCATGACCCCGTTTAATTCTAAGAATTTTTCGATCTCGGCAAAACTTCACACTATATATTTGATTTCCATTTACTCCAATACTCGGATTACTCCAAGTTCCTTTATGGTGTGTCAACTTCGAGGTAACGAGGTCTGATTTATACACACTCAACAGAAACCATGACATATCTATCCTGTGTGTATTCCTGCATGCATAAAGCCAATGATGTAATACATTACCATGGGGATAGTAATGAGGATGTCTGTTGAATCCCTGACGCCCCACACTGCCGTGGCTACAGTGACTGTGGTCATGGAAACCGCAGGCTGACCGGTCTGGACAGCTGGACAGGTGGTGGTGCCGCCTCTGTGAACAAACACAAACATTACATTTTTTTCAGTTTTCTCACTACTGTAAAAATATCCCTAGTTTTGGAGCAGGTTATCAGCAAGCTTTAAATGACCACACAACACTTACCAGGTATCAGTCATACCTTGCAGACAATCAGCCCAGAATTAGGTAGAAGACATGAAGGAACGTTCTTAATCACAGATTTTAAGATGTCTGCTTAATGCTGTACACATGGGGTGATAAATATTACACCACATACAGGTATACAGGGAAATTTGCTGCAATTCATCTTTTGGCCTTTTGGTCCTCCGTAATGAGAGGGAATTTATCATGAGTATAAGTAAACAGTGTAATAAACATATTATTTACCTTAATTTCCTGTGTATTACCCTCGGGCTATACAATTTTTTACATCAGAAGATGCCTAGTGCAGGCTATCTACCGGTGCGGACTATCTGTATTTTTTAAAACCAAAATATTAAATAATGCGGGCTATATGTTGTTAAATGTTTCCACTTTTATCAACATGTCAATCTACGCTATTTGTAAACAAAATATATCATTGATAAGTTAATATAAAGCTTTAGTTATATACATAAACATAATATATTTAAAAAATAAACACAATATTTCCATCATATGTCTCTGATTTCCAGCATTCAAAATAATTAATCACAAAGTCACATACAAAGTACACTTGTACTCACAAGATATAAATTTGATGTATAACCCTTGGGCAATCTGCCAGTGCGGATTATCTAGAATTTATTTTACAAAAGGCTAAAAAGTGCCTTAATTTACTCCTGCGGGCTATACCCCGGTGCGGGTAATACGCAGGAAATTACGGTAGATGTGAAGGTGAAAAACACAACACTGAGTGAAAATTGATGAAAAATTGTTCATATGAAATTCACTTTTTTTTTTCAACATGTTCACATTATATTCACGTGAAGACAAATTAACCATGTAGTTTGTACTTTTTTCAATTACACATTTTGCTTCAATACTTTAAAATCTTTCCCCAAATTGAGCACATTCATACACTAACCTCAGTGCTTGTTTGAGCATGTGATAAAAAAGGGCACAGTTATCCGATTGGACCATTACATACTACAGAAAAATGTATTACGATGAGGTCTGATAATTCTGGCCCAAAGTATGATAATTCTGGCCCAAAGTATGACTTAAATATTCGCTTGACAATGTTGACCTCATTCACCCTGTTATTCTATTATGAACTATAATTATAATAATAATAATTCGAGGTTCTTATAATTATACCGCTTTATCACAACCTAAAGGTTGCCTAAAAGCGGCTCACAAATTATTATCCGTGGTTATAGGGCCTTAGTAACCAGCAAATATCATTCTCAATTCCCTGGGGAGCATACAACCACATACTGCCCAAACACATACTCATTTACAGCTGAGTAGACTGGAACATGCGGAGTAAAGTATCTTGCTCAAGGATACAACAACAAGTGCCATAACCGGGACTCAAACTCGCAACCCTTCGATCACAAGCCCAATGTCCTACCACTAGACTACCATCCCTCCAAACTATGCCAACCAGTAAGCTGACAGATTTCAATGTGCCTTCAGTGTTGAGAGTACCTGCTGACAGTTGTGGTTGGTACAGGGGCCGTCGGTGGAGTGACAGTTGTGTGCGATGCGGATACCGTTGCCGAAGTTGTGGATGTGGGCAGGAGGAGGCTGTCCACGGAAGTGTGGAATGTGTTGGAACATGTCGGGACCCACATCACTTGTGGGGCGCACCTCGGCACTGCCGGGGGGACCAGACGACACTCGACTGTTGTCATGGAGACAGGGCGGGAAGGCGGAGTTGGTTTGACTGTCACTAGGTGTCTGTGATTGGCTGTTTCCTCTCTCTGAGAAAACAAAGCAACAGTCAGTCAATTACATGTTAAAGAGTTTAGTCCCACATTTCAGTTCGGATATCTGTATGAAGAAAGAATACAAACATTTCTATTACCGTTGATTAAAAAGCTTTACTCTGAAATTATATTACTCATAGTAATTTTTTACTTATTCAGCCCACAAACCACAATCAAACTCCTCCAATTTAAAGGTTGGAAAACTTAATTATGAAAATTCAGGAGTGAAAATTACCAATTTCAAAGTTTTGATATTACCGGGGTATTTTTCAGTAGCTGAAAACGTTTATATATTTAAAGTAAAACTGGAAAATTATTAAATATACTGTAAACAAACTTATTTTTTGCGTGCGATTAATTGTCGCGGTTGATTAAAATTCAGGAAAATTAATCGCTGCAAAATAGTTTCAATCAGAGGCGTGCCAAATGTAGGAGTGCTGATATGTACTATACATAAAATTTATGATTATATTTTTTGCGACGAAATAAGTTGGTTTACAGTACACATGAGCTACAGTGCATCTTACCATCGTCGGACTCGGTAAGATCCACTACCACTGTTGCTGCGCGACCCGAGTCGCCCCGGCTACGGCCCCTCCTGTTGATAGTTAAGACAGTTGTCATCAGTCACCAAATGTAGTAAAATATGATGTGTAATTCTCATTGATAGGATTTTAAAGTCATATAAAAGCTTCACTGGAATGTTGAATCTGGGACAAATTAATGTTTTATCGATTTGACAATAATTACAAAATCTCACAGAAAAACATGCCTGTTAATAGCATCTTATCATAATGATCATGTTTTAGTGAAATCTGAATTTCTGACATTTTAAATATCATATATTATAGTTATAACTCATCATGAATATAAAATAGGGTAAAATGTATTTGAAACACTCAATACCGACCTATAGATATGATAAAACTAAACAAGCGACTCATTATGATATTGTTGTTTTTTTTCGTAAATATGAATTTGTTCCTTTTTTGATAGGTAGTTACACATTAAACCATTGTGACTAAAGAAACTGCAATTTCAGCCTAACAGTTCTTGTATATTTAAGTCAGTTTCCTCCCAATGCAATACTCAAAAGGAAGGCAACTCTTGTTAACAATAATATCTAGTCACCAGACATGTCAACTCTTGTTTACAATAATATCTAGTCACCCGACATGTTACTGACCTTGTCTCTACCCGGACCACCTCCACGTCGCTATCCTCCGACCCAGAGGACAGCTCCACGTCCTCCACAATGAGGCCGGTAGGTGTGGCACTGTCAGCTCGAGGGGCAGGGCCATCCTGCACAGTCAAATCAATGCTATCGTCCAATTTCTCTGTAACCCCTGAACTTTGACTTTTCACATCTGTGTTCTCGGTCTCCATATGGGCCATAAACTCCCGTCGATTGACCCCCGCTGGAGTGACCTCACCAGGTACTGGAGTTGTGTCCCTTGACATGTCCTGTTCCTCTGTGCGTCCCAGGTCCGACCTGGTCATGTGACATTCCACTTCATCGTTCGTATCACTTGAGATAGTTGTCTTGGAAGCTTGTCGAGGTTTTGACCTCTGGTCACCTGACCTTGACATTCTGACCGGCTCATGCCATGACGACCGGTCAGAGCGACCAGCCTGCTGCCTCCCTGATTGGGTGAGATCTGTAGGCTGTACGTCACCAAGGTAACCACACTCAGGGTGAGTACATGACTGGTTGAGCATGGAAACTGTGTCGCCATGACGACAGCACCAGCCCTCCACCTGGGCTCTCGGGGCAGGAAGACTAGGGAATGTGTCACAGGGCTGGGGTCGCCCAGAAGTTGGAGGGATTGGGAGAGCAGGGTGGGGCCGGTGGTTACAGTTCCGATTCTGACTTCTGCGGGAGGAATTTGGGGGGAAGAAGGCACTCATCATACCAGAGGTGTCCCCAGGGTCCCGCCGGCCCCGATAGGCCAGTCGTCCCCACACTGGTTCAGGCCCTGGCACAGGTAGATTGAACAGAGAGTAGGGGTTCAAAGAGTCCATTATGTCTGACTGGTCACCCATTGACCGACCATTGTCATTCTCATCACTACCATCGGTCTGTTTGTGAGAGTTTTTCACAGCCTTAGGTTTGTCTTTTTTACTACATCGCACTTCTTCGGAGGGTGAGGACGAGGAAGAGGCTTGTGGGAATGCCTGTTGACCTTGATGACCTTGTGAAGGGCCTTGACCTTGATCCCAGTCCCAATTATCATGGTCATGTGATAAATGAGAAAGATGGTCCATGTAGGAACGAAAGTTGTCTGTAAGTGGGGTAGGATCGGAGGTGAGGTCAGAGAGAAACAGAGGCTGAGGGTTAGCTAAGGGGTCAGGTTCACTTCTCTCCCCTAAAAACAGAGGTGACGCCCCCTCCACCAGGACATCAGGGTCAGAGGTCACGGGGTCACACACACCTGTAACAGAATTATCACACATCTTAGATAACATGCCAAGTTTTATAGAGATGCCTCTCATCATCATTATATTTTTTTAAAGTTGATTTAGAAGTTTGGATACCTATTTATTTTTTATGATATGAATCACTGTACACAATATCATAGAAGCAAAACAGTTAAATTAATTTGGTGATGTATTTAAGTGAACACTTTTAAAACTCAAACTTTGAAACATTCATAATTATGAAACAAATATTTACAACTTATATATAATATTATATATATTGTTTCCATGTGTAGGTAGGTATAAAGATAAAAAAAATAAAAACCCGACAACCGATTCACCCACTCTGGGGCTCTTCAGGAATGTTTTATTTCAAAACAGTTTTGAAATAAAATGTTCCTGAAAAGCCAAACGAGAGTGAAAGCATTTGGAAGTTGGTCATCATGTTTTCACTGATTTTATCTATATATATGTATAATAAATCACTTTTCCAAGAAGACATGACCAAACAATATCAATTATGTAGAGTCAGCAGCCAATCCAATCTTTTGTTATTATTGTATTTTGACTGACCCAATTTAAGGATTGGTTGTCATATTTCTTACATTCATTGGTGTAAAACATACATTCGCACACCTACATATTGAATGGTGTGCATTACCGAACCATGTTGAATATGCAGGTAAACCAACGTATGTTACACACCAATGCATGTCAAAAATATGACAACTAATGCTTATATTTACATATTTTGGTAACCAACATCAACGTGGTGCAAACATATACATATAGTATTAGTCAAAGCATGTTTTAACGTCAGGGTAATCCAGACAGAGAACAGCCACCTGTTGACAGTGGAGCAGTGCAGTCTCTCAAATTACAGTATGATGTCATTAGCATGATGACATCACAATGTCCCAATGTAAATATTGGAAAATAACCTACATTAGGAACAGCAGCAACATCTAGTCTCTGGGGGAAAAATGTAAATATTCTTGTGTGTTATTATGGTATTTACCTGGTACAGGTGTTGGAGCTGATGAGCTGGTATCCATGGAAACAACTTCCACCTCCTCCGGCCCCCAGGTGTCTGGAGTTCCTGTCAGGGCTACAACAGAACAGGGTCAATACTGAACCACAGGGCTAAAACAGAACAGGGTCAATACTGAACCACAGGGCTACAACAGAACAGGGTCAATACTGAACCACAGGGCCAAAACAGAACAGGGTCAATACTGAATCACAGGGCTAAAACAGGGTCAATACTGAACCACAGGGCTAAAACAGAACAGGGTCAATACTGAATCACAGGGCTAAAACAGAACACGGTCAATACTGAATCACAGGGCTAAAACAGAACACGGTCAATACTGAATCACAGGACTAAAACAGAACAGGGTCAATACTGAACCACAGGGCTAAAACAGAACAGGGTCAATACTGAACCACAGGGCTACAACAGAACAGGGTCAATACTGAACCACAGGGCTAAAACAGAACAGGGTCAATACTGAACCACAGGGCTACAACAGAACAGGGTCAATACTGAACCACAGGGCCAAAACAGAACAGGGTCAATACTGAATCACAGGGCTAAAACAGGGTCAATACTGAATCACAGGGCTAAAACAGAACACGGTCAATACTGAATCACAGGTCTAAAACAGTACAGGGTCAATACTGAATCACAGGGCTACAGCAGGATCAATACTGAATCACAGGGCTAAAACAGGGTCAATACTGAATCACAGGGCTAAAACAGAACACGGTCAATACTGAATCACAGGGCTAAAACAGAACAGGGTCAATACTGAATCAAAGGGCTACAACAGAACAGGGTCAATACTGAATCACAGGGCTAAAACAGAACACGGTCAATACTGAATCACAGGGCTAAAACAGGGTCAATACTGAACCACAGGGCTAAAACAGAACAGGGTCAATACTGAACCACAGGGCTAAAACAGAACACGGTCAATACTGAATCACAGGGCTGAAACAGAACACAGTCAATACTGAACCACAGGGCTGAAACAGAACACGGTCAATACTGAACCACAGGGCTGAAACAGAACACGGTCAATACTAAATCACAGAGCTAAAACAGAACACGGTCAATACTGAATCACAGGGATAAAACAGAACACAGTCAATACTGAATCACAGGGCTAAAACAGAACACAGTCAATACTGAATCACAGAGCTAAAACAGAACACAGTCAATACTGAATCACAGGTCTAAAACAGTACAGGGTCAATACTGTATCACAGGGCTAAAACAGGGTCAATACTGAATCACAGGGCTAAAACAGAACAGGGTCAATACTGAATCACAGAGCTAAAACAGAACACGGTCAAAACTGAATCACAGGGCTAAAACAGAACATGTTCAATACTGAACCACAGGGCTAAAACAGAACACAGTCAATACTGAATCACAGGGCTAAAACAGGGTCAATACTGAATCACAGGGCTAAAACAGAACAGGGTCAATACTGAATCACAGGGCTAAAACAGAACACGGTCAATACTAAATCACAGGGCTAAAACAGAACACGGTCAATACTAAATCACAGGGCTAAAACAGAACAGGGTCAATACTGAATCACAGGGCTAAAACAGAACAGGGTCAATACTGAACCACAGGGCTACAACAGAACACGGTCAATACTGAATCACAGGGCTAAAACAGTACAGGGTCAATACTGAACCATAGGGCTATAACAGAACAGGGTCAATACTGAATCACAGGGCTATAACAGAACAGGGTCAATACTGAACCACAGGGCTAAAACAGTACAGGGTCAATACTGAACCATAGGGCTATAACAGAACAGGGTCAATACTGAATCACAGGGCTAAAACAGAACACGGTCAATACTGAATCACAGGGCTAAAACAGGGTCAATACTGAATCACAGGGCTATAACAGAACAGGGTCAATACTGAATCACAGCGCTAAAACAGTACAGGGTCAATACTGAATCACAGGGCTATAACAGAACAGGGTCAATACTGAATCACAGCGCTAAAACAGTACAGGGTCAATACTGAATCACAGGGCTAAAGCAGGATCAATACTGAATCACAGGGCTATAACAGAACACGGTCAATACTGAATCACAGCGCTAAAACAGTACAGGGTCAATACTGAATCACAGGGCTAAAGCAGGATCAATACTGAATCACAGGGCTAAAGCAGGATCAATACTGAATCACAGAGCTAAAGCAGGATCAATACTGAATCACAGGGCTATAACAGAACAGGGTCAATACTGAATCACAGGGCTAAAACAGAACACGGTCAATACTGAATCACAGGGCTAAAACAGAACACGGTCAATACTGAATCACAGGGCTAAAACAGGACACGGTCAATACTGAATCACAGGGCTATAACAGAACAGGGTCAATACTGAATCACAGGGCTAAAACAGGACACGGTCAATACTGAATCACAGGGCTAAAACAGGGTCAATACTGAATCACAGGGCTGAAACAGAACAGCGTCAATACTGAACCATAGGGCTACAACAGAACAGGGTCAATACTGAATCACTGGGCTAAAACAGAGTCAATACTGAATCACAGCGCTAAAACAGAACACGGTCAAAACTGAATCACAGGGCTAAAACAGAACAGGGTCAATACTGAACCACAGGGATACAACAGAACAGGGTCAATACTGAATCACAGAGCTACAACAGAACACGGTCAATACTGAATCACAGGTCTAAAACAGTACAGGGTCAATACTAAATCACAGGGCTAAAACAGAACAGGGTCAATACTGAATCACAGGGCTAAAAAAGAACACGGTCAATACTGAATTACAGGGCTACAACAGTACAGGGTCAATACTGAATCACAGGGCTAAAACAGAACACGGTCAATACTGAATCACAGGGCTAAAACAGAACATGTTCAATACTGAACCACAGGGCCAAAACAGAACACGGCCAATACTGAATCACAGGGCTAAAACAGAACAGGGTCAATACTGAATCACAGGGCTAAAACAGGATCAATACTGAATTACAGGGCTTAAACAGAACAGGGACAATACTGAATCACAGGGCTAAAACAGAACACGGTCAATACTGAATCACAGAGCTAAAACAGAACAGGGTCAATACTGAACCACAGGGCTAAAACAGAACACGGTCAATACTGAATCACAGGGCTAAAACAGAACAGGGTCAATACTGAATCACAGGGCTAAAATAGAACAGGGTCAATACTGAACCACAGGGCTAAAACAGAACACGGTCAATACTGAATCACAGGGCTAAAACAGAACTTGATCAATACTGAATCACAGGGCTGAAACAGAACACGGTCAATACTGAATCACAGGGCTTAAACAGAACACGGTCAATACTGAATCACAGGGCTACAACAGAACAGGGTCAATACTGAATCACAGGGCTAAAACAGTACACGGTCAATACTGAATCACAGGGCTAAAACAGTAGAATCTTATCGATAGTGTGTTAAACAACTTGTATTTATTGACTTACCATCAAGCTACAGTAGAATCTTACCTATTGTGTGTTCCACCAGCGCCTCTGCCTGCGCTTCCACAGTCTCGGTGGTTACTGGCGTGCCACCTACACATGGGGAAGCAGAGTTGTCCCCCTTGCCATCCTCACCTATCGAGACTGTTCCTTCCTGTTGTTTTAAAAGGTGATAAAAGATATGTGTGACATTTTTATAGCCAACAAGAGGGATTAATATAATGATGCTGGATAACTTGCTTCATAATTGTCTTTAAATAAATAAAGTTTATATTATATTTCTGTTGCACTAAACACAATTAATTTGCTTGAATTGTTGGAAACAATAGCTGATTCATAATTATATTACTTCTTTTTATCTTGCAAACAGCCAAGTTGATTCTAGTTGTATGATTGTAATCGTTATTAACAGTAGATGATTAATAGCATTTTAAAACCCATTTGAAATATGTAATCATGATTATTATTTTATCAATTTTAAGGGGCAAGTAAATCTATAACTAGTGTATAGCAAGTCTAATTATATATAATTACCTGTAAAACTTTCCCTGTACAAAAACAATTTGCACCACACTTAAATTAGTATTCTTCCTACAGAGGTCTCCCAACACTATTCCTCTCCAGCACACACGCATACATACACACACATACAGAGATATTAGCCAGGTGGTATAGGACAAGTAGTTAGCACCTGATAAGGCAGCTCCTGCGAACTCCTCAGAATTGTATATGATAGAACTGTATGTGTTAATTGTATTGATTGTATAAGAATTGTATATCTATGTACTGTAAAGTGCTTTAGAGTGGCTCATGTTAGAAAGATAGAGCGTATCAAATGTTGTATATTATATTATTATTAGCAGTCTCCAAACCGAGACCCAAAAGTATGGTGTGGGCTTAATACCAGACACCCCCAAATGCATAGAGTAGATGTCCAATGGGATGGGCTTATTACCACACAGACACCCCCAAATGCATGGAGTAGATGCCCAAGGGGATGGGCTTATTTCTAGACACCTCCAAATGCATAGAGTAGATGTCCAATAGGATGGGCTTATTACCAGACACCCTCAAATGCATAGAGTAGATGTCCAATGGGGTGGGCTTATTACCAGAAATACAAAAAGTTTCTCATTACTTACCTCAGCCTTTGTGATGAACTGTGTGGCTGGCCAGGACAGGGGAGGCGACTCTGTAGGGGGAGACTCCATGTCTGGTGTGGTACTCTCCTGCCTGTGTCAATCAAGTATCTAAACATATATCTTGTGTTGGTATATAATTGTTACATAATTGGATACCATTAAGACCGAAGTGCTACAATACCATACCAATGAAGTGATGCAGTATTTTTTTTGTCTTACGGTATTAATTCAATTAAAGTTAAAAAGATCAATATTTTAAGGAAATTTGACTTCAGGTACAGGGCTTTTTCTCACTGGTTTGGGATCCATTTTGGTTGGTTGCAATTGATTATTTTTGCGTCCTATTAACAGATAGGGTCATAAGGACGATCTCCCGTGTATATGATGTGGGTGTGTGTGTTGACCGTTAAGAGCGAAACCACCCAAATAACAACACACACACACACACACACAGGGAGGCTGTCCTTACTATGTAAATGTTAATGACCCCAGCTGTTATAATATAAAACCAATCAAACAAAATATAATATATATATCAGGCTTTACGTTGAAGCCATCCCCAGTCCGAGATGTTATATAATTATATATATTTAGCCACTAGTCCTATGTCATAACTGTAGATAATTTTGGTTCGGACTAGTGGAAATTCCTTGAATTTCAACATAGTGGTTATACAGTGTACCCTCGACCTATCGCCACCAGATTCTACCGCCACCCTCGCACACCGCCACCTTAACCTCTAGAACGGATTTATCTCCAATATAATCCCCTCGTTAAGTTCGCCACCCTCGCATACCTTCATCCTCCACACCCTTTAAAATACAAACGTCCCAAATCGCTATACATTTCTCTCGGCGGTAACGCCTTATTGTTCTGTTTTTGGAGATCGAGGAAAGCTTTAGTGTTCCATTTGGAATGGCATGCGACAAACACAGATCAATAAC
The DNA here is from genome assembly GCA_947623455.1 of Mimachlamys varia. Taxonomy (NCBI): domain Eukaryota; kingdom Metazoa; phylum Mollusca; class Bivalvia; order Pectinida; family Pectinidae; genus Mimachlamys; species Mimachlamys varia. Next base: position 37,934,306 of record OX392544.1, on the reverse strand, counting down.
TATTTTCATATATAAATTTGTGCCAATGTAGATCTATATGGCGATATTATAGTAATTAAGGTTGTTTTAATTATATGTTGGAAATGCAATCTATTATGCAATTTAATTCTTGGTAATAATTTTCATAATTTGATACTATCGTCATCCTCGTTATACCGCCATAATTGCTGTGAACGACAGGTGGCAGTATAACGCGGGTAACTGTATACTGTCATCATTTGCTTGTCCAGACTAGTGCTTGAAAATGTTAATGTCACAGATATAGACTAGTGCATCCCCATATCTTTTTCAAGCATAGAAACTGAAAAGGACCCCAATTCAATGTTTTTCAGGATTCCCTTTCAAACTATACAGAAGGACCCCATTTATTTTGGAAAGGACTTCATTTATAAAATACCCGGCGCATATATTTTTTTTTTTAATATTGTGAGAGAAAAATCTAATAATGAGAACACAAGTCACAAACAAGCTGCAATCCCTCTTACAAATTATCAACTTAATTCTCGTTTGGCAGTTGAATTAGTCTTCTGCCCGAGTCACGCACTAGGTTTAACAAAGATATGATGGGGCCTACCAAGTTACCAACAATGAAATAGGCCTAACCAACAGGATTACTCAATATAAGCCTAGTTTATTCGTAAAAATAATCTAGAAAAGTAAACAGGCAATTCATTCCCTACTTGCTTACAAACAAACGCCATATAAAGCAATATAACATGTTAAACACAAAGGTGTATGGATATATCCCCTACTATCACAAAAAAGGAAGCAGCTCGGCCTTCTCTTTACCATGACTATTATTGTCCTAGGTACATGTAGTTCAACCAGGTTGTTATTGTTCTCAAAATGTTTACAAAGGCAAGCGATCGGAGCCGGTCGAAACCAGCCGATTCTGACTCATTATCACTACATGTTCATAGTCCATATAAAATAATTAAATAATTTTCCTCGACATTCTTGAAAGATACCTTTTGTTATGTTGAATTAGGTGTTTTTGTTGTCATTTCGATGAATATTCACCCTCCATTTTGCTTGTGTTTGGGGTTCGGTGCACTAAATATACCGAAGACATCTGATTGGCTAAAAATATGACGCACAAACTAAGCGTAGAACCAAAATTTCATTCGGATAATGTTGTCTTAGTGATATATTCTTAGAGACGTTTGTGGCTTTATACGTCTCTGATGTTCTTCTTCAAAAATAAAATCTTTATTCAGTATAAAGATTTCTTCTGCTGAATCTAAAATAGCACCCTTAATTCGAATATATGCAAAAAGAAAAATCGAAAAGTAATAGGCGTTGTACGTACATGTATAACACCATGTTATTGCATTGTGGTGAACTGGAAAACAAGCTCCTAACATAAACTCGTCATTTTTAAATAACATTTAGGATAAGTTAAGATAATCAATTGTGGTTTCATAAATTTAATTGTATGTATTGTAATATTATTGAAAAAATACATTTTTTTAATGTTATTATGTTACATCAGGGACGTATATATGTGGGACATAGATATACGTCCCTGGTTACATGTATGCGACGTTAGATAAAGCTTCTTGACTCTTTGCCCGGAAAACTAAATTAATTATACATTTGTAGATTACAAGTCTATGTAAAAAATACAACTTTGACCATAGCCTTAAGCCAATTTAAAAATAAAGTTGCCCCCCTCCCCCTGGCGAGTATGTAATTCCCCCCGGAATATCTTGGTTTGGAGAAGATTGTTTTTTGTTTTTGCTTTTTATCGTTTTTTGGTCCCAACCAACCCTCAAACCTCTAAGTGTCCTGCTCCATACATTTCAGAGTTTATGATCCCCATATATCTGCTCTTAATTGAGCTGCTTCAAGTTAAATTAATTAGTTTTGAAGGAGAGAATATCAAAATGTTTAAATAAAGATTCATAGAAAACTTGTCTTGCGCTTGTACAAAACTTTTACAATTCCAAACTGGCTATATGAGCTCGAGGTGCATTATTAAACTAATACGCATTGGTACCGGTCATCAGCTATAGCAGAGAAAAAAAAAAGATGACTCAAATTACGCCCTTTTTGGTCCTGCTGCTTAATTAGGCCCCTGTGGGTCCAGCCTCATAACTTAACAATTCAACATCCCCGTGTCATAGGGACGCTTCACACCAATTTTGATCAAAATAGACCAAGTATAAAATGCTTATGTCAAAGGACGGACGCACACGACGCATGGATGGAAATTATAGTTACCTCCCCTTGTCCACATAAAAGCCATATCGTCAAAATAAGGTCACAGTCATATTATTTTTATTAATAATTATTGGGTTCATCCCTATACATATGATATTTATAGAACTGCTTTGTTTGACACAGAAACAAGAGAGTATGACCAGTTGGTTTTATCGTGTTGTAACTCGAAATGGCAACGGTTTGGTATGTTTCAAGTAAATGCATCAAGACTACAGGCAAACTATCAAAATTTCGATACGTACACCGTTTTACAAGTCAATGATGCTACTACATGAAGGCCGGAACTGGTCGAGTGAGCTAACTTTTAATTTTCCACGCTATCTACACTAATAATGTTTATAATTTGTCTTTCATTACTTCTATTTGCGAAAACAATATCCCAAACCTTAACCGAACTGTTAGTTAATTAATTTTTGTTATTCCTTCTCAGTCGCTCTCAATCATAACATTTTATGACACGTCTTTTGGATACAGTACAACTTTCAGAATATTTGTAAAATACTACTGGTACCATCATTTTTCTACCTTTCAGTTTTTATTACTTTAAACCGTTTGGTTCATCAGTATAGTGCATATATATACAGTGCAAACAAGTAAAACAATACAAATTATATACAGCCACACTACTCACAGGATATGTAGTGTAGAGAGACACCTCACATTACAGTTTTCTACATTATATAAATACTTAACTATCCTAAAACATCTACAACTCATATAACATTATTGATCCAGCCTTTTTAGCATATCTATATAATAGTATACATGTATTCTCACATTATATCTAAATAATGTCATATTCTCACATTGCAGTTATCTATAACTCTCCCAATATATTTATATTATAACATATTCTCACATTACATTTATCAATCATTCTCACAATACATTTACATAATATGATCACATTCTCACATAACATTTATCTATTATTCTCACAATATATTTATATTATAACATATTCTCACATTACATTTATCAATTATTCTCACAATACATTTACATAATATCATCACATTCTCACATTACATTTATCTATTATTCTCACAATACATTTACATAATATCATCACATTCTCACATTACATTTATCTATTATTCTCACAATATATTTATATTATAACATATTCTCACATTACATTTATCAATTATTCTCAAAATACATTTACATAATATCATCACATTCTCACATTACATTTATCAATTATTCTCACAATACATTTACATAAAATGATCACATTCTCACATTACATTTATCAATTATTCTCACAATACATTTACATAATATGATCACATTCTCACATTACATTTATCAATTATTCTCACAATACATTTACATAAAATGATCACATTCTCATATTACATTTATCAATTTTTCTCACAATACATTTACATAATATCATCACATTCTCACATTACATTTATCTATTATTCTCACAATATATTTATATTATAACATATTCTCACATTACATTTATCAATTATTCTCAAAATACATTTACATAATATCATCACATTCTCACATTACATTTATCAATTATTCTCACAATACATTTACATAAAATGATCACATTCTCACATTACATTTATCAATTATTCTCACAATACATTTACATAATATGATCACATTCTCACATTACATTTATCAATTATTCTCACAATACATTTACATAAAATGATCACATTCTCATATTACATTTATCAATTTTTCTCACAATACATTTACATAATATGATCACATTTTCACATTACATTTATCTATTATTCTCACAATATATTTATATCATAACATATTCTCACATTACATTTATCTATTATTCTCAAAATATATTGGCACAATAGTATCTTGTCACATTGCATTTAGGCCTATCTATCATTCTCACGATATATTCATATAACATCCTCACATAACAATAATCTATTGTTTTTACAATTACATTCGAATATTACTCTCAGATAACGTGGTTCCCACAGTACATATATACACGTAAGTATCATTTCCACATCTAAAACAATTTTATATTATTCTCTCAGAACATTTATCTATCATTTCCATATACCTTTTTATAATATTTTCAAATTACACAGTTGTAATATTCTCTCATTTCACTTTACATTAATCTTATACATTACATATTAATTTCACATATCACTCATATCACATACATCTCAGGCATGGAGTTAAAAACAACTACAGTACATTATATTAACCATTTCTTTTTGTGTTACTTAATCTTATGAACTTTGCTAAATTTGACAATTCTTTTTTGCTATTCGTTCTCATTAGTTGAATGAATTTGAACATACTAGGCTTTTTATAATAATATTTCTTTATAAACTTGTTTCTTATATCTTTAAAACATTCACACTTCAATATAAAATGATACTCGTCTTCAATATCCCCGCTATTACATGATGTACAAATTCTACGGCATCGTTCAGTATTGTTATAACGACCTACCTCAATATTCAGCTGATGTGACGACATACGAATCTTCGATATTTCTTTCAAATTTTGATAGCCTATAGGTTTCATTAAATATTTTTGTAAACCAAAACCTTCGTTAATATGTTCGTACAAAGAACACTTCGTAGATGAATTTATCTTTTCCGTACATTCTTGTCGAAATATATCATACATTCTGCATTTAATAATATCAAAAGGATTGCCAACAATGTATTCACTATCCCATATATACCTTAACCCCATTCTATATAACTCATTTCTTATATTTTCTGACCACTCACTTCCTTTCTCAAGCATTTCTTGATAACAAGCATTTAGAATACAGTTACTTGAATTTCTTAATTTTAACCAATATTTAAATATCCTCAATTTCCTCATAATAGTCATGGGAAATCGCCCTAGTTCTTGATATATCATAAAACTTGCCGTGGATTTTTTAACTCCTAATAATCTCTTACAAAAACTTAAATATAATTTCTCTATACCTGGTGCTTTATGAAATCCCCAGACTTCGCTTCCGTAATTTAAAATGCTTGCAACGTAAGTATCAAATACATGTAGCTGTGTTTCTATATTAAAAAAGTTTTTCTTACAAACGTTTGTTACTGCAAATAGTGCTTTTTTACCCTGTTCAGAAATTTTATCCTGTGCTTTTCTGAATTTACCGTTATAATTTAATAAAATTCCCAGATAATTAAAATCGTTAACAGTTTCAAGCTCACAACCATTATAAAACCAAACATCTTCATCTCGTAGTTTACCACCATTTCTGAAAACTAGCACTTTAGTTTTATCAGTATTAATAGTTAAGTTCCATTTTTTAGTATACGTAAATAATGTATCTAACATTTTTTGAAGACCGTCTGCAGTTTCTGCTAAAAGTACCATATCATCAATAAGAATAGGTTAATAGTTTGTAATTCAATTGTAGGACAATCATCTGTTAAAAAACTCATCTCACAATCATTTACGTACATAGAAAACATCAAAGGTGACAAAATTTCACCCTGAAATAAACCGTTCTTACAATCGAAGAAATCAGACATTTTATTATTATACTTTACACAACATTTAACATCATTATACAGTGAACGGATGATAGTCAGCATTTTACCTTCTACTCCCTCTTTGATAAGTTTAAACCACAAATTTTGCCTATTTACAAAGTCAAAAGCTTTTCTATAATCAATAAAGCAACAGTATAATCTCTTTTTATTTTTAAGTGTTTTGCTTATTAACGACTGTAACACGAATATGGCATCCACTGTTGACATATGTTTCTTGAACCCAAATTGAGCGTCACTTATTTTTGAATATGTACCATCGAAATCAACGAGTCTATTATTCAAAATTGAAGTAAAAAGTTTCCCTAAGCAACTAATTAAAGTAATACCACGGTAATTATTAGTATCATTCCTATCTCCCTTCTTAAAAACAGGGACAATGTTACCTATTGACCATGTAGCTGGATAATTTCCAGACTTAAAAACATTATTAAATAATTCAACAAGGCAAGGCAAAAGTATATCTTTACCCTTAATAAAATATTCATTGATTAGTAGATCCTGACCACATGCTTTAGCTGTGCTTAACTTATTAATAGCAGTAAGGATTTCGTTTCCACTTATATCAGCATCTAACTCCTGAAAAGCAGAATTCGTTATATGGTTATCATAATCTTTCAAAAAGTCAGATACCATTTCATTTTCATTAGGTTCAATGGAAGATAATTCATGAAAATATTCAAAAAAAGCTTGTTCATCCAAATTACATTTGACATTATTATTTCTTTTTCTGAATTTTCTATAAAAGTCCTTCGGGTTATGTTTTCTCATATAATTCATCATATTACCTTGATATGCTTTATATCCAAGTTTCAATTTACATTCTAATTTTTTATATGCACGTTTTCTGTTTACGAGTAGATTACGATTTTCTCTCGATTTATCTTGACTAAAAATGAACAATGCTTCTTTGTACTCAGAATATAGTTTTTTACATGTATCATTAAACCATGGCTTATCTTCCACTTTGACCTTTTTATCGAACCTGGAAGCACATGCATATGTGATAGCACTAAATGGCAATAATAATTCGTTTAATTTTTCCGTAAACTTATCAACGCATTGATCAATATCTTTTTGGTCACCATCAATACATGAACACGCATCGAATAATTCATTGCGATTACTTTCTAGCACACACCGCACACTTTCTGTATGTTCATCATTCCATTTTACATTTATACATTTACTAGTATCAATATGATTACCACTCTTTTTGGTCGGAATATCGTTGCTTATTACACGGGTACATAGTGTGATACAGACCGGCGAATGGTCCGAAAAAACATTAAATACTCCACTCTCAAATTTTGAAATATCATCCAAATCATCAGTGAATGTCATTACATAGTCGATGAGGCTAGTACCTCTGCTGTTAAAAAACGTAATGTTACCATCTGTATCATCTCTATGTCTTCCGTTCACAATTCGCAAAGCAGTAGTTTTACATAAAGAAAGTAGTTGTCTACCGAACTGATTGACTACTTGGTCCGAGTTGGAACGAATACATGGTTTAGAATCAGGAATATAACTTATGATATTTGCAATAGTATCTGAGGAAATTTCACTAATAATATCATTGCAAATGTAATCATCATGGCATGCCGTTCGACTATTAAAATCACCTAACACAATCACTTTTCCTATGTCTTTATACATAAATACCAGTTCTTCTAAACAAGCAAATAGGTCATTTTCGCATTTCTCGTAAAATGTGCTGTTAATTGGTGGGAAATAACAGGCAAACATATAGGTATCAGTGTCATGGTTAGATAACTCTCTTGATAACTTCATTAATACAATATTGTCATTAATATTATCAATTATTCGACAGTATTTAGATAATGACGATCTGATAAAAATTACAATACCCCCACCTCTACCATACTGTCTAGGAAAACTATAACAATCATAACGTTCCAATTCCAAAACATCATCATCTTTCACCCAACATTCATACAGACAAACAACATCATAATTACAAATAATATTTATAAAATCTCGCGACTCTAATTTTTCGACAATGCCTCGACAAATGTTCCATGATATTATGGAGACTCCCTCCACACTATCCTAGTAGCTGCTATGGTGATGAGACAATCCATATTGAGAACCTGAAGCGGATGCTGGACCCATGATGTTGCTAGCTCCCTGGGATGCGGGCAAATGTTCCGGAGCTCTCATGCGCAGTTCATGATCAGCTTGTGGCCTGTGATCGAAACCGTTAAAATCCCTGGCACCCTGTTCACGACTGATGCTGGCGTCCTGCTGTCTGGTATCCCGCGGAGGATGAACATCGGCCTGTATTTCTACAGTATGGTTATTCTTGGGTGTCAGGTTGGATCGTACTTGACGTGAGGTTACATGTTGGAGATTTTGAGTCGCTCCTCTGCTGGTGTTCCGCACGAAACTTCCGTTACTCGTCTGTAATGCTGGACCGGAAGTGGTATCACGTGGTGATGAAGCAAGGCGGGGTCGTTTCGGGTTCCTGTGTGGCGTATTACTGGGAAGATCAGTTGGTGCAGACTTCACGATTTCGCTATATGACCCTCGGTTCCACCTTGAGGGAGCTTGCTCGCTGTCACGTGACTCAAGCTCTTCTCCTGATTCAGTGTATAGCTCACCGTTTATATACAGACGGTCACGAACTAGCTTCACGTTACAGTTCTTCGATCGGTAATACTTCTGTATAGGATACAGGAACTTGCGGCGCTCTTCCACTGAAGGTGGGAACTGCTCACTTATACCAAATCTGGTATTCCGCAGTAGGTATCCTCTCTCTTTTACCGCCTGTCTATCGGCAAAGTAAATGAACCGCGCAACTATGGGGCGAGTGCGACCCTGAATACGTTTCTTGAACCGGTGCACGTTTCCAAACTCTATGTTTGTTTGAATACCAAGTTCATTCCAAATGAATTCTCTTAGTTTGTCCTCAGTGTTCTCGTTATACTGTTCTCTGAGACCTGTAAATACCAAGTTGTTTTTCACTGATCGGCACTGCAGATCCTCAACCATACCAATGAGTTCATCACAATCTTTCTTTGCAGAGTTGGACTCGTTGACCATATTGACACTATCTTGGCGTTGTTGATCAACTTCCGACTGTAGTTTCTGTATGGATCTTTCGTTGACCAATGCTTGCTTCTTTACTTCGTCGAAAATATCGCTCATAGACTGAGCAGACGTTTCTATTTCCTCTGTCCTTTTCCGAATCTTATTTATCTCTCGTTCCATTCCTGTGACTCTACTGGCCAAAGACGTGATAGAATATTCTATCTTATCAATCTTCTTGACGTGTATCTCAATCCCCGATAAACGATTATCCAGTCCCTTGATCATGACCGCCACATCATCGAGCGTCCAGCCGCCCTGGCCATGCTGGGCCCCGTGGGCCTTTTCAAAAGTCTCGGTAGTCGGTACGGTGGCCATCGGACGTGTAAACGTATATATAGCTACTCAAGCGAGACAAGTCGGGTAGTAAACACGCTAAGAACACAACGCTCAGTAGACCGTGACGATTTTCCGGCAATGATCGCTGTTCACTTTTACAGGTAAGTGTACAGGTATACGTAACAATGCATGAATGGGCAACACACATATGCTATATATAGAGTTCATGGGGACGAATGAAAGATGCTTATCAAAATGTCATTACCAAACATCATTTCATATATATATGATGGAGAAAGTCACCGTGTTCGAGAACACAGAATTACACATATTTACCCTCCGGTAAAACAGTCGAAATACACGAAAATAGTTGACATTTTGGGCTCACAAGTAAACAACGTCCGTCATGAAACCGGAACCGGAAACCGAAGACCTCCTTCAACTTACCACCATATCTAAAACAATGGCTCATAGAAACTTTTCTGCTCTAGTTCTTTCGAAAATATTAGTATCAAAAAGCAAATCGTAGAGGGGAGAGATTCATTAAGGAAGGTGAAAAAAATGACGTCACAATGGAAAAAAATAAATGAGCTATCTGTGACGTCACGTATTTGTTGCCAAGCTGCTTAGCGACCGACAAAGGCGGAGATGATCAGTCTCTCCCCTTATTTTGTTATTTTATGTTAAATATTTGATTACCACAATGGATATCAGGTTATTCTTGATATATGTGGTAATGTTTAGCGCAGTGCACCAAGGTCCTGCTGCATATCGGGAACTTATGTGGTAAGTTTGGATTTTTTTCAGCGAATATTAACTTTTTGACTTTACACGCGAATCACAACGCTGAAGTTGAAGAAATGAAGAACATAACACCTTACATTTAGCAAATTAAAACAAAGTTTGCAATTTGTCTCGTTTAAGCATGGAGCCGAAGCCTGGATATACAAAAGTAATTTTCCAACACTTCCAGTACTTTACCGCATTGGAAATGGGGAAAGAATGTCCAACATCTGCCGATCTTGCATGGGTAAGCTAGGATTCACATTTTAGATTTGATTTTGGGTCTATACATTTCAAAGGTGATATTTTTGAATATTTTTTATTTACCACCGAATAGTTTGAATGAACTTGATCATTTTGGTTCCATTTGTGATTGTGTAACTGGACTATTTTGATCCGACATGTTTGCCTCAGTGAATTGGTGAGTCAAAATCCTGTAAACTGTTTTACTGAAGAACAATGCCCAGGATATAATAATGTTTTTACTGTTTTAGCGAATTGGAAACGAGATATTTTGCACCCTGCTCTGTGTTCTTCTAACCCTGATGTTGGGTTATGTACCGTCAATTGCAAAGAACGCCAAAGACAGATGGTCACCCATGGTTACGATGGACCGTGAATGGAGGAATCGTAAGTAACATTAATGAATTTCCTTTAGCTAAATCAATATTTCAGTTCTTTTGTTAGATACACCACGAGCGGGACCATGTCCCAACGATGAATTGAATATCCGTAGTCTGGTGTTGAATATCCGTGGTCTGGTGTTGAATATCCGTGGTCTAGTGTTGAATATCCGTGGTCTGGTGTTGATATCGAGGGACATAACCCTTATAAATTGAAACACTAAAGCAACATATAGTTCTCCATTTATTATCAGATTAAACTTGACTTCACATACAGGCCCTTCCCTCTGTCGTCACTGCGGTACTACTCCATGTCAAGTCACAAGAAGTTCTTTATGGGTTTCTTCTGATCGCCAAAAGAGGGACAAAGCCAACTTCGCCAAACGGTCAAACGCCATGATGCTGTTTAGTTGTAGCCTTGCTTTGTCAGTGGAACTGACCAAAGAGCTGTCACAAGACGAACTATACTGGGAGAGGAAATCCTGTCAGTATTTCAAGGAGAAACACATGGTGCTGTTCCCATTGTGTATCAAGCGTCGGATCAACTACTGGTACCCTGTGCCTCGCATCGCTAGGTAGGTATAGTTGTTTCTTAAGTTGATGATCAACAATATTAAAAGAAAATGTTGTCTTATATTTGCTTTAATCCAATTAACCCTAAAATTATTATGAATCTCCACTAATCAAAGCCTGGGCACACCCAGTTTATATATATACAGGAGAGGATGAGCTTGATTCGTATTGGAGAACGTGCTTACTGAACTTTGCTATATGCATTTCAACCTTTCCTCTTGCAGGCTAATTGCTCCATCATTCGGGAAAATACCGATGGAAGTCGATTAAAGAATGGAAGTGGCTGAATGGACGTCATTGTTTTTTTGAGAAATGTCATATTTATAAATTTCATCGTCGATCTAGATCTAATGTGCATTTGTTGAAATCTACATCCCTATAACGATCATAGGCAGATACTTTCTGGTGTTTCTGTATTTATGAGTAATTAAATGTTTGTTTATTATTTTCGTGTCAGTCAATCTTATTTATGTCTGCCAAACGAAGGTTTTTATGACTATGTATGTACTTTATGACTGAGTGCGAACTGATGTGCTGGGTGGTTCACCCGTTGTCAGTATAATGTGACCGGGCGGGATGATGTGCTGGGTGGTTCACCCGTTGTCAGTATAATGTGACCGGGCGGAGTGATATGCTGGGTGGTTCACCCGTTGTCAGTATAATGTGACCGGGCGGAATTCTGTACTGGGTGGTTCACCCGTTGTCAGTATAATGTGACCGGGCGGAATTCTGTACTGGGTGGTTTACCCGTAGTCAGTATAATGTGACCGGGCGGACTGATATGCTGGGTGGTTCACCCGTTGTCAGTATAATGTGACCGGGCGGAGTGATTTGCTGGGTGGTTCACCCGTTGTCAGTATAATGTGACCGGGCGGACTGATGTGCTGGGTGGTTCACCCTTTGTCAGTATAATGTGACCGGGCGGAATACTGTGCTGGGTCGTTCACCCGTTGTCAGTATAATGTGACCGGGCGGAGTGATTTGCTGGGTGGTTCACCCGTTGTCAGTATAATGTGACCGGGCGGACTGATGTGCTGGGTGGTTCACCCTTTGTCAGTATAATGTGACCGGGCGGAATACTGTGCTGGGTCGTTCACCCGTTGTCAGTATAATGTGACCGGGCGTAGTGATATGCTAGGTGGTTCACACTTTGTCAGTATAATGTGACCGGGCGGAGTAATGTACTGGGTGGTTCACCCGTTGTCAGTATAATGTGACCGGGCGGAATTCTGTACTGGGTGGTTTACCCGTAGTCAGTATTATGTGACCGGGTGGGATGCTGTGCTGGATGGTTCACGCGTTGTCAGTATAATGTGACCGGGCGGAGTAATGTGCTGGGTGGTTCACCCGTTGTCAGTATAATGTGACCGGGCGGAATTCTGTACTGGGTGGTTCACCCGTTGTCAGTATAATGTGACCGGGCGGAATTCTGTACTGGGTGGTTTACCCGTAGTCAGTATAATGTGACCGGGCGGACTGATATGCTGGGTGGTTCACCCGTTGTCAGTATAATGTGACCGGGCGGAGTGATTTGCTGGGTGGTTCACCCGTTGTCAGTATAATGTGACCGGGCGGACTGATGTGCTGGGTGGTTCACCCTTTGTCATTATAATGTGACCGGGCGGAATACTGTGCTGGGTCGTTCACCCATTGTCAGTATAATGTGACCGGGCGTAGTGATATGCTAGGTGGTTCACACTTTATCAGTATAATGTGACCGGGCGGAATGATTTGCTGGGTGGTTCACCATTGTCAGTATAATGTCACCGGGCGGACTGATGTGCTGGGTGGTTCACCCTTTGTCAGTATAATGTGACCGGGATGAATACTGTGCTGGGTCGTTCACCCGTTGTCAGTATAATGTGACCGGGCGGAGTGATTTGCTGGGTGGTTCACCCGTTGTCAGTATAATGTGACCGGGCGGACTGATGTGCTGGGTGGTTCACCCTTTGTCAGTATAATGTGACCGGGCGGAATACTGTGCTGGGTCGTTCACCCGTTGTCAGTCTAATGTGACCGGGCGTAGTGATATGCTAGGTGGTTCACATGTTGTCAGTATAATGTGACCTGGCGGAGTAATGTGCTGGGTGGTTCACCCGTTGTCAGTATAATGTGACCGGGCGGAGTGATATACTGGGTGGTTCAACCGTTGTCAGTATAATGTGACGTGGCGGAGTGATGTGATGGGTGGTTCACCCGCTGTCAGTATAATTTGACCGGGTGGGATGTTGTGCTGGATGGTTCACGCGTTGTCAGTATAATGTGACCGGGCGGAGTGATATACTGGGTGGTTCACCCGTTGTCAGTATAATGTGACCGGGTGGAGTGATATGCTGGGTGGTTCACCCGTTGTCAGTATAATGTGACCGGGCGGAGTGATGTGTTGGGTGGTTCACCCGTTGTCAGTATACTGTGACCGGGCGAAGTGATAGCTGGGTGGTTTACCCGTTGTCAGTATAATGTGACCGGGCGTAGTGATATACTGGGTGGTTCACCCGTTGTCAGTATAATGTGACCGGCGGAATGATGTGCTGGTTGGTTCACCCGTTGTCAGTATCATGTGACTGGGCGGAGTGATATACTGGGTGGTTCACCTGTTGTCAGTATAATGTGACCGGGCGGAGTGATATGCTGGGTGGTTCACCGTTGTCAGTATAATGTGACCGGGCGGAGTGATATGCTGGGGCGTTTACCCGTTGTCAGTATAATGTGACCGGGCGAAGTGATGTACTGGTTGGTTCACCCGTTGTCAGTATAATATGACCGGGCGGACTGATGTGCTGGGTGGTTCACCCTTTGTCAGTATAATGTGACCGGGATGAATACTGTGCTGGGTCGTTCACCCGTTGTCAGTATAATGTGACCGGGCGGAGTGATTTGCTGGGTGGTTCACCCGTTGTCAGTATAATGTGACCGGGCGGACTGATGTGCTGGGTGGTTCACCCTTTGTCAGTATAATGTGACCGGGCGGAATACTGTGCTGGGTCGTTCACCCGTTGTCAGTCTAATGTGACCGGGCGTAGTGATATGCTAGGTGGTTCACATGTTGTCAGTATAATGTGACCTGGCGGAGTAATGTGCTGGGTGGTTCACCCGTTGTCAGTATAATGTGACCGGGCGGAATTCTGTACTGGGTGGTTTACCCGTAGTCAGTATTATGTGACCGGGTGGGATGTTGTGCTGGATGGTTCACGCGTTGTCAGTATAATGTGACCGGGCGGAGTAATGTGCTGGGTGGTTCACCCGTTGTCAGTATAATGTGACCGGGCGGAATTCTGTACTGGGTGGTTTACCCGTAGTCAGTATAATGTGACCGGGTGGGATGTTGTGCTGGATGGATCACGCGTTGTCAGTATAATGTGACCGGGCGGAGTAATGTACTGGGTGGTTCACCCGTTGTCAGTATAATGTGACCGGGCGGAATTCTGTACTGGGTGGTTTACCCGTAGTCAGTATTATGTGACCGGGTGGGATGTTGTGCTTGATGGTTCACGCGTTGTCAGTATAATGTGACCGGGCGGAGTAATGTGCTGGGCGGTTCACCCGTTGTCAGTATAATGTGACCGGGCGGAATTCTGTACTGGGTGGTTTACCCGTAGTCAGTATAATGTGACCGGGCGGAGTGATATACTGGGTGGTTCAACCGTTGTCAGTATAATGTGACGTGGCGGAGTGATGTGATGGGTGGTTCACCCGCTGTCAGTATAATTTGACCGGGTGGGATGTTGTGCTGGATGGTTCACGCGTTGTCAGTATAATGTGACCGGGCGGAGTGATATACTGGGTGGTTCACCCGTTGTCAGTATACTGTGACCGGGCGAAGTGATAGCTGGGTGGTTTACCCGTTGTCAGTATAATGTGACCGGGCGTAGTGATATACTGGGTGGTTCACCCGTTGTCAGTATAATGTGACCGGCGGAATGATGTGCTGGTTGGTTCACCCGTTGTCAGTATCATGTGACTGGGCGGAGTGATATACTGGGTGGTTCACCTGTTGTCAGTATAATGTGACCGGGCGGAGTGATATGCTGGGTGGTTCACCGTTGTCAGTATAATGTGACCGGGCGGAGTGATATGCTGGGGCGTTTACCCGTTGTCAGTATAATGTGACCGGGCGAAGTGATGTACTGGTTGGTTCACCCGTTGTCAGTATAATATGACCGGGCGGACTGATGTGCTGGGTGGTTCACCCTTTGTCAGTATAATGTGACCGGGATGAATACTGTGCTGGGTCGTTCACCCGTTGTCAGTATAATGTGACCGGGCGGAGTGATTTGCTGGGTGGTTCACCCGTTGTCAGTATAATGTGACCGGGCGGACTGATGTGCTGGGTGGTTCACCCTTTGTCAGTATAATGTGACCGGGCGGAATACTGTGCTGGGTCGTTCACCCGTTGTCAGTATAATGTGACCGGGCGTAGTGATATGCTAGGTGGTTCACACGTTGTCAGTATAATGTGACCTGGCGGAGTAATGTGTTGGGTGGTTCACCCGTTGTCAGTATACTGTGACCGGGCGGAGTGATAGCTGGGTGGTTTACCCGTAGTCAGTATTATGTGACCGGGTGGGATGTTGTGCTGGATGGTTCACGCGTTGTCAGTATAATGTGACCGGGCGGAGTAATGTGCTGGGTGGTTCACCCGTTGTCAGTATAATGTGACCGGGCGGAATTCTGTACTGGGTGGTTTACCCGTAGTCAGTATAATGTGACCGGGTGGGATGTTGTGCTGGATGGTTCACGCGTTGTCAGTATAATGTGACCGGGCGGAGTAATGTGCTGGGTGGTTCACCCGTTGTCAGTATAATGTGACCGGGCGGAATTCTGTACTGGGTGGTTTACCCGTAGTCAGTATTATGTGACCGGGTGGGATGTTGTGCTTGATGGTTCACGCGTTGTCAGTATAATTTGACCGGGCGGAGTAATGTGCTGGGTGGTTCACCCGTTGTCAGTATAATGTGACCGGGCGGAATTCTGTACTGGGTGGTTTACCCGTAGTCAGTATAATGTGACCGGGCGGAGTGATATACTGGGTGGTTCAACCGTTGTCAGTATAATGTGACGTGGCGGAGTGATGTGCTGGGTGGTTCACCCGTTGTCAGTATAATTTGACCGGGTGGGATGTTGTGCTGGATGGTTCACGCGTTGTCAGTATAATGTGACCGGGCTGAGTGATATACTGGGTGGTTCACCCGTTGTCAGTATAATGTGACCGGGTGGAGTGATATGCTGGGTGGTTCACCCGTTGTCAGTATAATGTGACCGGGCGGAGTGATGTGTTGGGTGGTTCACCCGTTGTCAGTATACTGTGACCGGGCGGAGTGATAGCTGGGTGGTTTACCCGTTGTCAGTATAATGTGACCGGGCGTAGTGATATACTGGGTGATTCACCCGTTGTCAGTATAATGTGAACGGCGGAATGATGTGCTGGGTGGTTCACCCGTTGTCAGTATCATGTGACTGGGCGGAGTGATATACTGGGTGGTTCACCTGTTGTCAGTATAATGTGACCGGGCGGAGTGATATG
Source organism: Mimachlamys varia (assembly GCA_947623455.1). Lineage (NCBI taxonomy): Eukaryota > Metazoa > Mollusca > Bivalvia > Pectinida > Pectinidae > Mimachlamys > Mimachlamys varia. Next base: position 37,917,660 of record OX392544.1, on the reverse strand, counting down.
CTGGGTGGTTCACCGTAGTCAGTATAATGTGACCGGGCGTAGTGATGTACTGGGTGGTTCACCCGTTGTCAGTATAATATGACCGGGCGGGATGATGTGCTAGGTGGTTCACCCGTTGTCAGTATAATGTGACCGGGCGGGATGATGTGCTGGGTGGTTCACCCGTTGTCAGTATAATATGACCGGGCGGGATGATGTGCTAGGTGGTTCACCCGTTGTCAGTATAATGTGACCGGGCGGGATGATGTGCTGGGTGGTTCACCCGTTGTCAGTATAATATGACCGGGCGGATTGGTGTCTTTGGCAGAGAAATCCAGTGAAATATCGCACTATAAAGTCAGCATCTGATTCATGCTATCACAAAGAAACTAATGCACCAACAAACCCCGTCTCAAACACACATACATGTATGTAAATACATTATGGATGCACGTTCTTAAATGGGTTTAGTAATTAATAGAACTTTTATCAAAATAAAACCAAAGCAAACAACAACTCTGAATTAACACGTTTTACTGAGCAAATGGAAAGTTTAATCAACAAAGGTTACTAAGTTTACACAACTGGGCTTATGAGCAAATTATAGTGCGGGCAAAAAGTCACTGTAATTTCATTCTTTACATTTTCGACATTGTGTCATTGTGTTACATATTTGATACGTCTATAATCATGTGAATTGCGTTCATGAGAATAATGATCATGCATTTTAATCAGACTGAACTAGATATGAACGCAATGTCTTCTGTTAACACTTTTAGATGTAAAATTACTACTACAATCGCTAGGCAATATCTTGTAATTCCACAGAATATGATTAAGTTAATATAAGAATTAGACATAGAAATGTGCTGTCTCTAATGGTTCACATATACATCAGAGTGACTTGGCTTACAGAAATCTTACTACATTATCACAGACAATAATAGCATAATGAAGGTACGACTCTAATAAATACTAAACTTCTGCAATATATTTGCAATGAGTTTGATGTGAAAAAGCATTACTGTTACTTTTTTAATTCGGATACAGGATTATCTCCTATTCAACACCAGAATCAAATGAGACGTATAGCACATCATGTTCGCACATAGTTTGCTTACGTCACGGTTTGTATTGGTGCAACGGTGCACTTGGTGTTATACGATCCACACGTAAAACCGCGTTCACCCCTGACCTCAAGACAGATGAAACAAAATGCGGTCTTACAGTTTCGACAGTCCATGTGCTTACATTGATCTTTATGTTCAATCAGAATTTTACAGCCTGGGCATGCGCGAATGGCCGGACAGTTGGGCACCTTCACTATTTCTTTACGTTGGCAGGTGCTGAGGATCTGTCGCGCGGAGTCCTTGGTACAGCTGTGGTCATCCTTCCAGGGATAGAGGCAATACCAGCAGAAAGAAAACTGAAGCGCACCAGCTTTCCGACAGTACACGCACAGCACGTGTGGGTCGTCCGGTTTCTGGCGTTCGCACACGCACTGACAAAACGGACACTCACGAACTCCCGCGGACAAATTCACCCAGTTCCGGTTGATGCGCGTTTCAAACAAAATACGTTCGTCTTTTGACAAGCATGCGTTTTCTGTCACTTCCGGGAAGAACCATTCCCAGTCGCAGCGTCGACCGTTGAGGTCAGCAAAGCACCTGAAGGATGACCTTTGTTCTGTGAGTTCGTTCCAGCAGTATCCATACAGGTTGTCCGGGACTGTAAAATAAATACAAAAATAAGTAAACATGACATGTATAACCGAGGGGAACAGTCATCAGGGACAGGACACGGGAACTAACACGTACTGTAGTGTCGGGGACAGGACACGGGAACTAACACGTACTGTAGTGTCGGGGACAGGACACGGGAACTAACACGTACTGCAGTGTCGGGGACAGGACACGGGAACTAACACGTACTGTAGTGTCGGGGACAGGACACGGGAACTAACACGTACTACAGTGTCGGGGACAGGACACGGGAACTAACACGTACTGTAGTGTCGGGGACAGGACACGGGAACTAACACGTACTACAGTGTCGGGGACAGGACACGGGAACTAACACGTACTGTAGTGTCGGGGACAGGACACGGGAACTAACACGTACTAGAGTGTCGGGGACAGGACACGGGAACTAACACGTACTGTAGTGTCGGGGACAGGACACGGGAACTAACACGTAGGACAGGACACGGGAACTAACACGTACTGTAGTGTCGGGGACAGGACACGGGAACTAACACGTACTGTAGTGTCGGGGACAGGACACGGGAACTAACGCGTACTGTAGTGTCGGGGACAGGACACGGGAACTAACACGTACTACAGTGTCGGGGACAGGACACGGGAACTAACACGTACTGTAGTGTCGGGGACAGGATACGGGAACTAACACGTACTACAGTGTCGGGGACAGGACACGGGAACTAACACGTACTGTAGTGTCGGGGACAGGACACGGGAACTAACACGTACTACAGTGTCGGGGACAGGACACGGGAACTAACACGTACTGTAGTGTCGGGGACAGGACCCGGGGACTAACATGTACTGTAGTGTCGGGGACAGGACACGGGAACTAACACGTTCTGTAGTGTCGGGGACAGGACACGGGAACTAACACATACTACAGTGTCGGGGACAGGGCACGGGAACTAACACGTACTGTAGTGTCGGGAACAGGACACGGGAACTAACACGTACTGTAGTGTCGGGGACAGGACACAGGTACTAACACGTACTGCAGTGTCGGGGACAGGACACGGGAACTAACACGTACTGTAGTGTCGGGGACAGAACACGGGAGCTAACACGTACTGTAGTGTCGGGGACAGAACACGGGAACTAACACGTACTGTAGTGTCGGAGACAGGACACGGGAACTAACACGTACTGTAGTGTCGGGGACAGGACACGGGATCTAACACGTACTGTAATGTCGGGGACAGGACACGGGAACTAACACGTACTGTAGTGTCGGGGACAGGGCACGGGAACTAACACGTACTGTAGTGTCGGGGACAGGACACGGGAACTAACACGTACTGTAGTGTCGGGGACAGAACAAGGGAACTAACACGTACTGTAGTGTCGGGGACAGGACACGGGAACTAACACGTACTGTAGTGTCGGGGACAGGACACGGGAACTAACACGTACTGTAGTGTCGGGGACAGGACACGGGAACTAACACGTACTGTAGTGTCGGGGACAGGACACGGGTACTAACACGTACTGTAGTGTCGGGGACAGGACACGGGAACTAACACGTACTGTAGTGTCGGGGACAGGACACGGGAACTAACACATACTATAGTGTCGGGGACAGGACACGGGAACTAACACGTACTACAGTGTCGGGGACAGGACACGGGAACTAACACGTACTGTAGTGTCGGGGACAGGACACGGGAACTAACACGTACTGTAGTGTCGGGGACAGGACACGGGAACTAACACGTACTGTAGTGTCTGGGACAGGACACGGGAACTAACACGTACTGTAGTGTCGGGGACAGGACACGGGTACTAACACGTACTGTAGTGTCGAGAACAGGACACGGGAACTAACACGTACTGTAGTGTCGTGGACAGGACACGGGTACTAACACGTACTGTAGTGTCGGGGATAGGACACGGGAACTGACACGTACTGTAGTGTCGGGGATAGGACACGGGAACTAACACGTACTACAGTGTCGGGGACAGGACACGGGAACTAACACGTACTACAGTGTCGGGGACAGGACACGGGAACTAACACGTACTACAGTGTCGGGGACAGGACACGGGAACTAAAGCGTACTACAGTGTCGGGGACAGGACACGGGAACTAACACGTACTGTAGTGTCGGGGACAGGACACGGGAACTAACACGTACTGTAGTGTCGGGGACAGGACACGGGAACTAACACGTAGGACAGGACACGGGAACTAACACGTACTGTAGTGTCGGGGACAGGACACGGGAACTAACACGTACTGTAGTGTCGGGGACAGGACACGGGAACTAACGCGTACTGTAGTGTCGGGGACAGGACACGGGAACTAACACGTACTACAGTGTCGGGGACAGGACACGGGAACTAACACGTACTGTAGTGTCGGGGACAGGATACGGGAACTAACACGTACTACAGTGTCGGGGACAGGGCACGGGAACTAACACGTACTGTAGTGTCGGGGACAGGACACGGGAACTAACACGTACTACAGTGTCGGGGACAGGACACGGGAACTAACACGTACTGTAGTGTCGGGGACAGGACCCGGGGACTAACATGTACTGTAGTGTCGGGGACAGGACACGGGAACTAACACGTACTGTAGTGTCGGGGACAGGACACGGGAACTAACACATACTACAGTGTCGGGGACAGGGCACGGGAACTAACACGTACTGTAGTGTCGGGAACAGGACACGGGAACTAACACGTACTGTAGTGTCGGGGACAGGACACAGGTACTAACACGTACTGCAGTGTCGGGGACAGGACACGGGAACTAACACGTACTGTAGTGTCGGGGACAGAACACGGGAGCTAACACGTACTGTAGTGTCGGGGACAGAACACGGGAACTAACACGTACTGTAGTGTCGGAGACAGGACACGGGAACTAACACGTACTGTAGTGTCGGGGACAGGACACGGGATCTAACACGTACTGTAATGTCGGGGACAGGACACGGGAACTAACACGTACTGTAGTGTCGGGGACAGGGCACGGGAACTAACACGTACTGTAGTGTCGGGGACAGGACACGGGAACTAACACGTACTGTAGTGTCGGGGACAGAACAAGGGAACTAACACGTACTGTAGTGTCGGGGACAGGACACGGGAACTAACACGTACTGTAGTGTCGGGGACAGGACACGGGAACTAACACGTACTGTAGTGTCGGGGACAGGACACGGGAACTAACACGTACTGTAGTGTCGGGGACAGGACACGGGTACTAACACGTACTGTAGTGTCGGGGACAGGACACGGGAACTAACACGTACTGTAGTGTCGGGGACAGGACACGGGAACTAACACATACTATAGTGTCGGGGACAGGACACGGGAACTAACACGTACTACAGTGTCGGGGACAGGACACGGGAACTAACACGTACTGTAGTGTCGGGGACAGGACACGGGAACTAACACGTACTGTAGTGTCGGGGACAGGACACGGGAACTAACACGTACTGTAGTGTCTGGGACAGGACACGGGAACTAACACGTACTGTAGTGTCGGGGACAGGACACGGGTACTAACACGTACTGTAGTGTCGAGAACAGGACACGGGAACTAACACGTACTGTAGTGTCGTGGACAGGACACGGGTACTAACACGTACTGTAGTGTCGGGGATAGGACACGGGAACTGACACGTACTGTAGTGTCGGGGATAGGACACGGGAACTAACACGTACTACAGTGTCGGGGACAGGACACGGGAACTAACACGTACTACAGTGTCGGGGACAGGACACGGGAACTAACACGTACTACAGTGTCGGGGACAGGACACGGGAACTAAAGCGTACTACAGTGTCGGGGACAGGACACGGGAACTAACACGTACTACAGTGTCGGGGACAGGACACGGGAACTAACACGTACTGTAGTGTCGGGGACAGGACACGGGGACTAACACGTACTACAGTGTCGGGGACAGGACACGGGAACTAACACGTACTACAGTGTCGGGGACAGGACACGGGGACTAACACGTACTGTAGTGTCGGGGACAGGACACGGGAACTAACACGTACTAGAGTGTCGGGGACAGGACACGGGAACTAACACGTACTGTAGTGTCGGGGACAGGACACGGGAACTAACACGTACTGTAGTGTCGGGGACAGGACACGGGAACTAACACGTACTGTAGTGTCGGGGACAGGACACGGGAACTAACACGTACTGTAGTGTCGGGGACAGGACACGGGAACTAACGCGTACTGTAGTGTCGGGGACAGGACACGGGAACTAACACGTACTACAGTGTCGGGGACAGGACACGGGAACTAACACGTACTGTAGTGTCGGGGACAGGATACGGGAACTAACACGTACTACAGTGTCGGGGACAGGGCACGGGAACTAACACGTACTGTAGTGTCGGGGACAGGACACGGGAACTAACACGTACTACAGTGTCGGGGACAGGACACGGGAACTAACACGTACTGTAGTGTCGGGGACAGGACCCGGGGACTAACATGTACTGTAGTGTCGGGGACAGGACACGGGAACTAACACGTACTGTAGTGTCTGGGACAGGACACGGGAACTAACACGTACTGTAGTGTCTGGGACAGGACACGGGAACTAACACGTACTGTAGTGTCGGGGACAGGACACGGGAATAACACGTACTACAGTGTCGGGAACAGGACACGGGAACCAACACGTACTGTAGTGTCGGGAACAGGACACGGGAACTAACACGTACTGTAGTGTCGGGGACAGGACACGGGTACTAACACGTACTGTAGTGTCGGGGACAGGACACGGGTACTAACACGTACTGTAGTGTCGGGAACAGGACACGGGAACTAACACGTACTGTAGTGTCGTGGACAGGACACGGGTACTAACACGTACTGTAGTGTCGGGGATAGGACACGGGAACTGACACGTACTGTAGTGTCGGGGACAGGACACGGGAACTAACACATACTACAGTGTCGGGGACAGGGCACGGGAACTAACACGTACTGTAGTGTCGGGAACAGGACACGGGAACTAACACGTACTGTAGTGTCGGGGACAGGACACAGGTACTAACACGTACTGCAGTGTCGGGGACAGGACACGGGAACTAACACGTACTGTAGTGTCGGGGACAGAACACGGGAGCTAACACGTACTGTAGTGTCGGGGACAGAACACGGGAACTAACACGTACTGTAGTGTCGGAGACAGGACACGGGAACTAACACGTACTGTAGTGTCGGGGACAGGACACGGGATCTAACACGTACTGTAATGTCGGGGACAGGACACGGGAACTAACACGTACTGTAGTGTCGGGGACAGGGCACGGGAACTAACACGTACTGTAGTGTCGGGGACAGGACACGGGAACTAACACGTACTGTAGTGTCGGGGACAGAACAAGGGAACTAACACGTACTGTAGTGTCGGGGACAGGACACGGGAACTAACACGTACTGTAGTGTCGGGGACAGGACACGGGAACTAACACGTACTGTAGTGTCGGGGACAGGACACGGGAACTAACACGTACTGTAGTGTCGGGGACAGGACACGGGTACTAACACGTACTGTAGTGTCGGGGACAGGACACGGGAACTAACACGTACTGTAGTGTCGGGGACAGGACACGGGAACTAACACATACTATAGTGTCGGGGACAGGACACGGGAACTAACACGTACTACAGTGTCGGGGACAGGACACGGGAACTAACACGTACTGTAGTGTCGGGGACAGGACACGGGAACTAACACGTACTGTAGTGTCGGGGACAGGACACGGGAACTAACACGTACTGTAGTGTCTGGGACAGGACACGGGAACTAACACGTACTGTAGTGTCGGGGACAGGACACGGGAACTAACACGTACTACAGTGTCGGGGACAGGACACGGGAACTAACACGTACTACAGTGTCGGGGACAGAACACGGGAACTAACACGTACTGCAGTGTCTGGGACAGGACACGGGAACTAACACGTACTGTAGTGTCGGGGACAGGACACGGGAACTAACACGTACTGTAGTGTCGGGGACAGGACACGGGAACTAACACGTACTGTAGTGTCTGGGACAGGACACGGGAACTAACACGTACTGTAGTGTCTGGGACAGGACACGGGAACTAACACGTACTGTAGTGTCGGGGACAGGACACGGGAATAACACGTACTACAGTGTCGGGAACAGGACACGGGAACCAACACGTACTGTAGTGTCGGGAACAGGACACGGGAACTAACACGTACTGTAGTGTCGGGGACAGGACACGGGTACTAACACGTACTGTAGTGTCGGGGACAGGACACGGGTACTAACACGTACTGTAGTGTCGGGAACAGGACACGGGAACTAACACGTACTGTAGTGTCGTGGACAGGACACGGGTACTAACACGTACTGTAGTGTCGGGGATAGGACACGGGAACTGACACGTACTGTAGTGTCGGGGATAGGACACGGGAACTAACACGTACTGTAGTGTCGGGGACAGGACACGGGAACTAACACGTACTGTAGTGTCGGGGACAGGACACGGGTACTAACACGTACTGTAGTGTCGATAACAGGACACGGGAACTAACACGTACTGTAGTGTCGGGGACAGGACACGGGAACTAACACGTACTGTAGTGTCGGGGATAGGACACGGGTACTAACACGTACTGTAGTGTCGTGGACAGGACACGGGTACTAACACGTACTGTAGTGTCGTGGACAGGACACGGGTACTAACACGTACTGTAGTGTCGGGGATAGGACACGGGAACTGACACGTACTGTAGTGTCGGGGATAGGACACGGGAACTAACACGTACTACAGTGTCGGGGACAGGACACGGGAACTAACACGTACTACAGTGTCGGGGACAGGACACGGGAACTAACACGTACTACAGTGTCGGGGACAGGACACGGGAACTAAAGCGTACTACAGTGTCGGGGACAGGACACGGGAACTAACACGTACTACAGTGTCGGGGACAGGACACGGGAACTAACACGTACTGTAGTGTCGGGGACAGGACACGGGGACTAACACGTATTACAGTGTCGGGGACAGGACACGGGAACTAACACGTACTACAGTGTCGGGGACAGGACACGGGAACTAACACGTACTGCAGTGTCGGGGACAGGACACGGGAACTAACACGTACTGTAGTGTCGGGGACAGGACACGGGAACTAACACGTACTGTAGTGTCGGGGACAGGACACGGGAACTAACACGTACTGTAGTGTCGGGGACAGGACACGGGAACTAACACGTACTGTAGTGTCGGGGACAGGACACGGGAACTAACACGTACTGTAGTGTCGGGGATAGGACACGGGTACTAACACGTACTGTAGTGTCGGGAACAGGACACGGGAACTAACACGTACTGTAGTGTCGGGAACAGGACACGGGAACTAACACGTACTGTAGTGTCGGGGACAGGACACGGGGACTAACACGTACTACAATGTCGGGGACAGGACACGGGAACTAACACGTACTACAGTGTCGGGGACAGGACACGGGAACTAACACGTACTGTAGTGTCGGGGACAGGACACGGGAACTAACACGTACTGTAGTGTCGGGGACAGGACACGGGAACTAACACGTACTGTAGTGTCGGGGACAGGACACGGGAACTAACACGTACTGTAGTGTCGGGGACAGGACACGGGAACTAACACGTACTACAGTGTCGGGGACAGGACACGGGAACTAACACGTACTGTAGTGTCGGGGACAGGACACGGGAACTAACACGTACTGTAGTGTCGGGGACAGGACACGGGAACTAACACGTACTGTAGTGTCGGGGACAGGACACGGGAACTAACACGTACTGTAGTGTCGGGGACAGGACACGGGAACTAACACGTACTGTAGTGTCGGGGACAGGACACGGGAACTAACACGTACGGTAGTGTCGGGGACAGGACACGGGAACCAACACGTACTGTAGTGTCGGGGACAGGACACGGGGACTAACACGTACTGTAGTGTCGGGGACAGGACACGGGAACTAACACGTACTACAGTGTCGGGGACAGGACACGGGAACTAACACGTACTACAGTGTCGAGGACAGGGCACGGGAACTAACACGTACTGTAGTGTCGGGGACAGGACACGGGAACTAACACGTACTGCAGTGTCGGGGACAGGACACGGGAACTAACACATACTGTAGTGTCGGGGACAGGACACGGGGACTAACACGTACTGCAGTGTCGGAGACAGGACACGGGAACTAACATATACTGTTGTGTCGGGGACAGGACACGGGAATTTACACGTACTGTAGTGTCGGGGACAGGACACGGGAACTAACACGTACTGTAGTGTCGGGGACAGGACACGGGAACTAACACGTACTGTAGTGTCGGGGACAGGACACGGGAACTAACACGTACTGTAGTGTCGGGGACAGGACACGGGAACTAATACGTACTGAAGTGTCGGGGACAAGACACGGGAACTAACACGTACTGCAGTGTCGGGGACAGGACACGGGAACTAACACGTACTGTAGTGTCGGGGACAGAACACGGGAACTAACACGTACTGTAGTGTCGGGGACAGGACACGGGAACTAACACGTACTGTAGTGTCGGGGACAGGACACGGGAACTAACACGTATACAGTGTCGGGGACAGGACACGGGAACTAACACGTACTGTAGTGTCGGGGACAGGACACGGGAACTTACACGTACTGTAGTGTCGGGGACAGGACACGGGAACTAACACGTACTGTAGTGTCGGGGACAGAACACGGGAACTAACACGTACTGTAGTGTCGGGGACAGGACACGGGAACTAACACGTACTGTAGTGTCGGGGACAGAACACGGGAACTAACACGTACTGTAGTGTCGGGGACAGGACACGGGAACTAACACGTACTGTAGTGTCTGGGACAGGACACGGGAACTAACACGTACTGTAGTGTCGGGGACAGGACACGGGAACTAACACGTACTGTAGTGTCGGGGACAGGACACGGGAACTAACACGTACTGTAGTGTCGGGGACAGGACACGGGAACTAACACGTACTACAGTGTCGGGGACAGAACACGGGAACTAACACGTACTACAGTGTCGGGGACAGGACACGGGAACTAACACGTACTGTAGTGTCGGGGACAGGACACGGGAACTTACACGTACTGTAGTGTCGGGGACAGGACACGGGAACTAACACGTACTGTAGTGTCGGGGACAGAACACGGGAACTAACACGTACTGTAGTGCCTAGGAAAGAACTTGAATGTGGACACTATTATTTTCTCCGCTCCTTTTCACCAATAAGAATTAAACTACATCAGTACTACATTGTACCTGACAGCATGAACAACCAATAATAAGTACCAATGATCCGCAAATCAAAAGCCGCGTTATTATCATATGACATCATTGACGACCAATCAGAAACCGAGTCGGTATAACATGACAGCACGAACAACCACATGACACCATGAACAACCAATCAGAAGCCGCGTCAGTGCCAAATGACAGCATGAAAAACCAATCAAAAGCCGCGTCAGTACCACATGACAGCATAAACAACCAATCAGAAGCCGCGTCAGTACCACATGACAGCATAAAAAATCAATCAGAGGCCAAGTCAGTATCACATGACAACATAACAATCAAAAGTTCAAATGTATTGGCCTTCTTGTGTTTATACTAACTGAGGGCGTGGCCACATGACATCCGACACCTAGGCTCCTCCTCCCATGGGTTCATTATGTCCTTCGCTGTTGTTTGGCGCCAGTTAGGAAGCTGTCTGTCTGAGTTGTGGACGACCACCGGTAGGGGGCTCTCTATGTCCTTCACCAATCTGCTCCCGTCCACAATGGCGCCCTTTTCTACTATGTCAATATAACACTTGTCCTCTCGTAGCACCGCGGCTACCGCCATCTTTGCTGCCGTCACAGTGTCACCCTGGCAACAATAGATCTTTTTGAAAAGGAGCGATTTGTTTTAAAACTGCAAATACGAGTGCTGGCACATGATAAACAACTTATTTTTTATTTCCCTTTTCTACAATGTATTATAAATATTAATAGTTTACATACTGTACAGGTGGTAAAACAGCAGGGTATCTCGGACCACGCGATTTCCCTTCTCCTTTTAAACGGTATTAATTCATTTAATGTCGAATTTTTGTTTTGCAGTACAAATGCTCACCAATTCCGTGCCTTGTAGCTTTCTTGAAGTTCTGTGTATTTAGTTTTTGCTTGTTACTTCCTTAGTCAAAATGCAATAATCTAAAAATCATTTATTTTTTTCTATTTGTTAAGCTTTCGATCAATTTTACGAAATGAGTGCAACAACCGTTCAAGATAATAAAGGATAGTGCTTGTTTACACATTGTCTGTTCAAATAGAATTTTATGTGTTTATTTACATTATAGAAGTGAAAGTGAAAGTGGATAAATGAGGAAAAATATGCAACGGGTACGACGACACTTTCCTTTGACGAGTAATGTTTCGTTTACAGGAAGTACCTAGGGTTTCCCTTTGTAATTGAACAATGCTTAAATTGAAATGGAATAGATTATGAAAACGAAAGTGAAAGTAGAAAGGAATTAATTAAATAATGTCAAATAATATGATGAGAACGAATAGTAACTATCATATCTGATATGGTCGTAACATGGAAACGAAGTATCTAATTGATTAAAAAGGTGAGAGAAAGAACAAAATAATAAATTATTATTTATTAATAAATGGGGGGGGATGTCTGTGTGTGTGTGTGTGTGTGTGTGTGATGGGGGTGGGGGGATGTCTGTGTGTGTGTGTGTGTGATGGGGGTGGGGGGATGTCTGTGTGTGTGTGTGTGTGGTGGGGATGGGGGTGTGTCTGTGTGTGTGTGATGGGGGTGGGGGATGTCTGTGTGTGTGTGTGTGATGGGGATGGGGGGATGTCTGTGTGTGTGTGTGTGTGTGTGGTGGGGATGGGGGTGTAGGTGGATATATAGTACACTTTATACATTACGTCATACACAACAACAATCGCTAACATGTTACACAACATCACGATTTATTGACATTAATTATCACAATTATAAACAGAAATACATACACAACAAATACTTTCTTATTAATTAACATATTTAAAGACTGAAACATCTGACTCATGAATGGTTTGACAAACATTTATTAACCCATTAAAAAAAAGAAACTAACCTGTCATATAAAACAGTCACTTACCCCCGTGAAGCTGGCTCGCTGGGCAGTTGTTTCACTCAGACGTAAAAATATCCCGGCCATATTGGAATGTCGTACACGGTTAAACCCGTGCTGTACAGAATAAACCTAAACCGAAAGTTTGCGTTTATTTTTAAAAAATATTTTCCATTCAACCAAGATATTAATATATATTTGTTTGTAATTATTACAATAACATTGTAAATTATTAAAAGACCTAGGAGCATGTGTAGACTTTGGGAAAGAAATGACCTGAAATATCAAGGCCGAGGTGACAAGATTTTTTGATAACACTCATGTTTAGTAGTGTACGATAAGTCGTAAGATAACCTCCTGGAGATTTTCAACAAAGCGAAACCGAAAGTAGAAAACGCTTACATCATCCGAAAAATATATTTTCAGACCAACCGTTGTCAGTATTAAACAATTTAACACTTGGTCGCAGTCAATACCTGATTGATGGTCCTATAATTTTCTCAACTATGCATATTTTGTCGAAATTATTTTAAACTCTGTATTGTTACAAGCCCTTACTGGTGTTATTCAATGTTTGTTTGTTTGCAGTTTACGGTTCTCGCAGCTTTCAGATCATACGGGTGCCAAAGTAAAACACGTGAAACAGAATGAAGTGTAACGATGGGGACAGCCGATCAGTATAACTCATCCAACCCTTAAGACACATGTGAACTGCCTGGAATATTTAATGATGACATTTCAGAGGGGTATGAGTTTCTCCGTCATAAGTCGATCGCCTCTCCTATAATATCAGGTAGTGGAGTCTGGCAGGTCCATTCCTATTTCCTTCACTGTCCACTCACTATAAATGTGCATTAGGACGTGCGCTAGTCACCTCTTACGATCATAAAGTGGGGTACAACAGGTCATTTCTTTCTCCGAATCAACGAAAACTCCACAAAGCGACATACAATATGTCAAACCATCACGAGAACCAGTTTGAGATGCATCAACATTTTTATTGGGAACAGAACATCGAACAAAAGCTCACAAAATAACTCCCTCACACCCAACTCCGTACACAGTAGACATATTGTACCGAGGCCTCACTATAACATAATCTCCGAAAGTAAAATATAATTCTTTATACTTCACACACCTCATTCTTTTATAGATATGACCAACTGTCATTGCATAGCATTTACAACATGATCCGCACTCCGCACAATACGAATCAAAATAATTTTGTCAACCAGGAAAATTCGAATGCATCGAATATAGCCATTATATCCTTGTTTAGGTTATATTATCTTGGAGCATATTTTGTCAAAAACACGACAAAAGCTAAGAGGAAATATACTGAAGAAGATATAGTAAGAATGATTGAATTCCTGGTCGACAACATTTTTGTTGAGTTCGGAGGAAAGATTTTCCAGCAGACTGTTGGCATTCCTAAGCATGGGAACAAGCTGTGCTCCACTCTTAGCTGACTTGTTTTTGTTTTCATACAAGGCTGAATTTGTGGAGGGGCTAATCAGGACAGGTAACAAAAACCTTGCCAAATCTTTTTATTTCACTTTCAGATATATCGACGATTGTGTTGTCTATAAACAACAAGAAGTTTGCTGACCACGTCGTCGATCGTATATATCCTTCTGAACTTGAAATAAAGGACACAACAGACTCTTCTACATCAGCTGCTTACCTCGATCTCTTCTTAAACTAAGATCAACATGGACAGCTTACTACTAAGCTATAAGATAAACGTGATGATTTCAATTTTCCGATCGTTAACTTTCCATTTCTTGATAGTAGCATCCCTGCTTCTCCAACCTATGGTGTTAATATGTCGCAGTTGATTCGGTATTCCAGGGCTTGCTCTAAATATCGGGATTTCGTGATCGATGTCGGCTGCTGACAAACAAACTAACAACCCAAGGATTCGAGTGATGCAGGTTGATCAGAACTATGGGCAAGTTTTATGTTCGCCATCTTTGTCTCATTGAGAAATATTCTGTATCTTTAAGTGATATGAAGATGGACGTTTTTGAGTATGCTCATTAGTGTGTTTACTTGTTGTGATTGAGCATGATACTCGGTTCTCATTTTGAGAAGTTGATGTTTACTTGAATGTGACAAAGATTTACATGGCAGGTGTCGTCGATGAAGCAGAAGACGCTTACTCTTCCGGAACACCCGGTCTTATTCTCTTGTACTTTTGCAAGGGTCTCCATGTGAATCTTTCCTTTGCTCATATTTTGCCCCTGATTTAACCGATTTTGAGTTTGAATTATGATTTTGTTAACGATTTGGTATTCTCTTATTTATTTTCGAATATAGCCATTATATCCTTGTTTAGGTTATATTTCGAATATAGCCATTATATCCTGGTTTAGGTTATATTTCGAATATAGCCATTATATCCTTGTTTAGGTTATATTTCGAATATAGCCATTATTTCCTTGTTTAGGTTATATTTCGTTGATGTAGATTTTTGTAGTGACCAGTTTACATAGCACAAAAGTAAACCTAGTCATGTATCACAGCGTAAATCTGAGATAATGCACTTTTATCAGCAAAAACAAATAACGTTTACCCATAGGCATTATTTGGTAATCTCCACTATGTACTTATCCAGAAAATTCTATATTGCATGATTCTTACGTGGAGCTGTACTTAAACACTATTAACTCAGCTTCACTGACCAGCACGTCACATTTTCTCCATAGAAGTGGCCACATCGCTGGTTTATCAGGCCCCATGACGTCATTATTACGTCACATACAAACTTGTTACTCATTCACCTCTGGAGTGATCGATTCCAACCTTTTTATTTGGAAAGTTCAAATGGGTTATTAGGGGTGAGTGAGTTGACTCATTACACATGAAAAAAATCCACGTGACAATATTTTACATGAAATATCTGACCCCCCCCCCCCCCCCCCAGCATTCTGTCATCGCACAGTGATGTGAGAAGACTTATTGACCCCCCGGTAGCCTGGTAACGAGTTGCACGAGCGACCGGTCCTTCATTCCGAGGTCGCCGATTGTTTTGTGGTCGGTCCTTTCGTCCCCGGGTCGGAAAGTTTTCCCCGCGTACACGATCTGTAGGTATTGTTTATCGACAAAACGTTTTTCTGAGATCTTCTGGAATAACGAGAACATCCGCTCACCCTGTCAGAAAAAAAACATTATACAGTATGTGAAATACAAGATATCAGTACGGCATCAGCGTCAAATAAAAGTTTGGTTCTTCATAAACTTGAAAATCGTGTAACGGCGTAACATTTGTGATTTAGTTCGTGTAAGAAAGTGTTTTGATTAACAATCTGATTGAAATGCAGATCTTAGATGGCTTTATTAAAAGATCACAATGAAAATAAATTCATTTTTGTTCCAACAAAGTTAATACAAGTTGAACGTACAAGATCATACACTCGTAAATAGTATATACCGCCTTACGTTGTACGTATTTGTACTACACATCAGCTGCTTCTTTGATAACGCACATGCACTTATAGATATTAAATTATTGTATTTGAGGTAATAAAATATTAAATATTAACTTGCTATACAGTATATATGAGCACGAAAATTACGGAGTGCGAGTGATAATAAAAAAAAGACTTACAGGCTCCGCATCAACTAGCTGTGTCTTGCCGTCCGTTCCTCCCTGTACTACTATCTGCATGATGGACAGCTATCTCTTCTATTGTTACTGTCTAAACACTTGGTCACCGGTACACACGTTCTGTCAACACCCAACTGGAGATTTCTAATAGTTTAATCCGAACCTTAAAAATAAAACAAAACTACGGTTTATGATCTGCAAAGCAAAGGTTTTTTTTCAGTTTGTCAACATAGCAAAGAGTATTACATGAATGACATGCAAATAAAAGGAAAATAACTTTTAATGGAAGTGATACACAGAAACTTTGGGGAAACCTTCATGATAAATATAAATAGAACAAAAGCTAATCTATGTCTCTAGAAATGGCCAATATCTTGGTATACTGGGTTAGGTCATAGCTATAAATACAACTTCCTTGTCTGTCCAGAGTCTTCTTTCAGTTTCGTTTCCATGACAACAAAAATTCCATGAAATGGACTTTGATGATATATACAAATTCTGCATTCTTAATCAATACGGTGGATAAAAAGATCATCAGCTACAGCGAGAAATCGATGAGAGATAAAGACAATTTCTGATTATAATTATATTGCTGATATCAGTTAATCTTAACTAAATCTATAAATATAATAAGTTGTTAGGCTTGATTTTCGCTTCACGTTTTGCCGAAAGTTACGTATATTGGGCCTTTAACAAGTAAGGATACATGTACTTTGATATCTCCTTATCACAGTATTTATGATCAGACTAACACAGGTAACTAGTAATCTTATATACAAATCAGTAAAAATAATCTATACTTTATAAACTATAACACGAAATGTACGTCTAACATTCAATGTTTGATATTGCAATTTACTCTTTATATCTATCAAAGCACATTAACCTGTTATATTTATATATACCAAGCTAAAACTTTCAAATATAGTTTTTCCCTGAACTTCTCTTGTTCAACCCTGACACCTCCTTATAAGACAGCAAGCCCTGCTTACTCAGACAAAATGACACAACAAGGTATTGGCGGAAAATTCGGCAATCTCATCGATGGCCGAATATTTATTTTACTTATTTTTTAGCATTCTTTTTATGAGTAAATGTGCGGCCTATAAATAAAGCGCCACAAGACATCATAAAAGTAAAACGTTATGATGACGCCGCCAACTTTTTATATTCATCGACCTACATTACTGATTTACTACCTAACATGTACTTTATGTTCTCTGTTGTATGCAGTATATTAAGTATGCGTAGATACTCACGAATGATTCTGTTCCGTGTGAAGAAGTGTGACGATAGTAAAAGTCACAACTGAGATAAAGCCAGCACATCCACATTAAGGTCAATGTGACTGTGCGATGCAGCCTCAAAACGAAAGTTGGGTTTTTTTCTGAAATGTGTGATGGATTAATTAGTTTTTTTTTTATCGAAAGTGAAACTTAAAACAATGATAAAGAAAAAAGAAAATTATATTATGGATTTCAATTCAATATACACAAGCTGATATGTAAACAATCACTAGAAAGGAAGTCTGGGTATCTAATTTTACAACGTTGTATATGATTAATATACTACAATTATTATTTTGTAATTAAATTCATTTATTTATTATATATCAATGACATTTTTGCTCAGAATATCAACAAGCTTACATGCTATGTCAAGGTAAGAAAACAACAACAATAACGGACTGAATGCTTGTTGTGAGGCACGGTGGTCTAGTGGTAGGACGCCGGGCTCGTGATCTAAAGGTTGCGTGTTCGAGTCCCCGTCACGGCACTTGTGTTGTATCTTTGAGCACGATACTTTACTCCGCTTGTTTCAGTCTACTCAGCTGTAAATGAGTATTGTGAAACCTCTCTATTAAGACCACATTAGGGACCGCACCAAAGTGGTCTTAATAGCGAGCGACCATGCAGACAGATTTCTCTAAAATCCACCTTTTTACATGATTTCAGGGTCCATTAACTAATATATAGGATTTATAATGCCAATTTGACACCAAAATACAGCTAACTGATCAGACCAAGGAAGAAGGACAAATACCGTACATATGGAATAGATATTTCGATATTAATTTTGCCGCATTCAAAATATATTGACAAGATTAACCTGAATCCCTGGTAACATCAGGGTGACTGATACATGACACCGCACAGCCAGGTTACATTTGCGACGGACAAAGTCATTTAGAAGGTAACTTAAATCGTTTGCATGAAGAAATAAAACTCAGAGTATACCAAAGCGTTAACAAAGCCATAATCCGAACTAGAAATCGATTAAACTAGAGGCAAAATATGAACAAAGGAAACATGTAATAAGAGACCACTGTAAAAGTGCACAAGATAATAAGACCAGGTTTCCGGAAGGGTAAGCGTCTTCTGAATTTTATGATAAGTTTCTATTGAAAGTAATTTAGTGATTTGTTTACATATCATTTCGTTCGCTATATCCCCTTTACAGTCATAGTGTCATTTGTGAAGAATGTAAAAGGATGTTGTGTTCAAAATGGAATTAGCAACGACATAATTACGCTGTTGCGACAATTTTAGTTGTTCTGTGAAATGAAGTAGATGTAATTGGACACATGCTATCAGAGCATGATACAGTGTAATCTTGTCATTGTTAGGCCTGTACTATGAGCTTACGTGTCAAATGATTTGTTTTTATATGGAGTCTGTTTAGGGGAAAATCATATTACTGGTATTCCTTTTTCCCTTGGTTTCATGGTCGCCACACATCACAAAACAGACAGGCCCCATTGGACTCTTAAAATGATGATATACATTATATGGCACTGTAAAGAGTTTTAGACGTTCGAGATTCGACATCATAGACAAACTGAATCATACCAAATCTAGTAGTGTATATAACCCCACACTCCGTAGGTCGCGTGCACCTAGATAAAACGAACGACACTGAAGGTTCACAAGGAATTTTCGCGATATAAACATAGTTAAATATTGTTGTAAACAATCTGATTAAAATCATATCTTAATCTCCGCGCCGTTCCGTTAACTACTCTCTGTTGCCTTGTAAAACGGAGTGAGAACAAGGATCATTCTGTATTTTAATCATATTGGTTTGTAAAGAGATAACAAACGGTTGTATTTGAGTAGGATGTAGGTCCTTTTTTCTGCTACAGAATATTATGATAACCGCTCAATAACTTTTTAATAAAATATTGCAATTAAATATGTCATAATACGAATGGAAAGGGTGAAAAGCTTGTCACCGAAACGTAATATTTCTCGGAATTTTGATTTTTACAAACATCAGGTCCCAGGATCATGAAACAAATCTAAGACTTAAGATTGTGCTTAGCCAATCGTTTATGACGTTACTTTTTGAAACGTTAATCCTGATTGGCTAAGTCAAAACTTAAGACAAATTTAGACTTAAGATTGCTTAATGATCCTGGGACCAGTATCTATGTGTTTGTTTTCACCGTTATCTCTCGAAATGTTGTTTTCCGCCATATTTGCTCATCAAACCGAACAAGCTGGACTCCATGATAGAGTGCTAGCCGACTGACGGGAGATATTGAGTGCTTGGATACGGGTATGAGAGATCAATGTGTAATGATTTGAAGGGGACAAAAAATCAAAATGGTCAAAATTAAATGTGAATATCGAAAACCTGAAGACTCCTACATCGTCTCAGAACATCATTCGGCATAGCTTGATGTGTTAATTCCATTTATAATGGCAGACGACAGGGAGGCATTGAATCTGAGTTGTATCCATGTATCATAATACCTTTGATTCAATATCTATTTAAACTTATGCTTAATATACCAAATCTTGAGGTGCAATATTAGTCGAGACAGTGAATAAGTTAAGCCTATTTGTGCATTGTTTATTTTCCAGGATAGTTCATCGTAGAAAGGTCATTATATCGATACCGAGAATAAGATGCTTAGTAATTACCTACTGACTTAATAGCGTGCATGCTCAAAGCAGCCATCACAACAAACTCAGCTAATCAGCTTATCTATCTGTAATTGTTCCAATGCCACTTTAATTTTTTTTCTAGATTATCTATATATGTACACCTCTATATACTGTGATATACTAGTCTAAATCTTCACCAAGTGGTCTTTATTCTCCCTGGAATCTTGGCCAATCGCGTGGGTGGCAGGTATACGTGCGGATATATTACGTGGCAATGTATATAGAATACCAGCCTTACACCGGTTACTGTGTCATAATACTTGTGCTGCACCTTTTAAAGATGACGTAACACACACATGTGCTGCACCTTTTAAAGATGACGTAACACACACATTTGCTGCACCTTTTAAATTTAGTAATATAATGAAGTGTAACAATGGGGACAGCCAATCATTTTACCTCAACCACCCCTGAAGACACATTTGAACTCTTTCAATTCAAAGGCTGGAATAGTTCATTATGACATTTCAGGGGTGGATGAGTTAAATCATTCCGTGTCTCCTTTGATCTGGCAAGGGAGTACTAATTCCTTCACTGTCCACTCAGTATTAATGTGCAGTATGGCGTACGCTAGTCACCTCTTACGATCATAAAGTGGGGTACACCAGGTCGTTTCTTTTTCCGAATCAACGAAAACTCCACAAAGCGACATACAATATGTAAAACCATCACGAGAACCAGTTTGAGATACATCAACATTTTTATTAGGAACAGAACATCGAACAAAAGCTCACAAAGTAACTCCCCCCCCCCCCCCCCCAACCAATTCCGTACACCGTAGACAGTCCGTACCGAGCTCACAAAATAACTCCCTCACACCCAACTCCGTACACCGTAGACAGTCGGTACCGAGCTCACAAAATAACTCCCTCACACCCAACTCCGTACACTGTAGAGAGTCCGTACCGAGCTCACAAAATAACTCCCTCACACCCAACTCCGTACACCGTAGACAGTCCGTATTGAGCTCACAAAATAACTCCCTCACACCCAACTCCGTACACAGTAGACAGTCCGTACCGAGCTCACATAATAACTCCCTCACACCCAACTCCGTACACCGTAGACAGTCCGTACCGAGCTCACAAAATAACTCCCTCACACCCAACTCCGTACACCGTAGACAGTCCGTACCGAGCTCACAAAATAACTCCCTCACACCCAACTCCGTACACTGTAGACAGTCCGTATTGAGCTCACAAAATAACTCCCTCACACCCAACTCCGTACACCGTAGACAGTCCGTACCGAGCTCACAAAATAACTCCCTCACACCCAACTCCGTACACCGTAGACAGTCCGTACCGAGCTCACAAAATAACTCCCTCACACCCAACTCCGTACACCGTAGACAGTCCGTACCGAGCTCACAAAATAACTCCCTCACAACTAACTCCGTACACCGTAGTCAGGCCGTACCGAGGCCTCACTATAGCATAATCTCCGGTAAAACACAAATGTCTCATACTTCACTCAACTCAGTATCACTCTGTTATAGTTATGACCAAGTGTCACAGCATCTACATCATGATCCGCACACCTAACAATAAGAATCTTGAACTAACTTTGTCCACCAGGAAAATTCAAATGCTTCGAATATCGCCTATTTGGGTTACGTTTCATTGATGTAGTTTTTTTGTAGTATCCACAGTTTACACAGCGAAATAGTAAACTTAGTCTTATATCACAGTAAATACACAATTTGCATTAATCACTAATTAACTCAGTCTCACTGACCAACATATCACATTTCAGTCCCTCCAAAAAAGTTTATTAAGCTCCATGACGTAATTTTTACGTCACATAAGCGTGATACTCATTCACTCCTGGAGTTTCATTATAATCAATTCCAATATTTGAAGTGAGAGAGTTCTAATGTGTCATAATGTTTGAATGAGTTATCCATTACACATACAAAAAAGGGTCGCTCCCCCTCATTATGTCATGAAACAGTGACGTCAGGCGACCTATCGATCGACCGGTAGCCTGGAAACGAGTGTCACTTGCGACAGGTCTCTCATTCCCAGGTCAGCGATTGTTTTGTGTTCGGTCCTTTCGTCCCCGGGTCGGAGAGTTTTCCCCGCGTACACGATCAGTATGTTTTGTCTCTCGATTCCTCGTATATCAGAGATCTTCTGGAACAACGACGACATACGATCACCCTGTCAGAGAAAAACAAAACTTATACAGTATGTAAGTCAAATACAATATATCACAAATAAAACCTTGGTCCTTTTGGCCCCTAGCGTCACTGAAGAGTACGAAACAGCTGTATGATGCAGTTTAATTCATTTTTTCGGCATACTGTATCTATTACTAAATTTAAGAGGTGCAGCAAATGTATGTGTTATGTCATCTTTATGATAGGGGATGGCAGACTCTGCTGGTGGATTGTTTAGTCCCCGAGGTTTGCTGGAGCCTTCATAGCCACAGTTAATCTCATTTGAGAAGTGGCACGGTACATACTATACACATTTTGGTAGTACACGATTTGAAATTATTCAGAACGAGTTTAATTTTACTTCTAAATTCATAAATTAAAGGGGTTCTACGCACCTGACCCTTCTGCTTCTACATTAGCTTAGAAATTTTGGATTCCTACCTTTTGGCCCCTAGCATCACTGAAGAGTCACTGGAGGAGCTGTTTACATGTATATATGTTGTCAGAATTACAGTGGTTTTCACGAATGATTCTTTTGTCAATCAACAACTGCATATTGATAACGTGATAACGTTCATACACTTAAATATTGCATTAGATTGCATTTGAGATAGTAATTTATTAATCATAAACTTGATCTACAGTATAGCGGAGAGCGAGTCATAATGAAACAAGACTTACAGGGTCCGCATCAATTAGCTGTGTCTTGCCGCTCATACCCAACCTTAGCAGTATCTTCATGGTGGTTAGCTATCTTTCTCAGTTGTATCTGTTGTATGCAGTATATTATAAAGCAGTATGAGTAGATATTATACTCACGAATTATTCTGTTCCGTGTGAAGAAGGGTGACGATGGTAGCAGTCACAACTGAGATAAAGCCAGGACATCCACATTAAGGTCAATGTGACTGTGCAATGCAGCCTCAAAACGAAAGTTGGTTTTTTTTTGTAATGTGTGATGGATTAATTAGTTTTTTTTATCGAAAGTGAAAGTAAAAACAATGATAAAGAAAAAAAAATTATATTATGGATTTCAATTCAATATACAGTCAACTTCGAAAATAACGAAGATGGGAACAACGAAATTCCGGCAACAACGAAGTAAACTTAAAGTCCCGATTTTCACTAGATGATATATCTTATGTATTGTTTTACTGAAACAACGAAGTCTGAAATAGCGAATTAACTGAAACATCGAAGTGATTTTTGCAATCCCCATCCGCACGTTTACCTGTAGTAACGAAAAAATGACCTGTGTCGACACAAATTCCAATCAAAATAAAGCTACGTTCTGTGTTCACGTGTCTCGGTTTTTTGTGACCACGAGTCGGCGGTTGGTTTGAAAAGGTCACCTTAGTATTCATACGCACGTATCAATTTAAAATAAACTCATGTCGTTACTTCTGTATGTCTTATCATTACTTATATATAAAACCATGCTATCGGGAATAGCGAATTACTGATATAACGAAATGTTTTTCATGGTCCCCAGTAATTCGTTATAAACGAAGTTGACTGTACACAAGCTGATATGTAAACAAACACTAGAAAGAAAGTCTGAGTATCTAATTTTACAACGTTGTATATGAATAATATACAAAAATTATTATTTTGTATTTAAATTAATTTATTAATTATATATCAATGACATTTTTGCTCAGAATATCAACAAGCTTACATGCTATGTCAAGGTAAGAAAACAACAATAATAACGGACTGAATGCTAGTTGTGAGGCACGGTGGTCTAGTGGTAGGACGCCGGGCTCGTGATCGAAAGGTTGCGTGTTCGAGTCCCCGTCACGGCACTTGTGTTGTATCCTTGAGCAAGATACAATGTACCTTACTCTGCTTGTTCCAGTCTACTCAGCTGTAAATGAGTATTGTGAAACCTCTCTATTAAGACCACATTAGGGACCGCACCAAAGTGGTCTTAATAGCGAGTGACCATGCAGACAGATTTCTCTAAAATCCACCTTTTTACATGTTTTCATGGTCCATTAACTAATATATAGACTTTATAATGCCAATTTGACACCAAAATACAGCTTACTGATCTGACACTTGGCAGATGTACACAGTGGAATACACACCAGGTGACGTTGTGTTTGGTCGGTGGTCTGAATAGTGAAGCTTAATTATATTATGCAAAGATATATAGAAGATTTTGTCGGGACTGAAATGAAGTGGTCTTAATTCTGAGGTGGTCTTATAATGCTAGCTGTGAGCGCCGAAATGGCAGCACCGGTTGTATGTTCCCCAGAGAGTTGAGAACGATACTGACTGGTTGCTAAGGCCCTATAATCACGGTTAATAATTTGTGAACCACTTTGAGGTGGCCTTTAAAGTCGGGATAAAGCGGTATATAAGAACCTCGATTTACTTTTATCATTATTGTTTACGCAAGTTTCTTTGACCTACGTTTTACTAACTGCCATAAATCTTTTGCTCAAATCGTAATAAATTTATGTGATAAATCTTAATATACTGACAATAAAAAATACTTACAATATTGTAATATATCATTTCATGGTGTTTGTAAGTGCTACCTATGGAACTGAATCAATTGTATTAATTGCTTTATGTTCTCCACCATTGTATAAGTTCTTTGTGAAGTTTTAATAAATATTAGTATTTAAATGGGGCTATTTGCAATTTGCATTTGATGATGAAAATCGAATTGACAGTTGCGTTCTGTCGAGTGAAACCCATGAAAGATGACCTCTGGGTCGTTCATTTTTATTAGCTCACCAATTGGATGAAGCCCAACAAAGTTTGCGAAAAGAAATGACCTTGACATATATTCAAGGTCGAAAGGGTGAAATCTGTTAAAACCTTCAAATGACTTCTTTTTAAATACCAAAAGCCCTAGAAGCATGATATTTTGCTGAAAGGTGTCTTGGATGAAGCCCAACAAAGTTTGAGAAAGAAATCACCTTGACCTATTTTCAAGGTCACAGGGGTCAAATCTGTTAAAACATTTAAACGTCTTCTTTTGATTTACCAAAAGGCATAGAGACAATATATTTAGCTGGTATCTTCCTTGGATGAAGCATGACAAAGTTTGCGAAAAAATGACCTTGACCTATATTTAAAGTCACAATGGTCAAATATGTTAAAACTTTTAAACGAGTTCTTCTGAAATACCAAAAGCTCTTGAAGCATGATATTTGAGTGACAGCTTCCTAGGATGAAGCTTGACAATGTTTGCGAATGAAAATGACCCTAACCCATATTAAAGGTCTTAGGGGTCAAATCGTAAAAGCTTTGAGCGACTTCTTCTGATAAACCAAATGCCTAGAGACATTGTTTTAGGGGACTTTAGAGTTACACTATAATATACGTCAGAGATTGATACGAGGTGAGCGATGCAGGCCCATTGGGCCTCTTGTTTCGTTACGTCATGCAGATGGTATTATTTGTATGTTCAGGGGGTCCAATGTGTTTGGCATGATGGCAAAATATGGCAGAAAAGCAACGATTCGAGAGACAATAGTGAGTACTGAACTACAACTGAACTGAAACCACAATTCCAACGAATATCACGTTTGTTTTGGCGGCAAAATGTTATATCTTTCCATTCATAGTATACCTATATATTGACTTGTTTGGTTTAGAAGTTATTGAGCAGTTAAAACGAAATTGAGACAGAAAACAGGACCTCACATTCTCCCCATCACATTTTCCACTGGATATGCACTATCGCAAAAATTGAATATTCAGTACCATTTTTTGGTGTTATCGGCCTATGATATCGAATATCAAAAGTCTAAAACATTCATAGTGTCCTATATATTATCATTTAAGGAAATCTGAGTTCAGCGGGGCCATTTTATGAGGTATGGTGACAATTAGACAAAGGAAAAGGGACAAATACCGTACATATGGAATAGATATTTCCATATAAATTTTGCCTCATTCAATAAAGATTAACCTGTATCCATGGTAACATCAGGGTGACTGATACATGACACCGCACAGCCAGGTTACATTTTACAAAGACATTTAGAAGATAACTTTAATCGTTCGCATGAAGAAATAAAAAAAAACCCAGAGAATACCAAAGCGTCAACAAAGCCATAATCCGAACTCGAAATCGATTAAACTAGAGGCAAAATATGAACAAAGGAAACATGTAATAAGAAAATACTGTTAAAGTGCACAAGATAATAAGACCAGGTTTTCCGGAAGGTAAGCGTCTTCTGAATTTTATGATAAGTTTCTATTGAAGGTAATTAAGTGATTTGTTTACATATCATTTCGTTCGCTATATCCCATTTACAGTCATAGTGTCATTTGTGAAGAATGTAAAAGGATGTTGTGTTCAAAATGGAATTAGCAACGACATAAATACGCTGTTGCGACAATTTTAGTTGTTCTGTCCAAAATGAAGTAGATGTAATTGGACACATGCTATCAGAAAATGATACAGTGTAATCTTGTCATTGTTAGGCCTGTACCATGAGCTTACATGTCAAATGATTTGGGTTTTTTTTGGAGTCTGTTTAGGTGAAAATCATATTACTGGTATTCTTTTTCCCCTTGGTGTCATGGTCGCCACACATCACAAAACAGACAGGCCCCATTGGACTCTTAAAATGATGATATACATTATATGGCACTGTAAAGAGTTTTAGACGTTCGAGATTCGACATCATAGACAAACTGAATCATACCAAATCTAGTAGTGTATATAACCCCACATTCCGTAGGTCGCGTGCACCAAGATAAAATGAACAACACTGAAGATGTACAGGGAATTTTCGCGATATAAACATAGATAAATATTGTTTGTAAACAATCTGATTAAAATCATATCTTGATCTCCGCGCCGTTCCGTTAACTACTCTCTGCTGCCTTGTAAAGCGGAGTGAGAACAAGGATCTGTATTTTAATTAGATTGGTTTGTAAAGAGACAACAAACGGTTGTATTTGAGGAGGATGTAGGTCCTGTGTTCTGCTACAGAATATTATGTTAACCACTCAATAACTTTTTAATCAAATATTGCCATTAAATATGTCATAACACGAATGTAGAGGGTGAAAAGCTTGTCACGGAAACGTAATATTTCTCGGAATTTTGATTTCTACAAATATCTATGTATTTGTTTTCACCGTTATCTCTCGAAATGTTGTTTTCCGCCATATTTGCTCATCAAACCGAACAAGCTGGACTCCATGATAGAGTGCTAGCCGACTGACGGGAGATATTGAGTGCTTGGATACGGGTATGAGAGATCAATGTGTAATGATTTGAAGGGGACAAAAAATCAAAATGGTCAAAATTAAATAATGTGAATATCGAAAACCTGAAGACTCCTACATCGTTTCAGAACATTATCTCGGCATAGCTTGATGCGTTAATTCCATTTATAATGGCAGACGACTGGGAGGCATTGAATCTGAGTTGTATCCATGCATCATAATACCTATGGTTCAATATCTATTTAAACTTATGCTTAATATACCAAATCCTGAGGTGCAATATTAGTCGAGACAGTGAATAAGTTAGGCCTATTTGTGCATTGTTTATTTTCCAGGATAGTTCATCGTAGAAAGGTCTTTATATCGATACCGAGAATAAGATGCTTAGTAATTACCTACTGACTTAATAGCGTGCATGCTCAAAGCAGCCATCACAACAAACTCAGCTAATCAGCTAATCTATCTGTAATTGTTCCAATGCCCGTTTAATATTTTTTCCTAGATTATCTATATATGTACACACACTTCTATATACTGTAATATACTAGTCTGATCTTCACCAAGTGGTCTTTATTCTCCCTGGAATCTGGGCCAATCGCGTGGGTGGCAGGTATACGTGCGGATATATTACATATTACGTGGCAATGTATGTAGAATACCAGGAATTCTATATACACAGCCTTACATCGGTTACTGTGTCATGATATAGAAAGACTTTATTCATGATTTAGTAGTGTACGAGAAGTCGTAAGATAACCTCCTGGAGATTTTCAATAAAGCGAAACCGAAAGTAGAAAACGCTTACATCATCACGAAAAATACATTTCAGATCAAACTTTGACAGTAAGAGCCTAAACAATAGAAGATTAACACTTGGTCGTAGTCAATAGCTTATTGGTGATCCTACAATTTTCTCAGCTACTAAGTGCGCATATTTTGTCGAAATTAGTTTAAGCTGTGTCTTGTTACAAGCCCCTTCTTCTGGTGTGATCTAATATTTGTTTGTTTTCAGTTAACGGTGCTCGCAGCTTTCAGATCATACGGGTGCCAAAGTATAAAACACGTGAAACAGAATGAAAATGACGTAACATACACATGTGCTACACCTTTTAAAGACGATGTAACACACACATGTGCTGCACCTTTTAAAGATGACGTAACACACACATGTGCTGCACCTTTTAAAGATGACGTAACACACACATGTGCTGCACCTTTTAATAATGACGTAACACACACATGTGCTGCACCTTTTAATAATGACGTAACACACACATGTGCTGCACCTTTTAATAATGACGTAACACACACATGTGCTGCACCTTTTAATAATGACGTAACACACACATGTGCTGCACCTTTTAATAATGACGTAACACACACATGTGCTGCACCTTTTAATAATGACGTAACACACACATGTGCTACACCTTTTAATAATGACGTAACACACACATGTGCTGCACCTTTTAATAATGACGTAACACACACATGTGCTGCACCTTTTAATAATGACGTAACACACACATGTGCTGCACCTTTTAATAATGACGTAACACGCACATGTGCTGCACCTTTTAATAATGACGTAACACGCACATGTGCTGCACCTTTTAAATTTAGTAATGGAATGAAGTGTAACAACAGGGACAGCCAATCATTTTAACTCATCCACCCCTGAAGACACATTTCAATTCAAAGGCTGGCATAGTTCATTATGAAATTTCAGGGATGAATGAGTTAAATAATTCCGTGTCTCCTATAATATCTGGCATTGGAGACTGGCAGGTCCATTCCTATTTCCTTCACTGTCCAATCAGTATCAATGTGCCGTAGGACGTACGCTAGTCACCTCTTACGATCATAAAGTGGGGTACAACAGGTAATTTCTTTCGTTGTTTATTGACACAATACGAAAACTCCACAAAGCGACATACAATATGTAAAACCAACACGAGAACCAGTTTGAGATACATAAACATTTTTATTGGGAACAGAACATCGAACAAAATCTCACAAAATAACTCTCTCACACCCAACTCCGTACACAGTAGACAGTCCGTACCGAGGCCTCACTATAACATAATCTCCAGTAAAACACAAATGTCTCATACTTCACTCAATTCAGTATCACTCTGTTATAGTTATGACCAAGTGTCACAGCATCTACATCATGATCCGCACACCTAACAATAAGAATCTTGAACTAACTTTGTCCACCAGGAAAATTCAAATGCTTCGAATATCGCCTTTTTAGGTTACGTTTCATTGATGTAGTTTTTTTGTAGTATCCACAGTTTACACAGCGCAATGGTAAACTTAGTCTTATATCACAGTAAATACATAATTTGCACTAATTACTAATCAACTCACTGACCAACATATCACATATCCGTCTCTCCACAGAAACTTAACAAGCTCCATGACGTAATGTTGACGTCACATAAGCGTGATACTCATTTACTTCTGGAGTTTCATTATAATCAATTCCAACACTTGAATTGAGAGTTCAAATGTGTCATAAGGTTTGAATGAGTAATTCATTACCCATACAAAAAATGGTCGCTCCCACTCATTATGTCATGGCACAGTGACGTCAGGCGACCTGTTGACCCCCCGGTAGCCTGGCAACGAGTGCCACTTGCGACAGGTGCTTCATTCCGAGGTCGCCGATTGTTTTGTGGTCGGTCCTTTCGTCCCCGGGTCGGAAAGTTTTCCCCGCGTACACGATCTGTAGGTATTGTCTCTCGATTCCACGTATATCAGAGATCTTTTGGAATAACGAGGACAAAAGCTCGCCCTGTCAGATAAAAACAAAACTTTTACAGTAGGTAAGTCAAATAAGAGAATACCGAAGCGTTAACAAAATCATAATCCAAATTCAAAATCGATTATACCAGGGGCAAAATATGAACAAAGGAAAGATTCACATGGAGACCCTTGCAAAAGTACAAGAGAATAAGACCAGGTGTTCCGGAAGAGTAAGTGTCTTCTGCTAAATCAACGACACCCGTCATGTAAATCTTTGTCACATCCAAGTAAACATCAACTTCTCAAAATGAGAACCGAGTATCATTATCAATCACAACAAGTAAACACACTAATGAGCATACTCAAAAACGTCCATCTTCATATCACTTAAAGATACAGAATATTTCTCAATGAGACAAAATACAAGATATCAGAAATAAAGCTTGGTTCTTCATCAACTTGAAATTCGTGTAACGGATTAACATTTGTTAACCTCTAGTTCGTATCTAAGAAGGTGTATTGAAAAAAAGACCTCAAAGAAAATAAAGTTATAACGTACTAACAAAGATAATAAGGTGTACGTATCAGATAATAAAGAGTACTTTTGTTGTTTGGTTGTTTGATTTTATGTCCTATTAACAACCATAAAGCCATACGTATCTGCTGACAATAAACAAACATGACACACTTGGATTTATTTAATTGTTATTATTTTTCATTTGTTAATTTTGCGTTAAGAACTTTCATTTTTACTAAAAAAATTACGTTTTTGTCATTCAATTATCATTTTACATGTATATATGTTGTCAGAATTACAGTGGTTTTCTCGAATGATTCTTTTATCAATCAACAACTGAATATTGATAACGTGCATACACTTAAACATTGTATCAGATAGCATTTGAGATAGTAAATTATGAATCATCAACTTGATATACAGTATATATGTCGCAAATTGAAATACATCTGCATGGTTTATACATAATAGCGGAGAGCGAGTCATAATGAAACAAGACTTACAGGGTCCGCATCAATTAGCTGTGTCTTGCCACCCATACCCGTCTGTAAAAGTATCTGCATGGTGGTTAGCTATCTTTCTATTGTTACTATCTATACACTTGGTCACCGGTACACACGCTCTGTCGACAGCCAACTGGGGATATCTAATAGTTCAATCCGATCCTTAAAAAGAAAATAAGACTACAGTTCATAATTGGAAAAGCAGAGTACTTTCAGTTTGTCGGCATAGCAAGCAGTTTTACATTAATGGCATACAAATAAAAAAAACCTTCTTATCGAAGTCATACACAGGCTTTTTGGGGAAAACTCAAGCTCCAATAGAACAGAAGCCAATCTGTAGCCTCAGACAGGTCATAGTTATGAATAGCACTCCCTTGTCTGTCCAGACTTTACTTTCGGTTTCGTTTCCAGGAAAAATTCCTATGAAATGCACTTCGATGATAAATGCAAATTTTGCATTCTGAATCAACATGGCGGATTAAAAGAGCATCGACAATGAAAATTATCTTTAGTTATAATATTGCTGTTCTGATTCTTACTTCCCTTTGTGATTTTTGTTTACCTATATCTGTTTTTTTTTCAATACATGTACACCCCGTAATTGGATTTTATTGAATATAATCCGTAATAGCGGTAACAATGGGATTATAGGGGGGGGGGGGGGTGTCAAATCAGCCTCTTTTTCGAATAGCAGCAAATGATGGTTTGTTATTGAAGACTGTAAAACAGATTTAAGTATTATGTTGAAATCAAGAGATCATACCCTCCCTCCTTTCCCTAAAATTTAATGAGATCGGGTTGGTGCTGCTTTATTTTTCAGGTATGGTGGGAAAATGTACGACAGATTGTCTTTAAGGAATGATCAGGTACCGACGTCATAAAAATATCACGTTATAAATAAAAAATGTTCGGTAAAGCGTGAACTGATTCTAACATTGTTTTCATCTTATTTTCATAATTGCATAATATTGTCCTTATAGCGATTTTGAACTATAGAAATCGTTTACTTACTGTTTGCAGCCGATGTGTCACATAGGTAGTCGTGTCAAACACCAGGTATACTTATACAAGTATCTCTCGTTTAAGCGACGGCTGGATTCGCAGAAACATATCTATATATATAACTTCAGCTGGGCTATAGTATCGGGGCCATCGTAAGGGAAAACCCGATAGACATGTTGTAAGTCAAAAAACCCAAATCTGATAATTTCCATGTAGTCCATTTATAAAACAGATGCAAGATTAATCTAAAATAGAAACACGTAATGTGCTGCTTGTTTTTTATATTAGATATTACACTATACGTCATAACACGGGACTGGTCATCAAAGCGCCAGTGTGTGATGTAATGCTTACGTACTCAGCTGTGATCCGAGTTCTGCAACAATTTAAGTTTGAGATTTTTTCATAGTTCAGTTTAAGTCTTGCATGCATGAACATCATTTAACCGTAATGAGAGGGGATTTTCCCTGCATCTACAGAACAGACATGGAGAGGTAGCCCCATTCTTAATGTAAGTATAGCATTTTATTTGATTTTACGTAGATGCTTAGATAGTGACTGAGCATTTTGTACACCTTTTCTTTTAAGAATAAAACCTTTCGGAGGATCAAAATCCTAACCATGTTATCCTGGTGTTGGTCATAATTTGAGATGCATGCCAATACGAAATTGAATGCACCCGGAAAAGGGAATGCATTCCATATTCATTTCTTTTAAAATATTTTATTATGTCAGACTGAAAAACAACAACAAACAAAATCAGAGCCTAAACAAACCCTTGTAAAAACAGCAGATGATAATATTATACTGTGATGAATAATTGGAACAAAACCTGGAGGCACATTAACTTATTTCTTATATATCAAGCAAGCAAGTGATACTGAAACATTTGAGCGGTGGCAAAGTTAAGAACCGTAGTTGTTCTCATATCACTCTTAAGTATTAGTTTTAATCTTATTTTTAAATCGAAAATGATTTTGATTCGGGTTCCAGCACATACGCTTTACAAGAAAAGGTAAAGTGATAGATATTCAGTTAATCAAAACTATTAGCAAAACAAATTGACAAAGAGCAATGTCTACATGCATGTAAAATACGATTCGAATCACAAAAATACATGTACTTAATTGTAATTTATCGGTATGTCAATATCAGGATATCAATTTGTATATACAATGTATTTTAATCGCAATAACAAGTATAAATCAGATGATTGACTATGACGTGGCAAACAATGCTGAATGACATGGACATTTCATTCATATTTCAAATTTATTTTGCTTATAAGATATAATTCTGTATTCTAGTCCAGTCAATTTATTATTTAACCTCGAACTTATTGCAACAGAATTTCATTTTTTGGTTGATGAGTATCATATCTATAAAAGAAAAAAGTCCCAGAAAATCCCAATGGGGGGAAGTGGTTTTTTTGCCTTCTAATGGATCAGGAAAATTAAGAAAATCACGTTTATAACAATATTTGAAGTGTAATATCCAACTCTTTTGTAACACTGGACATATGAATTTAACAGTATTTAAATACCAACTAATATAGAAAACTGATACGCCACAATCTTCCACCCAAGGTGTTGTATTGAAAAAATAGAGAACTGTCAATATGGCCGAAAAGCATTTCTAACAAGACTATTTTGGCTTTTGTTGTCTTTTGAAATGTAGAGAATAATATTAATTAACATCAGTACCAATGTCAGTTTTATTTAATATCTTAAGATATGACTTTCAATTTTATATACTCAATGACCAATTATACATTCACATTCGAAAAATAATATCCATTATCAAATCTGGTAAATTGTGCTGAATTGGTTATATTTTATGTCCAAATCGAACGATTTACCTATTTCTGAAGCATATTATTTGAATAATGACAAGCAAATGAATTAAAGCATCTTATATCTATTCATGCATGAGCACCACTTACCGCTCATACTAATTTTGGTATGATGAGTTTACACATATGGCCAAGTTTTGATGAGTCAATAATTCTGAATAACAAAAATGAATTTATTCCCGCATTTGTTTCTTAATTAACAAATGATTTTGCCAGTAAAGCCACCTTAAATGTATTTAAAAACTGAACTGTATTTGAAATTTAACTTTCATACTACTTAATATTTTTATTAGAAATTGTGTATCTCCAATGCTTTGCTATTGGGTGGGGGGATATAATTTGTTTAAATATATTAAAATACTATTTCTACCTTAATTCCATTTATTCAAAAGGGGCATGTTTTGGTAGTAATTCCTACAAAAGTATTGGCAATCGTTCCTAACATGAAATATAAAATTGCACGAAATGAAGATTTGATTTACCTGAATTGGTTTCATTTTTTGTAGAAGTCGTTCTCAAGATGACATTTCTGTTAAGAAAAATATGCATAGAAAAAGGTGTTGAGTTTTAGCATTATCTAAATACAAGCTTCATAAATTGAGAGCCTCCAAATAGCTCCAAATAAGCGCTACCGGTCAACTTCGACGGTTCATAAATGTTTATGAGTGAAAACAAATTCCATGATATAACATTATGAATTACAGATTACCTAATACAATGCATTTCAAACTAAACTGGAATGGATATTTGTCTTGATTAGCCATTATCGTCGTGTTAAAAATGAATATTGTCAATATTAACAGGTCAATATTCCATTGAACTCAATTATACCGTATTTATGTTATAACACTATTGTATCGTAGTTTCGTTGGTCTTGTCATACTGTTAAATTCATATGTCCAATGTTACAAATGGCGTAGATATTACACTTCAAATATGGGTAAACGTGTGATTTTCTTAATTTTCATTATCCTTAAGGCCAAAAAACGCTTTCCCCCATTAATATCTTCGGAGACTTTTTTTGTTACAAGTAAGATGCTCATTTACCAAAAAATGAAAGAATAAATTCTGGGGATAACTCAAGGTTAGCCCCCTTTTCTGACTAAATTGACGGGCCTATTTCTACTGTTCTACAATTGCTAAGACATATTTTCTATTTTAGGTATGGGTTTAATCACTATTTGTTATTGGTGTTGTACAATTCATTCCCACAGTACCATACCATGCTTGTCCTATTGTTTGTTGTTTCGCTGTCGAATCTGATGAAGTGGTGGTATTTATACTCCATGAATAATATGCCAGTCAAAAACGAAAGAAGATAGTGTTTTTCCAGGTAATTTAAAAATCCGCGGAAAAACCGCAGACCTACTTTTGTTTTTTTAAAAGGCCAATAAAATGCTGGTTTCAAAGTGAAACGAATAAACAGTATCTCTATTAAGCAGAATACTCACCAATGATTTAAAAAATTTACGATAATAGTGCACAAGAAAGACCAGTTTACAAGAATGTTTTAAAAATATGTAACGAAAAATCAATAAAAAGTGCATATATATATAACGGCGAACCTGCCGTCTGCCATTACTGTTGATGTTATTGTAGTCACAAGGTCTTCGGAGCTTTTGACGTTACGTCATATTTCTATTTTAGAAACACCCAGTCAACCAGCCTTTTTTACAAGTTTTTTTGCACGACTGGTCAATATGACTTTTATTGGGAATCACATGGCGCTATCTTAGCCAATCAGAAAGTGTAAAAAATATCAATTTATGATAATGTATTATATTGATATGTCAATATCAGGATATCAATTTGTATATACAATGTATTTTAATCGCAATAACAAGTATAAATCAGATGATTGACTAGGCAAACAATGCTGAATCACATGTACATTTCATTCATATTTCAAATTTATTTTGCTTATAAGATATAATACTGTATTCTAGTCCAGTCAATTTATTATTTAACCTCGCACTTATTGCAACAGAATTTCATTTTTTGGTTGATGAGTATCATATCTATAAAAGAAAAAAGTCCCAGAAAATCCCAATGGGGGGAAGTGGTTTTTTGGTCTTCTAATAGATCAGGAAAATTAAGAAAAGCACGTTTATAACAATATTTGAAGTGTAATATCCAACTCTTTTGTAACACCGGACATATGGATTTAACAGTATTTAAATACCAACTAATATAGAAAACTGATACGCCACAATCTTCCACCCAAGGTGTTGTATTGAAAAAATAGAGAACTGTCAATATGGCCGAAAAGCATTTCTAACAAGACTATTTTGGCTTTTGTTGTCTTTTGAAATGTAGAGAATAATATTAATTAACATCAGTATCAATGTCAGTTCTTATTTAATATCTTAAGATATGACTTTCAATTTAATTTACTCAATGACCACTTATACATTCACATACGAAAAATAAAATCCATTATCAAATCTGGCAAATTGTGCTGAATTGGTGATATTTTATGTCCAAATCGAACGATTTACCTATTTCTGAAGCATATTATTTGAATAAGGACAAGCAAATGAATTAAAGCATCTTATATCTATTCATGCATGAGCAACACTTCATGATCATACTAATTTTGGTATGATGAGTTTACGCATGTGGCCAAGTTTTGATGAGTCAATAATTCTGAACAACAAAAATGAATTTATTCCCGCATTTGTTTCTTAATTAACAAATGATTTTGCCAGTAAAGCCACCTTAAATGTATTTAAATACTGAACTGTATTTGAAATTTAACTTTCATACTTCTTAATATTTTAATTAAAAATTGTGTATCTCCAATGCTTTGCTATTGGGTGGGGGGATATAATTTGTTTAAATATATTAAAATACTATTTCTACCTTAATTCCATTTATTCAAAAGGGGCATGTTTTGGTAGTAATTCCTACGAAAGTATTGGCAATCGTTCCTAACATGAAATATAAAATTGCACGAAATGAAGATTTGATTTACCTGAATTGGTTTCATTTTTTGTAGAAGTCGTTCTCAAGATGACATTTCTGTTAAGAAAAATATGCATAGAAAAAGGTGTTGAGTTTTAGCATTATCTAAATACAAGCTTCATAAATTGAGAGCCTCCAAATAGCTCCAAATAAGCGCTACCGGTCAACTTCGACGGTTCATAAATGTTTATGAGTGAAAACAAATTCCATGATATAACATTATGAATTACAGATTACCTAATACAATGCATTTCAAACTAAACTGGAATGGATATTTGTCTTGATTAGCCATTATCGTCGTGTTAAAAATGAATATTGTCAATATTAACAGGTCAATATTCCATTGAACTCAATTATACCGTATTTATGTTATAACACTATTGTATCGTAGTTTCGTTGGTCTTGTCATACTGTTAAATTCATATGTCCAATGTTACAAATGGCGTAGATATTACACTTCAAATATGGGTAAACGTGTGATTTTCTTAATTTTCATTATCCTTAAGGCCAAAAAACGCTTTCCCCCATTAATATCTTCGGAGACTTTTTTTGTTACAAGTAAGATGCTCATTTACCAAAAAATGAAAGAATAAATTCTGGGGATAACTCAAGGTTAGCCCCCTTTTCTGACTAAATTGACGGGCCTATTTCTACTGTTCTACAATTGCTAAGACATATTTTCTATTTTAGGTATGGGTTTAATCACTATTTGTTATTGGTGTTGTACAATTCATTCCCACAGTACCATACCATGCTTGTCCTATTGTTTGTTGTTTCGCTGTCGAATCTGATGAAGTGGTGGTATTTATACTCCATGAATAATATGCCAGTCAAAAACGAAAGAAGATAGTGTTTTTCCAGGTAATTTAAAAATCCGCGGAAAAACCGCAGACCTACTTTTGTTTTTTTAAAAGGCCAATAAAATGCTGGTTTCAAAGTGAAACGAATAAACAGTATCTCTATTAAGCAGAATACTCACCAATGATTTAAAAAATTTACGATAATAGTGCACAAGAAAGACCAGTTTACAAGAATGTTTTAAAAATATGTAACGAAAAATCAATAAAAAGTGCATATATATATAACGGCGAACCTGCCGTCTGCCATTACTGTTGATGTTATTGTAGTCACAAGGTCTTCGGAGCTTTTGACGTTACGTCATATTTCTATTTTAGAAACACCCAGTCAACCAGCCTTTTTTACAAGTTTTTTTGCACGACTGGTCAATATGACTTTTATTGGGAATCACATGGCGCTATCTTAGCCAATCAGAAAGTGTAAAAAATATCAATTTATGATAATGTATTATATTGATATGTCAATATCAGGATATCAATTTGTATATACAATGTATTTTAATCGCAATAACAAGTATAAATCAGATGATTGACTAGGCAAACAATGCTGAATCACATGTACATTTCATTCATATTTCAAATTTATTTTGCTTATAAGATATAATACTGTATTCTAGTCCAGTCAATTTATTATTTAACCTCGCACTTATTGCAACAGAATTTCATTTTTTGGTTGATGAGTATCATATCTATAAAAGAAAAAAGTCCCAGAAAATCCCAATGGGGGGAAGTGGTTTTTTGGTCTTCTAATAGATCAGGAAAATTAAGAAAAGCACGTTTATAACAATATTTGAAGTGTAATATCCAACTCTTTTGTAACACCGGACATATGGATTTAACAGTATTTAAATACCAACTAATATAGAAAACTGATACGCCACAATCTTCCACCCAAGGTGTTGTATTGAAAAAATAGAGAACTGTCAATATGGCCGAAAAGCATTTCTAACAAGACTATTTTGGCTTTTGTTGTCTTTTGAAATGTAGAGAATAATATTAATTAACATCAGTATCAATGTCAGTTCTTATTTAATATCTTAAGATATGACTTTCAATTTAATTTACTCAATGACCACTTATACATTCACATACGAAAAATAAAATCCATTATCAAATCTGGCAAATTGTGCTGAATTGGTGATATTTTATGTCCAAATCGAACGATTTACCTATTTCTGAAGCATATTATTTGAATAAGGACAAGCAAATGAATTAAAGCATCTTATATCTATTCATGCATGAGCAACACTTCATGATCATACTAATTTTGGTATGATGAGTTTACGCATGTGGCCAAGTTTTGATGAGTCAATAATTCTGAACAACAAAAATGAATTTATTCCCGCATTT
Source organism: Mimachlamys varia (assembly GCA_947623455.1). Taxonomy (NCBI): domain Eukaryota; kingdom Metazoa; phylum Mollusca; class Bivalvia; order Pectinida; family Pectinidae; genus Mimachlamys; species Mimachlamys varia. The sequence continues at coordinate 37,878,032 of OX392544.1, read as the reverse complement.
GTTTCTTAATTAACAAATGATTTTGCCAGTAAAGCCACCTTAAATGTATTTAAATACTGAACTGTATTTGAAATTTAACTTTCATACTTCTTAATATTTTAATTAAAAATTGTGTATCTCCAATGCTTTGCTATTGGGTGGGGGGATATAATTTGTTTAAATATATTAAAATACTATTTCTACCTTAATTCCATTTATTCAAAAGGGGCATGTTTTGGTAGTAATTCCTACAAAAGTAATGGCAAGCGTACCTAACATAAAATATATACTCGTTTTCGTTGTTCAAAATCATGGAATTAGCTATTTTCAGTAGCTCAGTCAAAATTGCACGAAATGAAGATTTGATCAACCTGAATTGGTTCACTGTTTTGTAGAAGTCGTTCTCAAGATGACATTTCTGTTAAGAAAAATATACATAGAAAAAATTGTTGAGTTTTAGCATTATCTAAATACAAGCTTCATAAATTGAGAGCCTCCAAATAGCTCCAAATAAGCGCTACCGGTCAACTTCGACGGTTCATAAATGTTTATGAGTGAAAACAAATTCCATGATATAACATTATGAATTACAGATTACCTAATACAATGCATTTCAAACTAAACTGGAATGGATATTTGTCTTGATTAGCCATTATCGTCGTGTTAAAAAAATGAATATTGTCAATATTAACAGGTCAATATTCCATTGAACTCAATTATACCGTATTTATGTTATAACACTATTGTATCGTAGTTTCGTTGGTCTTGTCATACTGTTAAATTCATATGTCCAATGTTACAAATGGCGTAGATATTACACTTCAAATATGGGTAAACGTGTGATTTTCTTAATTTTCATGAACCTTAAGGCCAAAAAACGCTTTCCCTCATTAATATCTTCGGAGCCTTTTTTGTTACAAGTATGATGCTCATTAACCAAAAAACGAAAGAATAAAATTCTGGGGATAACTCTAGGTTAACCCCCTTTTTTGTCTAGATTGACTGGCTTATTCCTACTGTTCTGCAATTGCTAAGACATATTTTCTATTTTAGGTATGGGTTTAATCACTATTTGTTATTGGTGTTGTACAATTCATTCCTACAGTGATATACCATATTTGTGCTATTTTTTGTTGTTTCGCTGTCGAATCTGATGAAGTGGTGGTATTTATACTCTATGAATACAATGCCAGTCAAAAACGAAAGAAGATTGTGTTTTTCCAGGTAATCAAAAAATCCGCGGAAAAACCGCGGACCTACTTTTGTTTTTTTAAAAGGCCAATGAAATGCTGGTTTCAAAGTGAAAGGAATAAACTGTATCTCTATTTAGCAGAATACTCACCAACGATTTAAGAAATTTCCAATAATAGTGCACAAGAAAGACAAGTTTACAAGAATGTTTTAAAAAAAGATAACGAAAAATCAATAAAAAGTGCATATATATATTATATTATATAAGCATACCTGGTATGTATTCATTGTTATCAGCAATAAGATAAACAATAACATGGACATGACACAGAAGACATATGACGAGTTTTCCTGTTTAATGTGAGAATAAGTAAAGTGTTTCTTTTTAGGCTCGTTTGATTTGAAATACAACAATTTCGTTTAACATAATATCATATATATCCAGCTGATTTCAAAATATCTTCCACAGAAAAGCCCCCAAAATTGGCACCCCTCCTTTATCAGAAATTATGTTTTATATTATAGATTTATTATTTTTCTATAAACTGACTAAGTGACAAAGACTAATGCGATCCAAGTGTTCCATTTCGGATATCCTTCGCCTTACATGGTCATTTTTTGTCAAAAGGATGAAATCTACGTTAGAAGAATTCCGAAACTAATAACAGATATTTCAAAAACGGAGAAGATATAACACAAACTCCTTTAAACAATATGATAAATATAGCAAAGGGGAGATTTTATAGAAACCTTTATGATATTTCAGATCATAACAAAAGGTTGCAACAAATAATTTATTTTTAAACTTTAGAAATTATCAGACTTTATTCGCGAACGAGAGTCCACAAGCCGACTTATCGATTCAAAATCATCCACATTTTTCTTCTAAATTTTCGTTATTTCAGTCTTGATTCGCATTGCATATATTCCATATCTTAGGGGTCAGCTATATACATATGTAGCATATCTATAGATATTTCACAAACTTATTAATCATTATTTCGGGCAAATTTAACAGAAGTAACTTGATCAATTCTCGGTATGTATCATGGCTTACTATGGACCTTGCTTATGACATGGAATTTGCCAAGGTGTTTGTTCATTTTGGCAAACCATGCGAAAAATGTATGTTTCAGGGCGGAACAATAAGTTCATGTATATCAAACATGTTGAACACAAGAAGCATGTTGTACTCTCAAGTGTATATAACACACGATAGGGACATTTATTCGAATGGATATGGCTACATCAAAGCGAACACATTGATTCTGTTTTGACCTTGAAACAGATTGCGATTTCAAGGTCCAAACATGTTGATTTTGTTTTGACCTTGAAATTGCAAATGGCGACTATAAAACGTTTTACTCAAATATACACACTTGGAAGTTGTTTTAATAATTAACAAATTTCCTATTGGATACTATTAAGACTTCTGAACAAAGCGAGAAGACTATTTTAAGACAAATGTAAAAAATGTTGAGTTAAAGGCTTTTTTTTATGAAATCTGTTTTTTTTTTTTACCCCAAACTAAGCAATTAAACTGTTTCTCCTGATAATAGTCTAATTGTTATGTTCAAAAGTCGTATAAGTCTCTAACAACAACATTTTTAATGATTGAAATATCTCCCTTTATGTTATTTTTGTGTGATGTTATTCAAAACCGCCATTTCAAGGTCAAACAATATCAATGTGTACGCTTTGAAAAGCCAATTCTTGTCAAACAAATGTCCCTATCCTGTGCTATAGACACTTGAGAGTACAATGGCATTGTTGTTTTTCTGGTTTAATATATTGTAAAAAATTAAAATTATCCCTTGCTGCATCTTCCCACAAAGTCACTTTATTCAAGAATCTATACTTGGTTGTTTTCTTTTTTTTTTTAAATTCCACATAATTTGCCTATTTAGACGACCCTTAATTGCTTACCTAGAGGTTACACCGCTGTTTAATTTGGTTGTAGATTTTTTGTCAAAATGGCTACGACTGAAACGGAGCTGCAAGAGGAAACAAATGTTCTAGATTGTCCGATATGTACCTTAAAACTGAGGGACCCGAAGGAGCTGGAGTGTCGCTGTGTATTCTGCTCCCGCTGCATTGAAAACTACTTCCGGTCCCCTACACAAGAACACGCGAAATGTCCAGCGTGCAAGACGCCGTCCAAAAATCCACCCGAACTCAAAGACGTATCCAACCTCCTTGAAAAGTTATTAAAGACGAATCCGGCTGAGCGATGCACGTGCGAGTCCCCCGGATGTAAACAAACTGTGCGCGTCCCCTACATTTGTATTAAATGTCAGTTATGGCTGTGTAATATCTGCAAAGCCTCAGACTGTCCTGGAGTCATCAAAGACGTGCCAGCTAGACCAGGACATGAGGCGTGTGCTTCCAAACATGTGACACCGGAGCTAAACCGTATTTTGATGAGCAACAGGTACAAGGCATGCTCTGTCCATGACAAAGAAATTGTATTATATTGCGAGAAATGTCACGAGTGCGTATGCGAGATGTGCCGTTACACCATACATCCACATCATGACCTCGTGGATATAGCAAAGAAAGCAGACGTATACCTGAACATGATGCTGGGACAGGGGCAATCACTGAAGAAGAAGATCCAGGAACACGATAACGCCCTGTTGATATATCGAGAGATAGTTGACTCCCCCTCGACTCCGCAGATCATCAGCAAGGAACAATGTACATTGGCTTTACAGAGTTGTCAACAGAAGGCTGCGAAGTGTGACTGTCTACTCAGGTGTATAACACAGTTGGACATGTTCGGGTCCAAGGAAGCCGTTTTGACTATTGGCTATGACATACAGAAGGACATAGAGGAAGAACTAAACATATTCCCATTAAATGACATCACGACCGTCGGTGAATGGTGGCATGGTATTAATAAAGTACCAAAGTCGTCTGACACAACAGAACAGGATAGGAAAATAGATCGATGTGTGACGTCACAGCACAAAACCACTGCCGAGGAAACAATGGACGATCAAGAGCAAAGAGCGAAGGTCAGTACTGTTGAAATAGATAAGGAAGATAGAGGGAAAAACTCGAGTTCGCATATACCAAGTCCTGATGAAACATCGTCAGTCCTCACAAAAGACAAATCTAGAACGATACAGACAAGGGCTAGTGCATCCAAGACCATTCCGAACAACGACCACGGGGACAGGAAGGCGGGAACTTCAACAACCCCAGCGACGAGTGTCTCCAAGACCATTCCGAACAACGACCACGGGGACAGGAAGGCGGGAACTTCAACAACCCCAGCGACTAGTGTCTCCAAGACCATTCCGAACAACGACCACGGGGACAGGAAGGCGGGAACTTCAACAACCCCAGCGACTAGTGTCTCCAAGACCATTCCAAACAACAACCACAGGGACAAGAAGGCGAGGACTACAGCAACCCCAGCGACTAGTGTCTCTAAGACCATTCCAAACAACAACCACAGGGACAAGAAGGCGAGGACTACAGCAACCCCAGCGACTAGTGTCTCCAAGACCATTCCGAACAACGACCACAGGGACAAGAAGGCGAGGACTTCAGCAACCCCAGCGACGAGTGTCTCCAAGACCATTCCGAACAACGACCACGGGGACATGAAGGCGGGAACTTCAACAACCCCAGCGACTAGTGTCTCCAGGACCATTCCGAAGAACGACCACAAGGACAAGAAGGCGAGAAGTTCAGCAACCCCAGCGAGTGGTGCCTCCGGGGAAGCTCCGGATACTATTCATCAGGAAAGGACAGCAACAGCTGGGAAAGGGAAGCTTTCCATTGGAAGAAAACGAAACATATCGAAGGTAACGCCTTCCAACAATATTTCGGATAAGGATCAAAAGGCAGGGCCAGCAAAATCAAAAGCAACAAAAAGGAAAAGAAAATCATCGGTAACGGTGAAATGGACCATGCAAACGAGATCTTGTGCATTAAAGGCAACCTCTGGCGACGATCTCGGAGACCAAGGAGGCAGCAAGGCAAAACGTGCACGTACGCTGTCGTTTGGGGACAGGGACTGCTCTGTCTCAGCAGGCACAGCAAGAACAGGAAAAGGTAAGGAAGCCGTTATTACTCTCTCTAGTCTCACGTTCAACTTTCTTTGGAGTCTTATATATATATATACATGTGTTCAATGCGAACTTCAGGTGTCCGATTATAATTCACGTTTACAATATGATTAATAATGTACCTGCTAGTTTACTCAGTAAAAGCAGTTATATCGATCAAATGCAAGAAGAACAATTTGTGCTGTTCACGGATATACTTATACTGTGCCTTTTTATGTAATAATTTCATGAGAGTCCCTATGTGGCGATCAACGCGGATTGTTGTCCTTCGTACATACTTGGATACAGAAGATGTGTAGTCTCTATCACTAAAGTGGAAATTAGAATGTTAAGTAGTTATACACAGCTATAGGGCTTCAATGTCATCATATTTATTTATAGGATCCACGGGGACCTTCCAAAGTGTCAGCATGTCGTCTGTTAGAAATGCCAGCTTTACCCTGGTAAGACGTTTTCCTTTACCATGTTCTCAATGTATTTTTCAATAATGATAAGTATTTAGTATCGTGATGTCATCATGTGTGTTGTGACGTTTCAGTACCATTAGGTGGAGTCATCAGTGTTGTGACGAAGACGTCATATTGTGATGTCGTCATCTGTTGTTGTAATATTGCCATATGATTGTGATTTGTTGTCAGTAATTTTGTCGTTATTCTACGTTCGTTGAATTCCAGAGGTATAGCAGAATAACGTATAGTCGTATACTATTGTATGCTGACAGATGTACGTAATGTCTTAAATGTGCATAATGTGAAAATTAGAGGGATCTAAACTCCTGTGTTTGGAAGATATACTTAAAACTAAGGACGAGAGTTCTCAGCTTACATGTATGATATGAGTCAGAACACGTCACAAAATCAAAATAAAGTACGTCACATACCGGTTTCGTTTCAGAGCAACAGTGTCGACGAGGCTAAAGCTGTAATAGCTCAAGTAATAGGTCATGACCCTGTAAACATCGACATAGTGGACAACGGCCAGGTTACAGAGGGAGGGAAACTGGTGGGAGACACACAGCGCCCTCTACAGGTGGTCGTACACAACACCAACAGACAAGTGCCGGTAACTCACCAGACACAGTCCCCAGATATAGTAAACGACTGGGAGGAGGGACCACGGGTGAAAATGTCGTGTGGTCACGCGATCAGTAAGTTTATTGTGTCCTCTCATGTTACTCTCGTTCGCTATATGTACATCTCCGCCTCCTCTCTGCTCGTTTTCTGCATATCTCCGCATTCTCTCTTTCTCTCCCCTCGTTTTCTGTATATCTCCGCCTCCTCTCTTTCTCTCTGCTCGTTTTCTGAATATCTCCGCCTCCTTTCTTTCTCTTCCCTCGTTTTCTGTATATCTCCGCCTCCTCTCTTTCTCTCTGCTCGTTTTCTGTATATCTCCGCCTCCTTTCTTTCTCTTCCCTCGTTTTCTGTATATCTCCGCCTCCTCTCTTTCTCTCCGCTCTTTTTCTGTATATCTCCGCCTCCTCTCTTTCTCTCTGCTCGTTTTCTGTATATCTCCGCCTCCTTTCTTTCACTCCTCTCGTTTTCTGTATATCTCCGTCTCGTCTCTTTTTCTTTCTCTTCCCTCGCTTTCTGTATATCTCCGCCAGCTCTTTCTCTCCGCTCTTTTTCTGTATATATCCGCCTCCTTTCTTTCTCTCCCAACGTTTTCTGTATATCTCCGCCTCCACTCTTTTTCTCCTTGTTTCCCGACCCCTCTTTGTATATTACTCTACTTTTGTGATAACTTCACTATCACATATTCATTATTTTCCTTTTAAATGTATTTCGATATTCATTTACCAAAGGAGCCATGATCATCTTCAAATAATTTCATCACGAGGACAATTCTGACCATGGCATTATACGAGTATGAACTTTTGTTATAGTTACAGTTATTTAACTCCATAACAACCTTCACGTCTTTTCTCCAAACTTCGTTACAGCTCCCGACAACCTGTACAGATATTGCTGGAGTCAACTCGGCAATCAGAGGTCATCCTTCCGGTGCTTCGCTGATGTCGACGGTCGCGACTGCAACAAAGAGTGGTTCTTAGTAGAAGTAGCCGAAAAAGCATGTCTGTCAAATGATGAACACTTCCTCTTTGAGTCGCGCATCAACCGGAACTGGATAAATCATTCGGAAGGAGTACGAGAATGTCCTTTTTGTCGTCTTGTTTGTGAACGGCAGGATCCTGCAAATGCGTGCGTGAATTGTTTACATTGTAAACGAGCTGGAAAGGTCCGGTTTACCTTTTGTTGGTACTGTTTGGATCGTTGGACAGTCAAACACCAGTGTAAGAAAGGTTCCATTCACCAGATGCTCAGTCAATGCGAAAGAAAAGAAATCGTAGAAATCAGCGGTTGCCCCTCCATTCGCGCATGCCCAGAATGCAAATCCTTGATAATGCACACTGAAGGATGCAAGCACATGACTTGTATGGATTGCCGTTGTACTTTCTGTTTCGTCTGTCTCGGCGTCAGGGGCAACGAGGGCTTCGCGTGCGGTTCATACGACTCAAAATGTGACGTGGCGCCCATCCAAAGTGTGACGTAACCACACAACGCTTAACGATTCGACGTGACACACTGATTTGCGCGTTCGGCAATCAACATTTCTTTGAGGGACTAGTACAGCAGTCGGGAATGACTAAGGGAGTACGAAACCTGGTACATACATGTATCGTCTTTAGCCAAAGTACCCAATCAATGCGAACAGCACGTCCCTTTGCAGCCAAATAACTTCTTCTGTATACGAGTGAAAGGTGGGTCTAGCCAAGTGACCGCAATAAATAATGAACCTACCCTACGAATCCGAAGAAATCAGAAATGAAGGTCCGCTGCATCATTGACTTTAAACAATTTCTTAACACATTTGACGCCTTGGACCTTGAAAGTTGGTCAAGATTATTCATTGAACAAACTTGGAAGTATTAGTCCTTTTGATTTTTACACATCAGAATTATGTGACCTTGAAAGTGTTGTTGAAGCTGGACGAAGGTATAAGATCTCTCATTTTGTTAAATGATAAAAATATTAGTAAATGATGGCGAAGTAATGGTGAGATGATGATGATTTCATGTTGATGAGAATGATGATATCATGTAAAGGTTATCATGTGATGATGATGGAAATGTCATAAATTGTGATGAAGATGAATTACACTGTAGATATTGATGAAATACAAAATGTACTTTATATGTTGATGAAATGATGCTTATGGTGATGATAGAGTGATGATGATGATGAGGTTGATGATGATGAGGATGATGATGATGGAATGAAGTGATGACGATGAAATACTCTATATTTTGATGAAATTATGCTTATGGTGTTGATAGACAGACGATGATGATAATAAAGTTGTTGTGAGATGATGATGATGATGATGATGATGATGATGATGATGATGATGATGATGATGATGATGATGATGGAATGAAGTGATGACGATGAAATCATGTTGATGAAATACTCTATATTTTGATGAAATTATTCTTATGGTGATGATAGAGAGATGATGATGATGATGATGATGATGGAATGAAGTGATGACGATGAAATACTCTATATTTTGATGAAATTATGCTTATGGTGTTGATAGAGAGACGATGATGATAATAAAGTTGTTGTGAGATGATGATGATGATGATGATGATGATGAGGATGATGATGATGGAATGAAGTGATGACGATGAAAGCATGTTGATGAAATACTCTATATTTTGATGAAATTATGCTTATGGTGATGATAGAGAGATGATGATGATAAAGCTGTGGTGAAATTATGATGATGATGACGACGACGATGATGATGATGATGATGATGATGATGATGATGATGATGATGATGAAGTGATGACGATGAAATCATGTTGTCGATATGAAATACTTTATATTTTGATGAATGAAAATGATGTGACACTGATTAGGGTATATAGATATTTAATTTTAAGATGATTATAATACATTGTTTCATGATATTGATGATGTATTGTTGATGATAAGGAAGAGTGAAAGTATGAATGAAAGACTATGTGTTGTAATTGTATTATTATGTAAAATTTCTGAAAAATAAAATAAATATAAAAAAAAATGATAAAAAAATACAAACACTGTTGAAAAATACCCATAACAAGTTTGAAAATTGCATGAATATAACATATATATCATAAGTGTAGTTATACGTTAATTATATCTTTATTTGATTGTAATACCAGAAGGTTATTTGTTTCGTCAAAGATGCTGATTGCTCAGTCTTGTTTGGTTTTATCAGATTAAGATGTTGTTTGGTAATCTTTGCACGCGTGACAACCAAAATGTATTATGTACGTAAGTATGAATTGGTTCGCTCAAATCGTATAAAATTAGAAATGGACTTACAGATAAAATAAATCATAAAAAGGTGGGAATTCCTTATTATATGTTCTGTTTACAAGGAATGCAATATACAAGGCATTACTTGGTGCAGCATGCAGTGTGATATATTGAGTATCAGTGATCTTTGCCTTTGGACATTTCGAGCGCAAGGAAGCGTCGAATGGTGTAGAGATATACCGGCCAATTTCGATTTCCTTTTATAACAAAGATTTTAGACTTTGAAACAAATCTTTCTGAATCAGAACAGATTGGGCCTGCACAGAGCGCTGTGACGGACAAACAAAACTCCATTAGAATATGTTCCGCATCGTCGCAAACCCACGTGACGCTGCTCTTACGTAAGAGCAACACCACGTGGGTCTCCGACGATTTCTGTATTATTTAAGCATTGATGACAATTTTTTTTAGTTTCATTGGGGTATGAAAAAAAATTTGTTTGCAAACTGTATGAATCCGCGTAGCGAATTCTTACAAAATTTTACAAGCAACACTTTTTTCATAACCCTATGAAACTAAATAATAATTGACATCTATGTTTATAATTAATTTTTGAAACTTATTTCTAAATTTAAATCATGTTTATGTACAATTTGACTGATCTAACAACGGATTCTTTTTTACAAATCAATACGCAACGTCAATTGCCGCATTGTGACGTCATATTTTTCGCGCTCTTTTTGGGATTTTTTCCATAGAGGTATGAAAAGAAAATCTCAACCAATCAGAAAGCCGCATTCTGCATAAAATCAATGGAAAATTAATTATTCTCCGATGTTAAATAAAAACAAAAGTTAAGCAGGAGTAGTTTGATATTCGACGAGTATTGCAATTATCTCCACTCCGTCTGAATAGGTGTATATGTATCGTATATTTGTTAAATATTCGCGGGAGTTTCATTTCGCGAACCACAATTTCTGTCTAAATTTTGGAGGGTGTGTTACTTATAGCAATGAGCAGCATTGTGAGTTTATATCGAGGTGAAGAGGTACATGTACACGTGTTCAAAATATTCGGGAGGAATTAACAAAAGCTTTAAGCTTATTTCCAACCCAATATATACGTTGTTTATTTAAGCCACTGTTGTAGAAATTTTAAATTTTCGTGGGAGTTTTATTTTTGCGAACTTTAACGCATTCGCGAAATTTCACCCCTCGCGAATACTAGCAACCATACAATATACAGACATCGATATTTGGGATCAGTTTCCCGCCCATGTATTTCACCACGCCACAATTAAAGAGTTTGTACAGATTTACAGTACCTACTACTAGGTATACGTACATATACGACTCGGCATAAAACCTACATGGACTGGGATCCAACTACCACCTAAACAGTGTACTGACGAGAGAGTGACGGGCCCAGAGGTGCCTAGTCCGAAGGGTTCTGACTCTCTGACCCGCTTAATATTTTGACGACAGGCGGATGCGAGTTTTATAATATGCAATGTTTTCGATCACATGCAAATTAGGTATCAATGGAAAGAACAGATGTTTTCCAACTAACCTACGCCTTTTCTCAAGTCATGATCACAGGAGGTCGCTAACTAACTGTTGCCATACATTTCTAAAAAAAATAACCAGTTTCCCGACATCTGTTTGAAAATGGCCGCCGCCTAACGTCACGTGATCAGAAAAGAAAAGCGCGGCCATTTTCAAACAGATGTCGGGAAACTGGTTATTTTTTTTCAGAAATGGGTGGCAACAGTTAGTTTACGACCTCCTGTGACTTGATTAAATCAGTAGGTTAGTAGAAAAATATCTGTTCTTTCCATTGCTACCTATTTTACATGTGATCGAAAATGTTTCATATTATAAAACACAGCTTAAATAGTGACCCGTGCACGGGTCGGTAAATTTGCACTTTTTAACTAATGAGAAATTCTTACTCTCGCACCCGCCTGTAGTCAAGATATTTAGCGGATCAGAGAGTCAGAACCCTTCGGACTAAGAGGGGCCTTACAGAGGCACATGTAACAAGCTTCTGGTCAATATCTACGTAATGTCCAAAACATAGGAGGGATTACTTACACCTGTATGTCATACACACTTCCGATCCCATCAAGAGAGAAATAAAAGAATCTGATCACCTACATTGTGTCTTCTTCGCAAAAAACCAAAAACAAGAAAATGCCGTCTATCGGAAATGAACACCCCTCCTGCCCCATAGTTTGTTACGTGATTCTGATGTCAAGTATCACCTAATAATTCAGTGATCTTTCCCCGACACCACAGATAATTGGTTGTAAAATACCTCGGTATTTATAGATATTTGGCAACACAACATCTGAAGGAAGTTATCGGAACAAGAGATCTCAGAGGGATCTTGTCGCCCACCACGATACTTTTAATTTGCTATAAAAAAAAATAGAAATTTCCCCCTTCTTTTTTTCCTTTTGTTTAAGTAGTTGATTTTAGCTATATGACATTTGACAATTCCTCATCAAAATTAATTATGGTCGCATGTCAGCAATTTTGTTTTTCTGATCAGTTCCAACTAAGAGTACCAATTAAGACCAAGAGAAACCGACCTATGAAATTTGGGAAAATCCAATTTGTAATTCTTAAAACAAATAACCAGAATATACTTTCATAGTCAAACTTTATAGTGGATGGTTTTTTGGAATATTTTTTTCCCACATCATTCCAAAAATGAGTCTATGGGGAGTTTGCAGAACTAGGGACCAATATATAAAAAAATAACTGCTAGTCCTGATGATTTTAAGTCTTTTAATGACATGAAAATTGGTAAAATACAAAATGGAACACTTTTATTGGCAATAATTCATAAAAAAGATGTAAATTTTCATCTCAGGACAATTCTGATTATGTAAATACTATCCGCAATGCAATCTTTGCAAACCCAATGAAATGAAAAGCAAATATTAAGTAATTTGCAAAGAAATTGATATGTTATTATTTACATGCTGGAATATGCTGGGTATGATAGTCTCAGGAAAATACGATATTAACAGGAAATAGTGATATTACAAGGACAATGTGACATTAACAGGAAATAGTGATATTACAAGGACAATGTGACATGAACAGGAAATAGTGATATTACAAGGACAATGTGATATAAATAGGAAATAGTGATATTACAAGGACAATGTGATATAAACAGGAAATAGTGATATTACAAGGATAATGTGATATAAACAGGAAATAGTGATATTACAAGGACAATGTGATATAAATAGGAAATAGTGATATTACAAGGACAATGTGATATAAACAGAAAATAGTGATATTACAAGGACAATGTGATATAAACAGGAAATAGTGATATTACAAGGACAATATGATATGAACAGGAAATAGTGATATTACAAGGACAATGCGATATAAACAGGAAATAGTGATATTACAAGGACAATGTGACATTATCAGGAAATAGTGATATTACAAGGACAATGTGACATTAACAGAAAATAGTGATATTACAAGGACAATGTGATATAAACAGGAAATAGTGATATTACAAGGACAATGTGACATTAACAGGAAAGAGTGATATAACAAGGACAATGTGATATAAACAGGAAATAGTGATATTACAAGGACAACGTGACATTAACAGAAAATAGTGATATAACAAGGACAATGTGACATTAACAGGAAATAGTGATATTACAAGGACAATGTGACATTAACAGGAAATAGTGATATTACAAGGACAATGTGATATAAACAGGAAATAGTGATATTACAAGGACAATGTGACATTAACAGGAAATAGTGATATTACAAGGACAATGTGATATTATCAGGAAATAGTGATATTACAAGGACAATGTGACATGAACAGGAAATAGTGATATTACAAGGACATTGTGACATTAACAGGAAATAGTGATATTACAAGGACATTGTGACATTAACAGGAAATAGTGATATTACAAGGACAATGTGATATAAACAGGAAATAGTGATATTACAAGGACAATGTGACATTAACAGGAAAGAGTGATATAACAAGGACAATGTGATATAAACAGGAAATAGTGATATTACAAGGACAATGTGACATTAACAGGAAAGAGTGATATTACAAGGACAATGTGATATAAACAGGAAATAGTGATATTACAAGGACAATGTGACATTAACAGGAAATAGTGATATTACAAGGACAACGTGATAAAAACAGAAAATAGTGATATTACAAGGACAATGTGATAAAAACAGAAAATAGTGATATTACAAGGACAATGTGATAAAAACAGAAAATAGTGATATTACAAGGACAATGTGATATAAACAGGAAATAGTGATATTACAAGGACAATGTGACATTAACAGGAAATAGTGATATTACAAGGACAACGTGATATAAACAGGAAATAGTGATATTACAAGGACAATGTGACATTAACAGGAAATAGTGATATTACAAGGACAACGTGATAAAAACAGAAAATAGTGATATTACAAGGACAATGTGATAAAAACAGAAAATAGTGATATTACAAGGACAATGTGACATTAACAGGAAAGAGTTATGTGCTACAGAGATGCTTTTCATGCTCAACTAGCCAAACTATGACCATGTTCATATGCATTTATCCTGACATCCTAAATGTTTGTGCAATCTTTAAAAGGACAAACCAAATAATCGAGACGACAGAGTCTACTCTTGAATCAGAAAATGATACTGTAGGTACAAAGTTTTGATAAAAAGACTGAACATTGTACATTCTCAAATTAAAAAAAACACATAAAAATGTAAACAAATAGGTCAAATACGAACTAGCACACTCACAATACTTGATGTAGACAGCACTATACAGAGATTGTTATTAGCACACTCACAATACTTACTGTAGACAGCACTATACAGAGATTGTTATTAGCACACTCACAATACTTACTGTACACAGCACTATACAGAGATTGTTATTAGCACACTCACAATACTTACTGTAGACAGCACTATACAGAGATTGTTATTAGCACACTCACAATACTTACTGTACACAGCACTATACAGAGATTGTTATTAGCACACTCACAATACTTACTGTACACAGCACTATACAGAGATTGTTATTAGCACACTCACAATACTTACTGTAGACAGCACTATACAGAGATTGTTATTAGCACACTCACAATACTTACTGTACACAGCACTATACAGAGATTGTTATTAGCACACTCACAATACTTACTGTACACATGCAGCACTATACAGAGATTGTTATTAGCACACTCACAATACTTACTGTACACAGCACTATACAGAGATTGTTATTAGCACACTCACAATACTTACTGTACACAGCACTATACAGAGATTGTTATTAGCACACTCACAATACTTACTGTACACAGCACTATACAGAGATTGTTATTAGCACACTCACAATACTTACTGTACACAGCACTATACAGAGATTGTTATTAGCACACTCACAATACTTACTGTACACAGCACTATACAGAGATTGTTATTAGCACACTCACAATACTTACTGTACACAGCACTATACAGAGATTGTTATTAGCACACTCACAATACTTACTGTACACAGCACTATACAGAGATTGTTATTAGCACACTCACAATACTTACTGTACACAGCACTATACAGAGATTGTTATTAGCACACTCACAATACTTACTGTACACAGCACTATACAGAGATTGTTATTAGCACACTCACAATACTTACTGTACACAGCACTATACAGAGATTGTTATTAGCACACTCACAATACTTACTGTACACAGCACTATACAGAGATTGTTATTAGCACACTGACAATACTTGCTGTAGACAGCACTATACAGAGATTGTTATTAGCACACTCACAATACTTACTGTAGACAGCACTATACAGAGATTGTTATTAGCACACTCACAATACTTACTGTAGACAGCACTATACAGAGATTGTTACTAGCACACTCACAATACTTACTGTAGACAGCACTATACAGAGATTGTTACTAGCACACTCACAATACTTACTGTAGATAGCACTATACAGAGATTGTTACTAGCACACTCACAATACTTACTGTAGATAGCACTATACAGAGATTGTTACTAGCACACTCACAATACTTACTGTAGACAGCACTATACAGAGATTGTTATTAGCACACTCACAATACTTACTGTAGACAGCACTATACAGAGATTGTTACTAGCACACTCACAATACTTACTGTAGACAGCACTATACAGAGATTGTTACCAGCACACTCACAATACTTACTGTAGACAGCACTATACAGAGATTGTTATTAGCACACTCACAATACTTACTGTAGACAGCACTATACAGAGATTGTTATTAGCACACTCACAATACTTACTGTAGATAGCACTATACAGAGATTGTTATTAGCACACTCACAATACTTACTGTAGATAGCACTATACAGAGATTGTTATTAGCACATTCACAATACTTACTGTAGACAGCACTATACAGAGATTGTTACTAGCACACTCACAATACTTACTGTAGACAGCACTATACAGAGATTGTTATTAGCACATTCACAATACTTACTGTAGACAGCACTATACAGAGATTGTTATTAGCACACTCACAATACTTACTGTAGACAGCACTATACAGAGATTGTTACTAGCACACTCACAATACTTACTGTAGACAGCACTATACAGAGATTGTTATTAGCACATTCACAATACTTACTGTAGACAGCACTATACAGAGATTGTTATTAGCACACTCACAATACTTACTGTAGACAGCACTATACAGAGATTGTTATTAGCACATTCACAATACTTACTGTACACATCACTATACAGAGATTGTTACTAGCACTATTATAATTCAGCGGAATGCTTTCAGAGTGAAAATTGTTAAAAAATAAAATTACCGCTAAAATATGTATGTTTACTTTGCAGATAGGTGAAGAAATACACACCTTTTAATCGGGTTTTAATTAGGCACAACCATCCCCTCACCGACAAGATAATGTGGGGTGTGCCAAATGAAGCAGACACTTACATACAGTAATAGGAACAAGAGGCCAAGAGGGCCTGTATTGCTGACCTAAATACAGAAATAGGAACAAAGAGTCCCAGAGGGCCTGTATTGCTGACTTAAATACAATAATAGGAACAAGAGTCCCAGAGGGCCTGTATTGCTGACCTAAATACAGTAATAGAAACAAAGGGCCAGGAGGGCCCGTATTACTGTCCTAAATATAGTAATAGGAACAAGACGCCCAGAGGACCTCTATCGCTGATCTTAAATACAGTTATAGGAACAAGAGGCCTAGAGGGCCTAAATCGGTTACAATAATGAAAAAAAAATGTAAAAGGGGATATCAACAGGAAATATATAATAACAAAATAAATAATTTTATACATCTTTGAGCTAGCACATAACAAATGTGAGTTACCTGCCCCACCGTAAGACAATATTCCTGGCAGAATATCACCTCAAACCTGACCTGTCCTTAAATAACCATCAACACAACATCGATATATAAAAATACAAACAAACAAAATCTATATCAAATGTCATGATGGAGACAGAAATCTAGGATAGGTGTCATCATGTCTTTTAAGTGGAACATATCTATTTAATTTGTGGATTCAAAGGAATGATAATTACATGTATGCTATTTGATTAATCTGGAATGTTTTCTGATTAATTAGGATTAATTAATTACAACAGTTCAGTGTTAAGGTGGGAATGTAAACATCACTACAGTATCTATAATCTATAATAGAATTTGGTGCTCATGAAAAAAATTGATGATAATAAAGAATCCGAGGCTAATTTTATTTCATACAACTTTCTGTTACTACACTGGCCTAACAATTTCTTGTACTTGTGTGTTATTTTAGAGTGCTTCATTAAATGAACACTATGGAATAAAGTCAGGTGCTTGATAATGGAAATTGAACCAAAGTTTATTCTAGCATGGTAGAACACTGCAATATTTAAACTTTCTGGACCATCCTCAATAGCCTGGAGTGATCACTTAAAGGCCCAATATACGTAACTTTCGGCAAAACTTGAAGTGAAAATCAAGCCTAATAACTTACTAAATTTATAGATTTAGTTAAGATTAGCTGATATCAGCAATATCCAAGATGACTTCTTACGCGGTTACCGGTACAGCAGCAGATGAAACTCGGTATTTGTAAACACGCGTCCATTTTGAACAGTCTTCTACCTTCGGTTTGTTGTTGAAGTGGGCCCCACCTGAATTATTTTCAATTCTTTGGATTTTTCTGTCAACAGTTTCTTGTTAGTTACTGCTCAGATTTAATTCGTTTTAAGCTTATTTTTGCATGGTTATCAACTGGATTTTTTTTCAGAATTGTTTAGAATCACAAAAAATTTCCCAAAGTTACGTATAATGGGCCTTTAAGTCTGAGTGGTGTACTAAACACAAGGTGTCTTCTGTTATAAAGAATGCATATGAAGCTCAGTTTTATCTTATAATTTATAATTATAAGAATACATGAATTTCAATACATTACTTCTACATCAAAAACATGAATATTTTGATTTCAGTCAAGAACCAGTTATATCAATAATGGAATTTGGAATTCATTACCAGAATCGGAAAGGTCAAAGCGATTAATTTTCGATTTTTAACTTTTTGAATCGACCTTCACATTGTTTATATATAAACTATGAATATTTACAAAGAAAGTGAAAATTGTCAAAAAATAAATTAATGAAAGTTTATATCTGGGAGCATATATATTTTAACTTACGACTAAAACACCAACAGATCTGTATTCCGTTACCATGGTTATAAAGGAGTCTCCCTTACAGGTGGTTCTCTAACATAGGGGACCTTCTTAAACAGGTGGTCCCCTTATTACACAGGTAGTCTCTTAACACAAGTGGTCTTTTAGGAATTAAAATACCAATTGTACAGAGTTGTATAGGTGGTTTAATACATGCGGTCACCTTACACAGGTGTTCTGTTAACACAGGTGGTCTCCTAACACAGGTGGTCTCCTAACACAGATAATTTCTTGAGCAAATACAAATGTTAAACAAACAGATCCCATTTTGTCAACTAATGAACAATATCAAGTTAATTATACAACAGGATGTTTTGTGTCAAGGGAAGTAACTCTTTGCTTTTGGAAAGATAATCTAGATCATAAATAACAGATACTAGTACATCAAGCAACCCTGAACACAGGGACATTCAGTAGTCATTGGGTTTGAGCATGGATGCTTCGAGGTCAAAAACTAGGACACTACAGTAAAAGCTGTAGACTCTAACAAAGTGGAGACTAACACTGCATATCATTAAGGCCAAAGCATCTTACTTCTTTTTTTGACATACAGCAGAATTTGGCAACACAAAATATGTAATTTATTTCATAATTGATTGACATAAAAAATTAACACATTTTAACAAAACCAATAACAATACCTTACAATCCAACCCTTTTTTTATGAAAGGTTGATCAGATTTATTTTCTCCCTACTTTCCTTTAAACTTGTTGGGAATATCTGTAAAACTAAGGTCAGGTGTGCGTCGCCACATTACAAAATACTGAACACAAGTACAGAACTTACAGGATTGGTAAACGTGTCAAGCCGATCACAAATAGGTCTTGTGGACCGCAGCTTTGTCCTACAGATCAGAGCTTTGTCCTACTGGTCAAAGATTTGTCATGTGGTCAATCATAGCTTTATCCTGCGGATCAGAGCTTTGTCCTAATGGTCAAAGATTTGTCATGTGGTCAATCGTAGCTTTATCCTGCAGATCAGAACTTTGTCCTACTGGTCGAAGATTTGTCAGGTGGTCAATCGTAGCTTTATCCTGAGGATTAAAGCTTTGTCCTACTGGTCAAAGATTTGTCAGGTGGTCAATCGTAGCTTTATCCTGCAGATCAGAGCTTTGTCCTAATGGTCAAAGATTTGTCAGGTGGTCAATCGTAGCTTTATCCTGCGGATCGGAGCTTTGTCCTACTGGTCAAAGATTTGTCAGGTGGTCAATCGTAGCTTTATCCTGCGGATCAGAGCTTTGTCCTACTGGTCAAAGATTTGTCAGGTGGTCAAAGATTTTGTCATGTGGTCAATCGTAGCTTTATCTTGAGGATCAGAGCTTTGTCCTACTTGTCAAAGATTTGTCAGGTGGTCAATCGTAGCTTTATCCTGAGGATTAGAGCTTTGTCCTACTGGTCAAAGATTTGTCATGTGGTCAATTGTAGCTTGATTTTGCAAATAACTTTTGTTTTTGTAACGGTAATTAGTCCTGCCACATAATGAGTATATGTATTGACCTGTGGAAAACTTCAGCAAAGATCTATCATTCAGTAATAATTCTCTTGTGTCACATATCATAAACAAAACGGGGAGTACAAATGGATTTCATACACAATTCTATATACAGTCATTAAAGCTACACCTTTACATCAAGCTGGCTCCAGGCCAATACAAAATATCTTTAAAAAATCTCCTCGTGTTCTAGTAACAAATAAAAACAATAAATTTTGGCTCTTGTCGATTCTTAACGGAATAAGTTATTACACGATATGTGTGAGTACATGTAAACAACAGAGATCGTAGCTCACCACGACATACAACAACTAATCACTACTGAGCATGGGCAGGGCCTACAGTACACCCTTGTGTAATATCTAACTACATATACATGAGTGGGGCCTACAGTACACCCTGGTGTAATATTTAACTACATATACATGAGTGGGGCCTACAGTACACCCTGGTGTAATATCTAACTACATATACACGAGTGGGGCCTACAGTACACCCTGGTGTAATATCTCACCACATATACACGAGCAGGGCCTACAGTACACCCTCATGTCATATCTAACTACATATACACGAGTAGGGCCTACCGTACACCCTGGTGTAATATCTCACCACATATACATAAGTAGGGCCTACAGTACACCCTGGTGTAATGTCTAACTACATAAACATGGGCAGGGCCTACAGTGTACCCTTGTCTCGTGTAATATCTAAACACTGGCGGGGCCTATAGTATACCCTTATCTCCTGTAAATACATGGGCGTGGCCTACAGTGTACACTCATCTCATGTAAATACATGGGCGTGGCCTACAGTGTACCCTCATGTGATATCTTAACATGGTCGGGGCCTACAGTATATTTCTATCTCGTGTAATATCTAAACACGGGCAGGGCCTACAGTATACCCTTGTCTCGTGTAATATCTAAACACGGGCGGGGCCTACAGTATACCCTCATCTTGTATAATATCAAAAGACGGGCGGGGCCTATAGTATACCATCATGTAATATCTAAACACGGGCGGGGCGTACAGTATACCCTCGTCTCATGTAATAACACGGGTGGGGCCTACACTATATCCTCGTCTCATGTAATATCTAAACAAGGGCGGGGCCGATAGTTTATCCTCATGTAATATCTAAACACAGGCAGGGCCTACTATATCTTTGTATCAAACAACACTATTGCAAAACTTGTCCAGGCGACTGCAAGGGTGAGAGACAGGACTTGAATGGTCCAAGGGAGACAACTTGATTGGACATTTGGGAAGCGATCCAGTACTGGAGGAATGTTGTTTAAAGTTTGATTGAATGTCATGTGATTTTCATTCATCTTGGTCGCCAAGGTCACCAGAGTTATCTCCCTTGCTGGAAATATCTTGTTTGAGGAGAGATTTAGGAAATAGGCCCAGGCTGATGTAATCTTCCAGCATCTGAAACATAATGATAGACATACACTTTTTTTTATCAAAAGAATCATTTCTCACTTTGGGAGTGTCACATAAACCTAGCAGATTCTTGTACTCTTTTGCAGACCTGAGATCAGTAGGCAGGAACTTATACTCCATAAGTTGTTATTTCTTGTTCAGATCCTGTTGGAAACCTTATGTTATACTGTAGAGTAGCAGGGGAAATTCAGATAGAACTCTTAGATACAAATTGCAGATTTTTTTTTTTCATGCCAGATTCTAATTATAAAATTATTTGGACCACACTAACATTCCGGTTTTTATTAAATACTGGTGATTCATTTTCATGCTTGTTGTACTATAAGACTCTTTCATGACCAGGGATGTAAGATAGGGAAATTCCACCTGAGGGGTTTTCAAATTTGGTAAAACCCATGGCTTTGCCGAGTGTTTTGCCAAACTTGTAAACCCAGAGGGTGGACTTTCCCTATCTTACATCCCTGGTCATGAAAGAGTCTTTTTCTCTCTCATATCAACAACCCGAATAAGCTCAAAAACCACGAAAATACATTTTGACTGGCTATATGCCATTTTGAAAATTTCAACTTTTCCCTTGAGATGCTTTGACGAAAAAGAATTAGAAAGCCAGATTAAGCAAACCCTATATTTCCAAACAAAGTTTGTGCAGAAAAATTAATCTCACATTTCTGGTGTTTATTGTTAATTTTAGTGAAAGGTTTTAATTTCATCACGAAGTGGTTTTCTCTTTCGGGTATCATAGTTTACTGTATTCATGACATCAAATCATTGTTGAGCCATATGCATTGTGACGTCACATCGCGTGATATGCTCTGTACCAGGTAAGACAGATTTTTCTTACATTGGCAAACTCTATCCAACATGGTGAGATATGAGAGAAAGGGAATTTCTCTATCTTATATGTATACCTTTGGTCATGAAAGAGAATATTTCTCTCATTTCAACTTTATATACCTGAACAAGCTCAAATAACATGAAAACACCTTTTTACTGGCTACCATTTTGAAAATATCAACTTTTCCCTTGAGCTATTTTGACAACAATGAATGAGTCTGCGAGATTAAGCATACCCAATATTTGTAAGAAAAATTTATCTCAGCTTTCTAATTTGAACAGTTCAGATATTGTGAAAGATGTTAATTTCCTGACAAGTCACCTTTTTTCTCTTTCCCGCATCAGATTTTACTGTATTTGTGATGTCGTGTCATTGGTGAGTCTTTGTGACGCCGAGGCTGTATTACATGGGAAGGTGTGTAATACAACCACAGCCATCATAGGTGTATTGCCAAAGACAGGCCAGTATTACACGGGTAGGTGTGTAACACAACCACAGCAATCATAGGTGTATTGCCCTAGACAGGCCAGTATTACATGGGTAGGTGTGTAACACAACCACAGCAATCATAGGTGTATTGCCAAAGACAGGCCAGTATTACATGGGTAGGTGTGTAACACAACCACAGCAATCATAGGTGTATTGCCCTAGACAGGCCAGTATTACATGGGTAGATGTGTAATACAACCACAGCAATCATAGGTGTATTGCCCTAGACAGGCCAGTATTACATGGGTAGGTGTGTAATACAACCACAGCAATCATAGGTGTATTGCCCTAGAAAGGCCAGTATTACATGGGTAGGTGTGTAATACAACCACAGCAATCATAGGTGTATTGCCCTAGACAGGCCAGTATTACATGGGTAGGTGTGTAATACAACCACAGCGATCATAGGTGTATTGCCCTAGACAGGCCAGTATTACATGGGTAGGTGTGTAATACAACCACGGCAATCATAGGTGTATTGCCCTAGACAGGCCAGTATTACATGGGTAGGTGTGTAATACAACCACAGCGATCATAGGTGTATTGCCCTAGACAGGCCAGTATTACACACCTAGAAATGAGAGAAAAAGATAAACGACCCTCAAAACGCTTCACTGATTTCTACAGAACCTATCACATGAGTGTCACATGATCAACCAGCTGGCTTTGTAGACAATGTTTATAGGCGTAACTAAGTGTTTATGTTGTTATGGTTACCTCACGCAGATGTTCCAGCCGGGGCGCTGGTATCTGGTAAATAAATCCAGTATCCAGCAGCTTCTTACCGTCCAAGTAAAGATGTTTGTTATACAGCAGTTCCTGTAAACAACAGACCGTAACACACTTACAACAAAACAACAGCAACAACAGGCTCAATGGGCCTGAATCGCTCACCTGTTTATTTAAGGATTAAAGTTTCTTTCTGGTGGTTTTATCAAAGGATAAAGTTAAGTACATATGTAGGATATCGATAGTTGGAATGGAACGCGAAGCGTTCCATGAAACAACTATCGATATCCTACTGAACTTTATCCTTTGATAAAACCACCAGAAAGAAACTTTAATCCTTATATTTACTGTCAAGACCTTATATTCCCATGTGTAATTATTTCTTTAATCAGATATTATGATACTTACTGCGGTGAAATCAAACAGTATCGTTTGGTTTCGGTAGACTGTTGAAACAGCCGCCTTATGAGGTGACGAACTCCCGCGAAATTTCAGTCAACAAGTAAACAAGAAAGGTCCAAAAGATTACATCTTTTTATAGTTATTTTTTCACATAAGTTTATATATAAACAAACCATACTGTCTTTGTTTCTGTTATTGTATTTAAAAAAACCCATTAAAATGCTTCTTATTTATTTCTTAAATAAATTAACACATACTATGCGGCAGGATATTGATCGAGTCTGTAAAGTAGTGACGCGGCCTCGTGTTCAAATCGTAACGGAGTGTATTACTGCGCGCTGCGCCAATAGGCGCGTGATCCACTGATTTTATCGGAAAATAAAGTTCAGTAGGCATTCGTAGAAATGTATAGGCAATATACTATCAATTCCAAACAGACTGTAAATATTAACGTATAATACAGCTACAGACAAAATATAAAGTGTCTGAGATCAAAAGAATCTGTTATTGGAAGATTTCAGCATATGACAACTGTGACCTTGAGAATGTGTCAATCATTTGAACAAAACTTTTGGGCAGCCCTCTATCCCACCATGCTACATGACTAAGAACAGTACCCTGGGAAATCTGGTTACTGAGAAAAATTTGTTCTAAACATTTTTCAGACATTTGACCTCTGTGACTTTGAAATTGGACCAAGTTCATTCATTTGAACAAACTTAATAGCCATTCCATGCTACTGACATTCTATCTGTAAAGTTGTTTGAAGAATTTCAATCGACCCCCGTGGCCTTGAAAGTGTGTCAATGCTTTTCATTTGAACAAAATGTAAAGCCCTTTTTATCCAGCATGCTACAAATCCAATATTAGCACTCTTCACCTTTTGGTTACCTGAACAATTCGCTTATAGATTTAAAAAAATTTGACACATGTGACCTTGAAAGTAGGTCAAGGTCATTTATTTGAACAAACTTTGTAATTCTCCATCCAAGTAAGATCCTGGCCTAACATCATGACCCTGGGGCTTTTGCTTATTGAAAATTTGTTTCAATAAAAAGTTTGTACTGGATACCATACAACTGCATAGCTCAGTTGCCCATTGGCAGGTGAGCTGACCTACCTGGTCAATAAAGGGGTTGAGGGGGAGGTGAGCTGACCTACCTGGTCAATAAAGGGGTTGAGGGGGAGGTGAGCTGACTTACCTCGTCAATAAACGGGTTGAGAGGGGTGTTAGATACATTGTCTGTCTGACATGCCTCTGCCCAGGGCGTCATGTGTTTGTCGTTGATTTCCTCCACCACGCTTGTCATGTTTACCTAAACAAGGGAAGTAACTCTCAATGACACAAAATTA
This sequence comes from Mimachlamys varia, assembly GCA_947623455.1. Lineage (NCBI taxonomy): Eukaryota > Metazoa > Mollusca > Bivalvia > Pectinida > Pectinidae > Mimachlamys > Mimachlamys varia. Next base: position 37,852,897 of record OX392544.1, on the reverse strand, counting down.
ACACTTAAAATGTAGAGTTGGAATTCAACAGAATTTTTGTATTTGGTTTTAATAGAGTTCATATTTAACAAAGGTTTTGTATGCCAAGTGGCCCATCACACCCAGCTTGGTCAGAGTCTAAGCAAACAACTTATTGGATCAGTCTATCGTTATCAGTATCTAACAAGATTTACCTACCTTGGCTATATTTGAGAACATGGAGCCGACAAAGTCGTACTGGATGTTGAACAGTTCTGACACCAGGTGGCACACTTTGCCTTGAGCTGTCACCGAAACAATGATATGGGTGGTATAGTAATCAATATTGATATCTATGTAAATTACATGTAGCTGACTAAATTAAACTGATATTTATGTATATGATACCATTCTCTGTAATGTAATCCAAAACAATGATCTGAAGCCAGAGTTATTCTGCCTCAATGGCACCACAGATCTAATGTACTGTCTTCAGTATCTCGAACACATTTGAAGTATTTTGTCAGTCCCAGTCGAATAACATCCCAAACATTTAAACTGTTAAGGATCTTCTCTTGGGGAAAGTCAAAATTTTCTGACAACTAACTTTTTTTCTTATATGAATTTTTGGAAAAAGGAGTTTATTGCACAGAAGAAAATGCAAAAAGAAATATATGGTAGTGAACTCGTTTTTTGTGCTTTGCTCAGTCAAAGATACAAAAATTAGCAAAACACATGATTTATGTGAAAAATGCTGTTTTGGCAAATTGTAGGACAATTTCATTCAATTCCTTCCAGATTTGTAATCAGATATGTATGAATCTTTGCAGAATTGACAATAATAGTACCTGTATTTAAATAATAATAATATACAATATTTGATATTCCTATTAATTACGGAAGACAAATATCTTTTACTGGTAATTATTCTTTTACCTCAAAAAATAAATTTAAGTTACCCCGGCCCTACCCCTTATTTTTTATTGAGAAAATTCTCAATGTTCTTCGGTTTTTTTGCAGATTTAATGCTTTATTAAAAAAATTCTGGGGACAAACTTTTTTTATAGATATTTGGCAAATCAAAAGAAAATGGGTAACTTTCTGATTCTAAAGCAGTCATAAAAACTGGGGGGTAGCCTGCTTGTTCTTTTGTCCCATTATCAAATGTGTTATTTTTCACTAATCTTGAGTCAAAAATCAAAACCGCTTCAATTACACTTAATATTTTAAAAACATACTAAAAATGTAATAAAAAATTTCTTTGTTGCATAATAGTTCCTTTAAATTCAACATAAAGAAGTTGTACAGCAAAATGAACTTGCTGATTTGAAAAATGGCGACACCCTGATGATTTTAAATGATCAATCAGGCACAAAAATCATGAAATTTATGCCGTTCGTGAAGTGAAAGAAATACACCGCAGAAATACTAATTTTCAAAATGGCTGCCATAACAGTCATTTTTCAAAATTCTTCTTAAAAAAAGGTGATACAAATAACAGAAATCTAATCTTTTGCTACATTTTTCAGATGCATATTTGCTATCAAAATTGATAATAAACTGTTTGATATTACAAAAGTATCTCACATGAGATCAAAACTAGATTGACACCTCACAAGAGCATATCCTTATAATTAACTCAAATGCTACAGATAAACCAAAGTTTTCTCATGGTCCCAATGTATTGGAGAAATTGAGGTTCAACTGTCACTATATAAAAGTAACTTGGCTTTGTGTCAGTACACTTATCTTCACATTTGATTTAGGATATAAAATTTTGCAATCTGATTAAAATGCAGATCCTTATTCTCACTGTGTTACATGCAGATCTAATATCCCATATGGGGTCATGTTCTGGTGACCTTTTGCATCAGCCAATCAAATAACTGCTTTGTGAACTTACTTGTATCAGAACTGTCCACAATATTGTACACCTGGCCTGGGCTGCCATGGTTACATAGATGCCACACAGCGTGGCAAACATCCTGTACATGTACTGTGTTCATCTTCAGGTCCTTGGTCCACAACATCTGTAACAGTAACACACTAGAGTAAGACGGATGTCTGTAACACAGCAACAGGACAGACATCTGTTACATAGCAACAGGACAGACATCTGTAACATAGCAACAGGACAGACATCTGTAACATAGCAACAGAACAGACATCTGTAACATAGCAACAGGACAGACATCTGTAACACAGCAACAGGACAGAAATCTATAACACAGCAACAGGACAGACATCTGTAACATAGATACAGGACAGACATCTGTAACACAGCAACAGGAAACAGACATCTGTAACATAGCAACAGGACAGACATCTGTAATATAGCAACAGGACAGACATCTGTAACATAGATACAGGACAAACACACATCTTAGGACAGACAAGTTTAACATAACATAGAACAAAGGACAGACAGGCATTAAAAGACAGACATATTTACCATAGCAACAGGCCAGGCTCACATACATTGTATGTAACATAGCAACAGAGAAACATAAGAAGACATAACAGACATCATTACAGACAAACATTACGAACCTGAAGACAAACAGACAGACGGACAGACACTTACCTTCATTTTCTGTCTGATGTACTTGTATATTGCACCAATGATAAGTCTAGGGGCTGTAAGGTAAGTAAAGTAATATACAGTTTTATGTACATAATTTTATCTTATAACTAAGCACTACAAATTTCTCTATGACGGAGATATGAGATATGACGGATCTTGACAACCACCATTGATAACCTTTATATGTTCTTTTAAAGGTGGATATTTTCCTTCTTTTCTCTTCTTTCCTCTAACAGTTATTTAATCTAATAGTATATGCTAGTTAAGAAATAGCAAAAACAAATTTTTTACTGTCAAAATCAACGATGGACATCTGTCGGCTATAATGATATTGGAATCAATCACTGAGGCCCTGTCTGTCCCCAGGACCATATACTATACTTACTGAGGCCCTGTCTGTCCCTCGGGACCATACACTATACTTACTGAGGCACTGTCTGTCCCCGGGACCGTACACTTTACTTACTGAGGTCCTATCTGTTCCCGGGACCATATACTATACTTACTGAGGCCCTGTCTGTCCCCGGGACCATACACTATACTTACTGAGGCCCTGTCTGTCCCCAGGACTGTACACTATACTTACTGAGGCCCTGTCTGTCCCTGGGTCTGTACACTATACTTACTGAGGCCCTGTTTGTCCCCAGGACTGTACCCTATACTTACTGAGACCCTGTTTGTCCCCGGGACCGTACACTATACTTACTGAGGCCCTGTCTGTCCCCGGGACTGTACACTTTACTTACTGAGGCCCTGTCTGTCCCTGGGACTGTACACTATAATTACTGAGGCCCTGTCTGTCCCTGGGACCGTACACTATACTTACTGAGGCCCTGTCTGTCACCGGGACTGTACACTATACTTCCTGAGGCCCTGTCTGTCCCAGCGACCATACAGTATACTTACTGAGGCCCTGTCTGTCCCTGGGACCATACACAATACTTACTGAGGCCCTGTCTGTCCCCGGGACCGTACACTATACTTACTGAGGCCCTGTCTGTCATCAGGACTGTACACTATACTTACTGAGGCCCTGTCTGTCCCCGGGACCGTACACTATACTTACTGAGGCCCTGTCTGTCCCCGGGACAGAACACTATACTTATTGAGACCCTGTCTGTCCCCGGGACCGTACACTATACTTACTGAGGCCCTGTCTGTCCCCGGGACCGTACACTATACTTACTGAGGCCCTGTCTGTCCCCGGGACTGTACACTTTACTTACTGAGGCCCTGTCTGTCCCTGGGACCGTACACTATACTTACTGAGGCCCTGTCTGTCCCCGGGACTGTACACTATACTTCCTGAGGCCCTGTCTGTCCCAGCGACCATACACTATACTTACTGAGGCCCTGTCTGTCCCCGGGACCGTACACTATACTTACTGAGGCCCTGTCTGTCATCAGGACTGTACACTATACTTACTGAGGCCCTGTCTGTCCCTGGGACCGTACACTTTACTTACTGAGGTCCTATCTGTTCCCGGGACCATATACTATACTTACTGAGGCCCTGTCTGTCCCCGGGACCATACACTATACTTACTGAGGCCCTGTCTGTCCCCAGGACTGTACACTATACTTACTGAGGCCCTGTCTGTCCCTGGGTCTGTACACTATACTTACTGAGGCCCTGTTTGTCCCCAGGACTGTACCCTATACTTACTGAGACCCTGTTTGTCCCCGGGACCGTACACTATACTTACTGAGGCCCTGTCTGTCCCCGGGACTGTACACTTTACTTACTGAGGCCCTGTCTGTCCCTGGGACTGTACACTATACTTACTGAGGCCCTGTCTGTCCCTGGGACTGTACACTATACTCACTGAGGCCCTGTCTGTCCCTGGGACCGTACACTATACTTACTGGGGCCCTGTCTGTCCCCGGGACTGTACACTATACTTACTGAGGCCCTGTCTGTCCCCGGGACTGTACACTATACTTACTGAGGCCCTGTCTGTCCCTGGGACCGTACACTATACTTACTGAGGCCCTGTCTGTCCCCGGGACTGTACACTATACTTACTGAGGCCCTGTTTGTCCCCGGGACCGTACACTTTACTTACTGAGGCCCTGTCTGTCCCTGTGACCGTACACTATACTTACTGAGGCCCTGTCTGTCCCCGGGACTGTACACTATACTTCCTGAGGCCCTGTCTGTCCCAGCGACCATACACTATACTTACTGAGGCCCTGTCTGTCCCTGGGACCATACACAATACTTACTGAGGCCCTGTCTGTCCCCGGGACCGTACACTATACTTACTGAGGCCCTGTCTGTCATCAGGAGTGTACACTATACTTACTGAGACCCTGTCTATCCCAGCGACCATACACTATACTTACTGAGGCCCTGTCTGTCCCTGGGACCATACACAATACTTACTGAGGCCCTGTCTGTCCCCGGGACCGTACACTATACTTACTGAGGCCCTGTCTGTCATCAGGACTGTACACTATACTTACTGAGGCCCTGTCTGTCCCCGGGACCGTACACTATACTTACTGAGGCCCTGTCTGTCCCCGGGACAGAACACTATACTTATTGAGACCCTGTCTGTCCCCGGGACCGTACACTATACTTACTGAGGCCCTGTCTGTCCCCGGGACTGTACACTATACTTACTGAGGCCCTGTCTGTCCCTGGGACCGTACACTATACTTACTGAGGCCCTGTCTGTCCCCGGGACTGTACACTATACTTACTGAGGCCCTGTTTGTCCCCGGGACCGTACACTTTACTTACTGAGGCCCTGTCTGTCCCTGTGACCGTACACTATACTTACTGAGGCCCTGTCTGTCCCCGGGACTGTACACTATACTTCTTGAGGCCCTGTCTGTCCCAGCGACCAGACACTATACTTACTGAGGCCCTGTCTGTCCCTGGGACCATACACAATACTTACTGAGGCCCTGTCTGTCCCCGGGACCGTACACTATACTTACTGAGGCCCTGTCTGTCATCAGGACTGTACACTATACTTACTGAGGCCCTGTCTGTCCCCGGGACCGTACACTATACTTACTGAGGCCCTGTCTGTCCCCGGGACTGTACACTATACTTCCTGAGGCCCTGTCTGTCCCAGCGACCATACACTATACTTACTGAGGCCCTGTCTGTCCCTGGGACCATACACAATACTTACTGAGGCCCTGTCTGTCCCCGGGACCGTACACTATACTTACTGAGGCCCTGTCTGTCATCAGGACTGTACACTATACTTACTGAGGCCCTGTCTGTCCCAGCGACCATACACTATACTTACTGAGGCCCTGTCTGTCCCTGGGACCATACACAATACTTACTGAGGCCCTGTCTGTCCCCGGGACCGTACACTATACTTACTGAGGCCCTGTCTGTCATCAGGACTGTACACTATACTTACTGAGGCCCTGTCTGTCCCAGCGACCATACACTATACTTACTGAGGCCCTGTCTGTCCCTGGGACCATACACAATACTTACTGAGGCCCTGTCTGTCCCCGGGACCGTACACTATACTTACTGAGGCCCTGTCTGTCATCAGGACTGTACACTATACTTACTGAGGCCCTGTCTGTCCCCGGGACCGTACACTATACTTACTGAGGCCCTGTCTGTCCCCGGGACAGAACACTATACTTATTGAGACCCTGTCTGTCCCCGGGACCGTACACTATACTTACTGAGGCCCTGTCTGTCCCCGGGACTGTACACTATACTTACTGAGGCCCTGTCTGTCCCTGGGACCATACACTATACTTACTGAGGCCCTGTCTGTCCCCGGGACTGTACACTATACTTACTGAGGCCCTGTTTGTCCCCGGGACCGTACACTTTACTTACTGAGGCCCTGTCTGTCCCTGTGACCGTACACTATACTTACTGAGGCCCTGTCTGTCCCCGGGACTGTACACTATACTTCTTGAGGCCCTGTCTGTCCCAGCGACCATACACTATACTTACTGAGGCCCTGTCTGTCCCTGGGACCATACACAATACTTACTGAGGCCCTGTCTGTCCCCGGGACCGTACACTATACTTACTGAGGCCCTGTCTGTCATCAGGACTGTACACTATACTTACTGAGGCCCTGTCTGTCCCTGTGACCGTACACTATACTTACTGAGGCCCTGTCTGTCCCCGGGACAGAACACTATACTTATTGAGACCCTGTCTGTCCCCGGGACCGTACACTATACTTACTGAGGCCCTGTCTGTCCCCAGGACCGTACACTATACTTACTGAGGCCCTGTCTGTCCCTGAGACCATACACTATACTTACTGAGGCCCTGTCTGTCCCCGGGACTGTACACTATACTTACTGAGGCCCTGTTTGTCCCCGGGACCGTACACTTTACTTACTGAGGCCCTGTCTGTCCCTGGGACCGTACACTATACTTACTGAGGCCCTGTCTGTCCCCGGGACCGTACACTTTACTTACTGAGGCCCTCTCTGTCCCCGGGACTGTACACTATACTTACTGAGGCCCTGTCTGTCCCTGGGACCGTACACTATACTTACTGAGGCCCTGTCTGTCCCCGGGACCGTACACTTTACTTACTGAGGCCCTGTCTGTCCCTGGGACTGTACACTATACTTACTGAGGCCCTGTCTGTCCCCGGGACTGTACACTATACTTACTGAGGCCCTGTCTGTCCCTGAGACCGTACACTATACTTACTGAGGCCCTGTCTGTCCACGGGACCGTACACTTTACTTACTGAGGCCCTGTCTGTCCCAGCGACCAGACACTATACTTACTGAGGCCCTGTCTGTCCCCGGGACTGTACACTATACTTACTGAGGCCCTGTCTGTCCCCGGGACTGTACACTATACTTACTGAGGCCGTGTATGTCCCTGGGACTGTACACTATTTTTACTAAGGCCCTGTCTGTCCCTGGGACCGTACACTATACTTACTGAGGCCGTGTATGTCCCTGGGACTGTACACTATACTTACTGAGGCCGTGTATGTCCCTCGGACCGTACACTATACTTACTGAGGCCTTGTCTGTCCCCGGGACCGTACACTATACTTACTGAGGCCCTGTCTGTCCCCGGGACCGTACACTATACTTACTGAGGCCCTGTCTGTCCCTGGGACTGTACACTTTACTTACTGAGGCCCTGTCTGTCCCCGGGACTGTACACTATACTTACTGAGGCCCTGTCTGTCCCCGGGACCGTACACTATCGCTGGCCTCACTATAATGTAGTTGAGATCTTTGAAGTCCTCCAGTTGTTGCTCCACCTCTAGTTTGTGTTTGGCAAGTTGTGTCCACGGCTCACACTTCCCGTCCTCACGACAGGGCTTCTGTAAAGGGAGAAATAATTCATTGTTTGACAAATCTACGGTAGCTCAACTGTGTTTCCTTCTGATACAAAAGTAAACCATTAACTTGTCCATTTCAACCAATTTCTCAATATTGTTGTCGAGCAAGTTTACTGTAACATATTTATTTTAGCGGTTATCTTATTTTGGCACGGAAACATTCTGGCAATTTCTGATTGCAATAATTACAGTTTCTGTATATTGCTTTCTACAGCAAATACTGTGTTTATCATTTTACTTACCTATTTAAAGTTGGTTATGTGTCAAAAATGTGAATATTCAAAAATAAATAATACCTATCTTTACAGTACTTTTTAATAAAATTTAATTCTTAGCATTAAACAAATTTCGAAGCATGAAAATATTCAATGAAAATTTTGCTTCTAATGAAACTTTTACTTTAGAGCAAAAGCCCACAATGAGTTGTTGGCCTTGAAAAATTAGTACCCTTTCAACTTAAAAAAAGGTATATTAAGTCATTGTGTTCTGTACTCTTCTTCAAGTCATCTCGTTATAATCAAGGAATCTAATTGGTCCAATAGAAATCAATTATATTTAGCATCAGTAATCAATTAATCCAGATGCTAAAGTATAGCTGTTGTTAATGAATATTAAAAACAACTAACGTCATTAACAGTTAAATATAACGAGGCCGATTGGGTCTTATTAGTTTAACATTTCAAAATGTTACCAAATTCAAAGCATTACGTGATTTTATTGGAGTATAAATAAGCAGAATATAATAAATTAAGTAAATATAATTTATTTCTTAAATACATACTATACAGTGATCCTAGTTATTTGTCAAAGGCAGTGATTAAATAGTGGTTTAAATATGATATTGTTACTAATTAATTATTAATTTGGTTTTAGTTAATCTATAACAACATTAATTATACCATGCCTTTAATATAGAAACAATAAAAAACAGTGTTACTTGTGAGATGTAGTTCTATTCTGATAGCTAATGATAACCTGATGATTGACACATTCAGGTAGAGTTTTTGTCTTTCATAAATATTTTTTCATAATACAGCTTTTTAAGAATTTAGTTGGACCGTAATTACAGGTGTAATTTACACAGGTTCTATTTTAGGTTCGATCGCAGCTTTATTGAAAGGAAGTTAATTGATGCTTTTGTCTTTAAACTGTCTACCTTGTTTACGTCTATTCTCATCACCCTGCATTTAACCTGAAGCAAATGATATCAACTCTCTTGAAAATGCCTAAACTAAACTGGTCAGGCAGGTGAGTAACTCCATACCTTTTTATATCCGATCAAGGAATTGAACACCACCTTGTTGAAAAGAGATCTAGAGGGCACTTTCTACTGTGTGACCAACTTACATAAGATGGTATGACAGTGTAGGCTGACGGTAAACATGCAACAAGTTACAACACCGAACACCACTAAATAAAAACTAACAACTGTAAACAACAACACATACTTAAAATCTACACAACAAACAATCAATAAAAAAACTGCTTGACATGTATATTAAATCATTTACCCAAAATCTCATAATGAACTATTCCAAACTTTCAACTGGACGAGTTTAAATGTGTCTTCATGGGTGAATGAGTTAAAACATGAAGTTATATCAATAATACCGGTGTATCTTATGTGGACAGACCCTGGTGTATCTTATGTGGACAGACCCCGGTGTATCTTATGTGGACAGACCCCGGTGTATCTTATGTGGACAGACCCCGGTGTATCTTATGTGGACAGACCCCGGTGTATCTTATGTGGACAGACCCTGGTGTATCTTATGTGGACAGACCCCGGTGTATCTTATGTGGACAGACCCCGGTGTATCTTATGTGGACAGACCCCATTGTATCCTATGTGGACAGACCCTGATGTAATAATCCTATGTGGACAGACCCTGATGTAATAATCCTATTGGACAGACCCTGATGTAATAATCCTATATGGACAGACCCTGATGTAATAATCCTATATGGACAGACCCTGATGTAATAATCCTATATGGACAGACCCTGATGTAATAATCCTATATGGACAGACCCTGATGTAATAATCCTATATGGACAGACCCTGATGTAATAATCCTATATGGACAGACCCTGATGTAACAAGATAATTCAACGAATTACAGTCCCCCACCGGGTTGTTATCTCGAGATCCAATAGCAATGAGTGTGAATCTCGAGATGCAATAAGGTCATGTATTTTCTTCAATGTATTGAAAGGTGAAGATGTAGTTTACAGAGACCCGCTTCTATACAGGAACCATCCCATTCTCACTAAATACATGTACACTGTAGGTATACTCTATAAATGATCTCTATATAAAGGACACAAGTCTATGAAGGACACCTTTAGTTTTTCTATTGGGTATCCTTTATAGACAGGTTTTACTGCAATAGACATGAAATTGTAATAATAATAACAAGATGTTGTTTGTTATAATTACATTGAATTCAACAGTACTAGTACTGTATATTGATTAAATGGTGATCTGAGAAGAACACAGGTTTGTTTGTCACTGGGAATAATTTGGATGAGAAGACCAAGTCAAGAATTCCTCCAAGGCAATGGGTAGGCGTGGTCAGTTGTTGGTGAAGTTTACAAGATTTTTGAAGGCTGTCCATCTTTGCGAAGTCCATGTTGAAATCTCCAACAACAAGAATGTTTGTACACTTATGTAACTTTGCTTGTGTTGTGCATAGCTTGAATAACTGTCGAAATAAATGTCACAGTGACCCAGTTTTGGTACACGACACACCGTCTTCCCACGGGGAACCATACTACCAAGTATTAATTAAGTTCTAGTGCTTTATAGTGTAGGAGATAGAGCCCGGACAAGGTATTTGTGTAACGTAGGTCAGAGGTCAAAATATAGGTCACTGTGACCCGGTTTTGTTACGCGACACACCGCCTTCCCATAGGGAACTATACTACCAAGTACAAAGTTATAATCCTTAATAGTGTAGGAGATAGAGCCCGGACAAACTTTTACTTTAATGTAGGTCAGAGGTCAAAATATAGCAAAATAAAGGTCACAGTGACCCAGTTTTGGTACGCGACACACCGCCTTCCCACAGAGAACTATACTACATGTACCAAGTATAAAGTTCTAATCCTTAATAGTGTAGGAGATAGAACCTGGACAAATTTTTCTTTCTTTAATGTAGGTCAGAGGTCAAAATATAGGTCACAGTGACCCGGTTTTGGTACGCGACACACCGCCTTCCCACGGGGAACCATACTACCAAGTATTAAGTTCTAGTGCTTTATAGTGTAGGAGATAGAGCCCGGACAAGCTTTTTCTTTAATGTAGGTCAGAGGTCAAAATATAGGTCACAGTGACCCGGTTTTTGTACGCGACACACCGCCTTCCCACAAGGAACCATACTACCAAGTATTAAGTTCTAGTCCTTTATAGTGTAGGAGATAGAGCCCGGACAAACTTTTACTTTAATGTAGGTCAGAGGTCAAAATATAGCAAAATAAAGTTCACAGTGACCCGGTTTTGGTACGCGACACACCGCCTTCCCACAAGGAACCATACTACCAAGTATTAAGTTCTAGTCCTTTATAGTGTAGGAGATAGAGCCCGGACAAACTTTTACTTTAATGTAGGTCAGAGGTCAAAAAATAGCAAAATATAGGTCACATTGACCCGGTTTTTGTACGCGACACACTGCCTTCCCACAGAGAACAATTCTACTAAGTATTAAGTTCTAGTGCTTTATAGTGTAGGAGATAGAGCCCGGACAAGCTTTTTCTTTAATGTATGTCAGAGGTCAAAATATAGGTCACTGTGACCCGGTTTTTGTACGCGACACACCGCATTCCCACAAGGAACAATACTACTAAGTATTAAGTTGTAGTGCTTTATAGTGTAGGAGATAGAGCCCGGACAAGCTTTTTCTTTAATGTAGGTCAGAGGTCAAAATATAGGTCACAGTGACACGGTTTTTGTATGCGACACACCGCCTTCCCACAGGGAACCCACACACTTAGTATGAAGTTCCAGTGTCTTATAGTATGGGAGATAGAGCCCGGACAAATAGTGTGCGGAAGGACGGACGGACGGACGGACGGACACAACGCAAACCTATAGTCCCCCCCGGATTCCGGTGGGGGACTAATAATCCTATATGGACAGACCCTGATGTAATAATCCTATGTGGACAGACTCCTGTGTATCTTATGTGGATGGTCCCCGGTGTATCTTATGTGGACAGACCCCGGTGTATCTTATGTGGACAGACCCCGGTGTATCTTATGTGGACGACCCCATTGTATCCTATATGGACAGACCCTGATGTAATAATCCTATGTGGACGGTCCACGGTGTATCCTATGTGGACAGACCCTGGTGTATCCTATGTGGACAGCCTCTGGTGTATCCTGTGTGGACAGACCCTGGTGTATCCTATGTTGACAGACCCTGGTGTATCCTATGTGGACAGACCCCGGTGTATCCTATGTGGACAGACCCCGGTGTATCCTATGTGGACAGACCCTGGTGTATCCTATGTGGACCGCCCCTGGTGTATCCTATGTGGACAGACCCCGGTGTATCCTATGTGGACAGACCCCGGTGTATCCTATGTGGACAGACCCTGGTGTATCCTGTGTGGACCGCCCCTGGTGTATCCTATGTGGACAGACCCTGGTGTATCCTAAATGGACGGCCCTTGGTGTATCCTTTGTGGATAGACCCTGGTGTATCCTAAGTGGACGGCCCCTGGTGTATCCTATGTGGACAGACCCTGGTGTATCCTGTGTGGACCGCCCTGGTGTATTCTATGTGGACAGACCCTGGTGTATCCTGTGTGGACCGCCCCTGGTGTATGTGGACAGACCCTGGTGTATCCTGTGTGGACAGCCCCTGGTATATCCTATGTGGACAGACCCTGGTGTATCCTATGTGGACAGACCCTGGTGTATCCTATGTGGACAGACCCTGATGTATCCTATGTTGACGGTCCCTGGTGTATCTTATGTGGACAGACCCTGGTGTATCCTATGTGGACAGACCCTGGTGTATCCTATGTGGACAGACCCTGGTGTATCCTATGTGGACAGCCCCCGGTGTATCCTATGTGGACAGTCCCTGGTGTATCCTATGTGGACAGACCCTGGTGTATCCTATGTGGACAGCCCCCGGTGTATCCTATGTGGACAGACCCTGTGTATCCTATGTGGACGGCCCCTGGTGTATCCTATGTGGACAGACCCTGGTGTATCCTATGTGGACAGCCCCCGGTGTATCCTGTGTGGACAGACCATGGTGTATCCTATGTGGACGGCCCCTGGTGTATCCTATGTGGGCAGACCCTGGTGTATCCTATGTGGACAGACCCTGGTGTATCCTATGTGGACGGCCCCTGGTGTATCCTATGTGGGCAGACCCTGGTGTATCCTATGTGGACAGATCCTGGTGTATCCTATGTGGACAGACCCTGGTGTATCCTATGTGGACAGCCCCTGGTGTATCCTGTATAAGACCCAGGCTATAATGGTTTGGTAACTATGGACTCTGTGTTCACCTACAAACTTTAACACAGCAGTGCTGTCACAGAAAAAAAAAACAAACAAAACATCTGTCTGTTTATTGGGGCCGAAAGAGGTATAAAAATATTACTGTACTATTTTTATAAAAGTTGCCATGAAAAACTAATATTGGTTTTGTTTGCCTTAGAAATTAGTAAAAATATATTTTAAAGAGTATAAAATGTTGTATATAAAGATACTGAAAATACAATAATATAATACATATACCAGTAAAACAATACATATACCAGTAATACAATACATATACCACTAATACAATACATATACCACTAATACAATACATATACCAGTAATACAATACATATACCAGTAATACAATACATATACCAGTAATACAATACATATACCACTAATACAATACATATACCAGTAATACAATACATATACCACTAATAAAATACATATACCACTAATACAATACATATACCAGTAATACAATCATATACCACTAATACAATACATATACCACTAATACAATACATATACCAGTAATACAATACATATACCAGTAATACAATACATATACCAGTAATACAATACATATACCAGTAATACAATACATATATACCAGTAATACAATACATATACCACTAATACAATACATATACCAGTAATACAATACATATACCACTAATACAATACATATACCAGTAATACAATACATATACCAGTAATACAATACATATACCACTAATACAATACATATACCACTAATACAATACATATACCACTAATACAATACATATACCAGTAATACAATCATATACCACTAATACAATACATATACCACTAATACAATATATATACCACTAATATAATACATATACCACTAATACAATACATATACCAGTAATACAATCATATACCACTAATACAATACATATACCACTAATACAATATATATACCACTAATACAATACATATACCACTAATACAATACATATATACCAGTAATACAATACATATACCAGTAATACAATACATATACCAGTAATACAATACATATACCACTAATACAATACATATACCACTAATACAATACATATACCACTAATACAATACATATACCACTAATACAATATATATACCACTAATACAATCATATACCACTAATACAATACATATACCACTAATACAATACATATACCACTAATACAATACATATACCACTAATACAATACATATACCACTAATACAATACATATACCACTAATACAATACATATACCAGTAATACAATCATATACCACTAATACAATACATATACCACTAATACAATATATATACCACTAATACAATATATATACCAGTAATACAATCATATACCACTAATACAATACATATACCACTAATACAATACATATACCACTAATACAATACATATACCACTAATACAATACATATACCAGTAATACAATATATATACCACTAATACAATACATATACCAGTAATACAATACATATACCACTAATACAATACATATACCAGTAATACAATACATATACCACTAATACAATACATATATACCACTAATACAATACATATACCAGTAATACAATACATATACCAGTAATACAATCATATACCACTAATACAATACATATACCACTAATACAATATATATACCACTAATACAATACATATACCAGTAATACAATACATATACCACTAATACAATACATATATACCAGTAATACAATACATATACCAGTAATACAATCATATACCACTAATACAATACATATACCACTAATACAATACATATACCACTAATACAATACATATACCAGTAATACAATACATATACCACTAATACAATACATATATACCAGTAATACAATACATATACCAGTAATACAATCATATACCACTAATACAATACATATACCACTAATACAATACATATACCAGTAATACAATACATATACCACTAATACAATACATATACCACTAATACAATACATATACCAGTAATACAATCATATACCACTAATACAATACATATACCACTAATACAATACATATACCACTAATACAATACATATACCACTAATACAATACATATACCAGTAATACAATACACATACCAGTAATACAATACACATACCAGTAATACAATACATATACCAGTAATACAATACATATACCACTAATACAATACATATACCACTAATACAATACATATACCACTAATACAATACATATACCACTAATACAATACATATACCACTAATACAATACATATACCACTAATACAATACATATACCAGTAATACAATACATATACCACTAATACAATACATATACCACTAATACAATACATATACCACTAATACAATACATATACCAGTAATACAATACATATACCACTAATACAATACATATACCAGTAATACAATACACATACCAGTAATACAATACATATACCACTAATACAATACATATACCACTAATACAATACATATATACCAGTAATACAATACATATACCACTAATACAATACATATACCACTAATACAATACATATACCACTAATACAATACATATACCAGTAATACAATACACATACCAGTAATACAATACATATACCACTAATACAATACATATACCACTAATACAATACATATATACCAGTAATACAATACATATACCAGTAATACAATACATATACCACTAATACAATACATATACCAGTAATACAATACATATACCACTAATACAATACATATACCACTAATACAATACATATACCACTAATACAATACATATACCACTAATACAATACATATACCAGTAATACAATACACATACCAGTAATACAATACATATACCACTAATACAATACATATACCACTAATACAATACATATACCACTAATACAATACATATACCACTAATACAATACATATACCACTAACAGATATACCAGTAATACAATACATATACCATTAATACAATACATATACCACTAATACAATACATATACCACTAATACAATACATATACCACTAATACAATACATATACCACTAATACAATACATATACCACTAATACAATACATATACCAGTAATACAATACATATATACCAGTAATACAATACATATACCACTAATACAATACATATACCACTAATACAATACATATACCACTAATACAATACACATACCACTAATACAATACATATACCACTAATACAATACATAATACCACTAATACAATACATATACCATTAATACAATACATATACCACTAAAACAATACATATACCACTAATACAATACATATACCACTAATACAATACACATACCACTAATACAATACATATACCAGTAATACAATACATATACCAGTAATACAATACATATACCAGTAATACAATACATATACCAGTAATACAATACATATACCACTAATACAATACATATACCACTAATACAATACATATACCAGTAATACAATACATATACCACTAATACAATACATATACCAGTAATACAATACATATACCACTAATACAATACATATACCAGTAATACAATACATATACCACTAATACAACACATATTCCAGTAATACAATACATATACCAGTAATACAATACATATACCAGTAATACAATACATATACCAGTAATACAATACATATACCACTAATACAATACATATACCACTAATACAACAGAAGTGTTCGTACTTACACCTGTCACTTCATCCTCTACCTAGAAGATATAGATTTGTTGTACTTATATAGAAACATTATTAACATTTCCACTGCACAGAAACTAGATGGAGCTTCTATGCTGAAGATATAGATGTGTTTTACTTATATAGGAACATTAATTATTAACATTTCCACTGCACAGAGACTAGATGGAGCTACTATGCCGAAGATATACAGTACTGTAGATGTGTTTTACTTATATAGGAACATTATCAACATTTCAACGCACAGAGACTAGATGGAGCTACTATGCCCAAGGTATGTTTAATTTTCAATTACATACAATGGGACATTGTGACGCTATCTTGCTAAATGACGTCACAATTGAGCATTGGAGACGTACTGTTCCATGGTCAACGACTTGCTGCAATTCTCTAGCCTAGATTTACCCTGACGCTGAACCATGCTTTGACTAATACTATATGTATATGTCTGCACCATCTGTATTGGTTAACACGTAAATATTTAAGGACTGGTTGTTATATATTTTGACAATAATTGGTGTGTAACATGCATTGGCTTACCTACATTTTCAACATGCTGCGCTAAAGTGACCATTCAATATGTAAGTGTACCAATGTATGTTACGGTAAACCTTCGGTCAGTTCGAACAAAATTAAATGAATACTGTCAAACCTGTTAGAATTTTACGAAATCATAGCCGCTGGAGTAAAGAGCAGTTAGAACTTTCCTGGTTGACATTCGAGAACTTCAACATTGGCAAAACAAATCACTGCAAACAGTCATATCATTGTTCCTTAACAACAATGGGTTCTTACGATTTATTTGCAAATCTGGAGATGAGCAATGATTTATATAAGTAGGACTAATGTTTACTTACATATCAGGCCTAATTATCAAGTTAATTACAAAAAAGAGAAAACATTTCATGCTGTAATCATCGTCGGAAGTTTATTTAATTCATCACATTGCGAAAACTGTGGATTAATACTTCCATTGAATACCTGGTTGATTATTTGGTCTCGGCAGTTGTATAGGTAATATATCAATTAAGTTATAAATCAGGTATCGGTGACAAGGCCGCGATTATATAATCAAAATTTAACACAGTAATGCCATGATAATACACACGTACCTGTCAGCATGTTTGACACTACATTACGCGCTCTGATGCTAATCGGGGTCATAAAGATGCTTGATAAGCGTGTGCACATGTTTATGTTAACAAGAAAGAAACATTGGTAAAATTTGGCTTATTTCTGCACAAATTATCCGAAAAAGCCGACAACAATATCACACATCATGGGTATTACACGTTATACTGATGTTTAACATCGATGGTGTGAAAATAGATAAGTTTATGCAAGTTTTGCGAGGCTATAAATTGCATCACCGAGAGCAATCCATTACGTAAGTTCTGTACACAGGCCTTATCAGATTTTGTGTGTTCGAGCTATCCGAAACCTGTGTAAGCAAGGTTCGCACTTTCAGGAGTCAAAAAATCATTATTTTTATTACTGAATGAGTGTGTTCGAACTATCCGCCGATTTGAACTAACTGATGGTTTACCGTACACAAAAATACAACAACCAATCTTCAAACTTAGGATTATTCCAGTAAACAATCCCAGGATAACCAACTATATCACAGCTGTCCATGGTTGGGCTAACTGTTTATTTCTTCATTGTAAATAATAAATAAAGCTCTGCTGGTGGTACACCTAAATCATTGAACCTGGAGTCCCGGGGTAGGGTTTATATTTTACTGAAAGTCATGTCGCTCTAAACAAAACTTGGACTCTCAGGGTAGGACAAATATTCTACTGGAATTCATGTACCCCTAAAAAAACCTGCAGTCCCAGGGTGGGGTATATATTTTACTGGAATTCCATGTACCCCTAAACAAAACTTGGGAGTCCCGTGGTAGGACAGATATTTCACTGGAATTCATGTACCCCTAAACAAAACTTGGAGTCCCGTGGTAGGACAGATATTTCACTGGAACTCATGTACCCCTAAACAAAACTTGGAGTCCCGTGGTAGGACAGATATTTTACTGGAATTCATGTACCCCTTTTAAAACAAAATTGTTAAATGTACACACCTTATCTGAGGAATACATCTGTCCACTAGAAAATTCCACGTACATCTTGACTTTGTGGGTCATGGCTTCTTGGGCACAGTTCATGCTGAGTCGGTTAATTCCCTCCTGGTAGACCTGCAGGGGAGACAACTCTCAACTATAACAACTGTGACATGTGCGCTGTATCAAACAAATGATAGATTGTATAACCTCAGAAACAGGAAAAAGATAATATTAAAGATCTTATATAAACAAGTGTGTTAAACAAGGTACATGGTATTTATAGACATTTATTTATCTATTAATTGCATATTAGTAGATGACTTTTTATATCAAATAGAATGGTTTTCTTATGACTTTTATGCTATTTTCATATTAAATGTGTCTGTCTGCTCATGCTGTGTCTGTCTGTCCATACTTACTGGGTCTGTCTGTCCGTACTTCCTGTGTCTGTCTGTCCATACTTACTGGGTCTGTCTGTCCGTACTTGGTCTCTGCAGCCAAATTGATGACATAATCAAATTCTCCTTCAGGGTCTGTGAAGGCATTCTTCACTGATGCTGAAAAGGTCAAAGGTTAAAGGTTAGAGGTTAGAGGTTAACCTTGATTCAGAAGTTGTTGTTAGACCATACAGAATATTAATACTTCCTCTTATATCTCCGACGATGATCATCTTCTCATGAAACAAGATAACCTAGAGGGATCTTGGCGCCCACCAAAGACAATTTTGATAATCACATTTTCATGAAAAAATGGTAATCATTACAAGCTGACATTGTCTGAGGAAAATGAGTCATGCCATAGTAAATTTACATAATGTAATTTATGTTTATTAACTTTGATATCAGTAGCAGTGTGCCGGCCATGCTGCCATGGTTAACTACATGTTTTAACTAGTTACCATACATACCATGCAGTGGCATGGTATCATAATACCATGGCTACTTATATGTTTGACTTGTTACCATAGATACCAGCGTACTGTGTTGCTATGGTTACCTACCTGGGTTGATTAGACTGGAATGTTTGAACTCAACCAGAGGATTAGCAAATATTTCCTGTGTAAATACAAGAAGGACAAGGTAAATCTTTAGGTTAAAAGTCAAAGTCAAACTTTACAATTAGGTTTTCAGTTTGAATACAAATTGAATGTTATAAGGCAAACTAAGATTCCTTCAGCTCTGAAGTCAACAGGCATACAAATAATACCAGCAAGATTATGCAAAATTAGTGTCAAAAATGTTGATATGGTAAGTTACATGTATATGTACCTTGTGTTGGTGGTTTAGCCAGGCCATCTGAGGTGGAACTTTGTCAGCCACTCGTACCTACAAAGGGAATTTGTAAAACTAAACTTTAACCATGGAAACATAGCAATAACAAAAACAAATCTAAATATCTCACCCCTGAATCCTACTTTTTGGTGAACCCAATGTTATTTCCGTGACCCCTGCCCTCTGTGAGACCCCCTCCATGAACCCCAGCCCTACATCAATCCTTATCCCTTTTTGAACCCTGCTCCTTCATGAATCCCTCAATCATTAGGGATAATTAGAAAAGGGGAGATAATTCCAAATTTAGAGAAGAAGAAAATTAAGTTACAGTGCTATTAATTTGCTGGGTTTATTGAGATATATGTGTGTTTTTTAATTTTTTTCTAAATTTTACCAATTCTTCTAATTTTAATGATTATCCCAGTTCCCAAAATAGCCAGGAGAGTCTCTGGTCATTCTTGCCAAGTTCAGTTGTTGACAAAGGCAGAAGTTTGCATTTTTCTGTCCCCTGTATGGCGTGTAGCTGGTGACATTTAAGTATTGCTAATCCCGATACTTAGTACATTATGCGGAGACAATGTCACAATTCTATTTTGTACTGTGAGATATCTGTAATATTTGTGGTCAGGAAATCCTCACTCACACAATACACAGGAAGCTAAGCCAGTCTGTACACATTCTGACTGACATTTGCTTTAGTTGTCAAAAAAATAATCAGGCTGCTTCCCCTAGAAAGTATTTTCTTATTTTCCAAATACATGTACAAAGAAAATGCTGCAATAATTTACATATAACCATAATTAAAAGAGGCCAAATTAGGCCAACATCCCTCATCTGTTATTCAGATCTCACACTGAATGTAAAGTTCTTTTAAAAGTGAACTCCAAATAAAACTACATGCAATTTAAATAAATATCAGGGTTGTGACCAGAGTCATTTTAATGAGCATGTTAAAAGCACATTTTTCTAGTGTGACCTTGACAATGAAACAAGGTCATTAACTTGAACAAACTTTATATTTCCTTTCATCTCAGAATACAACTTGCCAAATATCATCACTCTAAACATTTCGAAGAAGTCATTTAACAAGAGGCCCAACGGGCCTTAACGGTCATCTGACTACCAATTGTAAAATCACTATGAAAATACGTGTAGTCATAAAATCAAGTTATAATATGCCTGTATAGATTGCCAAGTTCAAGATAGTGGCCTTCTTGGATTTCTGATGGGCTTGAAAAATAACAACACTTTGTTGGGACCATCTCAGGATATCATTTCTGGCAAGTTTCAGCTCAATTCCACTGGTAGAACTTGAGAAGTTTAGAATGTGTTTTCAAAATGGCCGCTGTGGAGGCCATCTTGGATTTTTGACTATACGAAAAATAACAACAGTTTCGTTTTGGCCCCAGTGACCTTGAATGAAAGTCAAGGTCATTTCTTTGAACAAACTTGGTAGCCCTTTATCCCAGCATGCCACAGGCCCAATATTAGATCTCTGGGCCTTTTGGTTATTCAGAAGAAGTTGTTTAAAGATTATGACCGTTTTGGTCCCTGTGACCTTGAATGAAAGTCAAGATCATTTCTTTGAACAAACTTGGTAGCCCTTTATCCCAGCATGCCACAGGCCCAATATTAGGTATCTGGGCCTTTTGGTTATTCAGAAGAAAATGTTTAAAGATTATGACCGTTTTGGCCCCAGTGACCTTGAATGAAAGTCAAGGTCATTTCTTTGAACAAACTTGGTAGCCCTTTATCCCAGCATGCCACAGGCCCAATATTAGGTCTCTGTGCCTTTTGGTTATTCAGAGGCCCCAGTGACCTTGAATGAAAGTCAAGGTCATTTCTTTGAACAAACTTGGTAGCCCTTTATCCCAGCATGCCACAGGCCCAATATCAGGTCTCTGGGCCTTTTGGTTATTCAGAAGAAGTTGTTTAAAAATTATGACCGTTTTGGCCCCTGTGACCTTGAATGAAAGTCAGGGTCATTTCTTTGAACAAACTTGGTAGCCCTTTATCCCAGCATGCCACAGGCCCAATATTAGGTCTCTGTGCCTTTTGGTTATTCAGAAGAAGTCGTTTAAAAATTATGACCGTTTTGTCCCCTGTGACCTTGAATGAAGGTCAAGGTCATTTCTTTGAACAAACTTGGTAGCCCTTTATCTCAGCATAACACAGGACCAATATCAGGTCTCTGGGCCTTTTGGTTATTCAGAAGAAGTTGTTTAAAAAGATTTTGACCTTTTTGGCCCCTGTGACCTTGAATGAAGGTCAAGGTCATTTGTTTGAACAAACTTGGTACCCCTTTATCCCAGCATAACACAGGCCCAATATTAGGTCTCTGGGCCTTTTGGTTATTCAGAAGAAGTCGTTCAAAGATTTTGACCTTTTTGGCCCCTGTGACCTTGAATGAAGGTCAAGGTCATTTGTTTGAACAAACTTGGTAGCCCTTTATCCCAGCATGCCACAGGCCTAATATTAGGTCTCTGGGCCTTTTGGTTATTCAGAAGAAGTCGTTTAAAAATTATGACCGTTTTGTCCCCTGTGACCTTGAATGAAGGTCAAGGTCATTTGTTTGAACAAACTTGGTAGCCCTTTATCTCAGCATAACACAGGACCAATATCAGGTCTCTGGGCCTTTTGGTTATTCAGAAGAAGTTGTTTAAAAAGATTTTGACCTTTTCGGCCCCTGTGACCTTGAATGAAGGTCAAGGTCATTTGTTTGAACAAACTTGGTACCCCTTTATCCCAGCATAACACAGGCTCAATATCAGGTCTCTGGACCTTTTGGTTATTCAGAAGAAGTCGTTCAAAGATTTTAACCTTTTTGGCCCCTGTGACCTTGAATGAAGGTCAAGGTCATTTGTTTGAACAAACTTGGTACCCCTTCATCCCAGCATGGCACAAGCCCAATATTGGGTCTATGGGCCTTTTGGTTTATGAGAAGAAGATGTTTAAATGGAAAAGTTTACGGACGGCGCACGGCGCACGACGACGGACGAAGCATGATGACTATAGGTCATCCTGACCCTTCGGGTCAGATGACCTAAAAATTTCAACATATGCAAATCAATGGACCTTGTATATGGGTGAAGGTCATTACTATATAGTTGCTAATATTTGCTGTAGTTTTTAAATTCATGAATGCATCAAAGTTTGCAAAAAATTAATACCTCATGAAAATTTCTATACTTTGGCTTTATAATCTAAGTTTTACAATTATTTTGTGCTTATTGAAACTCAACCCATGCGAATAAGTATGTGATAATTTCCATCCACAAAACTTAATATTCAACTATACAGTAACTTGAACAATCTTGGAGGTTGACACTGCTATTCTGTCGTCTCATGGCTTTTGGAAGAACATCATCACCCTCCATGGACCTTTTAATTTGGTATTCAGACAAAGTTAATGAGCAAAACATTCGAATATTTTCCTTATTCATAAACAGATATGTTACTGTATAATTAAGGTAAGAAATAGTTTTACCTAGCTCTGTACATTGTGTGCCCTCTCTGAAGAAAAGTAGGTCAAGTCATGCTTATTGTCACAACTTAAATATTACCCCCCTAGTGAGCTTATACAGTACCATAACATACACAAGTCATCCCAAAGTTCACTGCCTGGGATTACTTCCCTATATAAATGAGTGTGTTCTGTGAAGCAGGTAAAACTGCAAGTATCTCCAACTGGTTTTATTTCAATAGTAACTAGGAGTTTACTTTTGGAATTGTTAAAGTGTAACATTCTTGTATCCAATTGAAATTACCTTTATATCCTAGGATGCTACTCAAAGCTCGTTACAGGTAAAACAAACAAACTTACCTTACTGACCAGGTCATGGCTGACCAGGTATGTGACCAAATGACGACCTATGAACCCTGTACCTGTAACCAGTAAAAGTATATTAGGCAAGGTCAAAGTTCATTATCAGGCAAAGTCAAAGTATGTTTATTGTCATTAAATTGGAGCAGCACCTAATCTAACAACTTTGTAGCCTGCTGATTTTACCATTACACTGCTGTGTGATTCCTTTTACTCTTCATCAACAACATCAAACCAAAGTCTATGTAGTACATGTATCACAGCACAGAGAATGACAGGAGACCAGGACTATCACCACCGTGTCATTGATATACATGGACCCAGTAACATAAAACACGTGACATTTCTAAACATTTTATTCAGGTAGAAAAGGATGAATTACGTAAATATTCTTTTTACATGACTTAAAAATGTTTTATGTGACATTTCGTTGACAAATATCTATGTACTCGGTCACCTTTGTCAGACACAGTCTTAACATAAATGGATATTTGTCTTACAAAGCATCAGCTAAATTTCCCTTAGCTCAGCGTTAGAGCTGTGAGACTACCCGATCACAGGAGAATCTTTGGAGGGGTTTAAGAACCTTGGTTGGTGTTTTGAAAATGGGGGAATATAGTGTTACATGTGAAATGATTTAGGCAACACCTTACAAATGTCAGTTACAGGTAATTTCCGTATTCTCATAAATTCTGAGGTTAATTTTACCATTACAGTCGGAGTCATCATCAAATTTGCCTGATTTAAACTTTTCTATACATATTGCATGTACAGTGAAAATGAATATCATTTTCAAGTGAAACATTTCATTCCATGTTTCAGAATTCAACCAGAGCACTGCAAGCAGAGGCATGGTACGCCCATCGTAACAAAGCAAGTGACACCACAAACTTTTGTTGGTTAAGTTGGTAGTTTTCTTCATCGGTTGTCCATTCCCGTGGTCTGTATCCCTCTCTCTAAACCCCAATTCCATACCCATTTTTATGCATCCCAAAATCAAAAGGGCCATACAAGTGCAAAGTGTTTGTCCTGTCCTTATTAGTCAGTCAGTTTGAAGACAGTCTGCAATTACATTTCAGCACATGTGTGAGATGTTCACTCGATCTTAATCTCCAGTGTTAGAACATACAGTTCCCCGGAAGACCACCTATGAACCCTGCGCTAACTAATTACTGCTAACTAATTACTATCGGTATGGCTGTACTAATTGCAAGGAGCTTGTGTCCAGGGTTCGATTTTAAGCCCGTTTGTGTACACCTCAGCAGTAAATCTAAATCCGATAAAACCAGTTTGACTTTGTAACACCATCGGACCAGGTATCAGAAGTGCACCGAGTTTAAAAGTATATATATGCACTGTCAAAAGTTCTAGGTACAAAACAGATACAATTCTAAACTGCAGGTTGCCTAGTTGTGCACACAAAAACAAGCAAAAGTAAACACATTTTCTATATATTGCCCTGAATGGCCATTAACTCAGTAAATTGTGTGGAAACAAACTAACGCTTTGTCATGATACCGTGGTGTTCAGGGGCAAATGAAATTTAAAATGGGGGGGGGGGGGGGAATAGTGAAGCAGTTTTTAGCTGTGCATCGGAGATTACGGTTACTTTCCAGCTTAGAGTTAGAGGGAATTTCCTTGTGACTCCATGGTGTCGGACTAGGAACCTCAGGTGATCGAAGGTGCGATCCCTAAATTCCCCTGTGGAAGCACACTATTCTCATTCCTGTTCCAGTACAAGTATAAGGACACTGGATTTCATATAAACCATGTGTTGAATTGGCCTACATAGTAGTGCATGATATTACTATACAATACTAAAATTGTAAATTGTTATTAAACTTGTCTTTTAAGAACTCCTATGCAGTAAAAAATCTATTCAAGTTTGTTTATTTTGAACAAAACACCTTGTTCCACACATATCTGATTAATCGATTATTAGAAATTATAATCGATAATGCATCGGAAAAGGGTTATTTACTGATTAATCGGTTATATTCGATCATCGTCCCACTAATTTCGCAGGTTCAAGCCCCTTGTTCACACGAGGTCAGAGGCCTATATACAAGTAGTTACCTGCAGGTGGAGGTGTGTTGTGTCAAGTAATTCATATCAGTCTGTGACATTAACATTTTCAAGCACTAGTCCAGATAACCAAAATGCAGTATTTATTATAACAAATATATTGAAATTCAAGGACTTTCCACTAGTCCAAACCAAAATTTACTAGTCATGGGCATAGGACTAGGGGCTAACGTTGCAGACTGCTATATAACAGACTAGATCTATCACCTAATGCTACTTTATTAGCCTCAAATACATTTCAAAAGAAAAATTAAACTCAACCTTACATGTATCAATCTCTTGTCTGTGTGTAAACACCGTTGCACTATATATACATATTGTATATATATATTATATAATGACAGCTGAAGAACTGAAAGCGCTTATAATAAGTCTGTGTTAATTTTGACAGTTTACATATATATATTTTTTCTTCCACAAGGACACTTCTATTTTGTTATTGTTATATAGTGAACAACTCTATTGGCATGAGAATTAGATAAATCAGGAGCATCCGTACACAAGAGGCCTACAATGTACATGTATAGCTAATCTATATAATACAGTAGCTATATATATATCTAGCTATCAGGTGCGTCGAGTGAAGTAAAGTAACGGGGCTATCACTTGCACGCACCAGCCTCAACAATATAATTACAGACCCCACGTGCGCTTCTAACCTTCTAATGACTACTGTGTTAGCGTCTGAATCTGCTGTCATCATCATGACGTAACGGGAAGAACCGACATTTTATGTCACCTGCATACATTAACGATTACCATGTTTAATGTCCCTGTTTTACAGTTGCCGAGAAACCAACACGCGCGTGGT
Source organism: Mimachlamys varia (assembly GCA_947623455.1). Taxonomy (NCBI): domain Eukaryota; kingdom Metazoa; phylum Mollusca; class Bivalvia; order Pectinida; family Pectinidae; genus Mimachlamys; species Mimachlamys varia. Next base: position 37,825,726 of record OX392544.1, on the reverse strand, counting down.
TGTTTTACGTGAAGTGCCCATCAGACACCCGGGTCCGCCCGTCCGTCACTTACCTCCCAATATTAACACTCGTGCACGCCGGTGTCCACCGTCCGCCATTTTCACTGTTTGATCATGTGACCATACAAATTGTCACGTGGTTACGGTAGTAGGTCATGGCCCTCAGATCTAGAGCTACTGTAGGCTGCATCAGCACGCACTTATATTACTAGATGGTTAGATCAGAGACGTATACGTCTCTGGTTAGATAAATGATGATTATGAATAAATGGAGTAGGGATCTATAAATTTTTACCAGTTTGTAATTATAAGATGCATGGTGATTATAAATAGAGCTGGATCTACAACTAACCGTGCCATATTTCCAACCTCTTCAATGAATTTTCCTGACTTTGTTTACGTACACGTGGTTTATAAAGGTGAATTTTGACAATATTTAGACATTTTGTACAGAAATATCCGAAGTTTCTTCTCATAACTTTCCGTCGTGCATAATGGAGCAACACTGATATAAATGTAGTTTCCATATGACGCCGTTTTTCTATGACGTTGCCAAAATGACACCCAAAAAATGGATGTTGTATATAAATTATTATTTTTATTGTCCTAAACAAAACGGAAAACACTGAAAATATTATGAAATGAAGCAGGAAATAATTCTTTATAAGCATACAAAATTTCGTCAAAAATAATTCAAAAACGATGTCAGGAAAATGATTTGAAAAAAAGTTAGAAATACAAAGAATATATTGCAAAATTCAAATTTAATCATCAAGCGGTTAAACTTCACAAAAAATCGACTGTCAGACTGTCAGACACAGGCACTTGTACACATGTGGCCAGGAGAATAACCATCTCTATATATTTCAATTCAATTGAACCTATCTTTAATTGAATTGTACCTATCTTCAATTTAATTGAACTTATCTTTAATTGAATTGTATCTATCTTCAATTCAATTGAACCTATCTTTAATTGAATTGTACCTATCTTCAATTTAATTGAACCTATCTTTAATTGAATTGAACCTATCTTCAATTGAATTGTATCTATCTTCAATTCAATTGAACCTATCTTTAATTGAATTGTATCTATCTTCAATTCAATTGAACCTATCTTTAATTGAATTGTACCTATCTTCAATTGAATTGAACTTATCTTTAATTTAATTGTACCTATCTTTAATTGAATTGACCTACCTTTAATTGAATTGTACCTATCTTCAATTTAATTGAACTTATCTTTAATTAATTGTACCTATCTTCAATTTAATTGAACCTATCTTTAATTGAATTGTACCTATCTTCAATTTAATTAAACCTATCTTTAATTGAATTGTATCTATCTTCAATTTTATTGAACCTATCTTTAATTGAATTGAACCTTTCTTCAATTATTTGAGAATATGTTAATATGGCGTTCCATAGTATAGAAGATGATAAGAAGTGGCAAACTTCAGCAATTATCTCTATGAGATTACACCATCAATACAAGCTGAAATAAATTGCGAAATTCAATCATATATAACCTGTATGAGCCTGTAACAAATGCTTATGTAAAATCAGTTTATTTGAATTGTACATGTACATTTTAAAGGCCCAATATACGTAACTTCAGGAAATTTTTCGAGATTCTGAAAAATTATGAAAAAATCCAGTTGATAACCATGCAAAAATAAGTCTAAAACGAAGTAAACCTGAATGGTAACTAACAAGAAGATCTTGACCAAAAAAATTCCAAAGAATTGAAAATAGTTCAGGTGGGGCCACTTCAACAACAAACCGAAGGTAGAAGACAGCTAGATATTGACGCGTGTTTACAAATACCGTGTTTCAACTGCTGCTGTACCGGTAACCGCGTAAGAAGTCATCTTGATTATTGCTGATATCAGTTAATCCTTACTAAATCTATAAATGTAATAAGATATTAGGCTTGATTTTCGCTTCATGTTTTTGCCGAAAGTTACGTATATTGGGCCTTTAAAAGGAAAACATATGTATCTTTCCTTTTTCCGCCGTAAATCGTTTCCTTGCGTTTTCTCATGGACTATAAGTTGGATTTCAATGAAACTTCACGAGTTTAGTGGTAGGTGCCGATATATTCCGAATATGTTTGGCGCAGTTGCGCTTCTAAAAAATGGCTGCCATATATACTGGCTTCTAATTGGTCGAAATCTGAATATCGTTCTATTTTTATGAAATTTAGAATGTATTATGTATTTCAGCAAACCGAACTATGGGGATTTCTGTACTTGTCTCCAAATGCAATAAGCATTTGTTCAAAATATAATTCATCAAATAAAAAGGCCTAATATAAATCCACGGAGTACACCAGTTATAAATTGGAATGAATGAATGACAAGATATTTCAGTGCGTTTTTAGCGCTAAAACTACGAGTAGTTTTGGCGTCTATTGCTGCCACTATTCTGTGACCTTTTGACCCATGTCATTTTTTCCCCTCCCGCTCCGGAAAAGCTTGAATAACTACCAATCGCATGATATATGAACTATTTGAAAGCATGAACATTAAAGGAAATGATGATCCCATGGTATTGTTGATAATTATGATGACTTCAAAAATCTATATGCAATTTGTAACAAAGAAATAAATTTTTCACCCCCACAGCTCATTTAAATATTACGTCTCTGTTCTTAGTTTGACCCATCTGTGTATACATAACCTCTCTGTGTATAGCTACACACACCATATATAACCTCGAGCTCTCGCGATCGGTGCTATATATACACTCGTATGTACGGATCGTGGTATGTCCCAGACACATCCCTAACAGGTGCGTGTGTACTGTCATGCAATTTGTATTAAACTTTGATTATATAATCGCTTCATAGCCAACAGTCCTGGTTTTGATTTGATTTCTGACCGAAGGCCATCTTGGACATTTAGTTCACAGAATACCATCTTTCAGTTGATAATGCCTTTTCTTAAGAAGAAAAAAAGAAAGGAAAAAATCCAACTTTTTTTTAAAAACAAATGAAGATAGTCTATGGTTGGTACCAAGATCCTTCTGGAACCTATCGTTTAATGTTCATACAGATATGTTTGACTTACTATGTATGTGCATACGTTAGTGTCTCTGATGCACGGGCTATTCTTTATCCGATGTCTTAAATGTTTATAAGACTTAATAGTTTATATATATGTTCTAAAGTTAATGTCGCATTTGGTTTTCTACAAACGACATCATATCTTAAATCTTTTATGAGATATACATGTACATATGTATGATATAGAATGAAATGAAACGAAATGTTTAAATTGCTACATTACATCCGTTTTCATTAATCGTACTTTTAGGAGGTTGTATGATATGTCTACTTCATAATGCAAACTGTTATTACCTTGCAAACAAACATTTTATGATCAAAACAAACCAGTATATGTCGTTTCAACTTTGATCTGCCATTGCTCCCGTAATTAATCTCATCTTGCATTTCCAACTGGATCTCAGGTGTGATTTTTTGCTAAAATTGTTTTAACTGTTGCAGGGAAGGTTTATGAAATAAAGCTTCATTTTGTGTCTAACAAACTAATACCGTTTATTTCAATGCATATCTTAAAAGAAACACATTCGCTTCCCTGTAAATTGATCAATATTCATTTCAAAATTAAAAAAAATGATATTTTATTCAAATTGTAAAAGTACTGCACTGAATTGTACATGTACATTGAAAACAACTCGTCAATCTAAACAATTTGCGTGTAAATTATGTTTACTTTAAATACTTACTAACCTAATCCCTATTCTGAAACCTTCTGATATCGAAACTTAGTAACCCACACAACAAAATCACTTCAATAGCTGTTAAAAAATACATACTTTTGTTAGAAGTTTTAGCGTTTCAGTACTTTCAGTACTTTGATTCATTTTCACTAATAACTTTATTTAATATATCCCCGCATTCACTACTGCGGAATTCCGGTCCTACTTTTGTGTCGATGCGAGGATTTGTGCCCAGACTGACAATTTATTTTAATGAAGAGCTCTGTCCACGAGACTTGCATAAATTATTCAAAGCACAATGGTGAATTTATAGAACTAGCGATCGAGCTAAATCCCCGTACAGTGGAGCACCTTTACATGGAGGAGATTAAGATATCTTATCAATGGAACCGAAAATTTGTTTTTAACGAGCTTGATCCCAACAATACACCATTCTAATCTCAAAGTAAATCTAACGATGAATTACAGATACCAGTCCCGTACACTACACATTGTACATATACCTCTACCTTATAGTAACAGGACAGGTCTTCGACAACGAGAATACACATGGGATAATATAATAAAAAAATGTCCAGACGGCAAATGATCTTATATCTCGGCAAGACGATTATAGTCCTAGATAAGTAATTCATGTGAAAATAATATATATATACCTATAAAGGTGATAAACGATCGTCAATTTCCGCTGGATTTTTATTCGTGTTTAGAATCTGACTGAGTTTCGTATTTCACAGCGTGCGAAGATGAATTTCTCATTTTCAACACAGGTTATCTCCCTTAAACCACTCCTGGGAAAGTGTCAAGTTACTAACCGATACCTTCCTCGCCCGAGACTCAACATTAAAGCTACTTGTGAGGCACTAACGAGCAAGGCACAAGCTTATTGTAAATAGAAGTAGAAGGAAAGAATTACTCTTAACACCATAGTTCAGGTCCAAAACTTGCTGTAACAAATTCTCAGGTCCCTAGCTGTGATCGACCTTATATTATTCACATATTCGTTGATGTTGACGTCACCCCGCGTCCTGGTCTTTTGTTGTCATTGGATGCCTAAATTTAAAGGAAGACCGCCATTCAATGACAGCGTAAGGCCTCCGCGTGCAGTGACGTCAACCTCAATGAATATATAACGAAGTGGCCGGCAAGCCGCCGAAAACTTTGAGGGACACGGAAATTTTGCGTGTTTTTTGGAGGAAATGGAGATTATTTTTGCGGAAGGAGGATACATTTGACTTGCATTTAGGAGGTTTATAAAATAAAATTATCTATCTTTCCAACGGTACCAAGCGTTTTTTCGTACCTAAACTAGAAATGTGATTTTTGATGCAAGAAAGGTAGGTGGGGTCGATTTTTCGATCTGAAAAGCTTTCCACCCTTAAAGGGGCATCCCGCGAAAGCCTAAATGTCTGTTCTTGAATATACATAGCGTCTGCACTACTAATTATACTTTCCTGTTATTCCCATATTCAAAGTGGACTCAAAATGTCTATTATGACCACTTGCAAAATCGCATTCCTCGGGAAAGCCCAGATAAAAATAGCGGGAATGACGCAACGTGACAGGTGTGCCGCATGTTCCCTGATCGGTTTGACGGAAGGGGCCACACGGGAGGGGACGCGTAATGTATACGGCTGATGAAACAGAGACAAAGTCCGTGTATAAACTTATTGAATCACATTCACATTAAAAATAGACATCAATTGCACACAGACCGATATTCAAATGAAGAATAATTGTCGGCATATCGGCACCATATATCGACACCAGGAATTATCTATATTATATTTACCTGACCGAGGCCGGTACACATGGGTACGGAATACGGCCATGGTACAAACCTTAATTTATGCAAAAGGTAATATTCACGAACCCAACTTTTCAGATGATTTCATAAAATGTATGTAGCATGCATTGAAAAGTACGAAATAAAATGACATGAAATGTTTGCGATTTTTTTTACAACTCAATGTCTTCAGGATTTTTTTTCAAACTTTCTATATATATACAAGAAACATTCATATTCATTTAAAATCTATCCAACTTTCAGCGTCTTAACACGTTAACACGTATCACGGAATGCGAACATTTAAGTCCATACACTCATATAACGCACCTAACACTAAGCATGACTACATTTGGAACTGTTAAAACACTTAAAACTAACCGTTATGAATATGTTATGATAATTCCGCTTTCTTTTTACAATTTATTTTGTCGTCTTGTAAAGGGACGGTGACCTTTTTTAAAAAAAAAAACCCTGCAGGAATGGAATATACATATAGGTATATGTTGTATAACTTTGTGGTTTTTTTTTTAAAAAATTCCCCGTTATGTATATATTTTCGTATCAAATTCAATACCGGGGTCGCAACCCAATGATATTTGTACCTTTACTAATTTATAGATTAAGTATGAATATCACCTTTTAACGCGTGAAAACATATTTTTTTTATTCCTTTTGTCCAAATTGAAGCCGTATGTACCTCGGTCGCACGTCCCGTTTTACAACGTAATCAAACGACTTTTTCTGTTATGGTATATATTGTATTTGAAAATGTCTTTCTATCCAGCAATATAATTAGATCATACTGTTTTACTGGAACATAAGATTTTATAAAGGGAATATTATAAACACACTTCTAAGTTTCATATTACACACGCATTTTATGCAACAGAAAACTGAAACAGTTTCCCCTTGGGTAGCCTCAAAACCAAATCAAAGCTTTATTTGTGCATGTTACCGTTACCCAGAAGAAATATGTTACATACACACAATAGAGCTGGTAGTTTCGCCTTTAAATACTTCCCATCTCTCAATAAGATTCCGTAACGCAGTCTTGCGTCATATTTTGACCATTCGGCAACTTTTCGCTTAGTAGTTAGGCCTTATCGTGTTGTAACGGTAATAGCAGATAGAGTGTTTACAATGGAAGCGGCGCTCGCTGCGCATGCGTTGGTAGGTGGAAATCCCAAACAAAAGCGTCTAGCCAGACGTTCTGAATTCCACTAGTTATTTTGAAATTATTTATTTTATGAATACATATATGCAAAATCCGATCGTCGCAGTCCATAAGAATACCCACTCGATATGTGTATGTAATATTTTGAAAAAAATAATGAAAAAAAGCTGACTTTCGCGGGATGCCCCTTTAAAGATCGGGATCGTATCAAAAGAAAAATAGCATATTTACATACCGAGGTGACGCTTTGCATCCGAGATATTTGAGCTCTACAATATCGAAAACATCCAAAGGCGGATCCAGGATTTTGGGTTGGGAGTTGTTGCTTTGGAACGGCTTTAGATTGATAAGTGTACGAACACTACACTTTCATCTACAAGTCCGATTTCATCGTGATCTCTAATTGAGTCTTAGTGCCCGTTGTTCTTGCAATTGAAAGGGGGCACAACAGCCAATTCGTCGACATTGTCACGAGGCAAATGTCCCATTATGAAGTTAATACGGCGCCTGTTCAGTGTGAGGAAGCCACGTGACTTAAAGGTATCGTACACGCCGAATTCCAAGATGGAAAGTGCCGCCTCGGCTACGTAAATATGTAATATTTCTCTTTACACTCAATTTGACGAAGGGGCCCAAGAGGGGACGCGTAATGTATCTACACATGTACGTCCGATGATGAACTAGACACAAAGTCCGTGTATAAATTCATTGAATCACATTAATAATCAGACGTTAATTACACACGATATTCATATGAAGAAATTTATGTCGACATCTCTGCATCATTTACCGACATCAGTACCTGACTGAAACCGCGATGCAAATCGCCAGAAACCCACACGACACTGCACTCTTACATTGTACGTTTAACAGTGTCATGTGGGTTTCCGACGATGACAACCATAGGGCAAACCTTAATTTCTGTAAAAAGTTATTTTCACGAAACCTCATTTAGAACCATTTCACTAAAGGTGTGCATGCATTGAAAAGTACAAAAATAAAATGAAATTATTCCGATTTTTTTTTATACAACTCAATGTCTTGAAGATTATTTTTTCAGACTATCTACAGTTAAGTGCCAAAAGTCTTTCATTTTTTTTTTATTTTGCTATATATTCTTTGTATTTCCAACTTTTTTTCAATGAATTTTCCTGACTTCGTTTCGGGATCATTTTTGATGAAATTTTGTGTACTTATAGATAATTGTTTCATTTTTCATCTCATAATATTTTCCCTGTTTTCCGTTATGTATAATTAGAGAAATCATAATTTATTTACAACATCCAATTTTCGGGACGCCATTTTGACCTCATTTTGGTAACGTTATATAGAGAAATGGTGTCACACGGAAATTAGCAGTGTATATAATTCTGTATAGCTCCATAAATACACAACGGAAAATTAAATAAATATTATCAGAGAAAACCTTGACAAAAATTTGTCAAAATCCATCCATAAACGAAGTCAGGAAAATTCATTGAAAAAAGTTGGAAATACAAAGAATATATAGCAAAATAAAAAAAAATGAAAGACTTTTGGCACGTAACTGTATATATTCATCTTAAATCTATCCAACTTTCAGTGTCAACATACTTTAACACTTACAATTATATATGTTTCACGGAAGTTCGTGTACTCATATGACGCACCGCGCACTAAACATGTAGAATACATGTATAATATATATCTCAAATTTGGAACTTGTCGAGAAGATAATTGTCCAATACTTAATCCATTTATATATGTTATGATTCATTTTACTTTTTTTATGTAAATTTAAAGGTTCGTTAACATTTTCAACACAACTGCAGACATGGGATATACATGTATATGATTTTTTTTTTATGAATTAATGACTTCACTTATAAAATGCATATATTTTGATCCATATCAAATTTATTACCGGGGTCCAAACCCGATCATATTTGTACAATCCGTATTTTATAGATTAGGTATGACAAGATATTTTTATCCGCTCATGATGACATAAATTTATTTATTTTGTCCAAATTGAATCTGTATACATTAAACTCAATCGCCCTATACCGGCGTTTTACAACGTAACACCCCCCCCCCCCCCCCCCCATACGGTTTTTCTTGTATGTGAAAAGGTCTTTCTCTTCAGATATATATTTCAATAAGCTGTTTTACTGGAATATTATAAAGGGAATATTACAATACACGCTTTCAAGTTTTACACACGCATTTCATGTAACAGAGGAATGAAAGAGTTATCCCTTGGGAGGCCCCAAAACCAAATAAAAACTGTGTCACCGGCAATCCAGAAGAAAACTGTAACATGCAAACAATTGGGCTGTTTGTCTCTCCCTTGAATACTTCCCATCCCTCATTATGCTTCCGTAATATAATCCTGACGTTAAAGTTTGACCATTCGGCCACTTTTCGCTTGGTAGTTACATGTAGGTCACGCGGATCGCCATTTTTTGTTTACCGATGTAGCTTGTTATGCGCATGCGTTATCATATGTGATGCAAAAAATGTACATGTCCAAATCGTTGATCAACGAATAGTGATTCCCTTTTTTAATTATTAATTAAAATCTATGAGAACATATTTCAACGTAAATCGCCCATTAATTTTCCACAAGAGTATACATTTAATTCATATATACAATAATTCTAAATAAGCATAAAAAAATATAGTTTTACCGTGGTGCCTCTTTAAGTTTTTTTGCCAACTCCAATAATGTTGTTGTCAGCTCCGGCGATCGTTTAATAACGTACACACCAACGCATTGTTTTCGGTAGTTTCTCCATTATTATACATAATGTGTCGTTTAGATGTTGATCTATTAACTTTTCATTTGCTTTTAAACTCGTGTGTATCACCTATTTCCCCAGCGATTAAGGCGATAAAATACAATAAAAGTAAAATTAGTATCGTACACATTTTATTTATTTCAAATGATTACTTTGCGCCCAAAGACACACACGAGACCATATACCACCTTCTGTGGGTATATTTCGTTTGGCGCCAAATGTAACAGGAGAGTAAAACTGCACGGACAGGCCGGGGGTTCAAACTTGGGACATTCTGAATTCTAGACGGACCCTCAACCAATTGAGAAATCTGGCCGCCTTGGATCGACTCGGTGTAGATCCGATACGATGTTGGAGGTTTGTGATTTTTTTTTTGGAGAATTTTCCGCCCTTTCAATGTACATTACCACTGAGGGGCATTTTTTAAAAAGAAAATTTGTCTAAATCCACCAAAAGTTTAATATTACTCGAAATACCCTAACTCTTACTTAGGCCCAAAAACTATCTGTCAAAAGTTGCCTTCTTTCTGTGTATGAAAGCGCCGTCTGTATGCTCACCAGGGGGTTTTGAAATAAATTGACAGGTTGCATATTTAAAGGCCCTACAAATAAATGTACGAATAATAATTTATATTTACATTTGCGCCGCAGTGTCACTATATAAACAAAGCAACTTGCGTTTCGGTTCATAGGACTATAACCCGAAACGAGTATGAATACGAACGTGAGATGAAGGTTAAAAAACAATGCATATCACGTCGAACTCTCGTTTGGACGAGCAATTAGTATAAACAACTTCTTGGCTTAATTTAGTCCATTTAAATCGCTTAAATAGAAAAAAAAATCGAATAAACCTATTTTGACATCGAAAAAGAAGCGTCGTCAACACAAATATGAGCTTTTTATCAACCATTTTCCGCCATGAAGAGGACCCCTCTCCCTGATTCTCGGAATGTGCAAAAAGCCTATCGTCCGAAACACTGTCAGCATTATTGCCAATCTGACACCACATACATTTTGTAGAAAGACGATTCGTATCATATATCCCTACCATCAGTGTGAGGTCGACCAAATATAGATTTTGTGCATCGTATTATCATAATATATGAGCCGTATCACAAATAGCAAATAACACGACGCTGACAACTTTTCCCACGCGTACGGCGGACCACGCGTACGTCACATTACTCATTTTTCAAATTCAGCGGACTTGCCTCCGCAGTATGGCGTCATAAACACGCAATGTCATTTATAATGACGACAACTATTTTAAGTGTAATTGTTAAAGCACCCTGAGACAGAAACAGTGCAAAAGAAAAAAAAATTCAAACCCTTTCATAATAAAATCCTTGTACGGTAGCTGTTTTCCACGGACTATATTTTCAAGCCGTCGTTCCAGGAGAAAGCACGTGAAACGTTTCCGTCTCTCGAAAACGAGCACGCGTTACGGGCTGTTCTGCCAATTCAACATACAGTGTTTCTTGGAGCTACAATGTGTACGTTTTATGGTCGAAAATCTTTTTTCGGTGTGGTTAGAAGTAAAAATGTAAATATAAGCATTAAACTGCATTCTGTTTCGAGTTATAGGCGATATGAACGCCCACTGCATTACAGGAAAATAAAACATGAACCGCGGTTCATATTGCCTTTAACTCGAAACAGAATGCAGTTTAATGCTTAAGTGAACCGTTTCAAGACGAACTTGATTGTGATATTATTATGGACGGTTACACATTTGTATGTACAATAAGTATGTCATTTGAATCTGGTTTATAATTGAGGTTTACATGCAATCTCAACCTAGCCACTGCCAGATCCTGTTTGTTCTGTTTCCACCAAGTTTCATGTTGGGTGTAATGCATAAGGGAACTACAGGTCACAGTCGTGTATGATAATTAGGAAGATAAAATTCGCATAAATGTATATAAGTCTCTACCTTTACAATTATGACACATGCGTGTTACTTTGAGCTGTTCGAATTCGTGCACTGAACCGAGTCGGTCACCCTAAACTCAAACAGACATGCGCAGTAACGTTGCTGGCCACCATCCTTTCCATGGTTGGCCCGATGGTAACGGTCCGGGCCGGCCCCTACCTTTCCCATGGTTGACCCGATGGTACCGGTCCGGACCGGCCCCTACCTTTCCCATGGTTGACCCGATGGTAACGGTCCGGGCAGGCCCCTACCTTTCCATGGTTGACCCGATGGTAACGGTCCGGGCCGGCCCCTACCTTTCCATGGTTGACCCGATGGTAACGGTCCGGACCGGCCCCTAACTTTTCCAAGGTTGACCCGATGGTAACGGTCCGGACCGGCCCCTACCTTTCCATGGCTGACCCGATGGTAACGATCAGGGTCGGTGGCGAATATTAGGGAACGGTTGTCAAACGTCAGTAAATTACTAATTAAAGCGCTAATCCAGCTTGGTAACAATTCCTAATCCAGACCGTGAACAATAGTAAACACTAATCCACGGTACAATACGGTATTAAATAGCAGATTATAACCAATAAGTAACCGACAGTTTCATGGTTAGTACACTCTGGGCACTGATATATTCATGTTAAAAATCGAAAAACAAACGGTATCAACACCCTCACAGTATAACTGTCATTTCCCTGTGACGAAGAGAGGTACACGTCTCTGTTGGAATACAAAGAACGATTGGAAGCGGGCCCGGGAAGTAACTGGGGGTAAGAATGGTGTAGAAGGGTCCCCGGGAAGTAACTGGGGGTAAGGATGGTGTAGTAGGGTCTCCAGGGAAGGGACTGGGGGTAAGGATGGTGTAGAAGGGTCCCCAGGGTAGGGACTGGGGGTAAGGATGGTGTAGAAGGGTCCCCAGGGTACAGACTGGGGATAGGGATGGTGTATAAAGGTTTCCGGCAAGTAACGGGGGGGGGGGTAAGGATGGTGTATAGGGTCCCCCGGGAAGTAACTGGGGGTAAGGATGGTGTAGAAGTTTCCCCAGGGAAGGGACTGGGGGGTAAGGATGGTGTAGAAGAGTCCCCAGGGTAGGGACTGGGGGTAAGGATGGTGTAGAAGGGTCCCCGGGGAACAGACTGGGGGTAAGCATGGTGAAAAAGGATCCCGGGAAGTAACTGGGGGTAAGGGATGGTGAAGAAGGGTCCCCGGGAAGTAACTGGGAGTAAGGGATGGTGAAGAAGGGTCCCCGGGAAGTAACTGGGGGTAAGGAAAGTGTTTGAAGGGCCCCAAGATTTAGAGCCTTGGAGAGAGGGATGGTGTTTGAAGGGCCCCGGTTGTTAGGATGAGGGGGTAAGGGATGGTGTAGAAGGGTCACTGGTTTAGAAACTGAGTAAGGGATGGTGTAGAAATTAAAGTTTCCCAGGGGGTAAGGGCTTGGGGTAAGGGATGATGTAGAAAGGGCCCTGGTGAAGGGGCTTGGTGCTAAGGAATGGTAAAGAAGGGTCCCCGGGGGAGCTGAGTAAGGAATGACGTAGAAGAATGGGGCACTATCGCGTCACGGAACAATAACGGATACACGAGTGTGCATATCAAAATCTCGCCGGAGCTTAATTAAGGTGATTATACATAATACATAATTCTGACGCCAGGTCACAAGCTATACGTTAGAGATCGAGTACCTATACCACAGTGCCTAACACGCCGGTGTTCACACTCATACCTGCACGGAAAATAATACAGCTTTCTGCATAGGAACACTTGATTATGTAAAGCGGGTGTGACGTCACTGGAGTGGCATGGTTCTTCAGTTGGAGTTGACACTTCTGTTGGAATAAACGATGATCTGATGAAGTGAGTTGTTCTACTTCAAGTCAATATCGAGGAGTATATAATATACAATATTCTGTAAGTAAACTTCGAGGAGTATATAATATACAATATTCTGTAAGTAAACTTCGAGGAGAATATAATCTTATAATGAATGCGAAGCTGTTAACACCATACATCTGATATTATTTACGAGAATCGTGGCTGAAAACGGTAGGTGAAAGAGCGTCGCCCTGAGATATTCCGTGACGCGGCGTTTACGTCACATTAGCCTTATTGAGGTTCCAGTCTCACGTACGGTATATATGTCATAAAACAACAGAGCACGCCAGCCAGTGATGTCGTTAGACCACCACAGCCAGTGATGTCGTTCCGCTAGGACAATAACAGTCTCATTGAAATTCGGTATCTTTACTACATTGTCACTGGCAGGCGATGTGCGGCCTAGATTACAGCACCTCTTCTCTACCTGGACGCTCACTGTTACCAGCCCGGGGGTGTCGGGACTAACGCTGGACATCAGAACCACAGCTGGATACTAGACCTACAGCCGGACACTTGATCTACAGCCGGACACTGGATCTACAGCTGGATATTGGAACTAAGGCTACAGACGGGCACCAGATTCAGAGCTGGATATTTGGAGCTACAACCGTACACTGGAACCCTAGCTAGACGCTGAGACTCCAGCTGAAATAAAGAACTATAGTCGGATTAATAGAACTAGGACATTTTGCCTATACAACCGGAACCAAATGTCCATTCCGGATTACTGAAGCAGGAACAAGTCAGCGTCTTGTTTTTGTACAGTTTTACGAGGAGTATTCCGGAAGTGTATATAAGGCAGACCGGCTGTTGTGTGATGTATAGTGGAGCGTCATTATTGTGTTGTATACACTAGTGATGTAACGGTCACCTGGTCAATAACGAGGAAGACTGGTGTCAGCAAAAATTGTAACGTCCGAGGTAAATCATCACCAGAGTACTAGTAGGCTGATTCAGTGTCGGAGGGTGATCGTACTGTTGACAGTTTTTAACGTGAGTACACAGGGTCAAGCCACGACTGTTTACAAATTGTGAACAACGGAAACATAAAGCTGATACATTCCTCGGCCTTGTTAGAGTGACAGCCACTGTGACAACTTCTGTGTTACAGTATCTAGACTGGTCTGTGTGCTGTGTTTATCATTCCATGAACACCGGTTTCTGCGCGGGTGATTGCACAATAGGTAACGTGTACGGAATTTACGGCCGATTGATCCTACTGTAGATATGTAAATAAAGCATTCAGTTCCATCCGCTCAGTTATCATGAATGGTGCACCTTTCCACGTCATTGCTTTCAATTATTTGTAAACTGTTTTGAACCACGTGACTGTCACAATGTTACAAACAAGAGACAGTGCTCCCTCTGACAAACCTGACAATTTCGCCATGCCGATGAAGGGACGAGACGACGGCAAAAACAGGGGTATATTAGCTGCCCTATTACCAGGAGCAAAAATACAGTCCGATGGGAAAGTGGTGGTGAGTGTAGGGACGACTCGCGAGACTATTGTCTTCAATGTTGGTGGCACGCGGTTCGAAACTTACAAATCCACGCTCTTAAGGCAACCAGAATTCGCTTTGGCGGATGAAAACTTTTTGCGGAAGCACTTCCGGAAAGATGCTGGGGATTACTTTTTCGACCGTGATCCTGATATGTTCAAAGTGAGTTGTCAATCGTAACATGTTGTTACTAACACCATGACTGTCATATTTAATTATCAGCAACCCAGGTTTACCAATTTCTAACAGCTTGTACTAACAGTACATCCGGGGACTAACAGTTTACATCCGGGAACAAACAGTTTAACTCACTTCCGGAACTAACAGTAAAGTTTACATCCGGAAACTAACAGTAAAGTTTACATCCGGAAACTAACAGTAAAGTTTACATCCGGAAACTAACAGTTGACCTTATACCGGAAATTAACAGTTTACCTTACATCCGTGAACTAACAGTTTACCTTACATCCGGAAATTAACAGTTAACCTTTCATCCGGAAACTAACAGTTTACCTTACATCCGGAAATTAACAGTTAACCTTTCATCCGGAAACTAACAGTTTACCTTACATTGGAAATTAACAGTTTACCTTCCATCCGGGAACTTATGGTATACTTTATTCCCGAAACTTACAGTATATTATACATTTTGGAACTAACAATTTACCTATGTTCCTTAATTCGAGAATTAGTTGTTTAACATGCAACCGGAAACTAACATGATTCTGTACATTCGGGAAATAACATTTCTTTTTGTTGTTAAGATCAACAGTTTAAAAACTTGACAATAAAGCAGTACATTCTGGATTGATAAAGGAACAGCGAAGTAATTAATGACTGGGCAGCCGACTTGTTGACACCCAAATTAAAAAAACTGGACATTTATAACGACACAGCACATACCGCGTGCTATCATATTGTGTTGATAAGAAAGTATACGTGTATGTATATGTACGATATATGTATGTGTGGTACACATATACTATCACGTACGTATATATATACATATTATATGCACATTGACTAATTGCACCCTCTGTGTCCCGGTGAAACGAAGATTCCCACGGTTTTTGGGGACACCGTATCTTGTTTGAGATATTTCAGAAATAACAAAGCTTCTTTACACGTCTGCTCAGCTTGTGTTCTCTGATTGTCAACCATCTCCTTAATTCGTTAGATTTCAGATATAAGCTATTCTTGACCCGATTTGTAGTTGTCAATAGCTATTATTGTGACGTGGGATACAGGGCCCATTATTCTGAGAGAAAATAGACTTGTCGTCGTTACGGTTTAGTGGAGGACCTTGGGTGTAACAGGTAGTGGGCTTATTGGCGGTAATACCCCAAACTATGGTATCAACGTACCTATGTCCAGTATCGGGGGAGGGGAAGACAGTCTTAAGGCGACCAAGGTGACGCCGTTATCAAGTACGATACGATATGTTTATACGTATATAGTCCGCCTTTGATTTATATTTAATTCAATGAAAAACTGCAAAGTTTAAGTATTTAGATACCTTCCTTTACTTTATCTTTGTCATGAAGTTGTTGCCGATAAACTACCTTAATTAAAAACAATATTAAAGAGAAATAGAAGTTGTTAATCTAAATAACAATGATGACATTTTACTTATATCTCATGTGACTACGTCAGCCTTGTCCACAAAACAAATATGTATTAAAACCTATTTACATTCGAGCTGTTTTCGGTTGAGATTGGGGTAGAAACAGACAACAACCACTCGTTGTGTGACCTCTATATCCCAACAACCACTCGTTGTGTGACCTCTATATCCGACAACCACTCGTTGTGTGACCTCTATATCCAACAACCACTCGTTGTGTGAACTCTATATACAACAACCACTCGTTGTGTAACCTCTATATCCAACAACCACTCGTTGTGTAACCTCTATATACAACAACCACTCGTGTAACCTCGATATCCAACAACCACTCTATGTGTAACCTCTATATACAACAACCACTCGTTGTGTAACCTCTATATCCAACAACCACTCGTGTAACCTCTATATCCAACAACCACTCGTTGTGTAACCTCTATATCCAACAACCACTCGTTGTGTAACATCTATATCCAACAATCACTCCTTGTGTGACCTCTATATCCAACAATCACTCGTTGTGTAACCTCGATGTCCAACAATTACTCGTTGTGTGACCTCTATATCCAACAACCACTCGTTATGTAACCTCTATATCCAACAACCACTCGTGGTGTAACCTCTATATCCAACAACCACTCGTCGTGTAACCTCTATATCCAACAACCACTCGTAGTGTAACCTCTATATCCAACAACCACTCGTGTAACCTCTATATCCAACAATCACTCGTTGTGTAACCTCTATATCCAACAACCACTCGTGGTGTAACTTCTATAACCAACAACCACTCGTGGTGTAACCTCTATATCCAACAACCACTCGTTGTGTAACCTCTATATCCAACAACCACTCGTTGTGTGACCTCTATATCCAACAACCACTCTTTGTGTGACCTCTGTATCCAACAACCACTCGTTGTGTGACCTCTATATCCCAACAACCACTCGTTGTGTGACCTCTATATCCGACAACCACTCGTTGTGTGACCTCTATATCCAACAACCACTCGTTGTGTGAACTCTATATACAACAACCACTCGTTGTGTAACCTCTATATCCAACAACCACTCGTTGTGTAACCTCTATATACAACAACCACTCGTGTAACCTCGATTTCCAACAACCACTCTATGTGTAACCTCTATATACAACAACCACTCGTTGTGTAACCTCTATATCCAACAACCACTCGTGTAACCTCTATATCCAACAACCACTCGTTGTGTAACCTCTATATCCAACAACCACTCGTTGTGTAACATCTATATCCAACAATCACTCCTTGTGTGACCTCTATATCCAACAATCACTCGTTGTGTAACCTCGATGTCCAACAATTACTCGTTGTGTGACCTCTATATCCAACAACCACTCGTTATGTAACCTCTATATCCAACAACCACTCGTGGTGTAACCTCTATATCCAACAACCACTCGTCGTGTAACCTCTATATCCAACAACCACTCGTGTAACCTCTATATCCAACAACCACTCGTGTAACCTCTATATCCAACAATCACTCGTTGTGTAACCTCTATATCCAACAACAACTCGTGGTGTAACTTCTATAACCAACAACCACTCGTGGTGTAACCTCTATATCCAACAACCACTCGTTGTGTAACCTCTATATCCAACAACCACTCGTTGTGTGACCTCTAT
The DNA here is from genome assembly GCA_947623455.1 of Mimachlamys varia. Taxonomy (NCBI): domain Eukaryota; kingdom Metazoa; phylum Mollusca; class Bivalvia; order Pectinida; family Pectinidae; genus Mimachlamys; species Mimachlamys varia. The sequence goes on along the minus strand of OX392544.1, from coordinate 37,807,653 downwards.
ATCCAACAACCACTCTTTGTGTGACCTCTGTATCCAACAACCACTCGTTGTGTGACCTATATATCCAACAACCACTCGTTGTGTAACCTCTATATCCAACAACCACTCGTTGTGTGAACTCTATATCCAACAACCACTCGTTGTGTAACCTCTATATCCAACAACCACTCGTTGTGTAACCTCTATATTCAACAACCACTCGTTGTGTAACCTCTGTATCCAACAACCACTCGTGTAACCTCGATATCCAACAACCACTCGTTGTGTAACCTCTATATCCAACAACCACTCGTTGTGTAACATCTATATCCAACAATCACTCTTTGTGTGACCTCTATATCCAACAATCACTCGTTGTGTAACCTCGATGTCCAACAATCACTCGTTGTGTGACCTCTATATCCAACAACCACTCGTTATGTAACCTCTATATCCAACAACCACTCGTGGTGTAACCTCTATATCCAACAACCACTCGTTGTGTAACCTCTATATCCAACAACCACTCGTTGTGTAACCTCTATATCCAACAACCACTCGTTATGTAACCTCTATATCCAACAACCACTCGTTGTGTGACCTTTATATCCAACAACCACTCGTTGTGTAGCCTCTATATCCAACAACCACTCGTTATGTAACCTCTATATCCAACAACCACTCGTCGTGTAACCTCTATATCCAACAACCACTCGTGTAACCTCTATATCCAACAACCACTCGTGTAACCTCTATATCCAACAATCACTCGTTGTGTAACCTCTATATCCAACAACCACTCGTGGTGTAACTTCTATAACCAACAACCACTCGTTGTGTAACCTCTATATCCAACAACCACTCGTCGTGTAACCTCTATATCCAACAACCACTCGTTGTGTAACCTCTATATCCAACAACCACTCGTTGTGTAACCTCTATATCCAACAACCACTCGTGGTGTAACCTCTATATCCAACAACCACTCGTGGTGTAACCTCTATATCCAACAACCACTCGTCGTGTAACCTCTATATCCAACAACCACTCGTTGTGTGAACTCTATATACAACAACCACTCGTTGTGTGACCTCTATATTCAACAACCACTCGTTGTGTAACCTCTATATCCAACAACCACTCGTTGTGTAACCTCTATATTCAACAACCACTCGTTGTGTAACCTCTATATTCAACAACCACTCGTTGTGTAACCTCTATATCCAACAACCACTCGTGTAACCTCGATATCCAACAACCACTCGTTGTGTAACCTCTATATTCAACAACCACTCGTAGTGTAACCTCTATATTCAACAACCACTCGTTGTGTAACCTCTATATTCAACAACCACTCGTTGTGTAACCTCTATATCCAACAACCACTCGTTGTGTAACCTCTATATTCAACAACCACTCGTTGTGTAACCTCTATATTCAACAACCACTCGTTGTGTAACCTCTATATCCAACAACCACTCGTGTAACCTCGATATCCAACAACCACTCGTTGTGTAACCTCTATATCCAACAACCACTCGTTGTGTAACATCTATATCCAACAATCACTCGTTGTGTGACCTCTATATCCAACAATCACTCGTTGTGTAACCTCGATGTCCAACAATCACTCGTTATGTGACCTCTATATCCAACAACCACTTGTTATGTAACCTCTATATCCAACAACCACTCGTGGTGTAACCTCTATATCCAACAACCACTCGTTGTGTAACCTCTATATCCAACAACCACTCGTGGTGTAACCTCTATATCCAACAACCACTCGTAGTGTAACCTCTATATCCAACAACCACTCGTTGTGTAACCTCTATATCCAACAACCACTCGTTATGTAACCTTAATATCCAACAACCACTCGTTGTGTGACCTTTATATCCAACAACCACTCGTTGTGTAGCCTCTATATCCAACAACCACTCGTTATGTAACCTCTATATCCAACAACCACTCGTTGTGTAACCTCTATATCCAACAACCACTCGTGGTGTAACCTCTATATCCAACAACCACTCGTTGTGTAACCTCTATATCCAACAACCACTCGTTGTGTAACCTCTATATCCAACAACCACTCGTTGTGTAACCTCTATATCCAACAACCACTCGTGGTGTAACCTCTATATCCAACAACCACTCGTCGTGTAACCTCTATATCCAACAACCACTCGTTGTGTAACCTCTATATCCAACAACCACTCGTTGTGTAACCTCTATATCCAACAACCACTCGTTGTGTAACCTCTATATCCAACAACCACTCGTTGTGTAACCTCTATATACAACAACCACTCGTGTAACCTCTATATCCAACAACCACTCGTAGTGTAACCTCTATATCCAACAACCACTCGTAGTGTAACCTCTATATCCAACAACCACTCGTTGTGTAACCTCTATATCCAACAACCACTCGTTGTGTAACCTCTATATCCAACAACCACTCGTTGTGTAACCTCTATATACAACAACCACTCGTGTAACCTCTATATCCAACAACCACTCGTTGTGTAACCTCTATATCCAACAACCACTCGTTGTGTAACCTCTATATCCAACAACCACTCGTTGTGTAACCTCTATATACAACAACCACTCGTGTAACCTCTATATCCAACAACCACTCGTTGTGTAACCTCTATATCCAACAACCACTCGTAGTGTAACCTCTATATACAACAACCACTCGTAGTGTAACCTCTATATCCAACAACCACTCGTAGTGTAACCTCTATATCCAACAACCACTCGTTGTGTAACCTCTATATCCAACAACCACTCGTTGTGTAACCTCTATATCCAACAACCACTCGTTGTGTAACCTCTATATACAACAACCACTCGTGTATCCTCTATATCCAACAACCACTCGTTGTGTAACCTCTATATCCAACAACCACTCGTTGTGTAACCTCTATATCCAACAACCACTCGTTGTGTAACCTCTATATACAACAACCACTCGTGTAACCTCTATATCAAACAACCACTCGTAGTGTAACCTCTATATCCAACAACCACTCGTAGTGTAACCTCTATATCCAACAACCACTCGTAGTGTAACCTCTATATCCAACAACCACTCGTAGTGTAACCTCTATATCCAACAACCACTCGTTGTGTAACCTCTATATCCAACAACCACTCGTAGTGTAACCTCTATATCCAACAACCACTCGTAGTGTAACCTCTATATCCAACAACCACTCGTTGTGTAACCTCTATATCCGACAACCACTCGTTGTGTAACCTCTATATCCAACAACCACTCGTAGTGTAACCTCTATATCCAACAACCACTCGTTGTGTAACCTCTATATCCAACAACCACTCGTAGTGTAACCTCTATATCCAACAACCACTCGTAGTGTAACCTCTATATCCAACAACCACTCGTTGTGTAACCTCTATATCCAACAACCACTCGTTGTGTAACCTCTATATCCAACAACCACTCGTGTAACCTCTATATCCAACAACCACTCGTTGTGTAACCTCTATATCCAACAACCACTCGTTGTGTAGTCTCTATATCCAACAACCACTCGTAGTGTAACCTCTATATCCAACAACCACTCGTGTAACCTCTATATCCAACAACCACTCGTTGTGTAACCTCTATATCCAACAACCACTCGTTGTGTAGTCTCTATATCCAACAACCACTCGTGTAACCTCTATATCCAACAACCACTCGTTGTGTAACCTCTATATCCAACAACCACTCGTTGTGTAACCTCTATATACAACAACCACTCGTTGTGTAACCTCTATATCCAACAACCTCTCGTTGTGTAACCTCTATATCCAACAACCACTCGTTGTGTAACCTCTTTATACAACAACCACTCATTGTGTGACCTCTATATCCAACAACCACTCGTTGTGTAACCTCTATATCCAACATCCACTCGTATGTAACCTCTATATCCAACAACCACTCGTAGTGTAACCTCTATATCCAACAACCACTCGTTGTGTGACCTCTATATCCAACAACCACTCGTTTTGTGACCTCTATATCCAACAACCACTCGTTGTGTAACCTCTATATCCAACAACCACTCGTTGTGTAACCTCTATATCCAACAGCCACTCGTTGTATAACCTCTATATCCAACAACCACTCGTAGTGTAACCTCTATATCCAACAACCACTCGTTGTGTAACCTCTATATTCAACAACCACTCGTTGTGTAACCTCTATATACAACAACCACTTGTGGTTTAACCTCTATATACAACAACCACCTGTTGTGTAACCTCTATATCCAACAACCACTCGTTGTGTAACCTCTATATCCAACAACCACCTCTTGTGTAACCTCTATATCCAACAACCACTCGTTGTGTAACCTCTATATCCGACAACCACTCGTTGTGTGACCTCTATATCCAACTAACACTCGTTATGAACCTCTTTGTAGATGATAGGGCCGTTGAACGCTCAACATTAAAACCAAAAGTGAGGTCAAGCAAGGAGCAAGGAAATACAAGTTGAATAGAAGAAATATTAAGATCCTAAATGTTGTAATTGGGGCAACGCCCCTTAACAAACCAATTACTCTGTAGGCCCTTGTTTTAGTCGTCTCTTAGGAACGAGGTACAAACCGGGTACCGAGCTTTTGTCTTAACCTGTTATATGTAGACGGCATTGAAATCAACGGAAGTTTGTTTTACATGTAAAACTGGAGACTAAAACGACAGCTATAGACATCCCCATTCACAGTAGATAACCCCTTTAGCTGTTGTAGTGAGTTGATGTTGAAATCTGAGATATCTTTCGATAGATAAGTTATGTTTGAAAGGGGTGTTACATTTCTTATACAATAAAAACAGCGCGTTACGGACTCGACACAATCTGATAATTGTATAGCATACGACAGCTGATAAAGGCGGGTATATTGTTGTCCTGGTCTCAACTAATGTGTTTCATCTCCTATAAGTACTAACATTTTGTTTCGGATACTTACTACAAACCCTAGCATATATACAGTACAACGCAAACAAAGGGTAGCTTTACACCTATCTAGACATATACATGTAACTTATAATAGCGCGGAATAAAATATAAGCGTCGTTCGCAGTAGGCTCACTGGTACGAAAACATTTACATATTTTTGTTTTATTGTCGCACCCACGCGACCCCTCATGTAGAAGGTCGGAGATATCGACCAACTTTTCACTTTCCTGTTTTCACTTGCCCTTGGTTACAACGGGGACTGTAAGCCCCAGACATATTACAATGTCACATATATACTGTATGTACCAAAATGTGCTGGTCACCGGGCGTGGGGTATTGTATTGATAATGTAGACTTTAGTTTAATAGAAGTTGTATTTGAAACTTTAAAAGTATAACTTTAAACGTAAGTAAGCATTACATATGATTTCCAATGTAACTAATTAAATGACTATTACATGCACTTGAAAAAAATCATCAATTGCGCATTTCATCCATTTCTTGCATTCTGATTAAAAAACATCCCATAAGAGGTCACGTTCAGATGACCTTTGTTGCCTCTTAACTTAACACTAAAATTATTTTCCAATGACCTGTCATCTTACAGCAAGTCATTTCGTCACATTATTCCACATGAACTTTTTCAAATGCGATAATGCAAGCTGTGTCGCATCAAAATTTCACCTTCAAAATTCTGAAAATAGTCATTTGATTTGCTAATGCAAAAGGTCATCGGGACGTGACCCCTTATGGGATTTCCTCAGATCTTAACGCAACAGAGAGAAGTTTACGGAACGGCGCGGAGATCAAGATATGATTTTAATCAGATTGCCATTTCTTGATGAATACAATAAACTGTCATTAAATACCATCATATATAACCATTTCCCCTTGTATGCCGGTCACATGACTACATTCGTGTCGTCACTATTTTTCCTTACGTCATTTCAAATACGTCACTACAACTTTCTATTCACAATGAACCCGCGTCTGTTTTACATAACTATATTTTCATGTGTATTTGATATTTTGTTAAAAACATTACTTTAACGTTGGTAGTTTATCCCGAAAACTAAAACACACACACTCATTAAAATAATGACGTCACGTTCGGAACTTATTCTAGCTTCAGTTCGATAATTTATTCATTGGATAACAACCGAGGAGTTCCACAACAACGCTTTCACCTGCTCTTTCAAAATTAATATTTTATTTAGATTTCTAAGAACTGCACAGAATTTCTTGAGATTGAAATTACCTAACGAAGAAGCAACAATTGTGCATCTACATGCACATACAAATACCCCAAACATTTTAAGGTGACAATTTATCAGGCCCATGACGTTTCGAAGGGTTCAAGCCTATTGTTAAAACACCGAATAACGTCATTATTTGATACGTCTAGCAACAATTAAGTCACCGACGGAAACTTAAATATTGATTTTGTCTTGTCTAATATGATAAACAAACTCATAGGCCTAGTGACAGTATATAAACAGTATATAATTGGTTATATATACTGTATAACTATAAACATTATATATAATTGGTTATATATACTGTATATAAACATTATATAATTGGTTATTTATACTGTATATAAACATTATATAATTGGTTATATATACAGTATATAAACATTATATAATTGGTTATATATACTGTATATAAACATTATATAATTGGTTATATATACAGTATATAAACATTATATAATTGGTTATATATACAGTATATAAACATTATATACAATTAGTTAACTATCACCTAAGTACTGTGTAATAAATTCGGCGACAGCAATGTGGTCCGTATTCCTATTTTCGTTAAAGAACTTTTATCACCACAACTCATGCATGCATATATTATTATAATTACAGTGCGCGGAAATTTCTGCAAAAATGTTGTCTGAACTCTATAACCTAAGGAACTATAAATAGCTTTCGTAATGAAATCACACGACTAGCCCTGAAACTAGGTGGCCCTGAATCTCACGACCATAGCTTTATGCATCTGACAAGTACTTTAAAAACTATACAATCTATAAAGATACTAAAATAAATGAAATGCATATTGCTATTCCTCCAGGCAGAACCGTAAACTATAGAGGGTTGTAGAGTTTATATACAAATTTCCTGACATTTTGTGACCCGTGTTTCACCTGTGTTTTACCTGTGCGAGCAATTACACTATCTGTGGGATAGTTGATGTTTGATTTATAGCAGAATAATTGAAAGACATATTTAGCAAGCTTCATACATATAAACATACACCAGGTAAACGGTGAGAAAACCACAGCACGAAAATGTGCGATATTTACAGTATAAACCGATATATGTCAAGTTAAAACAGCTCGGGCTGGTAACAATGATCTTATGAAATAGACATTTTATCCTTTTTATAATCACTAAATGACCCCTGTTTTGCTCCACTAACTTGGCAGTCTTGGAATATTATTAACAATCCACCCCTGCAATTTCACAATGAACTATTCCAACCTTTCAAATTGGAAGAGTATAAATGTATGTTGAGGGGTGAATGAGTAAATAGCGGCCGAACGATATTAGGGACAGCCTGCCAGATAGTTGGCGGGAGTTTCTCCAGCTCACGGCTTGTCGCAAATGTACACGAAACATCAACAAATATGTTTTAGCCAGATAATTATTTTGGGATCTGATAGCCTACAGTAATTTAACCGCTTGATGTATCAAGCTGAAATTTAGCTATTATTTTCATTATGGTAGAAGAAAAGAAAATTTGAAACTTATTTTATTAAATTATTCATATTTCGCTATATTATCTATATATATATGGTTATTCTCCTGGCCACAAGTGCCTGTGATAATTATTTCTCAAGTAAAGCCATGGTAGCCCAGTTTCCTCTAACTTCATTCTGGTGTCGGGGCCAGAGGAAACTCGGACGAATGTCGTGGGTTATCCACCGTTTTTATCATAGGTATTTTTAAACATTCTTTTCGTGTGAATCTAAATATACAGGGTACACAAATGTATTTGACACGATTTTTGCGTCATATTAAATTTATTGAACTGGTTCTAACGTTAACGGCGAGAAGATTAAGTTATTTACATGTTTATTGTATATATGTGATAGACTGTTTTTATTCAAGGCAATATTGCACGGATGTAGCCTGTATTTCAATAGGTTGACCTTCCTAATGCAGGGAAACAATGACAAAAATAAAATTCATTTTTCACATGACACGGGTGACCTTGTCACGGCGTATTGGTAAACTTCAAATGACGTGTAGAATGGCGTATTTGGATCACGTTCGTCGTGAAATATACGTCTACGAGGATTTGTTACGCATTAAACATGATATGCAAGCTATATAGGCTTTAAAGCTTAAAGATGACGTAACACACACATATACGGCACCTCTTAAATTTAGTAATAGATACAGTATGCCGAAAAAATGAATTAAACTGCATCATACAGCTGTTTCGTCCTCCCAGAACTCCTAAATGTAATAACAAATGACTTGTATAAATTCTAAAAACTAATTTTGAAAACCAGACCTATAGTATCTATCTCGTGTTTATTGCTATACTGTCGCTAGGACCCTTACCGGAAGTGATACATTTTCCCGCGAAATCATATACTGTTCTCTCTGCTGCGTTGCTCCTAGGTGTATTATATGTATACATTTGTACATGTTACAACACTACCTCCGCTTATTAAAGGGACCAAATGGTTAGATTTCGGTGTCGTAGCTGATTAAAAGTTCTATAACATTTAAAAGTATCAAAAAAGTATAAACTTGCTGCTAATTAAAAGTTAGCATGGTCTTTTTTTAGAAAAATGCAAAAAAATACAAAAACAAATTCTGCGACCTATCTCTTATTCATTACATTATCAAAACAGCGAAGCTACATTCATAACATTGTGTGTTGACCAGCGGAAGTTTGAACCTGTCAAACTCTCACATTTTTGCATATCAAATGCTTTAATTATGCAAAAGTCTAATTTTAAGTACTCCAACACTTGCCTGAAAGCCAACTCTTACAGGAAATGACCGATATCTGACCATTTAGTCCCTTAAAACAGCCTGTGTATACCATATCTAGGGGATAGCCTCGGACAGATTCAGATAACTTCCGTAATGCGTTACACGTTTGTGTGCCATGTTGCTGCGTCATGATTACCGCGACTCTCACAACGAGGACGTGACATAACTTGAATTGGACCTAGTTTTACATCGTGAGTGCCATCAAATGAAGAAGGAGACGCCAATCCTTCATGAACATGTGCTCTTAACACATCCTTTATTTCGTCAACCTTTCCTTTATTTCGTTAACCTTTCCTTTATTTTTCGTTAACTTTTCCTTTATTTCGTTAACCTTTCCTTTATTTTTTCGTTAACTTTTCCATTATTTCGTTAACCGTTCCTTTATTTCGTTAACCTTTCCGTTATTTCGTTAACCTTTCCTTTATTTCGTTAACCGTTCCTTTATTTCGTTAACCTTTCCGTTATTTCGTTAACTTTTACATTATTTCGTTAACCTTTCCTTTATTTCGTTAACCGTTCCTTTATTTCGTTAACCTTTCCTTTATTTCGTTAACCGTTCCTTTATTTCGTTAACCGTTCCTTTATTTCGTTAACCTTTCCGTTATTTCGTTAACTTTTACATTATTTCGTTAACCTTTCCTTTATTTCGTTAACCGTTCCTTTATTTCGTTAACCTTTCCTTTATTTCGTTAACCTTTCCTTTATTTCGTTAACCGTTCCTTTCTTTCGTTAACCTCTCCTTTATTTCGTTAACCGTTCCTTTATTTCGTTAACCATTCCTTTATTTCGTTAACCTTTCCTTTATTTCGTTAACCGTTCCTTTATTCCGTTAACCGTTCCTTTATTTCGTTAACCTTTCCTTTTTCATACGGATGCTGATTTGTGAACCGCTCCGAGACAACCTACGATCTATTCTAAGAGCCTATTAATAAGTATCATCTCCCCTTCTAGTTCAAATTAAGTAAACTATTTAGTAAACAGAAGATAATACATCAGAAACATGCTACAGTAAAACTTCTCGACTGCCTCAGTGAATGCTTTATAAACATTTTGATTTGATACCAATGCTCACAGTTAACAGACATCCATATATCTGTGTCAGTATGAGCATAGTCTTTTTTCTGTTGAAGTTAATTGAACGCCTTAATAACTTGCATAAGTACGCTAGATCTATTTATATCGTGAGAGTAAGTTATTGTACTGATTTACACCCAGAGCCTGCTCGCTACATGTAAAATCTTTGCCCGTTTTCAAATAAAAATTTTCATAAACAAACACTGACCGTGGTCCAATATTAAAGCGGCCCTATTATCATCCACCGTATCTACCCCACCCCTGGCATGTACTCGTACGATCACCACGGTGGGATCGCTGCGGGATCGACCCGATTGGTATTACTCCGTTGAGCCCTTACTATTCTTTCCTGTCCATTTTACTCGTTTTTTCCGCTACACAGCCCAGTGACAGTTTATATTTGACCACGTGTATCGTACTCTCGAAGTTAGGACATTCCAGCAAGGTCACACTGTCGCCACTGGGCTAGCACCTGATCATTATCAAATAACTGTTTAATTCATAAACATTGCTTTAAAAGTCTATTTACCTTGAGTTGAAGAATACGTCAAAGGTCAAAGGCCAAACAGCCTTACTTTTGACATTCTCAGACATTTCAAAATAGCTAAAGAAGCAGCAACATTTATGGCCTAAATTATTATGGTCCTGGTTTGTCCAGGGCCCAATGTTTGTCAAGGCGCTCAAGGTTTGTCCATGCGCTCAAAGTTTTTCCATGCGCTCAAGGTTTGTCCATGCGCTCAAAGTTTGTTCTTGCGCCCAAGGTTTGTCCATGCGCTCAAGGGTTGTCCATGCGCTCAAGGGTTGTCCATGCGCTCAAGGTTTGTCCAGAGGCCAAAGGTTTCTTGGAGACAATGTTTATCTAGAAGCAAAAGGTGTATCAAGTCAATCAAAGGTTTGTTAGGTGTCCACGGTTTGTGCAGCTGTCGCAGGTTTGTCAAAGGGACCCAAGGTTTGTCTTTGGGCGGGGACAAATATTTGTCCAGACGTCCAAGGTTTGTCCAGGCGTCGGATTGTCTAGGGATCCAAGGTTTGTCACCATAGTTAGCAGACTTTTGATATCAATGACTGCTATCCTGAACTGTTAAGATGGGTGTACTGTTAAGATGTGTAACTACATCCATACTAGAGTTCATCCCGCAGTGCGCTAGAATTCATCCCGCAGTGCACTAGAGTTCATCCCGCAGTGCACTTGAGTTCATCCCGCAGTGCACTAGAGTTCATCCCGCAGTGCACTAGAGTTGATCCTGCAGTTCACTAGAGTTCATCCCGCAGTGCACTAGAGTTCATCCTGCAGTGTACTAGAGTTCATCCCGCAGTGCAGCTGAGTTAATACTGTAGTGCACTTAAGTTCACACTGTAATAGACTAGAGTAAACACTAATGTGAACTCGACAATGTTTTCTTGTGCACTGCTTTGTTCACTATACGTGTTCAAGGCGGAGTGCATTAAAACTATGTATACTAGTGATCCGTGTGAGGCTGAGAAAGCGTGGTGTAACAGTACGGTTGATAGATGAATGATAGTCTCGGGAGACAGACACTACTATGTATCGGCCTTTTCATTGGTCAGTTTTTGATGACTAAAACCAATGAAAAGCTTACATTGAGTCTACGATACTGTTGTGAAAAAATACCAAGAAGTACGTAATTATATATATATAATGAATCGATGTTGCTCTCATCTTTGTTTCTTCCATATTTTTGACTGACTGTAATGTGTCGTTAAATTGTTTGTACGGGATATCGATTTCACGCTTGACATCTTGACACAAAGGAGTTATCCCCCCTACTTCAGAGTATGGTGTATTTATAGGCCCAATATACGTAACTTCAGAAATTTTTTTCGGGATTCTGAAAAATTATGAAAAAAATTCAGTTGATAACCATGCAAAAATAAACCTAAATCGAAGTAAACCTGAGCGGTAACTAACAAGAAACTCTTGAAAAATACCGTGTTTCAACTGCTGCTGTACCTGTAATCGCAAAAGAATTCGTCTCGAATATTGCTGATATCAGTAAATCTTAACTAAATCTATAAATATAATAAGTTATAAGGCTTGATTTTCGCTTCAGGTTTTGCCGAAAGTTACGTATATTGGGCCTTTAAATGACAAAACATGTATCCTACCAATATAATGCCAAATCATGAAATAAAACTAATATGAATCAGCCTCTTCATTAAAAACTCCATTATTTATTTCAGAAATAAAGGTCTGAATTTTCATTTAGTCGACATCTCATTGTTTTAATGAAGATACTATGAAATCAGTACACGGCTAATCTCGACTCATTTTACCCTTTCTTGCAGTCTATACTAAATTACCTCCGTACCGGAGAGCTCCACCTACCCTCCAATATATGCGGACCTGCAGCCAAGGCGGAATTGGCATTTTGGGAGATTCCGGACGACCTGATCGAGAGGTGCTGTTGGACAGATTACAACTCCTGGAACGCGACAGTTAACGCTCTTAACCAACTCGAGCACGACCGCAAGGGGACGCTACTAGATTCTACAGAGTCAGAGGAGGGAGAAAAAACTTTCTGGACAAAATGGCGGCCACGATTATGGATGATAATAAACGATCCCGCATCATCACGAACAGCAAAGGTAAGTAGACTACTCGGACTGTTCTCTGAGTAATAACACATCTTGATTAACCTAAAAAACGGATGATGGATTTTCTGATGATGTCTGTTTTCCTCTCATGATTTTGTCCATTGTTTTCCCTTGTCGCTATCGGCGTTATCTCCCCCTGCTATAAAGGCCAAGCCTGGTGTCTTATCTTTATGCAATAACATTTGTTGATATGTAATGTGGATTTTGTACTTAAGCCTGACATCTGACAGTTTAGACTTTTGACATGCTGTACATATGTATGTGAGTTGCAAGAAAGCATGCACAGGTTTTACATCTGTAGCACAAGATTATTGCTAGAGCATGGAGATAGTTTCATGAATACGAACCGCTTCGGCTCCCTCAATATTTCCCGTATTATCTTTGATAGAGACCTAATTATCTAATGTTCATGACGTTATGAATGCAATATGTTGTACGTTGATGCATTATGAACATAACACAGATACCGTTCAATAGGTAAATCTAACAAATATAACATCACGGAGACCATAACGATGGCGTTCATTGCTGATATAAAGCACTCTAACGTAAGAGAAAACACTTCCTCTCAAAACAATTAGTTTCAAAGTAACGAGGCGAAAAAAATAATGGTGAAGCTGTCTACGCCGATTTCGTTTTAGTAAATTTTATTAAAGGAAAGATGTGTTGAGACGTCAGAGATATTTGTGTACTGTCACCTGACACGCTTACGTCACTAACACCTACATGTACCCTATGATACTTTATATATCTAAAGCCACGCCATCCGGTCTCGGTGAAACATAATGCGTCACTTGTACCTGCTATTATAATGGCCATTCACTATACAGAAGCGAATTCATCTTTTATATGTTGATAAAAAATGTAGAATTCAAATGTAAGTCTGACACTCGTGTTTTGCTATAAAGAAGACTTGGTAAGCGTGGGCTGTCAACATAAAGGGGATTTATCATAAACATTAATCATTGAAACATCTATAGCTATGGATGGGCTTGACTTAAAAATTCGTCGAATAGTCCTAATGATGTACGTGATTATATGACAGGAGAGCGTCCTTAGGGAGGTTCAGTTAGGCGAGGAATAGTCCTAAGGATTTACGTAATTATATGACAGGAGAGCGTCCTTAGGGACTTTCAGTTAGGCGAGGATTAGTCCTAATGATGTACGTAATTATATGACAGGAGAGCGTCCTTAGGGACGTTCAGTAAGGCGAGGAATAGTCCTAATGATGTACGCAATTATATGACAGGAGAGCGTCCTTAGGGAGGTTCAGTAAGGCGAGGAATAGTCCTAATGATGTACGTAATTATATGACAGGAGAGCGTCCTTAGGGACGTTCAGTAAGGCGAGGAATAGTCCTAATGATGTACGTAATTATATGACAGGAGAGCGTCCTTAGGGAGGTTCAGTAAGGCGAGGAATAGTCCTAATGATGTACGTAATTATATGACAGGAGAGCGTCCTTATTGGGACGTTCAGTAAGGCGAGGAATAGTCCTATTGATGTACGTAATTATATGACTGGAGAGCGTCCTTAGGGACGTTCAGTAAGGCGAGGAATAGTCCTAATGATGTACGTAATTATATGACAGGAGAGCGTCCTTATTGGGACGTTCAGTAAGGCGAGGAATAGTCCTAATGATGTACGTAATTATATGACAGGAGAGCGTCCTTATTGGGACGTTCAGTAAGGCGAGGAATAGTCCTAATTATGTACGTACATATATGACAGGAGAGCGTCCTTATTGGGACGTTCAGTAAGGCGAGGAATAGTCCTAATGATGTACGTAATTATATGACAGGAGAGCGTCCTTATTGGGACGTTCAGTAAGGCGAGGAATAGTCCTAATGATGTACGTAATTATATGACAGGAGAGCGTCCTTATTGGGACGTTCAGTAAGGCGAGGAATAGTCCTAATGATGTACGTAATTATATGACAGGAGAGCGTCCTTAATGGGACGTTCAGTAAGGCGAGGAATAGTCCTAATGATGTACGTAGTTATATGACAGGAGAGTGTCCTTATTGGGGCGTTCAGTAAGGCGAGGAATAGTCCTAATGATGTACGTAATTATACGACAGGAGAGTGTCCTTAGGGACGTTCAGTAAGGCGAGGAATAGTCCTAATGATGTACGTAATTATACGACAGGAGAGCGTCCTTAGGGACGTTCAGTAAGGCGAGGAATAGTCCTAATGATGTACGTAATTATATGACTGGAGAGCGTCCTTAGGGAGGTTCAGTAAGGCGAGGAATAGTCCTAATTATGTACGTAATTATATGACAGGAGAGCGTCCTTAGGGACGTTCAATAAGGCGAGGATTAGTCCTAATGATGTACGTAATTATATGACAGGAGAGCGTCGTTAGGGACGTTCAGTAAGGCGAGGAATAGTCCTAATGATGTACGTAATTATATGACAGGAGAGCGTCCTTAGGGAGGTTCAGTAAGGCGAGGATTAGTCCTAATTATGTACGTAATTATATGACTGGAGAGCGTCCTTAGGGACGTTCAGTTAGGCGAGGATTAGTCCTAATGATGTACGTAATTATATGACAGGAGAGCGTCCTTAGGGAGGTTCAGTAAGGCGAGGATTAGTCCTAATGATGTACGTAATTATATGACAGGAGAGCGTCCTTAGGGAGGTTCAGTAAGGCGAGAAATAGTCATAATGATGTACGTAATTATATGACAGGAGAGCGTCCTTAGGGACGTTCAGTAAGGCGAGGATTAGTCCTAATGATGTACGTAATTATATGACAGGAGAGCGTCCTTAGGGACGTTCAGTAAGGCGAGGATTAGTCCTAATGATGTACGTAATTATATGACAGGAGAGCGTCCTTAGGGACGTTCAGTAAGGCGAGGAATAGTCCTAATGATGTACGTAATTATATGACAGGAGAGCGTCCTTAGGGAGGTTCAGTAAGGCGAGGATTAGTCCTAAAAATGTACGTAATTATATGACTGGAGAGCGTCCTTAGGGACGTTCAGTAAGGCGAGGAATAGTCCTAATGATGTACGTAATTATATGACAGGAGAGCGTCCTTAGGGAGGTTCAGTAAGGCGAGGATTAGTCCTAATAATGTACGTAATTATATGACTGGAGAGCGTCCTTAGGGACGTTCAGTAAGGCGAGGATTAGTCCGAATGATGTACGTAATTATATGACAGGAGAGCGTCCTTAGGGACGTTCAGTAAGGCGAGGAATAGTCCTAATTATGAACGTAATTATATGACAGGAGAGCGTCCTTACGGACGTTCAGTAAGGCGAGGAATAGTCCTAATGATATACGTAATTATATGACAGGAGAGCGTCCTTAGGGACGTTCAATAAGGCGAGGAATAGTCCGAATGATGTACGTAATTATATGACAGGAGAGCGTCCTTAGGGACGTTCAGTAAGGCGAGGAATAGTCCTAATTATGAACGTAATTATCTGAAAGACAGAGTCCTTTGGGGCGTTCAGTAAGGCGAGGAATAGTCCTAAGAATGTACGTAATTATATGACTGGAGAGCGTCCTTAGGGACGTACGATAGGCCGAGGAATAGTCCTAAATGATGAACGTAATTATATGACAGGAGAGCGTCCTTAGGGAGGTTCAGTAAGGCGAGGATTAGTCCTAATTATGTACGTAATTATATGACTGGAGAGCGTCCTTAGGGACGTTCAGTTAGGCGAGGATTAGTCCTAATGATGTACGTAATTATATGACAGGAGAGCGTCCTTAGGGAGGTTCAGTAAGGCGAGGATTAGTCCTAATGATGTACGTAATTATATGACAGGAGAGCGTCCTTAGGGACGTTCAGTAAGGCGAGAAATAGTCCTAATGATGTACGTAATTATATGACAGGAGAGCGTCCTTAGGGACGTTCAGTAAGGCGAGGATTAGTCCTAATGATGTACGTAATTATATGACAGGAGAGCGTCCTTAGGGACGTTCAGTAAGGCGAGGATTAGTCCTAATGATGTACGTAATTATATGACAGGAGAGCGTCCTTAGGGACGTTCAGTAAGGCGAGGAATAGTCCGAATGATGTACGTAATTATATGACAGGAGAGCGTCCTTAGGGACGTTCAGTAAGGCGAGGAATAGTCCTAATTATGAACGTAATTATCTGAAAGACAGAGTCCTTTGGGGCGTTCAGTAAGGCGAGGAATAGTCCTAAGAATGTACGTAATTATATGACTGGAGAGCGTCCTTAGGGACGTACGATAGGCCGAGGAATAGTCCTAAATGATGAACGTAATTATATGACAGGAGAGCGTCCTTAGGGAGGTTCAGTAAGGCGAGGATTAGTCCTAATTATGTACGTAATTATATGACTGGAGAGCGTCCTTAGGGACGTTCAGTTAGGCGAGGATTAGTCCTAATGATGTACGTAATTATATGACAGGAGAGCGTCCTTAGGGAGGTTCAGTAAGGCGAGGATTAGTCCTAATGATGTACGTAATTATATGACAGGAGAGCGTCCTTAGGGACGTTCAGTAAGGCGAGAAATAGTCCTAATGATGTACGTAATTATATGACAGGAGAGCGTCCTTAGGGACGTTCAGTAAGGCGAGGATTAGTCCTAATGATGTACGTAATTATATGACAGGAGAGCGTCCTTAGGGACGTTCAGTAAGGCGAGGATTAGTCCTAATGATGTACGTAATTATATGACAGGAGAGCGTCCTTAGGGACGTTCAGTAAGGCGAGGAATAGTCCTAATGATGTACGTAATTATATGACAGGAGAGCGTCCTTAGGGAGGTTCAGTAAGGCGAGGATTAGTCCTAAAAATGTACGTAATTATATGACTGGAGAGCGTCCTTAGGGACGTTCAGTAAGGCGAGGAATAGTCCTAATGATGTACGTAATTATATGACAGGAGAGCGTCCTTAGGGAGGTTCAGTAAGGCGAGGATTAGTCCGAATGATGTACGTAATTATATGACAGGAGAGCGTCCTTAGGGACGTTCAGTAAGGCGAGGAATAGTCCTAATTATGAACGTAATTATATGACAGGAGAGCGTCCTTACGGACGTTCAGTAAGGCGAGGAATAGTCCTAATGATATACGTAATTATATGACAGGAGAGCGTCCTTAGGGACGTTCAATAAGGCGAGGAATAGTCCGAATGATGTACGTAATTATATGACAGGAGAGCGTCCTTAGGGACGTTCAGTAAGGCGAGGAATAGTCCTAATTATGAACGTAATTATCTGAAAGACAGAGTCCTTTGGGGCGTTCAGTAAGGCGAGGAATAGTCCTAAGAATGTACGTAATTATATGACTGGAGAGCGTCCTTAGGGACGTACGATAGGCCGAGGAATAGTCCTAAATGATGAACGTAATTGTATGACAGGAGAGTGTCCTTAGGGACGTTCAGTAAGGCGAGGAATAGTCCAAAGGGATGTACGTAATTTTCTCTCATTTCTAAGTGTGTAATACTGGCCTGTCTAGGGCAATACACCTGTTATCGCTGTGGTTGTATTACACATCTACCCATGCAATACAGTCACGGCGTGACGTCACAATGGCGCAACAATGACGTGATGTCACGATTTCGGTAAAATCTGAAGCCGAAAAGAGAAAAATAGCGACGTGATGAAATTAAAACCTTCCAGGATATTTTAACCGTGTACATAAGAAAGCTGAGATTATTTTTTCTGCGCAAACGATGTTTGCAAATTTGGGGTATGCTTAATCTCGCTGTATATTTTTTTTGTTCATCAAAAAAGCTCAAGGGAAAAGCTGATATTTTCAAAATGGTGGCCAGTCAAAATTATTTTCATAGTATTTGAGCTGATTCAGGAAGTTGAAATGAGAGAAAAGTACTCTTCCATGGCCAGGGGTGTAAGATAGGGACATTCCAACCTCGGGATTTTCAAATTTGACAAAACCCTCGGCTAGCCTCGTGTTTTACCTTTGAAAACCCCTCTGGTGGAATTTCCCTATCTTACACCCCTGGTCATGAAAGAGTTTTATGATATGATGAGAATGTCCTTAGGGACGCTTTAGCCAGCAATCTTCATGTGTCGCAAAAACATTATTAAATTCCTGTGCTAAGTACATTTAAAATCTGTTCCCAGTTAAGTGTGTTGCTATTTACAGTCATATCATGGAGTTCATTTTCGGATTCAATTACATTCCTCGATATGAAATCGATACCTCATTGAAGAGATATGCAAAAGTTGCACTTTTCAGTCTCGGATCATCGACTCGGTAGTAAAAATAATAAAAGCTCATCGTCGAAAGCGGCGCTTGTTTGAAATGATAAAAACGTCTAAAATGCATTTGTACCGACATGACGATCTATAACGGGACTGGGAGAGCTACAATATGGGGTCTAGAACATTACCTTAAATCATATATATGTAATATACACGTATAAAGACCATTCAGTAAGTTCCTTGACGGGTGTCCAGAATTGCATTTATGATATAACAGCTTGACCTTTCTGTTAAAGTCTTTCAAAGTAACTTCAATCCATCCTCGTAAGGACAGCTGCCCTGCAGGTAGGACGTAAGAATTGTGCCTGCTGCCCCCATGGCATGATCGTAGGAGGCGACTAAACTTGGGATCTTATCTTTTCTATCTTTCTAAACAACGTTCTCCTTCATAATGTCTCCCTTCACACAACCTCACTTTTGGCCTTTAGTTGAGCGTTCGCCCCTGTGAGGAAGGCTACGGGCTCTGTCCTCAGGCCGAGACATACCAGAGTAAATAACATAAATGGTAGTTATTACTTCATGCTTGACGCTCAGCAGTATGGGAGTGGAACAGCTGGTTCACCCTTTGTCAGGATAAAGTGACCGTGTAGGGTGTTCTGCTGGGTCTTCGGCAGTATAGTTCAGTGTGGTAGCACTGTAAATATTAGGCTTACATGAACATACCGCAGCCTCCCAAACAACACACACCCTCATCGCATACACCGCGAGACCGTGCTTAAATGGCACTAGTTGCTAATAATAGGACGTAAAAACAACCAAACGAAATCGTCAGAATAATCAGACTATCGGGTCGGCCCTGACGTAAACACTGTTACATATAGTGACCGACAAGACACCGAAAAAATGAGCTACCAAGAACACTCTTAGAGGCATGTCGTTTCATAGAGAGAATTTCCTTAAATAAAGAAATCAGGAAAAAATTCACGGGACTTCGAACAGATGAACTGGATGGGACGTCAATCTGTGCTAATTGCTCTTGGATCAAAATATCTTTGCGAGACGATACATTGCCGTAAATCAGCATGATGTTATTCCCTCATCTATTTGGACGTTCTTTCACTTAAATCATTTGACTTGCTTAAATATTTTGCCTTTGTAGCAGTGATACTTACATCTTATTTGCCTTGAATCTGAAAAAAAACGCTACATAATTTATAGCTGGCCATATCTATCGGGCACAAGGCTTCTCTGTTGTGAGAATGTGGTGTGTAAGGCCTTCTGAAATGCCAACCATATGAGATATCTCAGAATAGTACAAAGACCATCATCACATTGTTGCTTTCATTTCAGTAATGTTTTCTCAGATGCTACAACAACTGGTTTGTCTTGGAGGGAGTACCCTGTATGTCAATTTTGCAATTCTTGAACTTGTTCAGACGTCTGAAAACAGTTCCCAATATGTCGGCGGATGTTTCCTCTCTTTTGTACAAGTCTGTACGTGTCTGTAATCGCGGTACATGTAAAACTTTGGTAGGGGAGCGTATTTCAGATTTAGTTCAACCTTAATTTTATTATTGACAAGTAGCACCAGTTCACATCACAATTAGTAACTTGTTCAATTATTGTGGGTGATGCTGATTATATGCACGTGCGTTGTATTTTCAGATGTTTTTGCATGAGCTGTGTGGCGACACATTTCCTTTTATCAACTCTCGAACACGTTTGATCATCGAATTATTTTTATTTTCGAACAGACGTAACTGGTTTTGTTCCAGCTCAAATTATAATCCTTTTATGCGCAGATCCAGATCAAATGAAGCAAGAGTAGTTTGCGATCCTAATGGTCGCTCCGATATACTCTCCCATATTTATATAGGATCTGACAACTTCCCATAAAGGGTCATATTCTTGTGAACCTTTCTTTTATCCAATCAAATCACCGCTTACTGATGTAGAAAATAAACGCTGATAGGCGAATAAAAACTTGCATATAGATAATACACGGTCAGTATCTTACAATAAAAGGTTTCCTTTTGGCAGAAAAGAAAAGATGGCGAGTACCTCGTTTCATCCCTAGCCAAAAATAAACCTTGCATTGTAAGAGACTGACCATGTATTCTGTTTATCCGGCAACCATTGAACACAGATATTTACATTAAACAGAGCAAAACACCATTTGTTTACCTTTTATTGCACTGGAGCCACGCGCCGGCTTTGTCGCGTAGGAAAATATCCATTCAGGATTATTTACTTCTTTCAGAAGGTCAAGGCGCAATACAATATAGTTCGGTTCTTTTTAAGACTATCGAGAGTGACTTCATGCATATGTTTATAGCCGATATATGTGATAGTAGTAGTAATGAGGCTGACTAAAATACAAAAAAATGTATCATGTTTGGCATGAAAACATTCTTTGTATTACATTTATTTCAAAATCAGGCCTGACCACATTACGGTAACTGATCAATGTAAACACTCGCTGCAAAAATCACAGGCTTTCTTAAGTCTAGATGTTATCTGCGGTTCGATTAGATGATACCCCCATTACAGCTGATTATTTCATATTTCATGTCAGATTTGATGGGCTATAGCTTACCGATACAATTAAAATCTTTGAATGTCCCCTCACTTTCCCTCTCTGCACACCCAGAATCCGTCAGAGTGTAACGTCAGTACCTGAATGGTGAACGAGGACATTAGGTTGATTCTTTGACGTGCATAAAATGAATCTCGCGATCGCGTAACGGTAAAATGAACTGGCTTTGAAATCGAGCGTCGTTCCTCTGTATTCAGTAATGGAAAAGTATCACACAGGTGATTGGTCAGGTTTACAGGTTTAGTTTCTACCATAGACCAAACAAAAAGCTAGTAGTGTGGTACCTACTAGCTATGAAATACCCCGGGAGGGAAAAAAGTGCACGTGAGCGTAACGGTTAACCCATGAGGCATATAGCGTAACAGTTAACCCCTGGGGTATCGAGCGTAACGGTTAACCTCTGGGGTATCGAGCGTAACGGTTAACCCCTGGGGTATCGAGCGTAACGGTTAACCTCTGGGGTATCGAGCGTAACGGTTAACCTCTGGGGTATCGAGTATGCTAATATTGATGTAAAATTGTTTGAATTGATTTTAAATATCATTTCTAGGTATACGGCTGGGTTTCCTTGGTGGTTGTGGCGGTGTCCATCTTCAGCTTCATGGCCGAAACCCATCCCACCTTCAGCTACACACAGCACAGGGACATTCAAACATCATCATCCAACGGCACGACATACGCAAATTACTCTGACGTCAAAAGTAGTGTGGTTCCGGTAAATGTGAGCACAAGTACTGGTGACGTAAAGACACGATCTGTAACCCACCCAGTACTGGCCATAATAGACCTTATTTGTCTGGCGTTCTTCACCGTTGAGTTTATATGTCGTCTCGGCCTTTCCAGGCAGAAGATACAGTACCTAACATCATTGATGGGGGTCATCGATTTACTGGCACTCGTCCCAGACTACATCGAACTCATCGTCTACAACGCCAACCCAGAACTTCAGTTTGATGGGTCTGTGGACTTCATTTCTGTTCTCAGAATTACCAGGTAAGTAACAATAAGGACGAGGGGAAGTTTACTGTAAATAGCAGTTATGAACACGTTGAAGCACATCTATCTCAACGTCACCGTGCAACAAGGGGAGGTAACTGGATGATTGTACTAACGGGAAGTAACTCTTTCTCTGCATCATCATTAAACTAGGAGAGATAACTTAATGAATAATTGGAATAACGGGAGATAACTCTGTATGAACATCACCATTAACTAGATGAGGTAACTTATTGGATAATTTATAATAAAGGTACATAGATTTCTTTCACCATTACGATTTAGAAAGGGGGATAACTAACTGACAGTCTCTACATCACCATTCAACTTACTTGATAATTGTTAAGATAATTTTGTCTCCTCCGCATCACAACGTATTAGTGCTAGCATTGTAATGGAAGGCGGTACCTCTCTGTGGACGGAAGCCATTCCTTCATTACCACAAAGTTACAAGGGTAGACAACTAACTTAACCAAAAAACGTGTAAAATAACTGTAAGAGGAGTAACCTGCTTGATAATGTCAACTTGTCTGTATCGAGCAAATTATAGGGTCCCGCCGCATAGTGGCTGAAACCCTATAGTGATCGCTCCGTCTGTGTGTTCGTTCGTCCGAAACGGAATCGTTTCGCTCCAAAACTTTGTTACCTGTTATAGTATAGAGAGGACACCTTACATGGTATTTTATCAGCATTAAAATATTTGTCCTATACTTAATTCAATTTTGTCGTCCAAAGGTCAAGGTTTCAAACTTTGGGTTTATCATCGGACTTCTTTATTGTGGAACATTCGTTTCTGCTCCATGACTTTATAACATGTTATAGCAGACCTATGTAACTTTGCATGATTGTCAACCACCATTACATGATGTGCGTGATTGTCAACCACCATTACACGATGTGCGTGATTGTCAACCACCATTACATGATGTGCGTGATTGTCAACCACCATTACACGATGTGCGTGATTGTCAACCACCATTACATGATGAGCTTGATTGTCAACCACCATTACACCATGTGCGTGATTGTCAACCACCATTACACCATGTGCGTGATTGTCAACCACCATTACATGATGTGCATGATTGTCAACCACCATTACATGATGTGCGTGATTGTCAACCACCATTACACGATGTGCGTGATTGTCAACCACCATTACACCATGTGCGTGATTGTCAACCACCATTACATGATGAGCTTGATTGTCAACCACCATTACATGATGTGCGTGATTGTCAACCACCATTACATGATGTGCGTGATTGTCAACCACCATTTCATGATGTGCGTGATTACATGATATGCACTATCATTAGGTCATTGGCTGGTTGTGACTTTCAACCATGGAGCAAAAGTAAAAAAAAAAGACTTATTGTTTCAAACCGTCAAAGGTGTACGCCAAGGTGATGCCAACGGTTCTTCACTATGTCTAATTACAAGAACGGTCCAAACCACAAACATGAGATCAAAGGTCGAGCTCATACTTTGCACCTGTTAACCGTTAAAATTTTATTATGAAGCAAAGTTGATAGTGATCACACAAGGTGTCAACTGACCAAACATCAAGGTCATCGAATTAAGGATCAATTAAAATGTGTATCTCTTAACTGCTAAATTAACATAAAAAGGTCCTTCCTGAAACCTTGTATGCAACCAATTGGTAACTTATTTATAATAATGACTACTGATGTGGCCTTATTATGTTTACTATTGAGAGCAACATATCTACCCGGTGTTAACTTGGATTCGCATATTCTTCACAACAGTTGTCCCTATTACAACTCTCAGTGATTGTTTTGGTACTCCAATAGATTCCTATACATATTGATTTCCTCTCCATATCATCTGTTTTTTTCGAGTTACCATTGTGCATTTGGAATATTTCATTATCAATTTTGCCAGTTCATTTCTGAACGGATGTTTCTCAATCTCCACTCATTAGTAAAATATAAAGGTATGTGTACTTCAAAAGCGTTGATGTTTACTGATGTACCAAAGTCAAGGTCATTGTTGTTATTTACAGAAAATCGTTGTCATTTCTGAAATCATAGCATTTTTAATTTGTTTGACTTTCCGGTGTCGTTAATGGAGGTGATTCTTTTCCAGGGTGCTGAGGATATTCCGTCTGATCCGGCACGTGCCAGGGCTCTGGATTCTGATCTACACGCTACGTGCGTCCTTCAAGGAGCTGTTATTGATGTCGGCCTTTCTCCTGGTAGGCATGCTCGTCTTCTCCTCCCTTATATACTACGTGGACGATCCAGAGACCTTCACCTCAATACCGCACGGGTTTTGGTGGGCCATCATCACCATGACGACCGTGGGATACGGAGACATGTACCCGAAAACTAACCTGGGCTATCTCGTGGGGTCGTTCTGTGCCTTGTCGGGACTTTTAATGATTGGGTTTTCCGTGCCGGTTCTTGTCAACAACTTTATCATGTACTATAAACACGTTCAGTTCGCGTTGGAGGAGGAACACAACAAGAAGATTCGGGCCAGGGACGTAAAGGAGGCTCGCGGGGGGCTGTTTGATATGATGACTAAAGGATCATCCGGAAGTAAGGAATGCTCTCCCGAAGCTGTTCCACTGAATAGGTTATCACCAAACGGTAATCACCAAGGGGATGTGTAACCGATAGTCTCTGTAAATTAAAGGGCGGATCTATTATCTAGAGACGCGAACAAAAACTGTTATTTTTTCTGATTCGTCAGAACTTGGAAAGGGACTTACTAAATCATTATTGTTACGTTGTTGGTAAACACATGTAGGTAAAACTTACATGTTCACTGTTTAGTGTTTAGTTACTTGTGTGTTATGTTTGGTAATATGACATATTAAGTTTTAATCACGATACCATTATACTGTACATATATTGTTTTACGATGTACACATACAACACGTACAGAGGCTATACAGCGTCCTACTGTGACGTGTACACTTTAGCGCTCATATTTCAGCACCGTTGTTATACGGAGTTTCTTCGAGAGATTGTCTACATGTAACTTTTACTTACATGCCATTCTCGATTTTCGGGGGCTACGCTCACCTTCGCTCTCTACACTCCTCGATACTCAGGTGTGGCGCTCACCTTCGCTCTCTACACTCCTCGATACTCAGGTGTGACGCTCACCTTCGCTCTCTACACTCCTCGATATCCAGGTGTGACGCTCACCTTCGCTCTCTACACTCCTCGATATCCAGGTGTGACGCTCACCTTCGCTCTCTACACTCCTCGATATCCAGGTGTGACGCTCACCTTCGCTCTCTACACTCCTCGATATCCAGGTGTGACGCTCACCTTCGCTCTCTACACTCCTCGATATCCAGGTGTGACGCTCACCTTCGCTCTCTACACTCCTCGATATCCAGGTGTGACGCTCACCTTCGCTCTCTACACTCCTCGATATTCAGGTGTGACGCTCACCTTCGCTCTCTACACTCCTCGATATCCAGGTGTGACGCTCACCTTCGCTCTCTACACTCCTCGATATCCAGGTGTGACGCTCACCTTCGCTCTCTACACTCCTCGATATCCAGGTGTGACGCTCACCTTCGCTCTCTACACTCCTCGATATCCAGGTGTGACGCTCACCTTCGCTCTCTACACTCCTCGATACTCAGGTGTGGCGCTCACCTTCGCTCTCTACACTCCTCGATATCCAGGTGTGACGCTCACCTTCGCTCTCTACACTCCTCGATATTCAGGTGTGACGCTCACCTTCGCTCTCTACACTCCTCGATATCCAGGTGTGACGCTCACCTTCGCTCTCTACACTCCTCGATATCCAGGTGTGACGCTCACCTTCGCTCTCTACACTCCTCGATATCCAGGTGTGACGCTCACCTTCGCTCTCTACACTCCTCGATATCCAGGTGTGACGCTCACCTTCGCTCTCTACACTCCTCGATATCCAGGTGTGACGCTCACCTTCGCTCTCTACACTCCTCGATATCCAGGTGTGACGCTCACCTTCGCTCTCTACACTCCTCGATATCCAGGTGTGACGCTCACCTTCGCTCTCTACACTCCTCGATATCCAGGTGTGACGCTCACCTTCGCTCTCTACACTCCTCGATATCCAGGTGTGACGCTCACCTTCGCTCTCTACACTCCTCGATATCCAGGTGTGACGCTCACCTTCGCTCTCTACACTCCTCGATATCCAGGTGTGACGCTCACCTTCGCTCTCTACACTCCTCGATATCCAGGTGTGACGCTCACCTTCGCTCTCTACACTCCTCGATATCCAGGTGTGACGCTCACCTTCGCTCTCTACACTCCTCGATATCCAGGTGTGACGCTCACCTTCGCTCTCTACACTCCTCGATATCCAGGTGTGACGCTCACCTTCGCTCTCTACACTCCTCGATATCCAGGTGTGACGCTCACCTTCGCTCTCTACACTCCTCGATATCCAGGTGTGACGCTCACCTTCGCTCTCTACACTCCTCGATATCCAGGTGTGACGCTCACCTTCGCTCTCTACACTCCTCGATATCCAGGTGTGACGCTCACCTTCGCTCTCTACACTCCTCGATACTCAGGTGTGACGCTCACCTTCGTTCTTTACACCCCTAGAATCATACTCGATATCCTGGGGTTACGCTTGCAGATTTAACTTCGGTATCTAGTATCATCATTATCCCTCCATTCAGTTTAAAATGGCAAATCTACTCAGGACTGACGATGAACGCCGAAATGACAGCACCGGCTGAGACAAACGAGAACAACTTGATTGTGATAAAGCGGGATATAGGAATTTTGGTCTATTATCTTTTATCTTTATCTATATATCTTTTCACCCTCTTTTCACCCGAAATCGGTTTCCATTACTTTTTGGAGTGGTATAATACAAAAAGAATTTATTCGGCAGTCAAAAAAGAGTCTCACTTCATTTACAAATCAAACTTTAAAACCTTTCGGTTTGAATCTTTTATTATATATCCCTTGGTGTGAAAGAGTCTTATACTATTACAGTAAGGAGAGTGAACGTTCCCATGTACTCAGTACGACAAAGAATAAGGGGTGGTATAGCGGGTCGAGGAGGCTTTACCGATAACCTGCTGTCAGTTCAACATTAATTAACATCGGGTTCTGCCAATGATGGCCTTCTAGCGAAGTGACATTTTGTTATATATGTACTATTACATTGATATTTTAAGTCAGCTAATGCATCTCAATTCTAGGTACAATCATTCATAGATTACTTTCATTGTATATCTACAATTTTAAGTTGCGTTTCGTTTTAGCATAAAGTTAATATTGATAAGATACTTCCTGCTCTACTATCATTTATATTTACACGTTGACTGAGGTAGCATGAGAAAGAACATGTGTACAATTATGTATAATATATCATGTATATATAACTGATGTTGGTGAAGTGTTGGTAAGATGGTGGCGGTCACTCTCTCGTACGATTGAGATACCGGTGACATAATCGTCAATAGATACCACTGAAAAGATAACGATTATGGCTTTTGTTATTTTTCTATATACGAGAAAATTAATCTTCGTAGGTCACACGTCACGTAGATATGTTAGTCACACGTCACGTAGATATGTCGGTCACACGTCACGTAGATATGTCTGTAACACATCACGTAGATGTGTATGTTACACGTCACGTAGATATGTCGGTCACACGTCACGTAGATATGTCAGTCACAAGTCACGTAGATATGTCGGTCACACGTTCGTAGATATGTCAGTCACACGTCACATAGATATGTCAGTCACACGTCACGTAGATATGTCAGTAACACGTCACGTAGATATGTCGGTCAAACGTCCCGTAGATATGTCAGTAACACGTCACGTAGATTTGTCTGTTACACGTCACGTAGATATTTTGGTAACACGACACGTAGATATGTCAGCCACACGTCACGTAGATATGTCAGTCACACGTCACGTAGATATGCCAGTCACACGTCATGTAGATATGTTGGTCACACGTAGATTTGTCAGTCTCAAGTCACGTAGATATGTCAGTCACACGTCACGTACATATGACGGTCACACGTCACGTAGATATGTCAGTCACACGTAAAGTAGATATATCAGTCACACGTCACGTAGATATGCCAGTCACACGTCACGTAGATATGTCGGTCACACGTCACGTAGATATGTCAGTCACACGTAAAGTAGATATGTCAGTCACACTTCACGTATATATGTCAGTCACACGTCACGTATATATTTCAGTCACACGTCACGTAGATATGTCAGTCATACGTCACGTAGATATGTCAGTCACACGTCACGTAGATATGTCAGTCACACGTCACGTAGATATGTCGGTCAAACGTCACGTAGATATGTCAGTCACACATCACGTAGATATGTCAGTCACACGTCACGTAGATATGTCGGTCACACATCACGAAGATATGTCAGTCACGTGTCACGTAGATGTGTCAGTCACCCGTCACGTAGATATGTCGGTCACACGTCACGTAGATATGTCAGTAACACGTCACGTAGATATGTCAGTCACACGTCACGTAGATATGTCAGTCACACGTCACGTAGATATGTCGGTCACACATCACGAAGATATGTCAGTCACGTGTCACGTAGATGTGTCAGTCACCCGTCACGTAGATATGTCGGTCACACGTCACGTAGATATGTCAGTAACACGTCACGTAGATATGTCAGTCACACGTCACGTAGATATGTCGGTCACACGTCACGTAGATATGACAGTCACACGTCACTTAGATATATCAGTCACACGACACGTAGATATGTCAGTCACACGTCACGTAGATATGTCAGTCACACGTCACGTTGATATGTCGGTCACACGTCACGTAGATATGTCGGTCACACGTCACGTAGATATGTCGGTCACACGTCAAGTAGATATGACAGTCACACGTCACGTAGATATGTCGGTCACACGTCACGTAGATCTGTCAGTCACACGTCCGTAGATATGTGGGTTACACGTCACGAAAATATGTCAGTCACACGTCACGTAGATATTATAGTCACACGTCACGTAGATATGTCAGTAACACGTCACGTAGATATGTCAGTCATACGTCACGTAGATATGTCAGTAGCACGTAGATATTTTGGTAACACGACACGTAGATATGGGAACTGATCAAACGAGTTCAATAATTTAAACAGTTAGGCAAGTAACTTATTAAACTATCTTACGAGTTTGATGCATTCATTATTACATTGATACGAGTGGAAGGCAAACTTCTACACTTGACGGTACGATTTTTACTACTTAGACAATCATGTGACGTCATAATGACGTAATTATGTATGACATCACAATAGTAGTATTATACATGTATGATACCATAATTATGGCATGGCCGTATGACACAGTAAAACGGGTCAGTTATGTGATTAAATACATCGACAGGAACACAGCCTCGAAGCAGAGAAGTCATTCATCTCTACCAGGCATTGCGCTCATGGAAAACTGCGCTTAATCTGACGAGGATCTTCATGAAACGAAGAATCAGCGCCTTACTCTGACCCACAAAGTGTGTACCCTTTCACACACTCTAGTCGACATGCACACAAAGTAATGTACTGAAACATATTGTAATACACAGTCTAAAGTTCCCTGTTACTAGAAGACGCGAATTGTGATAGGTTTTCATGAATTTATCAGACCATGTCCTTACTAGCGCTTTGTGGAATACATCCATCCATATATAACATAATAACATTAAACTTTACAGAAGTACGTCATGACGAAGACGTGTGTGAAACATTCATATCATTTCCAGCAATAGGTAAATGACTCTTTATATCATCATTATCAAATAAATTTTATATCATTTTTGACATGCAACACTTTTTGAGACTGTCAGGGTCTGATCACGGTGATATTTTCCAGGCAGTCGAGTACATTAGTGTAGTCGCGAGTGTCTACGTATGTTTGCTGATATTCTTACATGGTTTTTACAGTTTATCATATTTCGTTTTTGGCCGCCATTGGTGCCAACATTTCGTGTTTGTTTGTTAACGTAAACAGGCCTTTTGGAACCTTTGACCTGTGTACATTTACTCTTACGTCATTGTTGATTCATTTTTGGAGTGTAAAAAAAACCCCAGAGAATACCAAAGCGTCAACAAAACCATTATCCGAACTCAAAATCGATTAAACTAGGGGCAAAATAGGAACAAAAGAAAGATTTACATGGAGACTTTCGTAAAAGCGCAAGAGAATAAGACCAGGTGTTCCGAAAGAGTAAGCGTCTTTTGCTTCATCGACGACTTCCCGCCATGTAAATCTTGGTCACATCCAAGTAAGCATCAATCCTCAAAATGAGAACCGAGTCACCATTGTCATCACAAAAAGTAAACACACTAACAAGCAAACTCAAAAACGTCCATCTTCATATCACACAAAGATACAGAATATTCCTCGATGAGATCAAGATAGCGACTATAAAACTTGCCCATAGTCTTCATCAACATGCAACTCTCGAATCCCATGTTTTCTACGTATACATGGGTAAAAAACGACAGTAAAAATAAATATATATTGATAATATTAACCGAATGCTTCAGGTTTTCATCCCCAACATAAAACTACGGGAGCTTTTCATGAAAGGTCCAAAATATCACGAGACTCCAACCGTCAAATGGAATGTGAATTTCAAGATTCTTATGGACTCTGTGAAAGATTACGCCAGACAATGGACTAAACGTGAACATGCTGAATTGGATTCACTTTCAGAGTGGATTAAATCTATCAGGTCCTCAATTCAGAAAAGAATTTATAAGCAATTTGCGATACCAAAAGAAAAGTAAGTCGATCTTTCTTGACACAGATGTTGGAACAACACTCAACAACCTTCATGACACGAATGTGGTTGTTTCTGCAGATAATGCATCTAATAACCTGATCATTGTTTGCAAACACTATTAAATGTACATTCATTGTTTGCAAAAAGAACTGGACCTGCTTGATAACTAATGTAACCCAACTTACACATTGACCGGATTTTCGAAGGATGGAATGTTTTCTAACCATACATCAGTATTACAATCATTCAAAAGACCGGTTAATGAAAAAGACGCTGACCTACCTCGTCTAAATATGTTGGATACCTAAACTGCATAAGGATGTTTATAAGCAACGTTTTATCGCTGGCTCGTCTCATTGCTCAACCAAGGCATTATCAAAACTTCTTACTACCATTCTTAGTACCGTTAAATCGGGACATAAGTCTAATTGTGACACTGTATACTCAAGGAGTGGCATTAACGAAATATGGATTTTGAAAAACCCAAAAGATCTTCTGATCAGTCTTTGAGCACCCCCTTCTCAAAAATGTTTCGTCTATCAAAACATTTGAATTTTCCACCCTGAACACCACCATACCACATACCAAACTGAATGACCTCTAAGTGCCAATAGCTGATATTCCCGATGCTGACGATCAATTTTTCGGATTTTGGAGAAAAAAAAATGAAAAAAATTATAAAAATAATGTTTTTCCTCTCTCGAAGTAAAGCAGACAACATTATCGAGAGTGAGAATTTAAATATCACGTGATTTTGCGGTTAATAAAATAAAACCCCGAAATAAACTCAATGTTCGATAAGCGGAATACAACCAAGTTCTGTTTCATTTCGTTCCATTTAAAAAGCCCCTGTACAATTTTTTATCAACCGAGGAAGCTCTATATATTAAAAAAAAATAAGCCGGAGAAGTGCTTCAGCTACATGGACTTAAACATAAACCATGAGTAGACACTGTTTTCATGAACTGTCAATCACTGAAGTATTTTTTTCAAGCTCATTCCCCTAAAACCAAGGGCGGAATCTGCATCAAAGAATTAGTATTTCGGAAATAAGAGGTCGCAGTCGGCAAAATCATATCTGATAACAAAAAGGCCGACCAGTGGCCTCTTACGTTATAGGAGTATGTATAAGGACGACCAGTGGCCTCTTATGTTATAGGAGTATGTATTAGGCCGACCAGTGGCCTCTTATGTTATAGGGGTATGTATAAGGCCGACCAGTGGCCTCTTATGTTATAGGGGTATGTATAAGGCCGACCAGTGGCCTCTTATGTTATAGGGGTATGTATTAGGCCGACCAGCGGCCTCTTATGTTATAGGAGTATGTATTAGGCCGACCAGCGGCCTCTTATGTTATAGGAGTATGTATTAGGCCGACCAGCGGCCTCTTATGTTATAGGAGTATGTATTAGGCCGACCAGTGGCCTCTTATGTTATAGGGGTATGTATAAGGACGACCAGTGGCCTCTTATGTTATAGGGGTATGTATAAGGCCGACCAGTGGCCTCTTATGTTATAGGGGTATATATAAGGACGACCAGTGGCCTCTTATGTTATAGGGGTATGTATAAGGCCGACCAGTGGCCTCTTATGTTATAGGGGTATATATAAGGACGACCAGTGGCCTCTTATGTTATAGGGGTATGTATAAGGCCGACCAGTGGCCTCTTATGTTATAGGAGTATGTATAGGGCCGACCAGTGGCCTCTTATGTTATAGGGGTATGTATAAGGCCGACCAGTGGCCTCTTATGTTATAGGGGTATGTATAAGGCCGACCAGTGGCCTCTTATGTTATAGGGGTATATATAAGGACGACCAGCGGCCTCTTATGTTATAGGGGTATATATAAGGACGACCAGCGGCCTCTTATGTTATAGGGGTATATATAAGGACGACCAGTGGCCTCTTATGTTATAGGGGTATATATAAGGACGACCAGTGGCCTCTTATGTTATAGGAGTATGTATAAGGACGACCAGCGGCCTCTTATGTTATAGGAGTATGTATAAGGACGACCAGCGGCCTCTTATGTTATAGGAGTATGTATAAGGACGACCAGCGGCCTCTTATGTTATAGGAGTATGTATAAGGACGACCAGCGGCCTCTTATGTTATAGGGGTATGTATTAGGCCGACCAGTGGCCTCTTATGTTATAGGAGTATGTATAAGGACGACCAGCGGCCTCTTATGTTATAGGAGTATGTATAAGGCTGACCAGTGGCCTCTTATGTTATATGAGAATTGCCCACACCAGACATCTATCTGTTAAATGTCTAAGTCTGGTGTTAGGGCCAGAGGAAACTCGGGCTACTATCAGGCGTTTGTATAATATTCAAGATTTTCGGGAGCGGGAGGGAAAAATGACATAGGTAAAAGGTCAGTCACAGAATTGTGGCAGCAACAGATCCAAAAATAAGTCTACATTTTTAACATTACAAACAAAAGTTACATAACCTTATAATTAGTACCAAACTGATCAAGGTCAGCCCAGATATCGACAAACGGACATTTACTTGACCGTCCAAGGAAATCTTTGTTCCACACTGGTCAATTAAAATCTCTACTTGGGACCCATACAAACATATTTCTTAACGGACAATTCTTTCCTTGATTTAAACATATTTTATTGCAAAAATCAACAAAACGGATTGGGCACAAGTTATTACAACATTACAAAGGCCCTTTACCGAGTAGCAATTCAAATAACATAAATAAATAAATAAACAAAATTTGAATAACGTGAATAGTTTTGAATATGATAAATTAAATCTTTTTGGTTATTCACATAGAAGTTTGAAGCGGTAGTCAAATATTAATATAATAATATCATGATTGCAGCGTTTGGATGGCCAAGACAGGTCATATGAAAATGTCTTCTTTTCTTAAAATAAAATGAAAAAAATAATGAAAACTCTATTATGACAATGAGTTTTTATCGTTTTTTTTTTTCTAATTGATGGTAATACTATGTAAGATAAAACGACATCACTACCCTCGCACACCCGCGTGGCTTCACGAAGAGACCAGTTGAAGGACTGTTCTCCGTGTAGTGAGAGTGTCTTTGATCTATAGCCCATGTCGGGGGTCCCTCGCCAACTTTACGTCACGTATTTTACCTGTGATAAGTGTTACCTGTATCACGCATGTACAATCCCTCTGTTCCTCTAACTCATCATATCGTAACCTTTGACCCCAGACTGCAGCAGCATCCCGAGGCGCGGGCGGCCGTCCCTACACCGAGTGACGTCACCAAGAATTACTGACTGCCATATAGCAGCCAATCAGATGACAGCGCGCTAGATGACCAGAGGCGATTCACGTCCGTCACGAAGGCCTGGTCGCCATTGTTTTAACTAGAAGAAGTTTGTTTGTGAGAATTTCGCGTCCACATTTGATTCTAACGGACACTTTACCACTATGGCCACTGCGGGTAAGTACCACACATTTACTTTGTTGGTATTTTAGTCTAGTGGTCAGTCCAGGAATACGTTTCGTATTTAGCACCGTACTGCGACGGAATGTTGTTCCATTTTCATAAAGATTGACCAGTGGTCAAAGAACTGGCCATAACGTCATACAAAAAGATAAGCCGACACTCACTCGTGATCAATTCTATATCGTTGAATAATGGTTCGTTATGTAGATGTTAATTGTAAATTAGAAACGAAATACACACGTCTCAGCTTCATGAAATAACACATAGAAGGTCTAAATATTCTCTTTGAAGCCAGACGATACTTTCACGACAACTTACTTGAACAGTGAGACAATTCTTCAACATAAAAAAATAACTTGATAGAGTAAGTTTGATTTTACTCTCAGTAGTAGCTAAATGGCTGATTGTTCTATTCACCCGGAGTTATGTGACAAAATACCAAGGTTGTTGTTTAAGAATGAAGAACTTTACAAAAGTTTATACCGATCTGACCGATCACGTGATCTTACAGAGCAAAACTTTGGATCAGCAATATAAACTTAATTTGTGTGTTTAATTTTAAACTTCCCTTTCTGTGATGTCCTCTGCCGATTCAACTATCTTGAAATTATTTTCAGTAAATGTATAGAAAAAAAAACGAAAAACACTACAATTTCATTGTAGATGTCCTTAAACAATGAAGACCATACACATAATTGATGAATATATACCTGGTATCATTTATTAAGATAATAACTTTCAATATTACTAAACTGATTGTCAATGTGTGTCCCTTGACTTGTGTGAATCACGGCCGTTAAGCGTTGTTATGAGTCGGATTGTTCGTCACGCTGACCGCCCGCGGCTGTCAAGTTTTTGTCGCACCCAGATCTCTAGATATATATCTCCTTGTGATGAAATGTGAGGCGCCAGAGGGGAAATGACTGCCGTACAGACACCAATACATCTATAAATTGAATACGGAATCTTTGAACGGATCAAGTTGTAAACATCGTGTCTGATGTTAGCGACATCAGTCTAGAAATCAGCTGTTTTGTCAGGTTAAAAGGTAGAATTTACAAAAAACAAGATGGCGACCAAATTTCCCCTCTGATTTCGAAGCTGAGCTGATCAGAAGAAATTATAATTTCAACCATTCATATTGCTTTACAATTGTATTGAAAATACTTCAGTGGATGAAAAAAAAATATTTAAAATTTCGATTGATTTACACAATTAGAGGGAAAAACGACGGAGGGTATTTTCTGCACGTACACAAATGAAAATTACGGATATGTGTGAGAAAATACGCTTGAAACAAAAATACGTTTGCTATGTCTATAGAAATTTGGACCGAAATTAATTTAATGAACGTAATTGGACAGAACGGACGGACGGACGCACATATCAGTTAACAGCAGTAGGTTGGTTACGGTACTTCCGGTGTTGTAATATATTTCAAAAGATAAATTTTGCAACCCCCCCCCCCCCCTCCTACCCCCACGATATGACCCAAAATGCATTTAAAAACATAATTGGCAACTCCAATAAACAAACATAACAACAATAAACAAAAGTTTATGACCAAACTTCCCACACTCCTTTGATACCCTGGCACCTCGCGTGCTCCAACATAACTACGTTTTACTCTATGTGTTGTAAATCTCTCTCATCTCCACGTCTCCAATATATTAACATCTTTATGTTATTTTCATATCTCCAAACCCTTTACCATGGGCTTAACGGCGACAGATGGAGCTTGTTTTTTTTCGGAATAATAAATGTTCGAAATAACCTTTTAGAAATATCCAATGGTCACAGGAATGCATGGATTAGAAATATGCAATGTTCGAGAGAACATATCTGAAATATTCAATGTTCGAGAGAACCTATCTGAAATATTCAATGTTCGAGAGAACCTATCTGAAATATTCAATGATCGAGAGAACCTATCAGAAATATTCAATGTTCGAGAGAACCTATCAGAAATATTCAATGTTCGAGAGAACCTATCAGAAATATTCAATGTTCGAGAGAACCTATCAGAAATATTCAATGTTCGAGAGAACCTATCTGAAATATTCAATGATCGAGAGAACCTATCAGAAATATTCAATGATCGAGAGAACCTATCTGAAATATTCAATGTTCGAGAGAACATATCTGAAATATTCAATGTTCGAGAGAACCTATCAGAAATATTCAATGTTCGAGAGAACCTATCTGAAATATTCAATGTTCGAGAGAACATATCTGAAATATTCAATGTTCGAGAGAACATATCAGAAATATTCAATGATCGAGAGAACCTATCTGAAATATTCAATGTTCGAGAGAACATATCTGAAATATTCAATGTTCGAGAGAACCTAATCAGAAATATTCAATGTTCGAGAGAACATATCTGAAATATTCAATGTTCGAGAGAACATATCTGAAATATTCAATGATCAAGAAAACCTGTCAGAAATATTCAATGTTCGAGAGAATCTATCAGAAATATTCAATGATCGAGAGAACCTATCAGAAATATTCAATGATCGAGAGAACATATCTGAAATATTCAATGATCGAGAGAACCTATCAGAAATATTCAATGTTCGAGAGAACCTATCATAAATATTCAATGATCGAGAGAACCTATCAGATATATTCAATGTTCGAGAGAACATATCTGAAATATTCAATGTTCGAGAGAACATATCTGAAATATTCAATGTTCGAGAGAACCTATCAGATATATTCAATGTTCGAGAGAACCTATCTGAAATATTCAATGTTCGAGAGAACATATCAGAAATATTCAATGTTCGAGAGAACCTATCAGAAATATTCAATGATCGAGAGAACATATCTGAAATATTCAATGATCGAGAGAACATATCAGAAATATTCAATGTTCGAGAGAACCTATCAGAAATATTCAATTTTCGAGAGAACCTATCAGAAATATTCAATGATCGAGAGAACCTATCAGAAATATTCAATGTTCGAGAGAACCTATCAGGAATATTCAATGTTCGCGACCAATTTGAATCAATAAACTTTCGAGTTAAAAAAGAGATCTATCGGTCACATTGTCACTGGAACTTCATATCATCATAGCTGAAATTTTGTTTTCATTGGATAAAAAACCTTTGCATCACATTTGCCAATCAGGATAAAATGTATGTCTCACAGTTAGAACACGACCATATACATTGGACATGCGCAATGTTGATGATTGCCGTTTCTGCAAAGCGATGCCATCATGGTGTCGCTGTTTTGGTATCTAAAAGAGAAAAGTACGACCATAAGTAAACATAATGTCTATCCGCAGAGTTAGGATATCACAGTATGGAATAACAAAATATCGGAATGACTGAATCAGAAAGTCAATCCACCAAAGAATCTCCCTAGACTAAAGTTTAAAGGGTTTGAAATCGTCAAGGATAATGTCGGTCCTCTACTGTAAAAGACAGGCCTATATAATTATATCAATAGAGAAGAACTCATGGTTTTCATTAAAGGGCTGCATTTCGTATCCTGTACGAGTTTTAGCCATTGCTGTTTATTTTTGTTTTCATCTAAAATTAAATATTGATTAATGACATGTACACCTAACAAACAGCAGCCCTGGGGCGTTGAACTTATTGTACGATAATTTAGGTTATTGACGTCATTGTGAACAAATGTGAATTCGAACCAACCGCGTAGGAATCTGAGATTAAACATTCACTGATTGATATGCAAATATGTAGACACTGATTTTACTAAAAACCTCCTCATGATTTATATAGCGATGAGTATAGTATAACGGCGGGGAGGGGATTTCCGCAATGACACCACACAAAGTTATTGGCGCTAAATCTTCAAACGGACACTTTCCATAGTTAAGATTTTAACCTAAAACAAAGTGGCGTGTGCTGTAAATAAATAGGTTAATTTACAGGTCTGCTAACAAACACTTGATGAAAGGATTACATGGCGGTTAAAAATACCAGCAAATATAAATCACTGACGACCACCTGCGACAAATGGAAGAAATAAACATCGAAATGTACACGTACATTGTAAAGATTGAGAAGGATACTAATTTGTCATGTCCGACAGTTTAATTCAAAGACCATTTCACATAACAAATTGTATCATTAAAAAAAGCATTGGGATACATTGCAACAAATGTAGTTAACATACTTGTATTAAATTACGACCCCATACTAGGTTACATATATCCCACACCGCTACACGCCTTCCGTCGCATGTGTGCACGCGCTGCTAATATAGTGCTGATTTATGACAATACATTTTAAAGGGCAAGTGAAAAAAGCTACATTAGGACAGTATCAATGATAACTTTAAGTCTGGGTGCCCCCGTTTGAGAGCCCCACACCTGTCCCCCGGGGATACATATTAACGACATGTTTTGTTGCTCTGTTAGATTTGTCCGGAAGCTAACACATCTAACACGACGTCACGTGGTTAGCTAGAACTATTTACGTACAGGTATACAGGTGAACTTACATTGTCTTACCTGTGTTCTTTATACGACTTTCTCCCAGGTAAATACTTATACTGTACGTGTATACCTATACAGGTATGGGTAATGTTAGAAGTATTCTACGGAAATACCGCTTATACATACAGGACAATACAGCTGTTTTGGTCAGATGTATTCACATTATATCATACTAAAATACGCGTTACCAGTCCAATAGCACTTCATAGTATAGAATAGTAAAATTGATATAAACAGCAATAATAGGCGAGAACAAGAATGTACTTTAACAATAATTGAGATCATTGATAAATAAATATATAAGTTGATGAAGCATCCTTAATTTTTATCATATCCGGGTACTTGCTACTAGCGAGATTTTGTCTAATTCTCGTCATCTACATGGCAGCCCGTGGTTAACTTCTCGATGTTTTAGTTTAGTCTGTTTATCCCCAGGGCTCTATTTAGTTTAAACGGTTGAATCGGTTGGACCAAAACTGTTCGTCTGACAACGATTTCAGGCAGGCCTTGACAAAACATTGCAAGGCTTGTATGAGCAATTACAGACCCAAAAGGATTTATACCCGAAAATGTTACATTTAAAGATGGACGATCGGTTGGTACGCATAATCATGTCTCTTGACACCTTGCTGTTTTATTTCAAGATTCGATTGCACGTGAATTTATGTTCTGCAATTAAAAGTTGATTTTTGTAAAGGTTTATATAACATCTAGAGTATAGAACTTCAGCGTAATTCGAGGCCTTTTGTAGAATTAGAAATATATACAGTCTACACGACAATTACTCGATAACCATTGTTCCACAGACTATCATTATCACCTTATAACTGTACTCAAACACGTGCCAAATTTATATGACGCCGCCAACAATGTATGTGGGCGGGGCTATGCAAATCTTCCAGTTTGAAACACATTGTGTGACGTCACCAACAATAAACGTGGGCGGAGCTAACAACGATTTTTGCAAATTTCATGCTGTTACATTTATTGAATCATTCCCATGTTTATTAGTTTTGAAATGAAATATGTGTCCGAAGATGGGTCTATCATGAACAACGATACACGTGACGGTACTATGACCAACATGGACAGCTTACTCTTGCGCTATACGATACACATGACGATGCAGGTTGACAATGGACACGTGTTAAGGTCGCCGTTATGGACTTATTGAGAAATATTCTGTATCCTGAGGATGTGGATGAGTTGGAGTATTATAATTAGTAGAGTTGAGTACCACAAAATCAAAAGTACCACGTTATTTAGGCAAATACTGCGATACGTACCACGTAACACCTTGATTGAATGTTTGAGCTAGCTAAATATGTCTGACCGATTTTGTTCTGAAGCCAATCAACAAGAGGCCTGCCATATGTTTCTCTTTGGGTTATCCTCTAATATTGTTTGAGTGATGCTATATCTGTCTTAGTTGATTAGCAAACTTATAGGAAATTATAAGTAAAACATATTGAAATTCCAATTGATCTATGTAATAAATAGTTCATTGATAAGTTATATGAAAGTTCCCAAAAGACCTGTACAGGACTAATGTACCACGGTACATACCATCACAACTTTATACCACGGTATACCGGTACAGGACTAATGTACCACGGTACGTATCTCACAACTTTATACCACGGTATACCGGTACAGGACTATAGTGTACCACGGTACGTATCTCACAACTTTATACCACGGTATACCGGTACAGGACTAATGTACCACGGTACGTATCTCACAACTTTATACCACGGTATACCGGTACAGGACTATAGTGTACCACGGTACGTATCATCACAACTTTATACCGCGGTATACCGGTACAGGACTAATGTACCACGGTACATACCATCACAACTTTATACCACGGTATACCGGTACAGGACTAATGTACCACGGTACGTATCTCACAACTTTATACCACGGTATACCGGTACAGGACTATAATGTACCACGGTACGTATCTCACAACTTTATACCACGGTATATCGGTACAGGACTATAACGTACCACGGTACGTACCATCACAACTTTATACCACGGTATACCGATATACCGGTACAATCTCCCAGCCCTAATCATTAGTATGCCTACTCATTGTGAT
The DNA here is from genome assembly GCA_947623455.1 of Mimachlamys varia. NCBI lineage: Eukaryota > Metazoa > Mollusca > Bivalvia > Pectinida > Pectinidae > Mimachlamys > Mimachlamys varia. Next base: position 37,766,408 of record OX392544.1, on the reverse strand, counting down.
TGAGAATGATGTCTCACATTTTGTGGACGTGACGATTACTTGGATGTTACCTAGATTTACATGGCGAGGTTCGTTGATGAAGCATAGGACGCTTACTCCTCCGGCACACCTGGTCACATTCTCTTGTACTTTTTCAGTGGTCTTCGTGTAAATCTTTTCTTTGTTCATATTTTGTCTCTAGTTTAATCGATTTTAAATTCGTATTATGGTTTTATTGACGCCTCGGTATTCTCTGATTTGTTTGGGACTGCAGCAGGCCCTTTTGTTTCTCAGACAATTTTTACAGATAAGGGTGTGAGATGAAGGTCGGATCAATGCATATTGGTATATTGGTCCCGCTGTGATACAATGAAAGACTAACAAGATTGATTTATTTATCTGTTTGATAATTGTTTTAAAATAATGTTTTCATCATTATTGACACATATTCATCTCATCGAGCTTTCAGGGGGAACCAAAACTTTTGTATGTATTAGCTGTAATCAGTACTGAACTACATATATGGAGTCATTAACATTAAATACTCTAATCTCTGTACATGAGATGTACTGTGTAGAGCCAGTTATATATGTTATGATCTCTGTACATGAGATGTACTGTGTAGAGCCAGTTATATATGTTATGATCTCTGTACATGAGATGTACTGTGTAGAGCCAGTTATATATGATATGATCTCTGTACATGAGATGTACTGTGTAGAGCCAGTTATATATGTTACGATCTCTGTACATGAGATGTACTGTGTAGAGCCAGTTATATATGTTATGATCTCTGTACATGAGATGTACTGTGTAGGGCCAGTTATATATGTTATGATCTCTGTACATGAGATGTACTGTGTAGAGCCAGTTATATATGCTACGATCTCTGTACATGAGATGTACTGTGTAGAGCCAGTTATATATGTTACGATCTCTGTACATGAGATGTACTGTGTAGAGCCAGTTATATATGTTACGATCTCTGTACATGAGATGTACTGTGTAGGGCCAGTTATATATGTTATGATCTCTGTACATGAGATGTACTGTGTAGAGCTAGTTATATATGTTATGATCTCTGTACATGAGATGTACTGTGTAGAGCCAGTTATATATGTTACGATCTCTGTACATGAGATGTACTGTGTAGAGCCGGTAATATATATGTTACGATCTCTGTACATGAGATGTGCTGTGTAGAGCCAGTTATATATGTTATGATATCTGTACATGAGATGTACTGTGTAGAGCCGGTTATATATGTTACGATCTCCTTACATGGGATGTACTGTGTAGAGCCAGTTATATATGCTATGATCTCTGTACATGAGATGTACTGTGTAGAGCCAGTTATATATGTTATGATCTCTGTACATGAGATGTACTGTGTAGAGCCAGTTATATATGTTACGATCTCTGTACATGAGATGTACTGTGTAGAGCCAGTTATATATGTTACGATCTCTGTACATGAGATGTACTGTGTAGGGCCAGTTATATATGTTATGATCTCTGTACATGAGATGTAGTGTGTAGAGCCGGTAATATATATGTTATGATCTCTGTACATGAGATGTACTGTGTAGAGCCAGTTATATATGTTATGATCTCTGTACATGAGATGTACTGTGTAGAGCCAGTTATATATGTTACGATCTCTGTACATGAGATGTACTGTGTAGAGCCAGTTATATATGTTATGATCTCTGTACATGAGATGTACTGTGTAGAGCCAGTTATATATGTTATGATCTCTGTACATGAGATGTACTGTGTAGAGCCAGTTATATATGTTATGATCTCTGTACATGAGATGTACTGTGTAGAGCCAGTTATATATGTTATGATCTCTGTACATGAGATGTACTGTGTAGAGCCAGTTATATATGTTACGATCTCTGTACATGAGATGTACTGTGTAGAGCCGGTAATATATGTTATGATCTCTGTACATGAGATGTACTGTGTAGAGCCAGTTATATATGTAACGATCTCTGTACATGAGATGTACTGTGTAGGGCCAGTTATATATGTAACGATCTCTGTACATGAGATGTACTGTGTAGAGCCAGTTATATATGTAACGATCTCTGTACATGAGATGTACTGTGTAGGGCCAGTTATATATGTTATGATCTCTGTACATGAGATGTACTGTGTAGGGCCAGTTATATATGTTATGATCTCTGTACATGAGATGTACTGTGTAGGGCCAGTTATATATGTTATGATCTCTGTACATGAGATGTACTGTGTAGGGCCAGTTATATATGTTATGATCTCTGTACATGAGATGTACTGTGTAGAGCCAGTTATATATGTTATGATCTCTGTACATGAGATGTGCTGTGTAGAGCCGGTAATATATGTTATGATCTCTGTACATGAGATGTACTGTGTAGAGCCAGTTATATATGTAACGATCTCTGTACATGAGATGTACTGTGTAGGGCCAGTTATATATGTAACGATCTCTGTACATGAGATGTACTGTGTAGAGCCAGTTATATATGTAACGATCTCTGTACATGAGATGTACTGTGTAGGGCCAGTTATATATGTTATGATCTCTGTACATGAGATGTACTGTGTAGGGCCAGTTATATATGTTATGATCTCTGTACATGAGATGTACTGTGTAGGGCCAGTTATATATGTTATGATCTCTGTACATGAGATGTACTGTGTAGGGCCAGTTATATATGTTATGATCTCTGTACATGAGATGTACTGTGTAGAGCCAGTTATATATGTTATGATCTCTGTACATGAGATGTACTGTGTAGGGCCAGTTATATATGTTATGATCTCTGTACATGAGATGTACTGTGTAGGGCCAGTTATATATGTTATGATCTCTGTACATGAGATGTACTGTGTAGGGCCAGTTATATATGTTATGATCTCTGTACATGAGATGTACTGTGTAGGGCCAGTTATATATGTTATGATCTCTGTACATGAGATGTACTGTGTAGGGCCAGTTATATATGTTATGATCTTTGTACATGAGATGTACTGTGTAGAGCCAGTTATATATGCTAAGATCTGATATTGTCATTTTAATGTCATGATGCTCTTTTTCTCCACCAGGTATCGGCACGTGGCAGAGCATGTCAGCTGACCCGAACTGTGTCTGCGAGGGCGGGTTTGGTAAGTTCATATCGGTGTTGAGGTCAAAGGTCAGGTAGCTATCACTTGACCCGCTCCCTTGTGCTATGTATCCTCCTGTGACTTCAGCTAATATGTCGGAAGCGAAATTTAAAACATCAACATATAGGGACAAAATATACAACAACGCGAACACACAGGGACAAAATATACCACAGCGTCAACACACAGGGACAAAATATACCACAGCGTCAACACACAGTGACAAAATATACCACAGCGTCAACACACAGTGACAAAACATACCACAGCGTCAACGCACAGTGACAAAATATACCAGAACGTCAACACACAGTGACAAAATATACCACAGCCTCAACACACAGTGACAAAATATACAACAACGTTAACACACAGTGACAAAATATACCACAGCGTAAACACACAGTGATAAAATATACCACAACGTCAACACACAGTGACAAAATATACCACAGCGTCAACACACAGTGACAAAATATACCACAGCGTCAACACACATTGATATATTATACTACAACGTCAACACACAGTGACAAAACATACCACAACGTCAACACACAGTGACAAAATATACCACAACGTCAACACACAGTGACAAAACATACCACAACGTCAACACTTAGTGACAAAATATACCACAACGTCATTACACAGTGACAAAATATACCACAGTGTCAACACACAGTGACAAAATATACCACAGTGTCAACATCACAGTTACAAAACATACCACAACGTCAACAAACAGTGACAAAATATACCACAGCGTCAACACACAGTGACAAAATATACCACAGTGTCAACACACAGTGACAAAATATACCACAACGTCAACACACATTGATATATTACACTACAACGTCAACAAACAGTGACAAAACATACCACAACGTCAACACACAGTGACAAAATATACCACAGCGTCAACAAACAGTGACAAAATATACCACAGTGTCAACACACAGTTACAAAACATACCACAACGTCAACAAACAGTGACAAAATATACCACAGCGTCAACACACAGTGACAAAATATACCACAGCGTCAACAAACAGTGACAAAATATACCACAGCGTCAACACACAGTGACAAAATATAGTACAGCGTCAACACACAGTGACAAAACATACCACAGCCTCAACACACAGTGACAAAACATACCACAACGTCAACACACAGTGACAAAATATACCACAGCGTCAACACACAGTGACAAAATATACCACAGCTTCAACACACAGTGACAAAATATACAACAGCGTCAACACACAGTGACAAAATATACCACAGCTTCAACACACAGTGACAAAACAAACCACAACGTCAACACACAGTGACAAAACATACCACAACGTCAACACACAGTGACAAAACAAACCACAACGTCAACACACAGTGACAAAATATACCACAACGTCAACACACAGTGACAAAATATACCACAGCGTCAACACACAGTGACAAAATATACCACAGCGTCAACACACATTGATATATTATACTACAACGTCAACACACAGTGACAAAACATACCACAACGTCAACACACAGTGACAAAATATACCACAACGTCAACACACAGTGACAAAACATACCACAACGTCAACACTTAGTGACAAAATATACCACAACGTCATTACACAGTGACAAAATATACCACAGTGTCAACACACAGTGACAAAATATACCACAGTGTCAACATCACAGTTACAAAACATACCACAACGTCAACAAACAGTGACAAAATATACCACAGCGTCAACACACAGTGACAAAATATACCACAGTGTCAACACACAGTGACAAAATATACCACAACGTCAACACACATTGATATATTACACTACAACGTCAACAAACAGTGACAAAACATACCACAACGTCAACACACAGTGACAAAATATACCACAGCGTCAACAAACAGTGACAAAATATACCACAGTGTCAACAGACAGTTACAAAACATACCACAACGTCAACAAACAGTGACAAAATATACCACAGCGTCAACACACAGTGACAAAATATAGTACAGCGTCAACACACAGTGACAAAACATACCACAGCCTCAACACACAGTGACAAAACATACCACAACGTCAACACACAGTGACAAAATATACCACAGCGTCAACACACAGTGACAAAATATACCACAGCTTCAACACACAGTGACAAAATATACAACAGCGTCAACACACAGTGACAAAATATACCACAGCTTCAACACACAGTGACAAAACAAACCACAACGTCAACACACAGTGACAAAACATACCACAACGTCAACACACAGTGACAAAACAAACCACAACGTCAACACACAGTGACAAAACATTCCACAACGTCAGCACACAGTGACAAAATATACCACAGCGTCAACACACAGTGACAAAATATACCACAGCGTCTACAAACAGTGACAAAACATACCACAGCGTCAACACACAGTGACAAAATATACCACATCGTCAACACACAGTGACAAAATATAGTACAGCGTCAACACACGGTGACAAAACATACCACAGCGTCAACACACAGTGACAAAACATACCACAACGTCAACACACAGTGACAAAATATACCACAGCGTCAACATACAGTGACAAAATATACCACAGCGTCAACACACAGTGACAAAATATACCACAGCGTCAACACACAGTGACAAAATATACCACAGTGTCAACATCACAGTTACAAAACAAACCACAACGTCAACAAACAGTGACAAAATATACCACAGCGTCAACACACAGTGACAAAATATACCACAGCGTCAACAAACAGTGACAAAATATACCACAGTATCAACACACAGTTACAAAACATACCACAACGTCAACAAACATTGACAAAATATACCACAGCGTCAACACACAGTGACAAAATATACCACAGCGTCAACATACAGTGACAAAATATACCACAGCGTCAACCCACAGTGACAAAATATACCAGAACGTCAACACACAGTGACAAAATATACCACAGCGTCAACACACAGTGACAAAATATACCACAGCGTCAACACACAGTGACAAAATATACCACAGCTTCAACACACAGTGACAAAACAAACCACAACGTCCACACACAGTGACAAAACATACCACAACGTCAACACACAGTGACAAAACAAACCACAACGTCAACACACAGTGACAAAACATTCCACAACGTCAGCACACAGTGACAAAATATACCACAGCGTCAACACACAGTGACAAAATATACCACAGCGTCTACAAACAGTGACAAAACATACCACAGCGTCAACACACAGTGACAAAATATACCACATCGTCAACACACAGTGAAAAAATATAGTACAGCGTCAACACACAGTGACAAAACATACCACAGCCTCAACACACAGTGAAAAAACATACCACAACGTCAACACACAGTGACAAAATATACCACAGCGTCAACACACAGTGACAAAATATACCACAGCGGCAACACACAGACAAAATATACCACATCGTCAACACACAGTGACAAAATATACCACAGCGTCAACACACAGTGACAAAACATACCACAGCGTCAACACACAGTGACAAAACATACCACAACGTCAACACACAGTGACAAAATATACCACAGCGTCAACACACAGTGACAAAATATACCACAGCGTCAACACACAGTTACAAAATATACCACAGCGTCAACACACAGTGACAAAATATACCACAGCGTCGACACACAGTGACAAAATATACCACAGCGTCAACACACAGTGACAAAATATACCACAGCGTCGACACACAGTTACAAAATATACCACAGCGTCAACACACAGTGACAAAATATACCACAGCGTCGACACACAGTGACAAAATATACCACAGCGTCGACACATAGTGACAAACCTCGGAGTTACTAAGTTCTAATTTCAATAATTCAATAACAGAAATTAGACAAATAACAAAAAAAAGAACGAGAAGAGGACATGATGTCAGCTTAAAACAAGAGAAAATCAAGATGTACATTTACACATGTCTTGAAATTTACTCAAATTCTTTAAAATTACGTCTAAATTTGAAAAGGGAAAACCCAACAAGTATGTAAAGTGTTCTGGAAAGTTGCGCGTCCTTTGCTTTATTAACGTCACCTTGGTCGCTTTCTTAGTCAAACCCATGAAATGTCACCTCCTCAGTGTGAGAACTAGGGTTGTGACGTCGATGAAGTGCGACAGGCTATGTACGATGGTTTTTTATCAGGTCTTTCGTCTGATGGTGGAACGTTTTCCTAGAGTCAAGTAATATCGTTTTTTTGCTGATTGAATTTAGTCCATTTTAAACATAACACAACTCACATCAATTTGAATCAAATTTTTAACTTTTACTTTCGTTTAATTTAGTACATTATGGATAATGTATCTCTTTGCAGGGGAGGTAACTAGTATTGCCAAAAGTCCCATCTTTTATGGAGCAGGTATGGGTGTACTTCCGGGACTAAGCCATCAGGACACCGCCATTTTGGCGGGAGTCCTCACGGGTCTGGCCACCTTCCTGTTCCTGGCTATCCCCATCCTCTGTTGTCTCTGCCCCTTCCCCTGTTTGTGCTGCGGGGGAGCTGGCGCCAAGGGAGGTAAGGCGATAGCTGGAGCAGGAGCAGCTGGCGCCACCAAACGGAAAGAGAAACATATGCACGATGGCATCAGGTAAGCTTTTACCTTATTTGATAAAGACTGGTTTAATACATTGCTACCGAAGCCATGTATCGATATATCAGAAAACGATCAGCTCGGCCATTACTTAAGATTCCAATATCTTTGTCAAAATTTCTGTCGACATGACAATAATTTTCAAAAATAATTTCTGTAAGAAACTCATTTATTACATCAACTTCGCTTGAATTACAATATTAATTAAATCATTTATTCTGATAGAAACATATGTATTGGTATCATTAACACTGCTACCGATTAAATAAACACATTTTCCATGAAGATACATGTTCTGAATGTAAACATTGGGGGAGAGACTCGAGTCCTGAAGCACAGTCCACCTAACGCTCTAACCGACAATCTTAACTGAACCAAGGAAATGTTCTACAAAGCACCAATGGTAGAAGGTATAAAACAAACTTACTTCATATAGGGAAAACCATCCACGATTTCCAGAGGTTACGATCACCTACGCTCTCTGTGTATAGAGAGTGTAAGTGGGCGTATCTCCTGGATATCGAGGATGAGGAAAAACAAAGTTCAGCTGGACAGCAATCTTAATGTTCGGTCACGTTCGGTCACGTTCGGCATTGAGCGAAAGTTTACAGGAACTTTTTTTCGTTTTCAGTGGTCGCAGTACTGACGTAGAATCCATCATGAGTTTCCGGTCATTCGACAAGAATTGGGACAAGCTGGACAAGGTTGATTATGACAACCTATATGAAGTGTGAGTATATAAATCAAACTTTGTTTTTCGCATCGAACCCAATAAAGAGCTTTTGTTAGGTCTATTCAGTTTCCCTTTTCTCTGAACAATTCCGAACAGTTTTTTCTACGGCCCTTGATATTAATGAGCACTTTTCCTTTAAGTATACGAACTAGTCGTATTGTACAGCGAGGTATACAACGTATTGGTTTCTTACTCCGTATATCTAGTTTAGGTTTTATCAGGTCATTGACTATCATCAAGCTACAAGAATGTGTCCATTTTTGTCACGAGATAATTTCTGATGACTGAAAAATGAGTATAAGACAAAGAATACCTTTTGATATTTAGTTTCGCTATTTAAATTCCGAAATCATTGTAACAACAGATACGTATGACGGTAGCGCTGAGCGTTTGGTTTGTGGTAGTGATATGTCACTTTATTTTTCAGGGACATGAAATTACCACGTGTCTGGTTGGAAACATTACGGGGGTAAGTTAAGGGTGACTGCGCGTGCGTCCACTGGATGTCTTTACAGCAGTGATATATCTATCAAAGCTGTGGTTTGTAAAAAAGTATCTTGATCCACTTTTCGTTTCATACATTTTAATACAGATAAAACTTGAAAATATAGTCCGTGGAAAACAGCTACCGTACAAGGATTTTATTATGAATGTGTTGAAAATTGTTTCCTTTTTTTGCACTGTTTCTATCTCAGGGTGCTTTACAATAACACTTGAAATAATTGGCGTCTTTATAAATGACATTGCGTATTTATGACGTCATACTACGGAGACATTTCCGCTCTGATGGTAGGGATACGAATCGTCTGTCTACAAAAAGTATGTGGTGTCAGATTGGCAATAATGCTGACAATATTTCGGACCATAGGACTTCTGCACATTCCGAGAATCAGGCAGAGGGACCTTCTTCATGGCGGAGAATGGTTGATAAAAAGCTTATATTTATGTTGACGACGCTTCTTTTTCGATGCTAAAATAAGTTTATTCGATTTTATCTATTAAGCTATTTAAATGGACTATATTAAGCCAAGAAGTTGTCTATGATTATTTCTCGTCCAAACGAGAGTTCGGCGTGATATGCATTATTTTTTTTTAACCTACATCTCACGTTCGTATTCATACTCGTTTCGGGTTATAGTCCTATGAACCGAAACGGAAATTGCTTCGTTTAAAGAGTGACACCGCAGCGCAAATGTAAATTTTCAAGATTATCTCTCCTCTTTTTCTAACGAAAACATAACTTATTTGTGATAACCTCCGTTGACGAGTGTGGGATGTTTTTATGTTTTTATTGCCTCCCCAAATTGCCCGATGATTAATATATTTGTGATTACCTCCCTTGAGGAGTATGATGTGATTTATATCTTTTTAATGCCTCCCCAGATTTTTGATGTTTTATATATTTGTGATTACCTCCCTCCGCGAGTGTTGGACGTTTTATATGTCTTATTGTCTCCCCTGATTTCCTGATGATTTATATATTTGTGATTACCTCCCTTGACGAATGTGAGATATTTCATTGCCTCCCCTGATTTCCTAATGATTTATATATTTGTGATAACTTCCCTTGACGAGTGCGAGACGTTTTATATGTTTTATTGCCTCCCCTGATTTCCTGATGATTTATATATTTGTGATTACCTCCCTTGACGAGTGTGAGATATTTCATTGCCTCCCCTGATTTCCTGATGATTTATATATTTGTGATTACCTCCCTTGACGAGTGTGAGATGTTTTATATGTTTTATTGCCTCCCCTGATTTCCGGATGATTTATATATTTGTGATTATCTCCCTTGTCTTATTGCCTCCCCAGAGTTCCCGATGATCAGATAGATAGCCGTCTGCAGGAATTGGAGGCGACAAATTGGCAGGGCACTGACACGCACAGGAATGGAGGTTACCAAGGTGGTTACCAAGGCGGTTACCAGGGAGGATACGAGGACGGGCGGGACATGCAGACTCTGGAGAGAAACATGACCATGGAAACCTCAGGAGGTTACGGAACTAGTGGCGGGAACGGACATGTTTTTTCAACTTCCACCTCCGGTCGGGACGGTGGACAAGTGCTGGAATGGGAGACAACTCGTCAGATCAACATAGCGGCATCGGAACTTCCGGAACAGGAATACATCTATGAGAGAGAGTTTCGTCAGTAAGTGTACAGGGCGACGGTTTACTTTGTCTGATTCTGATGGCCTCCCTTCTAATTACGACATTTATTCTCGCACAATTTTCCTGTAAAACACATTTCTCTTACAGTTGAGATAAAACTGGCTTATAAACCAATGTCGCGGTTTTTCATCTAGCTCTCTTTTAACCTCACTTCTGTTGTCACCTGACTTAAACTGATCGTGGGACTTCCCTTTATTTAACACCACTACAAGTTTAGTTGTCAAAGATGAGAGAATTTCCTGATCATTTTTACTCACCGACACAACTATTCGCAACCATAGGCGATGCATTGCATATACTCAGTTCTGCCTGGCTGTCATTTACATCCTCGTTATTGTTTGATAGTTGTCCGATTTGATGTGTTTAATCACTTACATTGGCTCCTGATCTATATACAAAGTCAATAGTATATAAAACCCGCCATAAGTAGATCGGTTAATCCTACACAAACATTTAAGTTATCCATAACTTTTCTTATTCTCTTAAATGAGGAAAATCAGATGGGATCTCCTTCCCTGTATTTTACTGGTATCGTGGTATGATCTCCAAGTTGCTTTCAAATTAATAATGTTCACAATAAAATCCAATATAAGTGGACTCGATGGTTTTGTCTAAATAATATTTCAAGTGAAGACTCGTTTTAACATGTTCAATTAAGAATCTTAATTTTTTGTCGAAAATAGCAGCGATTCTTTTACTGCTGCTACTCTCAAGTAAAGCACACACGTGCGATTGAAGATATTAAAACAGTATGCTGAACATGCGTTACACTGGGCCGTACAGCTGTTTCGTCCTCCTTAGACTCATCGGGGGTGAAAGTGGCCCTTAAGTGGAAATACGAATTGGTCTAAACTACTGATGAAGTAGAAGGGGAGGTGCATAATATTTATATGATAACAAAATAAATACAGTTTGAGGCTTTTCCTCTTAAAGTCGTCATGGTTTCCGTCATCAGCTGTATATCTCTTGTAGTTTTATATCTAGGGAATATATATTTAAGGGATATTGGGTTTAAACGGGATTTTGTAGCTATAAGAGTCTGTAAGTTTCGGTGATGATCTTTTCTCCCTCTTTTAGTTCCAGGCATGTGTTATTTCTGAAAGGCTTACGTTGATTTGAGACTTCAGGTGGAAAGTTTTCCTGATGTTTTTCTGGAGTTGATAAGTAAACCGAATACTTTCCATTAGCTCGGGTTTCTTTAGATTTTCTTTAATTTTTTTCCTACGCAGCATTTTATAGGAACACTTATCTATATACATATCATGTTGCACATTCTGTTTGTTTTTGTGTGAAGAAATATTGTTAGGTGTTTCGTAGTATTTCTATAATTTATTGTAATGATGTAAGTAAATTATGTGCGAGTTCTCTGTTTTTATATTTCGTCATCTAATAATTGCCTCATTCTATAATTGCTTTGTTTCCAGGGAGATGAATGGCATGGAACGTGACAACTTTATGAAGATCTATCAGACTTACCGCCGCATGCTGGACGATAGCAAACAAACAGCGTTCTGATCCAGACTCCTAACCACGCCTTAACCATGCCTTAACCACGCCTTTCTTAACGCGTATCCAAGCGGTTTCCCCTACATGTACCTGCCTATTATTTCGGGGGTCTGACCCAAGAGAGAATAGATAGTATAATACAGAGGATTTCTGGATTCTTTAATTAACCAATGTAACCAGTCGGACCGCTCTGCATGTGTGGACATTTCTATTTTGTTGTGTATATATTTATTTTATCATCTTTTAAAATCGATTTCTCTAAATTGAAAGTGCTTTTAAGAATTGTTTCCCAAAAATGAGTTTGTAATTGTTTCATGATTGTAAAAACGCTCATTCTAAATCAAGCGTAAATCATAAACGATGATATGAATAGTTTGTTCGAGACATTACAGTAAGACTGGGGCATATACTCCGGTTATAAAAAGGCGGTCTTTCTGTTAGAATCGTTGTTCCAATTAAAAAAAAAAGCTTTAATTTGAACTGTTATTTCAAATGGGTTATCACTTTCTCCATCTTCAAACGAATCGGTTCACAGATACCTAAACAACTATTTATGATTATATTAATAGGGATATGTTCAGTTTCTTGTAATTTGAAGATTATAGATCTTATGATGGTATCATCTAATGGTTTATTATATAATAAATGCTATTTTCGATATGTTCATGTACAAAGAGGTAAAGCCATCCTTGCTGGGATATCTTTACTCGACCAGATGCTCTAGACAGGTTAATGAGAGAAATGGTGCCCTGTTGATGTTTGCATAATGACGTCACTGTTAAAGGCAAAATGATGTGGACTAACCCAATGTTTCGTTATATGTGGTGGTGTTATTTGACTTATTTATAAATGGTATGTATATTTATGTTTTATATCATGGCCTGAGTACATGATAAGGGAGGTAACTCTACGTGTAAGAGTTCTAACACAGTACCTATTATAAGGAGAACTACTTAGTATGTGTTTGTCTTGTGCTATAGATGTTTTTATAATATTGCTGACACAACTTTTAATAAAGCGATGAGACTTTAGACGTCTTGGTATTTTTTTTCTTCATACTCGGTGTAACTATAGCTTAAATATTGACATCAAATGATGCAGCCCTAGCTCAATGGATACAGAATTTGCGCGGGATGCACTTATGTATGAGTCATTATTTGTATGAAGTAAATCGACGTTTGAACGATAACTGTAAAACGACTTTGCAAATTGAACACAGTATCGCCCTATAAAGGAAAATAATGTTAAATATATGGGCAAATATACTTAACTCAGCCAAGGTAAGATTTTAATACGATACCGATTACGATGATAAGAGTGACAAAACGAACCCTTGACAGGCAATCACAGATACACAACACTAAAAGTAGCATGATACACTGTGATTAAATAGGATCGTTTCCCTAGAATGTAAAGCAGTCAGTATTATAGAAAGAACGAAAAAAATAAAAATCTGAGAATATAAAAGTATCAACAAAACCATAATCCGAACTCAAACTCTATTAAACTAGAGGCAGTATATAAACAAGGAAAGATTAACAAGGATTCCCTCATAAAAGTTAACGGAAAGAAAACCATGTGTCCCGGAAGAGTTAGTGTGTTTACTTCATCGACGACACCCACCATGTAAACCTAGGTCCAATCCAGGTAAATGACATGCCCTCAAAGTTAGAACTGGGACATAATTCTCAATCACAACAATCAGACATACTGGAGCTAAGTAGAATGAAGCGGTGGGAGAATAGACGTGAAAGCTTATGGCATGATGATTGGAATAATTACGAAACCAATGGGGGACACTGACAGTAATAATAACTAGCTTGCTTTGGTCAAAACAGTAGTTAAAAGACTTTTATGTCCAAGAAAGGTGGACAAGGATGAAAATATATTGGTGTGAGTTATCATGTAACATACTTTTTGGAAAACACAACAAAAGTGAAGATAAAATAAACTGAAGAAGTAATAGTATGAAGTTTGGTGGAAAGGTTTTCTAGCAGACATTCCTATGGAAACTAACTGTATCCCACTCTTGACTGACGTATTTCTATTTTCATACGAGGCTGTAATTTTCAATGAGTTTATTAGGATAGGAAAAAAATTTGACAAAATGTTTATTTCACTTTCATGTATATCGACGATGTGTTGTCTATAATAACAAAAGGTTTTCTGACCTAATCGGTCGTATATACCCTACTGAACTGGACATCAGGACACACAAACTCTTTTGCATCAGCTGCTTCCCTCAAATCTTTACTAAACTAAGCTATACGATAATGTGACCAGAATTAATATAGACAATGCCTGATATTCTATCCTTTTGACAACATCTTCCACCATATTTTATCAATAGAATTTGTTGAAATGAAAATGTGACGATTTCGATTTTTCAATCGAGACATTTCTCTTTCTTGGGAGTAATGTCTTAGCTTATCCAGCATATGTGTTTACATGTCACAGTTGATTCTTTATTCTAGGGCGTGTTCTAAATATCGAGATTTTGTGACATATGTCGGCTACTGACAAACAAACTTACGACTTGTAATCCATTTTATACGTGCCACCTAGGTCTTTTTGAGAAATATTCTGTATCATTTTATGATATGTACGGTGAAATCTTTTGAAGTGCTCTGTACTATGCTATGCTGTTATGTTTGTAGCTACCTCAAATCACACCTTGAGGACATGCCATTTACTTGGATATGACATGGTGGTGTTGTCGGTGAAGCGAAATATGCTCATCCTTTCAGAACACATGGTCCTAATCTCTTGTCTTATGCATTGTCCTTTGTTTGCCCTTAATCGGTTTTAATGGTTTTAAGAGCTGATAATGGTTTCGTTGATGCTTCGATATTTCAATTAATTGGGGTGATGGACAAACGTCTGGTTATGGCTCATGAGTGGAACCTAAGGGAGTCAGTATGTATATCTGTATATATGAACAAGAAAAGCTTAATCTTGCTATACACATCATACCAATTTCTCCGTCGTGTCTCGCACTACATCTATGATAAATACAAATATAAAAGCCCAAAGGTCAAGCCACATGACCTGGCCGTTTAGTTGACGGGATACATTACCGGGAGTGGTGCCGTGGTTATTGACACGAGTCGTCTCTTCATGAATATTCGGTTATTGTTTTATGGAGTATCAGTGTGGTAGCATTGTTACAGTACAAGTTTTAACTTTTGCTGAATAACTCAACTAGTTTAAATTTAAATTCCTTTTGTTAGCAACGAATATTCATTTAAAAGACAAGTAAATATTAAAAATTAATCAATTCCATGCAGAAAGTTTTCAAAAGTAAGTAGGTTAAAACTACAGAAAAATGTGAATTTGTATCGTCAAACATTTTAACTCCTACTGTGTTTACTATATAATCTGGTCTGATACAGGCCCTATCATACTATATAACGCACGGTAAAACTTCACTGTATTATTCCATTTATGTTGTTCTCTTATAACACTTATAACAACATGTACATTTTTGATTTTGTCGTTAATTGAGAGTATTGTCTGTTATATATAGCCGAGACTGTACCAGTGATGTTGATGACGTATACCTGTCTAGTCACACCCAGGGCGGCATAGTTCTCCTTAAACTTTATAACACTAAGTGAATAAATTATTCCGCTCACGTCGTCAACGTCAGGTTAATTTTTGTGTTGAGTTCACGCTTGACAGCCCGACCATAACAAACCCTGGAACGACCCTGAGCAGGAGGGACATAACGTCCACACAGGTGAGGAATTACTAACAGCCGGGTACAGCTGTGGGCACACCACCAGGAGGTAATTATAACGGCAGGTAATGAGATTATGTCAGTGAAGGTCGATTATTTTGATGATGAAATACAGATATAAGATATAAGGGATGTTCGTCTATTGTCTGTCAGGTGGGCTATTGATCGTGCGTTAGGCCACTCCACATCTTCTGGTTATGTTGATGGAACTTCGATCGCGTCAGTTTAAACCACAAACAGGGGCGTCTTTCTCTGGTATTTATCTATTACGTCAGTATATTGAACGATGAGACAAAATCGGTAAGGTGAATGGTAGTTCTTACCACGGACAATTTGTGTTTAGTTTAACACGTCCATACTGTTGTCTACTGTAGCATACACTTGAGTGATTCAAACGTCTCTTTAGGTTCACAATCTACCAGCAACAATTATTTCTTTATTCTATGTAAGTATTGTTACAATTCGAAGGTTCGTACTGAATCAGTTAACTTACCTTTATCACACTTCTTTGTCTAGTACCCTAGCCACATTGCTGCATTCTCTGTAGTCATGTGTGGTCCTTGATACAGACTCCACTTATAACAATCCTTTATTTCTCTGTCTATGACTTCAACTAGTATCTTAGTAGTCATTTTCTTCCTGCACTTTTAGTATATAACCAGAGAATTTCTCTTCCTTGAACTCCTAAGGCGTGTTAAGTGATTATTGTACCGTCATTATTTGTTTAATTATATTCCTGTTTTGTTTTACAATTCAATAATTACACATTAAGTTTTACCATGATACTGTAGCAATTATTATCTCTTTCTATCGCGTTTGTTATACACTACTAAACATGTCATATGATATTAATCTGCAACTTTCCTCTTGTACGTGTTATCTAGATAGATCCTTTTCTAGTATAGACACGTACCATGAACATTATATGTGTCAGTATGTATGTTGGTGACCACACCCAGTGTTACGGTATATACGTCTCCCCGACACCCCAGTCGGGTGTCATCGCTCTACTGTTACCCTGTTGTCAGGGTGTGTCCCAGTCTCTCCGGGTCATTTACTGTTACCCTGTGTCAGGGTGTGTCCCAGTCTCTCCGGGTCATTGCTGTCCAATAAGATACACACCATACACCATGTATTTTCTGAGTACCTGTCATCACTATATCTCATTCTCCTTTCACTATCCATCGCCAATGTAATTGACATGTATGGATATTGAGAAATTAATTCGGCCGTATAAAGGTACCGCCCGCCACTGTTAAAGTCTCCAAGCAGACAATATCACAAGCATTCCTCGGTATAGGCCAGTTTTATCATTGCCAGTATTTACATGCAGAGCACATCAACAACACGGTAACTAATTATCTTACTCTGTTTTTATTGGATACCGAAACTACACAAGGATCCTTATAAGCTAATTGCACGACCAAGCCATTATATAACTTAACCCTATACACTGCCATATCTCACACAAAATTGAAGGAACGTCTTCGATCTCTTTAAAAGAGAGCTTTCTTTTCCAAGAAAGGCGGACGACTATTCAAATATAATGTAATGAGCTATCTTTAAGAATACTTTGTGAAAACAACGACAAAAGCTAAGATGAAATATACTGAAGAAGATATAATAACGATGATTGAATTCCTGGTCGACAATATTTTTGTTGATATTCCCATGGGAACAAACCCACAATTAGCTGACTTGTTTTTGGTTTCGTGCGAGGCTGAATTCATGGAAGAGCTAATCAGGACAGGTAACAAAAACCTTGCCAAATCTTTAAACTTCACTTTCAGATATATCGACGTTGTGTTGTCTATAAACAACAAGAAGTTTGCTGACCACGTTGATCGTATGTATCATTCTGCACTTGAAATAAATGACACAACAGACTCTACCACATCAGCTGCTTACCTTGATCTGTACATAAACTATGAACAACATGGAAAGCTTACTACTAAGCTTACTACTAAGCTATACGATAAAGGTGATAATTTCAATTTTCCGATAATGAACTTTCCTTTTCTTGATAGTAACATCCCTGTTTCTCCAACCTATAGTGTTTACATGTCGCAATTGATTCGATATTCTAGGGCTTGCTCTAAATATCGGGATTTTCGTGATCGATGTCGATTGCTGACAAACAAACTGACAACACAAGGATTCGAGACGAGGTTGATCAGAGCTATGGGCAAGTTTTACGGTCGCCATCTTTGTCTCATCGAGAAATATTTTGTATCTTTAAATGATATGAAGATATGAAGACTTTTTGAGTATGCTTATTAGTGTGTTTACTTGTTGTGATTGACAATGATACTCGGTTCTTATTTTTACTTGATGTTTACTTGGATGTGACAAAATGTACATGGCGGGTGTCGTCGATAAAGCAGAATACGCTAACTATTCCGGAACACCTAGTCTTATTCTCTTGTACGTTTACAAGGGTCTTCATGTAAATATTTCCTTTGTTCCTATTTTGCCCCTGGTGTAATCGTTTTGAGTTCGGATTATGATTTTGTTAACACTTCGGTATTCTCTAATTTATTTTCGTCTCACCCTTTTAACGATAATCCAAGGAACGGTAGTGTTTGTACCATTGCACAAGTATCAAATATTATTTACTGAAGAAATGGCTTAAATGAACGCAACAAATGACTTATATTCGTCATAAAAATGATATAATCAAATATTTGTAAAACCATGTTCATAACGAAATATACAATCAATGCTTATATGAAAGACGGATTAAATGATTGTAGTGATATCTATATCACAGTTTTGTTTGTATATTTGAAATTTTCAGACATTCGTGTTGGTGTCAAGAATGCTAAAGTCAAAATTAAACAGATATATCGATAGATATTAAGATAAAAATGCCTTGAATTTAAAATTAAATACTTTCCTTACAAACAACTATGATTAGTTTTTGAGCAGTAGTGTGGTATTGTACAGGGCAATGTAAATATAGCACTGTGCGTCTTAAAGTGTATTGTATAATCACTGAATCGGACGCAATTTATCTGATATATATTTTTGTATAATTCAAGGAAACAGTTTAATTAAATATCCAGGGATATGACCCGTGAAATATGATACCATTCAAAATACACCAGCTGCACATTAAATCTGGAAATAAAGTCATCAACTGATCTCGGACAGGAAAACGTGCATTTTGACATACTTTACTGTCTGAGTATAGTAAAAATAAACTTAAGACGCCATCTAACACTATCATTTCAGTTTCATATGATTTCATATTATACAGAAGAAAACAAGTTAAATGCGTAGGCATCAAAATCTGAAGTCTTCACCGTAGTAAACGTTGTTTATAGTTCTAGATATTTTGTTATTCATATCGGAATGTATGATTTGATCATAAAACAGTGGTATCTTCAAACTTATCTGCATATGTTAGCCGTTAAGTATTATCATTTTAGATCAGCAACTTCAAACATATATACCTCTTGTGTATCGCCATAGGCAAATCATTTTTACATCGTGGGGTTAATATAGGCCATCAGAATATACCACTATAGTCTTTTCTGACCATTTATTCAAAATGTGGCGGATAAAAACAACCAGGTCAAAACATGGAAATAAATATTTAATTCAAACTAAAATGTTTCATATAATGAAAACAATGTAATTAACATCGCATAACAACTCTTCGAGCAATCGATCGGGTGCCTTCCGCGTTACTCTGGTACCGTGGACTTCAAACACTACCCACTGCCTCATTCAGGTCCAACTAACCATGCCTGTTCAGCAGAGGGGTCTGTATGAAGGGAGTGACCCCGAGCCCTCCTGTTTGGCAACTTAGTCCCGCTATAATTAGGAGGTGGGTAGAGATAGGGATATTTGGTTTAACTTCAGATCAATAAGTTATAATCACTGTGCTAATATCCTTATCAGTCCCGACGGACACGGCGAACAGTCAGCAGCTTACGATTGTAAGGTAGGTCCTTTCTATTTCACATCTGTATTTCAACGAGTTTTTTTATTGGAGAAAAATATCAGAAATGGTAAATTATAAACGATCTGTGCTTTTCCACCAACATATTTTATTCTTTTGTATATACAAAACAATCAGAGAATACCAAAGCGTCAACAAAACCATAATCCGAACTCAAAATCGATTAAACTTGAGGCAAAATAGGAACAAAGGAAATATTTACATTGAGACCCTCGTAAAAGTACAAGAGAATAAGACCAGGTGTTCCCGAAGAGTGTATTACTTTAGATTACTGGGCCATTGTTCCAGTCATTTCCGAAACGCTTTTCTTTTAATTACAAAATTTGTTCTGTATTCCCCCGGTCACATAGTAACGTTACAGTACTAGTAAACTAAAGCACAAATATACCTGGTGTAGGTCTGTGCTGATTTTCGTAGTTTCTCTACATTAAACATCGCAATTTCCTAAAAATCAAATCTGTCCCTTCAAATATTGTTCCAAGTAGGCATTCTGTTATAAAGTTTAAGAGGGCTACATGTATATATATATTTATGTGAGAGAAACCGTGATTTGGTCATGGACTCTCAGGATGAATGTACTGTGCAGTCTGTAATAAACTACATTATGGTATCATTATATGGTTTCCCATTGTGGCATTGTTTACAATTGATTTTTTTGAAACTATTTTTCATTTTAACATCATCGTTCAGAAATCAAAAAGTTTTATATAATTGTTTTGAAAAAATGTTAAAACACAGGAAATGGTGACAAAATAGGTAAATTTGACTGATGTTTATGCAGCTGAATTATTTTGCTAGGTATTGTAAAATCCAAGTAAATTCTCATCATCTTAATGAGGTTGCTATTCAACAAAGCTATCTTATAACGTAGAATTCATGATAATATAGTTTTTGACGGCATGAAAAGTTTTAAAATATTTTATTGTTTATACAACCGTTTCGTCATATTAACATAACTATCGTACTTTAATAGTGTGTATTGTATTATGTTAACACAGTATAACATTGTTTATAGGCTACTTAGTATTACAGTTAGATTACAGTCTAATTAGTTTACTTAGTATTACAATAACATCTGATTTAGTTATATAATACTATGCGAATACTTTTGGTGGATTCGAACCAAACTTTCTATCCCGTCTTTTTGTAATGATTTTTTCTCAGTGACAACAAATGCATGCTTCAGTTTAAGGCTAAAGTAACAGGTAGTTTCCTTAAACATCAGGAAGAAATGACAATCACAAGCAGTCAGGTGTACGTTCCTATTGAAACTACGTTGGGGGGAAATATTGCGGTCACATGTAACAGGAATACAGGTGGTCGTTAAGGTCACTCGGTTCCTTTGTCAATATCCATAGGAATTTCATGAAATTTCACTCAAATGTTTACCAGTGTATAAAGAACAAGTATTTTTGTTGTAATTGGCCGAAAAACTGCAGAAATCTGTTTGGGGTGAAAAACTGATATTTTCAAGGAAAACACCAGAAAGAGCGAAATCAAGAAGTAACAATTTACGTTTTAATGTATTACAATCCTAACGTTATATATACATATAAAACAGCAAAGAAGGCAAATATTTTACGTTTCGTATAACTTTTATTCAACAAAACAAACAATTATATGTATGTTTTTCATCAACATTTTCAAATACCAAAACATTGTATGGATGAAAAACTGATTTTTTAAGGTTATGTTATGAAGAAACAATCTTTATTTAACAAAGCATGAAAAAATTTAACCAAAAAACATTATTTCACTTTAAAATTTCAGAAATATTGTTTTTTTTTATTTCAATTGCCTCCCCTTTCACTGCAACTGGACTTAATTGTATGTAGTATAGATTTTCCCATATCACATAATGCGTTGAAAGTAGTGAGATACTAGGTTTATCGATTGCTGTAGCCTGATTTGAATGTATCCACTCGCCTTGTATCAGATTACACAGAAAATAGTTTATAACTAGCATTTATGGGATTTATTGAATAGTGATATCATCAGAACATGTTGCATTAAATATCGAATAAATATAAAGCAATGAGTTTGTTTAATGATGCAGTTGTAAAGAATTGAAGCGGACATATAGTTTGTCTTGGTGTTTACATTACTAATACATGTACATTGTAGATGAATGAGGGTGAATGGGGAACCTGCTTATGAAACTCACATCATGACATCGTTGTAGATAAAACCACAAACGCGTGTTACCAGTTCCAAGTCCTTGTAATCACTCCCAAATATGTGTTTTACATAAACAGATTTCTGATAAATGGGAATAACTCAAATACATTGGAGTTACTAATTACCTCCCCTATACCATACTGTATTGTTTACACAACACGTTTACATAAGATCAGGTTGATATAGTCGATAATTACGCAACCAACTTAACTTTCTAGCGTTTTCATTTATTCTAGCAGACGCTTGGGTCTTTGCCAGATTGCAAATTGTATGATCATCGGCGTATGTATGGTGAATTTCTTACCCACGATAGGTATCAAATTTTATATCCGTCAAAGCTGCCATGTTTTTGCCAAGAACGATAATCAACGGACCGAGAGACCTTAAGGCAGGTTTTACTGTACCAATAAATTTTCGATATTACAGAGATTCGATTCATTGTGAAACTTTTCAATACATGGTTTGAACACAAGTGTCATAGATTTTGATTTGTTGTTGCTGTTTCTGAACAAATAATTGACCTTATTTGTAGCACAGACGTCGCGTATTGGCTGTCAACAATAACAATTGTTGTCAAGAGTTCATAACGAATATTCTCATAATCAGCCGCTCTCATTATTTGTTGTCTTGACTAAGATATAAATTGATTTCATTTTGATTTCTCACTCCTTTCCCTAGGTCGCTGGATGAGGCCAACATGACGTGGTAGAATGGCTACTCTCTCTTAACGTGTGGTTAACACGTCATTATCTAAAACCCACGCTCTCAATGTTTGGTTGTATACAGGTTATCAACTACAGCTATCATTTCTTTCTTTAAAGAAATCAACGCAACCATCTGCCTGACCACTAAGCCGGACCCGGAAGTGGCAAAACCAAAATGAAAGGTGAGTGACTTCCGGCGTAAATTTTATAAAGTGCAAGCTACGGATTCCACATAAGTATCAGTGAGTAATAGAGATTTCACACACTTAGGTATTTTAAAGTTTTTTGATGTATGCATGCCTGGGGCTGATATCAGCGGATTAAAGCATATTAAATCTTCTTGAATTCATTATGCTAATGTGTGTATATTTAATTCATGATAAGATTATTTAGATACTGTATTTATCAATGAAGACTTACAATGCTCGTACCAACTCAGGTTTGTGCTAGGATACAATCGTGATAATACAATACCATCACCCTAAGTCTGGAATGTTTACCGCCTCACGTGACCTGTGGAGGAGAAACAGGTGCGACAGGTAAATCTAAACATGACATTATACATAAAGTATAAAACTTAAGTCGGTGTCATGTAAAGCCGTTAACGCTTCACTTTAATTAAAACATTTAACCTGCAGTAGGTCACAAGTAAATGTATCCCGAGGCGTCACAAAACGGTGACTCCGTCTGACCTCTGTAACAATGCCGACTCGTAAAACAAATATGTGCCTGTTAACATACAGAGAAATTCATATGAAAAATTATAACAGGAAAACATTATGAATATCAATCAATTTCAATCAATAATTCTTATCAGACTTATTTCACTTTCTTGAATATATCTCACCTGAAAGAAAACGGTTCTTAAAAAGTTTATGTTTTTATATAAGGGAACAGTTCAACCCATATACATGTACCAAATACTTACGACATGTGTGTTGTTGCAAGTGTGTGGTCATGCATATGGTGGTGATGTGAAAATGAATATTAAGTTGGGAATTTAATTTTAAAACCAGGAAAAACGAAGAAAATCCAGAGCACATACACCAGGAATACTTGCCATTTTACATTTAAACGCCACCTTGGCCTTGGCGGTGTTAAGTTTATTTCGTACAAAATCTTTATCAGCTCTATCATTGTGCGCTTTGTTATTAGTAATTTTACCATAGATATGTGAAACTTCAATGGACGGGTAGGTGCTTGGCCTGGAGTAAAACCGGGGTTTAAATTAGACCCGAGTTGTTTAATGACGTGGATTTAGGATTGTTCACATCTAAATCCGTAGTTTAATCAGTTGTTTTGGTATGAGGATCACGTTTTAGGAATGAACTTGTCCGTGCTTTACCGTTTATCACAGTTAAAGTGTTGACGAGGCACCTATAGACAGTGGACATTGGAAAGTTGAAAACGGTACAAATATCGGATTTTATCATTCGATACAAAGATCGATTTCGATACAGCAGTAATCAATAATGTGTCGTATTTCCTTTCCTTATCACCGGTACATTCACTAACTTGTAAGCTGTATCAATGTTTGCGAACAAAAGAGAACTAGACATGTTTGATTATCAAGGTAACCCTACTTTGCCATTGACTGGGTGTTCGAAATTTCAAATGTTACAATATTACATTAGTAGTACACTCTTTCCAGATATCGGTTTACGAGAAATACACCGACCTACCGCCTCTGTATTGGATACCCAAACTGAACAAGGATCACCATAGCTACATTTTATCGCTGATGATGTTAATTTAGTCAAGACATCTTACTACCATACTTGTACCATTAAATCAGGGCGCCGTCTTATTGTGATAATGTATACTCCAATAGCGGAATGAATAGGAGGTGAATATCAAAAAAAGCGAAAAATATTCTGATCAAATTTGAAACCCTCGAAAATGTTTTTATCTATTTGCACATTTGATTTTTCTACCCTGTTCATCACCATGCCTCATACCAAACTGAAAGAACGTCTGCGATCTCTCATTATGAGAGTTTTAATTCTGTCGTAGGAAGGTGGACGACCATACAAATATATAGCTGTGAGCTGTCTTGGAACATACTTTGTGACAAACACAACAAAATCTAAGTTTAAACGTACTGATGAAGATATGGTACAGATGATTGAATTCCTAGTTGACAATATTTTTGTTTTGCCCCCCTCTTGTATTCCCTGATAGTAACATTCCTGGTTTCCAACAAATATTGTTTACATATCGCAGTTAATTATTTCTAAGTCTCCCAAACAAATGTTTGGGGGACTTACTGGTTTTTCTCCGTTTCTTCTTTAACAAATTTTCAACACAAGGATTCGAATGATGCAGGTTGATAAATGCTGTCCCTTTGTATTTCTACTTGGATGAGATCTAGATTTACATGGCGGATGTTGGCGATTAAGCAGAAGACGTTTATATTTTCGAAACACCTGCTCTTATTCTATTGTAGATTTTCCAGACTTTCCATGTAAGCTTGCCGGTTTATATTTTGTCCCTAGTTTATTCGATTTGTTTGAATTCAGATTATGGTTTTGTTGAAGCTTTTGTATTTCCTGATATTTAAGGCAAATGTGATTATGAGAATAGCTTTCTCGAATTTAAGCCATTTGCACAAAAAAAAACCTAAATATTAATTATTTTTGTATATCGATGTATTAATGATAGATGTGTGAGTGTCGATTATCTTTTTGTCATCTTCAGAATGTTCGAAATTAAACACCCAAGACAGGCAGCCTGGCATCATCACCTCGGCCAACCATAAACAGCTGGTGTTGTCCTCGTACAACAGGACGGAAGGCACAGAAGTCACTTTGTCCTGTTACTCACCCTACATCCTCAATGGTCAGTCCACGGTCACGTGTCAGGCTGACGGCACGTGGGACGTGGATACCATGCCGTACTGTGGAGGTTTGTTGATTTTTTAGTTTTTTGTTGACATTGACTGCTTATTAATTATCATTATTTTCATTTAAAGATAAGTCGGTGTTTAAGATATACCTGCTAAATACTTAACGTACATCTATTGTATGCGGATAAATCTTCGCTTGTATGCGCGCGGAACCTTATTCAGTATGCAGTGAATATGTAATTAATGCACGAAATGACTATGATATCACAGTACATTCCTTCAAATGGCGTTCCCAAATAATTCCAAATGAAACAAGTATGTAGTTTATGTTTGAAAAATAACAATCAATGCGATTAATTTACTGCATCGACAAAAGTATTACTGCCGTTTTATCAACTAAAGTCACTTATTGTAAGTATGTCTGCTCTTTTCATGCAATATTATTTTTGAAAAACTCAAAATAATATTTTGTCACTATTGAGCATCCGACTGTTAACAATGACCAACAGATATCATGATTACTAATATGTTTTCTATACTGATTTCTGAATGTGTAACTTACTACCTCAGACAAAGTCTCGTCTGACGAAGGCATGACGGAAGAAACAAAGATTCTAATTGGTGTGTTGGTGGGAGTTGGTGCTTTCGTCATCATGGTCCTCCTGTGTATTGTGTGTATAGTACAAGGAACCGCCAAATCTCGCCGCCAGAAAAGGTATGTGTACTACGTCATTCGAAAAAGAAACTACGTCACCCGGTATTTACCGGTCTATAAACAGGTCACAAATAAACAAAATGTACATTTACCATTTGCGATAATACGTCACATCCGCTACCCACTGTATCGTCCATTAAAGGAACTACGAAGGTCACGCCAGATATACCACTCGAAAGACGGAATTGAGCTTTTTAATTCTGCAATAGTTTTTGAATTTTCTTGTTTTGATTTATAAAACGGAGAAACAGCTGTATGGTAGAACGTAATTCATGTTTGACCTGCTTATCGATTACTGAATGTGTCTTACGTTCTCTTTGACTCTCATTTCTACTTTCTTATAACAACTAGTGAGCAGTTATCACTAAAACATCATTTAACCTTGCCAAAAGATATCGGTATTTATGTTTCAGATCAGCAAATAAAGGATTCTATATCAACAAAGGGAACTACGCCGACGAAGTAGCTTACGTTGTGCCTCCTCGCTCCAGCGCCCCTCCGTCGTACCTTGATGATAATTTATACCGGAAGGACACACCATACAGGGGCGACAACCAGTACAGGGGTGATACACCCCTACGCCGGGAGGAACCTCTCTCCGACAGGAACGATAACCGTGTCAGACCTCGAAGTTCAAGTGTTGACGGTACTTACAGGTTGGTAGCTAAGTCAAACAGTTTATTTCCTGTCCTAAAAGTGGGTTAGCATTATTACAATGCATATGTATAAAATATACTAGACATATATTAACGACGACAACATCAAAACTAAGATTAGAAAAAAGAACTATTTTGAAGTGAGGAAAACCAAACAGGTATTGACATTATAAATGCTGGTGTACAAAACAAATCCATCAAGTAGCACCTACAGCATATATAATGTCAATACCTGTTCTGTTTTTAAAGATACAGAATATTTCTCAATAAGACAAAGATGGCGACCATAAAACTTGTCCATAGTTCTAACCCACATGTGCTGGACGTTCAAATATAGTACATATACTAGTAGTAAACGTCTAAAACGGCAAATCGACCCCTGGTACGGAAAGCCTCGAAAATAAATTCAACCAGGAGTAAAAATACCATTTCATGAAATTTTATTGACAAATAAATTGACAAAAGGATCGGACAGGAGGCATAGACTATTTAAGTCCTCTCCTCAATACCCTAATGTTATCATCAAAAACTAAGCCAGTGTTTATGTCACTGATCCCTACTGCTCAGTTTTAACCGACACAAGTGCTTCACCTTGATGACATCGATAAAAGTGGACAACGTATTGTAAACTAAGTTTAACACACCAAGTGACTCGTGACTCGCAACTATAATAGGGTAACTCTGTTTCTGCTTACAGTCACCATGTAGAACCCCGTCCACATAAATCGCAATCTGTCACGGGGTCCCTTACAAGAGGATTGCGAGGAGCAGAGATGTTTTATATTTACAAAGGTGACCCAGACCGGAACCGGAAACGAGGTTTCCGTGGAGACGAACGGGACCGACCTGTAAGCGAGATGAACTACAGACCAGAGCGTGCATATAGTGATTACGACTATAAGGGCGGGAACCTGAGAGGTCCACCATCACACAGAGGGCCATTAGGGGGCTCAGATCGAGGGGCCCCAGTAGGTCGACCTCACAGGAAAGACTCCGATCTGTAAGCATTCAGTTCTGTAGTAATAAATAACTTTTTGGAACACTGAACTCTGTCAACACAGATTCATTCAAAAGAAATAAAATACAGCGATCAATTTGGTGTAGAGTTGTGAAATGTGAAAAAATGAGGACCAGTTATTTTCAATTTTACTTTAAACTCAGAACAGAGAATATATTTGCGATTGTCCATGTGAACTGAAACAGAAAGAAAATATTTTTGCGTCTTGGAAATCGGTGCACATGAAAAAGGATTTAATTTTCATGATATGTGATTGGTTATATTTTTATTTTACATTTAAAAAATGCTTTTCAGAGATACAACGACAGCAAAAGGGAAAAACTATCTAAGTGCTCATTTATTAGTGTCACCTAATTCATGCCATACATGTTTTTATTATGAAATGATTTTAAGCCATCGGTATCTTCAGTTCATGTAGGACGTTGGTATATATGTCATTTGTAGACAAAATGGTAAAACTTGGATATTTTGTAAACATCAACTGGTCACATGACATTTATTGATTTGTTTCCAGGGTGACCGTAGAATGGCCAACGCGTACAGAACCGAGAGATCTCGACGAGTTTAACACGTAAGCACTAGTGATCTTTTATCATCATCGGCAATAGATGATGCAAACTGGTTATTTTAGAGAACTCACGACATAATAACGATGTCTTCTTTCTTAGGACGAAGGGTTCTGATATTAATTTATTTGATGATTTTTTTTATCTTACGCATGTAATTAAATCACATAAGGTCATTAAAATGTCGCCATGTATTTTCTTTAAAAAATTACCAGTTTTCAAGGGCGGTTTAACATTCGTTGGAAACTAGTTATTTTTTATCAAGAAAAATAATTCATGTATTTCCAGAAAAAATTATTTCTTACCTCTTATTACAGGAGAGCTCTGTTTCACGGCCGTGACCCCTTCCTTTGGCGCCCA
Source organism: Mimachlamys varia (assembly GCA_947623455.1). Taxonomy (NCBI): domain Eukaryota; kingdom Metazoa; phylum Mollusca; class Bivalvia; order Pectinida; family Pectinidae; genus Mimachlamys; species Mimachlamys varia. The sequence goes on along the minus strand of OX392544.1, from coordinate 37,737,428 downwards.
GTGTAGGTATCACGTGACTAGCACTATATTGATAATCGTATTATAATCACATTCCTATCATAAAGTTTCTTTCCATAACTCAATTGATTTGAGCTTCATTTAGGAGGAAATCATAACTTGATGAGATTTTTTTCATGTTAGCTTATAGCGAAATGTCCAAACAGCTATAATTTAAGAAAGTCCAGATATCCTATTATTCCTGCTAATTTAGCATTTTTATGACTAAAGGTTAATTTTTTGCTATTTTGTTTTCATTTTTATGTCAGTTTGAACTTTTGTTTTATAAACATTTACAAATACAAATATAGTAACTAGAAATGAGACGTCATAATGAATCCATTTATAATTTATTCAGAAAGCCAAACGAAATAGGCAATTTCACTTAACTTTGATCCTTTATATCGTCGAAGAATCTATTTTGTTCATTATCTCGGTTAGCTGTGTATAGTTAGACTCTCTATAGGATTACTGACAGCGTTTAAGGCCTGGAGACCTGGTCGTATTGGTAAAAACCAGTATGAGTTATCTCCCTTTTCATAAGTAAGTAACCCAATGTCCATTTCTCTTTGTTGAGATCAAGATAAATATATTTTGACAATTAGAATAACAGTTCAATATAACGATACGTATTTATACTATGTCCGAAACACTAGTTCAGTTTCATTTCTTTGTTTCAGAGATGCAAACTGGGGATTTCATCTGAACAGACACGGGATTTAGACCTACAATGACTGGAAGAGAAAATGGGCACCGAATGGGCTTAACATATATCTAATAGGGGTCTTCAACAAGAAGGAAACGTGAGTGAACAGTGCAAAAAACGGAAAAACTAAATAGAATCGTATGTTGAGACTGTGAGTGATGGTACTTATGGTCTGACACTCCTACAGGATGCGGGACGTTCTTTCGCAAGAAAGTTTGGCAGTTTCATTGTCTTACCACGGAAGTTTGGCAGATTCATTGTCTTACCACGGAAGTTTGGCTGATTCATTGTCTTACCACGGAAGTTTGGCTGATTCATTGTCTTACCACGGAAGTTTGGCTGTTCCATTGGCCTCCCATGGAAGTTTGGCTGTTTTATCGGCCTCCCCGATGTCACGTTGGTTAAACTGTGCATTTATGTTCCCATATTGTGGACGTATAACCTCTATAACTTTGGACTAATAGTTACCAGTCAGACGACACCAGTCCATATTCCTAGTCTATGTAAATTCTAGTCCATACAACATGCCCGGATGTAACTTGTGTGAGTGACACAGAGACGGATTTATTACCTGAGGTCGTGTGACAGTGACGTTGGAGCAGGGGTATATAGCTATGTATTGGGGCTACCTGAGGTCACATATCTCCCCTTGAACTTTGTGGCAAACTCTGGTCACAAACTCTAGTGTGGCTACCTCCTCTTTTGGTCTCTCCACCCATCTGTTGTTTGCACCCTGGTTTCCTCTCCTTTTGAGGATCAATGCCCCTAAAAAGTAGCTCATGACAATGGACTGGCTTGTTAAACCCTGTTGTTGGTTAACATGTATTATGTGTGATGGTGTGCTATTTTAAACTGCTAGCTATAACGTATTGATGACATTAGGACTACTTCCGTATCAATAATGACCTGTGTCAGCTGATTCATAGCAAAATATTTACATTATCGAACTATGTATATCCCTACCTGATACTCAATGTAATGAATATGTTTGATTGTCTTAATTATTTTTTGTATATTCCCTTTTATGTATATGTACAATTATTACAAGGTCAGTAATATAATATATTATGTCAAATTGATATATAATGGTGACTATTCATGCAAATCGCTTCATTATTTCATTTTTACATACTCTAATATAAAAACATCAGTATTTCTCTCCATTGTACGTTACTTAAACAGCAATGTCAACATCGCAAAAATGACGTATCGATGTCTTCAATATCAATGAACGGAACGATTACTTGTGTATGCCTTCCTGTAAACGGCAACAATGGCAGCTTTCCAGAAACTTGTAGATTTGTATATCCCTCCAATTAATCGTAAGACATATATCATTTGATATACATGTGTATGCAATATTTAACATCTCAAATATCAAAATCGTTCATCTTTTAATAAATGTGTCCACAACGCCAATATCAAACCTTTCACAATATGACTAGACAGAACACGATAGGGAAAACGTTTACAAAGGGGTATCCTGTTTTTCAACCAACATCTTTTTACGAAGAGATAATGCGGAAGCGACAACCAAAAAATTAAACAAGAATTTTCACGGTTGACAACCAAAACCCTTAACGATGAGATGTCCTAAACGTGACAACTAGGACAACTAAAAAGGGGTTATCCCGGACACGATACCAATACGAAGAGGTATCCCAGACGGGTGTTTCAAAACATTTAAAAACACGGATGTTTCAACGAAGACTTTGACGAAGAAGTTTCGCCAATGACAACAGAACCCCCCAACCAAGTGATGCTCCCTACCAGCACGTTGAACAAGAGGAGTCACAAACATGAAACAACAACTCTCCCGGACGAGGAAAGCAAAACCTTTCCAATGATTGTCCCGAAGCTAAAGTCAAATCTTTTATCAATAACTCGCCCAGACTCCATGTTTTTATCGCGGAGGTGACAACTAAACATTACACAAGATGGTGTTCGGGACACAGATGTTCTACCAGGGGGTTACCTGTACGTAACAACCACGACTCAGACTAAGGGGTAGCCTTACATAGACAGAATTTGTACTGTGTATAATATGTTAGAAGGTCATTACTAGCTACCAATATAGTGGTTCACAAATGTCCGATATCAGAATGATGGAGAATGGCGAGTTTTTCTTCATGCAAGTAATTTTACGAGGATCGGCGTTTCTTTCGTAAACATACTGACGCCAGCTGGTCGTCTCATTTAAAATACATCTAAGAAATAATGTGTGCATCAACATCATTGCAATAAAAGTTAATGACTTGCGCAGTCTATATTAACAATGATCCATGCATGTAAGCAACCACTATGTCATAAAGCTTACTACTTACATTAATTACCAGCTCGTCTTGTCGTATCAATCATTATAAGGATTAGGACCTGATCCTGTCTCTCTTTATCCGTTCGCTCGTTCTTTCTCTGTCTTGTCTGTCGTTCTCTTGCTTTCTCTGTCTGTCTTTCGTTCTCTTTCTTTCTCTCTATCTGTCTTTCGTTCTCTTTCTTTCTCTGTCTGTCTTTCGTTCTCTTTCTTTACCTGTCTGTCTTTCGTTCTCTTTCTTTCTCTGTCTCTCTTTCGTTCTCTTTCTTTCTCTGTTTGTCTTTTGTTCTCTTGCTTTCTCTGTGTGTCTTTCGTACTCTTTCTTTCTCTCTGTCTGTTTTTCGTTCTCTTGCTTTCTCTGTCTGTCTTTTGTTCTCTTGCTTTCTCTGTCTGTCTTTCGTTCTCTTTCTTTCTCTGTCTGTCTTTCGTACTCTTTCTTTCTCTCTGTCTGTTTTTCGTTCTCTTGTTTTCTCTGTCTGTCTTTCGTACTCTTTCTTTCTCTGCCTTTCGTTCTCTTTTTTTGCTCTGTCTATCATTCTCTTTTGTTACTTCTTCATTTCCTCATGTTACGAATATTTCTAGAACATGAACAAATGAGATTACATGTATACCGAAGCGTCAACAAAACCAAAATCTCAACTCAAAATAGATAAATTAGCAAAAATGAAAAAGGAAAGATTGATATGGAGAGACTTGTAAATATACAAGATAATAAGACGAGGGTTTTAGGAAGAGTCAGCGTCTTCTGTTTCATCGATACAACACCCTCAAAGGGAGAACCGAGTGATAATGTTCAATCACAATAAATAAACACTACAATGTAATTATCATACTCATAAACGTCCATCTTCTTATCAAACAAGGATAAAAATATTTCTTAATGAGACAAAGATGGCGACCGTAAAACTTGCACATAGTTCTTATCAACCTGTATCTCTCGAATCCCTGTGTAGTAAGTTTATTTGTCAGCAGTCGCATTTATCACGATAATCGCGATATTAAGAGCAAACCCTAGAATAACGAGTCAACTGCAACATGTAAACACCATAAGTTACAGAACAGGGTATTTCTATCAAGAAATGGAAAGTCACGATCGGAAAATTGAAATCTCCACGTTTATCGTATAGCTTAGTAGTAAGCTGCCCATGTTGGTCATAGTTGATGTAGAGGAATCTGCTATCTTTTATTTCAAGTTCAGAAGGGAATATACGATCGAGGTGGTCAGTAAAATTATTTTTGTTCTTGTTGTAATATATTAGTTACAACTTTAACAATGTTGGCACATTCACATGACCATTATGTACAAATTAAGCATTTGCACGCTCGATTACTCACAACCTCATTAAGTACTATGTAAATATAAATAAATTCTAAAGAGCAAAAAACTACATCAAATCATTTGAGATTTGTTCAATACAAGAAATATTTACTTTTCTTTGGCAAGATTATCAAAAATACATGTTTTATATATGTAAATGATAATATACATAAGGCATTTAAGATACTGAAGAATGAAATACAATTCGAAACTTTAAACCTAATGTAAGATTCCGTCATATAACACTGAGGTAAGATTCTAATAATGAGAATAAAAATCAAAGAATACCAAAGCGTCAACAAAACCCGCTATGCAAATCTTTGGCAGCAGATCCAAGTAAGCATCAATCCTCAAAACGAGAACCGAGTCATCATTTTCAATCACAACAAGCACACTAATAAGCAAACTCAAAAACGCCCATCTTCATATCACACAAAGATACAGAATATTTCTTGACGAGATCCAGATGGCGACCATAAAACTTGCCCATAGTCTTCGTCAATCTGCATCTCCTAGAATCCCTGTGCAGTATGTTTGTCGTCAGCCGTTAACATCTATCAAGAAAATCACGAAAGCAATTGGATTTATTCTAAGATCCTCTGGTTCCCTCTGTCAGGAACGAATCCTCTATTAAAATGAGACAAATCAAATTCGAACAAAAAAAACTTAAATAAAAGGATCAAGTGTTCAAAAGAAATCATTTAACTTTCTACTGATATTTACTTTAAAGGCCCAATATACGTAACTTTCAGCAAAGCGTGAAGCCTAATAACTATTTATATTTAAAGATTTAGTTAAGATTAACTGATACAAGCAATATCCAAGATGAATTATACGCGGTTAACGGTACAGCAGCAGTTGAAACTCGGTATTTGTAAACACGCGTCCATTTTGAACTGTCTTTTAACTTCGTCTTGTTGTTGAATTGGGCCACACATGAATTATTTTCAATTCTCTGAATTTTTCTGTCAAGAGTTTCTTGTTAATTACCGCCCAGGTTTAATTCGTTTTAGGCTTATTTTTGAATGGTTATCAACTAGAGTTTTTTTTTAGAATTTTTCAAAATCACGAAAAATTCCTTAAGTTACGTATATTGGGCCTTTAATACAACATTTTTCTTAATACAACATTTCTCTTTGAAGATGTGCATATACAAATATCCGTATTTTGTTTTACGTCCTATTAACAGCCAAGGTCATTAAAGGACGTGCCAGGTCTTGGAGGTGAAGGAAAGCCGGAGTACCTGGAGAAAAAACACCGACCTATAGTCAGTACCAGGCAACTGCCCCACGTGGGATTGAAACTCGCAACCCAGAGGTGAAGGGCAAGTGGTAGAATGTCGTAACACCTTAACCACTCGACCATCACGTCCCAGAGGTGGAGGGCTAGTGGTAGAATGTCGGAACACCTTACCACGCGGCCACCGCAACCCAAAGGTGGCGGGCTAGTTGTAGAATATCATTACACCTTAACCACTTTGCCACTGTGGCCCTCGATTTTAACAATGGAACTCCGTTTTTTGTAAAAGGTCAATCCATTTGACCTTAATTACCATAATTCACAAGCAATGATAAAGATACATTTGGCAGTAGTTAAAGAATTGAGTACACATGTATGTACTCCAGATCAAGTCAAGGACAACATACCATTCATCAACTTAAAAATTGTGCGTTCTGTGCGTTAGATAGTATTATTTTGATTATTAAACCTAACACCTACACGTGTAATGCAACTGGTGATTTTGATCTGTTTAGAATTAAATCACAAGGAACATGAGATGGTTTTTAAAGCGACGACCTTAGATTAAATGAAAACGTCACAAAGCTCGGAGAGTAAATGCTGTAAATTGTAAAAGTTCTTACTGACAAGACATATGTCACCAGCTTATGTGAGTATATTTCCACATGATAAAAGATGACGTTACACACACATATGCTGCACCTTTTAAATTTAGTAATAGATACAGCATGCCGAAAGACTGAATTAAACTGCATCATACAGCTGTTTCGTCCTCCCAGGACTCTTCAGTGATGCTAGGGCCAAAAGGTAGGAATCCAAAATTTCTAAACTAATGTAGAAGCAGAAGGGTCAGGTGCGTAAAACCCCTTTAATTGATGAATTTAGAAGTAAACTTAAACTAGTTCTGTATAATTTCAATTCGTGTACTACGAAAATGTGTATATTATGTACCGTGCCACTACTCAAATGAGATTAAATGTGGCTAAGGAGGCTCCAGCAAACTTTGGGAAATAAATAATCCATCAGCAGATCTAGTCTGCCACCCCCTATCATTACAGATGACGTTGCATATCAAGCATTACTGATCCTTTCCAATTACAATCAACATCATTCAGCAATTCACAGATAACGGCTCACTATGTAAACGTTTTGCTTCATATTTATATTATCTGACTTGAAAGCGTTACCGACATCACGGCTGGTAAAGTGTAAAATCTTGATTTCATAATATCCGATAAGTTCTTAAATACTAAAATACCCTTTTTATGAAGCTGAAAGAAAAATATAGAATCGGAAGTTTTATTGCTATCTAGGAATGCAACAACACTTTTGATACATGATCTAAATTATTAATAATTATTTATGCTTTCTTGTAAATCAATAGTCTGATTGATGCCAATTTGTGTATTTGATTCCAGGACTAGACTTCAACGGGAAGATGTTATGTCTTAACAATATTAAACATTACAGTCATTATAATGTGATTTCGTACGTCCCTCGATAACATTGTGCCAAGTTTCCATAACTTTATGAATTATCTCCATTATTATGAATCTTTCCTGTGTTCCTATTTTGCTATTAATTTGATCGATTTTGAGTTCGGATTATGGTTTAGTTGACGTTTCGGTTTTCTTACATGTTCAAACACAAGACCATCTGGACCAGAAGACCTTTTTGTCTTGAGGCTTTTACATATCAGAAAAACGTCTTTAGAAGTGAATTCATTTTAATGTTTCCCTTTATTATTCGTAATTCATGTTGAACCTGATTATATATACATCAAGCGTTTCGTTACGTTTGTTTTCAAACAACTTACGGAAGTGAATACCCTAAACATTTGCTACATTTTTTATTTCTTTTGGATTACACAGAACCTGACCAGCATGCGTGAGCTCAGTCTGTATCAACTTAGGCTTACGTGATTTACTATAGTAAAGTTATCAAAACAATGGTAAAACTCCTTTGGCTGACCAACGTCTTCATAATACAATCTCAGGAAGCATTTCTAGATTGTATAGGCTAGAAGATAAACGCCATTACCACGAGATAGACCGTTGTCTTTCTACATTTCCCTCCAAGTAACTGTAGCATCTGACCGTGAATAGCCGTGAACATCTGTTTGTTTTTCATTCACATGTGGTTTATGATTTCCCTTAAATTCACATTTCTGAATGCAGAGAGGGTAACAAACAGTGTTTTCAGCAATAACAAAATTATCAAAATATTAGCCAAACAAGTGCTATATATTTGGTATTACTGAATATTCTGTTAGAGATTCTGTTTATTACATTTTCTTAACAAAATCTACCGGGCAGCTTTTAGTTTTCCCCATTCACACATATGTGTACCCATGCAATACAGCCACGACGTGTCGTCACAATGACTCAACAATGACGTGACGTCACGAATACGATAAACTCTGATTCCAAAAAGTTAAAAAGCCTACGTGATAAAATCAAAACCTTTCATTATAGTTTAAACTTGAACATAAAGCTGAGATTTATTTTGTGCAAAACTTTTTAGGATATGCTTGATCTCGCTGATTGATTCGTTTTCCTCAAGAAAGCTCAAGGAAGAAATTGATATTTTCAAATGGGAGGCAGGTATTGGAGCTTATTTAGGAGGAAAAAACAAAATACTCTGATCAAAAGTGTTAGATAGGGGAATTCCAGCATTGGGGTTATCAACGTTAGTAAGATCTGAAGCCTTGCCGATTAAACTGATGAAAAAGTGAGAGAAATTTTACTTCCATAACTATAAAGAACCATTTTCGCAAATTCTCCGAACATCCATATATTTCGGATTACACATTTGGAAGATATTGTATGAAGATGTCCTGACATTTGTCAAAACTACAAACCACTTAAAATAACTTATTGTGTATCTTTGACCGATCATAGCACAAAAACAGAACACATTTACATATCATTATCTTTGTATTTTCTGTCATGACATGAACTCTCTTCCAAAAATGTATATGCGAAAAAGGTATAATACAGGAAGCTTGTGTGCACCCTGGAGTGCTAATGCTTTAGGTTAAATATATGACCATAATATTACGTTTAGATATTGTATTTGAATATAAAGTTAAAGTCAACTATGATTTATTACATTTTAATATGCTGTGTAAAAACACAAACTTTGATGTTAAATGTGAAAGTTTTAGATGTATACAAAGCTTTCTAGAAGAGACAGACACTTGGCATGGTTTGGGCGTTGTCCCCGAGGCTCGGCCCCTGTACCCAGGGACTCTATCAACGCCACAACCACTTACCTGTCTCGTGAGGCAAGTCCTAATAACGATACTGTTTATGATTCGAAGTGTCTGCCAAAATTTACACGATTTTTAGTAAAAACTCCATCCAAATTAAACATAAATTTCATTCGTTGAATGATTGAACGTTTTGAACGTGTATTAAGTTAAGTTTTGTCGATAAATGACTTAGATAGTGAACCAAAAACCCCAGCTATTGAAGTAAACCTGTAGCTGAGGGAGGTGATCAGACCGGAGGGCGTGCTGGGCCGGTGAACAGCGGTCAGGACAGATCGATTACGGGGTCAGAGAAGGAACGCACGGACGGATAAGCACAGAGTATATCAAACAAGTACGCCCCTGGCTTGTCTGTAGAACGATCAGTGGCGGAGGTTGTTCTAACAACTGGACGGACAGATCTCTGAACACAGATGGGATTCGACGAGTGTCCAGCTAAAATAGTCCGGATTTTTCTCACATGTAAACAAACTTATATATTGTAACTATAAGTGAGAAAACAGATTTTTCTGGATACTGAGGCAGCGTCTGTCGTCTTCCCGAGTCACCATCAGTGTTACAGTAATCGCCACTCGACAGACCGCACATTCCAGTCTGCCCGGTGTGAGTCCGTCCATATCGTCCATTTCTACAAATTACATTGTCTGTTTAATGGCTAATGAGCGCCAAGCAATCTAAAGTATTCGCCAATGCAACGACGTCGACGGGTTCTACCCCGGGAGATCGGGTTGTAACTTGTGATATGTTGCCGCAGGTCTTAACTTTTCATGAAACCAAGGCAACGCGAAGTCGTATAACCAAGCCAACGTATAACATTTCACCAAGGTCATATCACCAAGGTAACGTGTCTTCTTTACCAAATTAAAACAGTTGCACTGTCCTAGTCGATGTCGATGCTATGTCATGTTCAATGTAATTTCCGGGTCCATGTGACGAAATTCTGCCACCAATCATCAGTATGCCACCTTTGCTACAGGAGGTAAACATCTAATACGGAATCAACAGTCTGTCTTATGACCTTGGAGTAAGAAATTCTTTAGAATGTCAAACAAACAGACGACTTTGACTGTGACGTAAGGGGGAAGGCGTTCTGACCTGGTTTTCATATGGGATGCAAATGAATGGATCTGAATTCTGGAATGTATGAATATTTCAGTGGTGAACCTATTATAGCAACAAACATGCACATACGTATGTGACATAATAGGCAAACGGTCCTTATAAATACCAGAGGCTTGTACAAATATAACCCACCATCGCTTGTGTTTCAGTTCAACATCAGTGTTTAATATCCAACAGGGAAGAAGACGCCTGAACTACAAATCAGTACTTTTTAAACTTTGAAATCATAGAGGTGTGACGACGAAATCTCTGGACCTATTTTCGACAGATAATAATTCACTTGATTCGCCTAGAGTACTGAACCCGGAAACAATTGGAATATAATTTGGAGACACAAACGGTATTCAAAAGCATAAGTTCTACCAACGCATGGGAACCATTCAGGTCTGATTTGGAGACCCCAGTTGCACTGGAGCGTTAGGTCTAAAGACCCAGGACACCCTCTCAATCTGCTCTGGAAACACAAGCATCACAGCAGCCATTAGTTCATCTGGTGACCTTGATGTTTTGTGGATTCACGGTACCTGTCAGATCCTTCGAACGTTGTCCTATCATACGCTTCAGAGGATGTTTTTGACGTTATGAATTCGAACTGATTTAAATTCGTTTTGGACGACAGAAATTTCGCCATTCCTGGTTTGCAATGACCATCATTAATTTGTAGTGGACAGAAGTACAAGAGACAGGATATCGCCACCCAAGGTAGGACTAAGCTTGTTTGGTACGGAAACCCTCCCCTTAGAACGTACCCTGTTAATTATAAATGGTACTGAAACCCTCCCCTTAGAACGTACCCTGTTAATTATCAATGGTACTGCAACCCTCCCCTTAGAACGTACCCTGTCTAATTATAAATTGTACTGCAACCCTCCCCTTAGAACGTACCCTGTTAATTATCAATGGTACTGAAACCCTCCCCTTAGAACGTACCCTGTTAATTATCAATGGTACTGCAACCCTCCCCTGAGAACGTACCCTGTTTAATTATAAATGGTACTGAAACCCTCCCCTTAGAACGTACCCTGTTAATTATAAATGGTACTGCAACCCTCCCCTTAGAACGTACCCTGTTAATTATCAATGGTACTGAAACCCTCCCCTTAGAACGTACCCTGTTAATTATCAATGGTACTGCAACCCTCCCCTTAGAACGTACCCTGTTTAATTATAAATGGTACTGAAACCCTCCCCTTAGAACGTACCCTGTTAATTATAAATGGTACTGCAACCCTCCCCTTAGAACGTACCCTGTTAATTATAAATGGTACTGAAACCCTCCCCTTAGAACGTACCCTGTCAATTATCAATGGTACTGAAACCCTTCCCTTAGAACGTACCCTGTTAATTATCAATGGTACTGCAACCCTCCCCTTAGAACGTACCCTGTTAATTATCAATGGTACTGAAACTCTCCCCTTAGAACGTACCCTGTCAATTATAAATGGAGTAAAGTTAGTACCTGTTCTGATATGAAGGTCGTGACGGGACCTTCCATTAATTTTCCTATGTAACTGTCATTTCGAATGTGAACCCCGTCACCTAGCTAGTATAAGTCTGCGTTTATCTGTATGAGTATTCCTTAAAAGATGAACCTAACACATACACACGTCCTGCACATTTTTAATTTAGTAATATATGCAGTTTACCAAAAAAGTGAATTACAACGCACTATACAGCTGTTTCGTAAGTCTAGGCCTCGTCAGATTCCTATGTAATTTCAAATCGTGTTCTACGAATGCGTGTATATTATTAAACACTTTCCTAATATTACTTTATTCTTGTTCAAAATGCACGCTGTATCTCTCTCCCCCCCCCCCCAATCTTTCAATTTACATACAAACAGATTTTCTCTCTAGACAAAGATCAAGAGTCCTCGTGTTTGTGTATGTTACTGTATCAGTATCCATCCACACTGAAAATCTAACAGGTCGTATGGAGGGTATGCTTCCGCAGCTCTCCTTGTATACAATTCTGTGAATTTAGATAAAATCCTTCCATAAATTTCTTTCGTATGTAACAAAAACCCTTCATAGCCAAAACTTTCATTGACTTGTACTTTTATAAGATTTCCTCCTGGACCCAATACTCTGCCCCCAGCTTTAATCCAGTTTTAGATGTTGACACTAAACAATGATGATACCAATGTCCACCAGTTCGTCTAATGATGTATACTTTACTTAAGCATTGAACGGTTACCAGATGTAGTATACAGTCGATATGAATACAATTTGGGTGACAGATAAATAGAATGTCGCCCGTTAGGGCGACATGATTATTTATCTGTCACCCAAATTGTATTCATATCGACTGTATACTACATCTGGTAATAGTTCAATGCTTATATTTACATTTCGGATAATTTTAAGATATACCTGTATCTATTTCTTTGGGAGAAAGACGGTAAACGTTCTCCATTTTTCCATGTGTGTTTCTTTACTGGAAGAGTCTGATTTAAATCAATATCATCTGAGCTATTGACTTCAAGCCATTATTCATGTTATCTGAGGCGGAGTGCAAAGCGTTGGCGTAACGTAGTCCAATATGGCGTCATAAATGACGTCACAATAACCTGATTTAAATCAGTGTCATCTGAGCGATTGATTCAAAGCCATCATACATGCTATCTGAGGCGGAGTGCAAAGCTTTGATATAACATAGTCCAACATGGCGTCAGAAATAACGTCATGTGATATGGATTGCAAATTGTAGTATACAGTTTTATGAATACAATTTAGTTTACTAACAACATATAGTCAAGTGCAATACAGAATGTAAATATAATGTTATCTACCTTAATTAAAGTCCCAATATACGTAACCTGCGGCAAAACTTGAAGCGAGAATCTAGCCTAATAACTTATCATATTAATAGATTTAGTTAAGATTAACTGATATCAGCAATATTCAAAATGAATTCTTACGCGGTAACCGGTACAGCAGCAGTTGAAACTCGGTATTTGTAAACACGCGTCGTCCATTTTGAACTGTCTTCTAACTTCGGCGTGTTGTTGAAGCGGGCCACACCTGAATTATTTTCAATTCTTTGGATTTTTCTGTCTAGAGTTTCGTGTTAGTTACCGCATAGATTTACTTCGTTTTAGACTTATTTTTGCATGGTTTTCAACTGGATTTTTTTCATAATTTTTCAAAATCGCGAAAAATTTCCAGAAGTTATGTATATTGGGCCTTTAAATGTTATTTTTAGTATAATGTTACTTTACGTTTCTAGCGCTTACATAGAGATATCGCCCACATCTTGATGATACCTACCAAACATGTTACTCAACTTGTTTTATTGTAGAATATTACAAAGTGATTTGACAAATATTAGTATTCTCCGAATTTCTTCTTTCTCAGATGATATTGATAACATTGCCACCTAAGAACAAAGATCATGTTGCTTGCTATCAGATTAGCTATCCTATGTATGTGAAGATTATAAATTTCTCCTCCTTTAACTGATCTGTTTAATACAGTGTGTAAACGTAGTAATAATATATTTCTTAGAAATAATATAAGGTCCCCCATCAGTCTACAGAACAAAACAAGTTTGTTTCTGACTGTTTTCACTAACATTGTGTATGCTATAGACGTACAGATCACAAAACATGATAAACGATAAAGAAAAGTTGTGAGATACCTGAGTGTTATTATTTTATCGTTTGGCTGATTCCAATCAAGGAATAATTCATTGTGGAATACACCATATGTCTACAAACAAACACTAATATATATAGACAGGGCTTTTCAATGGTTTCCTGGTAAATATCATATACATTTCACAAGTATGACAGATTTGTTTTTATATTTTCACGAGTGCGTATAATATTGGTTTAAAGATCTGCTAAATAAGAGAAATATATATTTGATATTTAACACAAATCATTGAATTTTTTTTGTATTACATTTTCGAGATTCGTAAAATCTTTAAGGCATTTTTAAAATTTGCGGTCACAGCTGATCGCGACGGAATGCACGGCCTACAGAATGTCAATACGTCATAGGATATACCTCTGTTTAAAATAAATATTTAACAAAAAATACAAAGTCACTTTTATTAATTTCTATAATACCATGAACATTTTAAAACTTTCCAACACCATATAAATCGATCGTTAAACAATGAAAACAATACCAGAAAATAGTGCGCAATAATATTGGACCGTACTTAAATCCTCACTAAAACCTCACTAGGGATGATAAACGATTTCTTATATCGTCACTTGTTTTGATACTAGCAGTGATGATATTAATTTTATTAAGTTGATATATATTTTCTGATATATCATTGGTAAAATTGTAATAAAATTGAAGCCTTATGCTTCACATCATATCATAATCTTTTGTAATTATTCTGTAGAAACGTTCGTGATCTGTTTCTCCCAGTATGGGTGGTGTCAAGGAAAACAAGTGCACTGTTGCTTTGCCGGTAGGGCGTAAGATATGCACCTGCCGCCCTCATTGCATGATTTGTATTTGTGTGGTAGTACTTTGAATTGGGAAAAGTTCCGGACTATCGCAAGCAGACTCACACGAACATTGCACAGCCCCCCAAATGCACATGCACGCAACACAAAACACTCACATTGCACACTCACAGGCCGTACTTAGCTGTTAAAAAGACTTAAAATACCACCGAAGAAAACAAACGAGTTATGTGATCTAATCTGGTACTCCTTCAGAAGTCAAACTAAAAAGCTTTTTTTCTGTCTAGTTTTATACAGGAATTCTGGTGAACAGAATTGTCTGTTTGTCACGGAGCAATTATCAGGTGATAAGTATATGGTCAATTAATTCTTCGGACTGGACACTGTACAATTATCATGTACAAATACAATACTGAACTAACAATAAATTCCTCGGACTGAATAATGTACAATTATCATGTACAAATACAATACTGAACTAACAATTAATTCCTCGGACTGAATAATGTACAATTATCATGTACAAATACAATACTGAACTAACAATTAATTCCTCGGACTGAATAATGTACAATTATCATGTACAAATACAATACTGAACTAACAATTAATTCCTCGGACTGGACCCTGTACAATTATTATGTCCAAATACAATACTGAACTAACAATTAATTCCTCGGACTGGACCCTGTACAATTATTATGTACAAATACAATACTGAACTAACAATTAATTCCTCGGACTGGACCCTGTACAATTATTATGTCCAAATACAATACCGAACTAGCAATTATTTCCTAGGAGTGTAAACTGTTCAATTATCATGTACAAATACAATACTGAACTAACAATTAATTCCTCGGACTGAATAATGTACAATTATCATGTACAAATACAATACTGAACTAACAATTAATTCCTCGGACTGGACCCTGTACAATTATTATGTCCAAATACAATACTGAACTAACAATTAATTCCTCGGACTGGACCCTGTACAATTATTATGTCCAAATACAATACTGAACTAACAATTATTTCCTCGGACTGGACCCTGTACAATTATTATGTCCAAATACAATACCGAACTAGCAATTATTTCCTAGGAGTGTAAACTGTTCAATTATCATGTACAAATACAATACTGAACTAACAATTAATTCCTCGGACTGGACCCTGTACAATTATTATGTCCAAATACAATACCGAACTAGCAATTATTTCCTAGGAGTGTAAACTGTTCAATTATCATGTACAAATACAATACTGAACTAACAATTAATTCCTCGGACTGAATAATGTACAATTATCATGTACAAATACAATACTGAACTAACAATTAATTCCTCGGACTGAATAATGTACAATTATCATGTACAAATACAATACTGAACTAACAATTAATTCCTCGGACTGGACCCTGTACAATTATTATGTCCAAATACAATACTGAACTAACAATTAATTCCTCGGACTGGACTCTGTACAATTATTATGTCCAAATACAATACCGAACTAGCAATTATTTCCTAGGAGTGTAAACTGTTCAATTATCATGTACAAATACAATACTGAACTAACAATTAATTCACTAAAGTGTAAACTGTACAAGTAGTACATGTAAACCATATACTATTATAGCGTGTATGGTTTATCATTTTGTTAAGTTTACATACACCCAAATATACATATCTAATATCTTTGGTATTTAATATAAAGCGCGTTTGTCAGTTGATATAGGTTATCTGAAGTTTTTGTCATTATTTCAAATAAGTATCCGTGAGAGTAACATGATAAAGTAAACAATCCTCGTAAACACACAGAATTCATCTTTACATTCAACACTGCATTCAAGTATATATCAACACTGTATTCAACTCCCTTTTCAACACTGTATTCAACTTCCTTTTCAACACTGTATTCAACTTCCTTTTAACACTTTATTCAACTTCCGTTTGAACACTGTATTCAATTTTCTGTTCAATACTGTATTCAACTCCATTTTCAACACTGTATTCAACTCCCTTCAATATTGAGACTTTCATCAAATGTCAAATAAATAAATAAATAAAAATTTAAAAAAAGGAAAGAAATGTATATGATAATATGTATATATACTTCTCTGCATTATGTCATCGTATATTTTTTATTAATATATATCTCCGAACTGTTATTTATAAACTTGACTCATCCTGACAAATATTATCGCTTTGATATATTCATCAAACATAAAAATTTTCAACAACTTAATCAAACAAAAAACCCTCTTAATAAAACAACCATAAAGCCATAAGTATCCAATATGTGATGAGCAGTGGGTTCACTATGTGATGAACGCTGTAAGGTGACAGGTGTATATATAAAGCGCCCACGCGACACAGACGGGGCGGAGATAACTGATGGTTCGATCTCACTGGTCCGACTAGTTCCAGGTTTACATTACAAATGAGTTTATGTGTGTATGAGTAGATCTCGTCCGTCACACGTTACAAGTCAAGCTGCAGGTTATACACCAATGAATACAGACAAGTCGCTTGTTTTTATCATAAACTTTGACATAAGCCTCAGTGCGGTGCAATTTCAATTGTTATTTCTTGCCCCAAATATGACTACAAACGATTTGTGTGGATGAGTTTGTGCTCTAGAAAACTTAAGTTAAAAGATTAAATCAACGTCTTTAAAATGATCGATAACACAAACATATTTTTGATGTTAGAGAGAAAAAAATACAAAATAAAATCTTGTACTTGTACGAATTTCGCTAACATAAAAAATATCAAACGTGTATCAACTGTGATATTTTGTGCATAAGGTGTATGAAGCTAGTTTAAAGTTACAGACAATAAATGCATGGTCGGACTATGGTATGCACAAATTGTCTGTCCTTACGAAAAAACAATAACCCATTAAAATGAGCCTGTTTTATTGACATTGTTTAATGGCTACTGACTAAATGTCAAAACTATATAAAAGGTAATCACGGAAAAATACCAGGATACACTATTTCGGTTCTTAATATACATCTGCTATGTAATAGTAGACAAATTATCTATAAATATATATTTCTGAGCTTATGATAGATTATGATCAGTTAGAATATGCCACTAACATGGTTCGCTGAGTACAACATCGCAGTGAGTCGCAAAGTGATTCTAGTCATTCTAGCACCTTATCACAAAAATAGATGATGTCATTATTGCTTCTCTGATGTCATTGTCGAATATCAAAAATAAGATAATTAACTGTTTATACCAAGATCGATGACAAAAAGGTTGTGCACATTGATTTGGTGAAACTTCAAATGGGAAATAGTTGATAATAGCAAAAAGGTTTCTGAGAAGAAAGATACTTTTGATTATCGTTTATCTACTTAGGAGAAAAATAGGAAAATTTCAATTGACATGTACGAAAATCTTGCAAGTAACTTTGGAGACAGGTCAAATCTTGTGTTTGACAAAAAAGGATGACACCTTGAACACATTACCAAATGACGTCACATGTTGCATTGTTGGTCAAAACCACGTTACATGACATATTTGAATTTTGCATAAATGTGGCAATACTGGTAGAATTCTTAAAATTTTATTTGAAAAGAGAACACCAAAACAATTGTATGATAATCTAATGTATATAATATTTACATGATAAATGTTTTATTGTTTTTATAATGTCAAAAGTCGGGACATGTTTTTGGAACTCCCTGTACATAGAAATGCATTATGATGTTAGACAAAACGTTACCATATATACAGTAGCCGCTATATATACATACATGATGCCTTGCCATGTGATGTAGTCGGTGTTAAGATTACAACAGTATACAATACTAGGTCAATACGAGTCAATGAACCGGAACTTTACAGATTGACCTATCAACATCCATCAACACATATACCAGATTCCATGGTCCTCTTAGTATGCCAGTCAACCGTGGCAAGGGACCGAGGGATACAGCGTCCGTCTAATAGTACAATCGTTTATTTGTACAGACCCGTACACGTTCGCTGTTCCATCTTAGACGCAAACGGTACGGAAGTGCTTCGGAAATGCTACGGAAATGATACGGAAATTCTACGCAAACGGTACGGAAATGCTACAGAAATGCTACGCGAACGGTACGGAAGTGCTACTCAAATGGTACGGAAATGCTACGGAAATGCTACACAAACGGTACGGAAATGCTACGGGTGACGCTTGCAAACGGTCGATCACATTTACGGATATTTATAAAAACGGATCCACATAATCACACATACAAACGAAACGAAATACCCATAATGCATTGGGAAACGTGTGCTGAAACCGAATGTGGAGATCCATCGTGTACACATGCGTACGATTGTTTTTTAATGTTTGCTTTGCCATTAAGATAATGGTATGAGAGTGAAACAAACAGACATGCCTTAAATGTAATTGGGAACAATATCAAATATCGGTAATATTGGAACATGTATTAAATTTTTCCGTCATAGAGACCTGACGTTCGCTGACAGGTAGCCATGGGCATCAGTCGGAACACCTCGGGTATTCTCTTCCGAGCTTGCCGGAGAGGCCAGATGTTGTCCGACTGGCTGGGGCATATGACCTTGATATTTTTATTTTATTTTATTTATTGTTAAATTTAGTCAGATTCATACATATTGATAAAAGCCTTGTTTTTTGTTTTGTAATTTTTTGAGACTGAGATTATTTACAAAATTTTGAGTTTATGCAGCTTATAAAAACATGAACTATTCGTTTCGTCAGATTTATTCCGTAAAATTTCCAACCGAACGTTTCGCGAACGCTTTGTAAATGACGCTAGTGCTACGGAAATGGTACGGTAGTGCGACGCAAATGCTACGGTAATGCTACGGTAGTGCGACGCAAATGCTACGGTAATGCTACGGAAATGCTACGCAAACGGTACGGAAATGCTACCGTAATGGTACGGAAGTGCTACGGAAATATTACGCAAACGGTACGCTTAAAGTGGAACAGCGAACGTGTACGGGTCTGTAATATATTTTACAGAGAAGGTATTGCCTTGTTAACTTTTCTCTGTTTGTCCGTTTATCTTGTTCAATGTTGAAAATGTACGATTAGTTACGAAAAATGAAGTTAATTTTCGTCTGCATTAAGTAGCTATATCTGTAGCCGAATAACGAGCTGACAAGAGTGTATGCCTCTTTCAGCATACTCGTGTTTTTTTTATCCCCCGTTGCTATGGTCCAGCTGTAACTGGTACTCTTAAGATATTTTTGCACTCTGTTGAAGATTATGCCATACAATGGGCTAAGCGTGAATATGCTGAATTAGATTCACCTTCAGAGTGGGTTAAATCTATCAGGTCTTTTTTCAGAAAAGAATAAGCAGTTTGCGATACAAAATGAAAACTAAACACAAGTCGATATTTCTTGACCCCGATGTTCGAACAACACTCAACGATCTACATGATAAGTATGTGGTTGTGTCTGCAGATAAAGTATCTAATAATGTGATACTTGTTCGCAAACGCTATAACATCTAATGTTTGTAAGAAAACTGGGCCTGTTTGATACCAAATATAATCCTTCTAACACATTGATCGGTTTTTCAAAAGATGAAATACTATTTAACCATGGTTCACTATCACAATCTTTCAAGTTAGTGATAAGCTGACCTACCTGGTCTATATAGGATACCTAAATTACACATGGATCCTTATAGACGATGTTTTATCGCTGGCTATTCTAACTGATCATCTATCGAAACTTCCTACTGCCATTCTTAGTATTTGTGGGTGGGCTACAGTCAGTAGGTAACACTGTATATTCCAGATGTGGAAATAACGGGATGTTAATATTGAAAAACTTGAACGATCAACTGATTAATCTTGAGCACCTCATCCTAAAACATGCTTTTTCGATCGAAATATTTTATTTTCCACTCTGTATACTACCACATCTATTACAAAACTGAAAGAACATCTTTTATATCTCATTACGAGAGCCATCTTTTCCAAGAAAGCTAGATACAAATATATGGTTGTGAGTTACCTTGGAGAATACTTTGTGAAAATTACATCAAAAGCTTAGATATAGTAACAGTGATTGGATTTTTGGTTGACATTATTTTGTTGAGTTGGGAGGAAAGATTTTCCAGCAGACTGTTGGCATTCGACGATATGTTGTTTAGAAGTTTGCTTACCACGGTCAACGTATATACCTTTCTGAACCTTGAACTTTCCCTTACTTGAAAGTAACATCCCTGCTTCTAACACATATGCTGTTTACGTTGAAGTTGATTTGTTATTCTATGGCATGCTCTAAATATCGAGATTTTTCGTGATAGAAATCGGCTACTGAAAAACAAACTTACTACTCAGGAATTCGAGAGATGTGGATAAATGAGGAAGATGAGCAAAGCTAATGGTCGCCAACTTTCATTGAGAAATATGAAGGTGGACTTTTTTTAATATGCCCATTAATGTGCTAACTTATTGTTATTGAGAATGATGACTCGGGTTTAACTTTAAGTACTTGGCGTTTACTTGGATGTGACCAAGATTTACATGACGGGTGTCGTCGATGAAGCAGCAGACGCTTACTCTTCCGGAACACCTGGTCCTATTGTCTTGTATTATTACAAGGGTCTCCGTCTGAATCGTTCCTGTCTTCATATTTTGCCCCTGGTTTATTCGATTTAGAGTCTGGATCATGGTTTTGTTGACGTTTCGATATTCCTTGATTTTTTTTTGTAGAAATAAAGGCTAGCTTTTAAGTTCAAGAGAAGGAGGATAGGGTTGAAAAGGAGAAACTAGGGATAGTGTTTAATGGGAATCTATGCCGAAAGACAGAGTCGATATTCGGAAACAATTGCAATCAGATGTGACAGAACGTAATTCTGTTAAAATATTGTTTTGTATCATTTTTTGTTTTGCTTTACTAATTACAACTATACTTATTTCAAAATATTAAATAATTGATACAATAAACAATAAACATCATTAATATCCTTTATTATTTCGATCGAATATGTATGCGTTACGTCATCTTTGAACAACTGTGTACACTTTTTGGAAATAAAATACTGTTTAAACTAAATAGATTAGACAACAGGCCAAGCCTATATTAGTCTTTTCCAAAGCTACTATACTTAAAGACAATGTCTCAAACAAAGACAATATCTAAAAGAACATCCCGATTTCTTACCACCCTTCGTCTTAACATCACGTTTGTACGATGACCCAAATCAGCTACCATTCTACACATGAGACTTTCATGTGTAGATTGGCAGCTGATATGGGCCATCGTACGTTTGAGCAATTGACTGAGAAATGTGTAGTATTTCGTTAGAGAAAGCGTGTGATGATTATACCTGTAGCATGCAGTAATCGACACAGCATGCTATGCTTGTTTCTGTGGTGGTTGCAGGATAAATAACATATTTTGGACGTTTTCACGACTCGTCTGCTGTTATGTTTGTTAGAGATGCTATTATTTTGTTTGTGTCGTGTTTCCTCTGCTGAAGAGACCAAAAAGCTCAGAAAATTCCGGGACAAATTGATGTTACCCTAAATACGCTAATGTTTAGTAAGACTGTTATAGGTACCGACCGAAATTAGAACGGATACGTATTTGGCCTCTACTTGTTTGTTTTCAACAATTTATAACCATTATTGGAGAGTGTTTTTTTTTAATCAGACGGAGATCACACACCTACCTCTTTGTCTCAACACCGGGCAGTCTTCGTTTAAACAATTGGACAAATGTTTGTTCGTTAAATAAGTAGTCTGGTGTTACTCACAGCGCAAAGCGTTACAAGGCCTGCGAATGCTACATTCAAAGACGTATACACTCGCATTGTAAAGCCACTATATAAACTAACCAGGGAGACGTGCGATTTAAGAGACAGTAAACGAAACTCAGTGTGACGTCATTGTTTTGGCATAGAAACGGCAACGGTTCACTGTCAAAATGGCTGTTCCGTTTTTACGAATCAAGATATCGATAACGTTTATCATAGTTTAAATCAAATTGAAATCAGTATAAGTCACCAACATCGGTAGGGAATGTAAATATAAGCATTGAATTGTCTTGATATGGTCTTTACGATCCATATAAATGACAGAACTTCGCAGGTAAACATATTTATATGGACCGTAAAGACCATAACAAGACACTTCAAGGCTTGAATCAACCCCGGGTATATTACATTACTGTCAAATTACAGCGTAACATAATGATCTTGAAAAATGAAGGACAAACATGGCGGATGATCCTAATTTCGACTTGAAAAAATTCCTGACATATTTCCGCGTTACATCTCATCTTTTATCGAAATGATGGATTAGGGTGCTGCAAGTTTGCATATAGTCAGGTTAATTACTAAACTGTCTGTTGCCACCCATCCGGCTCCCGTGTGATCGCTAGACAGGGCAGTTAACCCACAAACAAGGGAGGTCACTCTCCAACAGGGGAGGTCACTCCAAGACAGGGTTGTTAACACTTTAGTAAGTATTTAGTATGCATACAGCTCAGTATACTTCATCAATTACCCACTTCTTTCTGACAGAACATAAGTAAATTAAATCCACAAGATTAATTTCTTGACAGATTTCAACTTTGAATGTCTGTCTCTTTCTCGTCACAATTGAATTATCACTGAAAACAGGAGCGACAAACTGCAATAAAAAAATCTTTTAAGTATCACAGAGATACGACATTACTCTAGTGTGTGTTGTGTAACTTTCATTAATTTATATAAAAAAAAACCTACATATCATAGACCAGGTCTGGTTATGAATAAACCTTCTCTATATCACACTTGAAGTCAAAGCATACACTATAATTCTAAATTTATTGTTACATAATAGGCCAAGGTGTAAATAAGATGTATTTCAGCACATTAAAAGTCACAGACTCCGATTTATCATTGTTTCATACTCTTGTGTCGCTTAGTATTTACATTGTAACCGTATTAAATTTGCCCTAATGTGCAACAGCAAAAATATAATTAAAAAAATTAAATTCGTACATATGATTATTGTGTTATTCAGTAAACATGCTTTACGTTAGGAATTCGTGTTACATGTCCTATTGTGACGTCATAGAGTGATGAGGTAACACGTCCCAGACAACTGAATTGTAGCAAGTAGATGTAATATTTACATTTGCTCTGCATTCTTAAATTGTAATGCATTGTAAAGGCAAATATTGTTACAAGACTAACAAAATGTGCTGCTGTGACGTCATCAATCGTCGTCAATTTCATTTTTGTCTTCACTAGAATTGCTGCTCAAAAACTGTTCAAATTAATTAAATGAAGCACAATTATTTTATCAAAATATTAATGTAAGTAATGCTGTTACAGTCCTATTCCACACTTGATGTAGTTTGCCATCAATAGCAATGTGTGTTATAGATAAATCAATAATATAATGAATGGCGAGATTAAGAAGTATAGGATACCAGTATTTACACATTCTGTTAATAAGCATGTGTTTGCCGACACGGTTGATTTCCGCGGTGAATTACGTCCAGTTTCTTTGTTTGAAATTTTTTACAATGTCGATTACTAAAAGTGATGAATTGGAAGATCGTGTTGTACTTATCACGGAGAATTTGAAATGAAGACCAACCCTCGATAAATCTTGGTTTTAATCCGTTTGATGTGTGATATAAAGTAAGGCTACCGAAAAATCTGTGACGTATTCCTCCATCCCTGAAATTACTTCCGAGCACGTGCGCATAACCCTTTTAATGAGCTTCAAAAATATTTTTTTCGAATAAAAATTCTCAGACAAAAAATGAATGAAGGAATATACCATTTTGAAAGTATAAGGCGGTCGTGCTTATCATATAGTACGCGAATGATTTCGACGAAGGGATCTAACTTTGGTTTCTTTGTTTGTATACTTTGTATATAAAATACGTATTGTAGGCAATTTTGAAATAAATGTAAACTCATGAGGAGTAGCAGAGTCGTGATATATCAGAAATTAAGCAGTAAAAACAAACAGTTTCTAAGAATAAAGCATTGATCATTTAATATTTTTACAACCACGCATCCGACATTTTAAACGCTCCATTCAGTATTTCTTGGAAATGAAAATAACTTTTATGGAGATTGTGATCCATCAGCTCCTAAACTCTAATCCTTCATCTGTATTAATGGTGTGATAAACAGTCTATTAGAACATTTAAGTCAATTACGCAGACATCTTACGAACAATTCGTCATACAGAACACGTACGTCGGCTGTTACCCTTATTATCTAGTGATGATTAATTCCGTTTTTTCTTCTCGTTGTTGACATTTGTTAAAATTGACGTACAAACAAGCTGAGACAATGTGCCGGTGATTATGACCGATTCCTTTACACACCCTCCGCCGGCTTGTAATTGTTTAACTCGGGAAGCTCGCCCCATGTAAAACTTAACTCTGTGACCTTCGGTAGCACATCCGCATTTTGATCATAACGTAGGGTCTGTACATATTTTCGTACTACATATTAATATCATACAATTGTATATAGAAACAGGAGTAAAAACAGCCTGGCTGTGGTTGGCCCGTATTAGCGTGTATGTTCACTTGTTAAATAACGTCCGCCCAGCCCCGCCCACTCGGCCGCCATTACTCACCTCGACTACGACAACCGCCGAGCAGTGACGTCACACACGTTGTTATGTGGGGATGTTACTACGACAACAATATGGCGGGTTAACATAATTGTGGTAGTGACGCAATGATATTTGTTTCTGTAATATATTATTAATGGTTGTTTATATTTCATAACCATCGACTCCCATCCTAAACAATCAGTAAACAGTTTTTGGGGATGGGGGTTAGGTAAGGGCATACTACTCTACCATTATAACAACTTATATATATATATTTTTTAATTGCCTTACTCAAAAGACATTGTGTCCTCCGAAATATTTACTAGAAGGATAACACATTGGTTATTCTATAAAAGTTGTCTTGTATTTTAATGAAATACTGCGGTGTGACATTTAAAGCCGTCGTATTTCTACTCGTACGCCTCTGTACAGTGTAGTTATCACCTACAGTTCTGTAAGCATTGTCCCTCTATTGCTCAGCTGTTTTGTACACATTAACAGATTAGTAAAATTACACCAGACACAGGACTCGGGATAATAAATAAACTTGGTCACGAATGTATATGCCTGCTTCTTTTATAAACATCAGTTGGTTAATTTGGGTCATTTTTTCTAGTGCAGATTATTTATCACACATGCGTAGAAGTCAGAACAACACAGCATCGAGAGATTGCGTTGCTATGCAGAATTAGTAAATTTTTTGGTGTTGTTGGACATGTAGCAGAAATAAATGTACTCATACATAAGAATCAAACCTTGCTTTCAACGAATAAACACCTGTATTACAATGTTAAAGCACGCCGCAGTGATGAAACCGTGTGTATGCACTGGGATTCGAACCTTGACCTCCCAACCGAGACGTCACTCAAACAACTGAGCTATCTGGTCGCGGACGATCGGCCCAGTGCAGTTCCTACACACCCTTACCTATGTAAAAGATTTTCTAAGACTTTGTCGCTGAAGACAAAACCATTTACAGCCTGGATTCAGGTACATTGTGTATCACCTTGGCAGGCATACAGCAAACTCTTGAAACAGGGTTGGTCGAA
Source organism: Mimachlamys varia (assembly GCA_947623455.1). Lineage (NCBI taxonomy): Eukaryota > Metazoa > Mollusca > Bivalvia > Pectinida > Pectinidae > Mimachlamys > Mimachlamys varia. The sequence goes on along the minus strand of OX392544.1, from coordinate 37,711,407 downwards.
GGCCCCACTGTGAGAGGAAAGGAGAGGAGTTTGCACGGTAACAGCGGGGTTCAGACCCAGGGCCCTGTGAACTCTAGTCGGACGTCCAACCAATAGAGTTTTCTGGTCGCCTTGGATCGATCCAGTCCAGTTCCGCTACACAATAACAATATAATAAAATTCTACCAGACATAAGACTCTGCCAAGTCGTTGGTTCGAGGAAGGACGCCGTCAACAAGGACAGAGGAAATCCATTGGGTCAAACGTAGGGTTCGGTAGTCGGGGTCAAAAGGTTAAGATAAGGTCACAGCAAGAGGTCATATGATAGTTAGGTGGTCTGGATACAGGCAGACTAGGAGTTTGGACAAGGTCTGGGGGTGAAGGTCAACACAAATGCACAATGCAATGCTATTGCACACGTTGGGCAGGGTATAGGGCCGCAGAACAGGGACAAGGATGAAATATTTAAGCATTGAACTGCTTTCAGTTGGCATTCATAGACTATAAGAATGCAAACTGGTAAAAGGCAAATTGTCTTTGTCCAGTTGGTATTCATATTACCTATGAATGCCAACTGACAGCAGTTCAATAGTTATATTTACCATTTTTAGAGTATGTTCATCTCATAAAACAATCAATAACACATTTTATTTCTCAGCATTTAGCTCAATAAATGTATTTGTCGCATATTGCATTCATGGCCTGGTGAATGCCAACTGAATTTGGTAGGGTTATATAGTGGCAATGCAATTCAATGGTAAATATAAATACATAAGCACAGGAAGGGTATAGTGACCGTTATAAATAGTAGGCATATAATGCTCATTGATGAATGATAAGATCAGGTGGTATAGGTCGGAAAAGAAACGGAACTATGACCCTCCCCACACAGCCCTCGCTATAACCAACATATCTCCAGCCTTCGGGGTAACTTAAGTCCCCAGTCACGTGGGAGTGGAATTATTGTCATCCAATAAAAAAATATATACACATATAACTTTAGAAATAAAAAATGAATTTACAAGTTTTTTTGCTTAAATTATACAGATGTTACTTTACAAATGAAAAACAAAAATAAATAAACAAGTTTGTTTTCTTTACCCTTGAAAGGCCTCCGGAAAGCAATATTAGTGGGGGAGGTTTCCTGTTCTATTTTTAAAATCAGTAAAGTGACATCACAATATGTGTATTAGTGCAATCCCTGTGACCTAATCTTTGAAAACAACAGACAAGAGTTAAATTCATTCACCGTCCACTGGCGTACAGGTGTAGCTGCCTCTATACGGATCACACACACCAGGTAAGTCCTACCTGGCCTTCTTTACTGCTCAGCGAATTTCTTTCCCACTTACAGTTACATAAACTTTAGACACTAGTTAATTATAGTAAAGTCGTTTGAAAAGGGAAAAAAAGAACATTTTTTTAAAAATGATATGAGAAATATGTGTATGAATGTATTTATTCTGTTAAATAAGGTTAGGGTAACATTGCTTGTCAAATATGCATATCCAACCAAAATATACACATGATGGACACTGGATTATTGCAATGTCTAAATATAAAAAAAATAAAAATGGACATATATACATAATATTTAGGTATTAAAATATAAAGTTATACAGACAATAGCGGGAAAAACACAAACAGTTATATATAGGTGTCAAAATACACATGGACGAATAACCGAAAACAATTTGTCAGTGGAGATATTGAAGCAAACTGGCATGGAAAAAGAAGAAATATCTTGTTTTAAAAAATGTTTTAAATGTCGGAAATCAGTGACAACGGGGGACAAACTGACTTCATTTTAAGTGTCCGCAATAAATAAGAATGTTTTATTTCAATTTTCGGAGTCTGCTTAGTAATAATGATTTTAAAACATGAATCAACATGTTGCAGAACACAAGCTGATAGAAGAAACGAGATTATACGATACATGTTTGTGTCATATGTGTGTCTGCTCCGGTGTGGGTTACGTTCATGTAAATCAAACTCGCGCGTAAACTTTTCTTTTTATACTTCACATTTTAATTTCATTTCTGGCATATATGCACCTTTCTTTTCTTTGGGTCATCTTCATAATTATATACCATGTCTCATTTGCAGTTATGTGCAATTACATTTTATATTACTTTCTGTATAAAATGAGAAACATGTTTTCTTCGGTCATATTATACATTCTTGACACGGTGTTGGGTAAACAATTGTTATCATGATCCTCGTGTTTGTCCTACATTTTAGTGTTTTCTTTCTTTTTTTAGATACAATTTTGTTTTAAGCTCAATGTCTGAACATTCCTCTGAATGTCTGAAAACATCTTCTACATCTTGTGTAATAATTCTAACATCGCGTGGCTGTCGTCAAGGCATACACAAGTGACATTAACAGCTAGTAAATCAGTCAAGCAGGTGTGATTTGTGAACCGCCCATCTCACTCGCACACATGCTTGTTATGACAATATTTCAATCAGACACACGCTTGTTATGACAATAGTTCAATCAGACGCACGCTTGTTATGACAATATTTCAATCAGACACACGCTTGTTATGACAACTTCTCGATCATATACACGCTTGTTATGACAACATCTCAATCAGACACACGCTTGCTATGACAACTTATATTTAATTGATAATATGATATAACCCTTAGGTCCCTATACAAGTAAAACATCATACTGACTTTAATATGTCGTATGTACTTTAATCTTGTTGTCTTATAATCCAGGTTTATTTACAGTACATGACTGGAAATGACATATAGCTACAACAGAACCAGGGTCAGACCTCGAAGTTGACATTTACGTGTTGAAAGTTCAATTCCACGTGTCTATTTACGCAGGAGATAAATCAGCGAACACGCTGTATATATATTAACGACTTTAACGTCACAACAAATAAATAATATTGAGACGGATTTACTAAAGCCGTATCTTTGCCAAATACTTTCGAATCCGTTTTGTCATTAATCTTTAATAATATCATTAAAAATAAAAAAAGTTCTGATGCTAGCATTCATCAAAATATTGTTCTCGGGTCAAAATTAGCACGTTTGTTCAGACGCATCACTGTGTCAGAGATAAATATGAATATTTCATGGTTACAATTATAGTTGAATATCGAATTTGTACAAAGATGAGGCTGCCCTGTAGGTAAGATGTACGAACTGTACCTTCTACTGCCATTGCATGATCTTGTCTTTATTTTTATCTGTGATGAGATTTTGGGAACTGTCCCCTGGCCAAGACAAAGTCTCAAAAATGGTAGCTGCTTCCCCTGCTTACCGCTGAGCATTATGGGAGTGGAACGACTTTTTCGTCTGTTTGACAATACAATGTAACCAGGAAGGGATCACTGTGATGTTCTGTTGGAGGCCTTTGGCAGTGTACTTCAGTGTAGTAGCACTATAAAGTCGGAAACATTTCCAGGCTGACACGAACATACCACGTGGTTTACCGGCCTACCAACATACTCGTCATCAACCCCTACACACAGGGGCTAGGCACGGACCTATGTCACTATGAAATGATTGTCAGATACTTTTTTTACAGAGATATAGTAGTGGGAGGAGCTATATTCGAGAAAGGTAAAACAAAATATCTGACAATCATGTCATAGTGACATAGGTCCGTGCCTAGCCCCTGTGCACCTACACTTACATGGGGAACACAGGGAGGCCGTCCTAATGACCTTACAGTAATATGAACGTTAAACGATATGAAGTCAGACAAACAAATGCTTCTGATATTTTCCATTGTGAGGCACGCTATTGTTCACAGTGTATAAATGCTATAAAATCGTGTGCGAGGCATTATTACCTTGTATCCGAGTTTGCACAAACATTTCGCAATAGAAAGACATTTTGTAAATTTAAAATTATGATGCAATTTTTACGTGTGTTGTTCGGACACCATTTTATTCTCATCAATTTCGTTGACTTGTTGTTTATATTCTGATGTGCATGTTTGTCGGAGACAAAGAGGCGGGCCTGTTTGTCTGGGAGTCGTCAGGGTGTTGGCTAAACTTAGTCAAAAGGACGATGATATATTCCGTGCGCGACAAGGATTAACAAAATAATTCCATTAATTATGACATCTTGGGAATAAAAAACATTTTGCATGGCTTTTGAAAATTCTGTTGTGCACGGATATTAAATTATATGTTTTAATTGGTGATAATTAACAAACATGTCCCACATTTCTGATCAGTGACGGGCTAATAGACACGTAAACAAATCGCTGGTCTAGTTAGCTAGCGTAGTACTTTAGGTGTTGGGATTCGGTAAAGTAGTCAAATTTGTCCCTCACGATGTAAGCTACATTATTCTTTTATGTAGGTGATTTTATATAACACACAACAGCTTTGTATATATATAATAATTTAAACCCCAGAGTTTACTATCCATTGCGTCAGTGATAGGTTTGTGGGAATCTTTCTTATTCTAGATGTATGTGACTGACCAAAAAATGGTATCTCTCTTGAAACACTGTCTGCCCCAGTTTCTGAGAGTTTAACAGTTGGGCGGGGCCCATTTATTGTCTAGCAGATCTCGGAAGCCGGCATTTTACGCCCATTCGTCATCCTCATGTTGCATAAAACATGTAATATAACATTGCATGTACTTGTTTATGAAATTCTTGTGGACACGGCCTTTGGTAAACGTTAACGTGTGCTGTACCTGTAAACGTAGCTTACCTGTAAACTGTATACGTATACCAACAAACCATGTAGCACGCATGTACATACATGAGGTAAACTGTATATCACAACTGTACGAAACTGTGTAACACACATTTACAAATCATCATTTACATTTGCTTTTCATCCTTCCGTTGTACTGCATTGTAAAGACAAAGGGTGTTACAACACTGTAACAACATTTGCTGTTGTGACGTCATCAATTTCTATTGTGTCGTCACCAACTTCATTGTCTTCACTTGATTTGCTGTTCAAAACGGGTAGAAATAACTAAATAATTAAATCAAAATGTAAATATAAGTAGTGAACGTTTTAGCAAATGCTATTGGGTTTTATGTAAGATTGTCATCAATAGCAATGTGTGTTTAACAATATCTGCTAAAACATTCATTGCTTAAACACAAACCTGTGTACAGTGTAACACACCTGTAAGTTCACGTATAATATTCCTGTATATAACGAGTAACTTTCCTTTACTTGCATGTACAATACACTTATAAATACATGTACATACGTTACATTTGCATACCCAGGTAGCGTACCTTAAAAATTACGGCATTTAACTTTCGCGAATTAATTAAATACATGTAACACGTGGTATTCAATAGTCTATTGAATTATATGGGTTTATGTTCTTATTTATGGTTACTTTTGTGTTATAGGTTATGGAGATTTTACCGGCGGACTCTCTGGCTTCCATCATCCAACAGACCATTGAGGATGGCACTGTGAATGTGACAGAAATAATACATACATTTAATGTTACGGACGCTTCATCAGTGGAGCAAACTACCCCAGGTAAACCACATCATATACAGAGTAGTCTCACAGAACGTCAAATAAACCAGACAGTAGTTTTCTCAACTACAACCGGAAGTACTACAGTATCGAACTTATCAGACACACTGAGTACGACATACCCGGTCTTAGATCGAACGGAAGCCTCGTTTTCGATTCAGGATCAGGTGATTATGGGAGCGGCCATAACGGTGGGCTTGCTAGCGATTCTGGCGGTAGTTCTCAGGTTTGCAATGCCAATTTACAGGATCCGACTAAAAAAGAGTCAACAAAAACCAGAAATCCAAACACAAGATCTTTACGACGAGAAGGCAGGGGATGGAAGGTAGGTCAAGTAATGGTCGGGGAGTGTGGTAAAGTCAAAATAGATCTTCATGTATTTTGGTGTAATTGATAACGAACACTTTAAAAGAAAAGATTTCAAAATATTCAACGAAAGCAGGATGCTAATGTTTATCCGTCCACGACCAGTAACACGCTGCTTCCTCGCTGATCTGAGTTAAGCTTTTGATTTGAACATATTTTATTGCTTTAAAACAATAGGATTGGGCACAAGTTATACCAACTTATAAGCTTTTGGAAAACCGTTGTTTGTTCATTGTTTATTGGAACAACACGTATTAATGTCAATGAATGTCTGTTATTTTTGTTTTTGATTTAAACATATTTTATTTGCAAATATACAAATGGGATCAGACACAAGTTAAACAACTTATAATTTGTCTTCTCCCGTAAAAACAAAAATGGTGATATATACATATATTTACAGTCTACACTGATTTTCACTCGATAATCATTGTACTGCAAACTAGAGTTATTTTTCAGTAACCATACTTGAGAACGTGCAAAATTTCTATGACGTCGATAACAATATATGTGGGCGGAGCTATGCAAATTATCCCGTTCGAATCGCAATTGTATGACGTCATTAACAACTGACATGGGCGGAGCTAGCTACGGCTTATGCAAACTTCATGCTGTTACATTTATTGAACTGTTTCCACGTTTGTATGTTTTGAAATGAAATATATGTCTGCAGATGGGGCTTAATTGAACAGAAAACTAATGAACCCTTTACAGGAAAATTCTGTAAATTTAAGGATTAACCTTTGGTTTTGATTAGTTTATTAGATCATAAATCCAATGGAGCAGTCGGTAAATTGAACGTAAACGCTTTGCGTTTACGCAATTTACCTCGTGCTCCATTGGATTTATGATCTAATAAACTAAACAAAACCAAAGGTTAATCCTTAAATGACCGCAAATAAGAAAAAAGATGTAAACGATGAAAAATGACATTCTCAAAATTGACTGTAGAATAAAATTTACAAAATATCTATCAAATTACAATGTTATTTTTGTACCCGTATGTGACAGCATAGAATTATGCACATGTAAAATGAAGTGGACTTTTTACTGCATACTGATAAACTAGGACGGACTTTATCGACCTGGCAAATATTTCAACAATTCTATATAGTTCAATTTAGGATGTTGAATTCAGACAATTTCTATAATTATAAAAAAAATGAATGTTTTTGTAACGCACAAGTTCTGATAAAGACTGTGTCCGGGATATTTGAGATACCCAGGACTAGTTAAAATGTTACAAAACTGAAATATCAACATAATACCGAAAAAATACCACTAAGAAATATATTATTTCCACATCTGTTAGAGCTATACATCAATCAACTTTGGATTTTTTTTTCTATAACCGCTATTGCTGGGGCGAAGTCAGTTTTGTTATGTATGGGATATATCGTCTAAGGTCATAGGTCGGGATATATCATTAGTTAAAGTAATGTTTATTTCGCTGTTCCCAAACATATCTAAAACCAAATACAGTGTATACACATATTTATCAACAGTAGTGCAAGTTTCCATAATGTTATATTGCAGACGTATGCAAAAATACAATTTTAGGCAACATTGAGTAATAAGATTGGAATATGTTCTTATTGTATTTTTTTGGTTTTGTAATGACGTCGAAGATCATAATATATTGATTGTCTTTATCCTAAACAGTGCGTATGTACCATATACTCTTTCCATGGATTCTGACCAATCACAGTCATCAACACAATCTGACCAATCACAATCCTCGACACAGTCGGACTGGTCGGAAACCTCCAGTAACCACACAAAAAGTACGTTCTACTCGTCAGACTGTCCCCAGGTGGCGCTTTGGAAGGAATCTTCGTTTGGGAACCTGATGGGCTCAACATTGTCGTTACCTATGTGTCTACCTAGTGACAGGTAAGTGTTAAACACAATAACAAACAGACCACAAAAAACACCAGTGATGTGTGTTAAAAGCTCTGATAGCTAACAAATGCTGATATAACTGCGTTAACAAACCCAGGCTGATAAAAGTTGCCAATTAAGTTCCTTGTCAAAAGTTAAGATAAGCTGAAATTCTGTAAGTGACTCTACCCCTGAATTAGGAATGCGAGTTCTGCTTAACTGTAAGTAGTTCTGCTGAACACCTCCGCGGTAAGTAGTCCTGCTGAACACCTCCTCGGTTAGTAGTTCTGCTGAACACCTCCGCTGTAAGTTGTTCTGCTGAACACCTCCGCGGTAAGTAGTTCTGCTGAACACCTCCGCGGTAAGTAGTCCTGCTGAACACCTCCGCGGTAAGTAGTCCTGCTGAACACCTCCGCGGTAAGTAGTCCTGCTGAACACCTCCGCTGTAAGTAGTCCTGCTGAACACCTCCGCGGTAAGTAGTTCTGCTGAACACCTCCGCGGTAAGTAGTTCTGTTGAACACCTCCACGGTAAGTAGTTCTGCCGAACACCTCCGCTGTAAGTAGTTCTGCTGAACACCTCCGCGGTAAGTAGTCCTGCTGTTAGTATTGTTAATATTTTGTTAAACACCTGGCCAGTACTCAATCAGCATATGTCAAACTCTCGAGCTAGGTCACGCATGCGCCTCTGGTCCTCATTATTCGCTATTTACACAGTGTTTGATACAAGATGGATCATTGGGCGGGAGGACGTGACGCGTGGTCGGTGCTCTGTACTTGGCGGTTAGTAAGCAGACGGATTGGGTACAAAAAATAACCTTTTAAGTAAAATTTTATAAAATGCTGTTATATACAAATTACATTTTTCTGCACTTATTTTATCACTTTTATATTCATACTTAGAACAATGACAAACTAATTCATTTGTCACATAGTTTAAATACAATTAGGATTGCGAGTTTAAGTTAAGAATATGTTACTCTGATCGTCTGTCTTCCAGCTATCTATTGTGTTTACTAGAGGTAGCCCTATACAGTTGAGTGTAAGCTAACCTTTACACCCTAGTGCACTAGGAGTGCACTACGTTTAAACTAGTAGTGCACTACATTTAAACTACAGGTAAACTAGTAGTGCACTACGTCCAGCCAGGTGTGACCACAAAAACCCCTACAGGTAATGGGAGGGTCCATACCTACCTGTGTCCTTACCTGTACAGATGTAATATGATTTACCTGTACTTTTATGTTATACTATTGAAGTCATTAGTTTGTCAGTACTTGAACCTCATATAAGTACAAGAATGAACAATTCTGAGTTTATACCAGAAGATATTTATCATAATAACTTAAATAAATTAAATCACTGCATGTCAAAATTTTAAATAAAATAATAATTTAAATATACTAACTTATAATTCTTTTTAAAGAAGTAACAATTATTCTTTTCTATTTAAATATTTGCATTCTACAATTAAATTGAAACGTATGTGTTCAAATAAAAAAATGGTACAACACATGTTTTATGTCGAAATTATTAAGTTAATCCTACTAAAAATATGTACAGAACTAAAGTAAACAACAGATTTTAATATAAAAAAATAGATATTAGAAGAACATATTTTGTACTTAGTATAGTTGTTTCAATAACAAATTACTTTAATATCTGACATAAAGAAGCTAGCTGTGCAATATCAGAGACGTACAAGGTTTTATACGTCTCTGGCAATACTACCTACATGTACCAGTATTGGTATTCTGTTTCAATATACACTCAGGTACAATGCATACAAATGAAAGGTTATATTAACATCAAGTACTAATATAAGAAACGATTACTTTCACCAGAACATTTAAAGTCATTTCCTTCTTCATATATGAATTGAACGGCGTTTTTTAATTTTCATGCCGGTATGAATGCAAAGCGGTTACATCCATATTGCATGAAGCCCGCTAGGGCTTCATGGTCAATATGGATGTAACCGATTTGCATTCATACCGGCATGAAAATTAAAACAACGCCGTTCAATTCATATATTTACATTTTTACTACTGAACAATTGTCTAATTTATTTTCTTATTTAATGAACAACTGGTTAATCAACTGCTTTTGTTATTGCGCCGTCCTTTAAACGAAAAAGGCGGAACAGCCATAATTTGGGTAGAATTGGCGCCAATAATCTACCGTAATCATTTGAACGTTTGACGCGGGGGCATTCTCCATGTTATCCGAAGCGGGGCCGTAAGACTCCCATTGAACAAGACTAATATATTACGTCATAAGTAATTCACGTGAATTGATGTATTCATACTGTATTCATGATGTATTCATAGTCCAGTGTTTGTTGTTTTCAGTTGGTATGTTCATATAGAGAAGAAACAATCAGAATGTAAATATATCAAAATACCAACATACATCTACATGTAATCCAATTGACTGTAATCAATGTTATCATCATTAATCAATTAACAGGGTAGGGCCCTCAGGCCTTTAATCAGATTGGTCAGTGATGGCTGTGGGGGAGAGGGAGGTGAGAAATTCACACCTGGCTAACTACAGACAGCCTAGGGGTGTCCCCTCTCTTGACCTCTGTAGCTGAGGATGTGGCCCAGGCAGGTCAGGTACATGTACGTTATTATGCCTGGAGGGTAAAGGATTCTACCTGAAGATCTATATTTGTCCCTTTTAGTTAGATTTTATATAAGTCATTAGGTTGATTTAAAAGTACAATAAATGTGACTGGCATAGGCTTAACTTTGTTCGAAGTTAGGTTAATAATATTGCATATTATTTATTTGTTGTATACTTAGTCTTACAATATAGAATTAATTTAAAATGATTCCAATAAACTGACCTTGCTTTTTTTTAAATCATTATTACATATATTCATAAACCTTCAAGTCATATTTAATACAACCTGTAATTGCCTTCAAATGTAGGCCTTATTATCGGAATATTTTAAAATACTTTTATACTGATAATTAGAATAAAATTAAGTATAATGAATGTTAGTATTTTATTATCAAACTATAATGAAGCGACTGAGCCAGAGAGTATATATTCTTAATTATTATTAATTTCAATGTTATTTTATGTACTATCAATTTATTATTGTATAATTAAATGCTTTGAATGAAACATAAAAATGGATTAAAGTTCTCAAAATATCCACTATTCAAAGAGAAATGTGTAAATATCTAGATATATTCTCAAAGATTTTTAATTTCAGATAAACTTGATAAACCCGAGTGAAAGTTAACATATGTATTATCATATTTATGATCCTGGTCATATCCAGTTTAGCCCTAAGTATTAATCAAATTGTTTTCAAATTTGACCAGTGATAGTCAGATGAGAAATTCACACCTCAATTATGTCACTGACAGGCTTATGTCAGCAGGTGTTCCTAGACAAGGTTGAGACAGGTCAGGTAACTGCCTGAGGCCTGAGGGTCAAATCAAAACATCTGTCCCATACTGAACAATCTGAATAAATTTTAATTTATTGTTGTATTACTTTTTTTCAACTTCAAATTCTTATATTTATATTAACACTGTTGTATGTGGTGATATATATACATACAGATCTTAATATAGAAAAAAAATTAAAAATAAAGATTATCAAAACTCTATAGCGCGTTCATAAATATATAGATCTGAGGCATGAATGTATTTTATAAAAATATATATCTAATTTAATTAAGTAATAAAAGAATATTTATTTGTTATTTTCGCAATTAGTTTTTACAATATTTAAAAATATACTTCTAAACAAATAATAATCAATAGATATTCCTTCAATTTTTCAATATACTTGATTGTAAATTGGTAAATTAATAAAAATTTATAACGTTAATAGTGTATATTAAAAGAAATATAAGACATCAAAACTGCTAGATAAATATTAATTTTCTATTTAATTACATGATGTATGCAAGAAATTTTTGGGGAAAATTGTAAGAGTAATTATCATGATTTCACAATTTCTAGTTTTGAAATGAAAGAAAAAAGGTTGTTTGAGAAAAATAACTACATAAGATGCATATATATACATTAAAGTTATAAATATTAACTAATGATAAGGCCAGCTTCAAAGTACTAGCAGACGACAAAGGTGAGGTACAGGTAAAAATCACAGGTAGATGGATGGGACTGCCCATTTACCTGTAGGGGTATTTGACCTATATGGGGTTCAGGGTGTAGTGCACTACTAGTTTACCTGTAGTTTAAATGTAGTGCACTACTAGTTTAAACGTAGTGCACTACTAGTGCACTAGGTGTAAAGGTTAGCTTACACTCAACTGTACATGTCAGATGGTAAATCTGTATGACGGACAGAAGGAGACAGGACTTATCAGCAAAATATCAGTAAACTACTGAATCCTTACTTTCTATTCAATCAAAAACATTCGTTGATACTTTACAAATCGTTTTGCACTTTTTCAAAAAATCGTACCAATAACGTTATGGTGCTATGACGCTTTTACGCCATGTGTTGTATTTCGGATTGCCTGTCTGAACGCCGACGTGTCATGTGACGTCTTAATTAGCGGTTGAAGTCTCTGTGTTGTTTTCTGGTTTTTAGTGGTTGTAATCCTTTATTTCATGTAAGATTTTGTTGTTATTCCGTGCCTTGTGACTTTTCCAGAGAAAGCTTGTCCCGGTCAACTTCGACAGACGGCCTCAACGCAAGTTTGATGACAGCACTATCTCGTAAAACGTAAGTGTGCGCACAAGACTGACCACATCATATCTCCCACAATTCAATACTGAACTACCTACCTACATTATTAATAATGAAGGTAACACGTCGAACGGTACGAACGCACCGTAATGATTGTATATTATTGTTGAGCACCCCCTTCTCAAAAATGTTTCGTTTATCTGAACATTTGATTTTTCATCCTGTACACTACCATTCCAAACACCAAACTGAAGGAACTCTCTTTTCCAAGAACGTTGAACGACGACACAAATACATGGTTGTGACCTATCTTGGAGCAACACAACAAAAGCTAGGATGAGATATACCGAGGAAGATATAGTACGAATGGTTGAATTCCTGGTCGACAATATCTTTGTTGAGTTCAGAGGAATTGGAACTAACTGCGCCCCACTTTTGGCTGACTTGCTTTTGTTTTCATACGAGGCTGAATTTCTCGTAGGGTTTATCAGGACGGGTACAAAATCCTTGCCAAATCTTTCAATTTTATCTTAAGGTTTATCGACGATGCGTTGTCTATAAACAACTAGATGTTTGCTGATCTAGTCTATCGTATATTCCTTACTGAACTTGAGAATAACGACACAACAAACTCTCCTTCATCAGCTTCTGACCTTCGATATTTACTTAAAATATGATAAACACGGTCAACTTACTACTTAGCTGTATGATAAACGTGACGATTTCGATTTTCCATGCGCGGATATTCCCTTTCTAGATAGTAGCATCCCTGCTTCTCCAACCTATAGTGTTTATGTCACAGTTGATTCGTTATTCTAGGGCTTGCTCTGAATATCGAGATTTTTGTGATAAATGTCAACTGCTGACGAACACATCCAGAGATGCAGGTTGATGAAGACTATGGGCAAGTTTTAAGGTCGCCAACTTTATCTTATCGAGAAATATTCTGAATCTTTGTGTGATATGAAGATGGACGCTTTTGAGTTTGCGTACTAGTGTGCTTACTTGTTATGATTGACAATGGTGACTCGGTTCTCATTTTGAGGATTGATGCTAACTTGGATGTAACCAAGATTCACATGGCGGGAGTCGTCGATGAAGCATAAGACGATTACTCTTCAGGAACACCTGGTCTTATTCTATTAAACTTTTACAAAGCTCTCAATGTACATCTTTCCTTTGTGTCTATTTGCCTCTAGTTAAATCGATCTTGAATTCGGGTTATGGTTTAATTGACGCTTTGGTATTCTCTGATTTAGTTTAAGAAAAAAGAAACTCTTCACTTTAACAAATATGTCTGTCATTACAGCTTTACCGAATACAGTGGAAGTGATATACTAAGAACGGGTCCGGACACAGATCGAGGATCCGACATTTTCGACGACAAAGCGTAAGTTTTATTCTTCGGTAGTACTTGATTGTACTACAGAACAGTTCTAATTGCTGAGCAATGATTGGTCGCTATAATTGATAGATAAATATAATTATGAATAATCATTAGGTCTCTTGTAATTTAGGTCACAGAGAAAATGGAGGGAAAATGGCCAATTTGGTGACATTTCACTAACATTTTACTATCTTCTATAAACGATGTTAAAGCCAACTGATTTGATTTTGTTAGAGATTTTTAGCACTTTGAAAAGTTCAGCCTCACCATTTAGTGTCTCTGTTTTGGCTTATAACATAAGCAGACAAATCCAATTATTCATCTCAATGTAATAATTAAAGGATGTTCGGGTGGTGCATTGGAAATAATTGAACGGTTGTCGGCTCTTTCCGGCAAAAGTCGTTGTTCGTAATTACGTCAGTGGTCGCTAGTATACGCCAATGTCTCTTTTCATGCATTATTGGAAAGGTAGTTAAAATCGTTTTAAGATATATACAATATATAAGATAATATCAGAAACTTTCAGTAAAACATTAGAAATGTACAAGATGATATCGGAAACTTTCAGTAAAACATTAGTAATATACAAGATGATATCGGAAACTTTCTGTAAGACATTAGTAATATACAAGATGATATCAGAAACTTTCAGTAAAACATTAGTAATGTACAAGATGATATCAGAAACTTTCAGTAAAACATTAGAAATGTACAAGATGATATCAGAAACTTTCAATAAGACATTAGTAATATACAAGATGATATCAGAAACTTTCAGTAAAACATTAGAAATGTACAAGATGATATCAGAAACTTTCAATAAGACATTAGTAATATACAAGATGATATCAGAAACTTTCAGTAAAACATTAGTAATGTACAAGATGATATCGGAAACTTTCAATAAGACATTAGTAATGTACAAGATGATATCGGAAACTTTCAATAAGACATTAGTAATGTACAAGATGCTATCAGAAACTTTCAGTTAGACATTAGTAATGTACAAGATGATATCGGAAACTTTCAATAAGACGTTAGTAATGTACAAGATGATATCGGAAACTTTCTGTAAAACATTAGTAATATACAAGATGATATCAGAAACTTTCAGTAAGACATTAGTAATGTACAAGATGATATCGGAAACTTTCTGTAAAACATTAGTAATATACAAGATGATATCAGAAACTTTCTGTAAAACATTAGAAATGTACAAGATGATATCGGAAACTTTCAATAAGACATTAGTAATGTACAAGATGATATCAGAAACTTTCAATAAGACATTAGTAATGTACAAGATGATATCAGAAACTTTCAATAAGACATTAGTAATGTACAAGATGATATCGGAAACTTTCAGTTAGACATTAGTAATGTACAAGATGATATCGGAAACTTTCAGTTAGACATTAGTAATATACAAGATGATATCGGAAACTTTCAGTTAGACATTAGTAATGTACAAGATGATATCAGAAACTTTCAATAAGACATTAGTAATGTACAAGATGATATCGGAAACTTTCAATAAGACATTAGTAATGTACAAGATGATATCAGAAACTTTCAATAAGACATTAGTAATATACAAGATGATATCAGAAACTTTCTGTAAAACATTAGAAATGTACAAGATGATATCGGAAACTTTCTGTAAAACATTAGTAATGTACAAGATGATATCGGAAACTTTCTGTAAAACATTAGTAATGTACAAGATGATATTGGAAACTTTCAGTAAAACATTAGAAATGTACAAGATGGTATCGGAAACTTTCTGTAAAACATTAGTAATGTACAAGATGATATCGGAAACTTTCAATAAGACATTAGTAATGTACAAGATGATATCAGAAACTTTCAATAAGACATTAGTAATGTACAAGATGATATCAGAAACTTTCAATAAGACATTAGTAATGTACAAGATGATATCGGAAACATTCAGTTAGACATTAGTAATGTACAAGATGATATCGGAAACTTTCAGTTAGACATTAGTAATGTACAAGATGATATCGGAAACTTTCAATAAGACATTAGTAATGTACAAGATGATATCGGAAACTTTCAATAAGACATTAGTAATGTACAAGATGATATCGGAAACTTTCAATAAGACATTAGTAATGTACAAGATGATATCAGAAACTTTCAGTAAGACATTAGTAATATACAAGATGCTATCAGAAACTTTCTGTAAAACATTAGAAATGTACAAGATGATATCGGAAACTTTCTGTAAAACATTAGTAATGTACAAGATGATATCGGAAACTTTCTGTAAAACATTAGTAATGTACAAGATGATATTGGAAACTTTCTGTAAAACATTAGAAATGTACAAGATGGTATCGGAAACTTTCTGTAAAACATTAGTAATGTACAAGATGATATCGGAAACTTTCAATAAGACATTAGTAATGTACAAGATGATATCAGAAACTTTCAGTTAGACATTAGTAATATACAAGATGATATCAGAAACTTTCAGTTAGACATTAGTAATGTACAAGATGCTATCAGAAACTTTCAGTTAGACATTAGTAATGTACAAGATGATATCAGAAACTTTCAATAAGACATTAGTAATGTACAAGATGATATCAGAAACTTTCAATAAGACATTAGTAATGTACAAGATGATATCAGAAACTTTCAATAAGACATTAGTAATGTACAAGATGATATCAGAAACTTTCAATAAGACATTAGTAATGTACAAGATGATATCAGAAACTTTCTGTAAGACATTAGTAATGTACAAGGTGATATCAGAAACTTTCAATCAGACATTAGTAATGTACAAGATGATATCAGAAACTTTCAATAAGACATTAGTAATGTACAAGATGATATCAGAAACTTTCAGTAAGACATTAGTAATGTACAAGATGATATCAGAAACTTTCACTAAGACATTAGTAATGTACAAGATGATATCGGAAACTTTCAGTAAGACATTAGTAATGTACAAGATGATATCGGAAACTTTCAATAAGACATTAGTAATGTACAAGATGATATCGGAAACTTTCAATAAGACATTAGTAATGTACAAGATGATATCGAAAACTTTCAATAAGACATTAGTAATGTACAAGATGATATCGGAAACTTTCAATAAGACATTAGTAATGTACAAGATGATATGGGAAACTTTCTGTAAAACATTAGTAATGTACAAGATGATATCGGAAACTTTCTGCAAAACATTAGTAATGTACAAGATGATATCAGAAACTTTCAATAAGACATTAGTAATGTACAAGATGATATCGGAAACTTTCAATAAGACATTAGTAATGTACAAGATGATATCGGAAACTTTCAATAAGACATTAGTAATGTACAAGATGATATCGGAAACTTTCAGTTAGACATTAGTAATATACAAGATGATATCGGAAACTTTCAGTTAGACATTAGTAATGTACAAGATGATATCGGAAACTTTCAATAAGACATTAGTAATGTACAAGATGATATTGGAAACTTTCTGTAAAACATTAGAAATGTACAAGATGGTATCGGAAACTTTCTGTAAAACATTAGTAATGTACAAGATGATATCGGAAACTTTCAAAAAGACATTAGTAATGTACAAGATGATATCAGAAACTTTCAGTTAGACATTAGTAATATACAAGATGATATCAGAAACTTTCAGTTAGACATTAGTAATGTACAAGATGCTATCAGAAACTTTCAGTTAGACATTAGTAATGTACAAGATGATATCAGAAACTTTCAATAAGACATTAGTAATGTACAAGATGATATCAGAAACTTTCAATAAGACATTAGTAATGTACAAGATGATATCAGAAACTTTCAATAAGACATTAGTAATGTACAAGATGATATCAGAAACTTTCAATAAGACATTAGTAATGTACAAGATGATATCAGAAACTTTCTGTAAGACATTAGTAATGTACAAGATGATATCAGAAACTTTCAATAAGACATTAGTAATGTACAAGATGATATCAGAAACTTTCAATAAGACATTAGTAATGTACAAGATGATATCAGAAACTTTCAGTAAGACATTAGTAATGTACAAGATGATATCGGAAACTTTCAATAAGACATTAGTAATGTACAAGATGATATCAGAAACTTTCAATAAGACATTAGTAATGTACAAGATGATATCAGAAACTTTCAATAAGACATTAGTAATGTACAAGATGATATCGGAAACATTCAGTTAGACATTAGTAATGTACAAGATGATATCGGAAACTTTCAGTTAGACATTAGTAATGTACAAGATGATATCGGAAACTTTCAATAAGACATTAGTAATGTACAAGATGATATCGGAAACTTTCAATAAGACATTAGTAATGTACAAGATGATATCGGAAACTTTCAATAAGACATTAGTAATGTACAAGATGATATCAGAAACTTTCAGTAAGACATTAGTAATATACAAGATGCTATCAGAAACTTTCTGTAAAACATTAGAAATGTACAAGATGATATCGGAAACTTTCTGTAAAACATTAGTAATGTACAAGATGATATCGGAAACTTTCTGTAAAACATTAGTAATGTACAAGATGATATTGGAAACTTTCTGTAAAACATTAGAAATGTACAAGATGGTATCGGAAACTTTCTGTAAAACATTAGTAATGTACAAGATGATATCGGAAACTTTCAATAAGACATTAGTAATGTACAAGATGATATCAGAAACTTTCAGTTAGACATTAGTAATATACAAGATGATATCAGAAACTTTCAGTTAGACATTAGTAATGTACAAGATGCTATCAGAAACTTTCAGTTAGACATTAGTAATGTACAAGATGATATCAGAAACTTTCAATAAGACATTAGTAATGTACAAGATGATATCAGAAACTTTCAATAAGACATTAGTAATGTACAAGATGATATCAGAAACTTTCAATAAGACATTAGTAATGTACAAGATGATATCAGAAACTTTCAATAAGACATTAGTAATGTACAAGATGATATCAGAAACTTTCTGTAAGACATTAGTAATGTACAAGATGATATCAGAAACTTTCAATCAGACATTAGTAATGTACAAGATGATATCAGAAACTTTCAATAAGACATTAGTAATGTACAAGATGATATCAGAAACTTTCAGTAAGACATTAGTAATGTACAAGATGATATCAGAAACTTTCACTAAGACATTAGTAATGTACAAGATGATATCGGAAACTTTCAGTAAGACATTAGTAATGTACAAGATGATATCGGAAACTTTCAATAAGACATTAGTAATGTACAAGATGATATCGGAAACTTTCAATAAGACATTAGTAATGTACAAGATGATATCGGAAACTTTCAATAAGACATTAGTAATGTACAAGATGATATCGGAAACTTTCAATAAGACATTAGTAATGTACAAGATGATATGGGAAACTTTCTGTAAAACATTAGTAATGTACAAGATGATATCGGAAACTTTCTGCAAAACATTAGTAATGTACAAGATGATATCAGAAACTTTCAATAAGACATTAGTAATGTACAAGATGATATCGGAAACTTTCAATAAGACATTAGTAATGTACAAGATGATATCGGAAACTTTCAGTTAGACATTAGTAATATACAAGATGATATCGGAAACTTTCAGTTAGACATTAGTAATGTACAAGATGATATCGGAAACTTTCAATAAGACATTAGTAATGTACAAGATGATATTGGAAACTTTCTGTAAAACATTAGAAATGTACAAGATGGTATCGGAAACTTTCTGTAAAACATTAGTAATGTACAAGATGATATCGGAAACTTTCAAAAAGACATTAGTAATGTACAAGATGATATCAGAAACTTTCAGTTAGACATTAGTAATATACAAGATGATATCAGAAACTTTCAGTTAGACATTAGTAATGTACAAGATGCTATCAGAAACTTTCAGTTAGACATTAGTAATGTACAAGATGATATCAGAAACTTTCAATAAGACATTAGTAATGTACAAGATGATATCAGAAACTTTCAATAAGACATTAGTAATGTACAAGATGATATCAGAAACTTTCAATAAGACATTAGTAATGTACAAGATGATATCAGAAACTTTCAATAAGACATTAGTAATGTACAAGATGATATCAGAAACTTTCTGTAAGACATTAGTAATGTACAAGATGATATCAGAAACTTTCAATAAGACATTAGTAATGTACAAGATGATATCAGAAACTTTCAATAAGACATTAGTAATGTACAAGATGATATCAGAAACTTTCAGTAAGACATTAGTAATGTACAAGATGATATCGGAAACTTTCAATAAGACATTAGTAATGTACAAGATGATATCAGAAACTTTCAATAAGACATTAGTAATGTACAAGATGATATCAGAAACTTTCAATAAGACATTAGTAATGTACAAGATGATATCGGAAACATTCAGTTAGACATTAGTAATGTACAAGATGATATCGGAAACTTTCAGTTAGACATTAGTAATGTACAAGATGATATCGGAAACTTTCAATAAGACATTAGTAATGTACAAGATGATATCGGAAACTTTCAATAAGACATTAGTAATGTACAAGATGATATCGGAAACTTTCAATAAGACATTAGTAATGTACAAGATGATATCAGAAACTTTCAGTAAGACATTAGTAATATACAAGATGCTATCAGAAACTTTCTGTAAAACATTAGAAATGTACAAGATGATATCGGAAACTTTCTGTAAAACATTAGTAATGTACAAGATGATATCGGAAACTTTCTGTAAAACATTAGTAATGTACAAGATGATATTGGAAACTTTCTGTAAAACATTAGAAATGTACAAGATGGTATCGGAAACTTTCTGTAAAACATTAGTAATGTACAAGATGATATCGGAAACTTTCAATAAGACATTAGTAATGTACAAGATGATATCAGAAACTTTCAGTTAGACATTAGTAATATACAAGATGATATCAGAAACTTTCAGTTAGACATTAGTAATGTACAAGATGCTATCAGAAACTTTCAGTTAGACATTAGTAATGTACAAGATGATATCAGAAACTTTCAATAAGACATTAGTAATGTACAAGATGATATCAGAAACTTTCAATAAGACATTAGTAATGTACAAGATGATATCAGAAACTTTCAATAAGACATTAGTAATGTACAAGATGATATCAGAAACTTTCAATAAGACATTAGTAATGTACAAGATGATATCAGAAACTTTCTGTAAGACATTAGTAATGTACAAGATGATATCAGAAACTTTCAATCAGACATTAGTAATGTACAAGATGATATCAGAAACTTTCAATAAGACATTAGTAATGTACAAGATGATATCAGAAACTTTCAGTAAGACATTAGTAATGTACAAGATGATATCAGAAACTTTCACTAAGACATTAGTAAGTACAAGATGATATCGGAAACTTTCAGTAAGACATTAGTAATGTACAAGATGATATCGGAAACTTTCAATAAGACATTAGTAATGTACAAGATGATATCGGAAACTTTCAATAAGACATTAGTAATGTACAAGATGATATCGGAAACTTTCAATAAGACATTAGTAATGTACAAGATGATATCGGAAACTTTCAATAAGACATTAGTAATGTACAAGATGATATGGGAAACTTTCTGTAAAACATTAGTAATGTACAAGATGATATCGGAAACTTTCTGCAAAACATTAGTAATGTACAAGATGATATCAGAAACTTTCAATAAGACATTAGTAATGTACAAGATGATATCGGAAACTTTCAATAAGACATTAGTAATGTACAAGATGATATCGGAAACTTTCAATAAGACATTAGTAATGTACAAGATGATATCGGAAACTTTCAGTTAGACATTAGTAATATACAAGATGATATCGGAAACTTTCAGTTAGACATTAGTAATGTACAAGATGATATCGGAAACTTTCAATAAGACATTAGTAATGTACAAGATGATATTGGAAACTTTCTGTAAAACATTAGAAATGTACAAGATGGTATCGGAAACTTTCTGTAAAACATTAGTAATGTACAAGATGATATCGGAAACTTTCAAAAAGACATTAGTAATGTACAAGATGATATCAGAAACTTTCAGTTAGACATTAGTAATATACAAGATGATATCAGAAACTTTCAGTTAGACATTAGTAATGTACAAGATGCTATCAGAAACTTTCAGTTAGACATTAGTAATGTACAAGATGATATCGGAAACTTTCAATAAGACATTAGTAATGTACAAGATGATATCGGAAACTTTCAATAAGACATTAGTAATGTACAAGATGATATCGGAAACTTTCAATAAGACATTAGTAATGTACAAGATGATATCGGAAACTTTCAATAAGACATTAGTAATGTACAAGATGATATGGGAAACTTTCTGTAAAACATTAGTAATGTACAAGATGATATCGGAAACTTTCTGCAAAACATTAGTAATGTACAAGATGATATCAGAAACTTTCAATAAGACATTAGTAATGTACAAGATGATATCGGAAACTTTCAATAAGACATTAGTAATGTACAAGATGATATCGGAAACTTTCAATAAGACATTAGTAATGTACAAGATGATATCGGAAACTTTCAGTTAGACATTAGTAATATACAAGATGATATCGGAAACTTTCAGTTAGACATTAGTAATGTACAAGATGATATCGGAAACTTTCAATAAGACATTAGTAATGTACAAGATGATATTGGAAACTTTCTGTAAAACATTAGAAATGTACAAGATGGTATCGGAAACTTTCTGTAAAACATTAGTAATGTACAAGATGATATCGGAAACTTTCAAAAAGACATTAGTAATGTACAAGATGATATCAGAAACTTTCAGTTAGACATTAGTAATATACAAGATGATATCAGAAACTTTCAGTTAGACATTAGTAATGTACAAGATGCTATCAGAAACTTTCAGTTAGACATTAGTAATGTACAAGATGATATCAGAAACTTTCAATAAGACATTAGTAATGTACAAGATGATATCAGAAACTTTCAATAAGACATTAGTAATGTACAAGATGATATCAGAAACTTTCAATAAGACATTAGTAATGTACAAGATGATATCAGAAACTTTCAATAAGACATTAGTAATGTACAAGATGATATCAGAAACTTTCTGTAAGACATTAGTAATGTACAAGATGATATCAGAAACTTTCAATAAGACATTAGTAATGTACAAGATGATATCAGAAACTTTCAATAAGACATTAGTAATGTACAAGATGATATCAGAAACTTTCAGTAAGACATTAGTAATGTACAAGATGATATCGGAAACTTTCAATAAGACATTAGTAATGTACAAGATGATATCGGAAACTTTCAGTAAGACATTAGTAATGTACAAGATGATATCGGAAACTTTCAATAAGACATTAGTAATGTACAAGATGATATCGGAAACTTTCAATAAGACATTAGTAATGTACAAGATGATATCGGAAACTTTCAATAAGACATTAGTAATGTACAAGATGATATCGGAAACTTTCAATAAGACATTAGTAATGTACAAGATGATATCGGAAACTTTCTGTAAAACATTAGTAATGTACAAGATGATATCGGAAACTTTCTGCAAAACATTAGTAATGTACAAGATGATATCAGAAACTTTCAATAAGACATTAGTAATGTACAAGATGATATCGGAAACTTTCAATAAGACATTAGTAATGTACAAGATGATATCGGAAACTTTCAATAAGACATTAGTAATGTACAAGATGATATCAGAAACTTTCAGTAAGACATTAGTAATATACAAGATGCTATCAGAAACTTTCTGTAAAACATTAGAAATGTACAAGATGATATCGGAAACTTTCTGTAAAACATTAGTAATGTACAAGATGATATCGGAAACTTTCTGTAAGACATTAGTAATGTACAAGATGATATCAGAAACTTTCAATAAGACATTAGTAATGTACAAGATGATATCGGAAACTTTCAATAAGACATTAGTAATGTACAAGATGATATCGGAAACTTTCAATAAGACATTAGTAATGTACAAGATGATATCAGAAACTTTCAGTAAGACATTAGTAATGTACAAGATGATATCAGAAACTTTCAATAAGACGTTAGTAATGTACAAGATGATATCGGAAACTTTCTGTAAAACATTAGTAATATACAAGATGATATCAGAAACTTTCAGTAAGACATTAGTAATGTACAAGATGATATCGGAAACTTTCTGTAAAACATTAGTAATATACAAGATGATATCAGAAACTTTCTGTAAAACATTAGTAATGTACAAGATGATATCAGAAACTTTCAGTAAGACATTAGTAATGTACAAGATGATATCAGAAACTTTCAATAAGACATTAGTAATGTACAAGATGATATCGGAAACTTTCAGTAAGACATTAGTAATGTACAAGATGATATCAGAAACTTTCAGTAAGACATTAGTAATGTACAAGATGATATCAGAAACTTTCTGTAAAACATTAGTAATGTACAAGATGATATCGGAAACTTTCAGTAAGACATTAGTAATGTACAAGATGATATCAGAAACTTTCTGTAAAACATTAGTAATGTACAAGATGATATCGGAAACTTTCAGTAAGACATTAGTAATGTACAAGATGATATCAGAAACTTTCTGTAAAACATTAGTAATGTACAAGATGATATCGGAAACTTTCAGTAAGACATTAATAATGTACAAGATGATATCGGAAACTTTCAATAAGACATTAGTAATGTACAAGATGATATCAGAAACTTTCAGTAAGACATTAGTAATGTACAAGATGATATCAGAAACTTTCAGTAAGACATTAATAATGTACAAGATGATATCAGAAACTTTCAGTAAGACATTAGTAATGTACAAGATGATATCAGAAACTTTCAATAAGACATTAGTAATGTACAAGATGATATCGGAAACTTTCAGTAAGACATTAGTAATGTACAAGATGATATCAGAAACTTTCTGTAAAACATTAGTAATGTACAAGACGATATCAGAAACTTTCTGTAAAACATTAGTAATGTACAAGATGATATCGGAAACTTTCTGTAAAGCATTAGAAATGTACAAGATGATATCAGAAACTTTCAGTAAGACATTAGTAATGTACAAGATGCTATCAGAAACTTTCAGTAAGACATTAGTAATGTACAAAATGCTATCAGAAACTTTCAATAAGACATTAGTAATGTACAAGATGATATCAGAAACTTTC
Organism: Mimachlamys varia; assembly: GCA_947623455.1. Classification (NCBI taxonomy): domain Eukaryota; kingdom Metazoa; phylum Mollusca; class Bivalvia; order Pectinida; family Pectinidae; genus Mimachlamys; species Mimachlamys varia. The sequence goes on along the minus strand of OX392544.1, from coordinate 37,686,344 downwards.
AGTAAGACATTAGTAATGTACAAGATGATATCAGAAACTTTCTGTAAAACATTAGTAATGTACAAGATGATATCAGAAACTTTCAGTAAGACATTAGTAATATACAAGATGATATCGGAAACTTTCAGTTAGACATTAGTAATGTACAAGATGATATCGGAAACTTTCAGTAAGACATTAGTAATGTACAAGATGATATCAGAAACTTTCTGTTAAACATTAGTAATGTACAAGATGATATCAGAAACTTTCAGTAAGACATTAGTAATATACAAGATGCTATCAGAAACTTTCAGTAAGACATTAGTAATGTACAAGATGGTATCGGAAACTTTCTGTAAAACATTAGTAATATACAAGATGATATCGGAAACTTTCAGTAAGACATTAGTAATGTACAAGATGATATCAGAAACTTTCAATAAGACATTAGTAATGTACAAGATGCTATCAGAAACTTTCAGTTAGACATTAGTAATATACAAGATGCTATCAGAAACTTTCAGTTAGACATTAGTAATGTACAAGATGATATTGGAAACTTTCAGTAAGACATTAGTAATGTACAAGATGATATCGGAAACTTTCTGCAAAACATTAGTAATGTACAAGATGATATCAGAAACTTTCAATAAGACATTAGTAATGTACAAGATGATATCGGAAACTTTCAATAAGACATTTGTAATGTACAAGATGATATCGGAAACTTTCAATAAGACATTAGTAATGTACAAGATGATATCGGAAACTTTCAGTTAGACATTAGTAATATACAAGATGATATCGGAAACTTTCAGTTAGACATTAGTAATGTACAAGATGATATCGGAAACTTTCAATAAGACATTAGTAATGTACAAGATGATATTGGAAACTTTCTGTAAAACATTAGAAATGTACAAGATGGTATCGGAAACTTTCTGTAAAACATTAGTAATGTACAAGATGATATCGGAAACTTTCAAAAAGACATTAGTAATGTACAAGATGATATCAGAAACTTTCAGTTAGACATTAGTAATATACAAGATGATATCAGAAACTTTCAGTTAGACATTAGTAATGTACAAGATGCTATCAGAAACTTTCAGTTAGACATTAGTAATGTACAAGATGATATCAGAAACTTTCAATAAGACATTAGTAATGTACAAGATGATATCAGAAACTTTCAATAAGACATTAGTAATGTACAAGATGATATCAGAAACTTTCAATAAGACATTAGTAATGTACAAGATGATATCAGAAACTTTCAATAAGACATTAGTAATGTACAAGATGATATCAGAAACTTTCTGTAAGACATTAGTAATGTACAAGATGATATCAGAAACTTTCAATAAGACATTAGTAATGTACAAGATGATATCAGAAACTTTCAATAAGACATTAGTAATGTACAAGATGATATCAGAAACTTTCAGTAAGACATTAGTAATGTACAAGATGATATCGGAAACTTTCAATAAGACATTAGTAATGTACAAGATGATATCGAAAACTTTCAGTAAGACATTAGTAATGTACAAGATGATATCGGAAACTTTCAATAAGACATTAGTAATGTACAAGATGATATCGGAAACTTTCAATAAGACATTAGTAATGTACAAGATGATATCGGAAACTTTCAATAAGACATTAGTAATGTACAAGATGATATCGGAAACTTTCAATAAGACATTAGTAATGTACAAGATGATATCGGAAACTTTCTGTAAAACATTAGTAATGTACAAGATGATATCGGAAACTTTCTGCAAAACATTAGTAATGTACAAGATGATATCAGAAACTTTCAATAAGACATTAGTAATGTACAAGATGATATCGGAAACTTTCAATAAGACATTAGTAATGTACAAGATGATATCGGAAACTTTCAATAAGACATTAGTAATGTACAAGATGATATCAGAAACTTTCAGTAAGACATTAGTAATATACAAGATGCTATCAGAAACTTTCTGTAAAACATTAGAAATGTACAAGATGATATCGGAAACTTTCTGTAAAACATTAGTAATGTACAAGATGATATCGGAAACTTTCTGTAAGACATTAGTAATGTACAAGATGATATCAGAAACTTTCAATAAGACATTAGTAATGTACAAGATGATATCGGAAACTTTCAATAAGACATTAGTAATGTACAAGATGATATCGGAAACTTTCAATAAGACATTAGTAATGTACAAGATGATATCAGAAACTTTCAGTAAGACATTAGTAATGTACAAGATGATATCAGAAACTTTCAATAAGACGTTAGTAATGTACAAGATGATATCGGAAACTTTCTGTAAAACATTAGTAATATACAAGATGATATCAGAAACTTTCAGTAAGACATTAGTAATGTACAAGATGATATCGGAAACTTTCTGTAAAACATTAGTAATATACAAGATGATATCAGAAACTTTCTGTAAAACATTAGTAATGTACAAGATGATATCAGAAACTTTCAGTAAGACATTAGTAATGTACAAGATGATATCAGAAACTTTCAATAAGACATTAGTAATGTACAAGATGATATCGGAAACTTTCAGTAAGACATTAGTAATGTACAAGATGATATCAGAAACTTTCAGTAAGACATTAGTAATGTACAAGATGATATCAGAAACTTTCTGTAAAACATTAGTAATGTACAAGATGATATCGGAAACTTTCAGTAAGACATTAGTAATGTACAAGATGATATCAGAAACTTTCAGTAAGACATTAGTAATGTACAAGATGATATCAGAAACTTTCAGTAAGACATTAGTAATGTACAAGATGATATCAGAAACTTTCTGTAAAACATTAGTAATGTACAAGATGATATCGGAAACTTTCAGTAAGACATTAATAATGTACAAGATGATATCGGAAACTTTCAATAAGACATTAGTAATGTACAAGATGATATCAGAAACTTTCAGTAAGACATTAGTAATGTACAAGATGATATCAGAAACTTTCAGTAAGACATTAGTAATGTACAAGATGATATCAGAAACTTTCAGTAAGACATTAGTAATGTACAAGATGATATCAGAAACTTTCAATAAGACATTAGTAATGTACAAGATGATATCGGAAACTTTCAGTAAGACATTAGTAATGTACAAGATGATATCAGAAACTTTCTGTAAAACATTAGTAATGTACAAGACGATATCAGAAACTTTCTGTAAAACATTAGTAATGTACAAGATGATATCGGAAACTTTCTGTAAAGCATTAGAAATGTACAAGATGATATCAGAAACTTTCAGTAAGACATTAGTAATGTACAAGATGCTATCAGAAACTTTCAGTAAGACATTAGTAATGTACAAAATGCTATCAGAAACTTTCAATAAGACATTAGTAATGTACAAGATGATATCAGAAACTTTCAGTAAGACATTAGTAATGTACAAGATGATATCAGAAACTTTCTGTAAAACATTAGTAATGTACAAGATGATATCAGAAACTTTCAGTAAGACATTAGTAATATACAAGATGATATCGGAAACTTTCAGTTAGACATTAGTAATGTACAAGATGATATCGGAAACTTTCAGTAAGACATTAGTAATGTACAAGATGATATCAGAAACTTTCTGTTAAACATTAGTAATGTACAAGATGATATCAGAAACTTTCAGTAAGACATTAGTAATATACAAGATGCTATCAGAAACTTTCAGTAAGACATTAGTAATGTACAAGATGGTATCGGAAACTTTCTGTAAAACATTAGTAATATACAAGATGATATCGGAAACTTTCAGTAAGACATTAGTAATGTACAAGATGATATCAGAAACTTTCAATAAGACATTAGTAATGTACAAGATGCTATCAGAAACTTTCAGTTAGACATTAGTAATATACAAGATGCTATCAGAAACTTTCAGTTAGACATTAGTAATGTACAAGATGATATTGGAAACTTTCAGTAAGACATTAGTAATGTACAAGATGATATCGGAAACTTTCAATAAGACATTAGTAATGTACAAGATGATATCAGAAACTTTCTGTAAGACATTAGTAATGTACAAGATGATATTGGAAACTTTCAGTAAGACATTAGTAATGTACAAGATGATATCAGAAACTTTCTGTAAGACATTAGTAATGTACAAGATGATATCAGAAAATTTCTGTAAAACATTAGTAATGTACAAGATGATATCAGAAACTTTCAGTAAGACATTAGTAATGTACAAGATGATATCAGAAACTTTCAGTAAGACATTAGTAATATACAAGATGATATCGGAAACTTTCAATAAGACATTAGTAATGTACAAGATGATATCAGAAACTTTCAATAAGACATTAGTAATGTACAAGATGATATCGGAAACTTTCAATAAGACATTAGTAATGTACAAGATGATATCAGAAACTTTCAGTAAGACATTAGTAATGTACAAGATGATATCAGAAACTTTCAGTAAGACATTAGTAATGTACAAGATGATATCGGAAACTTTCAATAAGACATTAGTAATGTACAAGATGATATCGGAAACTTTCAATAAGACATTAGTAATGTACAAGATTATATCGGAAACTTTCAATAAGACATTAGTAATGTACAAGATGATATCGGAAACTTTCAATAAGACATTAGTAATGTACAAGATGATATCGGAAACTTTCAATAAGTCATTAGTAATGTACAAGATGATATCGGAAACTTTCTGTAAGACATTAGTAATGTACAAGATGATATCGGAAACTTTCAGTAAGACATTAGTAATGTACAAGATGATATCGGAAACTTTCAGTAAGACATTAGTAATGTACAAGATGATATCGGAAACTTTCAATAAGTCATTAGTAATGTACAAGATGATATCGGAAACTTTCAATAAGTCATTAGTAATGTACAAGATGATATCGGAAACTTTCAGTAAGACATTAGTAATGTACAAGATGATATCGGAAACTTTCAATAAGTCATTAGTAATGTACAAGATGATATGGGAAACTTTCTGTAAAACATTAGTAATGTACAAGATGATATCAGAAACTTTCAGTAAGACATTAGTAATGTACAAGATGATATCGGAAACTTTCAGTAAGACATTAGTAATGTACAAGATGATATCGGAAACTTTCAGTAAGACATTAGTAATGTACAAGATGATATCAGAAACTTTCAGTAAGACATTAGTAATGTACAAGATGATATCAGAAACTTTCAATAAGACATTAGTAATGTACAAGATGATATCGGAAACTTTCAGTAAGACATTAGTAATGTACAAGATGATATCAGAAACTTTCAGTAAGACATTAGTAATGTACAAGATGATATCGGAAACTTTCAATAAGACATTAGTAATGTACAAGATGATATCGGAAACTTTCAATAAGACATTAGTAATGTACAAGATGATATCGGAAACTTTCAATAAGACATTAGTAATGTACAAGATGATATCGGAAACTTTCAATAAGACATTAGTAATGTACAAGATGATATCGGAAACTTTCAATAAGTCATTAGTAATGTACAAGATGATATCGGAAACTTTCAGTAAGACATTAGTAATGTACCAGATGATATCGGAAACTTTCAGTAAGACATTAGTAATGTACAAGATGATATCGGAAATTTTTAGTAAGACATTAGTAATGTACAAGATGATATCGGAAACTTTCAATAAGTCATTAGTAATGTACAAGATGATATCGGAAACTTTCAATAAGTCATTAGTAATGTACAAGATGATATCGGAAACTTTCAGTAAGACATTAGTAATGTACAAGATGATATCGGAAACTTTCAGTAAGACATTAGTAATGTACAATATGATATCGGAAACTTTCAGTAAGACATTAGTAATGTACAAGATGATATCGGAAACTTTCAGTAAGACATTAGTAATGTACAAGATGATATCAGAAACTTTCAGTAAGACATTAGTAATGTACAAGATGATATCAGAAACTTTCAATAAGACATTAGTAATGTACAAAATGATATCGGAAACTTTCAGTAAGACATTAGTAATGTACAAGATGATATCGGAAACTTTCTGTAAAACATTAGTAATGTACAAGATGATATCGGAAACTTTCTGTAAAACATTAGAAATGTACAAGATGATATCAGAAACTTTCAGTAAGACATTAGTAATGTACAAGATGATATCAGAAACTTTCAGTAAAACATTAGTTAGATTACCACATCAGTTTTAATCAACTTTACAGGTCGACTCGGTCACTCAAGTCTTCGTTCACTGACGGTTCTATATCAGACGGGCGGTCAGACGGACTCCTGGACAGACGGTCGGACGGACTGCTAGACAGACGTGTAATAGAACTCAACCCTTTATTTAAACAATGCTACAACAACAAGTAAGCGATCGGAACATTCATACTGTAAAAAGTCTAATAATCATTTTCAAGATAAGGAAGGTTTTTACAAATTAGATTAGCCTTGTTAAGTAGTTCGAAATAATTACATTGTGTACACGTTCCCATTGAATTACAAAGAGAAATATTTGTATTAGTTGGTCAGGCTTTTCATTCAAGAGTTTCGTTTTCGTTGCAGATATAAAGCAAATCTTGCCGGGTCCAAGCTACAACCACTGAAGAACCTATAGTTTTATTAGCCAATATCACTGCCACTGTAGGAAACGTTGTGCCGACTCGTTTACACGGAAATATACCTCTACTTTGATATACAGACAAGCAAGACAACCCTAAATCCCTAACAACATATATACCTCTTTGCCAACAAAACAATACAATGTCAGTTCTTACGCGAGGAACAAGAGTGACGTGGAAGGCAATAGAAGGAAATATGTGTAAGTTTCCAAACAGGGGATCTAACTCTAAAATACCACGGGATTTGAAGGAAATAATTCTGAACAGATTCCTCTGCCAGGGAGACCTATCGTAGCAGAGTAAGGCGTTTCCCTGATTCAGGTATGAGCCAAGCAGACCCGAGATCCAATGAAGACCGATTTTCAGAAAAGGGAACTAACTCTAGAAAGACGAAATGACAATTGAAACTGTCCTGAAATATTTTAATCCAATTTCAAAACAAGTAGAGTGACTCTACGTCAGAGCATAATACAAATTCTACAAGAACGAAAACTTGTGATAATGAATGTAGTTAGGACAGATTGTGGACAGAATGACGAGAATGGATGGACCAAATAGTTCCATATGTTCTAAGGGGAGATAACCATTCACTGACGATGCTGAACATCTCAGCAAAGCAAACAATCCCAGCTAATTAATTATATTTCGCGATCTTAAACTTATGGAAGATTAAATTTTTTCAGTGAAGCCTTCAATCAGTGATAAATATCACACTGCGCATGTATTTGACTTGGGACGTATCAAAGGTGGCGGTTCTCCGCTTTGAGGACGATATGAACATACCGGTGGCTCTTTTCATTTCCGGTTATGACCACGTGATTGTATATACATGTAAATAGCTGTTTTGTTAACATTATATTATTGCCGAAGTATTAACTTATATGCTTGTTGAGCTTTATAAAATAAATTATCATATCGTTGTCCGTGAGTTTGTTGTGTTTATTTAAAGTGTACTCTAGATCTACAAACACATTGGTATCTTATGCTCAATATGTTGCAAATTCAACTTTATTTATTAAATTTGTTTCATGACCAACTTAATTGATCGCCCCTTCAATCGACCAAAGCAATTAATACCCAAATCCTATAGGATTGAGCTGGGTGATCTTAGGAACGAGTCAGCGTTATATATTGTACGGGATCTTTACCCTTCCACTAGAACAGATAAAAGGCCATATTTGATGACCTTTACTCACAGTATCCAACAAGAGATCCCCGAGAGACCATGGCACCAACCATTAAAAGTTACTGCTGTATAGATTTATATTTTTGTATAGTTCTTTTGTCTTTACTTTAACAATCTCATGTACAACTGCAAACATCACCATTAAGGTAAAATTTGTTATGTTTTGCACTAAAGGCATCAGGTGTGTTTTCTTTTTCACGATTACATTTATTTCCTTGAAAATTAAAGTAACATACTAAAACCTTCTACTGCTATGGATCCATAAACATTTCCGAGTAAGTACGCTATTGTTTCCCAAGCATTCTTGTCAATAGTTCGTGGCCATGACAACCTTGGAATGTAACACCAGACATGGTTGTATTCTCCGGGTGTTCCGTAAATTCCACAGACAGCAGGACGATCTACTTTCTTTGTAATAATTCCAATACTTTCCAAATGATCTAGCTAACGAGTCGTATGTGCCAAACCTGTACGGAATTCAACACGCCCTAGCCATTTAGGTTTCCGAATCGGTCAAAATGAGACAACTTTACTTAATACTCTAATCGTTATTGTGTCGGTGTGCTCGATCCATGCACTTACATGAACTTAAACAGATAAACACAAGTAAACCAGCAATGTACAGAAACTGTAGGTAGCACAACCATAATATTTAGCGGAATACCTTCTAACGCCTATTTCGCTAAACTAAGATTCCCGCTAAGATAGGAACGTTTACAGCATGATCAAGGATAATGGGAAAGGTCTTCTGATATGAAGAGAGAAAAGCATGTTAGAAAATAGTAATAATAAATACATAAACACTCGGAACATAACTTTACCATCACAGCGTCTGTGGAAGATTCTAAACGTGATAATGAACTGAAAGTCAGATGCAGAAACACTGCTGAAAGATATAGAATCTAACATTATGGGTAAGCAGATGGGATATGTCTTTCTAATAAGATTTTACTGTAATCTCCATCACAAACAATAAAAATGTCCAGTATCCGCAAATATTTTTACGGGAAATAACTACGTGTCACGGAAGCTGAATATCGTCGTGTCACCTTGCTATCGAATGTAAAGTAAAAAAAAAGATATACTAAAATAAAATAGCAAGGCCAATACTAGGTGGTTGAAGAAGACATAAAAAAGAAGAATGTAACTAAATATATACTAAATACATAGCATGTCTTTTGGGAGATCACTTTTAGCATGTTGTGTGATTGATGATAAATAACGTAATGTAGAACAGTCCACTACGTCCAGATCCTTCCATTCTCTAATATGGAAACAACTGCAATGATGGTCACATTGGTCAATAACATGAAACGGCGGTCCTAAGTCGTAAAGGGTAACGATCCGCGAGTCAGTGATCGGGGCTATTTTAATCTTCGTTAGGTCGAGGTCTGAAATAGATCCCATCACATTTAAAATGGTCATACTAATCACACAATTCAAGAATCATTTTACCACAAACTTTTATCATACCAGTCTTTGTTCTAGTTGTTGACCTATCGGGGCATTAACTCTGAATGAGTTTGTATATTACCATAAATCATGCTATAGTATTGACAAGCAGACGATACCTAATGTGCAAAACAACAGCTCTACCGAAACTTTGAGTCGTGAAAACCATTCCAAAATGTAACACAACAGTATCGTGACTTACACATCAAACTGGAATGCAGCACAGGAAAGTATCGAGAAATGATGCTGAGATGCCGACAGATATTTCTTAATTTGAATATCGGTAAGTGTGCAATTAATGTCTGATTATTAATGTGAATGCGATTCAATAACTTTGTTTACGTTTCATCAGCCGTATACATAACGCGCCCCCTCCCTTGAGGCCCCTTCCGTCAAACCGGACATGAAACTTGCGACAAGCCTGTCACGTTGCGTCATCACTACTATTTTTATCGGGGTTTTCCCGATGAATGCGATTTTGCAAATGGTCAATATAGACATTTTGAGCGGACTTTAAGTATTGGAATTGCAGGAAAATATGATTGAGTTGCAGACACCATGTACATTCAAGAACTGGCATTCAGGCTTTCTTTGTGGGATGCCCCTTTAAACAAAACAAAAACAATCTAAAGGCGGTATGAAGTCTAGCCGAGAGGGTATCATGGAACTCATCATGATACATGCAATTCTATTCTTTGGTGACCTGAATGATTCTATGTAGAAAACACGCTAACGACAGACATGCTATTCTCCACTTCTTTTGCCCTACCTACACTTGTAAAGACAGCACAAAAGAACTGAAAAAAATAACGAAAACACAAACGGCCAATAAAACCAGCACCAGAACATAAAAATAAATATAGTAAATGGAAAAGGAAACGTTCCTTAATGACAGAAACCATCCAGCTACAGAATCACAGAAGATCGAGTGGGCTGGCTTTTTTCAGGAACTGGTACGCCATCCTCACCATTACTACTGACAGGGAAACAGGTACTCACTTTTTGGGGGTTTTGGGGTATGCAACTCCCTGGAAGTAAGAACAACATCTGCACCAAAATCAGTATTCCTATATACTTGTTTTGGCACTTTACAATCAAGCACATCTGCTTTCAATCACAACCAAGTGATCGATATATGTAATCTCTACAACAAGGCACCAGAGACACGACAGTGTATCCGAGCCACACAGATCTCCTACAACAAGGCACCAGAGACACGGCAGTATACCCGAGACACACAGATCTCCTACAAAAAAGCTCACTACCCTGTTTCAATCAAAGACGCTCAATATTTTAGATGATCGGTTCTTGATTGCATCAATCGTGCTCTTCAATCTGACATCCAATCATCTCCGAACATTGGGCTGTACTCCAGTAAACTCATTGTCTCTAGTGTAAAGGTTTCCGAAGGCCGGTAGTCTGTGAAGTGTATGCGAAAACAGTGATTATTCTCCCTTGCAGTAGATATCAACAGTAGACAAGAGACCAAATGGGCCTGAATCGCTCATCTGGTAATATTCTTCAAGTGGTCTCATTCTTGAGAATACAAAATTTGAACATTTTTCTTCCCAGTAACGTTGAAGGTTTGTCAAAGTAGTTTTACTTTTACAACACATTGCTCCATTCCTTCGAAGGATCAGAATCTTTCAGCCATGCTTCTAGGCCTTTTGGATAGTCAGAAGAAGTTGTTTAAAGGTTTTCACAGATTTGACTCCTGTGACATTGAAGACGGGTCAAGGTTGTTTCTTTTCACAATCTTTGTGAGGCTAAGTTTCATTCAAAGCACCTTTCAGTTAATACTAATGCTTATAGGCCTTTTGGTTAATCAGATGATGTCGTTCATCAGGTAAAGGTTTTAACAGATTTGACTCCTGTGACCTAGCTAGACTATGGGATAAGGTCATTCTTTTCGCAAAGTTTGTTGGGCTAGAAGTAACTAGAAGGTTTTAACAGATTTATACCCTGTGACTTTGAATATGACATATTGACTCTAGTAGTCCATTTGAACAAAATAACTATGGAACTTTCAACAGACGGTCTCAATGAAAATTCAGATATATGTCAGTTGATTTGGAAAGAACGCGTTTACATTTGACATCGATCAATAACCCTATAGCATTAGGCTTCTTGTCTTTCAAGTAGAAGATATGCTGACATAAGTGTTTTCGCAAGTCAAGATGTATAAAAAGCTGTTCTGTCGGTTCAACTTTATAGATTATGTAATTGTCTTTTATTGCAGGCATTATGGTGACAGTACCAGAGTAGAAGAAAATAATGCTTCAGTACATGTTTTCCAAAGGTGAGTCACGTTTAGCGTTAGGTCAAGGTGAGAAACCTCCTACCGGTAAGTACACAAAGTGTTTCCGAGCTGTCACTGCATGTTATCATGTGATATGTATCCAAATAAATAATATCTGTCTATATTCACATTAGCTCTGTAGTTTTCCATTGACACAGTGCTAAGAGGCAGTTGCTGCCATACGCCTATAACACCCAGTGCCTCAGATTATAACAGCAGTTGGCATTGTGACGTCATCAATTTCATTGTTGTCTTCACTTGATTTGCTGTTCAAATTCAGTCCGAAAAAACTAGATAAAGCACAATAATTCTATCAAAATGTAAATTTAAGTAATGAACATTTCAGCAAATATTGTTACAATCCTATAACACACATTGCTATTGCTGACAAACTTACATAAAGCCCTACCGGCTTTATTTAGTTTGTCATCAACATTTGCTAAAACATTCATTACTTAATAATAAGTTGTATCTACTATTAATAGACAATATATGCTTGAGGAACGCAATGTTCTGAGGGAAAATCACTGAAGAAATATTTCGATTCTCGTGAGCCATAGTAAAATCAGAGTTATTTGACGGAAACAAGAAAGATTTATTTTGACGACTTTGACCAATACCATCCAATAACTCATCATAAAGCAATGTACCAAATTTTGTTAAAATGTTACGAGAAGAAAGATCAGATTATGTAACGGAAACAAAGAAATATGTTTTAACGGATTTTGACAAATAATGTACCCATCCCAGATTATACCGATAGGAATATATATTAAATGTCGTCACATCTGATAAAAAACATCAATTGTGGGAAACAATTTTCTATTTTAACGATTTTAAAGTTCCGTAACACTAATATTGACGGAAGACTAATATAAAATGAAAGCAATATTCCAATTTGTTAAATCCGATGAGAACATCTCAAGTTATTCCGCAGAAACCTTAAAGGCCCAATATACGTAACTTCAGGGAAATTTTCGTGATTCTGAAAAATTCTTTAAAAAAAATCCAGTTGATAATCATGCAAAAGTAAGCCTAAAACGAAGTAAACCTGAGCGGTAACTTACAAGAAACTCTTGACAGAAAAATCTAAAGAATTGAAAATAATTCAGGTGGGGCCCACTTCAATAACAAACCGAAGGTAGAAGACGGTTCGAAGTGGACGCGTGTTTACAAATAGCGTGCTTCAACTGCTGCTGTACCAATAACCGCAAAATAATTCATCTTGAATATTGCTGATACCAGTTAATCTTAACTAAATCTATAAATATAATAAGTTATTAGGCTTGATTTTCGCTTCAAGTTTTTCCGAAAGTTACGTATATTGGGCCTTTAAATAAACATTTAAATCAAAAGTTCAACTTCCAAGGGTCAAGTCATCAAATCTGACTCTGAAGCTATGTACAGACGCACTGACGGTATGCTTAAGTAAATTTTAATATCAATTGGTTGAGTAATGCAGCCCTTAGAGCGGTGACATCCAACTGTTTGCCAATTTCTATTTATAGTAACGATGACTTAGTTTCAAAATTCTGTCAATTTCTATTTATAGTATGAGTGACATAGTTTTTGAAACTCGCACAAGTGGTGGTGATTGTGAAGACTTGTGTAAAGAAATGCAGTCTGTATAGCGGTGACGTCGTTTTATAAGGTACATGTACGTACGTACAGAGGGTATCCTTATGTAACAACCACGATGATAATGATAAAAAACAACAACAACACATTTACTTCCATTACTGTTTATAAAAAGGTTTTCTTTAAAACAACGACTTTTAGGGGAATATCATTGTAAAAGTTTCCGGTAAAATGTCATTTCTAAACAAGAAACAACAATTTCCCCAAATACATATAAAACTGATTTCTTACTCGTACATTAAGAAACATAATTCATTTATCTTTTTAACATAACACTTTTTAAAGTTCGTATTAGCGTATCCGGGTGTCCAAAATACTCTCATGGACAACACAGATAAAAGAATGTCAACAAATTCACAAGATTTGTTTACGATATAAATATATATTCATTACTGGACATTTTTGTGTTATTGAAACATTGACGTCACAACCATGAAAACAAGTTTTTTCTTCATTCTCTCTTTCACACTCGCATATATAAATATTTATCACAGATCTTTATACAGTTAACATAAGTCTTTACATGGTATACACATGTTGTACTAAGACAGAAATATCACACATTATCTGGTGCAAGGGGTTATCTCCCCTGTTATAATTAATCGTTTATATAACAAATATTGTATAAATGTTATATCAGGTTCCTGTTAACAAAACATACTATTTTGAAAAAAAACATCTTCCATTTTTGTGACGCATTTGTCAAATATTACAGAAGAAGTTCGAAGAAATATTTTGACAGAATAATATGTTTTTCTTTTAATTTAGAAAATTTGACAAAATAACTTTTAACATTCAAATAAAGACATACTAATATATGACAAAATATTTAAGTTACAAAACAATCTTAGTCTTGGTGATGGATGATGTGATGATGTTGGACGGATATCAGTCAGTAGACGTGGTTGATACGGTTAGGAGTTCGAGTCCCCGTCTGGTGTCTGTGGCGGGGGTTTGTAGAATGGATCTTTGGGCATCATGAACTCTGTCAGCTTCGCCAATACTTCACTGTCGGAGGACACTTTGTTTTTCTGCGAACAGATCAAAAGTACAAAACACTTATTTGTATGAATCTTCGACTAATTTCTATGGATTTTTAACTTTATTTTTTCATGGCTTTCTCTTAATTTGTATGATCTCTGTAGGTTAACTTGTATGATTTCTGAATGTTAGTGTGTATGATCTCTGTATGTTAATTTGTATGATTTCTGTATGTAAATTTATATGATTTCTGTATGTTAATTTGTATAATTTCTGTATGCTAATTTATATGATTTCTGAATGTTAATTTATATGATTTTTATATGTAAATTTGTAAGATTTCTATATGCTAATTTATATGATTTCTGAATGTTAATTTGTATGATCTCTTTATGTTAGTTTGTATCATTCCCATGTGTATGGGTGTTTAACCCTTTTAATCAATTTGAACCGTTGATTATGCTATGCATACGATTGTCCTCAGCAACTGGAAAAAGTATCCTTCACGGACAGATTTCCCACCTTTTTTCAGCATTTTATTGGTTATTAGGACGTTAGAGGCAATCAGTGATTCATATAATCTTTTAAAATAATCCTGTACCTGAAAGGGGATGTTTTGAGGGAAATAAATTCATATTGTATTGTTTATATTTAATACTGTACTTACGTATACGCCTATCCTCATCAGCCCGGTACCACTGCTCTTACTGTCGTGAGTTAGAGTTGTCTGATACTGCATGGCCTTCAGTAGAGCTGCTAGTCCGTGTTCTCCGATACAGTTTCCTGTCACACAAGTTAAACTTAATGCTTCCCCTTGTCATATTTTTTGTGCATTATAACATAGATAAAATTGCATTTAAAAAGACATTATTCATACTTTTAAGTTAAATAAATCACATTTTATATCCCAATAAAAATATTGTTATATTTACATGTACACGAATTGATTTTAGTGAATTCCACAATACAAAGGATACATATTTGCAATTTACAAGCAGTTTACACCTATGTAAGACAGGTATAATATACTTTATACATACACCTGAATACATATTGTTTGTTTGTTCAATATTTTATACCTGAATTTAAAATCATCTGAAGTGTTTACCCCAAAACTGTTTATCTAAAATTTCATATCTTTGATGTTAGACTTATTTTGATCTAAAACCTGCAAAATCATTTAAAGGATAACATTTTCCCCCTTATATTTCATCTCATCTAAGAAGCTTAATATTTTTTTAAAGACTGCAAAATCATTTAATGGGTTACATTTTTTATCTTATATTCCATCTCATCTAATTTGCTAAATGTGTTTTTCCAAATAAAGCATATAAAGAAGACATGACTATCTTACTTGATAAATTAAGGTTGATTAGAACCCTGTTTCCAGCTACAAGGAGTTGTCCATCTAAAAAGTCAGCCGCATCAGTCAGCGGGTTAACAAAGTCTGAGGCTCCAGCATCCTGGCGAACAGACGACGTCATCATAAAGTACCATAAGGTAGGATACTTACATGTTAATACGTGGAAATAACGTACCAATATACTATTATTACATTTAATACTGGTTTACAGCTGTCAGATTTTTCTGTTATTGTTTCGCTGTTAACTAACCAGCTATTGGCATGTCCGTGAAAGGTTTCTAACTTTAAGGTATATATTATGTCGGCAGAGATATGGGGGATCCCTAACTTCCATTACTAAATATAGTTGACCTACAACAAAAACCACTCTGTTAAAAATTACATCTTTATTTCTATTATAGTTATCCCAACACTTGTGATAGCTCTAAGTTGTACATAGGATTACAGATGCCCTAAACCATGGCTCTAAAGGGAATTTCCGCGATGCTCAGTGGCAGAGTGTCAGGTTAGGAAGTCAGCTATTTGGATACCGTAGGATGCATACTACTCTCTTTAATTACATCCAATACATCATCTCCACTTCCAGAACCTCTAGTACTTCGCCTTTCCCTCTACCCTATTCTATACCCTGTTCTCAACCCCTTCCGCAAATACCGGCCATTATACGTTGCCCTGCCCTTTACCCTATTCCCACTAACCACCCTTACCCAATACTTACCTCTACTTCCTGTACCGCCGGTCCTTTCCCTTTGTCCTTTCCTTTACCCTTCCCTTTACCTGCTGTTTTTGTATCTGCTGCTATGGATGCTAAAAGAAAGAACATAATTCTATCAAACATTATATAACTGTTGTTAATGAACGAACAACTGTAATATGTATTTCAATCTGAACTTCAGAAACAAAAAGAAATAGTTCCTCCTTTACAACTTGTAAATTAAATCTTTATCAAATGCAATTTCTTCCTCGAAAATTTTATGAAAATTAATTACAATACAAAAGAACAATAATTAATTTGATGGCAAGATGTCTAAAGTTGATTATCAGAATGGTAATAAAATAATTATTTTTCAAGACAAGTAATTAAGAAGCAAACCATCACCAGAAACATTTGTTCAGAAAATGGCATATGTGCAGTACAGCACACAAATCTATCTACAACCATGCAACATGCGTTCCGTAAGCAGAAAAATCATGCGGATTTAAACTGTCATTTGCTGAAAATGATACCATGCTATAACATCAATTAATTACTAACCTACTCTTCCTGATTGTCGCTTATTTGATCAAATAATGTTCAATGTTTCGTGAACTAAACCGATTTCACTACATTTAAACTGTCGAGAAAAAGAAATCTTAAGACTCAGAAAGATTTGGTTGTCAGATTAGAAAATCTGTAGTAACCTTAAGTAGCTGATATAATGTAATAGCAGTCGTTGTTTTATAATTAATAATATTTTGATGTATAAGTTTGCGCGTTCAAAAAGGTTAAAATGTGATTTCACTGAAGACAGTCAGCAGTACTCTTACATAGTATAATAACGGCATTAGCATTAAGATATTGGTTAGACGTTTTTAAGTTTGTAACATGTATGTAACAGAAACTTGAGCGGTATGATGTGTATTGTACGTTAATTATCTGAAATAAAAACCTGTAAATAGAGGATTTCATGTGAAAAATCACGTGACATATCTTAGTATCCATGGCAACTGGTTACAGTAGCCAGTTCCGTTAAACAAGTGACACATAAAACAAAAATAACAAAGATAGGGTGATTCTTCTACCGTAAACATGTCGTCTGCTCAGAATGTTGTTTGTATAAGAACTAATTTGAGAGTTTAGTTTACTCTACTCGGGAAATTTAATGTAACTTCCACACACAATATAATGTAAAAAGTATGGTAAATAATTGTGTCTTCATTCTTCTTCTGGTCTGAACGTCCCAAAGAGTTCCAAAAGATTAAAATTAAACAAAGAGTTATCTGTGTCTGTTCAGGTTGTTATCAGTATACAATTCTGAAGGTTGAAATGTTCCCAGATTGCTAAGAACCAAAGACATTAACTGAATCAATCATATCAATAGGAAAAAAACACCTTTCTACTGCGCATGTTCTTGAAGTAAAATCTGTTGATACATCAAAAAGCAAATATTTGTGTGAAACTTTGTTGAAAGAAAAAAAGTAAAACTGGGATTTGCAAATGAAATTGGCAACAACAAAGTGTTTGCGTCACAACAAATGACATGGTTTACCTTTGTTGGCGGTCTCTGGTAGTGACCGGAGAGAGAAAGATAACATCAGTCAAATACTATTTACTGGTGGTCACCTGTCTAAACTGACCTCAGTCCATTACACAAATCATCGCCTTAACTGAGATTTCCTTGCCGTGGAACTTACTAACGAAATCTGTCTATGTGGAGTCTCAGATGTCTTAGTGATCAGTTACTCGACTACAGATATAGATAGACATTAAGGCAGGTACAATGTCTACAAACGGTCAGTTTAGACAGGTTTCGCAATAATACGAATACATTAACTCATAAATAGACTTCACATCCTTACTTCAATTACAATAATATATCATTAATTGGGTAAGTAAATAAAATATAAAAATTCACCTAGATAACAGATTTATTGAAAATTGTTGTTGGTTGACTAAATTCTAAAACATATTTATTTAAGAAAAAGTAGTTGCCTATTTCCACAATGGTATAAAAATGTTTTCATACGAGCAAGTACAATGTATTTCTTATAACACAATTAACACTAACATATTGCTCGATTCCTATCTTTTCGTGAAAATATGTTTTTGCAAAATTCATTACATACAAAACTATCACATTTAATTATGTTTTCATTTTTGATAACATTTTTAATTTGATAAAAAAATCCTTAAACTATCTACAGAATAAGTATGCATCTGATGTTTCTACTAAGCAGAACAACATACAAAAATGATAACGTTATGACTAGATATTTACCTACACAAACCCCAATGTAAGTTGATAGGGTAACAACTTCTATAGATCACAAAGATCTCTATTAAACTTGATGTAGTTTGTCAGGGACACCCTACTTATGGTTATTTAGGATCCCAGCCTTCTCACTGAATTGTCTATACATTGTATACGTTCTTATCCTTTCCTTTTTATCATAACTATAGTATAGAGGTAGACAGGAACACTACAGCCCACAGTTTATGTTTATACTGTGTGTCACTCTATTACACGAGCTTTACGTTAAGGTTTAATTCACTACAACACTTCAACATAAAATTGATAGAAATCTATAATATCTGGAAATAATAAAATAATGTTCCACTTTTCCCCCAATACGTCCTCTTTTGAGTAACATGCATCTATAACAGATGAAATGTAGTTTCCCACATTCCATTACAACAGTCCGTTCATAACACAATTTTATGATTTGAAAATAAAAGTAGAAAAAGTAAAATAAATTAACGAATGAACCGCTGGCCAATCCTAGACTACAGTATAACCATACCCAAAGCCACATGCTAATCTATGCTAATCGTTTTTATCACAAAATCAAAGCTTATTAACATTGTTCTTTGTCTGATATCGAGAATCTTGTTTCCCTATTATCTATTAACGGTTTCGTAATATTATTCATAAAGTGGAGGATTTAATATTTTCATTACGTTTGAAATAGATAATTGATTAAACTTTCATAAAATAAACAGAAGATTATAATAACCTGCCCTTAAGAAGGAAAACAAGTGAAAAGATAGCTTTGTTGTGCTATTTATCCTTTTCATATGATTTTCATTAAACGTTGCTTAAGCAAAATAGAATAAGGTAAAATAATTTTCAATGATTTTATTATTCACATGTAACAAACACATTATTGTTTATTACTATTACCCGTTAAAATACACATTTTGATATTTAAGTGCATGATTTAAGAACAAAATTAATTCACATTTTGTTTCGTGTATCCGAGTACCACTTAGGAAATATTGACAGTGGGAAAACAAACAGTATATAGTCAAAGTTGATATATGATACATCTATTTCAATATCTTTTTATTTGGATATAAAAAAGAATCAAACATGCAAATTGCATATCAAAAATTTCTAAAGACTATGATATTATTAAGAAAAAGTCTATACGATGTTCGACTCACCTAGTCTAAACATACGCACCCCCAGTGCCAGGGGTTCAATCAGCCTACTAATATCACGATCCAACCCTTCAAGACATCAACACTATCATCCACAGCTAGGTCAACATACATTGGGTCTGACTTTAGGATAGTCCATTACACTGAGTCTGATTTTAGGATAGACCATTACACTGGGTCTGATTTAAGGATAGACCATTACACTGGGTCTGATTTTAGGATAGACCATTACACTGGGTCTGATATGCGGATAGACCATTACACTGGGTCTGATAAGAGGATAGACCATTACACTGGGTCTGACTTTAGGAAAGACAATTACACTGGGTCTGATTTAAGGATAGACCATTACACTGGGTCTGACTTAAGGATAGACCATTACACTGGGTCTGATTTTAGGATAGACCATTACAATGGGTCTGACTTTAGGATAGACCATTACACTGGGTCTGACTTTAGGACAGACCATTACACTGGGTCTGATTTAAGGATAGACCATTACACTTGGTCTGACTTTAGGATAGACCATTACACTGGGTCTGATTTAAGGATAGACCATTACACTGAGCCTGATTTTAGGATAGACCATTACACTGCGTCTGACTTTAGGATAGACCATTACACTGGGTCTGATTTAAGGATAGACCATTACACTGGGTCTGACTTAAAGATAGACCATTACACTGGGTCTGATATGAGGATAGACCATTACACTTAGTCTGACTTTAGGATAGACCATTACACTGAGTCTGATTTAAGGATAGACCATTACACTGGGTCTGATATGAGGATAGACCATTACACTGGGTCTGACTTAAGGATAGACCATTACACTGGGTCTGACTTAAGGATAGACCAATACACTGGGTCTGATTTAAGGATAGACCATTACACTGGGGTCTGACTTAAGGATAGACCATTACACTGGGTCTGACTTAAGGATAGACCATTACACTGGGTCTGATTTAAGGATAGACCATTACACTGGCTCTGACTTAAGGATAGATCATTATACTGGGTCTGATATGAGGATAGACCGTTACACTGGGTCTGATTTTAGGATAGACCATTACACTGGGTCTGACTTTAGGATAGACCATTACACTGGGTCTGACTTAAGGATAAACCATTACACAGGGTCTGACTTTAGGATAGACCATTAAACTGGGTCTGATATGAGGATAGACCATTACACAGGGTCTGACTTTAGGATAGACCATTACACTGGGTCTGACTTAAAGATAGACCATTACACTGGGTCTGATATGAGGATAGACCATTACACTTAGCCTGACTTTAGGATAGACCATTACACTGAGTCTGATTTAAGGATAGACCATTACACTGGGTCTGATATGAGGATAGACCATTACACTTGGTCTGACTTAAGGATAGACCATTACACTGGGTCTGACTTAAGGATAGACCAATACACTGGGTCTGATTTAAGGATAGACCATTACACTGGGTCTGACTTAAGGATAGACCATTACACTGGGTCTGACTTAAGGATAGACCATTACACTGGGTCTGATTTAAGGATAGACCATTACACTGGCTCTGACTTAAGGATAGATCATTATACTGGGTCTGATATGAGGATAAACCGTTACACTGGGTCTGATATGAGGATAGACCATTACACTGGGTCTGACTTTAGGATAGACCATTACACTGGGTCTGATAAGGGATAGACCATTACACTGGGTCTGACTTTAGGATAGACAATTACACTGGGTCTGATTTAAGGATAGATCATTACACTGGGTCTGACTTTAGGATAGACCATTACACTGGGTCTGATTTAAGGATAGACCATTACACTGAGTCTGATTTTAGGAAAGACCATTACACTGCGTCTGACTTTAGGATAGACCATTACACTAGGTCTGATTTAAGGATAGACCATTACACTGAGTCTGATTTTAAGATAGACCATAACACTGGGTCTGATTTTAGGATAGACCATTACACTGGGTCTGACTTAAGGATAGACCATTACACTGAGTCTGACTTTAGGATAGACCATTATACTTGGTCTGATTTAAGGATAGACCATTACACTGAGTCTGATTTTAAGATAGACCATAACACTGGGTCTGATTTTAGGATAGACCATTACACTGGGTCTGACTTAAGGATAGACCATTACACTGAGTCTGACTTTAGGATAGACCATTATACTGGGTCTGATATGAGGATAGACCATTACACTGGGTTTGACTTTAGGATAGACCATTACACTGGGTCTGACTTAAGGATAGACCATTACACTGGGTCTGATATGAGGATAGACCATTACACTTAGTCTGACTTTAGGATAGACCATTACACTGAGTCTGATTTAAGGATAGACCATTACACTGGGTCTGACTTAAGGATAGACCATTACACTGGGTCTGACTTAAGGATAGACCATTACACTGGGTCTGACTTTAGGATAGACCATTACACTGGGTCTGACTAAAGGATATACCATTACACTGGGTCTGATTTAAGGATAGACCATTACACCGAGTCTGATTTAAGGATAGACCATTACACTGGGTCTGATTTAAGGATAGACCATTACACTGGGTCTGATATGAGGATAGACCATTACACTGGGTCTGATTTAAGGATAGACCATTACACTGCATCTACTTAAACATCAGAGCGACGTAATTATAATCATGTCTGATTCTAAAATTAACAAAAGTAAAATGTACACGAACAAGACCTCCCAATGACTAGTAATCTACTAGTATAGGATAAAATGGCGAACTAAAAGTCACAACAAAACGAAATAGAGAACAACATACAATATATGGGACTATGGATATACACTGTAATCATACATCAAAACTCAGACTTAGTAGCTTCATTCATAACAATCATTACATTAATGTGATTTGCTAAAGTTTGACTACCAAAAATCTTATGTCAAGGTCACTTCATAAATTCACAGTGACACTTAACGTCATTAATCAAACCTCTAATGATTGACTGTACTCAAAGATAAAATCAAAAAGAAAAATTTCTTATGTTTTGTATAGCATTTCTAACTTGCTGATCTGATATTAATATCGTGATGCTAGATAGTTCATACTTATCAGCGCTAGCCCTTCTCTTATAGCAATGAAACTGACATAAATAGACTGTAACACTTAATCAGTTTAAAATGTTATTTTGAACATATATCAATTGAATTGATCTATCATTTCTCTACTATTTCACAAATTCTAGTTAAAATTTTTGTTTCGTCTTTTATGTTTGATCGAGTTACATTCAAATGATATCATGATAACGGTTATGCTTAATATCAATATATAAATGTATAATAATAAAATTGAAATGTCCTTGCAGAAGAAAATATATAGTAGAAAATAGTCTGAAGAGCTCCCACCGATGGAGTGAAAGCGCTAAGTAATGTGTCCGTGTCGTTTTTTATTTTTACATATAAATGTATATATATATAGACGACATCAAATACGCTAGACCAGGACCAAAACGAGATTATGCAAGGGAGACAACTGGGAAAATATGCAATTTTACCAGTGAGTGAGGTTACAAATCGCAGCGCCGCTGTGCAGAGATAAAAGGTAAGGAAATGAGTATACAGAATCGTGACAAAGAAGCCTAGAAAAGGGGAATAACTCAATTAACTTCCATATAACACGTTAATCATGAACATATATATAGAGAATTAAATTGACATTTAAGTCAGGGGAAATATCTTAATATACAAATCATATAAAATAACTGGGGCATTACAGTGTTCGAGTAAGGGAAGCTAATCCTGTGATCGTTATTAGCGGGGAGATAACCCAGTGATCGTTATTAGCGGGGAGATAACCCAGTGATAGTTATTAGCTGGTAACACATGACTGACAAAAGTGTTCGTAAGGCTTTGTATTTGCACAGAGGGCAGAGTTAGTAAAATGAACCGATTTTTAAATTCAGAAAATTAAACAAAACCAATGTTTTCCAAAGTTGATGATGATGATGATGATGATGATGATGATGATGATGATGATGATGAAGATGATGATGATGATGATGCAAACTGATCATAACCTGTCCATGATTAGTTGTAACTGACACCAAGTAAAACTAAATGTTAACACCGATCGAATTGAAATCTTTTCATTGGGGATTAAAAAAGATTGGATTTCCTCTTCATTGGAGATCCAATCAGAGTGCTCATGTGTAACTTTAACTTGATATCAGAATTTTATTTAGATTTTGATGTTACATGTATGTGGTTACTTTGAATTCCGTATTATTGTGCTTGTTTTAACCTCGATATTTTTTGTTTTGACTAAAATTACTGTTCAGGATATTGGACTCACACTGTATTGAAGTTGAGTGACTTACCGCCGGCCTCTAATGGGACTCCATTGATTTCAAATTTCAAATGTGTATTTCTTTGTAAATGGTGCAAAGGGACGTACAGTAGAATAAGTCAAACCCTTGTTATTTCACGTATCTAACAGACTGAGAAGGACGTTAAAAGGAATGCTACATTAGGCTTATTAATGGAAGTGACTATTATCCCGGAGCTTTAAACACACACAATTACATGTTTATTGAATTTTTCTTGTCAACTATAAACAAAACACATAAAACTACAAGAGTTTAGTCAAAAGTTTTGCTTTTATATTGTTAAATGCCAAAATTTAAATTATTACGATAAAAACACGTCATAATTTCAACTTTAAGACAAATTCAGATAAATAAAACGCAATTAACAACTGAAACAAAAAGTTTAATTTTAAAGAATAAAAATCCTTGTACGAATATAGTATCCTAGTATTGGAAATGTATTCATAAATTCTTTATTTAAAAAAAAAAAATTACAATCAAAATTCAAAATTAAAAGCTGAAGAACAATTAAACATTTACATACAAGATTCACCAGTTGTGTGTCAAAAGGAAGTAGCAAAGAGGTTATGTAAATAAGGTAACATGATTAACACATATATTCAACAGATGAAATAGAACATCAGTAGAAACAGGGAGTGATTATGTAAATAAGGTATCATACATATTCATAGGAAATAAGACTATATGTAAATGAGAGGCTGATGACTTACCTCCAGAGCTCCTCCCCCCGACACTAGATCCTTTGTCTGTAGTGGGGAGAAATGAGTTACAAGACCAGATGAGAATGAGGCATGAATATTAATCAGTGTTGCATATTCATGAATTATTAATAAAGTGTTGAATATTCATGAAATATTAATAAGCGTGAATACTAATTCTTGACTGCTAATTATACAACTTATTTCTTATATAGTCAAGGTACATGGACTCGTTTGAGCCAGGTAAATAACCACTACCAATAACTCCGGACTTTTATTCGTAACAGACTACAGTCGATGGATTATCAGTGAGTTTTGAGCAGCCTCACAATGATAATATTATTTAATGTAATTGACTGAATTATCTTCTCAAAACAATTAGATCACAAAGACTGAATCTGCAGTAGAATATTTTTTTTTAAAAATCAAGTATTTCTCTGTAAAGTTTAAATAGAAACATACATTATTTTACAGTCCCCTATGATCATAATTACGTTCTTTCTGATCATGACAAGCTTTACCAAAGGTGAAAAAGAAAAAAACATGAAAGGTCCCCTTTAAAACATATCAATGGAAAGGTACCTCTTTAACATTGTAAAACTCAAATAATGAACAATTTTAAGGTGTCATATTAATACAATAATTTTTGTATTGCTCTCTTCAATATTGTACATAATCAAAACCTGCACTTACTAAAAATCAAATCCATCAATCAATCATAAAACATTAAGGCAATATGCCGAGAGTAATGTGTGAAAAAATATTACAGAGAAAAATGAAAGTTTGTAGACCTTGCATTAGATCTGAATAGTCATTTTTAGTCACCATGGAGACCAGGTAGTAAAGGAAAGTTATAAATTAACTAATTTTAAC
Source organism: Mimachlamys varia (assembly GCA_947623455.1). Classification (NCBI taxonomy): domain Eukaryota; kingdom Metazoa; phylum Mollusca; class Bivalvia; order Pectinida; family Pectinidae; genus Mimachlamys; species Mimachlamys varia. Next base: position 37,660,727 of record OX392544.1, on the reverse strand, counting down.
GAGACATTGATTAATTTTAACGAGACACTAACTAAATAGATGCTATCATTAAAATATCTAACTAAAGTTAATGAAATTCCAGGGAAAATGCATGCAATGTCCATCATAGCTGAAGAATTGACTATACTAAACACCTCAGAAAGTAGGGTTTGATTATGGTCAACAATTTGAAAAAGATTTTTTTTTGGAAAACCAAAAAAAAGCAGTGATTTCATTAATTTCACATTAAATTTTTTTTTCATTTAAAAAAAAAGCAATGCACATGTTTATTTACACACTTAGCTTTGAAATCCAAGAGAAAACCTTTTGTAATAAAAAATGAAAACAAGATAAATCACACGCACAAATGTGTTCTTTTTTCTAAAAAAAAGGCATCAAATATTACACGGCTTGCTTTGGCTTTAAATTGAAGTTGTCTCCCATAGACTGAAAAAATTTCAGATGTCTGCCTTTGTTCTTCCCAAGTAGGAATTCGCAATAAAGTTTGATATTACACTACGCTGTGTTCTAACACTGGAATGCTGGTAATGAACACACAAAGCTGATAACAAGGAATGCTTTGTTTTAAGGATCACTATCTTGAGACAATATTCCTTCAATCCCATTTTTATACATTTAATCGCCAAATAATGACAGACTTTCTAGATGAAACACCTTGGTGTAGACGCCTACAAAATAAACTGGTTACAAGGACTTTTTGTAAAAGTTAAGTTTAATGTCTTTGTCTTTTTAAAATCGATACATCAATGTAACCTTATACTTAAATATAAGATATTATTAAATTGGCAATCTTGCAATTGTTTATAATGTTATTTCAAACATTATTTTAATGCTAGAGTGTAAGAAATAAATTATAAGTATTAAGTTGTTGTGTCCAGTAAACAAAATTCAGTCATGCATCATATGACGTTTAACTAGTTGTGTTGTATCACAGTTGCTTGCGTTTCTGTCAGTAAATACTAAATATATATGTGTGAAATGAGCCTCCCATTACAGTAATGTATGGGCCGCGGTTCCATATATAAACATTTTTTTATATACTGACAGAAACTCGAGCAACTGTGGTTGTATAGGCGTTATTAACTGAATTATTTATTTTTTAATCCCGTTTTATTGTTTGGTGTCGTAACCAAACATACGTGATACCTGGTAAAAGTTTGGACCGCACAATATCCCACGCTGCAAAAACTGTTATAAAAATAGGGATTTAAAACTTAGCATTGGGCAGATCAGCAGCTAAAACTATCAGGCTTGTCCTGGCTATTACTGGTTCTAATTGACTTTGATGAACATTAATTAGATTTTAAGCTCAGTGTTAAGTGTTTGACATTGTCTCGAGCAGACCTGTTCGGTGTAAGAAGGCGTGTTGTTGGGAGCCTCGTTCTGGCATAGTTCCTGTAATTAATACATTGCCATGACAACAAAACAAAACTGAAAAGTTCAAACAATCGCAGAAATGTTAAAATCCAAGTCTAATACCATTGACATACCTGCAGGGGCTGAAAGTTTTTAATTGAGAAATAAAAAGGTGAGTCTATATGATCAGTTAAGGGGAAGTTATTAATTCTACGTAAACTTTAAATTATTAATAACATTACAAAAAGCATAATTCCTATCAGAATTGGTTGATACCGTGGCATTCTGGACTAATTTCTCAATAAATATATTATAATACCACTTACAAATAACAATATTATAAAGTTTTCAGTAAAGGTTAAACCAGAGTTTACACGTGACCTGGGTGTGGCTGAGCCACCCTATACCACTAACCCTCGCACAACGAAGCTGAGACACGGTCTATATATAGTGCTACACCCTCCACAAGCTAGACATGTATTAAACAGAGGACAGGACATCACCGTATTCTACCGAAACCATGAAAGGCCAGCTGTTTTGTATTACAAGTTTTTCTTGTATTCATAGAATGAATCTTTTCTTTTTAACTTTTATCAGCAAATGAATCAAAATAAGCAAATCGTCATTGGCTTCTTTAAACTTTTTGAAAAGATCAGAATAAAAAGATGACGAATCAGTTTTGTTTTTTATATATCTTCCTCCAGAGTGCCCATGCCTTTTTTCATTGGGAATTTTTCTATGCCAGAGGTTGAAATTGGGTATTCTATGACGAATGAATCTTTCAAGAATTTTTTTTTTTTAATTTTCCTCTTGGTAACAGAGAAGCTATAGTTTCTGTAATCGTAATTATTGACTTGTATAGACCGAGAGACGAGCTGAAGGATTCTTAGTTAACATGGAATTTGCAGATTACTTAACAAACTAAACTGGAAGTTAGTATGAATAAATCAGGTACTTTTTATAATTTCTCAAGAATTTAAAAACATAGACAATTTAAGGTAAACTTCATTACACTTATCATACGAATTGGGAAAAATTAGGGTAAGAATAAGATTTGGAAAAATTTACAAGGAAGTCGGCACTTTAAAAAGGGTGAAAAAAGGCTTTGCAATTATGATGTATTTGTCTTTAAAATTTGAATTTTTAAAACGAGAACTGGTTTTTCGTTATGGTTTCAGTTGAATGACAATGCAGTGTCATGGCGCTGAACAGCATTTTATCTTGTAGAGTAAAGTTAAAAAGTACCAAGTGTCAACACAGATTTTACAGTTTTACAGCTTACCAATATAACACGTTTCTGATTGTACCAACACAGTGTGAAATAGACGCGTCCTGTGATCTACGTAAATCTATAAACATCCAGTACATGGGACACGTCAGGTATACCTAGTGTTACATGGGACACGTCAGGTATACCTAGTGGTACATGGGACACGTCAGATATACCTAGTGTTACATGGGACACGTCAGATATACCTAGTGTTACATGGGACACGTCAGATATACCTAGTGTTACATGGGACACGTCAGATATACCTAGTGTTACATGGGACACGTCAGATATACCTAGTGGTACATGGGACACGTCAGATATACCTAGTGTTACACGGGACACGTCAGGTATACCTAGTGTTACACGGGACACGTCAGATATACCTAGTGGTACATGGGACACGTCAGATATACCTAGTGGTACATGGGACACGTCAGATATACCTAGTGTTACACGGGACACGTCAGATATACCTAGTGTTACATGGGACACGTCAGATATACCTAGTGGTACATGGGACACGTCAGGTATACCTAGTGTTACATGGGACACGTCAGATATACCTAGTGGTACATGGGACACGTCAGATATACCTAGTGTTACACGGGACACGTCAGGTATACCTAGTGTTACACGGGACACGTCAGATATACCTAGTGGTACATGGGACACGTCAGATATACCTAGTGGTACATGGGACACGTCAGATATACCTAGTGTTACATGGGACACGTCAGATATACCTAGTGTTACACGGGACACGTCAGATATACCTAGTGGTACATGAGACACGTCAGATATACCTAGTGTTACATGGGACACGTCAGATATACCTAGTGTTACACGGGACACGTCAGATATACCTAGTGGTACATGGGACACGTCAGGTATACCTAGTGTTACACGGGACACGTCAGATATACCTAGTGGTACATGGGACACGTCAGATATACCTAGTGTTACACGGGACACGTCAGATATACCTAGTGTTACATGGGACACGTCAGATATACCTAGTGGTACATGGGACACGTCAGATATACCTAGTGTTACATGGGACGTGTATATTAACCATCAGCTGTAACTATTAATCTGTGTTGACAACAAGACTAGGATACTCCAATAAGAGCCGTCTCACACACAGCTTTAGATGCATTGTTCACTTAAAAAGTCAAATGAAATTATAATTTTAAATATTTAAAGATGTTTTTTGGTATATGAAATTCTGTCATCTTAATCAGTAGAATTCTTCAGAAATTACTAGAGCTTGAAGCACTTGCAAAGATCCCATAGGGTTGTGAATGACCCATACTGAAAAACACTGTAAACTGTACAATATTTTGTATAATGTTTTAGATATATAATCAGTCTGAACTGTGCCCTGTGAGCTGTGTGTGAGGACGACAGGTACCGGAGTAACCTGACAGAGTATCTAGCCACACCAGTATAGACAAAAGAACAAGTGCTCAGTAACCTTTGCCTCCTCGGGAATCTGTTCAAGGTAAAACAAATCCATAATATAAACCAAACTTAATCCACGAAACAAAAAATCAATAATATAAACCAAACCTACTCCACTAAACAAAAAATCCATAATGTAAACCAAACCTACTCCACGAAACAAAACGTCAGGTTTCCCTAGTTTTGGTTTTGCCATAATGTCCTCACTAATGTTCTAACTTCTACAGTGGGGTCCCCCAACTGCATTATTATGATACCCCACACTTTGAGACTGCCTCAAGTCTAGTTCTGAGTTTATTATAGGGCTAAATCTCACTCCGCCCCAAGTCTATTCTGAGTTTATTATAGGGCTAAATCTCACTCCGTCTCAAGTCTAGTTCTGAGTTGATTATAGGGCTAAATCTCACTCCGCCCCAAGTCTAGTTCTGAGTTTATTATAGGGCTAAATCGCACTCCGCCCCAAGTCTAGTTCTGAGTTTATTATAGGGCTAAATCTCACTCCGTCTCAAGTCTAGTTCTGAGTTTATTATAGGGCTAAATCTCACTCCGCCCCAAGTCTAGTTCTGAGTTTATTATAGGGCTAAATCTCACTCTGCCCCAAGTCTATTCTGAGTTTATTATATCTCTAAATCTCACTCCGCCCCAAGTCTATTCTGAGTTTATTATAGGGCTAAATCTCACTCCGTCTCAAGTCTAGTTCTGAGTTTATTATAGGGCTAAATCTCACTCCGCCACAAGTATATTCTGAGTTTAATATAGGGCTAAATCTCACTCCGCCCCAAGTCTAGTTCTGAGTTTATTATAGGGCTAAATCTAACTCCGCCCCAAGTCTAGTTCTGAGTTTATTATAGGGTTTAATCTCACTCCGCCACAAGTCTAGTTCTGAGTTTATTACAGGGCTAAATCTCACTCCGCCTCAAGTCTAGTTCTGAATTTATTATAGGGTTTAATCTCACTCCGCCCCAAGTCTAGTTCTGTGTTTATTACAGGGCTAAATCTCACTCCTCCCCAAGTCTAGTTCTGAGTTTATTATAGGGCTAAATCTCACTCCGCCCAAAGTCTAGTTCTGAGTTTATTATGTGGTAAAATCTCACTCCGCCACAAGTCTAGTTCTGAGTTTATTATAGGGCTAAATCTCACTCCGCCCCAAGTCTAGTTCTGAGTTTATTATAGGGCTAAATCTCACTCCGCCCAAAGTCTAGTTCTGAGTTTATTATAGGGCTAAATCTCACTCCGCCACAAGTCTAGTTCTGAGTTTATTATAGGGCTAAATCTCACTCCGCCCAAAGTCTAGTTCTGAGTTTATTATAGGGCTAAATCTCACTCCGCCACAAGTCTAGTTCTGAGTTTATTATAGGGCTAAATCTCACTCCGCCCCAAGTCTAGTTCTGAGTTTATTATAGGGCTAAATCTTACTCCGCCCAAAGTCTAGTTCTGAGTTTATTATAGGGCTAAATCTCACTCCGCCACAAGTCTAGTTCTGAGTTTATTATAGGGCTAAATCTCACTCCGCCCAAAGTCTAGTTCTGAGTTTATTATAGGGCTAAATCTCACTCCGCCACAAGTCTAGTTCTGAGTTTATTATGTGGTAAAATCTCACTCCGCCACAAGTCTAGTTCTGAGTTTAAAATAGGGCTAAATCTCACTCCGCCACAAGTCTATTCTGAGTTTAATATAGGGCTAAATCTCACTCCGCCACAAGTCTATTCTGAGTTTAATATAGGGCTAAATCTCACTCCGCCACAAGTCTATTTCTGAATTTATTATATCACTAAATCTCACTCCGCCCCAAATCTAGTTCTGAGTTAATCATATGGCTGAAACTATGAGCTTGTCTTGAGCCCAATTCCATTATTATACTGCCAACACTTTCTGAGATGGCCTGAAGATGGGTTCAGAGTTTAAAACATGTATCAACTTTATCAAAAGCTTTTATTTGTTTTATGTATGTAACATGAATGAAGAAACATGGCAAAACCAGGATAGTGGGAAAACTGACTTAAACAGACTGAAAGTACTGAAAAAAGTTTCTGTTTCATCAAATTTTACATCAGAGTTTCTTTTATTTTCTCATGATATTACATTATGAAATAATCTGTTTAATGAGGGTAATCAAAATGTTCCAACTAAATAGATCGAATTGATGACTTAACAGTAATTATCTAGCCTTTTGCCTAGGTGAGTTGGGTTTAGGGTTACCCTAAACCCATTCCAATATTCTGATTCCTCAAATCTTTCACCGAAACGTCTGCTCTCCTCCCTCTATATTGACACTACAATTACTCTAAAAAGCTAATTAAAAGGTGCTGATAAAATACAGATAAATACAAAAAAGTAAAGTGGCTATTTTATCAGAAAAGAAACTAATTGCACGACAACTGCAATAGTGAGAAAAGTGTTTATTTTGTTAAATAGCTGTCTATTCAGACTATGAAGTAAAACAATCTTTTTTGTCTTGTCTTAAAATTTCTAGATAATAATAAAAAGAGTAATAGATGATCAATGTATTCTTGTCATATAAATCAAGTATGGACCTTTGGTGAGGTCAACATGGTGTTATACTGACCTGGTAGAATCAAATATTGACCGTGATAACAGAATATTGCCTGGGCAAGTTGTTACACGCAGTACATACTGATGTCTACCAGAATACCCAACAATACAACATAGGTGATAATGATACAGAGCCTTCTCCTCATCTTAATTTCTTTCGGGTAAGTTTGGCTATATGTTTTGCGATCATGGAAACCTGACAGAACTATGGTGGTTAGAGTGACTGTTATGGGTCACACAAAGCTATATCACACAGTGGGTTCTACAACATAGGTATCCCGCAAATAAGCCCAGGGCGCAAAAATGTCTCACTCAAAGTGAGGGAGATGATTTTTATTTTAAATTAATTAATTTAATGGGCTTCGTAAAAAAGAAGGTGCTTTAAATTTGAAACAAATTTGATTGAAAACAATTTCATCTAATGGCATAAATGATGTCAAAAATGATATTGAAAACATTTTTTTCCACAAATTTTCAGTCAGGAGTTTGAGATACAACACCACAACAGCAATACAGTGGAACTTCAAACACATCATCTCAATGTTAACACTGCTATCATAGAGCATCCTATTTACCTTTCTTCTGTCCTCCTTTCTCCTCCTTTTCTTTCTTCCCTCCTTTAGTTTTATCATGTTTCTCCTCTTCTTTAGCATCTTTTCCACCCTTACCATCCTTCAATCAGAAGTCATGTTGTACAGGATTGGGGCCTAAACACGGTAACGTTTAACATGTGCATGACTGGGGCCTAAACACTTTGGTATAATATGTGCACAACTGGGGCCTATTATACACCTAATTTGTATTACAATATTCATGTATGATTGGGCATATACGTATACATTACTGGGGCCTAAAAACTTCCAATTATATGTACATGGCTGGGGACTAACACTTTGTTAAATGGGGGTTTTACCAAGCCCTGTCCTTGTTTTGGTTTAGAATGGGGGTTTTCACCTTCTTTTTTCCGGAGGGTTTCCCTGCCTTTTTGTCCTTATCAGCGTGAGAACTACTGCGGACACTGCCAGGCCGATCCTTGGAATCAGCACGTCGACTGGGTGGTGGCTAGTCATCAAAAAACATTCAAGAACTTCTAACAAAAGTCAAATAATAATTCATAGATGTGTAATTTCCGTTTATCGTGATCAAGTTATAATTAAAAAAAATTAAACAATAACTGTATGAATTATTTTGAATATATTTTCATATTGGTCAAACCAGTTTTAAGAAAAAAGATGAAACCATCATTTACTTAAATAAAATAAATGTAAAACCTTTACAAGGTTAAATTCTCAACTGAGAGTTAGACCTACCAGTATATGATATGCTAATCGTCACTTTGAGATAAGTTCAATGTACTGTATATGCTAGAACTATAATTACAAGATTGTTTAACATGTTGAATTAGACAAAATGTTACTTTCCGTCATTTCTCTCATTGTCAGATTTGATATATTGTAAAAACATCTTCCAGTTGAACGCCCTACCCAGATGATTGATTAGCCATCATGAATTGTTCCCCCTTGTGACTCCTCAAGCTTAAGTTTTTTTAACACAATCTGTTGTGACGATTTCTAATATTGTTTTCCCTACTGACTTATTTTTATCCCAAAAGCTTTTTTCTGTTTTCCCTTCTGACTTATTTTTATCTGAAAAGCCTTTTTCTGCTTTCCCTTCTGACTTATTTCTATCCCAAAAGCCTTTTTCTATTTTTCCTACCGACTTGTTTCTATCTCTATCTGGAGAGCCTTTTTCTATTTTACCAACCAACTTATTTCTATCCAGAGAGCCTTTTCTGTTTTCCTACCGACTTATTTCTATCTGGAGAGCCTTTTTCTATTTTACCAACCAACTTATTTCTATCCGGAGAGCCTTTTCTGTTTTCCTACCGACTTATTTCTATCTGGAGAGCCTTTTTCTATTTTACCTACCGACTTATTTCTATCTGGAGAGCCTTTTTCTGTTTTACCTACCGACTTATTTCTATCTGGAGAGCCTTTTTCTGTTTTCCTACCGACTTATTTCTACCAGGAGAGATTTTTTCTATTTTACCTACCGACTTATTTCTATCTGGAGAGCCCTTTTCTGAGAACTGTTTTCGTCGTTCTACAACTTCTTCATGTGATAGAGGAAACCTTGACAGGACCTGAAACAAAGGGGAGACAACTTCATAAATATAACTCATTCAAAATGATCTCACATAAAAAGTCAGGATAATTACCATTAACATGGGCATACACATTACTTACACAGGCTTAAATTCCCGCAATTTTGAACCAAAATTAGAACTTTCAATTCACAGATTATATTTTCTTCATCTAAACATTTGAAGAATTAAATTTGTCCCGATGTTTATACTCTAGAGCAGCATAATTGAGCAACAACAAGTATGTGTATTTTGTTAAACATTTCATCAACGAAATAAATAGACGTGGTCATCATGAATTATAATCTGTTTTTATACATCATCATTTTACATATGAATTGTCATACCTTAATTGTATAACCACACACACGCTAAAATGTGTAAATGACATTATGATATGAAGTTTATCATTGTGAACAATTTTAATGTTTGTCTTAATTATTATTATGCAGATCATATTTTTGGGATCATGTTTTTGATCTGTGAACTAACATACATGTCATTCCTATGAAATCGAATTGCTGTACGGATTTCCGAAATTGAACATTTCAAATTTTACAAACAGTTTACAATTGAATAACCAGTGACATCACAGAGATACATAGATACACTTACCTCCCCTAATTTGATGGCCCCTTTATCCCCGATTTGATTGGATGCCAGCGACAGTGACATCAGAGTTCTGTTCATCCGCAGACCCTGAAGGATATTAAGTCAAAGAAGTGCAGGTAATGAAGGCATTCCCTCAAAGTTTAACTTTAACCAATAAAGTATATCTTTTATAAGACTGGACAGAAGGACAGCTTCCTGCTATGAAGCTACTGTCAGTTATAATTTTATTATGAAACAGCATAACATTGTAAAATATCACAACAGTAAAACCCTCCTTAATCGAACCCCGTTTCCTTGAATACACATCATTTGCCGAACAGTTTGTTTTGTCCCGACCAAGTTCGTACATATTCAACCAACCTTGGATTACTGGAAAACCATGTATTCTTAGAACTATTGATCAAGCCCCCAGGAGTTTGAGTAAGTGGCTGTAATGGTATTTCAAAATTTTTGAAAAAATCAAAAACAAATTGTCTTTGACAAAGATAGGGTTACCATGGCAATGTGTTCTGCGCCAACGTCTCCGATCATGTTTCCGGCCAGATTGAGGGAGATGAGTTTCATGTTGGCCTTTTTGACTGAGCCTATAGCCGTCCCCAGAGACTGTGCCCCTTTGTCTGTAATTCCGCAGTGTCGCAGGGACAGGTTCTGTAGCCTGGTCAACACATGGGGAGTTTTACATATAAATCTGATTACATCATTATATCAGACAGGTTCACATTATATAAGACAGGTTCACATCATATCAGACAGGTTCACATCATATCAGACAGGTTCACATTATATCAGACAGGTTCACATTACATCAGACAGGTTCGCATCAGAGCAGTTTATCAGACTTGATCAAACAGAATCAGAAAGGATTAAACAACATCATCAAATATCATATAGTCACTCTTCTTTCTCTGATTGGTCAATAATACAGCGGAAAATAATAAGATGGTGAGAACTTACGGACTTTCTTCACTGATGAGTTCGTGCCAATTCTGGGACTCCACACAGTTACCATCCAGTATCAGGGTCCTACACAGACGTACACAGAAGAGATAGAGTACAAATTAAAGCCAGGCCGCAGTTATTGAAAATGAACATTAAAACATAATCTTCAAATTCTTCACAAAAAAAAAAAAAAACAGTATATACATTATACAGTATATAATACCTGAGGTTGACGATGTTCGGGATACAATTAGCCATCATGGTGAGTGTCTCTCCCGCTAAACCAGTGTTCCACAGACTGTAAACAGAAATGTCATCAGCATAAAACGTCAATCAAACCTCACCTGAATTAGCAGGTCAACACCAATCTAGTTGTGCTGCTTCTCAATACGGACAAGTAACACTTTTCTATACAAAATCTCACTCATTCAATCATCTCAAAACCCAGCAACTTTTATTGAAATGAAATGACTTGATATTTAAAACAAAACAGTATGCAAATATTGAAATCACTTACATTATATTTACATTTGCTCTGCATTGCCACTATATAACACTGCCAAGGCCAGTTCCGTGTTATGAAAGCATAACACTGGAGTGGTCATTATGACGTCATTACGATTGTGACGTCATAATCATAACGTTGGAAATAGCCGGTCGATACTGGCTGTTCGCTGTTCCATTTATTAGAAATCTACCTCAAGTTTTCAGAACAAATGTAGAATATAAAAATAATATTTTATCAAACCCAATGGAAAAATGTAAATATAAGCATTAAACATCATTCTGTTCCGTGTTATGGTCCTATAACACGGAACAGAATGCTATTTAATGCTTAACTAAATTACTTTCCATACGCAATCACTTCAGAGTGAAAATAATGAATATTATGTTCAAGAGACAGTAATCTGTTTAGGGAGATCTAAGGAAGACAACTCACTTGATTGTGTACAGCGATCTAAGGGAGACTTGATAGTGTACAGGGATCTAAGGGAGACAACTCACTTGATACTGTGTATAGGAAGATATAAGGGAGACAACTTACTTGATTGTGTACAGCGATCTAAGGGAGACTTGATAGTGTACATGGAGATATAATGGAGACAACTCATTTTAATTTTGTTTATTGTGAGATCGAAGGGAGACAACTCACTTGATTGTGTGCAGTTTCTCCATGACAGGCCAGCACTGTGCAAATGTAGCCATCATTGTCTCATCTATCTTCCAACCTGTAAACAAATTGTAACTCCATATATAGCAGCAGTAGATCAGAATGATCTTGATTTGTCACAATAGATATAGGCATCACAGTATTACAACTGTATCAGGATCAGTCTGAAGAAGTCTGCCCTACTAATGTTGGCATTTCACAAAATCTACATTAATTGTTACATATGTTTTTGTGTTAACCCCCGACTGATTATAAGTCTTTTGGGGCCATATTGTTACCAATATATGACACTGTAAATGTATTTTACCTTGTATAAAGATTTCTGTTACCGTATCGGGTTTGTATTTTACCTCGTATAAAGATTTCTGTGACCGTATATTGAGTTTGTATTTTACCTCGTATAAAGATTTCTGCGACCGTATCAGGTTTTTATTTTACCTTGTATAAAGATTTCTGTGACTGTGTCGGGTTTGTATTTTACCTCGTATAAAGATTTCTGTGACCGTGTCAGGTTTGTATTTTACCTCGTATAAAGATTTCTGTGACCGTATATTGGGTTTGTATTTTACTTGTATAAAAATTTCTGTGACCGTGTCAGGTTTGTATTTTACCTCGAATAAAGATTTCTGTGACCGTGTCAGGTTTGTATTTTACCTCGTATAAAGATTTCTGTGACCGTATATTGGGTTTGTATTTTACCTCGTATAAAGATTTCTGTGACCGTGTCAGGTTTGTCATAATTCTCCATCTCTACCTGGACTGTTGGTTTGAAATATTCAAATTTCTCCTTCAATACAAACGTCTTCGGTGGGGGTTCAACTGGTTCTGTTAATAAAGAATTTAAAAAGGTTGAATGTAAGGAGGTTTTGATATTTTAACACAAAATTAATGAACTTCAGATCAATTGGACAATATCTATAATACTGTAAAAAGACTAACCTCTTTACCTATTCTATCCACAATGAAAACTTAATTAAAAGTGTAAATAAACACTTTATTCCATAGTATAAATGAGCCCTTCCATCAAAATTATCAATGAACCCTTCAACTAAATGTGTCTTTTGTAATATCTTCATATTTAATCACCAAATTTCTAACCAGCAGACATATTCATTCTGAATCAATTAAACAATGTTACATGTCGTGAAAATGATTAAACGCCAGTCCAATGAAAACGTCTCTAAAGCTTAACCTAGAAATGTCTCTAAAATTTTACCTGAAAATGTCTCTAAAGTTTTACATGAAAATGTCTCTGAAGCTTTATCTGAAAATGTCTATAAAGCTTTACACAAAAATGTCTCTAAAGCTTTACCTGAAAATGTCTCTAAAGCTTTACATGAAAATGTCTCTACAGCTTTACCTGAAAATGTCTCTAAAGCTTTACATGAAAATATCTCTAAAGCTTTACCCGGAAATGTCTCTGAAGCTTCACATGAAATGTCTCTAAAGCTTTACATGAAATATTTCTGCACCCTTAGTCAATAAAATAAGTATTCTAAATGTCTGCCACCTTTATATAAAATGATTTTACAGCATCGTATTGAAGTTTCTGATCTTTGTAAGAAATGGTCCTATGGTGTTGTTCAAAAAAATCTCTGAAATGATTTTCAATGAAACGCCTCTGAATTCTTCATATAATCTGTACACCATTAAATAATCACACAAGTCTACAGCCAGGTGGTGGGTATGAGTTGATTAATTAACTCAAGCTACAATCTAGGTACAGTAAACAATAACAGACTTAATTAACTAAGCTACAATTAACACGTATACACACAGTGTTACAGACTTATACAATTAAGGCAGAGAGTCCCAGCATTCTGTGTTGTACAACCTACAAAGAACAAGACAAAGGAGGCGTCCCAATTTGGGCCTTTCTGCGGCCTGTCAGTGATAATTATATTTTGCAGGAAATTCCAGATTTTGTAGTTTCTGTTGAATCAATAGCAGATTCTTGCCAATTTAAACAATTAAAGTAAACAGTTATATAAGATGATGGGAAAATCTACCTTAAAACATACATGTACAGCTTAACACAATGTAACATTTATTCTTAATTTCAATTTTGATATTCTGTTTAATTGGTCCTTGTACAAAACAAATAATCATTTTGGGATTTTCCATGTCAATTACAAAGAGAAAACAAGCATAGTATGCTACTTAAAAGTGTTAGCGTAAAAAGATGAGAGCTTTTTACATTTTCCTTATCGTCACCATCACGAACTGACAATCACAATAAATTAAACCAAACTTGTAAATTATTTTGTCAGACAATTTGTTCAACCACAAATTTATCTAAATCATCAATGAGCAGAATGTTTTGTGTTGTTTTCAAATAAATGGAAATTCTCAAAAGCCAGTGACTTGTCCAAGAACACATAGGGACACTTTACATAAGCATTAATTAACATGATACACAGCATATAATCCTTGGCCGACATACATGTACAAGTCTTTTCTGTTTGGCGAATTCCGACCAGAGATTTTAGGTTGGGCTCAAAGTATTTTATGTGACATAGAAAAACATTGTCTTCATTACTCAACTCAGGTCATAATGAACTGGTCAGCAGAGCCAATGGACCGGTCAGCAGAGATAATGTGTCCATCCCTTATGGGAACTGATCGAGCACTGCACCCAGAATTTTAAAATAATTAAAATGTTGAAAATTTCACAAAAACTTAGCTGGGCAATTTTTCTCTGCTCAGTGGTGTTACGCCAAACATACTGTATGATTTTGGCCTTATACACAATATATATGTACTTACAACAAACACATACTTACTAACAAACATAAATATACAGATACATCACATAGACTAACTAACAAACAAATTTACCAACATGGCTCACTTTTATACACATCATTCTAAAGCATTACTTCTAATCAAACCATGATACATGTGTTTCAAACTTCATTTTTGATGGCGATAATAATATTGTTTTCGTATAAACCACCATTTGCTGTTTAAAGCTAGAACGCTAACTGTGAGTCATGACTTACTGAACTCAGAGTTTGAAACACAGTTATCAGAAGTTTATATAAGTATGTTAGATATATACATGTTTTAGTTAATGTTCATCTTCCCATCACCCACACAGCACAGTCACATCAGTATAATACTGACCTTTGGTCTTCAGCACAACTTTTGCTGAACTTGTTGGATAAATTATCTTGTACCATATATCATGACCTTGTTTGATAATCTAATACCATGTATATTTAGTCTTTTTTTACAAATTAAAATTTTTACTTTGTACAAAAATTAATTTAATAACCTATAAATTTTGACAATTATACAAAAATTGATTTGATAACCCACAAAATTTGACTTCGTACAAAAATTAACACACAAAATTTGATAATTATACAAAAATTAATTTAATAACCAACAAAATTTGACAATTATACAAAATGAATTGAATAACCCACAGAGTGTACTCTAAATAAAAGGCGAAGCGGTTTATGATGAGAGTACTCTCCAGCTTTTTGTGTTATACCCCCATAACATGAAAAATAGATTCTAGGTAATACTTACAATTTAATCCATACCCTGCAAAAATTCACTTTATTGGGGGGACTTTTTTCTCTTACAAAATAAGATGCTGCTGTATCGGTCAATCAAAAGCGACGTTATAAACGACGACGTCATTTTTTACTTTATGGGCTGATAACATAATTTTTTAAACCAATGAAAAGGCTTGTTTTAAACAAGATTAAATTATTTGAGCCATAGTGCGGTGTTTGTAAACCATAAGCTTTTATACCAGTTCACGTAAAAAAATCATAGCAAAGATGTAGATTATAAATTTATATATTCCTATGTACTAAAACATCTGTTCATATCTGATTGCGTGACAATAACTATTTATAATATGATAATATATAAGCCTAATATTCAAGCTTTCTATTTATAAGCCTGACCCCATCCTTGATACTCCAGCTGTTAATGTTTACTTTGTTTTCTGCCCTCATGAAATAATTTGTCATAGCAAATTGACGATGTGTGGCTAGATTTTTGCTTGATGTAAATAAAATCCCTGACCAATCACTAGGCTGATACCAGTGTCCTGACCAATCACTAGGCTGATACCAGTGTCCTGGCCAATCACTAGGCTGATACCAGTGTCCTGACCAATCACTAGGCTGATACCAGTGTCCTGACCAATCACTAGGCTGATACCAGTGTCCTGACCAATCACTAGGCTGATACCAGTGTCCTGACCAATCACTAGGCTGATACCAGTGTCCTGACCAATCACTAGGCTGATACCAGTGTCCTGACCAATCACTAGGCTGATACCAGTGTCCTGACCAATCACTAGGCTGATACCAGTGTCCTGACCAATCACTAGGCTGATACCAGTGTCCTTTGAAGACAACAGAGGAGTATCGCCCCACTTCAAATGCCAATAAGTTTTACCATTCCATGAACACAAGATTCATTACATGTACTTAAAGGATCGAATCATCCATAAATGTGGCACACACACAGTACCTTCAATAGTGCTACATGACATATTACAGGGGTACAGAGAGCGAAATTCAGAACTTTGATAATCGAAAAACCTGGTATGGTCAATCTAAACTGATTTTGATAACATTGCTAAACTTTCAGTTGATAAATCTACAGGTTAACCAATCCCTCTAACGACCTCACTTGAGGAGACCGAGGGATTGGTACTGCGATCAGTGGAGATTAAATGTTACGATTAGAGCCACATCAAGCTACCCACCACCTTCCACCAACTCGGGGTCAGGCTCCGCCTCCGACTGCTGCTGCTGTGCACTCGTCTTGCCTTTTTCTTTGCCTTTCTCGGGTTTTGAACTTTCCACCTGTGACTGTGAGGTCGGAGGTCGTGCCCTGTGAACTACTGGCGGAATCACAGCCATATTGTTTCTCTTGCAGAGCTCTGTAAAATCGGCCTGGAAGTTCCCTGTACAGCTGTAAGGCTCTGTAGGGTGTCAGGAGACATGAATATTAATTATTTTGTATCATAACTTACGACTGTTATAATTTATTATATACATACAATAATTTATTACTCAGAAAAAAAAGACGATATCTTCTTATATTATAATTACATGTAACAAAACACAAAAGGGGAGATAATTTTGTATCATAACTTACAATTGTTATAATTACATGATATGTGTTACTGTTCAAACTAGATGATACCTACAATAACATGTACGAATATATATAAGGGGAGAAAATTCCATCTCTCAGATTGTTCAGTACAAATTGATTGGCTATTTGGTGTTTCAACTAAATAATGATCAATGTGAATTTTGAGATTTTTGTCTAGTTAATAATTATTAGATGACAACATTTTAATAGGTTTTTTCCTGGGTCGGATTAAACTTAAAAACATGTTTTATTTTACTTAAGTTTCTTTTGTTTCAGACTTAATTGTAGTTTACAAACATCTGTTATATTTATTTCGTTTTATTACCAGGAGTTTTATTTGGATCGTCCTCATCCTGACTGATGGCAGACTGATTTTTCTCCTTCAGGGATTTCTCCACCTTCTTCCCCATCTTCACACGGTTAGCAATTCTATAGAAGAGTAAAAGATTAAAATATCAACAAATATATTAGCGTTTGAAAAGGAGCACATTAATTTGGTTATAATGTAAATTGTATCAAAAATAATATAATTAGATTTAACAGATAAGATCTTACTCTCCAGTTTATCAGTCTTCAGTATTTACTGTATGAGATCTACCGTTATTTCCCAAAAACATAATGTTAATGTTTAAATCCAACATCAGATCTAACAAAGCAATAGAAATACAGGAATTCTAAAATGATGAAAACATTCTGCTGAAGATGAAGATGGGTCCAGATGCAGAAAATGTTGCCCAACTTACAAGAAAAAAAATCAACAGCAGTGTTTTGAGACTAATGTATATATGGGCTTACATTACATCTTGTAAGTTGACCTCAGTATTATATACATGTACTGAAAGGTCTTAATATCTCACCGATTCTATTGAATGCCACCTCCATTTACAAAATGGAGTTAGTTGGTGTTTACTTGGAGTATGTATATTAGGAAGTAGGTGTAAGGGTAAATACTGTAAAACTACTGACATGTTAAACCAGGGAAGGTTATAACAGGACATTAATAACAGGACATTAATAACAGACATCCAAATAATCTGTGTTTCTGCTTTCTGAATGCCATCAATCTAATTAATGGATTCCACAATATTGAAGTGTACCGTAAAATGAATTTTTTTGTCACTAATTTTATCAAACTTTTTTTTGTTGAAGTTGGAAACATTTTTTCTATTTGTATAACATATTGGTATTTGTTTTTATATAAACAGAAAGTTCTCAATAGCAATACTAATCTTAAAAACCTGTAAGTAGAAACACACAAATGATTCTGTTTGACCTCTGACCTCAGAAGTTTGACAGTATGGGACAGGTGCTCTCTATGACATACACAGGTGCTACTTATAGAGAGATAGTCTTACAACTGTGAGGTTATAGTCAGTCTTACAACTGTGAGGTTCTAGTCAGTCTTACAACTGTGAGGTTATAGTCAGTCTTACAACTGTGAGGTTCTAGTCAGTCTTACAACTGTGAGGTTCTAGTCAGTCTTACAACTGTGAGGTTATAGTCAGTCTTACAACTGTGAGGTTATAGTCAGTCTTACAACTGTGAGGTTATAGTCAGTCTTACAACTGTGAGGTTATAGTCAGTCTTACAACTGTGAGGTTATAGTCAGTCTCATGATCAGCAAACAGCTCTTTTAATTGTGTCATTACATTTCTCACAGAACTGTTCCTGATGATCGGAGAACATATCGGACACTTATAATGTGGGATATAATATAATTGGTCAGATTGACCTGTCTAATTTGACCCCAATTGGCACTAGAAGTTCAGTCCTGATATACCTCAACCTTAAAGGCCAATCTAGGAGGCAGCAAAATAAACTTAAAAACTGACTCACTGGTGAGACTTGAGTTATTGTAATGATACATTGTATGTATACCTATATTATATTAATTGTAATCACCATACAACCCAGGGCCTCAGCACTCCTTTTGGTATCTACTACAAGTGAAGCTCCCCTCTGATTAACCCACAAACTTACATCAAACGTCGGCTCTGTTACCTCAATGGTATACACATCTTACAAATGTCAAATATGAATTTCACATTTTGCTGACCTTTAACCATTAAGTTGAACCATATTCCTATAAGGGAGAGAGGTTGACGGATTCCAAGTGTACCACAGTGTGCGCTGAGAGAAGAACTTTTTTTACAATATACCATGAAGTGGATATGTGCTAATAAAAGTTTGTTTTTTATCAACACCAGTTATTGTTTTTCTATATTAGTTCTTAAGTATAGTTTTCCGATAATGTTACCATTTATTCTAGTCAGTTAATCAAACATTTCTCACACTCAAGACAATCAAGTGAAATAGTTTGAATTCTTTGATTGCAAAAAACTTTTTTTTTCAAATTTAACATACCGTTACTTGCCAACTCTACATATTTTAGAGGAAGACTTTTGGTCTTAACTTTTTTAATTTTCTAAGATCTGAAGATTTCATCTCAAAAGATACCATTCGAAAAACATAAAAATTTCCCTCAGGTGTATTATTATTTTTGTAATCCCACCGCTGCCACCAAATCTTCAGTGCCGACAGTCGCCCATCCAACAACTCAACTGACCGCAATTGTCATTGTTGTGAGCAGGTTGTATCACATGACTGAAAGAGCTATTTGCCAATAAGGCAGTAATTTCCGCTCAATTACATGTTTCCTAGGGTATAGAAAATATAATATACAAAATATTTCATTTATATTAAATTTGGAGCATGCGTGGTATCCACCATAAAAGTTTCGTAGTTGGCAAGTGTTACATTGGAGATTTTGATAATGTTTTTTTCATCATAACATGTGGTAACATTATGGAAGTTGAGTTAGAACCTCTCCCTTCTACATCCTCACCTATTCATCGTTGCTATTCATCACAAAAAGTAAACAAACAAATGTTAAAGAATGATACAAACTCATCAAACTGGAATACATGTCTGCTACAAGTCAAAATCCTTAACTGAATACACTAAGAAACTTTGCTTTCTCCACTGCTGAATTACTTTGATAGAAGATTTAATACAGTTGTAAATATGTAAAACGAGAGAGCGACAAAGTCTACTGTAAATGTATATGGCTGGCATTGTCAGTTTGTACCGCAAGTCTGGACAAAAGTCTAAAAAAAAGTCTATAATGGAAAAAATATTAATTCTATTTACATCACGTTAAACAGCCAAATTTTCGGTAAAATCAGATCATGTCATAAACAGTCAAAGTCATATTTCAAATGAGTTTGATTTTCAACATTGTGTACAGAGGTTCATGGAAGCTTGTAAATGACATAGCTTACTATACATCGCTTTCAACATGTATGTTGTAACTACCCTTAATTTGTAAATGAAAACACAAAGTTGATTATTTAATATTAAACCAGATCCAAAATTTTCTGACATTATATCAAATTGAATGTTTCGGGAAGGATTTTGCTAATTATTTTTAATGCCATATCTTTATGTGACTGCTTTATTAATAGGTTGATGTTTCTACATTTATGTAAATTGAAAGAAAAAGAATGTTTTAGATTTTTCTTTTTCTGAAATTCAGAAGATATTATGGCCAAACATTTATATCTAGGCACAAAAACTATGAATGGTTGGATGAGAGAGGAAACAAAGAGTTTTTTTCACTTTCACTGTTCTGTTATTGAAAATATTAATATTTGAATGCATGTAAACAATCAAAAAATACTTAAAACAATAGTAAACAAAGGAACAGCATTCACCAGTCTGACGCGTGGAAAGTCATAAAGTTTTAAACTACAAATTCCCTCAAATCTAAGCAAGAAGCATTTTTGTTGACAATATTATACATTTTGACAACCGAAATATAACCAGGGTAAATTCCTGTTATTTAGGGAAATGTAATTGAACATAAACGATAACAATATGTAGAACATTGTAGGGATATAAAGGGAAATAACCATGTTCTGAGTAATCCCCCTTCCTGTATATATATATATGTACTGAAAAGAAGATGAAAACTTTTAATTATAACAAGAATAATGTTAAGTTCATTCAATTTTGACCACAATTTCAAATGAAAATGACATAATCACAAAATATTAATTGATTACAGTATATTGTTGTCATTTAATCTCATTCACCACTGATCATGAAATTTCATAGAACTATTCTAACATTTGAATTGGAAGAGATCAAATGTGTCTTCAGGGATGAACAGTTAAACAAATTTAGACCTCCTGCATACACAATCAAGGTTTTTGCCAATTAAAGTGCTCCCATTTTGAAAAAAATGTGCTATAATTATAAAAAAAATTTTTTTTTTTTACTAATTGGGTAAAATAATGAAATAATCTGCAATAACAGCATGAATCCAGGGAAACCTATGTCATAGTTGGAATTAATTCAATGCTTCTTGCTTATTTCTATGAAATAATGATTATTACTTAATTAACATTTAATAAAAAAAATCATTGTTTACCCCACAGCAAACATCTTGACGAAAATGTAGTTTCACACCTACAATACAATTTATCAATATCTGTTTTACAAAAATATCTTTGTAACTGTCTTGTGGCCTTATCCCTATATAATATCCTTACGTGTTTTGTTTGTTTTTCTTTTTGTTTGTTTTATCTTTAACTGTCCATTATGTTAGGCCTAGTAAAAGTAAATAGTTTGAAGTGAAACTAATTAAAAAAGGTAGCAGATTTACAAAAAATATATATATTTCTAAGACTTTGTTCCATCTTTTGAGTAGACCGGTGTTTCTCCAAACGACAAGAATATTTTTTAGTTATATAAATTGCATCAAATGTGCCAGTCATAGGCCGCGGCTGTCCGAGTAATATAATTAACATATGTACACTGTACTTGAATAGATGGACATGGAATCTGGCCAAGTAAAGGTAGTACTGTACAAAGTCTGTACTTGCAGAGTAAAAACATTATAATATGACCATGATATGACTTAAGACTCCTAACCAAGTCTGACGTAAAGATGAACATTGCCATGGGAACACTGTACAAATTACTTGTAAAAGGTGCGCATTCATTAGGTTGACTTACAAGCGTGAGATGTAGGAACATTTCCCTCAGGGTTCACTTTTGGGCGCGATTTCGCGAGATTCGCAGGTGCACGTGTCTGTAAATTTGTGACAGGTTGCGATTGGGGGGAAATGTAAGTAGTTAATGCCTCCAGAAACAGTATTGAAAGTTGATCTAACAGCCAGGGATGTCTTAGTTCATTAAATTAACGTTACCAATGATGAATCCATGGAAAACAAGTAGATGGTTGAGAGAGGAAATGACTCCACCGGTGTTCGGGCCAATAGGCCAACGGTACTGACTGTATCCGTAACGATGTCAATGCTATTGATGATTAGTAGCAAGTTTAATGTTATTTTAGGAATGGTTGATTTTGGAGGAATTTTAACTTTAACTAGGCCTGTATATGACAGAGTTAAAATCACAAACAAGGACGATTTTCTCCAGGAAATAAAATAAACAAAAGATCAGGAAACCCAATCATAATTACTGTACCTTGTGTTATTTATTAATTGACTTAATAAATCTAATTGTTATGAACTTATAGCATTCCTATCAATTCATACTAAATTACGTGTCATAATACCAAAAATCCCATCCATATATGAAAAATCTCACTGAAATTAGGTAAGGGAGATTTTTTCTCTCATTGTGTCCAAGGTCTAGGGTGAATCCTGTTCCCTTTGTCTCAGTCGTTAGATCATCGGGCTGGAGAGACAAGGGTCGCGGGTTCGAGCCTAAGCGACGGCACTATCTTTATCACTTTACCTCGTCCTATTACATTACTTATCTTAAAATTTTGCAGCACTAGCATGCGCAGATACTGAAGGACTCAGACACGCTTCTTCATACAGACTGCATTTCCACAAATTAAAAATTTTAGACCAATACATGTCCACAAGGACCCTGCATTGTAAACATACGGATCTAGACCATTCCCATACGCAAGAAACTATAATGTTTGTGTTCATGTTTAAAAAAATCGTTAATTATCGCCCAAATTATTTGGTGACAATTGGCGTTTAGCATCAGTTTATATCGTTTTACACGAATAAGAGTGGTTTACAAAAAATGTAGAGGCGATGGTGGCAAATGCGGCGTTTACTTGCATGTTATTTTTCTCACTTACCCGAAGAACTGCAGCCTAATCACCGTGTGATTACAAGACGACGGATATAAATACGCGATAAAATATGAAAAACAACACATCTGTTTATTTGAAGGATTATAATAGTTCATAAGGTTCCTAATTCTCTCTATCTATTTTGCTAGATTTCAACTATTTTTTGCTACTTAAGACATACTGCGAGGCATAAATAATCAAGTTATTTGTTAGATATTCATACGCGTCGTCTCTTCTACTAATGCGCATGTATTGCGAATAAATGAACAATCAACTTCCTGTTTACCTTGACAACACGTGCCAACGTGCACTTCAAGCACCTGACATCAACCTAACAAATATTAATCGATATAAAACATGGAAATTATAACGACAGAGCGAGTTACAGGAACGAGACATGTATAATGAAGATTAGATACCAAACCCCACAATAGTCCTACAGCTTATAAAAAGATATATAAGGCACATATGCGTACTGTAGGCCTACCGATATAAATTTTATTACCAGGCAAATCGTTCAATCGACGTTCCAACTTCCGTACGTGATATGGTAGGCTATTTAATTTGTTAGCCCCCACCCCCGTGAAGAGATCAGACCCCGTTTAAATATCAGGGGGCATGTATTTGTATTTATTGCTAAATTTTATCATATTTACTTGTGTATGGGTGGATATGTCCATTAGTACATACATTGGTAAGCTAAGAAACTTTGATGAAAACCGGGCCAGTATGCATATGCATGCAGCTAGTGCAAAAATGAATCTATGAAAAGAACATTCTTAATTATTTATCATTAGTAATTATTTCTTTAATTATTTCCTCCAATCTGAGGAGTTACAAGAACATATATATAGTGTGTTTACAAGTTAATTTGGTATCAATTTATTAATTATACGTAAGTGCTATCAAAACCTTAAACGTAATTCATATCTTTAGACAGAATATAATATAGATAGGTTAATTAATGGTTAATTCATATACAGTTAAACTTATGTACAATAAAAGCATAAGATAAGATTCATAAATATCTATAGACAAATTTCGTCTATGATGATTTTTTGCACTATGTGAATAGAATGATTCGTTCGCAGATACAATAAAGTAAAATAAATTTTAAAAAAAATAATGAAATAAAGTTTTCATAATCCAGATCACTCTGACAAAGAAGAATCCCGCCAAATAGTATGCGAATTAAATTATGATATGATAAAGAATGCAAATAAGCAATCAACGCTCCACCAAACTGAGTACTGATAAGGCACAAAACATCTCAGTTTTCGTAATATTGAAATGTACAAAGGCCTACAGGTGTGACCTCCAGGAAGAGAGATTGTATAGGCCTTGTCTGTTACTCAATTCCTTTAAATCTTATTGATTTAATAAAATATTTTGAAATGAAATCAGGCGTCACAATAGGAACAACTGAAATTAAATTACAGATGTAAAATTAATCACAAAGCTACTGTAATATACATGTAAAGGTCCCAAATATTGGTTGATTCACTCAGGGACGTATGTGAGACACATATATACGTCCCTGATTCACTCCATAACACAACGATCATGTGATAAATAGCAAATGGATTTTCACCCTAGTTGTAAATTGAATGCAAGTATCAAGTAAAAAAAGAAAGGAAGACAAAAAAAAATTAGTCTAACGTATTCTTGGTCAACGGATTGTTCTTTGGCGAAAACTTGAATTTTTTTTATTTTTACCTCAAATAAAAGAATATTGGATGAACATTGGATGAAACATGAATAATTTATGCGATTTATTATCAATATCAATTTTGGTTATTTTCTGTACGTTTTCCGTGTTAATTTCTTCAGAGTTATATGGAATTAATTACAGCACAAATCAATTATTATAATTACCTGAACAGTGACAAACAAAGTATGTGAGAAGTACTAGACACAGCAGTGTTTATAACAATCTCGTATCATACTACGCTTCTAATGTCGACCATCGCTCGCTACACACAAATTCGACCTGTCAATCATACTTTGTGTTACACGTAGGTAAAACACGTTCTGGGGACGACAGGTTTTATTTGTTACACGTGAGTAAAACAGTCGTTCTGGGAACAGATCTTATATAACTGTATAACACTTGCTCCCGAATGCGATTCCTTTGTAGTGTAATTATTAAATTGATCGTACATATAATGAAATAAATCTTATTGCACGTGTGACTTTGATACTGTGATAAATTAAGGTTTCTATTGGTTTGGTCACGTGGTAACGTTACTTAAATAATATACAACCTATATACTGCGTTTTATTACATTTTTACCAGTGAAATATCGAAAAAATGTCATTCTATAAAAGTGATATTTTTCACAAGTGCACTTTTTCTGATTTGACCAAACAGAACGCTGCTTACAAAAGACATTTGGGAAAACCAGAAGCTGCCACTGCAGATTTTCATATAAAAATGTAATAAACAGAATATCTAACAGTATGTTCAATAATACCAAACATTTTTCTCACGTGTGGCTAATATTTTGAATTTTTTCACTCGTGCTGCGCACTAGTGAAAAATATCGAAATATTAGCCTCACTCGTGAATATATTTGGTATTACTGAAGACACTGTTAGATATCCTTTATGTATTTAGTAAATAAAGAACTTAAACTTGAATAAGAATCTACTACGAATGTATGGTGACGGGGCCAGAGGAAACTCGGGCTGGTAAACACACATGACCTATTAATTTCATAATATGTAATTGAATGAAGCATCCCTCAAAATGGGGCCACGTTTGTGTCATATTACCCATTAGATAGGTACAAATAATACAGACCACAAAGACCTGAGAATTTGTTACAGCTAGTTTTTTTTACCTAAACTCGGTTGTTGAGGGTAATTTTACACTTTTGAGGTGTTTAGATTTTATCGAAAATGATCTAAACCCCTCAAAAATAACCTCAACACCCTAGTTTAGGTCCAAAACTACAATGTAGCTGTAAGAAATGCTCAGGTCCCTGTGACATAGACTATATAGTATATTTTATCGTAAATGAATTCCTCTTAGAGGTACATTACAGGTATAGGTACATTAAATACTCCATACATATAATCTATTATTTGTTAATGTATGTTTTATAATTTGCCACAAAATTGCACTGAAACAATATACTTACGCTTGAAATGAGACTTTAGCCAGAGAGGCCATGTCACAGGAGAGTTGGCTCCCTTGGTATATATTCACGTCAATATACTTTCTTTGTCAACGCCAGGGATGGATACGACGTCACTTCATTATTTCATGACGTCACTTAAAGCCTCGGTACGTACTTTCCTGTATCACATATCAAATTACCCATCACTTCAGATATTAAAATAAGGTTCTATATTCTATATTAGGACCGTACGAATTAATCTTCTCAAGAGCGGAACTTTGAATGCGTGCAGAACTGGAACAATACAGTTTGATTTGCACAGCTACCTCATTGATAAAAAGACAAGAAAAAAAATCAAGAGAACAAACTCAAATTAACCAACTTCAATGGGACCAAATACAGCGGGTCTGGTAGGTCCCGAGATTATGATGACCGCTCCCAACAGTATAAAAGTTCTATCGCCCTGGCCGTTCTATACGGTAACAGTTTTAGACTTCGAGTAACGACACCCACAGAGAGAATAATGTAGAGATTACAATAACAGTACATAAAGTCTCGTTCAAGTCTCGTATACTCGACCAGACGTGAAATTCAGGAACACCTTAATGACATTCTGATCAATCATACCATTCAGCGTATTCTCCTTTACGATAGCATATTACTTTTCTTATTGGAATCAGGACGTAAGGACATATTTTTATATGGTCATTTAAAACTGTACGGGGTGCCATTAATTCATGTGACACGTATTATTTATTTCTCACAAGCAAAACAAATGCTTCTTTCATCTGGCTGTGAAGCGATATTAAATATATGTTTAGTATATATATATAAAGGTACTAGGTACTCCCATAACGATTGGTGAGGAATGTATCAAGCGACGGGTAGAACAACGTTGGGTTTGAAACTTTTTCTCGTTAAACAGTTAAATGGCGTTTTGAATAATAAAGAAAGGTCTGTTTTAAAGGAAACTGGTCTTATATTGTAGCAGTGTTCTATTGTTCCCAAGACGAGGTCTCGGTCTGTGACTTAAAGGACAAATAGAGTCTTCCTTGTAGGTCTATCGCCACGACGGTTCGAGCCGACTTGCGATCGGCCAGTCGCCAAGACGGCTGGAAGTTCGATTTCCATGACCGACAGAGAAAAGGCATGAAGTAACACCAGCACGAACTTTCAGGTTGTCGTCACGTACTCCGGTGTTCCCCATGTCTCTGTCTGTTGTTTCATTCGAACAGACTACAGCACGAAATATCTAAAAGTTTACCTGATACAAATCTAGAGTTCAGATTTTTTCGTAGGATAAATAATAGATAAGCCCATCTAGGAGCTTGGATAAGCTTGATTTAGCGTGCGTGAAGATGCGACCTTACCGGAAAGTGTCTGAGATTAAAATTCTGAGAGAGGTCTCACGCTGGGTAAAGACTTTTGTAGTTAATTAAAGGTCTACATCGAAAGTGGAGAACGGTGGCACGCTCAGAGTGTGGACACTGGAAGGCGTACTATCTGTACTCATCATTTATCATTTATCAAAGTCTGAATAATAGTTCTAAATAACAATTTTCTTGACAATAGACGAAAGAAATTTTAATAAGAAAACCCTACCGTACAAAGGCAGGTAATTATATGTCCTCGGTAACAGTGAACAGATATAAATAACAAATCAATATTACTGCTATAATTTTTGTTATACATGTATACATAATGTCAGCTGCTGTTAGCTTTTTGTAAGAACTTAAGCGATAGAGAGCACGCGATCCCATTACCTAAGAGTCATTAATGATTTTCATCGAATTTCTTCGTGTAAGAATTTCTAAAGGTACTTCATCAAAAGTCTGCCTAAAGTTCGTTTGTTGTCAGTGTACAAATGATCATTGAAACATACCGTGCACGAGTACATTATGTACCGGTGTGTATGGACACACGAGTACATTATGTATGGACACACGAGTTCATTAGGTATGGACACACGAGTTCATCATGTATGGACACACGAGTTCATTATGTATGGACACACGAGTTCATTATGTATGGACACACGAGTTCATTATGTATGGACACACGAGTTCATTAGGTATGGACACACGAGTTCATTATGTATGGACACACGAGTTCATTATGTATGGACCCACGAGTGCATTATGTATGGACACACGAGTTCATTATGTATGGATACACGAGATCATTATGTATGGACACACGAGTTCATTATGTATGGATACACGAGTTCATTATGTATGGACACACGAGTTCATTATGTATGGACACACGAGTTCATTATGTATGGACACACGAGTTCATTATGTATGGACGCACGAGTTCATTATGTATGGACACACGAGTTCATTAGATATGGACACACGAGTTCATTATGTATGGACACACGAGTTCATTATGTATGGACACACGAGTTCATTATGTATGGACACACGAGTGCATTATGTATGGACACACGAGTTCATTATGTATGGACGCACGAGTTCATTAGGTATGGACACACGAGTGCATTATGTATGGACACACGAGTTCATTAGGTATGGACACACGAGTTCATTATGTATGGACGCACGAGTGCATTATGTATGGACACACGAGTTCATTATGTATGGACACACGAGTTCATTATGTATGGACACACGAGTTCATTATGTATGGACACACGAGTTCATTATGTATGGACACACGAGTTCATTATGTATGGACACACGAGTTCATTATGTATGGACACACGAGTTCATTATGTACCGGTGTGTATGGACACACGAGTTCATTATGTATGGACACACGAGTTCATTATGTATGGACACACGAGTTCATTATGTATGGACACACGAGTTCATTATGTATGGACACACGAGTTCATTATGTATGGATACACGAGTTCATTATGTACCGGTGTGTATGGACACACGAGTTCATTATGTACCGGTGTGTATGGACACACAAGTATAAACATTGCAACCTGTTAGCACTTCTCACATGAAAACTCCTGTCTACCATCTGGCCAAACAATAGCCTAACAATCTCAACATCCCGGTTCCCAATGATAGACCAATCTCTTATGCCAGCTACCCTGACTGAACAATCCCACATGCCAACTATCATGACAGAACAATCCCACATCCCAGCTACCCTGACAGAACAACTTCCCTCACGTCAGCTACCCTGACAGAACAATCCCACATGTCAGCTACCCTGACAGAACAATCCCACATGTCAGCTACCCTGACAGAACAATCCCACACGCCAGCTACCCTGACAGAACAATCCCACACGCCAGCTATCCTGACAGAACAACTTCCCTCACGTCAGCTACCCTGACAGAACAACTTCCCACATGTCAGCTACACTGACAGAACAATCCCACATGTCAGCTACCCTGACAGAACAATCCCACATGCCAACTACATGACAGAACAACTTCCCACATCCCAGCTACCCTGACAGAATAATCCCACATGTCATCTACCCTAACATAACAATCCCACATGTCAGCTACCCTGACAGAATAATCCCACATGTCAGCTACCCTGACAGAACAATCCCACACGCCAGCTACCCTGACAGAACAATCCCACACGCCAGTTACCCTGACAGAACAACTTCCCTCACGTCAGCTACCCTGACAGAACAACTTCCCACATGTCAGCTACACTGACAGAACAATCCCACATGTCAGCTACCCTGACAGAACAACTTCCCACATCCCAGCTACCCTGACAGAACAACTTCCCACATGTCAGCTACCCTGACAGAACAACTTCCCACATGTCAGCTACCCTGACAAAACAATCCCACATGCCAACTACCCTGACAGAACAATCCCATATGTCAGTTACCCCGACATTACAATCCCACATGCCTGCTACCCAGACAGAACAATCCCACATGCCAGCTACCCTGACAGAACAATCCCACATGTCAGCTACCCTGACATAACATCTTCCCACATCTCAGCTACCCTGATATAACAATCCCACATGTCAGCTTCCCTGACAGAACAACTTCCCACATGCCAACTACCCTGACAGAACAATCCCACATGCCAACTACCCTGACAGAACAATCCCATTTGCCAACTACCCTGACAGAACAACTTCCCACATGCCAACTACCCTGACGGAACAATCACACATGTCAACAACCCTGACAGAACAACTTCCCACATGTCAGCTACCCTGACAGAACAATCCCACATGCCAACTACATGACAGAACAACTTTCCACATCCCAGCTACCCTGACAGAATAATCCCACATGTCACCTACCCTAACATAACAATTCCACATGTCAGCTACCCTGACAGAACAATCCCACATGCCAACTACCCTGACGGAACAATCACACATGCCAACTACCCTGACAGAACAATCCCACATTTCAGCTACCCTGACAGAACAACTTCCCTCACGTCAGCTACCCTGACAGAACAACTTCCCACATCCCAGCTACCCTGACAGAACAACTTCCCACATGCCAACTACCCTGACAGAACAACTTCCCACATGCCAACTACCCTGACAGAACAACTTCCCACATGTCAGCTACCCTGACAGAACAATCCCACATGCCAACTACATGACAGAACAACTTCCCACATCCCAGTTACCCTGACAGAATAATCACACATGTCACCTACCCTAACATAACAATCCCACATGTCAGCTACCCTGACAGAACAATCCCACATCCCAGCTACCCTGACAGAACAATCCCACATGTCAGCTACCCTGACAGAACAACTTCCCACATGCCAGCTACCCTGACAGAACAATCCCACATGTCAGCTACC
The DNA here is from genome assembly GCA_947623455.1 of Mimachlamys varia. Classification (NCBI taxonomy): domain Eukaryota; kingdom Metazoa; phylum Mollusca; class Bivalvia; order Pectinida; family Pectinidae; genus Mimachlamys; species Mimachlamys varia. The sequence continues at coordinate 37,630,057 of OX392544.1, read as the reverse complement.
CTGACAGAACAATCCCACATGCCAACTACTCTGACAGAACGATCCCACATCCCAGCTACCCTGACATAACAATCCCACATCCCAGCTACCCTGACTGAACAATCCCACATCCCAGCTACCCTGACGGAACAATCACACATGTCAACAACCCTGACAGAACAACTTCCCACATGTCAGCTACCCTGACAGAATAATCCCACATGTCACCTACCCTAACATAACAATTCCACATGTCAGCTACCCTGACAGAACAATCCCACATGCCAACTACCCTGACGGAACAATCACACATGCCAACTACCCTGACAGAACAATCCCACATTTCAGCTACCCTGACAGAACAACTTCCCTCACGTCAGCTACCCTGACAGAACAACTTCCCACATCCCAGCTATCCTGACAGAACAACTTCCCACATGCCAACTACCCTGACAGAACAACTTCCCACATGCCAACTACCCTGACAGAACAACTTCCCACATGTCAGCTACCCTGACAGAACAATCCCACATGCCAACTACATGACAGAACAACTTCCCACATCCCAGTTACCCTGACAGAATAATCCCACATGTCACCTACCCTAACATAACAATCCCACATGTCAGCTACCCTGACAGAACAATCCCACATCCCAGCTACCCTGACAGAACAATCCCACATGTCAGCTACCCTGACAGAACAACTTCCCACATGCCAGCTACCCTGACAGAACAATCCCACATGTCAGCTACCCTGACAGAACAATCCCACATGCCAACTACTCTGACAGAACGATCCCACATCCCAGCTACCCTGACATAACAATCCCACATCCCAGCTACCCTGACTGAACAATCCCACATCCCAGCTACCCTGACAGAACAATCCCATATGCCAGCTACCCTGACAAAACAACTTCCCACATGCCAACTACCCTGACAGAACAATCACACATGCCAGCTACCCTGACAGAACAATACCATATGCCAGCTACCCTGACATAACAACTTCCCACATGTCAGCTACCCTGACAGAACAATCCCACATGCCAGCTACCCTAACATAACAATCCCACATGTCAGCTACCATGACAGAACAATCCCACTTGCAGCTACCCTGACAGAACAATCCCACATGTCAGCTACCCTGACAGAACAATCCCACTTGCCAGCTACCCTGACAGAACAATCCCACATGTCAGCTACCCTGACAGAACAACTTCCCACATCCCAGCTACCCTGACAGAACAATCCCACATGTCAGCTACCCTGACAGAACAATCACACATGCCAACTACCCTTACAGAACAACTTCCCACATCCCAGCTACCCTGACAGAACAATCCCACATGCCAGCTACCCTGACAGAACAATCCCACATGTCAGCTACCCTGACAGAACAATCCCACATGCCAACTACCCTGACAGAACAATCCCACATGCCAGCTACCCTGACAGAACAATCCCACATGTCAGCTACCCTGACAGAACAATCCCACATCAAAGAAGGAAGTTGGGAAGCTGACCCAACTTCATTCTTTGATAAAACAATCCCGCATTGTCAACATTTTCCAGTTACTCTGTGTATTAAATACAGTTCAGCAGTCTGACAACGTAATGTTATATATAATATACTCCATGTAGAACAAACTTACTCATGTAAAACCTTCCTTCTCAGAAAACATATAATCCAATGATTTCCATATCAGTAAACCTGCTTTAAAGCCACAATAAAATGTCCAGTTGTCAGCACATTACTACTTTTCTCCAAGTATCTATCCACTAACAGACTTTAACGGTTCCTCTGGTGTACACCTGGTCAAGTGATTTTAAGACATTTTTCTACAGTCATTATTACTTTCGATATATTTTTTAGTTATACATGTATGACAGACGGAGAGTACGTACCGAGACGGTGAGCGCCATCACTCTGTCATGTACTGCTCCTAATCCACAGAGCACAGGCTTTCGACAACGACGCCCAAGACACAGGCTTTCGACAAAGGCACAAAGACTCATTGATGCCCTCGAGTGGCTATACCTTGCTACACTCCTGTCTATCATTACTCTCAAAAACGGTTTCCATGGTCCCGCTGTCAATGAAGATACTGAGTTATCAGGCCTGACTTCATGGAGCTCAGAGCGGTGTCCGTATTCCCTAGGTCTACTATTGGCGTTGTGGTTTAGGTTGAACACGGTTGTGAGTTAAACAAACTAATCTCACCAATTGAAATGTTTGACTTTAATGAGACAGTAAGTTAGAGAAGTAAACTTTAAGTGAAGAAATACCTACAAGATAATAAATCTAATAAACTAGGCGATCTTTTTGCTTACATCCTTGGTAAGAATTATTTTCAATTGTCACAATCATCAATTTAGAAGTGACTATTGACTATCTCAATTTTACTAGTGCGATAGTATTGTGATAGTCAATGTTACTATTACGATAGTATTGCGATACATGTACTATTGCGGTAGTCATTGATACCCAAAATATTTAAAATGATACCAGTAGAACTAATCATCACCAGTTTTGGAGACAATGAAATTTTATTTGGTTTAGTTTGTTTTACGTCATATCAACAGCCAGGACCTTTTAAGGATATGACATGTTTTGGAGGTGGACGAAAGCTCGAGTACCCGGATAAAAAGTCACCGACCTACGGTCAGTAGCTGGACGACATGGGTTTCGAACTCGCAAACCATAGGTGAAGGGCTAATGGTCCCTCAAGAATAAAATATCAAAATACCCTCCGGATGATATTTGCCCAGCATTGTCACAAAATAACCTCCGGATGATATTTGCCTAGCATTGTCACAAAATAACCTCCGGATGATATTTGCCTAGCATTGTCACAAAATACCCTCCGGATGATATTTGCCTAGCATTGTCACAAAATACCCTCCGGATGATATTTGCCTAGCATTGTCACAAAATACCCTCCGGATGATATTTGCCTAGCATTGTCACAAAATACCCTCCGGATGATATTTGCCTAGCATTGTCACAAAATACCCTCCGGATGTTATTTGCCTAGCATTGTCACAAAATCATAAGCCCTCTTATCCACATTGCCTTCCCTGTTTTGACAAATTGTTAACACGAAGGCTAAAATGGGATAGTGTGATACAAACACACGATTTATAACGAAAAGATGGCAAGTCAAAAACAAACAAATCAAAAACGGAAGCTTTGAATAATAATTATTTTTTCGTTTAATGTATTGATATGAACAGCCAGAAATAAGACAAAATATTCCTACGTAAATATGGACGAGTAGAGCAGGCTGTGTTTGTGGGGTTATTTACCTCCTCTCTAAATCCAGACGCTTGTTTATAAACGCACAGCTGAATACATCTCCGATATAGATTACACGCGTATTCCTCTACCCTTGGCAAACGCCTGTGCTGAATATCTCGGTACATAATACAAACTTTTGTCTTAATTATGTCATTATCTGTCACACCAATTAAAAAAATTCTTGTGTGTCATATAATTTGTTCAAATTATTACTTAGATCGATACTATGTAAACATCCATTTCGGTATTTAGAAACTAAAAAATACACACTCTGTATTTACAAAATGCCGATCGTTATATTCCTCGGCTCTGCCTGCCGAGAGCGGTGTATGGTTTCTGTGGTGTTATGTCATTCACAAAGAAAACGAGAGTTGGACTAAAGTGCACGCGTTTTAGTATTTGTTACTATAAAAAGATGACATAACGCATGCGTCTGTGTGATTTATATAATAATTATTCCTTCCACTAGTATTACCAAATGCCCATCAAAAAGCCCAATAAAACAACTAACATTGCCCTGATCGATAATATATAATAACGGTTTTCGTGATTTTATATACAATTAATAATGTAATTAGTTTTAATGACGGGTCCGGTACTTAGTTACCGACGTGGTGATTGGTTATTGGTCCTCCGTGTGAAGTATGGAATTATGTCTTACAGGTTAGTGCTTCCTCGTGTCTCTCTAGCGACCGTGTAACCCTAGTGGGTGTAGAACCACGCAGCTCCAGTGGAAAGTACAGGGCGAAGGATATGTCTCATTCAGCACAAACACTGAGCAGACAAGGGAGATAATCCGACAAGGGAGACAATCCGACAGGGAGGTAATCAAACCAAGCAAAACAAATTACGCCGAAAAAGCAATTGATAAGAATATAGGGGAGATAATCAACAGGAACGTTTATCAGAAAGGGGAGGCAATCAGCATACATGTGATAGTTTGTATGTGTGTTTGTTTCTGATCAAATGATGTTTGCTTTTTCTTTAAAATGAAACCTTTTTAGCCCGGACGTGAGATATTTATAAAATTCGCTTAAAAGGACATTTTAGGTGACGCTCACAGTCCAGATCTCGCAAGTTCGGGTATTTTGAACCTCTTAAGTCTTTGGTTTGTGTGACAGTGACAGACTGTACAACAACACCTTGTCTGTTTGCTTCAGTAGAAAAAAAAACAATGTTCAATGTCACCTTTGAGTTTCAGACAATATATTTCGTAATCAGGAAGAAAAGTTTATCTTAAGCATTAAATAAAAATATTGATACGGATTTTTAATTAAGATTACAACAAATACGGGCCATAAAACCGATTTTTGTATTGAATTTCGTCTGGTCTATTAAACGCTTTATTTGACCCGAAGCTGCATGCACTGAAGCGCATTGACAGGTTATCTGGGGTTAGATCTCGACGAGACTTTGACGAGACTTTGAAGTACATGTAATGCGTGATTTGGTACGTCGTCTATACGCCAAGTATTGTATGGAAACATGAGGCGTAAAAAGAGCTATAGGGTTTACATTAGGTTTGTTGAGATAAATGTTTAAACATGAAACTTGATCATCATACAACCATTGATTAAGATTTAATGACTATCGGTATTTATAAATATAGGCATGGTAAATATGTAACTACATTTTTTGTATAGATCGCTCGCTGAAAGCGGTCGCGTACATGAATATTCCATAGTAAAACCTGTCAATAACAATCTCACTGTTTGTTTGTTCCTGTTGTGAGGTTTTTAGGATGTGATGAAAACAAATAGACGGTATAGCAACCTCTGATTTTAAACTAGTTTGTTTGAAGATCACATGTCCAGATCAAATTGTTATAACCTAACATCGGTGGTGCTTATCATCTGTGTTCGTTTTTGCACATCGCTTGCTCAACACGTACGCCGATTACAGTGTTGTGACTATGTAAAAGATGTGCATTGATTAGGTTGCTTTACAAGCGTGATTTGTAAGGAATTTCCCTTTAGTTCTGCTGTAGAGCATCGGGCTGGGGAGCCAAGGGTCGCGGCTTCGAGCCCAAGCGACGGCACTATCTTCATCACTCGTCCTGGTACTATGGTGGACTTCATGTTACAGATGTTTCTACCTCATTGTTTGATACGTAACCTGAAAAGTTCGTGGCTTTGATGTTTCTTTTAGGTCTTGTTTTAGTTAGGTATCAGCCGGAGGTATAGCTGGAGATGTCGACAACATAATTTTAAGATTGATGTGTGGTACTTTACCTCTTCATTCATTAAATAGTGGTGCTTATCATCTGCGTTTTTATTGCTGATGTTCGTCGTCGTCGTATAAATCTGTAGCCGGGTTGATGGTTCTCAACCCCCTCGTTAAATTGGTTGTTGTGATTAAATATTGAACAATGACCACTACTTTGTGTATATTTTCTGGTGACATTCTGATAGTTTATATGTCAGACTAGTTATTTCTCTCAATGATAGATTTAATTATATGATCGTTATCTTAAACCCTGATGTGAACACGATAACCAGTAATATACGGCGTGAAGAGATAGACATGATGATAAGGACAGAGTAACACTGTACATACCCCGACTTACAATCACTTAGGTTCGTTTCATCAAACTCAGAGTCTGTTACATGAGTAATGACTGAGCAATCACGCGTGTCCCTGTACATTAGGACACGGGCAATCACGCGTGTCCCTGTATATTAGGACACGGGCAATCACGCGTATCCCTGTATATTAGGACAGGAGCAATCACGCGTGTCCCTGTATATTAGGACAGGAGCGATCACGCGTGTCCCTGTATATTAGGACACGGGCAATCACGCATGTCCCTGTATATTAGGACACGGGCAATCACGCATGTCCCTGTATATAAGACACGGGCAATCACGCGTGTCCCTGTAAATTAGGACACGGGCAATCACGCATGTCCCTGTATATTAGGACACGGGCAATCACGCGTGTCCCTGTACATTAGGACACGGGCAATCACGCGTGTCCCTGTATATTAAGACACGGGGGCAATCACGCGTGTCCCTGTATATTAGGACAGGAGCAATCACGCGTGTCCCTGTATATTAGGACACGGGCAATCACGCGTGTCCCTGTATATTAGGACAGGAGCAATCACGCGTGTCCCTGTATATTAGGACACGGGCAGTTATTTCCTATATTGACACACACTTATACGTATTGTACCCTGTAATGGGACACGCCCCTTTCGTTTGTCTCATATTATTACGCTATATATCGCGTAAACAGTAGTAGACACGCCCACTATAAGCCGAGACACGCCCACTGCAGTGTAGACACTGGTTATATATTATATAACTTATCAATAGACGTAAGTCCAGCTGGTAAAGTCTATGATACCAATCACGTATTAACATATCCCTGTCTGATTGGGTCTTATTGATCAGAAAATCTCGTTTAATAATTGATATTTGATTTCATATTGGTTTTATTTATAAAGCAAAGTTAGTCAGTACAAGTAAAGGAACATCGCAACAATACTGTTAGTAGATGTCGATAGATCTATTAACATATATCACGGACAGTAATATACTACATGTATGGTAAACTATAGGTTCTCATTTATTCATGGAGCAATGTTGATCCAGTAATATGTTTATAAGATGTATAAAGTTTATGGGATATCTTATATATCTTATATAATATATGTCTCGTTTCCTGTCGTAATTGTACCGTGCTTAATATAGGTAATCTTGTACAATTCGTATCCATGTATGTATATGCATTGCGATCCAGGTGTTCACATCACTATAATAGACGATTTCCACTATGATCATGTCAGAATACAGGACCATCTATCACTCCGACTTCAAAACATCCTTCTTTTGGGGATGTCGAGTTGGCGCAGTGGTAACGGCCGCAGGTATTTCTGGCTAGGCGAATTGGTGCCGGAGATCGTGAGTTCGAGGCCCGGATGGGGCACGAGTCCTTCGTCATTTGTGTTTCCGTGTTTCTTATATAATATATGAGATATTTCATGAAGAAAATTAAATGATATGTCTTATTTTTTATATAAGATATTTTTTTAAAACGTATATAAGATACATAGTGTATCTTATATAATTTGGTAAAACACTGGATCAACGTTGTTCCATGTTCCAATAAATGACAACTAATTAACTTGCCATAAGGATTATGAAGCTATTTCGTCCACTTTCAAGATTCTGGCAGCGGTAATTTGATTGGCTAATGCAAACGGTCACAAGAACGTGACCCTTTATATGGGATGTTTTCAAATCTTGACGCAGCAGAGAGAAGTTTACGGAACGGCGCGGATATCAAGATATGATTTAAATCAGATTAAGAAGGTCTACTAATATTTTCCAGAGTTATGAGCATTTTAATAATTTCCACAATATTGGTATGACCTAATTGGAAAGCCTTGGCTAACTCCAATGTAACTTTAAAAAAAAACATATTAAATACTAAACAAATGCGTAGATAAAGTGATATTGTTTCTAGTTTTGGCCTCAAAGACGCCTTGGATTTTCTGTTTCACAAAATAACAACCCTGGTCCATCCGATCCAACCGTGTGGCGTTGTAACATCAGAAACCTGGGAATTTTACCATTTGCCATATTAGCATATATGTATGTTAGACACAGTATGTGTTTCTTAACATGAGAATTTATGCTTTGCGTGATATTTAAACAATTCTACTTTTATGATTACACGTGTGACATATTTGATCAAATCTGTGATATTATTTTCTTATCTGTGATACACTACTTGCTCTACGTATGTAACATGTACTACTATTATATTTATTATGTATGCTGTAAATATTGTAAATTTGATGTCGATCACATGTGAGACGAGTCTCTGACTCAATGTGTTATCGAATTTTAAATAAAGTCTATTATTATTATTATTATTAAGCGTGTTTACCTGGTGAAATCCATCAAAGGAGTGAACATCACTTCACTATACGATCGATACATAATGAACGAATATCGAACTGTGAATATAGTTTCATGTATTTTAAACACAATCCCTATGTCCTGTAAATAACTTATGCTGTTTGTACGTGTATTGACCAACACGTATCCGAGACTGTTTCCGATTACTGTCCCCACTTTTTAACGTTTCCTCCCTGACACCCTACCACCTCCATTAAAGTGTATAACTTTGTATTTGTAAACCAAATATTCTCTCCTAAATGACCCGTACCCCGACCCTGCATTGTAGGGAGCGACTGACGTTGATTTATCTGAACGCACCCGAAATCTAGAATCGTGAAAAGGAAACGTGTACGATTCCACCTGAACGATAGACCAGACACGTATAAAGCCATATACGTCTCTGAATAGACTATAGTCGGGCCTGTCTTTCTTCAGATTATACTGTATCTTTTGACCTGTCTTAGGTGTTCGTCAGAGTAACTGTTAACAATAACAAACTGACACGAGTAAATGTTACCCTTCTATGGAATAGAATTGACACCAACAAGTCATTCAGGTTCGATTCGGTTACATTTGGTTAGTCCTATTTACAGTTAAAGTCATTCAGGACGTTCAGAGAGCTTGGAGTATTACATTCCATATTAAAGGTCGATACAGAATCTAGTTGTTGGAGACATGTATTGACCTTATTATCTATGTCCAGATAAATAATCTGTGCTGGGAGTACTTTTTTAATTGATTTAGGGAGTCCCTTTGTCGGATTAGCTTCTTTTTGGAAACAACCAAAGAAATGAAAACACTGTAGTGCTAAAACTTTTAAATAAATAGTTTCCCAACTTAGAAAAGCTATCTATGAAGATTTTGATAATGGATTGTGTCAGTCTTGTGATTGCAACATAAATATGTAATATATATTATCATTAGATTTATTTTAGTTGCAATAGTCGATTTGTCCCCTAGATATCGTTTAAACAGCATTTGTTCAAGCAATTGGTTTCTTCATATTATTCATTGCCGGGGCGGGTGTGTGGGGGGGGGGGGGGGGGGGGGATAATTTCAACATCATTCGCATATACATATCTCTAAGAATATGATTACATAAGCGGCCACCATCATTAGCATATCTCTCAGAATATGATTACATAAGCGGCCACCATCATTAGCATATCTCTCAGAATAGGATTACATAAGCGGCCACCATCATTAGCATATCTCTCAGAATAGGATTACATAAGCGGCCACCATCATTAGCATATCTCTCAGAATAGGATTACATAAGCGGCCACCATCATTAATTAGCATATCTCTAAGAATATGATTACATAAGCGGCCACCATCATTAATTAGCATATCTCTAAGAATATGATTACATAAGCGGTCAAAACCTTGATTTAGCGCTAAATCTGTCCAAAGTACGAGATAAATTCGTCTTGGATAAATAGAATTGTGTCCATACCCTGTGCTAGATGCCGTGTCAAGACCCTGTGTAAGATACTGCGTCAAGACCCTGTGTAAGATACTGCGTCAAGACCCTGTGTAAGATAATGTGTCATGACCCTGTGTAAGATACTGTTTCTAGAAGAACATGAGTCTGTGCAATATCATAATTACATATTGATTACGTCATTGGTCATGAATGCCCAATAGATAATTATGAAACATATAGATATATTTCAACTTATTGGTACCCTAGCTATAAGCTGAGAAACACGCCCTGTTCTGGATGGATCTTCTAAGCGGAGGACATATGCATGCATACATGTATGTACTCCCACCTGCACAACATTCACTCTCAATTACCTAGCGATACGATCTCGCAGCGTATAGTGTCGTGCCTATAACGACTTACCACCGATAGAAACACTCATACTAGACTGCATTTCAATTATGGACATTTTACTGATTAATTAACTGAGTTAAAACTAGATCCTGTTTACTTGTACTTACGCGTAAAGTGTGGGTTTGGTACCGCCCGGCTTCATCTCGCTTCCTCTGTCGATGTTAATTTCTTTCTACCTAAAAGGATTTTTATCTTATCCAAATTATGTCTGTCAAATCAAAGGTCCGTCTTCAGTAGCTTCACAGGTGTACGTATTACTATACCGACCCCGATATTCTTGTGTAACTGACAGATCCCGTGTCTGTCCTCATTTTGATAAAATATCATTCCAACACTCGACAAACAAATCTTACTTTTAATATATTTGAAGCGTCATTGATTATTTTTATACTTATTTCTAAAAAGAAAACATTTGTCGGCTCAGTCGATCTCCGTTCCGATTTAATTGACGATTTTCCGCTTAAACGGAAAGAAGTTGCCCACTGTATAAAGCCTTGTTAGGTTGGCACCTCTACATATCGTTAATTTCTGAGTTTTTTTCTGGTATTTTTTTTAATGAGATGGTTTTGAATCCAACATCAGACAACTGTGGTTGTACTTTAAACATTACTGAACTGCTATCCATTGTTTGAGTAGAAGATAGTGTGTGACGAGTAGAGGTTGACAGGGACACCAGTCAGTCAGCTCCGTGGTAATCCGGTGTCCCTACATTCGTAGTGTAAACACGTGTACCACGTAACAGGGATCACACGCTACTGACTTTCTTCATCGTTTATGTAAACACGTGTGTCAGAGTCAGCATGATCTAGATACAATAGCCCTCACGGTAGATCTTATCGTGTACATTAACGTTAGATATATTAAAGCTAACTCTCTTCATACACACACATTATCACAAAATCCTTCAACCAAAAGGTCTGAAAGTCTATATAATGGTGTGTTTTGTCAAAAATGAACTTTTTTTTATTGAAGTGCTGGATATTAGCTTATGGAGCAAATCTTTATCACAAGGGAACGCAATAGTAACGTGCCGTTTAAGTTCTATGTGCTGTCGAATATGTTTGTAAAGGTAACCCTATCAGAGTCCTGTGTCTAATAAAATATTATTGCAAATAAAACTTGTGTTTCACGATAGATACTCCACAGAATGACTATGTTACTTTATATTAATTCATAACAAATCATACTTTAAGTGAAACACAATTATGTTGCAATTATTACCAATAAGTTTTGAAAGGATTGAATTTCCATCCCTATATGCCACGATATGATTTCTTCACACTCGACTTGATTCTGTTCCCCCAGGAACTTTGATAGGCAAACTTACATGTACTTTTGGAATGTCATATAAAGTACATGTACAGAGATTTGTTGGCATTATTGAATATAAATATTTCACTTGTAAATTTTATGTCAACCACATAATTATAAGGCGAGATCTTGACTCTTGTGTATTGTAATTAAGTAAAGTCAATTATTGTTATTATATTAACAAAACTAAGAGTCATAATATTTTAAAAACAAATCCACAATAGTTATGTATGATAATGTTTTAAAGAAAGGTAGAAAACTTGCTTTACCAGTCAAATGTACATATTAGGGTATTTTCGATAAAATAGTGAGACCTATCCTGTTGTATGGATGTGATGTCTGGGGTCAAACATTTGTTAATTACTGGTGGGTTGAAAAAAACCGCATCAAATTACTTGATATGTGGTGAACTTGGCGCAAGTCCTCTTTCAGTTAAAATAAAAACAAGAATGATAGATTATCGGTCAAGAATGTTACAGTCTAAAGAATCGTTTTTATGCATAATACACTGTATCACGATTTTAGACTGTATAACAGGATGTATACGGAGTAAAAATAATTACAATTTTGAAATTACCTGGAATTATTAAATGATGATGAAAGATATCTATCGTGTAAATTTAGCACTTGTAATAATTAATTTATAGTCGAAACTTGTACATGGAATCAAAATGAATATAAGAATAGAATTTGTACATACTGCAACACCCAAGATATTGGTGACGAATTCCACTATTTTCTCAATGCCCTTCTCTGATAGGATATCATGTTTAGAGGAGCACATATTTTTTAATGGATTTAATGGAAAATATGCTAGAAGCCTCTGAGTCCATATCACAATATATACAAAATAAAATGTCACCGGTACAGTTATACATGAAATATATATACTCATTAAGATAATTTATCAGTTACAAACCATTTTGTATGTTTATGTAATACCAAACGTTGTTTAGTTTGCGGATTAAATGAACTCAAATAATATCAAAATCTTAAGGAGCTTATGCAAATATCAAAACGATATTTACAAAAATCCCTTTTAATTTTATGGAATATGGTAAAGATGTTTTCTCTGTTCAATTGTAATTATGATTTTTCCTTATTTTTGGTATGTACTTTAACTAAAGAGGATCACTTTTCTGTCAAATGATTTGTTTTTGCATATTAACTCACGGAAACAAAAAATATTCAAAAGTTGTTCCTCGATTGGGTTTCAATTTTCGAAGTCTGGGAAACCCCATTACTTTCATAAATATACTTAAGTAGTAAATAAAGTGATATTTGAGGAATTATGTTAACAATACCTTATATCTGAGAAGTTAAAGAAAAACATGATTTTCATTTGTTTGATATTATATATTGTCATGCATTTTCTCTACTAGAAATTGTTTACCATAATATTTTTTTTTCGTTTTCATAAACGCAAATAAGGGAAATGTGGGCTGTTTTCGCCATACCGCTTTGTTTTTTGTTTTTGTTTTGTTGATATGTTATGGTGGGGGTTGCTGTTGTTGTTTTTCGGCAATGAGCGATGATTCCTTCAGTAGGTGGTTCACTAGTTAGTGCTACTTATATATCTTTTCCTATATACGTCAATTTTTCCTTAATGCCAATCTGATGAAAATACATATCCTTTATTACTCTCATTCTGTTACATGAGGATCTGACAACATCCCATAATTAATATATCTATGAACAAGTCAGTGGTCAAATGCATTGTATAACTGCAGATAAGTCTTGAAAAATAAAGAAAACAAATTTTTAGAATAGGGATATTTTACATATACCACTCTAAATAAAATGCCTTGTATCTTTACTTATTAATCTTAATTGTAAATTGTATGCATGTATATTTATATATGGCCTGTGACTAATCTATATATTCCGTGCACGTGCTATACGTGACTCTTGATAGCTCACAAAATACTAATATCTGCACGGAATGAGATTGCTATCCGTTATATCTGTAAATTCCTGTGTTACTTAGCAAACGACTATCATTTCAACTAGCCTAGTTGTGTATTCCAAACTGAAGTTTGCCCCGCGTGTCAAAGAAGAAGAGTTATTGTTCTTGTATTACAAGTTTTCCGGACTTTGACGACCCATTCGGTACCTTACATTTAGACCGACCGTATCGATGTACCGGAAGTTCTGACAAAGGGATGCTGGAAACCAAACTTTGATTATGTTGGTATTTTGACGAGTTTGCGAGACACTGGTGTGTTTGGTAAGGCTGCTTTTTCTTACAATTTGTGTAGTCGTAATGCAAGTTTAAAGCGAATATGCACCAAGTTGATAGTAACTGCATGTCTGAACTTTCGTCCTATGCGCCATCACCTAAATCGGATTACCATCACTTTGCCCCGTCCCAGACTGGCTAGAGCGTGGTCGTAGACAGGCCTACTTCTTAACAACGTCTTTTTCAACGTATCGGGAAATTACTTTTTCATTGCATGTCATTTACTTAGGAAACAAACGTAATATACGATGTATTAACATCTTCGAAAGAATGTCATTCTATGGTAGTTATCTGAAGTTGTTGAAATTTGACACCCCTGCTCGTTCATAGCCGCATTAGATCTGACCCTGACACAGATATAGATCGTAGAAAATTAAAATAATGTTAAAATAAACACATGGAATTACAATTGTGCCGATTTAGTTACTCTGTCAAATTATTCTGTAAAAATGTATAAAAAAAACTTTTTTTGTTAATTAGCAAATGCAATTAATCATCTTTCTGGCCTTGCTTAATGGAATATTATCAAGGTATTTGTATTTTTTTGCTTTATTTTGTATAAAATGCAGTTCATGTATTAGTCGGAAGGGTTCTGACTCTCTGACCCGCTAAATATTGGGACGACTGGCAAGTGAGTGTCAGAATTTTTGTTTATTAAAATATGGGAAATTTAACAGACCCATGCATAGGTCGCTGTTTAAGCTGTGTTTTAAATGTCACATGATCCAAAATAGATAGCTCAGAAAGAAACTTTCACAAGATCTCATGACACGCGACCATTTTCTAACAAATATCTGGAATGTGGATATTTTTTAGAAATGAATGGAGACAGTTAGTTAGCGACCTCCTGTGACCTGATTAAATGTGAAGGTTAGTAGAAACATATCTGTTCTTGCCATTAATTGATACCTTATTTACATGTAATAGAAAACGTTGCATATTTTATTAAACACAAATTCTGACTCACCCGCAAGCCTTCCCAATTCTTAGCAGGTCAGAGAGTCATATATGCAGAACCCTTCAGACTATTCATGTATATATATATATATGTAAATTGTCAAAAATAACAAGGACACATTATTAGTACTTTGGCTCCATCAACGGGAGCTCTTCAGACTATATATACATAGAGAGAGAGAGAGAAAGGGCACCAACTAATTAATTCATCTGTGATATCTACTATCTAGGGGTTACATTCACCTATGCTGTCTACACTCCTGGAATATGTGATCATGGCAAAACTGAAGACTCTGTGTGTGCAACTTTGTTAATGAGACAAGAAGACTGGTTTGACCCTTTGATGTACATCAAAAGAATCTCATGGTCACATAATGGTAAGAATCGACAAGCTTTAAATTTGGTTGCGGCTTCTTTGTAATCTTCAAAAGACAGACATCAGCCTAGTGATTGCATGGTCACTTGTTTTTACCTGAGTGTATATAAATTAATTTTAAGCGTTTGACAAAACACTCAACTGTGCTCTCAAAAAAATGTTGTCATATTGCTGAACTTGCTTTTGGTAAAAAAAAATATAAATAGGACAAGTTCTTTTATAGTAAAGTACTAGTCAGCAACAGGACTCAAGAAGTTCTCTTTTGATCCTCGGTAGACCTCCATGCTATAGCTATAGCTAGTAACCAAGAGGTGCTAGGTTTTGCCCTAAGTGTTATAAGATATTGATGCATGTTGTGTATAGAAAACAAGAACATGTGATTTGTCTGATGGAATTCACTTTTGTAAATTATAGATTTACACTTGCTATGCTGTGACAATGAAATCGCCTCCAACATCAATCTAGTAGGTCACATTAATATATACAGACTTGGACCAATTCTGGAGGAAATTCAGTTTCCAAAATGGATTCCGTAATCAAATTGGTAAGTACTGAGATCTATAAAACCTGTATGTAATAGGTAGATCTAATGTGAACCAGTGATGTAAACAAACATGTGCTTGATATATGGTAGCTTCAAAGACTAGATTTTCAGTAAGAATTTGAAATGCTTATCACAAATTCATATCATGACCAATGCAGAATTGATCCAAGAGAAAAACTATTGTCGTATCACTGATCATGACAGGTACGACAATCACCTACATCTGTGCTTTGACTCTGGAAGAGATTTTTTTCTTGATTTTTGTCGTATAAGAATTAAGGGAAAGTCAGGTGTTTCTACCACTAGATCTTATATGGAAGTAGTTGATATAGGTAAAATTGTGTAACATTTCTTGTTGAAGGGACCTAATTATATAAACTGTTGTTGATAATAAAAATAAGCATAAATAATGATGGCCAGATATATGGGACGGTCTGGAGAATATGGTTTAATTTAAAGGCTGTCATTACAGTGTTCAGAGCTGTCCAATGCCGGGGAAGAGTATGTCCTACTGACCACTGGGAATGAAGGCAACCACAAACAGTTTGGGTCGGTCAAGGGGAGACAATTCCTGCAGGCCAACCAGGACTTGGCTCAGCGCTTCTTCAGCTACTGCTACAGTAAGAGTTTGAGTTTACTGGTATATTGTGTGATTCATTTACTACTTTCATTTAATCAGTAGAAGGAAACTGAATAGGAAATACAAACAATCTTTTAGAACTTAAAAAAAATGCTACCATAATCATGAATTTCATAGCATAAATGAGTGCCACTGTGACATCAGCTAGTGGTGTTTGACAGTGTACATACCAGCTGTGCTGTACAGTTAACTTATTCACCCCTGAAGACACATTTGAACTCCTCCAATTCAAGGTTGGATTAGTTCAATATGAAATTTCAGGGATGAAAATGTTAATAAATGACATAGTTTTCATGATATATACATGTATGTAGCTAGCCTGTCCCACCACCCTTGCATGGTGAGGTATATTAAAACGCCACTTACTCAAACTTGGTTTATTCAAATACTCCTCATTCGCCAAACAGTATTTGTTTAGTTCCGATTGAGCTCGTACATATTCAACCAACCTCGGATTACTAGCACACCTTGTATTACTCAAACTATTGATCAGGTCCTCACGAGTTGGAGTAAGTGGGGTTTTACTGTATTCCTCGAACTATTGATCAGGTCCTCACAAGTTGAAGTAAGTGGGGTTTTACTGTATTCCTCGAACTATTATCAGGTCCCTACAAGTTAGAATAAGTGGGGTTTTACTGTCTTACTCGACCTATTGATCAGGTCCCCATGAGTTAGAGTAAGTGGGGTTTTACTGTAATATTTTTTTTAAAAACTAAGTTGAAGAGAAACTTAATAATCCTCTCAAAATGATATATTGCTGTACTGTTGAATGACAGAAACCTGTTTACATGACAGTTTGCCCAAAATAATGCTAGATCACCCAAAGTCTCTTAAGTAATTCTGTCTTTTGCTAAAATTGATTGAGAAACGAAGGTGGTATATGATAATTTTTCACAAATTTGTTGAAATGATCGATTTTCCTGTTTCAGATGCTCCCAGCTCGTCTATGTACATTGGAGGCCAGACCTATGGGCACGCTATGGAGCTTGCATCAATGTCTGCTAACAGAAACTCTGCCCTCCCTCTAGGCCACTCCCACCATCCTGTCAGTGACAGCTCAGCCAGCAGAAACCCCGCCCTCCCTCTAGGCCACTCCCACCATCCTGTTAGTGACAGTGCCGCCAACAGAAACCCCGCCCTCCCTCTAGGCCACTCCCACCATCCTGTCAGTGACAGTGCCGCCAACAGAAACTCGGCCCTCCCTTTAGGCCACTCCCACCATCATGTCAGTGACAGCACAGCCAGCAGAAACCCCGCCCTCCCTCTAGGCCACTCCCACCATCCTGTCAGTGACAGTGCCGCCAGTACCATTGCCGGAGCTCTTCAGTCTTTGGCAGCTGAATTCCAAATGGGACGACCTCAAAATTCGAACATGATGTCGATGTGTTCTGGTGAGGGACATCAGAACTTTGAGCTGACATCCCAGGACACTGAAGCAATGTCATCGTATATGTCTTATGGTAACCATCATACAAATATGAATATTGGAAATATGAACAATATGAATCATTCAGATATTTGTGTTCCAAATACAAATAACCACAGTAATGATTATTTGATTAGAACTAACATTGGAAATAAGAATTTTTCTGCCCAACCAATGAACAGGGACAATGTGATCCCAAATCTGAATGGAAATAATTGCAAACCTCAGGAAGAATTCCCTGGAAATCAGACTGATAACACAAAATTTGTTGAGGATGGAAATAAAAGTTCAAACTTTGCTGAAAATCAACACGCTAACCCAGACTTTGATTCCAAGTCAGAAACTAAAACATCTTTTGGAGACGATCATACAGAAACTACAGATGAGATAAGCTTTTCAAGTAACCAGGAGAAAACAACATCAGAAAATGTTGAAAAAAGTCTGACATATGTCTCTGAAAAGGAAGAGGCTGTGACCACAAGCTCTCCTAAAGAAAAACATTTTGATGACTCGGATGACAGTAACTTCAGTATCGGCTTCGAAACAGACTTTAATTTCCGCGACCAACAAGATGATTTGAAATTAGTTATCAGCAATGTTGTATCTACTTTAGACCGTGAAAATGATGTGGATATTAAAAATGAAGTTCAAGATGGAAAGCCACAGAACAAGGATGATACTAGTAGCAGGAAGAAGAAGTTAAAAAAGAAGAGGAAAGATGTGACGGAGACACGGCAAACAAGAGCAAGAAAAGGGACACAGTTTATCAAAGAAGAAAGTGATGGTGTGGAATCTGATATTGACAGAAGCAACAGTGAAGATGAGCATTACGATTTACCCGAGGGAAGCGATAGTGAGGCTACGATTGTGTCCGATGGGGAAAACAACGATATTTCCTGTCTACGTGGTGCTGCGAAAAGGAAAGCAACATTTCAGTGTCATCGTTGTGGTGTTTGTCACAAAACATTCGCAAATTCTTCAAATTTACGTCGACATGAAAAGTCCCATGGCGTACAGGGTGACCAGCGTCGGTGCACCAAGTGTAACGAGTTTGTTCTTATTAATAATATGAAGCTTCATCTGAAAGTAAAGCATGCCAACGATAACAAGAAACAGAAATGTGTGTGTAAAGACTGTGGGAAAGTTTGTATGTCAAAATCACTCCTACGTCAACATGTGTCCAAGTCGCACAGCGAGGTGAAGTTCAGATGTGAAAAGTGCCATAAAGCATTCATGTCTGAGGACGCGTACAAAAGTCATATGGTGAAACATCTACAGAAATACTTCTGTGGAATCTGTCAGCAGAACTTCCCAACCCAGGCTAGTCTAGCTGAGCATTCTACTGAAACACATCACGTCGACATCCAATGTGAAGTTCTCAAGTGTAACTTGTGTGGGCGGCGACGGGGGCAGCAACACAAGTGTCCGGGGAAGAAAGTAAAAGTACATAGGGAGTTCATCTGTCAGGTGTGTAACAAACAGTTCTCCCGGATACAGAACCTGAATCTCCATCGGAGAATACACAGCGACAACAGAACTAAGCTCAAGTGTGAGCTGTGTGACAAGCTGTTCTCTGATCGATGTAGCTTGAAAAAACACATCCGGTACGTTCACAGCGCTGAGAGAAACTTTGTGTGTGATGTTTGTGGGAAGTCCTTCAAACAAAACGATACTTTAAAGAATCATGTCCGGATACATGCTGAGGAGAAAACCGATGAATTTAAATGTGGACTTTGTTCCAAGTTACTCTCCAGTAAGTCAGCGTTGAACGTCCATTACCGCTCCCACACTGGAGCTAAACCTTATATGTGTGAAATCTGCGGCATGGCATTCCGTCAGGTGGCAAACATGCGTAAACACATGTTGATCCACACGACTGCCAAGGCGAATCAGTGCGATCTGTGTGGCAAGGAGTACAAGTACCGAGACTCGTGGAAGGCCCACATGCGGAGCCATGTCATCAAAGAGGGTCTGCGGCGCGAGGTCATCAAAACCAAGTACGGGAAAGTTTATAACTGTGAGTACTGTCAGAAGCAGTTCTCTACAGCCTCGCAGTACAAAGTTCACCTCCGCACTCACACAGACGAACGGCCATTCAAGTGTGACATGTGTGAAAAAGCCTTCAAGGAGAAAGGAAAGTTGAGTCGCCATGTGAATCGTGTTCATTCTCAAATGTTGTCGATGCATTCTCATCAGAAGGTATCGATGGACAGTCGTATAGTAGTACCGGTACCCAATGACCACGTCATGTACTACACAGGGGCCATGGCTGGGGTTTAGTCAGTCCGCCACGTCATGTACTACACCGGGGCCATGGCTGGGGTTTAGTCGTACTACACCGGGGCCATGGCTGGGGTTTAGTCGGTCCACCACGTCATGTACTACACTGGGGCCATGACTGGGGTTTAGTCTGTCCACCACGTCATGTACTACACCGGGGCCATGGCTGGGGTTTAGTCTGTCCATCACGTCATGTACTACATCGGGGCAATGACTGGGGTTTAGTCGGTCCACCACGTCATGTACTACACCGGGGCCATGGCTGGGGTTTAGTCTGTCCACCACGTCATGTACTACATCGGGGCCATGACTGGTGTTTAGTCAGTCCACCACGTCATGTACTACATCGGGGCCATGACTGGTGTTTAGTCTGTCCACCACGTCATGTACTACATCGGGGCCATGACTGGTGTTTAGTCAGTCCACCACGTCATGTACTACATCGGGGCCATGGCTGGGGTTTAGTCGGTCCACCACGTCATGTACTACGGGGCATGGCTGGGGTTTAGTCGGTCCACCACGCTATGTACTACATCGGGGCCATGGCTGGAGTTTAGTCGTACTACACCGGGGCCATGGCTGGGGTTTAGTCGGTCCACCATGTCATGTACTACGGGGCATGGCTGGGGTTTAGTCGGTCCACCACGCCATGTACTACATCGGGGCCATGGCCGGGGTTTAGTCGGTCCAGCACGTCATGTACTACACTGGGGCTATGGCTGGGGTTTAGTCAGTTAGCATCTACAGCAACTCAATAAATCAAACAATTGTGTTTTATTGGTGACTTATTTTAGAAAGAAACATTGGTGCTTTGAATATGATTTCATTGTAAATATTAATGAACAGGGTGAGAGATATATCAAAGGGCTGTCTTTTGATACTGTGACGGAACTCTTTACATGGTATTTTAGTGCTTTTAACTTAAATCTCTTGTGCAATATACATGATATAGTACCGTCATAAAATTGTTGTAACTGGAAATTGTTGATCACACATTTGCTATAGCAATTCATCATGGGAAACCAACGGTACACTTCTCTAAAGTTTGATTACCGTGGGCTAGAATAGTTGGAAAATCTTGTTTTGAAACTAAGATAGTAGCCAATCATATTGATTCTTTCATCCATGATCCAGCTGGGATATCCCGTTTGTAGCTATACAGTACAAACCATCATGCATATGTCGGCAGCATCGCCTGTCAGCAAAACCTGTCTGTTGTGTTTTAACAATATAAAGGACAACAAAGTCTCACTGGAGATTGACACCAGTGTCATGCCTACAGAAATATACTGGTCGTGGTCAAGGTAAAATCATCTCTAACTGACTGCCACAAAAAATTACCATTCTCATACGTCAAAATCTCCAAATAGGCTTCTATCCGGGAGGGGACAAGATTTCCCATCTATTCTAGCCCAAGGTACAAAAATGTCAGAGAAGTTGTAACATGTTCACCACCTGATTACTGTGTACTAAAGTTAAATTTGGCCTCATTATGGAGAGCAAAATATGTGATACAGCAGAAAAAGGATTGCTTCCTTAGACAAAAATGTCATTTTTTTCTCAAAAACGAAAGGAAAATTATAGACTCTACTCCCAGTTACAGCAGAAATAAATGTTTTATTTTGCCAGTTTATGTACGAGTTTTGTAGTGACAGTTTCATGGTTCATACCTAAGACTTGCTGGCACACTTATATATATACCTGTAAAATGGCCTTTAACCGATATTACAAAACCACAATGATAGAAATATTGATTAGTTACAAAATTTTTATTGGACAATATAATTGTAAACAAGTACTTAGTTACAAAACGCAGGGCCCTCATGATCAATGACCTAGGGTACATTTGCGCTACCGGTTCAAATACAAAATGTAGTTGAATCTGGAGCGAAAACACCAAGCACAAATTGCTGACTATTGCTAATTTGCGTAATTTATTTCTTAGACAATGTCAGTTTACATGTGAAGATGTAAAGATACGTTATATAATGTAGGGACGCGTGAAATTACGACATTTTATTCTTGAAATATCATTAGTTTCTCCTCTGAAACTGTCGATTTTTAGCTCTGCCTATGGTTCAGTCCAAGTGCGTTTGTTTATCGTGGAATATGTCTGTACCACCTGTGCTGGTTCAGCTTGTAGTGGAAATGTACCCCTATACTATTGAGGTTAGGCAGTTTTCAGAATGACAGTGTGTGTGTCTGCTTGCAAGTCAAATAGAATCAATATTTCTATCATTAGAAAAAATTGAATACTTGCAATTAGATATAAACCAAAGAGCCCTAAACAAGGGGAAAGCTGTTTGATATATAGTCAATTTTATATATTGTAATTGTTTTTCTATGTTTATATAGAGGTAATTATTACAGATGTGGCGCTGCCATTGTCTTAAGATAAATTTGGTTCTGAATGTGGGGAAAACTTGGGTAGAACAGTCCTTGTTTGAAAGTGGGACATCATTTTGATTTCCAAATGTGTTCGTTTGTTATGTAAAATATGAAATTATTTGTGGTCCATTGAACTTTCCTGTTTTGGAAATATACCTTATTGTAAGATCTGATCCCATGTTATATAATGTATTGAATACATTTGCTGCATGCACTGTTTATATTTATCACAAGTTTGTTATGAAAACCAGATCTCCGTCCACATACTTCTGGTTTGTCGTGGTAAATAGTCAATACACCAGAATGTCCAGTAGAATAACTATTGAGTCATAATGTTGTAACTAGACTTTTAAAGTCACAACCTGAAGATGGCCACAATGTTTTAAAACATTAGTGATTATCGACTATATTTGCCTTTGTTAGTGCATGATCGACTATATTTGCCTTGTGTGTGGTTTTATAGTCAGCCTATATAAACAGCTTTACAATCCCAGTGTGTACAATATGCTAATCTCCTTTTAAGAGTAGCGTATATTGTACACACTTGGCTTGTGAAGATGCATATACATGTACAGTCGAGGGAAAGTCTTTCTCATGTCATTAATCTATTTGATTCTGTTTTTATCAACTGTTCAAGAGTATTTTTTGGCTTGAGTTTTAGCAGGGACGTATATGTCACATACAATGTATACGTCCCTGGTTTTAGTAAAAAAAAAAAAATTAAAAAATAATGTAGCATGATAACTTAATTGGCTAAAATTATTTGTGAAGTGCACAGTTTGTCAATGGGAATGATATCAAAGTGACGTACATGTACATGTATAAGCAATTTTGGGATATAAAGTAAAAGCTGAACAGCAAACATGGATATTGTACAATCACACCAGAAACACTGGCTAGCTAGTTTCTAGCTAGATATCAAGTTTGCTGTAATTTGGATGTCAAATTAAGCTGAAAAACAATTTTGTAAAAAGTAATGGTAAAATGAACACGAAATCAAAAGGAATAACAGAAGCATGAACGACTTTTGACATTTACCTTTGTACGTGTGTTTTTTTATGTAATGCATGTGTTTGTATATATGGGATATCTATATGTATTTGATTAGCTGTTAGGAGATGCCGAACTGTGTTGTTTTTAGCTCACTTGCTTGAAGGGCCAGTGAGCTGATGCCATGGCACAACATTCGTCTTCTGTTCGTCCGTCATCTGTCTGTCCGTCCATCCGATTTTAAAAGCTACTTGTCCTGAACAGCTCAGTGGATTTTAACTGACTTTAGCTTGGACGATATTTACGATAACGATACTGTCTCTGTTTTATATAAATGGTGGGTTTGGACCCTTGGGGGTGAGGAGGAGGTCCGATAGGGACTCTAATGGTAAAACTTACTTATTAATCAAGTCCCTTTCCTACCATAGGGGTAAGGAATTTTATTCCTATCTAGTCTCGATCATCCTTGGGCCAGGGGCACTTAATGTCCTAGAAGGCATACTGTATCTATTACTAAATTTAAAAGGTGTAGCATGTGTGTGTGCTACGTCATCTCTAGTGATAGGGGATGGCAGACTCTGCTGGTGGATTTTTTAGTCCCCGAGGTTTGCTGGAGCCACAGCTTATCTCATTTGATTAGTTGCACGTTACATAATATACACATTTTTGTAGTTCACGATTTGAAATTATACAGAACTAGTTTAATTTTACTTCACATTTCATCAATTAAAGGGGTTTTACGCACCTCACCCTGCTGCTTCTACATTAGTTTAGAAATTCTGGATTCCCACCTTTAGACCCCTAGCATCACTGAAGAGTTCTAGGAGGACGAAACAGCTGTATGATGCAGTTTAATTCATTTTTTCGGCATACTGTATCTATTACTAAATTGAAAAGGTGCAGCATATGTGTGTGCTACGTCATCTTTCATGAATAATAGGTGTGCCCCTAGACCTCTGAAATTTTATAGCACCCCGGTACATACAGAAATTGAAATGAATTTCCCGTACATTATCTCTTTATCTAGACATTTTCTTTCTTTACACCATTTTGTGAACCTTAATTTGCATCATGACGATTCTAAAACTTAAACTGGTGTAGCAACTTGTGACAGCCAATGGATATGACGTCATAGTTTGTCAAACTTAAACTGGTGCAGAAATTTTAGACAGCTAGTCAATATGACGTCATAGTCTATCAAACTTAAAAAGGTGTAGCAACTGAAGACAGGTAGTCTATAATAGTCTATAGGACCATTTTCCTCTAATTTGTCCATTTGTCACAGTGTTGCGCCTTCACATTTTAGGTTATCCATGACCGATATACAAACTTTAGATTGTGTGCCATATTTTCAATCATGCCTGTTTTTAATCTCCACCCTTTTTTAACCATCTTCATCATTATATTGAATGATTGATAATATCAAATTGATATATAGGGCATTTTTCTACGTAATTTAACCACTACAGGAAATATTTTTTATGCAATTTGAAAAGTAAATGTTTGATTTGTATATATAGTTTTAAATGTATTATGTTACATCTAGTTTTTAATTTGTTATAGAACTGTATATAAACATGTATTATGTGTGTGTCATACAAACTAAAGGTGCCAAATATACATTTTTATAATCATCAATTGTGTATGCATGATTTGCCGTATTGAAGCTATATTTATATATGTACACCATTATTTCTAAGAATTCATTAACCATAATAAAACTTTCTGTTATTATATTGTGTTTATATTTCTGTGGCAACTACATACATGTTAATCCTTTCACCTCTTTGTATAAAAAAAAATAATACCAAAGCGTCAACCAACCATATTTCAAACACAACATCGATTAAACTAAGAGCGAAATACAAACATTGGAAATATTTACATTGATACCATTGGAAAGTACAAGAGAATAAGACCAGGTGTTCCAACAGACCAATTGTCTTCTTCATCAACGACACCAGCTATGTAAATCCTGGGAAAACGCCAAGTCCTCAGAATGAGAAACGAGTCTTCATTCTCGGGTCACATCAACCACGCTCACTATTGAGCATATTAAAAAATGTCCACATTCGTCCTCGCATGATATGAAGATGGACGTTTTCGATTACATGAATGCTCAGTAGTATGCCTGCTTGTTGTGATTGGAAATTATGCCTCAGTTCTCACCATGAGGCCATGACATTTATTTGGATTTGACATAGAAGCCGAAGACTCTTACTCTTCCGGGGCAAAGAATTGAAAATAATTCAGGTGTGGCCCAGTTCAACAACAAGCCGAAGTTAGAAGACAGTTCAAAACGGACGAGTGTTTACAAATGCCGAGTTTCAATTGCTGCTGTGCCGAAAGTTACGTAAATTGGGCTTTTAAGGGCTATTGGAAGTGTAGATCACAATCTTGGGGGATTGAGAAACAAAAGTTTTCATGCAAGCAATTCACTGCACTGAATACTTTCATTTTTGCCTTACTTCTATCAAAACATGAAAGAATCGTGTTTTATTACGAATGCTGATAAAAATAACTTTCAAACAACCAAAACGTGACTTTTATCGGTGGGTCGAAATTAGTGATATTCCTCGTAATTAATACATACGCAAATGAAAAAATATTGTTTATTCACAGATAAAATATACTGAGGAAGATATAATATGATTGATTGAATTCCTGGTTGACACTATCTCTGCTGAGCTCGGAAGAAAGATTTTCCAACCGACTGTTAGCATTCCAATGGGAACGAACTGTGTCCCGATTTTGGCTGACTTGTTTTTGTTTCACATTGAAAAGGATGAATTTGTCAAAGGGCTTATCAGGACGGGTATATCGACGATGTTCTACTGAACTTGACATTAAAGACACAACAGACTCTTACATCAGCCTCTTACCCACATCTTTACTTAAACTATAAACACGGGCAGCTTACTGCGAAGCTGTATGGTAAACGTGACGATTACGATTTCCGATCGTGAACTTTCCCTTTCTTGATAGTAACATCCCTACTTCTTCACCTTATGGTGTTAACATGTGGCAGTTAATTCGTTAGTGTAGGGCTTGCTCTGAATATCGAGATTTTCGTGATAGATGTCAGCTGCTGTCGAACAAACTTACGACAAAAGGATTCGAGAGATGCAGGTTAAT